>CM060420.1:128219881-129582962 GCA_030545235.1 Helianthus tuberosus | reverse complement strand
CTCAATCACTGTTTAATGTAATTTAATATATTTGAGGTTTTGTAATTACAGTTTACAAAAAGGAGATTACTCACATTGCTGTCTTAGGGTTTTCCTTTAGGATTTTCTGGTGATTATCTATTAATTACACAAATGCACACGCGTTAGTATAATAATCCAATATTTACATTAGTAATACCCTCCCCGAGACAGCATTCCAACGACTACGTCGGGCAGAACCACGACAGCCGTTACAGAACCCTAGAGCAATCGGGTAGCGTATCTAATACGTAACCGGGGGTTATGATACTTACAAAGAGGCTAGGGGTATTATGCTCGGGTATAGTGCCTACTACGTAGAAATTGAGAGAGAGATTGAAAGATTGAACGAATTCAAATGAGAGCCGAAACTCTTAATTTATAGGGCTGATCCGCCATAGCGTCGCGCCCTGCGATGGAAACAGGGGTGGCGTCGCGCCCCGCGATGTAGGGGTCTAGGGCATAGGGTTGTCCGGTCAACAGCATAGTCCCAACAAGTGTTGGCACGTGGCGGCTCCGGGTAACGCCTCGTAGCCAGGCCGTCGCGCCCCGCGAAGCCCTATTTTTGTTTATTTTATTTGATTTTTGATAAATTTAAGGTATTTGGGGCCTATTTTCGAATACGGGGTGTATTTTAAGATATATAGGGATATTTTAAACATATTTTTAGGGTGTTCAGATATATTTTGGAAGGGTGTTATATCCTCCCCACCTTGTTTTAGAACTCGTCCTCGAGATTTACTGGAATAAGTGTGGGTATTTTCTTTGCATCTCCGATTCAAGCTCCCATGTATATTCTGGTCCTCTCTTGGAGTCCCATTTCACTTTGACCAGAACTAATCTCTTGTGCCAGAGGTTCTTGACCTTCCGGTCTTCAATTTGTAGAGGTCTTTCCACAAATTTTAACTGCTCATTTACCTCTATATCCTTAAGAGGTACTACCAGTGATTCATTAGCTAAGCATTTCTTGAGATTAGATACATTAAATACATCATGTATTCCTGCCATTTCCTCTGGCAATTGTAGCTGATAGGCTACAGGTCCTATTCTTTTAATAATCTCAAAAGGTCCAACATACCTGGGGCTTAGTTTTCTTTTTTTAATGAATCTTACCATTCCTTTCCAAGGAGAGACTTTCAATAACACTTTGTCTCCTACCTGAAATTCCAATGGCTTTCGTCTGTTATCTGCATAACTCTTCTGTCGATCGCGTGCTGCTTTCAATCGTTCCTTGACTTGAATGATTTTGCCGGTTGTTTCTTGCACTATCTCAGGTCCGGATAGTTGCTTTTCTCCAATTTCTGCCCAACAGACTGGAGTTCGGCACTTTCGTCCATAAAGTGTTTCGAATGGTGCAGCATTGATACTTGTGTGATAACTGTTATTATAAGAAAATTCTATTAATGGTAAGTGATCGTCCCAATTACCTCCGAAATCAATTACACAAGCTCTAAGTATGTCTTCCATTGTCTGAATGGTCCTTTCGCTTTGTCCGTCCGTTTGAGGATGATAAGTTGTGCTTAGATTTAACTTGGTTCCCATTGTTTTTTGGAAACTTGTCCAAAAATGAGAGGTACAACGGCTATCTCTGTCAGAAACAATTGATAAAGGAATTCCATGTAATGAAACTATTTCATTTACATATAATTTAGCTAATTGTTCCATACTAAAAGTTTCCTTCATTGATAGGAAATGAGCTGACTTAGTTAGCCTGTCTACAATCACCCAGATTGTATCATTGCCTTTTCTTGTTTTGGGTTCTTTAGTAACAAAATCCATTGTTATCAATTCCCATTTCCAAACTGGCATTTCTAACTATTGCAACAAACCTGAGGGTTTCTGGTGTTCAGCTTTAACTTGTGAACAGGTTAGACACTTTGCAACATATGCTGCTATATCTTTTTTCATTCCTATCCACCAGAAATTCTTTCTTAAGTCTTGATACATCTTATCACTTCCAGGATGCATCGTATACTTAGATTTATGGGCTTCTTCTAATATACGGTGGCGTAGGTTTCCTAATTTAGGTATCCACATTCTTTTCTTATGGAATCTCCAAATTCCATCTGTTCCTTGATCTAGTTCCTTAATCATTCCTTTCAATTTCTCAGTATCATCCTTGATCACTGATTCTTGTGCTTTTCTAATATGTTCATTTAAATCTACTTGCAGATTTAGTTTAAGTGAACGTACTCTTTTTGGTTTTTCGTGATATTTTCGACTTAAAGCATCAGCTACTACGTTTGCCTTTCCTGCATGATACTGGATATTGCAATCATAATCACTAAGTATCTCCATCCAACGTCTTTGTCTTATATTCAATTCCTTTTGCCCAAAAACATACCTTAAACTCTTATGATCAGTGAAAATGGTAAACTTACTACCGTAAAGGTAATGTCTCCAAATTTTCAGGGCAAAAATTATAGCTCCTAATTCTAAATCATGGGTTGAAAAATTATCTTCATGATTCTTAAGTTGTCTAGAGGCGTAGGCTATAACCTTTTGACGTTGCATCAATACACATCCATAACCTAACTTAGAAGCATCACAATAGACTATAAAGTCTTGAGTTCCTTCAGGTAATGCTAGTATGGGTGCGTTGGTTAGTCTTTGCTTAAGAATTCTAAAGGCTTCTTCTTGTTTTGGCCCCCATTCAAACTTAATAGATTTACAGGTTAGCTTAGTTAAGGGAATGACTATTCTAGAAAAATCTCGAATAAATCTCCTATAATAACCAGCCAATCATAATAAACTTCTAACCTCGGTTGGTGACTCAGGGGTTTTCCATTTGGTAATCGCCTCGATCTTTGTGGGATCCACATGAATTCCTTCATTATTGACTAAATGCCCAAGAAACTTACATGTTCTAACCAAAATTCACATTTCAATAATTTTGCATAAAGTTTTTCTTTTCTTAATAAACTTAGAAGTGAGTGCAAATGCGTTGCATGTTCCTCTTTATTCTTAGAGTAGATGAGAATATCATCTATAAAGACTATTATGAATTTATCCAAATATGGTTTACATATTCGGTTCATCATGTCCATAAATGCAGCTGGGGCATTGGTTAAACCAAATGGCATGACAGTAAATTCATAATGACCATACCTTGTTCTAAAAGCGGTCTTAGGAATGTCCTCTTCCTGTACCTTTAATTGATGATACCCTGAACGTAAATCGATTTTAGAGAAAAATCGAGCTCCTTGCAATTGATCAAACAAATCATCGATTCTCGGTAATGGATACCGATTTTTAATCGTCACTTTGTTCAATTCACGTTAATCAATGCACATTCGCATTGACCCGTCTGTCTTTTTAACAAATAAAATCGGTGTTCCCCATGGCGATGAGCTTGGTTGTATGAATCCTTTCTCCAACAATTCGTCTAATTGTTTCTTCAGTTCCTGCATTTCTGCGGGTGCCAAACGGTAAGGTGCTTTGGCAATTGGTGCTGTTCCTGGTAGCATGTGGATTCTGAATTTAACTTCTCTGTCTGGAGGTTGCCCTGGTAATTCTTCTGGAAATACATCTGAAAATTGAGATACTACAGGGATATCTTTCAATTCTTTTCCTTTAGTGTTAATGATTATGAAAATCAAATACACTAATGATCCTTTTCTAGCATAATTGGTTGTTTTTATCACAGAGATGAATTTTGTGGATCTAGAGGGCTTATCTCCTTTAATTGTGATCTTTTCACCCCTTGGTGAATTTACTTGGATTGACTTTTGATCACATAAAATACTGGCTTTATTGGCTATTAACCAATCCATTCCTAATACAACATCAAATCCTGCCAGATTCATTGGGTAAAGGTTTGCAATAAATTTTTGATTTAAAAATTCTATTCTTGCTCCCTGCAAGATTTCAGAAATCTTAATGGTTTCCCCGTTGGCTGTTTCTAGGAGACATTCTTGTGGGAGTTTAGTTAATGGTCGATTGAGAAGTTTGCAAAACGAAGTATTAATAAAACTTTGGTTTGCACCAGAGTCAAATAATACTTTAGCAAAAACATCATTAACTAGAAACGTACCGACGATCACATCCGGGATCATCTTTGCTTCTTTTGCAGTCAGAATAAATGCTCTAGCATTTTTAGTAGTCTTGTTGTTCATGGCTGGAACTAGTTTCAGATAGTTTGGCTTGATGTGACCTTTTTCTCCACAGTTGAAGCACATTCCATTATTAGGTTTCTTCCTGCAATCTTCTTCCTTGTGTCCTGGTATCTTGCAGAAATTGCAGTAAGTGGAGCATTTTCCTGAATGTTTCTTCTTGCAAGCCTTGCAGTAAGGTGCAGAGGTAGAACCTATATTTTTCCCACGGTTGTAACGAAATTCCTAGGTAAGCTTTTGAGATAGGTTTCTCCTCTGGTGTTCTTCTCGTGTACGTACTAATTCATCAGTCAAGGTGTTTGCTAGTTCTACAGCTTCTTCTATAGTTTGAGGTCTAGCTACCTTGATTACATGCCTAATTTCACTGATTAATCCCCAGATGTAGCAGGAGATTAATACTGGTTCAGGTGATGCAAGGGTTGGCACTATTCTAGCATATTCAAAGAATAAAGTAGTGTACCCTTTACTATCTACTCCAGTCATTCTAAGGTTTAAGAACTTGTTTGCTATCTATTCTTTTTCATTGGGATGGCAGAATTTCCTTTCTACCATATTTTTAAATTGTTCCCATTCCATATTGTAAACCCTGTCACTTCCCCTAGACTGGAGGATAATGCTCCACCATTCTAAGGCTGAGTTTTTAAACCGATTGGAGGCAAACATTATCTTATCTTCTTCTGCGCACTTGCTTATTTTTAAGATTGCCTCAGTCTTTTCTATCCAGCGTAGAGCTGCAATGGCCCCTTCATTGCCCGAGAATTCTATTGGTTTACAAGACCAGAATTCTTTATAAGAACAACCATAAGACTGTCACACCCTGATATTTCCACGTATTATCGGTGGGCCCGGTGGGGAGTATCGTGACGTAGTTGATATCATCATGGTCAATAATTACAGTTTAATGCACAGTGGAAGTCTAAAAGTAATATTATTACAAACCGATTCAAAGTAACGTAAAATATTACTCAACGGTTGTAAAGTGGATCCACAGGCGGATCTAAAATAAAAGAAATACTGTTCAACAGAGTTAAGCATCAAAAGCTTGCAAGACTCTTTATTTGATA
Organism: Helianthus tuberosus; assembly: GCA_030545235.1. Taxonomy (NCBI): domain Eukaryota; kingdom Viridiplantae; phylum Streptophyta; class Magnoliopsida; order Asterales; family Asteraceae; genus Helianthus; species Helianthus tuberosus. The sequence goes on along the minus strand of CM060420.1, from coordinate 129,577,768 downwards.
CTAGGAGTAACCAGCCCATTTCGCTTAGTACCTGCACTTAACCTTTTGAAAAATATGTCAGTTTACACTGGTAAATACAATTAACCGACACTTTTTGAAAATATTTAAGAAAATTGATTTAAATGCACAAGGCATAAATAATCTTTTATAACTTGGGATAATTATTTAAAAATAATCTTGTAAAAGAATTATATGTTTGTTATACATTCAGTAGCTCGGGTTAGAAGTACCGGGTTAAACATTAATAGACACACCACATAATATAAACCCATGGCGAGTTATTCTCAACAAGCGGGTATATCTTTTTACATACGCACCGGCAGGTGTATGCCTACACCCCGTGCTTAAGTCGTGGCCATTTCAATGAATGAGCCAATGATATCCAGGACATGGTCATTAACCCCCCAAAGGCTTAAAACAAACAAAACATATCAAACGGGTTATCTCAATGATTTAACCATTATTCGATTAAAGATTCAATACTCGACCAAGCGGTATTATTTAAATACCGTACCCCAAGCCCGTATAAGGGAAAATAAGTTAAAAGTATTTACCTGAACTAAATATAAATTTAATCCCAGTCGTATATCAAATCAGCAAGTACAGATAGCTTTTACTGGGCTCCTAATCTGGAACGAAGGTTTTAATAACCTATTAGATTCCTAACGGGTCTTATTTAAGCTATAACTTAGACCGGTTAGTTTTAAAGAAAGGTATACGGGTTTAAAACGCAAGATTAAGCGAAGACCGGATTAGAATGTGATTTAGACCCGACAAGTATGAAGACTTGTATAATATGGGTAAACTAAACACATTCTGGATTTTGAGGTAAAAATGGTAAGGTTTGACCCGTTTCGGTTAATTTATGCAAACTAGTTACATAAACCGTACCGAACGCGAAAAATGCATAAGGGGTAACCAAATGAGTTATGAACAGATTCCTTAAGTTAATATTCTTAAAATGTGTTATGATATCAGTACGATACCTTCCATTATACCCAAAACGAATTTAAAACCAATTTAAGCCCCGTAGGGGTATTTTGGTCATTTTAAAGATTATAAAAGAGGTTAAATAGTAATCTGAGGTTCTGGTAAAAAATGATCAGTAAAAATATTTATTTTTACAAGTTATATCAGTAAGATATTGTATATATGTGAAATTTATCATTTATGGCCAAACTATGCACCGTATGGGCATTTTGGTCATTTCACATTTGTTAAAAGGGTCAAATTTGGAAATCTGAGTTCACAACTTTTACTTACTATTAAAGTATAAAAATTTACTCATAACATCAGTAGGTAATAAGCTTTAGGTGCCTAATATGGTTTTAAACCATACTATGCGCCTAAATCGCATAAAAGTCGGTATTTGACGATATTCGGGTTGAATAAGAAAATCTAGGATTTTGATCAGCCTTTACAGTTTAAAATAACTTATTTATTATATAAAATCAGTAGAAAAAGGTTTGATATGTAAAGGATGTGTAAAACTCATGCGATGTGACACATCAAGGCTATCAAGGAGGGTAGAATAGGTCATCACTCAACGTCATCGTGAGTGTTAGTACGTGCGATGTGATGTGTTATAGTGATAAAGTATGCGTAATATGCGAAAATGCTGCGAATTAGCGATGTATGCGATATAGCTACATTATGATCTGAATCTCTGGTGCTAGGCGTAACGAGTATTGCGAGTGGTAACAACGCACGAACGTGCGGGTTGTTACAGTCTCCCCTGCTTTTGGAAATTCGTCCCGAAATTAATCCACCAGTAGGGTCGCAAGAGTTGATGCGAATGAGAGAGTAGCGGTAAGACGTCGGCATAGGCAAGCGATCAATTGAGATTCGACTAGCGAAAGTGGGAGATCGATTGAAGATTGATGAGAGAAGCGTTGCGAAGTCTAGGAGATGGCGGTGAGTAGGACAATTCGTATTATCAAAAGATGGCAACACACGAAAAGCGATCCTAAAGTGTTTTGAATTCTCGAAAAGTTGATTAATTCAAAAAATCTTCCCACAGTGCGGCGTTAACTATTTCGATGTTCACACCGGCGCTATGAGAGGGGTTTTATTAGGTTACTAAAAGATTTCAGGGTGATTAAAACTCGTCTTACGAAATTTTCTCGTCACGCGGCATTAACTTGAGTCGATTGTCACACCAACGTTACAAGATAAATCTCGTTTTGTACAAAGGTTTTGATCAAATTTTCAAAAAAAAAGTTTTGTAAGAAAAGCTTTGTTTACACAAAGGTTTTAATAATATCAAAGTTTTAAATTTAAAGTCGGCCCCGCATGGCACTTTCCCATGAAAGTTCGACAATATGGCTAAAACACTTATATATAGGAAGTACCAGCGGCGTATCCACCATGTTTTAGCCATATGGTTTCCGTCCCGTGAGGCGGTGTCATGTGTCGACATGGTACTGACGGATTTCGATTCCCTCGGTCGAAGCGAAAGATGGTTGGACCAAGTGTAAGAGAAGAATTGAGCAAACTGAGCGGTGAAGTCGTTTTCAAACTCAGTTTAGCGATACGAGCTAGTACGATAAGCGATAAGTGGTACACGATAATTGATAGCGCAATACAAACACAAACATAGTAGGCAAAGACGGCGGCGATAAGCGAAGAGCGATAAGCGAAAAGCGACAGCGACAACCGTCGAGCGATAAGTGAAGGTCGGCGTGCTACTAGCGATGGAAACATGCGATTTGATTTGATTAGATTACATAACACCACAAATTTTAACTAACATTAGACCCCACATGGCCTTCTTCCACAAAAGTCTGCTGATATGACTAAAACACTTATATATAGGAAGTACCAGTGGCGTATCCACCATGTTTTAACCCTATCAGTTTCGTCTCGTGAAGCGAGGTCATGTGTGCTAACATATCACGGATAACATCAATAATGGTAAGCGATAGCGATGGCGATAAACGTTAAGCGATACACGATGAGCGATGGAGTATTACAAAAGAGATAGAGCGATACACAAGCGACACACAAGCGATATAGCGAAACCCACGATATGCGATAGCGCGATGCACATAATGAGCGATTGAGCGAACACACATAGTAAGCGATTGAGATTGCGAGATAGATTCTAGTGATGATGCGATTGCGAGCGTGCTTGACTTACGAAAAGTCTATCGATGACACGCTTTGAGTTGCGATTGAGGTTGTTACGCCTTGCGATGTAGTGTAGTGTGTCGAAAATAGATTCAGTAGTATACTTGGTCTAATAAGTTCAACTTGTATGGAACTTTATTCATAAGATATTGGTTGGTATGGCGAAGCACTTGTATATAGGAAGTACCGGCGGCGTATCCACCATGTTTTAACCACACGCCCCTGCCTCGTGAATAGGTGTCGCACTGTGTCGACATGGTCAAGACGCTTATATATAGGAAGTACCAGCAGCGTATCCACCACGCTTTACCATGCTTTTAACGTTATGGCATCATTGAAACTCATTACGATCTCCGTGCACTGATCACAGTAATCCCGTGTGCATCCGTGATTAATTTGACCCTTGCACGTTTATCGTACTTTATCCCAAAAACGCATAGTAGGGGTAAAACACATTATACGGTACATAGTGCTAGTAGTTTGTCGGTGCACGAGTGCGATAGAAATGAGGGATAAATAGAGTCCATATTGCGTCGAGAAATAGAAAAAGTTCAACATATAAAAGAAATTTAACGGCAAAGATCGTATCATTACAACAACATTGGAAGCATAACTAATGTTGTTGTGGAGGACTTCTGCGAAGACTGCGATTGTTGCTGAAATTCCTCAAGTCTGCGGCCCTGTGTGACAGTGCTGGGTAAGATGACCATACCAATTGCAAGTTGCGCAATAGCGACAGTTGGCTTATGGCGGGTGATGATACATACACGTGAGTCACAGGGGATGATTTCCGTTGTAGTCGCGTTTTGAGTGAACTGGAATTGCTTGGAGAGGTTCTGATTGCGATAGCTCAGTTGTCAAAGAGTTTGGGCTCATGGTCTTTCGTTTGCGGCTGGACTAAGCTTCCTGAGGCGATGCGTTGTCATCAGAGGATTCGTCTGAGGACTCACTTGGAGAATCGTCGGTAGAATCGTCGGAGGAATCGTCGGAAGAATCGATGACGATTGCTTGATGAGCTTGTTTGACAGGATTCTTGCAGAAAAATCCGTCCAAGACTCGTTTTTCGTTGATTTCTGCGGCTAGGCGGTAGGTTTCTTTGATGGTAGCAGGTCTTGCAGCTTCGACAAAGTCGCCCACACATTTAGGCAAACCGCGAATGTACTTCGTGATGGCTTTTTCTGAAGTGTTGACTTGACTTGGGCAGATTATGCTAAGTTGTTTGAACCTTGCCGTGTAGCCAGTATTGTCACCTCCGACTTGTTTGATTTCCCAAAATTCGTCTTCTAGCTTCTAGACTTCGTGTGGAGGGCAGTACTCTTTCTTCATGAGCTCTTTCAGCTCATCCCAAGAGAGAGCGTAAGCTGCAGGGATCCCACGTTGGTTACGTTCGGCTGTCCACCAGTCGAGTGCTTGCGATTGAAATACTCCGGTAGCGCAAGTAGTACGGAAACCATCGGGACACCCACTCTGACGAAGGGTAACTTCGATGGAATCAAACCACTGGAGTAGTTGGGACACACCTCCTTCACCCGTGAACTCCATAGGGCCACAGGCTTTGAAGTGTTTATAGAGGAAAGCAGATTGCAGCGCTTCCGTCTTAGTGCCTTCCGAGGTTCGAGGTTTGCTGAGAGAGTGCACTTGAGCGACAATTTGAGGTATGACCTTGGCCACTTCCTTGGCCACAAGCGAGGCAATCCTTTTCTCGGCACTTCGTTTGGCTCTTCTCCTAGCTGTTTGTCTCGAGGTAGAGTTGTTGGAAGACATCTAGACAGAGAGAGATTTGGAGTGAGATTCGATCATAATGATTTTTGAGTTTTGCGATGCGATTAAGCGCGATCAAAACTTATTGCGAGTAATATAATAGATTTCACATAGGAGCCACATAGGAGACACGAGATTCCTAAGTTCTCACACAATTGTTTTGTTTTGTACCTAAAAATAGTTGTAGTTTATATTTTCACATATACCTGATGGTGTAGAATGCGCGAGGACGCGATGAAGAGGGAAAGAGCGAGAGCGATTAATTAGACATTTCTTTTGTTGCGGACATTCGGTTTTTTTTAGATTGCGATGGTTGTACGTGTTGTGCGTTTATAGAGCAGGGAGCGCAAATAGATAAATCGAGAAGTCGATACATCGTAAAGTTCTAAATCATAGCCACATAAGCATAAATAAGTTCAGTAAAGCGTAAAATCGGCAAGTTATAAGCAAGAAACATAGATAGAGTGCCTCGGGTGTTTAGGCGTCGACTACCCAAGGTAACCCAACTATACCCAACAAGTTCGTGCACGCGCTTGCCCTAGAAGACTTATGCTTCCACTGGGATGCAGCTCATGGCATTCGTCTTCCTAGTCATCGCGTGGCTCGAGTTATCGTTATAGTCGAGCTCTTGGGGAGAGCTTTTGGAAACCATTTTATATAGAGTGGAACGGTTTATTAAGGTACGGGTTTCACCCCTGACTTAATAACTTCGCTCCTAGCTGTGGTTGTGCTCTTCGAATAAACTCGGGAGTTCCACTAGATTTTGAAATGGAGACTTTTGCTGAGATGTGGATGTCACTCCTAGCTCAATGGAAAGTTCTCGTGATAGAAAAATGCGCTGAGTGAGCGATCTTATCGAGAGTTCTTGGTTTTCACGCCTGATCTCGACTGGACCACTTGGTTGTGTTATGCGAATATTTTTGAAAACGTGTGTATTGTGTTGGCCTTAGGAAAGGCTAAGTAATATCCCAGCCTTAGGAAAGGCTCTTCGTGTGAAGTTGTAGTGTACGGTGTTCACGCGAAGTTGTAGTTTTTAGCGGATTCGAATGAGAGCATCAAGTAGACTTGTGCTAGCCCCTACCGGGTTCGCACGAAGTCTGGTATTTTATACTTAGACTATAGACTAGGTCAATTCTAAGACGTCGACCCGGACTAGGTCGAGTCACAAAATTTACCTAATTCCCTATAGTTATGGCTCTGATACCAATCTGTCACACCCCAACCGATGGCGGAATCATCGGGGCGCGGCACTAGGCGAATCAGATTGCTCAAGAGAATCCATAACAACTATATTGCGACAGTATTTAATGCGTTCAATATCCTATACTAATAAACAGTTACAATCACACGAGCTATCACGAATTTCATGTTCTCTCAACAATACAAATCCGACAACCTAGATTTTAGGTGTGTTTCTAGACCTCCTAGCTTGATTTGATGTAGACTGCGACTAACCTGCAACATATGTTAAAACAACGTCAATACAAAAGTATTGGCGAGTATACAAGTTTTGATAGTAGAGAAAATAGATAAAAAGTGCTGCGAATTACCACATACATAAACGAGATACACCAAACATACATACAAGACAGATACTACCAGCTAAGTCACTCGAGCTGCGATTGCGATTGCTATTCATCCTAACAAGACCCCGTCGGGTGCTATAGTACTATACTAGTTAAGGCGAGACCTCGCGAGTAAAAGTCCTAGCAGATATGTAACTAGCATCACGTGTAAATATGTAATTCAGTCATTCGCAAGTGATAAATATTTTAAGTATTTGATTAGATTGATTTGATAAGACGTATGTTACACCCAGAACGCGATAAAAATGGTTCGAGCATACTCACAGTCGGTGCTCAGCAAGTAAACACAACTTGGTTAGATTGAAGGGAGCACGTCTGAGATTAGCCTGATTACAGATCGATAGTGTAAGCGTCGAATAGTGCGTCAACCGGTGACGGTGAATCAAGAGTCGGATGGCAATCTGATCGGATGGCAATACGGTGGGATGGCCAGTCGACCGGGTGGCAATCCGTTCGGATGGTCATCCGATCGGATGGCCATTCGATTGGATTGTCGCCTTGTTTAGTGAAGATGTGTTTGTGTATGATGGTTTGCCTTTTGAAGTTTTCGTTGTAGCATTTTAAAAATAGAGGAGCATCTCTACCTTTCAGGTCGGTCGATCGAACGACTGTTCGATCGGGCAGCACTCCGATTGGCGAGACCTCTTAGATTGGGAACAAGTTCACAGTAGGACGGTCACTCGATCGGATAGCTATCCGATCGGGTGGCAATCCATTTGTATTAAACCTGTTGAAAATTGTTAAGTGTTGAAGTTCAAAACATCTCATGGTCGGATGGTCGTTCGACCGAGTGGCAACTCGATCGGGTGGCAATCCGTTCGACGTTCCAAACTTTTAATAGTCTGAGTGTGGGACCCAAGTGCAACCCGATCGGATGGCCGGCCGATCGGATGGCAATCCGATCGGGTGGAGATCCGATCGGACGGCAACCCGTCCCGACTACCCTTTCGTCTTGTCACTTGACTCATTTGAAGTTTTGAAGTGTTTGAACGAGGTTTGTTGATAACCTGCTTGAACAATCTGAACCCTCGATCCGGCCCAAGCGACCCGACCGAACAGGAATCACCCTAGTCCGACCGGTTCACGTTTTAAGTCGGTAGTTCATGTTCAAACCTGAGATCGATACCTCTTGGATAGAATTTGGATCTGGAACCGATACATCACCAAGAATGGGTAGAAGATCAGAACTAGTTCCGATTCCATCGGGTTTGAGTGCATTGAGTGTAAAAGAGTTGAAAGAAAGCTGGAAATCCATTCTTTCAATCCTTTGACCATGAATATGTGTAGATCTATGCGAAAACATTGTTTAATCTTGTGGAAATCCTTCAGATCTGTGTTGTTCTTGGTGGAATGAGGCCAAAGCTTGAAGTTCATAAGAACTCCCTGATGACATCACCCTAGAACACCTCAAATCTGTTGATTTTACGATTGAAAGTTGAGATTTAAAGGTGAAAAAGATGAAGAAGTGTGTGTAGATCAAAGAAGTACAAGATTTGAGTTGAAAACTTACAAGAATCGCGAGAAATCGAGAGAAAATAGCCCCAAAGCGTGCTGGTCGAGTGAGAGCTGTCACATCACTATTCAACTGATGTGACAAGTGCTATTTATAGGTGAAGTGGTGTGAAGGAGATGAAGTGCAACGGATCGGATGGCAGTCCGATCGGGTGGCTGTCCGATCGGGTGGCAATCCGATCGGGTGGTAATCCGATCGGGTGGCCACTCGATCGATCAGTCATTCGATCGGTGGTCTCCGGCGTGTTGCGTTTCGATGTTTCATTCTGTTCTTTAAACATCTCGATAGTTTGGTTACACATTTTCATACCCACATTCATATATCTATTATAATTAATCTCAAAGGGTCGTATAAATATCCACATTTCAACTCTGCGTTGCGATAATCGAGTTGCGCGTTTCGAATGTGCGTTGCGTTGCGACACATCACGGCTATCGAGGAGGGTAGAATAGGTCCTCACTCAACGTCATCGTGAGTGTTAGTACGTGCGATGTGATTAGTTATAGCGATAAAGTATGCGTAATATGCGAAAATATTGCGAATTAGCGATGTATGCGATATAGCTACATTATGATCCGAATCTCTGGTGCTAGGCGTAACGAGTATTGCGAGTGGTAACAACGCACGAACGTGCGGGTTGTTACAGAAGCGGAGGATATTGGAATCCGTTTAAACATGTCAGTTCAGGTTTGAATGTGCCCCTTGTGACCCATACTTGTTAAATGCAATTTGATTATTGTTCCACTTATGCCATATGAATTGAATAATATTTTATTTACATGATATGCTATAAAACCTTTGTTGCTTATCAACTTCATTGAAGTTGACTCATGTTTTCTTATATATATTTCAAGTGCTAACATTTGATGCTATCCAAGTTGCTTCATATAGGATTTGGAATCACGCCTTGGTTTTATTTAAATCAAAGACGATTGTTATATTATGTTTGGAACAACTTGTTTTCCTTTGTTGGTTTGTAATTTGAAACAATGTAATTTGGCTGAATAATATTTTACAACTTTAATTTAGTGCTATGTGTTTTGAACAATCTATTTATGTGACACTCTGATGTTTCCTCTGTCGGTTAGGGTGTTGCATACATAGACTTCTCACACCTTAAATGAGTTTTGGACAATGTGCCGAACCCTACACTACACACGCATATAGGTTGGTATACACAATCTCCTTAATCTAAGAAACGTAGGAAACCAGATCAAACGAACCCTGAATGAATTTATTCCAGTGACGTAACCGACTCGTCGAACCGTAACCCCTTAACCCTAAAATCTAAACTATAAACCCTAAAAGCTAAACCATAATATTTACCTTTTGATATATATACACACACTAATAATGTTTTGTATTAGTGTATTCGTTTTACTATTTATGTTAATTTATAAGTATTGATTTCCTTTTATATAACTTTTAAAATATAATGTTTAATAAATTGATATAGTTGTCGGTAACAATCAAATGGCTAAAAAAACTCGGAGATTAAAATCAAAAGCTGAGCGAACCGAATGATTCAAAGAAACCTTAAAGATGTTCTTTACAATAATTAACTAGTAATATTCCCCGCGCGTTGCGGCGGGTCTACAGTTAGTATTGGTTCGATTTATGACAAGATCGGTATAGTTTCAGCAAGCGGTATAGTAACTAAAAGATACAACCAAAAGTAAAAGTAATGATGTGACCAAAATGATGTTGACACGTGTTTTACAATGCTTGAAAACCATAAAAATGAATAGTGGTTCCAATAATAATGATACAGTACCAATGTTATTTGGTCGAAATCGACAGGACATTGATGTTGCTAAGACGGTATCAGTTTAGTTAGTCATGGTAGGGATATGGTACCAACACTAGCTATAACTTACAATATATAAAATATACTTTATACAGCTACCGAAGTTGTGCACACGATATTGGTTCATTTCGTCACAAAAAAAAATCACTTATATTTTACCGGTTCAATTCAAACAAAACTTATATTGAAATATAAATAAAAATAAGCATGTCGCAACGCTATTTTCTAAATTCTATAAGGCATTACTTATATTATTAAAATAATGTAAAGGATAAACGGCATCGACTTATAAAAAAATACTAAATGTAGATAAAAAAAATAGACACGTCGTAACTACATACTCAAAAATTTATAAAATATCGTTTTGATAAAAGTTATAATAGAAAAACAAAATACGTTTAATTAATATAATAAAATAATTAAAACGTAGAAAAAATATAATAACAATTAGACCCGCGCGCGTTGCGGCACGGATACATTGCAAACATCTAATGAATTAGTCCAAACGTTATGTGATGCGTTAGCCATATGTAAACGTGCGTTTTGACATATTCTACTTAACTCAATAGCATTGCGGTTAGATCAAACTATAAAGTAATCGAATTTATATTATGCAATCATAACGTATTTATGTAGGATCGGTTTGAGACCCAAACGAGTCGTTCAGAAGAGATTTTATCAGTTTCAGATGCGAAAAATAAGAAACTGATTTAGTAACAGCTTGAATATCACTTTAAAGATCTTGTATATTAATTTAACACTGATTACATGCAGAAGAAATACCGGCAGCACCTCGGTATCAAATCTGAATCTCCTTTCTGTCCGCTTCAAATGAACACAACATGATGATGTCTGTCGTTAGTGACATTCAAAAACTGAAATAAACTAGTAGCTAGAGTAAGTCGGATATCGAACCAGAGGAGGATTGTGGAAAGTGTATAATGCTCAGATTTAATTAACTACTATAGAAAAAGTACAAACTCAGTTATGGATTTGATTGGTTATGAGAAATAACTAAATTAACGAACAAAAACTAAGGTTTAAATCAATAGGAGAAAAGATGGTTCCTCCAGATTTCAGGTTTTGCAGTTAACTTCAACTATGTGTTTAATCGTAACCTACATAGACATAGGTATTAAACTCGATTAATTAATTGTGATAACCAACGACTAAGTACTCCGGTCAATACATAACGGGAGGTTATCGAATGATTATCAATTACAATTTACAAACCCTAACCCCATGTCAAATATATCCCAATTACTAGAACTCTCGGGAACTGAATGCTTAGAAATTAAGGTTTAAATAAATGTAACTGTTTACAACCAATAAATCAAACCAAGGTGAAAAGCATCGAATGCTTTGATCACCAAGTCAAAACGATTGTATCAACACATAATATTCATTAACTTACAAAAACCCTCCATCCGGAGGAAACCACAAAAAGTTTAGCCACTCATGATGGATGGTTGATCTTCAATAGCTTGAGTAATAAATAAAATCATCCTCCTTATAATATAGAAGAATTATGATTCAATTAATAAAACTCAACTCTTGAATCCTTCCCCTCAAAAGTCTGCGTGACTTTTTATGATGATGTAATCGATCCCCTAAAGTCAATGTTGATGATGATGTGATATCTTCACCTTGTGTCCTCTGCCGTCGAGATGATGATGATTGACTTTTGTGGTTTTTTTTATTCCCCCAAGATGGCTGCCAATATGTGATCATTTGATGTTGTTGAATATTTAGTCAAAACCCCCTCTCACTTGAAATCACAGCCGTCCAAAGTGATGATGATGTTTTCTTATGTGTTCACGTGGATCTTGTAATTTGTTATTTGGGCCCATCATATCCTCCAAAAGTCTTTCTTTTGCTGCATTTAATAACTCGTAAGCTACGAATTGAAACCGTAGCTTACGGTTTCAAATAGCTGCTCCTTCCGTTTCTTTTACACATCCACTCGTAACCTACGAAACACAACCTGTAGCCTACGATTTAGAAGTTCTGTCCCAGCTTGTTTTCACACACCACCAACTCGTAAGCTACGAATTGATCTTCATAAGCTACGATCGAGACAAGCCCAATCTTTCCTCCTCACTTTTAAACTTTCAACAATTGACAAACTAGTCCCTGTACTTTGTTTCTTCCAAATTTCTTGCACAACTAAGTATAAAATAACTTCCAATAAATTACCACACGCCCCCTGAACTTTATACCTCTTTGATTCTTGAACATATAAGCTTCACACAACTTTCATAAATTACCGGTTTAGTCTCCAAACTTAACTTTTCCACATTTCTTCTACTCGTAAGCTTTTATATCACCCGAACAACTTCAAGACTCCCTCTCAAGCCGCGATATCCCATCATATGCTCACACTTTCATCTTTAACCCACGTAAATGCACCGATTTACGTATTTTACCTGCAAAACACCAAATTCTCATAGTCACTTCATTCCAAGCAAATAGACACATCAAATACACATAAATCATAATATTTAAACACTCTAAAGCTCGGGTTTCACCCTCTCCATCACATGACACATATATATACTACTTGCTAGATCGCTTGAATGACACATTACATGTTCAAGCGAATCACCTGATTACTGTTCAAGCGAACACAACAAATATAAAATTCCTATTTCAAGCGAACATGACTTTTGTCTTATGTGACCATTCAATTTCGTGAGATGTGGCACAAGATGATGTCATCTTTATGATGTCATCAATGAATAAGATGACATCATGTCTTGATCAGATTCGCACCGCAACCGAGACTCGCTATAAGACGAAGTCGACAGATGTATGCACCAACAGACTCCCCCTCAGATGTTGACGAGTCTTAAGTGTTGAGTCTTTACAATCTTCAGTCTTTATCAGTCTGAACGCTCTCTGAAATATCTCACATTGTAAGCATCCTCAAACTTTATCTCCTTCTTCTCTCCAGCATCAACAAACTCCCCACGAACAATCTCTACTCGGATGTCTTCAGATTCCCCCTTTCGATATGCTACGATATGTTGGGATCGCAGTCTGGCATGTTGAAATCACACATTCCTCAGGTATCTGAACCTGACTCTCTATCATTCAAATAACCTGCACACTCTCTACCCAAAAATAAATTTTCTGATAACCACTTGTAGAGCATATTTTAAAATGATTCAACATTTATAGTCTCTGATAAATCACTTGCAGAAATATCATTTTCATTTCAAAGAACTTCAAACAAATACTTTCCCAAACCTGTTCGTCATGTCTAGCACTCGGAATTTTGAAAATTAGCTCTTCAACACCAGTTGTCGAAAATCTTTTTGAATTTTTCAAAATTTAATCTAAAACACACTAAAATCTTTTTGGATTTTTTGAATATGAAGAAATGCAGTAAAGAAATATTTACAGACATTATTTTTGTGAGTTTGTGTAAGAGGATCATATCAGTTTTGAGACAAATCACCAACACCATTAAGCTTTAAACATTTTAAGTTCTAAACGATTCACGTTGATTGACGATATTGTTGTCCACTTAAACTCAAACTAAAAACTTTTCGAAATGCTTACCGATACGTTAAGGTATATTTAGATAGCACTAAATTCTTATGGACCCCACGATCTCAGCATATCCCCTCATCATGCAATACACTGACTCAAGTAATGCCTTTAAACTTTTATCGACTATGATTTGTGCGAAAACAAAGCAGAATGTTTAAACATTAACAATCAGGTCGATACTTCCGTATACGCAGAGAAAGTCAAATGTTTAAACAAAATAAGAAAAATAAAACAAGTTGAAGTTGTTTAGGCTTTAACCACCAGGTCGATACTCCCGTATACGCAGAGGTGATCCAAAGCTTAAACGAAACACCAAAGAAAATAAAGCAGAACGTTTAGGCAATAACATCCACGTCGATACTCACGTATACGCAGAGGATGTCCAATGCTTAAACAAAATAAAGAAATCAAACAAGTTTAAATCTTTGCAAAATGAAATGCACAATCACAGCGACTTTTCAGCAAAGTTGTGAAAGTTCACAAACTTAACCAGTTTTATGTCTTTCGACAATCAGCGATTACTGAGTTGGCACACAATCAAGAAGGACAAAACTAAGTACTATGCTTTTGACCATGTTTCCCACTAGAACTAGGCTTTTTCATTTAGGTTTGTATCGTTATCGCAAATCTACTAATCTAGCTGAGCCTATCGTCACATCTTTAGTGAGATCGTTTATCACATTTTGACTTTACATTTCTTTAGCATGCTGTGACAGTCCACTGATATACTATCATTTCCTCTTCTTTGACGCAAAAACTCATTTTTGATTTTATCATGTTTTTATCTTTTTCAAATTTTCAAATGTTTTTGAATTTTCTGAAATTTTCTACTCCCCCTAAAATGCAAATACATTTTAGGAAATTTGAAAATAAACTGTACAAACAACTTGACAACCGATATCAAATCGCATCAATTCGCCATCCACTAGGCATAAACAATCAGAACTCCCCCTTTCACAAAACTATATTCTCATTATGATTTCAAAACACTTAAGTTTGTTTTAACCAAAATAATTTGTCCGGAAAATAAGTTTTGTTAATTTTACCACTTGTAGGTTAGGGGTTTGGTTCATCATATTGTCCATTCAATCTCTTGTATCAGGATTACATCAAGTTCAAACTAATGACCTTGAGTAATCACTTTGTCAAAATCAACCTCTTACCACTTGTAAATATATCCAAAATATATAATCACATATAGGAATAACACATCTACACAAAACCATTTTACCAATCAAGATGCCGATTCCTGCTTCGCACTTACCAACCTGGAAGCTCCGGCAATTCCTCAATCTGTAAAAATTTAAAAAATTTTAAAATCTTTCACAAAAACAAGTTTAACAAGAATGATGCCGATTCCTAATCCACGATTACAAACTTGGGATCTCCGGCAAGTCAGGTTTTTCAATGAAAGAAAATATCCACCCAAGTCTGACCAGCCTTGGGTGTTTTCAATTCAGATTCAGTTGGAGTATAAGTTGCCTTCTTTGTAGCGTAAAAATCTTTAACTCCTTTAACCTTCCCATCGACCATCTTTCCGAAAATTTTCTTTACATTCCCATTAAACGCTTTCTCAACATCAAAATTATCCTTCTCAGAATAAAACTGATTTGAGATTTCAACCTTTCCAACTTTTCGTTTAAAATTCTCAGTCCTCAATGGTGGAAAGTTCTCATCATCCATTGAAAGAACTGATTTTTCAACACTCTCATCAAATTGTGGCTTCTCTGACTTTGTGGAATCAGATTCATCGCCAGATTTTACCTCTGATTTCTTAACAACCCAAGTTTGGTTGTCAAGATTTCCCATTTTCTTGTAAAACCTTTTCGAACACTCACCCACTTCATATGTAGAGTTTTTAAACACTTTAAATTTTTCTGTTGGTGGTTCGGTTTTATCAACAACAACTTCTTTTAGTTTTCCAGAAACTCCCTGTTTTGTATTGGTCGTTTTTGGGCAGTTCCATGCAATGTGACCAACTTCATTACATCTAAAACAGGTTCTGGTTTCTTTCTTCTGATAAGCTCCAATCTTCTTTTCAGCAAAAAATTCTTGATTTGTTTGTCTCCAAAATGAGCTCTTCTTTTCTTCTTTAGCAGACGGACCTGAAACAAATTTTGTATTTTTAGAAATTTTCTCATTTTTATAATTTTCTGGTGGTATAAAACCTAAACCTTTCCTTTTGAAATTACCGTTACGGTTTGGTTTCTTTTGACAACCAGAACCGAAACCGTAATTCTTTTTCTTGTTTAAACGCTGTTGAACTCTTGAAGTGTATTTTTTAGGTCTTTCAGAAAGATTAAGATCTTTTATTTCAGAAATATTGATTTCTGTCATTTTGAAAACCTTTTTAATCATGTCAAAACGAATACTTCTTATTGGAAACTCTTTATCAAAATATAATTTGTCAGAATTATTCAAAGTATACACAACTTCAAATGTTTCATCATTCAAATTAGATTTTGACAACAAAAACTCTGTACTATAAACCCGTTTTCCCGATGATTTTGAACTCTTTTCGGACGAACTCGAACTTCCGATAGACTGACACGAACTTTCGGACTCGGATTTTAACTCTGACTCCTCATCCCTATCCAACACCTGATCGACCATTCTTTTTATTAATTCGGACTCATGATCTGTGTCAGACGCTGTGAACGTGACTTCAATGTTGTCTGGTAATACATCGGTTAACTCGGACTCTAACTTTAGATTAACTGCCTTTTGGACTTGTTCCTCATTCGGTTTTCTAGGCGAATACCCTTCCCAAATTGGAGGCGGACACTTGTTATAGCTAACAGTCGATTTCTTACCAGTATCCTTCTTCTTTGGCTTCTCATCATCTTTAAAGGCTTCAAAACCTGCAACAGTTGGATAAATTCGATCAATTAAGTAATCAGAACTTGTATAACTTCTCAGTAAACGTCTGATTCTTTCGTTTTCAACTTTTTCACCATCCAAATCTTGCTTCCATTTCGCACATTCTTCAATGTAAAAATTTATCTCTTTCTACTTCGACATCATCGTTGCATTCAACATTTTCAAAGCTTTTTCTCTTTTTGTGTTAGTTTTCTGCAAACTATTCACAGTCCTATTCAAAACATCGTATGATTCTTTCAAATTTTTCACATCAAACATCAACTTTTCTTTCATCTTTTCTGATTCACTAAACCTCTCGTCTTTTTCTTCACATTGTTTGCAGGATTCTGAACATGTAAGACAAGGTTTCGTGACTTCAACGATCTTTTTGATTTCCACTATCTTCTCAACTTCAACTACCTTTTCCACTTCAACTATCTTCTCAATCACTTTGACTTCCTTCAATTCTTTTGCAGCTTTTCTCTCTTTGAGTTTCTTCAATTTATCTGCAAAATAGAAATCAAATCTGTCAGAAAATAAATGTGTTTTTCCAAGATTTATCTGTTCAAGCTCTTCATCATCACTGTTATCTGTTGAATTGTTTTCAGATGAAACAGATTCTTCATCTTTCTCTTCATCATCAGATAATACAGCCATCCATTCTTTTATCAACTCTGGCTTTTGAACAATCTGAGCAATAAAAGCTTTAACATTAGGATCAGCTGGAATGTACTTGTCCCAGCTAAAACCTTTAGCCACTTTCTCGTCATCTTGATCAATGATGCCATAAAAAGCTTTCCTGTTTGCATCTTCGATCATTTTTCCATGAGCTGTTTGTGAATCCTTTTGTTGATGTGGTTGAACAGTGATTTGTTGATATATAGACTTTCTATAGTAATCATCTTTTCCAAAAGGATTCTTTGCTCCACTAGGCTCCTTATTCTTGCACTCTCTTTTGAAGTGACCTTTCTCCCTGCATTTAAAACAAGTAACTTTAGATTTATCAAAACCTAAAGCCGAAAGATGAGCATCCAAAAAGTCATTTCGTCCTGTAATCATTTTAAACTTTTCGGCTCTTCTCAGGACACTTGCTAGAGGCCATTTGATATCCATAAGTTCCAATTCTTCTGCATCAACTTGATCGTAATCTTCCTTTGTTAACATCGGATTATCAATCTTTCCAGCAATCAACCCTTCATAAGATTCTAATGCAGTAACTAATAGGCCCATATGATTTTTCACAACTTCTTCAGAAAAGTTTTGACCATTTTGAAGATGCAATGCCACATTGCACTGAATCATATGCCCATTACCAACACTTGCACTTTGAACACTTGGAGGATTAACACTTGAAAACCCACTAGTGTTAACTGAACTTTGAATGCCTGTTCCAGATTGATTTCCTGCACTAAACGCAGTTTGGATCTTTGGACTTGCTTCAACAGTTTGAACATTTCCCTTGTAGTATAGTTTGATGTCTTGTTGATGGCTTGAACTGTTCATTCTTGCAATTTTCTGCTGTTCAAGATCCTGTGCCTCCAGTTTTTCAATAAACTGACCAATCGATAATCTGCTAAACTGTCCAGAATTCTTCAGAATCATGAGATATGTACCCCATTCCTTTTGTGGTAAAGCATCAGCAAGCTTTTCAACCCATTCTGCTGGAGTTTTAGTAATCTTCAACTGAGACATGGTGCGCACAAGATGACAGTATCTCTCAATGAGAGTCTTTGTAGTTTCACCAGGCATGCTAGTAAACAACTCAAACTCCTTTTTCAGTAACGCTGCTTTACTCTGTAACATCTCTGTACTTCCTTCAAATTTCTTCTCAAGAGCTTTCCAGATTGAATATGCATTTCCATCATGCTGGAGCAAAACAAATATATCCTCTTTTATAGCTTGCTGCAACAGACTTATCATCATTTTCTCTCCTTTATAACTCTCTTTCTCTTGGTCAGAAAACTCTGAGATAATTTTATCAACATTCATAGCAGTCTGTGGTCTGATGTATGCTGTTTCAATACTTTCCCAAGCTCTTAGATGGTTTGCCTGAACCCAATTCTCAAAACGATTTTTCCATCCATGATACTCTTCAATTCCCATAAGTTTCGGGGGGTTTTTGTGTAGTTCCAGTCTCATTTTCTGAATTCATGTTCTGAGCAATGGTAGTCGGAGTAATCGGGGTTGAAGCAAATGCGTTGTAGAATTCAGAATCCATGTTTCGGTATCGAAGAATTTCTTAAACAAGCTTTCAAATTAACTGGTTCACTTTGTAAAAACACCTGACAACAAACAGACAAAAACACAATCAGTTTAACCACTTATCAATTAACTGAAACAAACTGGTACTCGAACTGGTGATAATTCTGTGTGAACTGAGGTTTAAATTGGCAAACTGTGCAAACTGCTATGACCCGGATCAAAATCAAATGACCTGACCCTTTTACATGCAAACTGACGGACTTTCAAACGACCTGATGAACCTTTAAACACTTTGAACTCCAAACCGTGTGACCTGAACTTAAGTCCAAACTGAACAATTTGGTTAACTTCGTGTGATCTCGTAAGATAATCCAAATGTATATTTTGTCGACAAGATAAAAGCTATACTCTATTTGATTTGGCCGCGAACCTTTTTTTAATCTGATTGGGCCGACAACTAGAAAATGTTTTAAAGTCCAAGATCACGTGAACCGACACTACTTAAACTCTATTGGGCCGATATTTTTGAAACAATTAATCCACATGCACACTTATCACAAGAATGCAGAATATGGCCGACAACAACATCTTTCACAACTCTTTGATTGGACCGCAACTTTTTAGTCTTTATCCAAACCTTGGGCTGACAAAGTTTAATACTCAAAACAAATCGATTGGACCTCCAAACTAACTGATCAGATCACATGTAAACCTATTCTCTATATCTTCGAGAACTTTGTTACTTGATTTTATAACCGACAACTTTGATATTAACCAATTTTGATTGGACCGTTCACATATGTAGACACATGATTTCTTTACCCGAAGTACTGACACCCTCGTTTAATAATTTACACAATACACGAACCACTTTTCTCGTGAAAAACAAAAACAGTTCAAGCGGTCATCGTTTTCAAGCGGTCGTCATTTTCAAGCGGTCGACGTTTTCAAGCGATCATTGTTTTCAAGCGGTCATGGTGTAAACTCAAGCGAGATGTTGTTTTCAAGCGGACTCACGGTGTTATGTCCGCTTGAACAGTCAATGACGTCAGCAACTACGAACAGATTTCAAGCGAGAATACCAAAAAAATCAAGTTTTAGATCGATTTTAATGATGAAACTTTCAGGATTCGTTAAAACATGATTGCGCATAATATGTGAAAGTTTGAGCCGATTTTAACCGTGAAAAATTTTAAATTTTGAAAAGAATGGTATAGAAATCAGAAAAAGTGACGAAAACAGGCTGTTTTGGCAAGATCTCTTCCTCCTGAGCTCTGATATCACTTGTAGGATCGGTTTGAGACCCAAACGAGTCGTTCAGAAGAGATTTTATCAGTTTCAGATGCGGAAAATAAGAAACTGATTTAGAAACAGCTTGAATATCACTTTAAAGATCTTGTATATTGATTTAACACTGATTACATGCATAAGAAATACCGGCAGCACCTCGGTATCAAATCTGAATCTCCTTTCTGTCCGCTTCAAATGAACACAACATGACACATATATATACTACTTGCTAGATCGCTTGAATGACACATTACATGTTCAAGCGAATCACCTGATTACTGTTCAAGCGAACACAACAAATATAAAATTCCTATTTCAAGCGAACATGACTTTTGTCTTATGTGACCATTCAATTTCGTGAGATGTGGCACAAGATGATGTCATCTTTATGATGTCATCAATGAATAAGATGACATCATGTCTTGATCAGATTCGCACCGCAACCGAGACTCGCTATAAGACGAAGTCGACAGATGTATGCACCAACAATTTACATGTGACCTGACTCATACATATGAAGCGTAAAAAAAGCATAATCAAGGGTAGAAATTTTACCCCTAACGCGTTGCAATAGGGTCGAAACGTAGAGTGGCTCGAATTTATACCGTCGAATGAGAACGTATTATATTTGATCCCATTCGATTCGAAACTAAATTTACGGCGAAACTTAGTTGAAATGGGAAGGTAAAGTTGATGGGTGGTAAAAATTGCAAATTTCATAAGTTTAGCGGGTTGTAAAATGGAGTAATAGCGTAGGGGTTAAAACTGCATTTTTCAAAAGTTAAGGATTTTTATGATCAGTGAAAAAACAAAATGGTCCATTTTTGTAAAAGCTTCAAAAAGAAGGGACATTAATGTAAAAGTCATGAAAACATAAAAAGCTATTTGTGTAAAAGTCACAAAAAGAAAGGGACATTAATTAAATGCTCACCGACTTTCTACTTTAAAAGTTATAAGAATGTGACGGCCCCATTTTACCTCGGTACATATTTTTTTACATCTTAGTACCACCCTCATTCCTCTCAAACTTAGAGAGGTCCAAATGAAAAACTTAAAAAACCTAAGTTAATACTAATAAACAGGGCCGGTCCTGAGAATTCGTGTACCTGTTAGAGCTTGCAAAAATGTGCCCTTAGTCCTTAACGAATTTGGGTATTTCGCTCAATAAAGGTCTAAATCTGATGCCAATGGACTAATAAGTTATGTAAGTGACCCTATGTTGGTGTTTGTATGGTCATACCCTATTAATATAATTTTTTTACATATACATATCGGATTTTTTTAAATAACGTGTCATTTGAAATATCGGGCACTAGCCGGTGATCCTCCCCGTCCACACTCAGGGCCGTGCTATTAGAAAATATAGATTAGAGTAACCCGATTTACAATTACCTTTTTACATTTTAGTATATCCACGTATTTGAGAAGTCCAAATGAAGAACTCAAAGGACTCATGCTAATAGTATTATAAAAATAGAGATTACTGTTCATGAAAGGTTTGTATTAATATGTATAATATAATAATCAAAAACTACTTCAAACAATAACCCTAGATCGTAATTTATAACTAGCAATAATAATTCTAATAGGAAACTAAATATGATAAACTACCAAATTTAAACAAAAAAATAAAGATAACTAAAGTAAATATTTGAATTCCAATTTTCAAATCCTTGATTCCGGCATCATACTTTCCGTCTTCGTAAAAACTAGTCCTCGAGTTTTGCCTCTGAACCAAAGCCAGATGGATCCAAAGAAAAATCAACCCAAGGACTATTCGCAACAATTATGACTCGCCTAAATAGTTCAACTTCAGGGTCATCTTACCTAACTCTGGACCTATACCACTTGGGTCGAATGGAGCATTGAACCGTCTCCTGTTCACTATTGATTTGATCAACTCAATAATTCAGCTCCAACTAGATATAAGTAATTAATTGTAAACAATGGACCCCTTTGCTTTTCTTCATAAAGTGACCATTTAGATTTACAAATTTTTTCTCCCTTTTGATCAATAAGAGGTGGATAATATAACAATTGAGTTCCCCCATCCTTCATAGTGCCGCCCATTACCACTTTACGAAAGAGATCTTTATTCCACAGTATTTTGCCCATAGCATAGTTCATATCACTTTTCCATCATCCAAAGTTGAATTTTCATTATCACTATAATTATAATTTATCTCCCGAAAACAAAATTTTATCACATCTACCCGTACCTTGACCCGGCAAATGAGATCGGACAAAATTATCAGTTCCATACACGAGCACGGTTCTAAACTGAATTTGCGTAGCCACAATTGAGGGTCGTTGGGCTTTAAGATGTGATGTTCCCGTGAGTCCATTACCTCTTTTTAATTCCTTGTTGACTGAACTATCACTTCCTTTGGGCTAAAATGGTAGGCCATGACACTAAACCATTAACCATGTGAACATTCATTCTTCAAGAGGATGTTTATACCAATTTTGTGAGGCCCACCTTTGAAAATTATCAGTGGACTTTGTTTGCTAGTAGTATTCCTTACGTGCATAACATCTTCACTAAGATTTTCAATATGGTCTGGTGGTCCATGTAGAAAACCATCATGCGCATCCTTTTCATTTACACTGTGTTCCAGAGTTTACTAACGGACTAAGTTTCATCTAAGGAAGGAAAATAAAGGAAAATAAAACATGTCGTGTTCCCGAGTTTCATTTAAGGAAGGAAAAGAAAGGAAATGAAAGGAAAACTAGGCTAAATTCTTTAATTTTTGTTTCCTTCCGATTTGGGAGGAAACGGTGGGAAAGACATCTTTTTTTTTTCTTTTCTCGCCCTATCCTTTCTCACTTTTACTTTCTTTTCTTATCCCTTCTTAAATTAACTCGGGAACAGACCACTAAAGCATGCTTATCAATAGAAAGCACAAATATTCCCTCAATTCAAAAATCAATTCCATTTTGAATTTTCATATAGACTTTAGGAGATACCATATCCAAGTCAACAATCAAAATTCCTTTACTTGACGGCTGAATTGAATCATATAAAATCGGCTCAAAATGCACTGGGTAAAAACAAGATGATACGAAAGGGTCGGATATAATAAAACTATTCATGTTTTGTTATATAATGATACAATTCCATTTTTCTTTCTTTAGGGTCAAAATCAAACGTGTATGTAAAAGAAAGAGTTAACTTTAGTTTTGCTTTATATGGTTTGGTCGTTTTAACGATATTGCCCTAATTCTTTAAAAAGTGTCATTTTGCTCCAATAGTTTACTATGTTTTTTTTTTCCAATTTGCTCTCTGATACTAACTCCATCCAAAATGTATGTTACAAGGGAGGGTATTTTAGTAATTTTATAGATACATATTTAATTATTTTTTTCTATTTTTTTGTTGGTATTAGAAATAAAAAATAAAAGTTTAATTACATACCATTAACATATATGTAACACCCCGTGTTTCGAAAGTCAAAGTCAAAGTCAAGATTGAAGTCAAAGGAAGAAAAGATTGCTAATTGCGATCTGTCACTCCTTGCTCAATTACTGTTTTGACTTCTTTGACTTGTAGATAATCTATTTATTTTATCGCATTAGCTGTATTATGTGGAGTACTTATTAATAATCGAGGTTTAATCGTTGTTTATCGCATGTTTTACCATTTATCGCTTATCGCATCGCAATCGCAACTCGGATTTATGCGCTTTGGTTATTGTTTTATGTGTGTGTGCTACTTATGTGTTACTTGTGCATGTTTATTTATGTTATGTTATGATGTGGTGATCAATCGAACACAATTGCAACGCTATCGCAATCGAATCGCAAACGCTAAACACAAGTGTAATCATCCTAAGTAGCTTGATGATTGTATGTTAGATATTGTAGTTCGGATTAAAAGTAATATAAAGGGGAAACTCTACCGCATCACTCGCCTATCACATCGCAACGCACGACACGCGAATCGAAACGACAAAACTCGTCACGCCAAACACTAGGACCGAGTGGCCAACCGATCGGACTGCCATCCGATCGAGTTGTCACCCGATCGGGCGCCACCCGATCGGACCACCACCCGATTGACCAGCACTTTCCTTTTTGGGAAACCCTATAAATACCTCGGTTGTTACCTTATTTGATGGTGACAACTCCTCTCGCTCGAACCCGCCGCTCTCAAGCTTCTTTCTCTCGATTTCTCGCAATTCTTGTAAGTTTTCAACCTAAATCTTGTACTTTCATGATTTACACGCACTCCTACACCTTTCTATCTTTTCAATCTTCACTTTTTACCGTGAAATCACTAGATTTGAGGTGTTCTAGGATGATGTCAGCATGGTGTTCTTAGGAACTTCGTGTTTTGGCTTCATTCCACCAAGAACAACTTAGATCTGCATGATTTCCACACGAATAAACAAAGATCTGGCATAGATCTAAACATATTCATGGTGAAAAGGATTGAAAGATGGTTTTCTAACTTTCTTTCAACTCTTTTATACTCAATGCACTCAAACCCGATAGAATCGGAGCTTGTTCTGATCATCTACTCATTCATAGTGATGTATCAGTTCTAGATCTAAATTCTATCCAAGAGATGATGATTATGAGTTAGACATGACCAACCGATACGAACCGTTAACTGATCTGGTCAGGGTGGTTCCTGCCCGATCGGGTTACTTGGTTCTGCTGGGGGGTTTTTTGTTGTCTAATACGTCGTCATACCGTCTCGACTAAACCGCAAAACTTAGAAAAAACACCGAGTTGACAAACGATCAGATCGAGGGACGGATCACCGTCCAATCGGATTATCATCCGATCGGATTGTCATTCGATCGATCCGCAATGCGATCGGATGACACTTGGGGTTTAGCACTTAACAATTTTCAACATGTTCAATACATTACCAGTTCTAGCGGATTGTCACCCGATCGGTAGACCATCTGATGGGATGATAAAACTGCTGTGAACTTGTTCTTTGAGAAATGTCTCACCGAACGGATCGCCGCCCGATCGAACGACCGTTCGATCGACCGACCTGAAGGGTAGAGATACTTCTCTGTTTTCAATATACTGCAACGAAAACTTCAAAAGACAAACCATCATACACAAACACATTATGCCCAAACAAGGTGTTAATCCGACCGAACGGTCATCCGATCAGATGACCATCCGAACGGATTGACATCGGATTGAATGACCGTCCGATCAGATTTCCATCCGATCGGGTTGTTGTTCGACACTTGGTTCCTTACATCGTTTTACGCGCCGCTTATCGACTATGCTATCGTTCTGTTCAGGCTAATTTCGCTCTAAGCGCTCCCTTCAATCCATCATCGCTTTGAGTATACTCGAACCCTTTTTGCTTACGCACTTTTGGGTGTTACATACGTTATCTATTCTAAATCACATCAAACACACTACGTAATACTTTAACGCTAACCGCTACTGTATGTTATACGTGACTCGATGAATGCTTGTTTGTTATGTTTACACATAGATTGCTATCTAGCTGCCTTGCAATGATAGTACTATAGTTTGGACTTAGCACCTGTTCACTCAGGGGTTGTTAAGGGTAATTAATTACATGGTTCACCGTGGTGAATATGTATTACGAACTGCCTTGGGCAGTCAACCCGCAGTCATTGGTATCGATATGATCATGTCGATAACTAACGTGTTTCACATCACACGTTGTACGTATTGGTTATGCGTAAACGAATTTCGAACTCTATTATATCTATTAAACTTGTATGCTTACCTTTACACTATGTGTATTGACTTTTACTTTAACGTATGTGGCAGGTGCATAAGATGCTAGGACGCCTTGTTTGCTGTGTGATGAAATCGAGGCTAGGAAAGAGTCCTAGAAACGAATAAATAAACAACTGTCTGTTTGAAATCTGAGTTGTTGGATCAGTACTTGTTTGTGAGACAATTATCTATGATAACTGTTTTATTTGATATGTTATGGTATGGGACATGATGTTTAAATATCTGGTAATTAATAGTCGTTATGGATACTCATGGACAATCTGTTTTGCTCAGTGCCGCGCCCCGATGATTCCGCCATCGGTTGGGGTGTGACAGATTGGTATCAGAGCCATAACTATAGGGAATTAGGCAAGACTCGACCTAGTCCGGGCCGATGTCTTAGGATGACCTAGTCTATAGTCTAAGTACCAATAGACCGACTTGTGCATACCCTGTAAAGGTTTCGCACGAGCTTACACCTCCCTATTCTCGCATACGTTACACTATCACTGCACTCTAATTTTCGAAAAAGAACGAGTGAATGGATCGAGATTAGGTGTGAAAACCGTAAATTCTCGACTAAATTGCTTGTTCAACCCACATTACATCTACAAACAGAAGAATTTGCATTGAATCAGGAGTGAAATCCGTACTTTAATGCAGATTTTCTTCTCTATTTTTATCAAAACAGGAACAAAGTTATTGAGTCAGGGGTGAAACCCGAACCTTGATAAGTCATCTCGTCCCTTATTTCTGGTTTTGCAAAACTCTCACCAAAGTTTCGACGGATTCCAACGACTGGTAGTCGCACTGAGACTGAAAGGATGTGTGCCGAACGCCCGAAATCGAGGCGAGAGCACAGTCCCGAAGGTCACAGTGTGTGCCAAAAGTCCTTGCGAATAGTCGAACCACCTTGGGTAGTCAATGTCTATTTAGCCTTAGACAATCTACTTTCGATTTCAAGCTCGCAATCGCGGATTTTATGTGTTTCGATTCTGAGCCCGCAACTGCTGACTCTGATATTTGCCAATTTTATGTGTTTATGTGGCTTATATGCCTATCTGTTAGCATAATGAGGTACTACTGGTTTCGATTTAACACTTATGTCTATCGCTCGACACACACAACGCATTACACACCGCTAACGAATTGCTACTACTTATGGATAATCACATACTATGATGCTACTTATGCTATACTACTCGCTATGTTACTCGCTATATTGTGCGCGAACTTTGAAATGATAGGTTTCTGTATTCTGACTGACTCTTGTATTACTGTGCCTTACGTGCTTATGTGCTTCCGTGCTTATATGAATCCGTGTTTATGTGCCTATGTGTTTATCTGATACATGATCGTGTTCCTAAGCTTTAGTAGTATTAGGCGTGTGAGGTGAGATTTGATTATATTGTGTCTGAGTCCTATGACGATGTCTGTTGCAGACAATGTCGTCATCTGGACCTCGTCACTCTCGATCTACTCGTCGAGAACAGAGAGACGAACGCCTTGCTGCACTCGTCGCTAGGCAGATAGCAAAAGTCATTCCTCAGGTCGTTAACGATCTACAAGAGCATGCCAGCAAGTCTTATGAAGAGTCCAGGACTAAGACTCCTAAAGCTACCCCTAAAGCTGCTTTTAGCTTCAAACAGTTCAAAGCTTGCGGACCGAAAGAATTTACTGGCGAAGATGGTCCTACGGCCTTATTTCAATGGTTTGATTCGATTGAGGTCACCCTGCGCCAGAGTGGCTGTCCCGATGATCTCCGCACTCTCAACGCAACTGGCATCTTCCAATCCCGAGCTTTAGATTGGTGGACGGCCGAGAGGAAAAAACGCGGAAATGATGCAGTTTACGGTTTGACGTGGGATGAGTTGAAGGACGTCATGTTGGAAGAGTTCTGCCCTCCCCACGAGCGCCAAAAGTTGGAGGACGAATTCTGGCATATCAAGCAGAAGGGTGGTGACAATGCTGCTTTAACTGCTCGCTTCAAGCAACTTAGCATAATTTGTCCTGATCAAGTGAAGACTTCTGATATGACGATCAAGAAGTATATCCGAGCTCTACCGGATTGTGTCGTAGATTTTGTGCAAGCCTCAAAGCCAGCAACAATCGAGGAAACTTACCCGCTTGCCGCTGAAATCAACAACAAGCGAGTCAAGTCTGGTGTCTGGGATAAAGCTCCCAAGAATCTGCATTAAGCTACCATCGCACCAACCGCTGAAACCCCACCGCTCCTCAGTCTTCAAAGGCTCTACGTCGCAAGAGGAAGAACAACAGCAACTCCAGCAACAAGAACTGTACTGTTACCACTGCTGCCCCACTCCAAGCTGTATCAGCTCAGCAGCATATGCAACATCGTCAGGTCACGGCACCTGTAACCCAAGCACCGCCGGCAAAGCGGGCTTATACGGGTCCTCACCCGGCCTGCCCGACTTGTACCTATCACCATCCAGTGGGAATCTCCTGCAGATTTTGTGTGCATTGCAACATGTACGGCCAATTCACCGCAAACTGCCACACAGGTCCTCGTCAAGCTCCAGCTACTGCTCATCAAGCTATACTTCTTGCTCCTCAAGGCCAGCAAGCGGCTCAGGCACCCGCGATCAATGCTAGAGTCAGCTTCGCGTGTGGTGATCCCAACCACTTCACGAACATGTGCCCGAATCAAGTGGTGAAGCAAGAGCCACAACAGCAGCAGCCTCAGCAACAACAGCAACAAGCAGCTCGCGTCCGAACTTTCAACATCAATGTGCGCCAAGCTCAGGCTGACAACAACGTGGTCAATGGTATGTTCCTTATGAATGGTATTTATGCTTCGTGTTTATTTGATATTGGTGCCGATAACTGTTTTGTATCGTTTGAATTTGAAAAGCTCCTTAATCGTAAGTGCGCCCATCTCCCCTCGACGTTCGATGTCGAAGTTGCCACCGGAAGAACCGTCGCTGTAAATTCTGTTCTTCGTGAATGTACCCTCGAGTTCAACATTCACGTTTTCCCTGTCGACCTTATTCCGATGCAGCTCGGTAGTTTTGACGTCATAGTAGGCATGGACTTTCTTCGTGAAAACCATGCTGAAGTTGTTTGCTTTGATAAGATGATTCGATTCTCACTCACTAATGGTGATCAATTGTATGTTTACGGTGAAGTCGCGTCGAAGAAACTCCAACTCATGTCGTGTGTCCAAGCTAGCAAGTATCTCCGTAAGGAATACCAAGCTTTCTTGGCTCACATTGTAGTAGTAGAGAAAAAGGAAGATAAAGAGGTGGACCAAGTCCCCGTTGTCTGTGAATTTCCCAACGTATTTCCTAACGATATCCCCAGACTGCCTCCGAGTTATGATATCGACTTCCGCATCGACCTCATTCCTAGAGCAAATCCTGTTGCTAGAGCTCCTTACCGACTCGCTCCGTCCGAAATGCGCAAACTATCGAGTCAGCTCCAGGAATTACTTGTTGGTGCATACGTCTGTCGACTTCGTCTTGTATCAAGTCTTGTAATAAAATTGTTAGATCAGGGCACGTTGTACGAGGAAAATAGGGTTTAGGTGTGATAGAGCTATTTCGCACGAAATAGCAAAGAGCTATTTCGTACGAAATACCCATTGGCTATTTCGCACAAAATAGCAAGATGTTATTCCATGCGAAATACCCACCACTATAAATACCCAAGTCATGAAGTCATTTGTAACGTCCGTGTTTTCAGTACCGAAGTGCTGCCGACGTGTCTACTGTTTTGTAATCGTGTCAAATCAATAAAACAAGACAATTAAGTGTGAATTAAGCTGTTACAAAGTCTAATCAATGAATTCCGCCTCTGATTAGACCGAGAACTCTTCTGATTGACTCATTTTGATCGTCTCACGATCCTACAAGTGGTATCAGAGCTCAGGTTGAAGAGTTCTTGCCAAATCAGCTCGATTTCACCATATTTTCTTACTTCTACACCTTCTTTTCAAAATTAAACAAGATTTAACGGTCAAAATGATTTGAATTTCACACATTATAGTCGAAACATTGTTTTAACGAATCCTTGAAAGAATTGGACCTAAAATCGATCTAAAACTGGTTAAAATTGGTCATTTCGTTTGAAAATGTTCTCGGACTGTATGACGTCAGCGCTATTTCGTACGGAATAGATTTTATTTTCGCACGAAATCAATTGCTTGAATCTCATTTCGCACGGAATCACTATTGTGGAACTCATTTCGCACGAAATCACCTCGCTTCGCACGAAACCAGTAGTCATTTCGCTTGAAAGTTGTCATTTCGCACCAATGGGGTATTTCGTTTGAGTTGGTGCTATTTCGTTTGAATAGTATTTCGCTT
Source organism: Helianthus tuberosus (assembly GCA_030545235.1). Taxonomy (NCBI): domain Eukaryota; kingdom Viridiplantae; phylum Streptophyta; class Magnoliopsida; order Asterales; family Asteraceae; genus Helianthus; species Helianthus tuberosus. The sequence goes on along the minus strand of CM060420.1, from coordinate 129,548,017 downwards.
GAAGGGTATTGTGCACCAAAAAGTGTTTTCGATTGAGATTGTATTTCGTGTGAACTTGTGTTTTTGTGAAATTTTTTCGAAACATGGATGAAGAATTTTACAATGCATTTGCTACACCAGTTGCTCCTATTACAGCTGCTGAAACTCTTTATAGTGAGAATGAGACGGGAACTTATCAAAAACCACCGAAGCTTATGTACATTGAAGATTTTAGAGGATGGCAGAATTGGTTTGAAAATTGGGTGCAAGCTTATAAATTCGATGCATGGTGTTCGTTAGAGGTGGATTATGAGAAACCGAAAAGTGAACGTGGACTTGAAAAAGCATTTAGTGACTATTCAGATGATGAAAAATTGAAATACACAAGTGAAAAAATGATGATTAGCATTCTCCAACAAGCAGTTAAAGAAGATATTTTTGTTTTGCTTCAACATTCGGGTACTGCAAGATCAATTTGGACTGCATTGATTCAAAAGTTCAAGGGAAGTGCTGATATGATAAAAAACAAAAAGGCTTTATTAAAGAAATCATTTGATATGTTTGTAGCATTTTAAGGAGAGTCAACAAAAGCGACCATTGATAGATATTGTCACCTGGTTCTGGAAATGGGAAGGTTGGATATAAAGAAAGACGACGATGAATGGGTTGATAAGCTAGCTGATGCGTTACCTCAGAATAAATAGGGAACATATTTGTTGATCTTGAAACATTTGAGAAAATCTGAAAGTATGAATTTGGCAAAGTTCATTCAGAAAATTGAAGAACATGAATTGGACATTCAGAAAACGGCTATCATGTCTAATCCAAATGCACAACAAGATGTCAGTTTGTATTACAGAGGAAATAAATTTGAAACCACTCTAAGTCCAAAGATCAAGACTGCTTTTAGTACTGATGGTTCTTCTGGTTCAAATGTTAGCACTACAACTCAGAATGGAGGTTATTCATCATCATTTTCAAGTTTTGATCCAAATTGTGCAACACCAAGCCCTCAGCAACATAATTCAACGAATCTGCAATGTAATGTTACATTGAACATTCAAAATGGTCAAAATCTTTCTCCGGAAATAGCTAAGCAACACATGGCATCACTGGTTACTATGTTAGAGTCGTATGAAAGTTTAGTTGTTGGTAGAATTGGAAATCCGATGCTCACAAAAGAGGATTATGATCAGATTGATGCTGTAGAACTTGAGTTGATGGATATAAAGTGGTGTTTAGCCAGTGCTGTAAGAAGAGCAGAAAAATTCCAGCAAATCACCGGTAGAGATGATTTTCGTGAAATGGGAGCTTCTCCAATAGGTTTTGACAAATCAATAGTCACGTGTTTTCATTGCAAAGAAAAAGGACATTTTAAACGAGAATGCAAAAATAAAGAAGCAACTAAAAGACAACGCTCATCTGAAAACAACAATTATTATCAAAAATCAATCTTTCATCAACTAGATCAACAACAACCACCATCATCACGTATTATTGAAGATGGAAAGAAGAAAGCTTTTCTTGTCAATCAAGATGATGAAAAATTAGCAGAGGGTTTTAGCTGGGATAACTACGTGCAAGATAAAGAATTTTTAAAGAAATCAGCTCTTATTGCTCAAATCTTGGAAGCAGAATCAGTCAAATCTCAGTAAAAAAGAATACCGATTTTTCCAGAATTAGGAAGTGATGCAGACACAGATGATGAAGAAGAGTATATTAATAAAGCTAGAAAAGGTTTGGATCCTGATAGTTTTTATTTGTTCTTTGCAGATAAGGTTGAGATGCTGAATGAGAAGAAGGCTGCTAGATTGAAGAGAGAGTTGGAAGCAAAAAGAATTGCTGAAGAAAAAGAAAAACTGGAAGCCGAGAAAGCTGAAGTTGAAGAAAGTTCAACAAAGAAAGTTGAAGATGAAGAAAGTGAGAAAAAATTGAATTTAAGAAAGAACCAATATATGAAAATGTGATTGAAAAGGTAGTTGAAAAAATTGTTGAAATTGAGAAAGTTGTTGAGGTAGAAAAAATTGTTGAAATCACGAAACCTTGCTTGAAATGTTTGGAGTATTGTAAGGATTGTAACGAGAAAGATAAGAAGATTCGTGAACTTGAAGAGATGAAAGAAAAATTGTTGTCTGATGTGAAGTATGTGAAAGAGTCGTATGATGTGCTGAACAAGACAGTTGATAGTCTGAACAAGACAAATCTAGAAATGGGAGCTGCTCAGAAGATGATGAGTTCAACACTGATGACTAAGCAGAAAGTTATTAATGAGTATATTGAGGATTGTGCAAAACTAAAGCAGGATTTGGAACTCGAAAAGATTGAAAGTGAAAGAATCAAAAGATTGCTATCGAGTTATACAACTTGTGATTATTTGATTGATCGAGTTTATCCTACTGTTGCAGGTCTTGAAGCTTTTAAAGAACAAAAGAAGGAAGAAACGGATACTGGTAAGAAACAAAGTGTCAAGTATAACAAGTGTCCGCCCCCGATCTATGAAAGTTATTCTCCTAGAAAGCCAAATGAGGAACGTTTAAATAAGGCTCTCAACATCAAGTTAAAGTCTGAAACCATTGATGAGTTACCAGATAACATTGATGTTACATTCACAGCGTCTTACACTGATCATGAATCTGAGTTATTAAAGAAAGTGGTCGATCAGGTGTTGGATATGGATGAAGAGCCAAAGTCGGAGTCTAAATCTGAAAGTTCAAGTTTGTCAGAAAAGAGTCCGAGTTCACCAGTTAAAAGGGTTTAGAATAAAGAATTCCTGTTATCAAAATCTAATTTGAATTACGAACCAATCAAAGTAGCATATACTTTGAATGATTCAGACAAATTATATTCTGATGAGGAATTTCCAATTAGAAGTGTCAAAACTGAAATGATCAAACAGGTTTTCAAATTAACAGAAATTAATATTTCTAAATAAAAGATTTAAATCTTTCTGTAAAACCTAAAAAGTACACTTCAAGAGTTCAACAGAGATTGAACAAGAAAAAGAGTTACAGTTCTGGTCCAAGTTATCGAAAGAAACCAAACCATAACAGTAATTTCAAAAGGAAGGGTTTAGGTTTCATTTCCCCAGAAAATTATAAAAATGAGAAAAATTATAAATCAAAAACTAAATTTGTTTCAGGTACAAGTTCAGAGGAAGAGAAGGAAAGACTGTTCAGGAAACAGTCAAATCAAGAATTTTTCGCTGAAAAGAAGAAGAATCTGGTGAGAGAATCTGAGAAGAGAGTTGAACGAAGAACATGTTTCAAATGTCAAAAAGTTGGACACATTGATTGGAATTGCCAAATGTCTAACGATAAAAAATAGGGAGTTACTTCTAACTTAGAAAAATTCAAAGTGTTTAAAAATTCGACTTTTGAAACAGGTGAAAGTTCAAAACGTTTTTACAAAAGAAAAGTTGATTTGAACAAACAAATATGGGTTGTTAAAACAGAAAGTAGTTCTGACAATGAATCTGATTCCATAAAATCAGAGGAGTCATTTGTTGAGAAAAGTGAGAAGAATTCCATTCAAGAGATGAATGATGAAAATTTTCCGCCATTGTCAAAGGAAAATTTGAAGTTGAAAGTTGGAAAGATTAAGATTTCAGATCAATTCTTTGCTGGTAAGAAGGAATTTGATGCTGAAAAGGTTTTTAATGGTAAAGTAAAACATATCTTTGGGAAGATGGTTGATGGTAAGGTAAAGGGTGCAAAAGAATTTTACCAATCAAAAAGATGGTGGGATAGATGTGAATCAAAATCACCCAAGGCTGGTCAGGCTTGGGTGAGAGGTTTTTCAAACTAAAGTTTTGACTTGCCGGAGCTCCCAAGATGGTAATAGTGGAGCAGGAATCGGCATCTTTATTGAAAAATTCACGAAAGAGATATTTTGTCCTACAAGTGGTAGTTTTTTTTCTTGAAAATTGTTATATTTCGAATTTACAAGTGGGTTTGGTTGATAAGTGAACCTATAAGTGGTTGAAGAAGGTTTTCACTTACAAGTGGTTGATCAAGGTCATTAAGTTGAACTTGATTTAACTTTCATATAGAGTGATTGGAAAAAAGGTGATGAATTGATCCCCTAACCTACAAGTGGTTTTATGAAATCAACAAAACTTATTTTCCGGAAAAACCATTTTTGATTAAAACAAACTTGAGTGTTTTGAAATCATAATGGGAAAATAGTTTGTTGAAAGGGGGAGTTCTGATTGTTTATGCTAAGTGAATGGCGATTTGAAGCAATTCGATATCAGTTGTCATTTTACTTTGTACAGTTTGTTTTCAAATTTCCTTTAAATGATTTTAAATTTTAGGGGGAGTAAGAAATTTCAGAAAATCCAAAAACATTTGAAAATTTGAAAAAGTAAAAAGCATGATAAAATTCAAAATGAGTTTTGTTGTGAAAAAGAGGAAATGATAGTATACATCAGTGGACGATCACAGCATGCTAAAGAATTGGAAAGTCAAAATGTGATAAACGGTCTCACTGATGATGTGCCAGTAGGTTTTTACACATTTAGTAGATTGTGACGAGATATAAACCTAAATTTCAAACTTACTTATATCGTGGGGAACATCTCTCGGATATATGGGTAACCCCCAAAATCGTGTTTGAAAGGTCCCTCTTTTTGAGATACTAGGTCTTTATACTCAGTGATATCTGGGGTATTATCCCGGGACTTCTGATTTTGCAGAAGCAATGGCCTAGTCCCCGTATAATACTTTTCGCTTGCTTGAAACATAGCACCACCCTCAGCATAAAACATGATGAAACATTGCAAAATGCTAATCATGTGCTGTTGAAGAAAAGATTCTCTAAAGGGAACACACCTAAAGTCGAAGCCATCATCTCTCTGATTTTGCGGAAGCAATAGTCTGAGCTCTCATGGCCCTCGCATTTAACCCTTTACAGATATCATCTAGGTATACTCACATGTAAGACTGAATATTGGGATCTGGATACGGGAGTATATTCTGAGGTGGGACACACGAATAAGTTTAAGTCTCTAAAAACTAATCTCGTATCTCGAAACAGTTGAACTTTGTGTGAAAATTTAAGTGGATCAGTATACTGATAATCTAAGTGAATCGTTTAAAACTTAAAATGTTTGAAGCTTAACGGTGCTTGTGATATGTCTCAAAAACTGATATGATCCTCTTACACATACTCACAAAAATATTGTCTGTAAATATTTCTTTACTGCATTTCTTTCAATGTGTTTTAGCATAAATTTTGAAAAATCCAAAAAGATTTTCGACAACTGATATTGAAGAGCAGATTTTCAAAATTCCAAGTGCTAAACATGACGAATTGATTTGGGAGAGTGTTGAAAGAAAAATGTTTTGTCTTCAAGTGGTCATCAGAAGTTTTAACTGATTAAATAAATAATGAGTTTGTTTCTACAAGTGGTCATCAGAGATTAAAAATTGTTTAATCATTTTTTTGATGTGTTTTTCTATCTTGTGATGATTTCTAAAATTGTTAAACTTTAAATTTTATGAAATTTATGTTTTGAGTATAGAATGTGCAGGTCAGTCAGGTTTTGAAATCTGAGCAGAAGTTGAGCCAAGCTGAACCTGTGAACATGTGAGAGCAAGACTACGATCCCAGCACAACTCAAGGAGGAGTCTGCTAGTAAAGGGGAGTCTGAAGATGCAAGAGCCAGATTCGATTCCTGAAATTCATGCTAATTGCTGATGCTGATGAACTTAAGGAATCAAGAGATCTGATCAAGAGAAATAGAGTGAGATAAGAGCCAGGTGGAGATCCTGGAGACAAAAAGAATAGAGGATGGAGGATGTTTACTATGTCAGATACTTTGAAAGAACCCGGAGACTGATCAAGGCTGAAGACTGTGAAGACTCGACATCGAAGACTTCGTCAACATCCGAGGGGGAGTCTGTTGGTGCATACGTCTGTCGACTTCGTCTTGTATCGAGTCTTGTAATAGAATTGTTAGATCAGGGCACGTTGTATAAGGAAAATAGGGTTTGGGTGTGATAGAGCTATTTCGTACGAAATACCCATTGGCTATTTCGCACGAAATAGCAAGATGTTATTCCATTGCAAAATACCCACCACTATAAATACCCAAGTCGTGAAGTCATTTATAACGTTCGTGTTTCCGGTACCGAAGTGCTGCCGATGTGTCTACTGTTCTGTAATCGTGTCAAATCAATAAAACAAGACAATTAAGTGTGAATTAAGCTGTTACAAAGTCTAATCAATGAATTCCGCCTCTGATTAGACCGAGAACTCTTCTGATTGACTCATTTTGATCGTCTCATTTTGATCGTCTCACGATCCTACATTACTTAACAAAGGATTCATTCGCCCTTGCACCTCCACTTGGGGCGCACCAGTCCTTTTCATCAAAAAGAAGGATTGGTCGTTCCGGATGTGCATCGACTATAGGGAGTTGAATAAGCTGACAATCAAGAATCGCTATCCCCTGCCTCGCATCAATGATTTGTTTGACCAACTACAAGGTGCTACGTGTTTTTCCAAGATCGATCTACGCTCAGGCTGCCACCAATTACGTATTCAAGAGGAGGATATACTCAAAACTGCTTTTCGCACTCGATACGGCCACTATGAGTTCGTTGTTATGCCTTTTGGTCTAACTAACGCACCCGTGGTTTTCATGGATCTGATGAATCGCGTGTGTAAACCTTTTCTCGACTGCTTTGTCATCGTGTTCATCGATGATATCCTGATCTATTCCAAGTCAAAAACCGAACACACGCAACATCTACGTTTGGTTCTCGATCTACTCCAAGGGAAACGACTCTACGCCAAGTTCTCCAAGTGTGAATTCTGGCTGGAGAAGGTTCAATTCCTCAGTCACATTGTCAATAGTCAAGGTATTCATGTCAACCCCGCGAAGATCGAGGCAGTCAAGAGTTGGGTTAGACCTAAGAACCCGACTGAAGTCCGTTCTTTTCTCGGACTGGCAGGCTATTATCGTCGATTTATCGAAGGATTCTCAAAAATCGCCGTGCCGCTCACTTCTCTCACGCACAAAGACAAGCCTTTTGTTTGGGGAACTGGACAAGAGACTGCCTTTCAAACCCTCAAGCATATGCTTTGCAATGCTCCCATTCTCACTCTACCCGACGGAAACGATGACTTTATAGTCTATTGTTGTTTTAGTAAAAAATTACCGAAGCAATTAAGTGATCAAATTAGTTAAGTGAGGTAGTGTGCTAGAAATGAGTGTTGAAAATATGTTAATCAGGTTAATTGCAAAAACAGTTTCAGGATACGACTCAGGATATAGAGCTGTATCTATGATCAAACAATGAGCAAAAAAGGAAAGGTTGACACGTGACATACGAGGAAAGCCCTTGATCAATCTAGATCGCCGGCACAAAACCTCGGGAGCTGACAATCGCAGCTGCCTTGTTCTTCTATTACTTCAAATACCAGGACACAGTACAGGATGTGATGCGGATCAACTAGGTGTTACAATGTAATTCGAGTACAAGTGTTTGTGTGTAGTGACTGCTAAAAGCTAGAGAGCAAAAGTGTGCGAAAGAGTGTGTGTGTAAAAGTTGCGTGCCTTAATCTGATCCGCCCCATCTATTTATAGTAAAAGAAACACAACAAACTACCCTAATAAACCGGGATCCGACGGATATTCCCCACTTGAAAGTTGTAGACCTGGTCTTTCGGGTTCAACGTCTCTCATATAACAGATTCGCCCAAGTCTTAAGGAGAAGAAGTCCATCTGACCGTTAATGACCCACAACTTATAACCTGCACGTGATTAATTTAGCTAATACCAGGATATCGCACCAGGATGTTACCAATATCCTGATCCGGCATCCTGGTCACAGGTAAACAATCAAAAGCAGGATATTAGTCAGGATATATACGCTCAGAAAATGGCCCATAAGAATTGTCCCCAAATATATCTGTTGGTATACCAATCCAACGGATATATTTTAAAAATTCTATCTCGTAAATCAAGGCAATTAAATCGAGACGACGGTCAAGATTACACCATAACTTCCAACGCGCTTTTAACTCGATGGAGATCTACAATGCTCTTATATCTTCTCTATTCTTGTTTGAAAAGCAGATATCTCCAACGGAGTCTCCAGGTAATTCCCTACTTCTTATTCATTTCCTGTCAATCTCTTTTCCTTTACTTGCAATGGCTGCCAGAACTTATTCTCAAACCGGTGAATCATCCGAGACCTTCATTCAGCAGAATCTTCTTAAAAATCCCGAGAAGAAGGTCTGTGCTTTTGATAACGGAGACATTGCGGCTTTGAGAGCTTCCGGTGCTTTCCCCAATGGCACGGTCTTTAGACCATTTGATCGGTCAATTCGATCGGACGTTTCTTCTGCTGATTGGGTCTGCTTCCCGGCATACCCTTTCTCGCTAGGTCTTCGGTACCCTTTTCACGAATTTATGATATAATTCTTCCGGACTACCGGTATCTCCTTTGCCCAAACCATGCCCATGGTCTGGAGGGTATTAATCGTACTCAACCAAATTAAAAATCTTCACTGTCCTGACCTTTGTATCGAAGATATGCCAATCGCTTACCGCCTTCGATCCCACAGTTCTTGCCGGTTTTTGCTTTTTTCGACTTCCAACAAACCCCTTATTCTTAAAGCCACCAAAAACGAAGACGGATGGCAATGCAAGTTCTTCTTTGTCAAACGAGACTCCATTGATGAGGGTGCTAGCCTTCCGGTGGAGTGGTTAACCACCGGTAGGATCAAGAATGTTCCCACGTACCTTTAGACTTTTATCTTTTGCTAATATCCTCTTATTTGATACTTTTGCAGTGAATTTTAAGGAAGTAGCTCCCCCTACTGCGGAATCAGAAAAAAGAATCAAAACTGTTTACCAATTACCTGCAAGTGACAGGAGTTTTACCACACATATCCTGACTTCCAGTCAATACTCATCATCTGAAATGTCTGGTAAGGATTACTTTTGAAATAACTAATTAGAGCAATATAATATAATGAAGGGTAATAAAGATGTAAGACTTTTTCCCTTTACGCAGCACCGGCCAAGATCCCTGAAGTCTTTGACCTCGACGAGCTGGACAGTTATTCCGATCAGGTCCAGATCAAGAAGGAACCTAGTCCCAAGGCCACGGCCTCATCCAAGCCCAGCAGTTCCAAGGCCATCGTCATTCCCAAACCTTCGCCAGCTACCAAGCCCCGGAGTTCAAGCTCTCGTAAAAGGAAAGAGCCCGATTCCCCCGTCATCTCTGATACATTCCCCTATAAGAATCACGGGTTCATCGAAGCAAGCGGATTTATGACTTCTTTTCTCAACCAGGTTAGTATCCTTGAGCCATATCCTGCAGCTTATACCACTTATAAGTATTTATTAAAACCAATACCTGTCCTTTTATTGTTGCAGGGTCTTGAACGTCTGGTTCATCTATATCAAGAATCATGTGGGCTCAACAAGATGCTTGAATCCAAGTTGAAGAAAGCCGAGGTTACCATCTCCGATCAGGGCATGATTGTAGCCGCCAAATCTCGGCACTACGAGGAGAAGTTCAAGGCTATGACCCAAGAACACCAGACTGCTCTCAACAAAGCTACTCTCCAGGCCCAAGCTGATCTTGATGCTGCCCATGCTCAACATGAACGGGATATGGTCAGCTACCGGGAAAGCCTTAAAAGTTCCGTCGTCACTTCCCTCCTCCAGGCTAGGCTAAAGATGGCCCATGAAGCCAAAACACTGGGCTTTGAATGCCCTTCTTGGGACGTCAGTGTCTGGGAAACAAAGCTAAGGAGTCTCGGCGGCACTTCTGCTAAACCTGCAGCTGAAGGATCTTCAAAAGCAATCGAAAAACCAACTGGTGCTGAGAGGGATGCTGAGGCTGATCCCGAGACGAATGCTGCTGAAAATACCATGAACGAAGAAGGCGCTGCCTCCTAAAACTTATTTTCTTTAAATTTGAGAGTTATGCTTATGTTTGAACAATTGTATTTCTTGTCCTATGAACAGTTTTTATTTCTGTATTAAAACAACTTGATAGCCGAAGGTGGATGGGTCCTAGGTTTTAGGATGAAACCTTCGGTTATCAACTGGTATTGCTTATTTCAAATAATTTCATCTTTCAATTGGCTTGCTATTGCTCTCATATCCTGATCAATATACTCAGTGATATATTATGAAAACTTTTTCAAATAGAATTTCTAAAAATTCAATTAATTTCAGACAAAACTTCTAAAGAATAAAAGATAGCCCATTTTCTAAAACCTGTTTTGATGATACTTGTTTGATCAGGGTTTTCATTTTCAATTCAAATATTTCAATGAAATATCCTGAAACGTATTCCAAAAACACATTTCGAAGATATATTCTAAAGATATATCCTTAATCGGAGTTAAACAATTCATTTAAGGTTCACAAAGGAAAGATCATACCAGGAATTGAGTGTAGCCCGAGTATTAAACTCCAACCCCTTTTGTGACTTCTCCTACTAAGATGTCCCCAGTTCGAGACACTTAGCTCAACTGTGATCCTTTGTGCTTCATACAATTGCTTTAGATGGAATGTCCACTGTGCATGAAGTCCTCAAACACTTAGAAAATTTTTGAACACTAGTTCCAATCGTATAGACAATTTTTTGTGTTACAGGGGTAAAACCCAAAATATACTGGAGATAAATCCTTTGTATCCTGGGGAAAATCCCAAATTTTCGTGCGCTACAGGCGGGAGTGTATAAACTCCAAGACTTAGAAAGGTGAAAACCTTTAAACCTTAGAGAGTATGAAAATACCCTTTCGTGAGAGAGGGTGATCAATCCTCATATACCTTAAGGATTCAGGATATAGCCAATAGTAACGAAATTGTCAGCCACTTTTACATGAACTGGTCCCGCCACCTTGAACTATTCCTGAATAACTTGCGCTCCAGGCGGGGTGTTTAAACCCAATTCAGAAGAAAGGTGAATACCTTTAAACCTGTGAAGGGATCAGGATCCCTTAGACGTGAGAGAGGGGGCCAATCCTCTAATCTTCCGAAGTATCCTGAATGCATATCCTGGTGCTACATCCTAAAGCATATACTGTAAAACAATCGTAAGCTAAGGTGGGTGTTAGGCCGGCTAACACCCCTCCGATGCTTAAGTCAGTAATGGGTTCAAAATAGAAAATAATATCAAAGTTTAATAAAAGAACAGAATCCATACCACCCTGAGTCAGAATTTGAATTCCATACTCACTTAAAATAGAGCTTTAGATGTATAGCATTCCAGGATCTCGGTAGCATATCCCCCTCCATATTCTTGAGTCGGTATGCTCCTTTTCCTGATTCTGATTCAACCTCATAGGGTCCTTCCCACTTTGGAGCCAACTTTCCATCAGCAGGATTAGTAGTATTCTGAAAAGCTTTTCTTAATACCCAATCTCCAACCTGAAATCTTCTAGTCCTTATATTCTTGTTATATGCTTTAGATATCCTCTGTTGATATGCTGCCATCTTTAGCCTTGCAGCGTCTCTTGTCTCATCAATAGTATCCAGTTCCTGGCATAGGATTTCGGGATTCTGCTCAGGATTCCTGAGGTTGGATCTCGCTGTAGGTATCACCATTTCTGTCGGGATCACCGCTTCTGCTCCAAACACCAAGGAAAACGGGGTTTGGCCAGTTGCACTCTTCACCGTTGTCCTATCAGCCCACAGAAAAAAGGGTAATTCTTCTGCCCATCTTCCTTTCTTAGCCCCTAGTCTCTTTTTCAAGTTGTTGACAATTATCTTGTTCGAGGATTCTGCTTGTCCATTCGCTTGAGGATGTACCGGGGTAGACGTGATCATTTTGATTCCCCAACTCTTACAAAAGTCAGTAGTCCTTTTACTTATAAATTGAGATCCATTGTCACAAATTATCTCAGCTGGTACTCCAAACCTTATCAGGATATTCCTTTTTATGAAGGATACCACTTCTTGATCTCTAACTTGAACAAATGCTTCTACTTCAACCACTTGGAGAAATATCCGTCATTGCCAACATGAAAACCTTTCCTCCTGGAGCCTTTGGAAGCTTTCCCACTATATCCATACCCCATTTCATGAACGGCCAAGGAGAAACAATAGGATACAGCGGTTCAGCAGGCTGATGTAATATGTTACTATGTCTTTGACATGCGTCACATCTTCGAGCATATTCTGTGGCATATTTCCTCATCGTCGGCCAATAATATCCTGTCCTTAATACTTTTGAGAATAACGACCTACCCCCAGTATGATTACCACAATCCCCTTCGTGTATATCCTGAAGTACTTCTTTGGTTTCGGGATCCTCCAAGCACCTCAGATATGGTCCTGCAAGAGATTTCTTATACAAAACGTCATTTATAATAGTGAATCGTGATACCTTCATTCTAAAGGCTTTAGGATTCTCATTCTTTGGGATGTGTCCTTCCTTGAGATATCTCATGATTGGAGCCGTCCAGGACTTAGGATCCTCCTCGGGATACTCATCATCAGGATCCTGAATACTTATTACTTCCTTATCCTGAGGATTCGTCGCAGGATATTGGATATGTAATATTGGTATTCGGGTTCCTTCTGGTATCCTGATCGATGATCCCAGATTTGCCAAGGCATCAGCTTCAGCATTTTCCTCTCTTGGTACCTGTTCAAGTGTAAAAATATCGAAGTATCCTGCTAATTTTTTGAGAATTTCGAGATATTCAGCTAACTTTTCACCTTTTACTGCATAAGATCCATTGAAATGGTTAGTAATCAACAGGGAATCAACATATACTTGTAAACATCTAATATTCATATTTTTAGCCAACTCTAATCCTGCAATCAAAGCTTCATATTCTGCCTCATTATTAGTAGCAGGAAATTCACACCTAATAGCCTGGGGTAATCAGTGTTGTAAAAGTCGCTAGGCGGTCCCTAGTCGGCCGACTGGGGAGTTGGGAGTAATCGGAGTACTCGGAGAGTACTCGGTGAGTACGCGGACATGGTAAATATAAAGAAAATTAATTGTTATATATTATTTATGTGTTAAAATAAGCATAATTCATATCAACTGAGTATAATTTAAAATGAAACATGTTTAAAGTTCAAATATTCTGAATACAAGTCCGACTAGTCTGAGTACAAGGCCGAGTAGGCCGATTTTGACCGAGTTTGATCGATTAAAAGTCAACAAACCACGTTGACCGCCTAGACCGACTAGGCCGACTACGTCCGACTAGGCGCCGACTAGGCCGACTAGGCACCGAGTACTCCCGAGTAATCCCGAGCCCGACTAATTGAGACCGCCTAGGAGGAAGTCGCCTCGGAGGGGGTCCGAGGACCGAGTACTCGCCGAGTACTCGGCCGAGTAATCCGACTTTTACAACACTTGGGGTAATATGTCCCCCTGTGGCGATTTTAGTAGTATACCTAGACCTACACCTCTTACATTAGATGCACCATCAGTATATAATGTCCAGCATTCTAAGTTTTCTCCTAGCTGCTGTACTTCTAGGTCTACTTCATTTTGAATGTCACTACTGAAATCAGCCACAAAGTCAGCTAAAGCCTGAGACTTTATGGCATTTCTAGGCTCATATACTAAGTCATAGGCACTTAATTTTACTGACCACTTAGCCATCCTACCCGACATCTCGGGTTTCCTAAGCATGTTTTTAACAGGATAATTGGTTTTAACATGAATCCTATGTGTCTCAAAATAATGTCTAAGGTTCGTTGATGCCATAACTAGGGCTAATATCAATTTTTCTAGATGACAATATCTAGTTTCAGCATCTAATAAACTTTTACTAACACAATAGACAGGATACTGCTGACCTTCATGATCTTTTACAAGAATAACACTTACAGCATTCCCTGATACAGCGAGGTATAGGGATAGTGGTTCACCATTTTCAGGCTTCATCAATAGAGGTGCAGTTGAGAGATATTGCTTCAAATCCTGCAAGGCTGCTTCATGCTTTGCTCCCCATTCGAACTTCTTATTCTTCTTGAGGATATCATAAAATTCCTTGCATTTTTCCGAGGATCTTGAAATAAATCTGTTCAATGCTGCTACTCGGCCGGTTAACCGTTGGACATCCTTCATATTCGAAGGTGATTTTATATCCAGGATAGCTTTGATCTGCTCCGGGCTTGCCTCTATGCCTCTTTTGGTCACCATATATCCTAGAAACTTTCCTGCCCCCACTCCGAAATGGCACTTAGCAGGATTCAGTTTCATGTTATATTGATCCAGCATATCAAACACTCCCTTAATATCCTGGAGATGATCCTCAGCCTTTTTAGATTTTACCACCATATCGTCAATGTATACCTCCATGGTGTCCCCCAGCTTGTCTTTAAACATCATGTTTACCAACCTCTGGTATGTTGCACCTGCATTTTTCAAACCAAAGGGCATAGCAGTATAACAATAAATACCTGTGGGTGTCATGAAAGCAGTATCATCCTGATCAGAGGGTTCCATTTGGATTTGCTGAAATCCTGAAGAGGCATCTGTTAGGGGAGGATTTCTCAATGACCTGTGATCCTCAATTACTGTTGGGTTTGGTGATCCTCACTTCTGTTTGAGTTAGTGATCCTCAGAAGTGTTTCAGGATCAGGATCATGGATCATCTTAAGGATCCTTATACTAACGATTGTCTACTTTGAATATGGTATTGTTTTGCAGGAGTACGAGCTTGGACTTGGTCTTGGCGATATTCCTGGAGCATATTCCATGACTTATTCCGCACGTGCTTACCTGAAGTGGATGTTATGGAGTTCGTGGGGGACTTGCATGAATTGCGGAATGTTTGTTAGCTTAGATATTTTTCCATTTTTAAACGGGGTAGCGAGCTATATAGAAACACTTGGCTATTTTTGGCTACACACACACTTCTACAACTGCTCTCACTAGCTCTCGTTAATTCACTTAGCGATTACACACTTTTTTACACATTACACTATAGTGATCCTTGTACTTAGCTCGTTATCATCCGAAGTTGTAATACATTTCTTGTTTAATTTGAGTTGGTGATCGGTAGTTTCCATCACCCGAGGTTTTTTATGCCGGAGATCATTCATTGATCAAGGGCTTTTTCCTCGTATAAATCTTTGTGTCACTTGTTCATTATATTTCAGAGTGATCCTTATTGTTGTTCATCAATTCAAGCATCATACCTCACAACAGAAAGTTTGGTTGCATTATCATTGCTTGATTTTTTACCAAAACAATTTGGCGCCCACTGTGGGGCAATTGGTGCTTCGTTCCTAAGAAGATTCATACCTTTGTGGTCATTTCGGTTCATAACAACCAGGCATATGGCTTCTTCAGCGAAGAACACTTCAAACTTAATGCCGTCATTCAGTTCTTCACAAGGCGTTCCTCCTTTGCCTCCACCACCTTCTGGATCCCAGAAGAATGCTGAGAATGCTGCGAAGAAACAAACCCCCATTTTCACAAAACCACCAACTTCTTCTGTTTCAACTAATCCTACTACTAATGATCTTTATGCTCTGATTTTGCAGATGAGGAATCATGCACAAGAGCAGGACAAAACCAACGAAAGGATCCTCCGGGAGATCGATGAGATCAAGAAACAGAAGAAATCAGTGGAGGATCACTCCCCTCTGATGCCAAGATCGCTGAACTTCGACACTCCAGTCATAACTTCCCAATACTCAGCAGTTCCGGACGTGCAATACTTGGGTGAATTACCAGGAAGGCGTTATGGAACAGCAACTATGAGTCAGGCATTTGGCTCTCACTTCCAGCCTCAAGGATCCTTTTCTCAACATCAGGGATACTTCACGTCAGGAGGATATTTGGGAATGCATGCAGTTGAAGGATCCCCCCAAGTCCAAGGATCCTCCCAGGTCTAAGGATCCTCCCAGGTCCAAGGATCCTCCCTTGTCCCAGGATCCTCCCTGGTTCCAGGATCCTTTCAGGTTCAAGGATCATCTCAACTACAAGGATCCAACATCCTTCAGGATCAAGGATTCTTGAGAAGTATGCAGCCTCAGAGCTCGGACGTTCATCAAGGAGACTTCATACCAATGCAGACCATTGCTCCCTCTGGTCCTTCAATCATGCCAGAGTCTCGTCAATATGGATTCACATCCGCAATTCCAAACACGAATCTTGTGGGAGGTAACACTTTTAATAATTCATATAACACTAACCATGGCTTAATGCAGGATACAGGTATCAATCAGGCTATGGCTAGAGAGCTACAGAAGCTTAAGGATATGATATCCAGTGTACCGGGAGTGGTTAAACCCATCCCTGAAATTGCAGATGGTAGCCATAGGATATCTCGCTTTGCACCACCCTTATGTGATGCTGAGATACCTAAAAGATTCCAGATACCATCTATGAAGCTGTATGATGGTTCGACGGATCCAGAGGAGCATGTAGCTCAATACAGGGAGAGGATGGAGATCAATCCAATTCCTGAAAGGTTAAAAGAAGCATGTCTATGCAAGGGATTTGGATCCACACTTACAGGATCTGCTCTTAAATGGCTGCTAAGTCTTCCCCCTTACTCTATTACTTCATTTGCTAATCTAGTTAATTTGTTTAATAGTCAATTCTCTTGTAGTAGAAAATTTGAACGATTAACTAGTGATCTATATAGGGTAACACAAGGTCAAAATGAATCACTTAGAGATTACATCACTAAGTTTAGTAAAGAATCCTTAGATATTCCTAATTTGGATATTGCTACGGCTGTAGAAGCCTTTAAAATGGGATTGCTTAGGGATTCATTATTCTATGATGATCTTGTCGTGACACCTTGCAGGAATCTTGATGAAGTAAGAACCAGGGCCCTTAGGTTCATCCGCCTAGAGGATGACAAAAGGATCCAGGATAGATTGACAGGATCCTCAAAACAGGAGAAACAAAGATCCTACTTCAGGAACAACAAATCCAAGTTCTACAATAAGTCTGATAACCAGAATGTGCATTCAGTGGAACAAGAAGAGGATGATGAGGATTATCCTCCTATTTCTGAATATTGTTTTTCTGTTGATAACAATGAACTAATCCTTGCAATGCAGAATCTAGGTGAGAAAGCTAGGTGGCCAAGGAAAAGTGATAAACCAGCCGCTACAAAGGATAAGTCCAAGTGGTGTGCATATCATGAGGATTTTGGGCATCTCACTGAAGAGTGTATTGCACTAAGAAAGGAAATTGGTTACTTGTTGAGCAAGGGGCATTTGAAGGAACTCTTGGGACGAAAGAAGTCAAGGATCCAGGATCCTGAAAGGATCCCGGAAAAGGCTCCTGCTCCTCCAGCAGATGCACAAGTTATAAACTTCATATCCGGTGGATCAGACATTTGTGGTACTTCCTTTTCAGCAGCCAAGAGACATACCAAGGAAACCAAGATGGATAATGGAGATAGACCCATTCGGACGTCCACTATTACCGAGGATAAGATCATAACTTTTGATGAGGACGATCGTCTTGATGTCCAGGATCCTCATCATGATGGTCTTGTAATTACATTATTTATTTCTAACCACTTTGTTTGCAGTATCCTTATAGATGGAGGAAGCTCTGTGAACATCATTCAGCTTGATGTCCTCAAGAAGATGAATATCCCAGAGTCTGATATTATCCCAAGATCCTCAGTACTTGTGGGATTCAGTGGAGAAACTAAGAATACATTGGGGGACATCAAACTCCCAATCTATATTGAAGGATTGCATTCTTATCAAAAATTTTGTGTTATAGATTGCTTATCATGTTGTAATGTTATCCTTGGCAGGCCATGGATACATGATATGAAGGCAGTTCCGTCCACCTATCATCAATGTGTAAAGCTTCCAAGTCCTTGGGGAGTGGTGAAAATTGAGAGTGATCAACAAGAAGCTAAGAATTGCTATACCTTATCAATGAAGCCAGCCTCAAGACCAAGGGAGCAATAGCAATTAAGGTATCCTTCAAGAGATGTCTTGGAGGCAAGAGAGCAGGACTTGAAGGAAATCCTTATGGATCCTGAGGATCCTGAATCCAAGATCTTCATAGGATCAGGGATCCTTAGCGACATCGAACAGGAGCTAGTATCCTTCCTTAAGAGAAGGAAATCCACCTTTGCCTGGAAACATGAAGACATGACAGGTATATCTAAGGATATAATTACTCATAAACTTGGCATTGACAGGTCATTCAAGCCTATACATCAAAAGAGGAGGAAGTTTGCACCTGAAAGGAATGCTATTATCCAGGAAGAGGTAGATAAGCTACTTCGAGCAGGTATGATAAGAGAGGTTAAGTATCCAAGATGGTTAGCCAATGTGGTTGTTGTTCAAAAGAAAAATGGAAAGTGGAGGGTATGTGTCGATTTTACTGATTTAAACAAGGCATGTCCCAAGGATCCTTTCCCATTATCCCACATTGACTCCATGGTGGATGCTACCGCGGGTCATGAGTTGTTGACTTTTATGGATGCTTCGTTTGGATTTCAACAAATTCAGATGGAACCATCTGATCAAGAGGATACAGCTTTATGACCCCAACTGGTATATATTGTTATATTGCTATGCCATTTGGACTAAGGAATGCAGGTGCTACTTACCAAAGGCTTGTCAATATGATGTTCAAGGAACAAATTGGACACACTATGGAAGTCTATATAGATGACATGGTGGTCAAGTCCAAGAAAGCTGAGGATCACCTTAAGGACTTGGAGGAAGCATTCAATATCCTTGATAAATTCAATATGAAACTTAATCCTTCCAAGTGTCATTTTGGTGTTAAAGCAGGTAAATTCTTAGGCTATATGGTGACAAAGAGGGGCATTGAAGCAAGTCCAGAACAAATCAAGGCTATTGTGAATATCAAATCTCCTGCCAATGCTAAGGATGTACAAAGATTGACAGGCAGGATCGCAGCCTTGAACAAATTCATATCCAAATCCTCAGAAAAGTGCAAGGAATTCTATGACATCCTGAGGAAGAACAAGAAATTCGAATGGACTGAGAAGCATGAGAATACCCTTAAAGCTCTTAAGGATTACCTATCCTCAGCCCCAGCTTTGATGAAACCAGAAAAAGGAGATGTATTATCCTTATACCTAGCAGTATCCTCAAAAGCGGTAAGTGCGGTCGTTGTTAAGGATCACCAAGGTACACAACATCCTGTTTATTATGTAAGTAAGAGTTTACTTGATGCTGAATCCAGGTATTCACACTTAGAAAAACTTATCCTTGCATTAATTATGGCATCTACTAAATTGAGACATTATTTTGAGACTCATGCCATTATTGTTAAGACTAATTTTCCAATTAAGAATGTTCTCAGGAAACCTGAAATGTCAGGAAGGATGGCTAAGTGGGCAGTGAAGCTGAGTGCATATGATATAAGATATGAACCAAGGACTGCCATCAAATCCCAAGCCTTAGCTGACTTTGTGGCAGATTTTAGTAGTGATTTGCAAAAGGAAGCTAAGTTAGAAGTCCAATAGCTTGAAGAAACGAAGGATCCTTGGATACTCTTCACTGATGGAGCCTCCAATGTAAAAGGGACAGGACTTGGAATACAACTAAAATCGCCACAGGGGGATATAATACCCCACTCCATAGCTTGTGAATTTCAAACTACCAACAATGAGGCTGAGTATGAAGCCTTGATAGCTGGTTTGCAAATTGCTAAGCATATGAGGATCAGGTATCTTGAGGTACATGTAGATTCATTATTAATCACTAATCACTTTAATGGATCCTATGCTGTTAAAGGTGAAAATCTAATCAAATATTTGGAGATAGTCAAAGAATTGGCACTCTCTTGTGTATCCTTTAGTTTGACACAGGTACCAAGGGAAGAGAATGCAGAAGCTGATGCATTGGCCAATCTAGGATCAACTTTGAAGATCCCTGAGGATATCAAGATCCCTATTATCCATATCCTGACCCCTGCTATCGAGGATCATGTAGCTATGGAGATAGGAGAAGATTCTGCAGTCATCCCTAGTGATGATACTCAATCTCATTCAGGATCATGGATCCTCCCAATCATGAGATACATACAACATGGAGAAATTCCTACAGGAGAAAACCCAAGGGCTTTCAAAACTAAGGTATCTCAATTTACAATATTAAATAATATGTTGTATAAACGATCTCTTGCAGGACCATATCTAAGATGCATTGAGGATCCTGAAACCCAAGAAGTCCTAAAGGATTTCCATGAAGGAGATTGTGGAAACCACACTGGGGGCAGGGCATTATTCTCAAGGATCCTGAGGACAGGATACTATTGGCCCACTATGAAGAAGGATGCTGTGGAGTATGCCAAGAAGTGTGATCCTTGTCAGAGGCATAGTAATATCCTTCACCAACCAGCGGAACTCTTGCATCCTATATCCTCTTCCTGGCCATTCATGAGATGGGGAATGGATATAGTTGGAAAGCTTCCTAAGGCACCTGGTGGAAAAGTATTCATGCTTGCTATGACTTATTACTTCTCTAAGTGGATAGAGGCTGAAGCCTTTGCTCAAGTCAGAGAAAAGGAAGTTATATCCTTTATTAAAAGAAACATTATTACTAGATTTGGTATCCCTTCTGAGATTATTTGTGATAATGGATCCCAATTTATTGGGAATAGAACCACTAACTTTTGTGACAGCTGGGGGATTAAGATGATAACATCAACACCAGTCCACCCACAAGCTAATGGTCAGGCAGAATCATCCAATAAGATCATCATCAACAATTTGAAGAAGAAGCTTGGATCCAAAAAAGGAAAATGGGCAGAAGAACTACCTTATGTGCTTTGGGCTGATAGGACAACTCCCAAGAATGCTACTGGCCAAACTCCATTTTCCTTGGTATTTGGGGCAGAATCAGTGATCCCTACAGAGATGGTGGTTCCAACTGCAAGAACAAGCATTCGTGATCCTGAAGGAAATGCTGAAAATTTGGTTCAAGACTTGGATACTATAGAAGAAATCAGGGATTTGGCAAGGATAAGGATAGCTAGCTATCAACAAAGGATGGCTGGAGCCTACAACAAAAATGTCAGGATCAGGAAATTCCAAGTTGGTGATATGGTATTAAGGAAAGCGTTTCAGAATACCACCAATCCTGCTGATGGAAAGTTGGCACCAAAATGGGAAGGCCCCTATTTGATTGAAGCTGAAGCAGGAAAGGGGGCATATCGATTGCTAACAATGGAAGGTGATTTGCTACCAAGAGCTTGGAATGCTGTCCATTTGAAGAAATATTTTATGTGACAAGGATCCATGATCCTCACCCAACAAGTATCCTTGAAGGATCCTTACAGAGTAGATGATCCTCATCTTGGTAACATTCTAATCTCAAACTATTTCATTCTTTTATTCTCTTATATAAGGATAAGGATCATGCATCCTTTATCTTCCTTTCACTTGATTTTGAGTTTTGAAGGTTCAGGTATCCTTAACTAAGGATTGAGTATCCACAGAAGTATCCAGTTATTTGGGCTTGACCCCAATTATTTGGGCTTAACCCCAGTTATTTGGGCTTGACCCCAGTTATTTGGGCTTGACCCCAGTTTGGGCTTGTCCCCAGTTTCGCCAGTAGCGCACGATGATCCTGGTATAGTTCATGGCAATGGGACCAGTACTCGCTTTAGGGGCTGAAAATTTCATTGTACTGGCTATATTCAGGATCCTACGTATAATGGTAGACGTACCATACATCCGTTCCTAAGGTTTCTAACGTTTTCACGTTAGCTAAGGTTTTGGCATTTTCATGTCACTAAGTTTGGATAGTCGCCAGTGAGGGCCATACTCCAGTTTACACACGATCCTTTGGGCTTGTCCCCAGTTATCCTTTGGGCTTGTCCTCAGTATATTGGGCTTGTCCCCAGAATTGTTGGGCTTGTCCCCAGTTACTAACTCTTATCCTATGTTAGCTTAGTCCCAAGTTGTATCCTATTTCAGGTTTTTGGAGATAAATGACCAAGGATCCTTGATCCTTACTTTCTGCTAAGGTTTGTCTTTTGGGTTATCCTGATTATAAATGTTAAAGAATAGGATCCTAACTTGGATTCTCAGGTATGATCCTTAACTATTTTGATTTTATTCATTATTTAACCCTTATCCTTTGACAACTGAGCTTATGATCCTTAAACTATATTACTTTTCAGAACTTATCAATTATGGGATATGTGATCCTTGATCATATCCTAAACTTTTTGGGGATATTTCTTAAATTTTTCTTTACTTGATAAGTTTAAACAAAATAAACATCACAACAGTTGGAAAGTAAAGTATTAACAAGGATATCAACACAGGATAAGCCAAAAAGTTAAAGTTATTTTATTCACAAAAGATTAAACCCTTTAAGGTTGTCAAAATTGCCAACCCACGTTTCTACCAGCAAAACGTGGCCTGTCCACATGGGTTGGCAAAGGGTGTCCATTGTCTAAGGGTCTTGGAAGTGCAGGAATCAAAAGACGGCAGGATCACAATGGCTTCATCCCCCAAACAGAGGATCCCTCCACCATTTGTAATCCTACCTATTGTTCGAAGGATCCATGATCCTTAGCCCTAATTACTATTGTTTAAGTACAACCCATCATTGTTCAACAAAAAACACCATAACCAAAATGAACTATCAAACTTGAAAAAAATGGGCTCCGGCTACGTCTAGAAATGTCCTTCATCGCCCATTCATGCAGCCTACACCTTCACCGCATCACCATCTCCTCCAGCTCCAGTATCCTTCACCTGATCCTTGCCACTGCCACCAGCCTCGATTGCCAGAACCTCATCAGCCTCATCCTCATCCTCCAACTCAGCCAGCCTAGCCTTCCAGCCTTCCATGTCCCAGTTGCTCCTATCAAAAGTAGGATCCTGAGCTTCTTGGGCCATCTGCAGCTTGGTCTTGTACACGGCAATGGCAGCGGAGACTTTGGCATCCTCCGTGATCTCGTGCTTCTCATAGTCGGCATTGATCTGGGCTGCAACCATCTGAGTTTTGACATCATGGAGATCCTTTTCGAGGGAGGCAATCTTGTGATCCTTGAGCTCCGCCACTTTTTGGAGATCAGAATATTTCTCCTCAAGCTCTTCTACGTTCCCAACATAATCCTCGATTTCGGAAAATTTCTGCAAACAAGACAATGCAAAGTTAGGATCCCATGATCCTCAAGTGGGAAGGATAATCAAGTTAAGTCAGTGATCCTTACATCGGCGAAGTACTCGAGGAACTGATGGCGTATCAGAGGCAAGCCTTGTAGGTTCTCAGCTTCAGAGGTCTTCCTCTTCTTTCCACCTCTTCCCTTTGAAGTGGTTGCCTTGGGGGATTGTGACGGAGGGGCTAACAGCAGACTTTTTCTTGGAGGATCAAACAGTGTCAAGATCAGTGACACTGAATTTGGAGGCAGATCTTGAAGGTTTTCCAGCGCCTACACACCCAAAACAGATAAGTATCCTTATCCTATTTCTATTTAACTATCTATTTAAACATTTAATTACATATAAACAGGATACTTACTTGACATCGTGACAGAACCTGAGGATACCTCTTGAGAATCCTGGGTATTTGCTTTGAATGATCTTATTTCAGGATCAAGCTTCCGAAAAGCAGCAAGCCTTTCCTTCGTGACAGGTGTTGTAACAAGGTGTGCAATAGTAATAGCTGCAAAAAAGGAACAAAAGTACGTTAGTGATCCTTCGACAAAAATAAGGTCATCTGGTGATCCTCCTCAGGATCCTCTATCCTACCATGGGTGCTCCACTTCCTTGGCAGATCCTTTCCATCAGAGATAGAATCCCTTCTGACAAAGAAAAAACGTCGTTTCCAGTTGGTATCGTTTTTAGTGGCTTTGAAGATTGGGTGTTCTTCACTAGGTTTACGCTTGAGTAGATATCGGTGGGATCCAAATGTTACAAGGTCATACATCTCTGCCAACTCCGACATTCCAAGAGCAATCCCTTCTTGCTCAATGATCCTTTCAAGGGTATATAAAACCCTCCAGATCATTGGCATAGCTTGAATGTAGGAGATGCCGGTGAGGGAGAAGAAAGACTAGGTGAATTCAGGGAAAGGATACGAGTATCCTATTGTGAAAGGGGTGACCGGAAAAGCTACCCAAGTTTCAGAAATATAATCACTTAGAACGGTGGGGTCAAATGGCTTGAAATCGGTGTTTGCCGGAAAGCAATGGCGTATTCTGTCTATTTGTGGACCAGTGAAGCAGCACCTTTCATTCGCCAAATCTTTGATGATCCCCTGGCTCTTAAGAGGACTGTCCTTCTTGTGATCCTTAGCCGGTGAGGATCTTAGCATCATCATGATTATGAAGAAGGTGAAGAAAGAAGGAGCAGAGAAAGAAAACGTAAAGGAAGAAGAGGAAGAGAGATACCTGCTTGATCTTCGGATATGAATTTAAAGGGAGTTTCTCTTGAATTTAAATGCGGATTGATCCCTATCTCTAACTCCTATTTATAATGATGATCTTGCAGGATAGTCACTTAAGTGACGTCATGTTCGTAACGGCTAGTCCGATTACAACGGCTAGTTATCCGTTGATTGATACAACTCGTTTATTTACATAATTACTCCTTATATTTTGGGGGCAATTGTTAGGGGAGGATTTCTCAATGACCTGTGATCCTCAATTACTGTGGGGTTTGGTGATCCTCACTTCTGTTTGAGTTAGTGATCCTCAGAAGTGTTTCAGGATCAGGATCATGGATCATCTTAAGGATCCTTATACTAACGATTGTCTACTTTGAATATGGTATTGTTTTGCAGGAGTACGAGTTTGGACTTGGTCTTGGCGATATTCCTGGAGCATATTCCATGACTTATTCCGCACGTGCTTACCTGAAGTGGACGTTATGGAGTTCGTGGGGGACTTGCATGAATTGCGGAATGTTTGTTAGCTTAGATATTTTTCCATTTTTAAACGGGCTAGCGAGCTATATAGAAACACTTGGCTATTTTTGGCTACACACACACACTTCTACAACTGCTCTCACCAGCTCTCGTTAATTCACTTGGCGATTACACACTTTTTTACACATTACACTATAGTGATCCTTGTACTTAGCTCGCTATCATCCGAAGTTGTAATACATTTCTTGTTTAATTTGAGTTGGTGATCGGTAGTTTCCATCACCCGAGGTTTTTTATGCCGGAGATCATTCATTGATCAAGGGTTTTTTCCTCGTATAAATCTTTGTGTCACTTGTTCATTATATTTCAGAGTGATCCTTATTGTTGTTCATCAATTCAAGCATCATACCTCACAACAGAAAGTTTGGTTGCATTATCATTGCTTGATTTTTTACCAAAACAGCATCCATGAAGGTTAACATCTCGTGGCCGGCGGTAGCATCTACCATTGAATCAATATGAGGTAGAGGAAACGGGTCTTTGGGACATGCTTTGTTTAAGTCTGTGTAATCTACACAAACTCTCCATTTCCCATTTTTCTTTTGTACCATGACTACATTCGCAAGCCATTTAGGAAACTTCACTTCTCTAATCATCTTGCTCCTTAGTAGCCTTTCAACTTCCTCTTGGATGATCACATTTCGCTCGGGAGCAAATTTCCTTCTCTTTTGCTGGACCGGCTTGAACGACCTGTCAATACCGAGTTTAGGTGTTATAATATCCTTGGAAATACCTGTCATATCCTCATGCTTCCATGCGAATGTTGACATCCTGCATTTCAAAAAATTAGTCAATTGATTTTCAATATCCTGAGGGATATTGGTTCCTACGAGCACCGAGATATCCGGATTATCCTGATCCAGGATAACTTTCTTCACATCCTGCTCCGAAGCCTCCATGATATCCTGGGCCCGCATCTTTAATTGCTATGCTGTATTAGGCTTGGTTGAGGATTTCATTGAGGATGAGTAGCATTCCTTCGCCTCCTGCTGATCACTATCAACTTTGACGACCCCCCAAGGGGTAGGGATCTTGATGCACTGGTGATAAGTCGATGGCACAGCCTTCATGTCATGGATCCATGGCCTGCCTAGTATGATGTTATAGCAGGATAGGGAATCCATCACACAGAAGCGTTGTATCGAGTTGACCCCTTCAACATATACTGGCAACTTTATCTCCCCTACGGTATTCCTAGCTTCTCCACTGAAACCAACGAGCACAGTGGACTTCGAAGTAATGTCCATCGGAGATACATTCATCCTCTTCAACGTTTCCAGCTGAATTATGTTGACAGAGCTACCATTGTCCACTAATATCCAGCGTACAAAATGGTTAGCAACATATAATGTAATTACAAGGGCATCATGGTGAGGATCCTGGACAGTATCCTTGTCATCACTGTCGAAAGTGATCACTTTGTCAGTTGTGAAGGTAGTCATTCTGACTAGTCTGTCTCCCCTTTCAGTTTTGGCCTCCTTTGCATGTCTCTTGGCCGCAGAATACGAAGTCCCACAAATGTCGGATCCTCCTAAAATAAAGTTAATTATTTTGGCATCTGCTGGGGTGATGCTGCTCGTTAAGGATCCTTCTCAGGATCCTGCCCTTTATTCTTCTTTCTTCCCAGCAAATCCTTCAGATATCCCTTGCTCAATAGGTAGCTTATTTCTTTCCTTAGAGCAATGCAATCCTCAGTCACATGTACGAAATCTTCATGGAAGGCACACCATTTGGATTTATCTTTCCAATCAGCTTTTTGTTGATTCTTTCGAGGCCACCTAGCTTTGTCTCCTAAACCCTGCATAGCATACATCAACTCAGGTATATTAACAGAAAAGCAGTATTCAGATAATTCAGGATATTCTTCAGGATCCCCGTCTTCAACAACATTCACTTTCTTGTTGTCATTTCTGCCATATGGCTTGGAGCGATACAGTTTATACGATGATTCTGACTTCCTGTTGGTTGATTCGTAGGCTGAGGTAGAATTCATCCTCTCTTGCATCTTTTTGTCGTCTTCCAAGCGAATATATCTCAAGGCCCTGTTACGAGCTTCGTCAAGATTCCTGCAGGGATTCATTACAAGATCCTGATAAAACTGAGAATCCTTTTGTAACCCCATCTTAAAAGCCTGCACAGCTGTTGCAACATCAAGATGTGGGATATCCAAGGATTCCCGACTAAACTTGTTCACATAATCCCTCAAGGATTCCTGAGGTCCTTGCGTTATCCTGTAAAGATCACTGGTTAGTTTCTCAAAACTCCGGCTGCAAGAAAACTGACTATTAAATAAATTAACCAAATGAGCAAACGAAGTAATTGAGTGAGGAGGAACATTTAACGGCCATTTTAAGGCTGATCCTGTCAGGGTAGATCCGAAACCCTTGCACAAGCATGCTTCCTTGAGCTCCGGAGGGATAGGGTTAATTTCCATCCTTTCCCTATACTGGGCAATATGCTCTTCAGGATCCGTAGTCCCATCATACAATTTCATGTTGGGGGTCTGAAATCTCTTTGGGATTTCAGCATCATAGATAGGATATGCAAAGCGGGATATCCTGTGGCTGTCTTGGGATACTTACGGAATTGGCTGGACCACTCCAGGTACACTGGATATCATGTCCTTTAATTTCTGAAGCTCCCTAGTAAATGTTGACGTCATACCTGCATCCTGCAAAGACCCATTGTTGTTAGTAGCAAGAATATTATTATTTGACACATTACCGGTCTGAGGATTCTGGCCATATCCTGAAGCATATCCTGAGCTCCTCACAGTTGATATCCTGACCGAGGAGGGTATCTCAGGAGTGTGATTCTGAGAATGGCTTGGCACGATATTCCCCCGGTTATCTTCAGTGTAAACTGTAGAACTGAAGTTCAAAGCTCTAGGCTGCAAATGAGTGACAGTTTCTTCAGCAGGTCTACTTGGGCCGAATTTCAAGAGTTGTATCTCTCTCATCAGCATCCGATTAGTTTCCTGCTGCTGCCTCATCTGTTCCTGTACACTACCAAACAAATTCAGAATTTCATCATTAGAAGCCAAAACAGGAGCAGATCCCTGGGTACTGGGAGCAGGGATAACATCCCGAGCCACATGACTTTCAGTTCCGCGCGAAGAAGTTTGCATTCGTGGAGGAGGAGGTGGAAGCACCGAACCAATTGTTGTAGAGGTTGTAGCAGACATGGTGGAAGAGCTCATTTTTGATCTCGAGGCCATTGAAAACAATGTAGCAAAAAGTTTTGACAATAGAAAACCGAGTAATGATTTTACTAAAGTTTTTAGCAAAAATAGCACCACTTGCCCCACGGTGGGCGCCAAATTGTTTTAGTAAAAAATTACCGAAGCAATTAAGTGATCAAATTAGTTAAGGGAGGTAGTGTGCTAGAAATGAGTGTCGAAAATATGTTAATTAAGTTAATTGCAAAAACAGTTTCAGGATACGGCTCAGGATATAGAGCTGTATCTATATGATCAAACAATGAGCAAAAAAAGGAAAGGTTGACACGTGATGTACGAGGAAAGCCCTTGATCAATCTAGATCGCCGGTACAAAACCTCGGGAGCTGACAATCGCAACTGCCTTGTTCTTCTATTACTTCAAATACCAGGATACAGTGCAGGATGTGATGCGGATCAACTAGGTGTTACAATGCAATTCGAGTACAAGTGTTTGTGTGTAGTGACTGTTAAAAGCTAGAGAGCAAAAGTGTGTGAAAGAGTGTGTGTGTAAAAGTTGCGTGCCTTAATCTGATCCGCCCCATCTATTTATAGTAAAAGAAACGCAACAAACTACCCTAATAAACCGGGATCCGGCGGATATTCCCTACTTGAACGTTGTAGACCTGGTCTTTCGGGTTCAACGTCTCTCATATAACAGATTCGCCCGAGTCTTAAGGAGAAGAAGTCCATCTGACCGTTAGTGACCCACAGCTTCTAACCTCGAACCTTGGACTTGGTTGTGTACTCATGCAACGAGACAAGGTTATCGCTTACGCGTCTCGTCAGCTCAAGATCCACGAGAAGAACTACACAACCCACGATCTCGAGCTAGGTGCAGTTGTTTTTGCGCTGAAGATTTGGCAACACTACCTGTATGGTACCAAGTGTACGATCTTCACAGATCATAGGAGCCTACAACACATCCTCAGCCAGAAAGAACTTAATATGCGCCAACGCCGATGGGTTGAACTTCTCACGGATTATCACTGTGAGATTCGTTACCATCCTGGCAAATCAAATGTCGTTTCCGACGCTCTCAGCAGACGAAGCTATTTGCACAGCGCCCGTAATATTCAAGCCCAGTATGATCTCGAAACCCTTATCCGCGAAGCCCAACATGCATGTTTTACCGAACGAACTTTGAATAAGGAAAGGATTCTCAACGATGGAGCCCAACTAGAGAATAAGTCGAAGCAGATATTCCATTATCTGGACAGAATTTGGATCGCTAAGCGGACCGATTTACGACATATTTTGATGGACGAAGCCCACAAATCCCGATATTCTATTCAACCCGGTGCCGACAAAATGTACCAGGACCTTCGCTACAAGTACTGGTGGCCAAGCATGAAGAGAGATATCGCCCTCTACGTTTCAAAGTGCCTGATTTGTTCCAAAGTCAAGGCCGAGCATCAAAGACCCTCTGGCTTACTTATTCAACCTGAGATTCCTGTATGGAAATGGGAGAGTATAGCTATGGACTTCATAACGAAACTTCCGCGCACGCCATCAGGTCACGACAGCATCTGGGATGTCGTTGACCACTTGACTAAATCTGCTCACTTCCTGCCGATACGAGAAGACTATAAGGTAGAGAAATTAGCCCGAATCTACACCAACGAGATCATTTGTCGACATGGGACGCCTCGTGACATCATCTCTGACCACGATGGTCGGTTTACCTCGCTTCTTTGGGAAACGTTTCAATCTGCTCTCGGTACTACGCTCAATCTAAGTACCGCTTTCCATCCCCAAACCGACGGTCAGACTGAAAGAACGATTCGCACCCTCGAAGACATGCTCCGTTCGTGTGTCATAAATTTCGATGGTAATTGGGACGCGTACTTACCTTTAGTCGAATCTCGTACAATAACAGTTATCATTCCAGCATTCAAATGGCACCATTTGAGGCATTGTATGGAAGAAGATGTCGAACGCCTATTGTATGGCACGAGGTCGGGCACTCGCAATTAACCGGTCCTGAGCTATTGCAAGAAACGACTGACAAAATCCTCCAAATTTGAGACAACCTGCTGAAAGCTCAGAGTCGTAAGAAAAGTTATGCCGATAGACGACGCAAGCCCCTTGAATTTGGCGTTGGAAACTACGTACTCCTAAAGGTTTCACCTTGGAAGGGTGTCGTCAGATTCGGCAAGAAAGGAAAGCTCGCGCCTCGATATGTTGGACCCTTTAAGATTCTGGAAAGGATTGGCAAGGTAGCCTACACACTCGAACTACCGGAGGAACTTAGCAACGTTCACCCGACTTTCCACGTTTCGAACCTCAGAAAGTGTCTGGCTGAGCATGATTTACACGTTCCACTAGAAGATCTACAAGTGAACGAAACATTACACTTCGTGGAAAAGCCTATCAAGATGATGGATCGACAAACCAAGCAGCTCAGGCGCTCACGCATTCCCATTGTGAAGGTTCGCTGGGAAGGAAAACGAGGCGCAGAGTTCACTTGGGAACTCGAAAGTGACATGAAGGCGAAGTACCCGCAGTTGTTTGTTACGGCTTCGGCCTAATTTCGGGACGAAATTCCCTTAAGAAGGGGAGGCTGTAACACCCCGTGTTTCAAAAGTCAAAGTCAAGATTGAAGTCAAATGAAGAAAAGATTGCTAATTGCGATCTGTCACTCCTTGCTCAACTACTGTTTTGACTTCTTTGACTTGTAGATAATCTATTTATTTTATCGCATTAGCTGTATTATGTGGAGTACTTATTAATAATCGAGGTTTAATCGTTGTTTATCGCATGTTTTACCATTTATCGCTTATCGCATCGCAATGGCAACTCGGATTTATGTGCTTTGGTTATTGTTTTATGTGTGTGTGCTACTTATGTGTTACTTGTGCATGTTTATTTATGTTATGTTATGATGTGGTGATCAATCGATCACAATCTCAACGCTATCGCAATCGAATCACAAACGCTAAACACAAGTGTAATCATCCTAAGTAGCTTGATGATTGTATGTTAGATATAGTAGTTGGGATTAAAAGTAATATAAAGGGGAAACTCTACCGCATCACTCGCCTATCACATCGCAACGCACGACACGCGAATTGAAACGACAAAACTCGTCGCGCCAAACACTAGGACTGAGTGGCCAACCGATCAGACTGCCATCCGATCGAGTTGTCACCCGATCGGGCTGCCACCCGACCGGACCACCACCCAATCGACCAGCACTTTCCTTTTTGGGAAACCCTATAAATACCTCAGTTGTTACCTCATTTGATGGTGACAAATCCTCTCGCTCGAACCAGCCGCTCTCAAGCTTCTTTCTCTCGATTTCTCGCAATTCTTGCAAGTTTTCAACCTAAATCTTGTACTTTCGTGATCTACACGCACTCCTACACCTTTCTATCTTTTCAATCTTCACTTTTTACCATGAAATCACTAGATTTGAGGTGTTCTAGGATGATGTCAGAATGGTGTTCTTAGGAACTTCGTGTTTTGGCTTCATTCCACCAAGAACAACTTAGACATGCATGATTTCCACACGAATAAACAAAGATCTAGCATAGATCTAAACATATTCATGGTGAAAAGGATTGAAAGATGGTTTTCTAACTTTCTTTCAACTCTTTTACACTCAATGCACTCAAACCCGATGGAATCGGAGCTTGTTCTAATCTTCTACTCATTCATAGTGATGTATCAGTTCTAGATCTGAATTCTATCCAAGAGATGATGATTACGAGTTAGACATGACCAACCGATACGAACCGTTAACTGATCTGGTCAGGGTGGTTCCTGCCCGATCGGGTTACTTGGTTCTGATGGGGGGTTTTTTGTTGTCTAATACGTCGTCATACCGTCTCGACTAAACCGCAAAACTTAGGAAAAACACCGAGTTGACAAACGATCAGATCGCAGGACGGATCACCGTCCAATCGGATTATCATCCGATCGGACTGTCATTCGATCGACCCGCAATCCGATCGGATGACGTTTGGGGTTTAGCACTTAACAATTTTCAACATGTTCAATACATTACTAGTTCTAGCGGATTGTCACCCGATCGGTAGACCATCTGATGGGATAATAAAACTGCTGTGAACTTGTTCTCTGAGAAATGTCTCACCGAACGGATCACCGCCCGATCGAACGACCGTTCGATCGACCGACCTGATGGGTAGAGATACTTCTCTGTTTTCAAAATACTTCAATGAAAACTTCAAAAGACAAACCATCATACACAAATACATTCTGCCCAAGCAAGGTGTTAATCTGACCGAATGGTCATCCGATCGGATGACCGTCCGAACGGATTGACATCCGATCGAATGACTGTCTGATCGGATTGCCATCCGATTGGGTTGCTGTTCGACACTTGGTTCCTTACACCGTTTTACACGCCGCTTATCGACTATGCTATCGTTCTGTTCAGGCTAATCTCGCTCTAAGCGCTCCCTTCAATCCATCATCGCTGTGAGTATACTCGAACCCTTTTTGCTTAAGCACTTTTGGGTGTTACATACGTTATCTATTCTAAATCACATCAAACACACTACGCAATACTTTAACGCTAATCGCTACTGTATGTTATACGTGACTCGATGAATGCTTGTTTGTTATGTTTACACATAGATTGTTGTCTACCTGCCTTAGCAACGATAGTACTATAGTTTGGACTCATTACCTGTTCACTCAGGGGTTGTTAAGGGCAATTAATTACATGGTTCACCATGGTGAATATGTATTACGGACTGCCTTGGGCAGTCAACCCGCAGTCATTGGTATAGATAGGATCATGTCGATAACTAACGTGCTTCACATCACACGTTGTACGTACTGGTTATGCGTAAACGAATTTTGAACTGTATTATATCTATTAAACTTGTATGCTCACCTTTACACTATGTGTATTGACTTTTACTTTAACGTATGTGGCAGGTGCATAAGATGCTAGGACGCCTTGTTTACTTGTTTGTGAGACAATTATCTGTGATAACTGTTTTCTTTGATATGTTATGGTATGGGACATGACATTTAAATATCTGGTATTTAGTAGTCGTTATGGATACTCATGGACAATCTGTTTCGCTCAGTGCCGCGCCCCGATGATTCCGCCATCGGTTGGGGTGTGACAACATATATATATACACACACACACACCTTCTTCATCAACCATTAATATACATTCATTGACACTCTCTCTACCCCTTCTCTCTACCACCAATTATTTTTATGGTTGTAGGTGGGTTATGGTGAAAGTGGAGGAAATGGGGACGGTGGTTATTTGAAGATGGTGTAATGGCGGCATCGTTAATGGTGATAGGATGGAAGTGGTTTACGGTGATGTGGTGGCTAGGATGGTTGTGAAATCTGTTAGGGTTTCAGGTTGGTTTGGGATGGAGGGATGGTCGGCCGGTGTTTGGTGGTTGTTGGTGAGGAAAATGATGGTGGATAGTGAAGGTTGAAGGTTGAGATGGTGCGACTAGGTGGTTAATCTGCGGAAGAGAAGGGTGGTGTTTGTAGTTAAAGGTGGTGGTGGTTGTGACAACAGAGGTGGGAGTAGAGGTGATCAGAGTTCGAGTGGTGGTTGCAGGTGATGGTGGTAGTAGTGGTAATGGTGGTTGTCATGGTGGTGGTGGTGGTGTTATGGTGGGCATCCACGTATATGCCAAATGCTAATTTTTAACACTTCAGCATCCACGTAGACATCTACGTCATCATACACTAACGAGGTTAGATCTCAGTTAGAAAAAGTACTGTGAGAGAAATTGTGTTAAAAGGTGGGACCGTCGCGAAACATTTTGTTTGTTGAGACTGTTGACAGTCAATTAATAATGATCGGGATAATTTAAATCCAATATTCCTTCTTTTAATAATTCATTTGGTATTTAATAATATGTACTGGCCGGGTCGCTTACACATACCAATCATTTTAAAACCTAGCAAACCCCGACCCAGCGCGAGCTCAATTGCTATAATGCATATAAGGACAAAAATGCAATGCTAGATAGTTTTAAAAGTTTAAGTAATACTATCTTTAAAGCATATGGTTCAATCTTTTATGAAATATTATTGACATTTAAATCAACTATCCTGGCGATTTCCATACACCCTTAAATTTTTTATACATTAATATTTTCTTTTTAAATTAAACCATAAGAACGAGCATTTTATTGTATTTTACTTGAGTATGGCATATTGTTTTTCTTTAATGTCAACAAAACAAACATGTTACGTAATTAATAGTATCTATGCTTCTCGTCATATCGCACTGACACCCCTCTAGTATACACACACCACATATATATATTTAGAAGAAAAAAACGAAATGCAACAAAATATAATGGTTTTTTCATTCAAATCAACAAAATATGTATGCAACACATCTAAGTCAACATAAAAACATGGAGGATAGATACATGAATATCAAGTTGAAATGACTTTCTTAGAAAACTAATTAAATGTTGAAACTATTGCCAAAAACTTCTTCTAGGTTTAAACTTAAAAATGATTAAAGCCTTTTATTCAAAGTGACCCTGATAAATTTTCTTCATGTGTACTAAGTTGAGACTATTACCCAGGGATAAAACTTGGTAAAAGACAGAGAACTTTCCAAGTGGCCCCTTTTGGCGTTTGAAAAGGGGCAAAAGAGTCAAAGTAGACGTTAGTGGATGTGGAATGAATGGGGGGGAAAGAGTCAAAGTCAAAAATCTTGATGGTGTTAGTGAATGTTGAAATATTACATAAGTGGTGGGGTTTCTAAGGCCGGACAAGTTATGAGTTTGTGAATGGTAGAATTCAGGCTCCCTCTTTTATTCCAAAAACCTCAAGCAAAAAAAAAAAAAAAAAAAAAAAAAGATATACAAGTGTAATACGCACCCATCGCCTATTGGGAATTTGAAATGATTCTCGTCATCACTTTTGTGTCCCTTTTCTTATCTAGTCCAACTCTTCTATGCTCTGCTACATATGTCAATACATCTAAGCCTATCTGCCCGCAAAGTTTCAGTTGCCCAGATTTTGGTCCGTTCATGTTCCCTTTTTACAATACTACTGACACTCGATGCGGTGTGATCAAGGTCAACTGTACTATGGGTAACGAGACGATTCAATTTGGAGGACACTCATATGTGATTGTTAACAAGTATTTTGGTGGTCCTTCCGTCAGCATCCAAAACACCACATTTAAAAAACTTGTAGAAACAAAAAGCTGTGAGGCTCTTATGAATAATTTCACTTCGCCAACTCCTCATTTGTTTTCCATCTCAATCACACCCCTCGTGACTCTCTTCAAATGCCCTAAACATCCGAATTATAGTACAGATTTTGATGCTTATTTTTACCAAGGTAATTATAATAGCTACAAGAGATGCAAACATCACAATGTCTACTATAAGCATCCCATCAGCGCTACACCAGTCCCTAGTGATCTCCCACATAGTTGTGAAGTAATACAACTTCCAGGGAGAGTGGAAAGGAGTGTATCTAATTACACCGATATATTTTCTCTTCTCACTTCTCAGTTTCTTATTTCGTTTTGGTCACCTTCCTGTAACGAGTGTCAAAAGAAAGGCGACTGTCCTAACCAAACAAATTTTGAGTGTTCGGAAGCCAAAAAAGGTATTTATGGCTTTTTGCCCCTATTTCCTCTCTGTTTCTCCTTATACCCTTGAATAAATTTACTAACCTATATATTACATATCTTTTGTCATCTGATTATTGAAGACAAAAAGCTGAAACTGATCCTAGGTAACTTACCTCTTCCAGTCATGAATATGATTACTACACATATACATGAAAGAATCTATAACTGAAGTTGTTGAATTTTCTTACTCTAGCTCTCACTGGATCTGCCCTCATCATAGTGCTCTTGACTGCCGTCTTCATAATCTTACATCGCTATAAGAACAATGTAGGAGCTGCAGCAACACTAATCATCATATTATGTTTAAAAGGGAAACTTAGATGGAGAAAAAATGCCACGCACAATGTAAATGCTGAAATCTTTCTAAAGAATAATGAATTTCTTGCTCCAAAAAGGTACTCTTATTCACAAGTCCAGAAGATTACAAGCTCCTTTCAAGTCAAACTAGGCCAAGGTGGCTTTGGTTCTGTGTATAAAGGATCATTAAGCAATGGAAATCTAGTGGCGGTGAAGGTTTTAAGTGAATCAAAAGGTAATGGTGAAGATTTCATTAATGAAGTAGCTAGTGTGAGCAGGACTTCCCATGTTAATATTGTTAATCTTGTGGGATTCTGTTTAGAGGGTCATCGAAGAGCATTGATATATGAATTCATGCCTAATGGATCCCTTGAGAAGTTCATATACGGTCGGAGTTCTTCAAGTATTAGTCAGCTTGGGTGGGAAAAGTTACACCAGATTGCTATCGGGATTGCTAGAGGCTTAGAATACTTGCATAGGGGTTGTAACACACGGATCCTACATTTCGACATAAAGCCCCATAATATTCTTTTGGATCAAGATTTTTGTCCTAAGATATCTGACTTTGGGCTAGCTAAGCTATTCCTTGAGAAAAGAAGCATTCTATCTGTATCGTGTATGCGAGGAACACCAGGATATATTGCTCCTGAATTATTTTCTAGGAATTTTGGTCAGGTCTCCTACAAATCAGATGTTTATAGTTATGGGATGATGATCCTAGAAATGGTTGGAGGGAGGAGAAATGTTGAGATTGAAGTTGATCATACAAGTGAAATTTATTTTCCTCATTGGATATATAAGAAGGTTGAATTACAAGAACAACTTGGACTGCATGGAATTGTGAGCGATGAAGAAAATGAGATGGCAAGAAAGATGATTATTGTGGGTTTGTGGTGCATACAAACTAATCCATTGAACCGTCCGGAAATCACCAAGGTGCTTGATATGTTAGAAGGGGGCTTAGAGTTGTTGGAAATCCCCCCGAAACCTTATATGTGTTCACCATAAGGATCAGTTGATCTGTGTTAGCCTAATTATGATTAATCCTAAGTTAGTATTATATTAGTTATAACATAATTTAGAAATATTAGTTATATTATTATGTTATATCCTAAGTTTAGATTCCTTGTTCCCCAAGTAATCTCACCCTATAAATACCCTATGTATGTTGACATTTGAATGTAATGCAAGTATGAAGTTTGTATCAATTCTCTCTAAATCCCTGAATGTTTATAACCCTACAATCTGTCAACTACTAGTTAGTTGCATTCTTGTTGTTCACTACTGACACTCTATAATGTTTTTTTGTCACCGGAGTATTGCTATGTTAATCAATTTCTAATGGCTGTTGACATCATGTATGCATATACAAGCTAATACTTCAATTCTGCTATGTTGGTTAATTCCAAGTGATCTCCCACACACATGTCAAGTAATATGGTACTAGTGTAGCAAACATAAGGGTTTATTAGATTTTGTTACAGTATTCGTTTAATACTCTTAATTTGGGGTCATTGGCTCCTAGGTATATGTATCTCAAGGGTAGTCAAGCTTCATAATACTAAGAGAATGCAGAGTTTCTTCTCTATGAACTCTTTCAACGCCTGCATCAATCATGTCCTGATTAAAAAAACATAATTTTTAAGTAAAAACTAAATCCGAATTGTAGAGTTTTGGCATATGTGATTTTCAGTTAAATTGCTAAGAAAAACATACATTTTATACACAAACATCAACTCAACTACAAAAACAAAATTATATGAACTCGTGTTTCCCTTTATAGCTTTTCTTTAGGTGTACTGCAAAAGTATATACCATCCTACATATAGACATTACTGTTTTGTCTAAGTTTTCTTCTACTGCACTACTAGAAAACTACATATTTTCCTACAAAATTTTCTCACAAATTTTCCACAACTCAATTTTTGTTACAATTTTTCTACAGTTTGTCACAAAAAAGAAAAAAAAAAACCCATAACTTTTCTTCGATTTTCCGACAAAATTGCCACACAACTACCAGTTGTAGCAATTTCGCCACAACATTATTAGCTTTTCGACAAAATTCCGACAAAATACATTAAAATTTCTAAATTTGTCGAAAAATTGTAGCAAACTGACACCACTTGCCACATATTTTCGACAAAAAAAGTTAATTTATTTGTTATTTATCAATTTTAGAAAAATAAACAATTTTTAACAATAAAATATTAAATTTGTCGGAAATTGGTAGCAAATTGATACTAGTTTCTATGGATTTCCTACAAAAAAATAATTTAATTTATTTGTTATTATTCAATTTTAGGAAAATAGATAATTTTAAAATAATACGTTAAAT
This sequence comes from Helianthus tuberosus, assembly GCA_030545235.1. NCBI lineage: Eukaryota > Viridiplantae > Streptophyta > Magnoliopsida > Asterales > Asteraceae > Helianthus > Helianthus tuberosus. The sequence continues at coordinate 129,509,719 of CM060420.1, read as the reverse complement.
GTGTCTAAAATTTGTAGCAAACTGTCACAACTTGCTACAAATTTTCGACAAAAAAAGGTTAATTTATTTGTTTCTTATCAATTATAGAAAAAGAAATAATTTTTAAAAATAAAATGTTAAATCTGTCGAAAATTTGTAGCAAACTAACACCAGTTACTACAGATTTCCTACAAAAAAGTTATTTTATTTGTTAATTTATCAATTTTAGAAAAGCATATATTTTTTAAAAATAAAATGGTAAATTTGTCAGCAATTTGTAGCAATCTAACACCAGTTGCTACAGATTTCCTACAAAAAAAATATATACTTTTATTTGTTATTTATCAATTATAAAAAACATATAATTTTGAAAATAAAGTTGTACATTTGTCGATAATTTGTAGGAAATTTACAACAGTTCCTACAGATTTCCTACAAACAGAAAGTTATTTTATTTGCAATTTATCAAATTTAAAAAAACATATTTTTACAAAATAAAATCTTAAATTTGTAGCAAATTGACACTAGTTGCTACAGATTTGCTACAAAAAAACAATATTTTATTCGTTAATTATCAATTATAAAAATCATATAATTTAAAAAAAATAAAATGTTAAATTCGTCAATAATTTATAGCAATTGACACGTGTGAATATTGTAAGTTTAAAAAAACTACAGGCATCTTTTTATTTAACTATAGTTATAGGAGCCGTAGCACGGGCTACGCCTCAACCCCTTATTGTGTTATACAAAGGATACCTCTAAAAATACGAGGATACCCCTAACCAAAAAAATAGGATACTTGATATTACTAAAATCCCATTTTTTTATATGACCAAACATTTTTTATAACCCGAAAACTTGTAGAATAATTGAGCTCGAATAATAAAATAAGCCCAAATTGATAGAAGGCCTAATTGGTAAATAACAAAGCTTAGGGGTTGTTTGACAACTTCTGAACCATTAAGTGCTGAACCAATAAAAGGCTGAACCATTAAGAGTCAGTATAATGCTTAACCGTTCAGAGACAAATGGCTGACAAATTCAGATTAGAGGTCTTAACCATTCAGACTCAATATAATACTTAAACATTCAGAGGCAAATGTCTGAACCATTCAGACATCTGCTCGCGAAACAAACAGTCTGAATCATTAAGTGCTGAACCAGTAAGAGGTTTGAACTATTAAGAGCCTCATTAGAGGTTCTGTGTACAAAGGATCATTAAGCAATGGAAATTTAGTGGCAGTGAAGGTTTTAAGTGAATCAAAAGGTAATGATGAAGATTTCATTAATGAAGTAGCTAGTGTGAGTAGGACTTCCCATGTTAATATCGTTAATCTTGTGGGATTCTGTTTAGAGGGTCGTCGAAGAGCATCGATATATGAATTCATGCCTAATGGATCCCTTGAGAAGTTCATATACGGTCGGAGTTCTTCAAGTATTAGTCAGCTTGGGTGGGAAAATTTACACCAGATTGATATCGGGATTGCTAGAGGCTTAGAATACTTGCATAGGGGTTGTAACACACGGATCCAACATTTCGACATAAAGCCTCATAATATTTTTTTGGATCAAGATTTTTGTCCTAAGATATCTGACTTTGGGCTAGCTAAGCTATTCCTTGAGAAAAGAAGCATGCTATATGTATCGTGTATGCGAGGAACACCCAGATATATTGCTCCTGAATTATTTTCTAGGAGTTTTGGTCAGGTCTCCCACAAATCAGATGTTTATAGTTATGGGATGATAATCCTAGAAATGGTTGGAGGGGGGAGAAATGTTGAGATTGAAGTTGATCATACAAGTGAAATTTATTTTCCTCATTGGATATTGTCACACCCCAACTGATGGCGGAAACATCGGGGTGCGGCACTGAGCGAAACAAATTGTTCAAGAGAAATTCCATAACAACTAAATTACTGGATAGTTAATATTATGTCCCATACCATAACCCATCAAGCAATTAATTATTACAGACATAGATATCTCAAAAACAAGTAAAACTGTTCCGGCAACTCAGATTTAAATACGTAAATTGTTCGTTGGTTTCTAGACTCTCCTAAGCTCGATTCCATCAAAATAGCAAGCAAGCTTCCTAAGCATTCAAACACCTGTCACATACGTTAAAATAGAGGTCAATACACATGGTGTAAAGGTGCGCATACAAGTATGATAGTATAATAGAGTTCGAAATCGTTTACGCATAACCAGCATGTACAACGTATAATGTGAAGCATGTAAGTTATCGACAAAGATCCTATCAATACCAATGACTGCGAGTTGACTGCGAGTAGCGAGTTCGCATCACATGTTCGCCACTGCAAACACGTGAAGTAATGTCCTTAACAACCCTTGAGTGAACAGGTGCCGAGTCCAAGCTATAGTACTATCGTTGCTAAGGCAGGTAGACAACAATCAATGTGTAAACATAACAAACAGGCATTCATCGAGTCACGTATAACATGCAATAACGGTTAGCGTTAAATAGTGTTTGCGTTGTGTGTCGATGTGATTTAGAATAAGTAACGTATGTAACACCCAAAAGTGCTTAAAGCAAAAAGGGATCGAGTATACTCACAGCGATGGTAGTTAATGGATTGAAGGGAGCGCTAGAGTGAGATTAGCCTGATCAGAATGATCGCATAAGCGATTAGCGGCGCGTAAAACGATGCAAAGTGAACGAGTGACGAGTGGTCATCCGGCCGGATGGCAATCCGAACGGAAGGCCATTCGATCAGATGTCAATCCGTTCGGATGGTCATCCGTTCGGATGGCCATTCGGTCGAATTGACACTCGTTTGGGATGGATGTGTTTGTGTATAATGGCTTTGAAGTTTTCGTTGTAGCATTTTGAAAACAGAGAAGTATCTCTACCTTTCAGGTCGTTCGATCGAACGATAGTTCGATCGGACAGCAATCCGTCCGGCGAGGTCTTTCTCAGAGAACAAGTTCACAGTAGGATCAACATCCAATCGGATCGTCTACCGATCGGGTGACAGTCCGTTGGAATTTACTATGCATTGAAAATGTTGAAAATTTTTTAAGTGTGAAATCCTCAAGTGCAATCCGATCGGATTGCAGTTCGATCGGATGGCAATCCGATCGGACGGCGATCCGTCCCGCGATCTGGTCTCTTGCAGCTTGAAGATTTGTTAAGTTTGTAAAGTTTTGCGGTTTGATCGAGACGGTATGACAACGTGCTAAACAACAGAAACCCCATCATGACCCAAGTTATCTGATCGAACAGGAACCACCCTAGTCCGATCAGTTTACTAGTTCATGACGGTTGTTCATATTCAACCCGAAATTAGTTGTCCCGTAGATAGAAATCAGATCTTGAACCAACACTTCAACAAGTATGAGTAGAAGATCAGAACGAGATCCGATTCTATCGGTTTTGAGTGCATTGAGTGTAAAAGAGTTGAAAGAAAGTTGGTTAAGTATCTTTCAATCCTTTTTGTCACACCCTGGCTTTTGCGAAAGCGTGAGTTTATTTGGTGTGACTTCTTAATACCATAGCACAATCATAACAATGCTATATGAAAAATAAAACACATGATAGTCATCCATTCATTAAGTTTTAAAAATTACCACAACATCATTGTTTTAAAGTCGACACATAAAACGACATACAACCATGACATAATTAAAACATGTTCATACGACACCACAAAAGACTTGAATAAAAACATGGTTTAAAGCCGTGTAACCCGTCCAGGTAAGGGTCACACTTCCTAAACCGGGATGACATCATTATTCACTACGCAGCTGGACACGTTTGCACACTTCGCCAGATCCATTAATTTCCTGAAATACATGTACTTTGAAAAATCAACAAAAGTTGAGCGAGTTCATGTAAAAGTGAGTATGTATAAACCTTTAAAGTATGTATAAAAGTCCCTGGTATGTAGCAATAAGGAAAAAGAGATCACCAATGGGTTGCAAAGCCCCTGGTATGTGTGAGAAGGTGCAGGAAAACTCAAACCTAGCAAATTTGTTACCGGGCTTCGGCGGTAAGACACAGTCACCTCTATGGGCCGCCCCGGCCTCACGGGTGTGGGCTCGCTACACCCAAATAGATCTATCACTCTTGTGTCCCTCGGTCCTAACAACCAGGATTAATGGCCTTAAGTGTTGTACCCACCCCTCACACGATCTAGTAGTATAAACCCTCCCTACGCTAACCATACCATGTAAATAAATGTCTGTAATAATTGTCGCATGTATTTCACCCCCGAAGTATAAAACTGAAAACAGTAAAGAGAAAAGGGGGACATGAACTCACTGAAGTGCGTATCCTGTAACGTCAACCTCAAACTCGATCTGCTGCGCGACGACCTACACGTACTAACGTTAATTAGACGAACGGGCTGTGCCTTGGCTTAGGGTTTAGTGTTTTGAGTTGCGTTACTTTGATATTATACTTGTCAAAATAATAATAATTATTTTAACTTAACTTTTGTATTTAGGAAAAATAGTTAGGCAACTCTTTCGTATCTACACTTCTCAAGTATGTATATGTGTATTTCCTTCCCAAGGATGGGGGTATTTATACATGTATTTTGTGATTTAGAGTATTGACATTATATATTTTTAAGTCCCACTTTAGAAAATATATAATATTTATCTATAAAAAATAATATGTCCCAAAATATATATTTTTCCAAAAATACAAATAATCACACAAGCGTGTTAACATGAAATATATATTTAAATATATATTTATTCGCTTTTATTTTCGAAAACCCACCTCCGATACTTTGGAGTTTTGTAATAAAACTTATGGCGAAGTTTACTTCCGAAAAACAAAGTTAACACAGTTTGTAAATACTTGTTAGAAAATAATTTTCTAAGTCTTGGGATTTTTAGAAAATTTCGCCAGAGTTTCCCCTAAAAACAGGAGTGTCCATGCTAATAAGCATATCGTTTTCTTTTCGAAATCAATCAACAATCAACCCTTACATTACCAAGAGCAAAAATAAACGCGTTACATAATAATCATGAACTTGGTTTTTAATAAAAACGCGTAGTAACTTAGGAAAGTTTTTAGTAACCTTAGTTACCTTCCGAAGTGTAGTTATTCCTTTAAAAATCACTTTCTTAAACGAGTTACGAGTTTACAACTTGTAAACAATATTTGCAAAAATTAACTTCTTGAACTCTTCTTGTAAATAAATGTTCTTACACTTATTTTATTTCTAAAAATAATGTAAGTATATGTAAAGTCATGATTTTCTAAAACCCGATTCTTTAACTTGGTTTACTTAGAAAAGATTCTAGTAAGACTTGAATCAACATGATCACCAATCTACTAGTTCACTTATATTTTAGAAAATCATTCTTTTTCATGACTAACTAGAAAGTGGTTATTTTTCGTAACACATAACCATTTTCTTTTCTTGTTAAATTATGTTTCCCAACATTATTTAACAAGATCATATGGTGAATACATCATACAACCAAAAATCATCTCAAAATTAACAACATGCTCATAACAATACCAAACTAGTAGCTTTTCAACTTCAAGTAAACTTTTTATGTAGAACTTCATGTAAGGTTTCATGTTCATCTTTTTAGTGTTCTTGTTCTTGTGATTTAAACATAATCATCATACTACATATCTTAACTAAGAACAAGATGAAACAAGGTGTAATAAGACTTACTACTAGCACAAGGCTAGGGTAGAATCTAGTGAAGAAGATGATGACAAAAGTTGATGAAAAAGCAAGAACAAGGCTCTTTTGAAGCTCCACAAGTTGCAAGTCTCTTGTATCCACCTTCTACACTTGAATGAAGCTTGTAAAATGGAAGATGGTGGTGGATTTATGGTGGTGATGGTGGCGGTTTGGGGGTGAGCCGAAAGAGAGAGAGAGGAGAGAGGGTAAAATCTATGGAATGATGAAGAGTGATGGTTGTGATCTTGCACCATGCTTAAATATATCCCTTCACATATTTTGGTCATATTTGCAAGCAAAATCTATTAAAATATTAGGTTATAATCTAGGAGGGATTAGGAGGTATGGTGAAAATGTTGAGGTGGGTCCACTTGGGACAGAAAACCGGTTTGGGGGGGGGGGGGTAAGGTAAAGATTTTGGTAACTAAATGTGAAATGGTTAGTTAGTTTCCAAGTATGAACTTTTATATGTTAGTTATATGATTTCTAGTGGGTGTTATGGTAAACGAGAATCATGACTAGCCAAAAATAATAAAACAATGTGTTTGACAAAAATTTAGTGTTCCGGGTAATGTCCGGTTATCCGGTTAGATACCGTCCCGTTAAAGTGTTTAATTAGTCCGTAAGGTGTCTTTTATATATATTTTTGTAACACTAATTATTCCCGGCACTTAGGAAAGTATACAGGACCAATCTGCCAAATTTTTGCACTTTATTAGTACGTTAAATGCTGAATTATTGCTGAAAAATGCAGAATTATGCACTTAAAGTGTGTTTTAGGCACTTCCCGGCACTATAACTATCACCTAGTGACGCAGTTTTATGGTCCTCGCTTCCCTACACTCCATACTAGTGTAGTGCCTTATCCCTGGCTCATATTGGCCATAATAACATTGTATGCCTATGTGCTGGCATTGTCAGCATTGTTTCTGAATCAACCGTTCAGTGTGTTAACTGTGATGTGTGCATCAAGTATGTCACTAATATTTGTGTGTAATAAATGGAGTGACTGTATAAAATATGATGCATGTGTATGTATGATATAAAAATCATAAAGCAGTTTAAATTGTCAGTTGTAATCAAGCACAGTCATCAAGCACATAATTAAAATTAATTAATTTGTACAGTACCTGAAATTGTGAGGGTTGTCACATTCTCCCCCCGTTAAGAAAATTTCGTCCCGAAATTTTAGGTTCTGCTTCTAGTTGCAGGGGTCTTGGGGAATAATTGTGTGTACTTGGCCTTAATACGATCCTCACGTTCCCATGTGAATCCTGGGCCATGTCGTGCATTCCATCGAACTTTGACGAGCTTGACACTACTCCTGCGTGTTTTGTTAACTTTCAAATCCGTAACCTCAACGGGTTCTTCGGTAAAGTGGAGCGTGTCGTCGATATGAACTTCGTCCGCAGGAATGATCACTGTCTCTTGTGTTGGACTCTTTTTCAGGTTAGATACGTGAAATGTATCATGAACGCCATTAAGTTCAACAGGTAAGTCCAATTTGTATGGTACAAGCCCAATCCTTTGCAGGATTCTGAAAGGGCCAATGTAACGCGGATTCAACTTCCCACGCTTCCCAAAGCGTGCCACACCTTTCCAGGGTGAAACCTTTAACAAAACCATATCCCCAACTTGAAACTCCAAAGGTTTCCTCCTTTGGTTTGCATAGCCTTTTTGTCTGTCACGAGCCGCCTTGATGCGCTCTCGGATCTGTGCAATCTTGTCTGTCGTCTCTTGGACCAATTCCGGCCCAACCAGCTGTCTATCACCCGCATCAGCCCAGCATAGCGGTGATCGGCACTTGCGTCCATAAAGAGCTTCAAATGGCGCGACTCCAATACTGGTGTGGTAGCTGTTGTTGTACGAAATTCAACCAATGGTAAGTGATTGTCCCAGCTACCACCTAGGTCCATTACACATGCTCTCAGCATATCTTCCAATGTCTGAATAGTTCTCTTGCTCTGGCCATCAGTTTGTGGGTGAAAAGCAGTGCTTAGATTCAACTGCGAGCCAAAAGCTTCTTGGAAGGATTGCCAAATCCTTGATACAAATCTCCCATCTCTATCAGAGATAATCGAGAGAGGCACTCCATGACGTGCAACAATCTCCCTCATGTATATTTCAGCAAGTTTACTCGTGTTGTCTTTTTCCTTGATCGGCAAGAAGTGTGCAGACTTTGTTAGACGGTCTACTATTACCCAAATTGTATCATGGCCCTTGGGCGTCTTTGGCAATTTCGTTATGAAGTCCATGGAAATCTGTTCCCATTTCCATTTGGGTATTTCAGGTTGCTGCAGAAGGCCTGAAGGCTTCTGGTACTCGTCTTTCACTTTGGCGCAAGTTAAACATTTGCCAACATATACTGCAACATCGCCTTTCATCCTAGGCCACCAGTAGAAATCCTTGAAGTCTTGGTACATCTTATCCGCACCGGGATGGATCGAGTACCGCGACTTGTGTGCCTCATCAAAAATATCATTCCGCAACCCACCAAATAAAGGAACCCAAATTCGTTTCATAAAGCACAAAGTTCCTTCCTCATTTGGTACCAACTGCTTCTCCATCCCACGGAGATACTCGTCCTCAATATTCCTTTCTTCCAAAGCTTCTCTCAACGTAGCACGAATGCGCAAAGAGAGGTCTGTCTGGACGATCATTTCCAAAGCACTAACCCTTATGGGCTTAATCCTTTCCTTTCGACTCAGGGCATCGGCGACCACATTCGCCTTCCCTGGGTGATACTTGATCTCGCAATCATAATCATTCAACAGCTCTATCTAGCGTCTTTGCCTCATGTTAAGCTCTTTTTGATCAAATATGTGCTTTAAGCTCTCGTGATCAGTGAAGATTGTACATCGCGTACCATACCAATAATGTCGCCAAATCTTCAACGCAAATACCACCGCACCTAACTCCAAGTCGTGCGTGGTATAATTTTTCTCATGAATCTTCAACTGGCGTGACGCATATGCTATAACCTTCTGGCGCTGCATCAGCACGCAACCCAAACCTTGACGCGAGGCGTCACAATATACCACGAAGTCGTCCGTTCCTTCGGGTAGCGACAAGATCGGTGCGTCACAAAGTTTTTTTTTCAACAACTGAAACGCTTCTTCTTGCTTGTCACCCCAATCAAACTTCTTGTCTTTCTGTGTGAGTGCGGTCAGAGGTTGAGCGATTTTAGAGAAATCCTCAATGAACCTTCGATAATAACCAGCCAAACCTAAGAACTGTCGAATCTCAGTTGGCGTCTTTGGAGTCTCCCAATTCTTGATTGCCTCGATCTTTGTGGGATCAACATGAATTCCATTTCCATTAACCACATGACCAAGAATCTGGACTTCGTGTAGCCAAAACTCACACTTTGAGAACTTAGCGTACAACTTCTCCTTTTTAAGTAGCTCTAGAATAGCTCTTAAGTGCTGTTCGTGCTCGTCCTTCGTCTTCGAGTAGATCAGAATGTCATCAATAAACACGATCACAAACTTATCCAAGTACGGCTTGCAGACTCTGTTCATCAGATCCATGAATACTGCTGGCGCGTTTGTCAACCCAAACGGCATAACCAGGAACTCGTAATGTCCATAACGAGTCCTAAAGGCCGTCTTCGGGATACTTTCCTCTTGTATCCTTAGTTGATGATATCCTGAGCGAAGGTCGATCTTTGAATAGAAACTTGAACCTTGAAGTTGGTCGAACAGGTCATCAATCCTTGGCAAAGGATATATGTTCTTGATAGTCAACTTATTAAGCTCGCGGTAGTCTATACACATACGAAAACTACCATCCTTCTTCTTAACGAACAGAACTGGAGCTCCCCAAGGTGAGAAGCTTGGTCTGATGAATCCTTTGTCTAACAGCTCCTGGAGTTGCATTGACAACTCCTGCATCTCCGAAGGCGCAAGTCTATAGGGTGCCTTGGCTACAGGCGCGGCGCCTGGAACCAAGTCAATGTGAAACTCGACTTGTCGCTGTGGCGGCAATCCTGGCAAGTCTTCTGGAAAGACCTCAGGATATTCTTTTAAGACTGGAATGTCTTCGATCTTTAGCTCCGCGGCTTCTTTATCCACGATGTGCGCCAAGAAGGCAACACATCCCTTCTGTAAACACTTTCTAGCTTTCAGACAGCTAATGATCCTTAGAGGCGTATCACGCTTCTCTCCATGCACTACGATCGTTTCTTCATCCGTCATTAGGATGCGAATGGTCTTCTCGTGACAAACGATCTCGGCTTTGTTGCTTGATAACCAATCCATCCCTACTACCACGTCGAAGCTTCCCAACTCGACTGGTAGTAGGTCTAGCGTAAATTCATGTCCTCCCAGTTCTATCACGCATCCTCTGATGACTTCACCCGTTTCAACTAGTTTCCCATTCGCCAATTCAATCGAGTACGGAACGTCTAACTTACTAGTGGTCAACCTAAGTATATTCTTAAATTCTAACGATACGAAACTATAATCGGCACCAGTATCAAACATAACAGATGCAAAGCGTTGGTTTATAGGGAACGTACCAGTGACAACGTTTGGATCCTGGCGTACTTCCCTCGCACCAATGTTAAAGACTCTGCCTTGCGCCTGATTTAGTTTTGGGCATTCCCTTTTAAAGTGCCCGACGTCTCCGCAGTTGAAGCATCCTGGTCCTCGACCATTCCCATTACCATTCCCGCCTCGATTTCCGTTTGCTCCCCGGTTACCAGCTTGATTTGCGGCATTCCCACGATTACCATTTCCTCCACTATTCCCTTGCGGCCGGTTTCCATTACCACCACGGTTGTTGTTACCAAAACCCCTCTGGCCACCCTGGCCTGAACCAACCCAACATGTATCCTTCGAGTGGCCGTTCCTCCCACATGACTCGCATTTCTTCAGTCTGCACTGGCCAGAATGATGGCGCTGGCATGTTTCACATTTGGGCAGAGTGCCCATGTAACCCTTCCCTCGGTTTTCGACACCGGTTGTGGCCCTAGTCGGCGCGCTTGACTCACCTTTCTTGCACACACTGTTGGTACCTTGTTTGAAGTTGGAAAATTTCCGTTTGTTTTCACCAGACGACTCAACATGTGTTTCCTTTTTCTTTGGTTCAGAAACTGAGAACTTATTCAACCTAATGGCCTCCTCAGTAAGCACCACACTGAGGTCGATGGCTTCCGTAATCGTTGCAGGCTTGGACGTGGTAACCATACTCATGATCTGGGGTGCCAATCCCCTGATGAAGCGCTCGACACGTTTAAATTCGGGCGTGACCATGTACGGCACTACATGGGACAAATCGTGAAACCTTTGAACATATTTTGCAATCTTAGGACCTTCCATTCTTAGGTGCCAGAACTCAGTCTCTTGCATTCTGTATTTCAGCTCACGAGCAGTACTTCTTCCTCATGAGCTCTTTTAACTCAGCCCATGTTATTATGTATGCTGCCGCTTCTCCTAAAGTTTGCACTTGCAGATTCCACCACGATAGGGCACCATCCAAAAACAGCCCTGAGATGTAGGTCACTTGTTGCTCAGGAGCGCACTTGCTCATTCTTAGGACAGAGTCTGTCTTTTCAGCCCACCTAACAAACGCAACAGCACCTCCAGTGCCGTTGAAATTCACGGGCTTACAGTCGAGGAATTGCTTGTAGGTGCACCCTGCACATACGTTAGAATTTACAAATGGTATTAGCAGTCGTGCTATAAATATCCAAATGTATCGTAATATGTCTCAAACGACTTAACATTACCATTGGGTGGGTTGTTATTACCGTTGTTGTTGTTGTTCGAAGTGTTCCTGCTTGTTTCTGTTTGGGAGGCCGCATACTGTGCTATAGCCGCGGCGATTATCCCTTGGAGTTCCGCCTCGGTAGTAGGCATGCGTACATCGCGTCTTGGAGGCATCTTCTAAAAGATGATTATATAGGTCAGGTCATAGTAAGTAAATAGTATACGTACGTAATAACATTCATCAATCACATAACATCACATGTTATAACATAAAGTAAATAACTCAACAAAGCATGTAGTGAGAATGTTGCCATTGAGCCTTCATTAATCACGACCACGATATTGTTTTTACAAGTTTTATAGTACATCATACATCCAAATGATATCATAGGGTCACATCACCCTCAAAATACAAGTCAAACTACACCTATCATATACAAAAGCGTGATCTCTCAAAAGTCTTCGTAAGCTGGCTCAATCGCGACTTTCTCACTAAAATGATCGACCTGCATCAAACCAAAAATATCTATGCTGATGGCGGAGGAGGAGGAGGAGGAGGAAAATGAGAGAAAAGTAAGCGACGCATGTGCATCCAATCCTCCTCTAAGGCACGACAGACGCGTAGCAAATATGCAATCTGCTGCTCAGATGTCAAGAAACGAACGTCTGAATCAGGGGAAAGTGGACGGGGAATGTGTGGTGCTGCAAAGGGGGTCTGACAGTGACAAGGCGGACGTGGAGATCTCTCTAGCTCCTGAATACGACGGCTCAGTGCGTCCTGCTGTAGCTGCAGCGACGCAAGTATATCCCCCGTAGTGTACCCCACATGAAATGGGTGGTACGGGTCAGATAATGGCATAACAGGGGGCTTAGTCCACAAAAACGGCTCACCTGATGGTACGAATGATGGTGCAGTAGGTGGTGCAACATTGGGAAACTGTGACAGAAACGGAAAAGGTGATGACAGTACGGGTAGAATAGAAACAGGCGGCTGCCTCGATGGACCCTCTCCAGGACGAGGTGGCGGTATGTCCTGGAGGAATGTGAGGGGAAGATCAGTGCGATGGACGTCAGTGGTGTGTGGGGGAATGGGAGCAGAAATAGGTGTTACGGGAGGTGTGACTGGTAGCACATACGGTGGGTAGTCATCATCGTCGATCCACCCGTTGAGGGTGTCGGCGTATCGAGGGTCAATGTGAGAAGCAAACGGTGCATGGTCAGCATGCACAGGGGCTGAAACAGGTACTACAGGTGCAACAATGGGTGCATCAATAACAGGATCATCCACCAATGGTGGTGCAACAACGGGAAGGTCAGCAATGGGTATATCATTAACAAGAGGTGCAATGGCCGGTGCACCTATATAAGGCGGTGCAACGGCTGGGGCATCATCAAGAACAGGGCCATGGTCAACAACAGGCTCTGGTGCTACGACGGGCTCAGGGTCGTCAAGGTCCATATCAAAATCGGCAGGAATGTCAAACAACGGATCAACGGGAGCCACTGGCGCCTCTAAAGGCTGGTCCATATGAATAAACTCGATCTCATGATCTGGATCGAAATCAGGGGGAAAAAACTGGGTCAAAATCGTCATCGACCTCATGGTCAAACTCAAACTCGTGTGACGGACCAGGTGCAGCTGACATCGCCATGTCGGGGTCGGCGTCAGGGGAGTGATGCTGCACACCCTGGTCGTGCAAGGACGCGGATGCCACAGACTTCAACGAGTCTGGGACAGGTGAACCAAGAGGAGCCTCCTCTACAGGGGCCTCAGCAATAGGAAGGATAACATCAACATCGATCGGGGCCCCGCCCTCATAGTCGTCCTCAGGGGGACCCTCCTCGAACAGATCAATGTCATCATCAGATACGGCATCGAGTGGCACATCCGCCACGGGGAAAGCAGCAAGCGGAACGGGAGCAGGGATCACCGCAAGAGGGAGATCCCCAGCAGGAATGCCATCAGCAGGCTGAATCTCAACTCTGATGTTTGGCAGAGCGAATGGCTGAAAATCATCGTCATCTGTACTCGTGGTGTCGGACGTGTAGACGTCTCCCTCTGATGGTATCTCATCGTCTGACACAACTGCCATGGGGTACACTGTGTCTGATACTCCTGTGTCGGAAGAAGAAACCATGGTGTCTGTAACACAATCACATATATGCACATATATCAATCATGAAGTCAAATAAATATGTAAGTCTCAATAAAGCAAACAAGTAATTCTCCTAGTCTCCCCATACTACCCCTCCCAGCCCCTCAGACTGAACTCCCTAGCCTCTCAGACTAACTCCCTGGTCTCTAAGACCAACCTCCCAGTCTCTAAGACTAAACCTCCCCAATCTCTAAGATTGAACCCTTCAGTCTCTAAGACTGAACCTCCCTAGCCTCTAAGGCTAAACCTCCCTCAGTCTCTAAGACTGAACCTCCCTCAGTCTCTAAGACTGAACCATGAATTTTTGAAAAAGTGTATTTGTGCCTTTTATTTGTAAAAATGTTTCGTATCCTGGATCTGGACGTTTAGTGTATACAATGTAAAAAAATGTTTTCGTGAGAGCCCTAGTGATCATAGTCTAGACTCGAGAGAGAATCCTAGTAAGCTATGATCGAGGCTCTGATACCAAGCTGTCACATCCTGGCTTTTGCGGAAGCGTGGGTTTATTTGGTGTGACTTCTTAATACCATAGCACAATCATAACAATGCTATATGAAAAATAAAACACATGATAGTCATCCATTCATTAAGTTTTAAAAATTACCACAACATCATTGTTTTAAAGTCGACACATAAAACGACATACAACCATGACATAATTAAAACATGTTCATACGACACCACAAAAGACTTGAATAAAAACATGGTTTAAAGCCGTGTAACCCGTCCAGGTAAGGGTCACACTTCCTAAACCGGGATGACATCATTATTCACTACGCAGCTGGACACGTTTGCACACTTCGCCAGATCCATTAATTTCCTGAAATACATGTACTTTGAAAAATCAACAAAAGTTGAGCGAGTTCATGTAAAAGTGAGTATGTATAAACCTTTAAAGTATGTATAAAAGTCCCTGGTATGTAGCAATAAGGAAAAAGAGATCACCAATGGGTTGCAAAGCCACTGGTATGTGTGAGAAGGTGCAGGAAAACTCAAACCTAGCAAATTTGTTACCGGGCTTCGGCGGTAAGACACAGTCACCTCTACGGGCCGCCCCGGCCTCACGGGTGTGGGCTCGCTACACCCAAATAGATCTATCACTCTTGTGTCCCTCGGTCCTAACAACGAGGATTAATGGCCTTAAGTGTTGTACCCACCCCTCACATGATCTAGTAGTATAAACCCTCCCTACGCTAACCATACTATGTAAATAAATGTCTGTAATAATTGTCGCATGTATTTCACCCCCGAAATATAAAACTGAAAACAGTAAAGAGAAAAAGGGGATATGAACTCACTGAAGTGCGTATCCTGTAACGTCAACCTCAAACTCGATCTGCTACACGACGACCTACACGTACTAACGTCTATTAGACGAACGGGCCGTGCCTTGGCTTAGGGTTTAGTGTTTTGAGTTGCGTTACTTTGATATTATACTTGTCAAAATAATAATAATTATTTTAACTTAACTTTTGTATTTAGGAAAAATAGTTAGGCAACTATTTCGTATCTACACTTCTCAAGTATTTATATGTGTATTTCCTTCCCAAGGATGGGGGTATTTATACATGTATTTTGTGATTTAGAGTATTGACATTATATATTTTTAAGTCCCACTTTAGAAAAAATATAATATTTTATCTATCAAAAATAATATGTCCCAAAATATATATTTTTCCAAAAATACAAATAATCACACAAGTGTGTTAACATGAAATATATATTTATTCGCTTTTATTTTCGAAAACCCACCTCCGATACTTTGGAGTTTTGTAATAAAACTTATGGCGAAGTTTACTTCCGAAAAACAAAGTTTACATAGTTTGTAAATACTTGTTAGAAAATAATTTTCTAAGTCTTGGGATTTTTAGAAAATTTTGCCAGAGTTTCCCCTAAAAACGGGAGTGTCCATGCTAATAAGCATATCGTTTTCTTTTCGAAATCAATCAACAATCAACCCTTACATTACCAAGAGCAAAAATATACGCGTTACATAATAATAATGAACTTGGTTTTTAATAAAAACGCGTAGTAACTTAGGAAAGTTTTTAGTAACCTTAGTTACCTTCTGAAGTGTAGTTATTCTTTTAAAAATCACTTTCTTAAACTAGTTACGAGTTTACAACTTGTAAACAATAATTGCAAAAATTAACTTCTTGAACTCTTCTTGTAAATAAATGTTCTTACACTTATTTTATTTCTAAAAATAATGTAAGTATATGTAAAGTCATGATTTTCTAAAACCCGATTCTTTAACTTGGTTTACTTAGAAAAGATTCTAGTAAGACTTGAATCAACATGATCACCAATCTACTAGTTCACTTATATTTTAGAAAATCATTCTTTTTCAAGTTCATGACTAACTAGAAAGTGGTTATTTTTCGTAACACATAACCATTTTCTTTTCTTGTTAAATTATGTTTCCCAACATTATTTAACAAGATCATATGGTGAATACATCATACAACCAAAAATCATCACAAAATTAACAACATGCTCATAACAATATTAAACTAGTAGCATTTCAACTTCAAGTAAACTTTTTATGTAGAACTTCATGTAAGGTTTCATGTTCATCTTTTTAGTGTTCTTGTTCTTGTGATTTAAACATAATCATCATACTACATATCTTAATTAAGAACAAGATGAAACAAGGTGTAATAAGACTTACTACTAGCACAAGGCTAGGGTAGAATCTAGTGAAGAAGATGATGAGAAAAGTTGATGAAAAAGCAAGAACAAGGCTCTTTTGAAGCTCCACAAGTTGCAAGTCTCTTGTATCCACCTTCTACACTTGAATGAAGCTTGTAAAATGGAAGATGGTGGTGGATTTATGGTGGTGATGGTGGTGGTTTGGGGGGAGCCGAAAGAGAGAGAGAGAGAGGAGAGTGAGGACAGAGGGTAAAATCTATGGAATGATGAAGAGTGATGGTTGTGATCTTGCACCATGCTTAAATAGATCCCTTCACATATTTTGGTCATATTTGCAAGCAAAATCTATTAAAATATTAGGTTATAATCTAGGAGGGATTAGGAGGTATGGTGAAAATGTTGAGGTGGGTCCACTTGGGATCGAAAACCGAGAGAAAGAAGTGCCTGTAGATCATAGAAGTACAAGATTTAGGTTGGAAACTAACAAGAATCGTGAGAAATCGAGAGAAAGAAGGCTTGAGTCCGGCTGGTCGAGTAGAGGAGCTGTCACATCACAAATGATGTGACAGGAGGGTATTTATAGGGTTTCCAAAGGAGGTAAGTGCACATGGATCGGATTGGTCACCGATCGGATGGCAACTCAATCGGATGACAATCCGATCGGATGGCAATTCGATCGGATGGCCACTCGGTCGGTTGGCCACTCGATCCAGGTGTCCGGCGTGTTGAGTTTTGTCGTTTCGATTCGATTCGCGTGTTGAGCGTTGTGATGCGTTTCAAGCGATCGATGCGATAGTATTACCCAATAGTTACACAAATAAGCTAACTACTATATCTAACATACAATCACTATAAGTAACTTGCGTTTAGCGTTTGCGGTTAGATTACGATGCGATAGAATTGCGATTGCGTTTGCGATTAATCACCTCAACATAAACATAACATGCACAAGTAACACATAATAAGCACACACACGTAAAACAATATTCAGAACGCATAATTCGGGTTGCGAATGCGATAGCAATCCGATTAGCGATTAATATGCGATTAAGTAGCGATTTATTAATATGAACTCCACATAATACAACTAAAGCGTTTTAACTACACAACTAGTTATAAGTCAAGGTGGTCAAATCCGTAGTTAAGCAAGGAGTGACAGATCGCAATTAGCAATCTTTTCTTCCTTTGACTTTGACCTTGACTTTGACTTCCGGAACACGGATTGTTACAGTCTCCCCTACTTAAGGAAATTTCGTCCCGAAATTTAAGAAGTAGGCGTAACGAACAGTTGCGGGTACTTCGCCTTCATGTCACTTTCGAGTTCCCAAGTAAACTCGGCACCGCGTATGCCTTCCCAGCGAAACTTCACAATGGGAATGCATGAGCGTCTGAGTACCTTGGTCTCTCGGCCCATGATCTCGACAGGCTTTTCCACGAAGTGTAATGTTTTGTCCACTTGCAAATCCTCGAGAGGGACATGTAATTCCTGTTCGGCTAGGCACTTTTTGAGGTTCGAAATGTGGAAAGTCGGGTGAACGTTACTCAGTTCCTCCAGTAGTTCGATTCTGTAGGCCACTTTGCCAATTCTTTCCAGAATCTTAAAGGGTCCAACATATCTAGGCGTGAGCTTGCCTTTCTTGCCGAATCTGATCACCCCCTTCCAAGGTGCAACCTTTAGGAGTACGTGTTCGCCAACGTCAAATTCAAGGGGTTTGCGGCGTCTATCGGCGTAACTTTTCTGGTGACTCCGAGATTTTAGTAGATTGTCTCGAATTTGAAGGATTTTGTCAGTCGTTTCTTGCAACAGCTCGGGACCGGTAAGTTGCATGTATCCGATCTTGTGCCATACAATTGGTGATCGACATTTCCTTCCGTATAATGCCTCAAATGGTGCCATTTGAATGCTAGAGTGATAACTGTTATTGTACGAGAATTCGACTAAAGGTAAGTACGTGTCCCAATTACCACCGAAATCTATGACACACGAGCGAAGCATGTCTTCAAGGGTACGAATCGTGCGTTCAGTGTGACCGTCGGTCTGTGGATGGAAAGCGGTACTTAGATTGAGGGTAGTACCGAGAGCAGATTGAAACGTTTCCCAAAGACGCGAAGTAAATCGACCATCACGGTCAGAGATGATATCACGAGGTGTCCTGTGTCGACATATGACCTCGTCTGTGTAGATTCGTGCTAATCGTTCTACCTTATAGTCTTTTCGCATCGGTAGAAAGTGAGCAGACTTAGTGAGACGGTCAACGATAACCCAGATGCTGTCGTGACTTGATGGCGTGCGCGAAAGTTTCGTTATGAAGTCCATAGCTATAGTACCACCCCGGTTAGTGTTCTACCAGATAGAAACTTGAGCAACTTAAGAATTTCGAATAGGTAGTGATCATTAGCTTGACCCGCAGAGCCCACCAGGATTTCCATGCACTACAAGTTGTTATTACGTGGGCCCCCGTAATAATAAATTGCCTTGCATGGTCACCCTAATGTTCTCTCGTTCAAAGCAGGCAATCAGTCAGAGAAGGGACACTACTCTCTTCATTCCTTCAACATAGAAGGGACCTTCATAATGGTCCACGTGCTAACATCCGTTATCATTACTCGCGAAGTGGCACAACGTTAGACGAAGTAGAAATATAGGGAATTTGTAGCGATAGTCGCTGGAGGGGCACCTTCAAGATGAGTACTTCATCTTCCTGGACTGGACAAGAGTGTCGTCAATCATGTTTTGTAAAAGCCACAGGTACCTCGCCCTATAAATAGAGTTGTTGTCCAGGGTTGCCTCCTCCGCCTCGTCGTCGTCACTACCGAATTCAGGAATCTCCACATTCAAGGGAAGAACAACCATCTTCTGCAGCATCAAGCTTAAGGTCTCACTTAGTAACTACATTCACCATAAGCTTCGCAATAGATGCGAGGTCGATATTCTCACCGCGCGAGTCAAGAACAACAATAGAATCTGAAGTCGAAGGTATTTCATTTTCGGCAAAATATTCCGTACAACATGCATATATATACAAATAAATAATATCATTACTTATTATATATATATAATTAAACATAGCATATCAAATATAATCACATTGGTCTGCGCGAATCAATCTAGTTCGGCAAGTCTATCCCTTATAGACTAAGCCCCAAATAATGTCCTCGCATTATTTTCTTGAAAAGAGTTTTGTTAGTGGATCTTGGTGTCTTTGTTTATGCAATGAAAAAAAACATTTTTGTTGTTGTAAAAATGTTTTCGTGAGAGGATCCTAGTGACTGTAGATTAGACTCGAGAAGGAATCCTAGTTCACTACAATTTAAGCTCTGATACCAATCTGTCACACCCGTTCATTAGCGGGAGCGCGCGGTGTGAACTTGATTAGTTTTCATTGCATACGATTTAAGTAAACAACTACATGATTAAAAAAATGATGTTCATCCATTGACATAATTTAAAATATTACACATCATAAGTTGTTTAAAATACAAAACGACATAAGTCATAAGTTTTACAAAAGACGAGTTCAACATAAGTTTAAAACATAAGGCTTTGCATCCTATATCTCATTGAAGATGAGATATATGGACCAAACCCTCCAAAAGGGATGACATCGATGACTTGTAATCCAAAAGCTTCATAGTAAACACCAGCACCAAAGTCCCATTAGTTTCCTGAAATACATGTGAGTTTGAAAACAACAACAAAAGTTGAGCGAGTTCATGTGTTGAGTGAGCTCCAATTAAACCTTTAAACATGTGAGAGATCTTTTATAACAAACAGGTATGTATAACATCTATGAACAGATCATTAATGTTTTGCAAGGACATTAATATGTGTGGCGACATAGGAAGCACTCAACCCTAGCGAATTTCCTCCGGTCCACCTGGTCAGAACAACAAAAGCACTACATGGGCCACACAAGGACCCAAGAGTGGGGCTCGCTACACCCGATATATCTACCACTTTTGCGCTCGGTCTTATACAAGATTAATGGCACTTAAGAGAGATTACTATTCTCTCACATACTATTCTCTCACATGATCTAACAGTTCATTCCTTAGCTAAACCATACCATTGAGACATGTATTCCACCCTAGAGAGTTATAAATCTAAAAACAGTTAAGAGAAAAGGGGGACATGAACTCAAAGCTTTGCGTTCCTGAGAGAGAGAGAGAGATATTCTAGCAACGTGTTCTGTAAACGCGAGTCAACCTATAAGGGTTCTAACTCATTAGACACGTCTGTCTTTCCTAGACCTTGTACTCGTTGTTCATCTTGAACGTTTGTTATTTTCATTTCATTTTTGGAACACCTGTGTAATTTAATAATATGTTGGCATTTGTTTCTGGTATACTTTGATTCAAGGCTTTATATTTGTTACACAAATATAAGTGTATATCTTTAATTGATAAAAGTGTTGAAAATTATTATTTTTAACGTCGAAATACGTTGTCGTATATGTACGACATTAGTGAGAGAGTACACTTCAACAAGTGTATGTGAGTATATCATCATGTACTAGAGTCTTTTATACATATACATATACCGTATGTATACTTGTATTTTTGCGCTTTATACGTGTACGCATACCGTATTTATACGTGTAAGTATACCGTATTATACGCGTAGGTATACCGTATTATACGTGTAGGTATACTGTATTTATACGTGTAGGTATACCGTATTATACATGTTGGTATACCGTATTATACGTGTAGGTATACCGTATTTATAATGTACTCTTACATTATATATTTATAAAAATATACATGTATTTTACTTTGGGCTTAGCCTACAATTTAGTGTTTTGGGCTTAATCCATATTTTATGGCATTTGGGCCTAGCCCAAGTTCTATAAGTTATTAGGCCTAGCCCATGTTAGTATTGTGAGTGGGCTTTTATAAGTATTTTTTTAGGAAATGGGCCTTTGCCCATGTATTTAAGGTATTGGGCTTAGCCCAATATTTATGTTATCCTAAGCCCAAAAATAATTTTAAAAGCCCAAAGTTATATAATTTAGCCCAAGTATTTTTATACTTTTACAAGCGTATTTTATACATATTATTATACATGTATCCTCACATGTATGTGTACATTTAGTAATATTTACTTTATACTTTCCAGATTCTTTTCTAAGTGTTTAAATATGTAGGTATGCTTTTCTTGTCAAAAAAAATATTCATTATTTTTAGAGTTCCGTCGCGGAGTCGAAAATTTATATTTTCGTGTCGAAAGTGTCCATTTGTCGTCCGCCATGGGTGCACGCTTCGTGCCGATACGTGGAGGTGTTCGATGTCGGTGGCGACGTGTTTCATTCGGTGGAGCGTTTATTAAATTTATTTTGTGTCGGTTCAAATATATATATAGTCTTGTTAATACTTGCGGTTAAGATTAGTTTTGTTCGGTGTCCGTTCGTCCGCGTTTCATTGTCCGTTTACTTGTTTTAACCACAGTATATATATATATCGGTACAAAAAACAACATGCGAATTCATAAAAAATTATCACATGCAAAATTGTTATAAAAAAAACAACATGCTATTTCATCAAAATTATCACATGCGAAATTGGTACAAAAAAACAACATGCGAATTCATAAAAAATTATCACATGCGAAATTGTTATAAAAAAAACAACATGCGATTTTAAAATGCGGAAGATGATCGGACGGCTGAGATTGTAGCGTACGTAATGTACGATAAGGGCATTTGTACGTTAACCGGCCTCTATATAGGTAAAGAGTACTGTACAAATCTCCTTATCGTACATTACGTACGCTACAATCTCAGCCGCCCGATCATCTTCCCGCATCGAATTCGCATGTGTTAATTTTGATGAAATAGCATGTTGTTTTTTTGTAACAATTTCGCATGTGGTACAAAAAACAACATGCGAATTCGATGCGGGAAGATGATCGGGCGGCTGAGATTGTAGCATACGTAATGTACGATAAGGAGATTTGTACAGTACTCTTTACCTGTATATATATATATATATATATAGGGGAAGGTTCATTTGAGAAGAAATTTAATGTGAGAAGAAAAAGAAGAAAGGGCATATTAGTAAAATACTATTTCATTTATAACTCATATCATTAATTTTCCTCTCTTTAACTAATTAGTCAACTAATCATTAATTATTCTACATATAATTTACAAAACCTACACATATCAAAATTTTCCTACATGTACCCTACACATTATAGAACTTTATCCTACACAGCCAAAATTTATCATACACACCTCGAAATATATCCTACACAACTCGTAATTTATCCTACACAACTAGTAATTTATTCTACACTTTAAATTAAGTTGTTTTTTTAATTTTGAAAAAATATATATTTTAAAAAGGAGTTACAAATTTAATTTAGTTAGTTATTAAAGTGTAAGAATACAAATTAATGATTTATATAAGTTTACCAATATACCCTTATATTAAAATTAAATGCAAATATTAAATAAAGTAAAATGAAGCATTCTTATTGGTTGAAACTTCTATTTTTTTTTTTCTTACAAAAAAATTATTCTCATTTGAACCTTCCACTATATATATATATATATATATATATATATATAGGGAGGAGCTCATGCGAGAACCACCCTTATTGTGAGAACCGCGAGAACCAATGTGAACACAACCTAAAATAGCTAAAAAAACCTAACCCCCCCCCCCAAGCTAAATGCTAAAAACTAAAACCCCAAAAAAACCTAAAAAAAACCTAACCCCCACCCCCCCCCCCCCCCCCCCAAAACCTAAACCCCCCTCCCCCACCCCTCAAAAACCTAAACCCCCCCCCCCCCAAGCTAAAATGCTAAAAACTAAACCCCCAAAAAATCTAAAAAAATAAAAAAAATCTAAAAATTTTTTTTTTTTAATATTTTTTATGTTAAAATCGCTACTTTTAGAAGAAAAAAAAAATTATTTTTAAAAAAAAAAATTTTTTTTTTTGCTTCGAAAAGTAGCGATTTTTTTATAAAAAAATATTAATTTTTTTTTTTTTGTGATTTTTAGCTATTTTTAGGCATTTTTTGTTGTGTTCACATTGGTTCTCGCAATAAGAGGTGGTTCTCGCATGGTCTTCTCCCTATATATATATATATAGGGAGCCGCTAAAATAGAAACCACCTTCAGTTGTAAGAACCACGAGAACCACTCTCAACCAATCAAACTAAAGGGTATTTTAGTCATTTAGCCCAAAAGTCTAATCTCTGTCTTTGTCTGTCTCTTTAAACCTTCAGAACCATCATATCTCATTAACATTCAAAACCTCCTCTTATTTTCATCTCTCTCTCTAGAAAATCAAACCTGCAACTACAATCATCCTTCTCTCTCTATTGAACCCCTCATCTCTCATCTTCAAAACACAGAATCATCTTCAAGACCGTGATGGGGAGGTGGTTGGTGGGGAAGACGGTGGTGGGAGGTGGCGGATGACGGTGGTGGGATGTGGTTTGGTCGGAACAAACAACGCCTCACTTTTTGGCTTCGGCTAGATCCGACAAATCCCGACCAGATCTTGCTCTCAATCGGTTCACATCCTTTATTTTGCTCCGGCGACCACCGACATCAATCCCCCTTTATTTTGCTCCAGCGACCACCGTCATCAATCCCCATCGTCTGTGTATGTTCCTGTACTTGCAAATTTTTTTGTTAATTTGACTATTTATTTAAGTTTTATTAACAGATACAAATGATAGTTGGGTTTTTTTGTTCGTTGATCACATCCTATTACCTTAAGGTTTTATCTATTTTTTTTAAAACGAGTTGTAAAATATTTCCTGGCCATTGTTCTAGAAGGGCAAAAATGCTTTAAGGTTTGAACTTTCTGTTTGGGAAAACAAAACTGGCAACTTTTTGAAAGTTTATTTGTTAAAAGTGTGTGATTGAGGAGGATTTTTTGGGTGATGTTTGAGGTTGATAGATGAAGCTGGTGGTAGCAAAATCAGGTTAGCTGATATATTTTTTCTTTATTATAATGGTGTTTATGATTGCCGGCAGTGATAGTTTGAAATGGGTTAGGGTTTTGAATGTTTGAATATTTTGTTTTGCAACATTAATTCGTTTGATAGCAGGTGATTTTCGGCATGTGTTCTTGATTTTCTGGTGATTTTTGATAAGTGAACTATATGGGTTTTGATCTGTTGGATTTGGGTGGCGATGATCTGTTAGAGATGCTTGATGGGTCTGTACAGCGGTGCCGTTACTGCCCGGTGGTGCCCGCTGGTGCCGGGGGTGCCCCGTTGTGCCGACTGAAACTTTTTTTGCCGACAATTGATATTTGACGATCGTTCTTGGCAGTAATGTTGCAAAAAAAAAAAACGCATATTTTGATGACAATGGCACGGCAAGGATGGTGGAGGGTAGGTTTTTGAACGTGCAACCCCACTTTGCAGCCTCTGATTATCGGAAAATCTGAGCCAAACCCCGTTTTTTTTTCGAGATACACATTGTTTTGATGTTGTTGGTTTTTTAATTTTTTCCACCCAGTCGATGATGATAACAATCTATCTGAGACACCTACCGAGTTTGCGATTTATGGGTGCGTTCGTTTTAACGTAAAACGTAAAAAGTTTTACGTAAAACGTAAAAAGTAAAACGTAAAACGTTAATCGTAAAAAATTTAACGTAAAACTTAAAACATAAAAAGTTTAAAAAGTTTAACGTAAAACGTAAAAAGTTTTACGTAAAGCGTAAAACGTAAAAAGTTTATCGTAAAACGTAAAAAGTTTAAAAAGTTTAACGTACAACGTAAAAACGTGAAACGTAAAATGTAAAACGTAAAACATTTTACGTTTTACTTTTTAACGTAAAACGTAAACTTTTTGACGTAAAACGTAAAACGTAAATTTTTTAGCGTAAAATGTAAAAGGTAAAGTTTTTAACGTAAAACGTAAATTTTTTAACGCAAAACGTAAACTATTTAACGTAAAACGTAAACCTTTTAATGTAAAAACGTAAAACTTTTTTTATGTAAAAACCCGGTCGCAAAAACGGCGTGAAAAAAACGGGGCGTAGAAAACGGCGCGTAAAAACGGGACGGTAAAACGACACGTAAAAACGGGACGTAAAAAATGGGGCGTAAAAACGGCTTGTAAAAACGTGACGTAAAAAACGGCGCGACAAAAACGGTGCGTAAAACCGGGCATAAAAAACGGCACTTAAAAACCCGGTCGCAAAAACGGCGTGAAAAAACGGAATGTAAAACGGGTCGTAAAAAAACGCGCGTAAAAAACGGGTCGTAAAAAAACGCGCGTAAAATTTTTTTTATCAAAAATTCTGATTTCAAAAATGTTGTTTAATAAAAAAAAATCTGATTTTAGAAAAAAACATTTAATGCAATAGGACAAAATGTAATAAAAAATAATAAAATTTATAAGACAAAAAAAACAAAATTACTTAAATAACCTTTTAGTTTAAAATATTAAAGACATAATAAGACAAAAAGTATTTTATATTACTTTTAACTACTTTTAATCTCATCCATCCATTTTGAAGATCTAATGGCCAGAAAGTGGTTCCCGCGGTTCTTACAACTGGAGGTGATTTTCATTTTAGCGGTCCCCTATATATATATGGAACCTCATGTGTATAAGTTTGGTGTATATTCCGAGTGTAGTGTATTTTTATATTTGGTATGTATTCTTTCTACTACTAATACATACACCCATTATACAAGTAGCATACACCAAATATAGTATTTGGACGTATGTAAATATAAATTTCTCAAAAATTATATTTATTGTTTTATTTATAAACTTTACCCACTTTTATGTTATAAAATGTCTTTTTTAGTTTATAAAAACCCTTGGGTGATTAAGACTTAACAATCGTCATTAGGGTTTGTATAATCATGATTAGGGTCATTAATCACAATTAAGTTTACTAATTACGATTACCCATGTTAATCACCACCTTAATCTCTTTTTAATCGCGAGTAATATTTTAGAAAAATTTCGCCATAGTTTCCCCTAAACTATGGCGTTTCCCCACGTTTTAAAACGCGTTTTTAAACATGTTTATCACCCTTAATCATGATCAATTCAAACCAAGTTTCATTTTATCAACTTTGCATGAACACCATACATAAACATCTTCATGCTCCATGAACTTTACATATATATTTTTAACCATGCTTTTTAATAAAAATTATGACACTTTTAGGTCTTTTAACAAGATTATTTAAACCATCATTTTTATCCTACTTATAACCTTGATCTTTTATTTAAACAACTTGTTTAACTCACTTTTCAAGACTATTATAGTTTAAATCATGGTTTTTAAATTTTTAATAAAAGTTATATTTGAAATAAATCATCTTCATGTTGTAGTAAGGTTCATGGCTCATAAGAATGATGATCTTGTTTAGATTTAAACTTAAAAATGTTTAAATCATCATTTTTGTTCTTAATCATGCAAGATCATCCATGTAAATAACCTACTTTAACAAGATCTACACATGTAAAATCATCATCTAGCAAATAACAACATAATCCATATAATATACATCACATTTAGTGTGCTTTTATGGTGTGTTTAGAGTTTTAAATTTTTTATTATTGTTTTGTTCAAGATGATCAACATATTTTATACTAACTACATATTATAACAAGTTAAAAAATGGTAAAATGAGATCTTACAACTTTGCAAAAGATTAGTGGATTGTAGGATGAAAATCATGAAGGTAAGAAAGCTCCAAAATAAGCTCTAATGGTTCTCCATGCATGCACCTTCCTTGAGGGGTCTTCAAATGGCTTAATATGGTGTAATTGTAAGACCCTAACACACTTTAACTGAAAAGACGCAGCGGAAATACGTGCCATAAAAATTCTTTCATTACAAACGTCTTGACTTACTTGAAAGTTTGTTTTAATATGAATCTTTTACATAAATAAGGTATAAGTCATGTTTACTAAAGTACATACTCAATTATCCCCGTACAATCTACTTTGTGACCCGATCTTCGATCTCTATTCCTCGTGATAACCGCCTGCGATTCGTATAACCTGCACTCACCACATGCATTCATAACATTAGTATACAATACATAAACAAGATTCAATCTCGTACACTTCCCATTTCCTTATCTTTCTAACTTTAAGCATTCCATTTGCATATCCATGTCCTGGTGAGTCTTTAATAATGTACCTGCATTACCTTTCATTCTCAAGGCACACTATTAATAACGTATTACTCAACATAGCTAAATCACGCGTACATATATTCTTATATGCATACATACACATCTGCATACGTACATGCCTTCCCATATCTCTACAAACATGCATAAACTTATACGTACCTTCATATATACCAAACACACATCTACATACGCACATACATTACTACGTCTCTACATACGTACATATACACATACGTATCTTCACATATACATAAATGCATATCTACCTACGTACATACATTACTACGTCTCTACTTACTTGCATACTCACATTTACACATTCA
The DNA here is from genome assembly GCA_030545235.1 of Helianthus tuberosus. Lineage (NCBI taxonomy): Eukaryota > Viridiplantae > Streptophyta > Magnoliopsida > Asterales > Asteraceae > Helianthus > Helianthus tuberosus. The sequence goes on along the minus strand of CM060420.1, from coordinate 129,482,086 downwards.
AAATCTTACAGAACCCTTGTATACTCATACATACCTTTATGCTTACAAACGTAGACATCCACATGCATAGATACCTTCCCATATCTTCACATGCATACATACACTCAAACGTACCTTCACACATACATATATACACACATCTACAGATGTACATACCCATATATACACATACAAGCTCTCACATACTTCTTACATAATCATACATTAATTACATGGGACTTAGACTTATAGCCCATAGACATCTAAGGAACCATCAAAATCATGTTTGGAAAGTCCGCCGTAGTCCACGGATAACAAACCGAAGCCTACGATACATAAATCAACTTAAATAACAAATTTTTAGGTTTTTGAACTTGGGGAGGGCGTCGGCGACGGCCCTTGCAATTACCCGTAGCCAAAAATCCCGTTGACAGTCAAATAACCCGTCAGCAAAAAAACTCACTTTCTGGAGCCCGTCGGCGACGCCCTCTAGAATTTGCAGTTTTCTGCAGTTCCGTTTCGTCGTCCGTACGCACTAAAACGCGCATAACTTTTGAACCGTTTACCCGTTTAACCTCTCGTTTCTTCCTACATGCTTGTAAACTCACATTCTATCATATGAACTTGAAATCCAACATCCGGTTAAGGAAAATATTCACTTAAAGCTCTCGGCTTTATATACCCGCTTTCACTTATTTGACCCGTTCATGCATTCATCAACATAACTTGATTGTTTGACCTAAATTCCCCATGAACCTTATAATTTCGACGTCGTCTATCATATAAGGTTCCAAACACGGGTTTCTTACAACACCCCAACCCATTTCCACTTAAATGTTATTTTGACCCCTTAAGGGTATTTACGCATTTTTAAGGACTTTGACTCGCAAAGATCATACTTTTCGCTTTCATACATGTCCAAAGTAATCATTTAATCTAATGGCTTGTTTCTAAACAACCTTTTAAAGTCATTCGCCCGATATACCTATCAAGGGCATTTTTGTCAACTTCGCTCCATCCTTTACAACAAAGGACTTCATTTCATATTTAGCCAATCTCACTACTTAACTATAACTCTAATTACACATACCTGGCTCGGATCAACGCTATGACCCGTTTTAATACTTCATCCACTAAATTGCTCGTTAATAGCAACGAATTTCCTTTCGCTATTCATTTTGTGAATTCACAACGCTTGACAAAACAATTCATTAATCGATATTGTCAAATGGTGATATCTTCACCATTTGACCCGTTAAATCTAAATATCCATTTTATCCTTGTGGGATTTTAATTATACATCATCCCATCCATGTAACTTATTCCTTCGTTAATTCGCAACCAAAATTACCATAATACCCTTTTATCCCTTTTTAACCATCAAACCTAGTTTCTTGTCATGAACACATGTTCCGACCCGTATCAAAACTTGTCGGAACTTCATACCTCATTTATAAACTTATCATATTCATAATCTATACAATGAAGAGGTATTCTACAAGGAGGGTGTAAGCTTAACTTACCTTGCATCCGAGTACGCTTCCCGTGCACATAAGTTCCATTTGACCTGCTACTTTCCCAAGCTTCCATGTTGCTTATCAAGCATCAACTATCATATATCATTCTCAAGATAGTTAGCTTATTCATCATTCATCACAACCTTTTCATTACACGGATCTTATATGGAATTTATCATTCAACCTTATAACATGCTAATCTATCATTTCTTATCCGATTTCTTTAAACATTCACACACATGTTTGATTCCAAACATCATTAACATAAGTAAATCATCAATTTACATCACATTATCTAAAACCCACTTCATAACTACATTATTAATCACTTACTAGTGATCTACTTAAGTTCTTCATAATATCATCATACCCTTGGTGTATGTACGACCTTCTAAACATAAAGTACAACTAGTTCATGCACAATCTCCTAATCTCATACATAATTCATCCAAATCCTTCTACTAATCAACATAAATCATCCATGCATGAACATCAAACATATTAGCATCACATTTCTTTCAATTCCTCTAGCAAGAATCCATCATACACATCATAATACATCAATCTTAAGCAAGAAGTTGGACTTGGGTGATCTTTCAAGTCGTCATCATCACCATAATCAACGGGTTTCACTTAAAAACATCAAATTAACCCAACCCATGCATAATCCATGTTCCAAATGATGAATCTAACACATACTCATGCTCAATTTCATACAAATTCGTGATTTACAACATAACCCACTTCGTGCATAATCACCAATCTAACTTTTAAGACATACCTTGCGATCCCCTTGTGAAGGTGATCATTAATCTATGCTCGGTTATGAGTTTAAGCTTCATCTTGCCTTTCAATTTGAAGATTTTGAAGAAACTAGGGTTTGAACCCTCTTTCTCCTTCCTGATCATCGACACACACACACACACACACACACACACACACTATGTGTGTGTGGTGTTTTAATTTTTTGTTTTATAAAATCATGTTTCCCACTTAGCGGTTTTGGTCCCTCTAGTTTCATTTTGGTTAAATAAGAGATTAAAACTCATTTCTTTATATCAACCGGGTTTTAATTTACCAAACCCGTTTTTGGGGTGTTACAAGTCTACCCCCTTTAAATGAGGTTTCGTCCCCGAAACCTTTCTCATCTCCTCTTACACATACACATCTATGTTTGACTTAATAGTCACATCATGAGTTCTAACATTATCATCAACAATTTAGCATTTAGCATATTTCATTCAAACATTCATTATACTAGATGATTACTCATCTATAATCCTTTCACAACTTCATATGTACATGCAATTACACATTCCATGTTTCATTCCTTACATGCAATTCTTTTATTCTGGTTACTTATTTTGCCTATCTTTGCAGTTTGACCTTTTAAGGTAAACTGACTTTTCTTATTTATCATAGATGCATTGGGGTACACATTCGTACTTCCTTCCATTCATGCTTACTTATAAAGGCATTCATTACATCCTTTTTATGTTTTAAATCCGTCCCACGGATTTAAACGTAACATCCATACCCTTCATTCCTTCTATGTTTGAATCCATCTAGCGGTTTCAAACATATCATTCGTAACTTTTCTTCCTTACATGTGTTGTGTCACACCCCGACCGCGTAAAACAACAAATCGCGGCGGAAACATCGGGGCGTGTTGCAACAGAATTAATGTTTCATAACCATGGATACCAAAAAGTGTTTCGTTTTATTAAACATTGAATAATTACATCGTCTGGAAATCTAAATACACAAATTAAACATAGTCTATCATTGTTATTGAGTCACTAAGGCCTTGTCCAGTCCTATGTGAGCATGCATCTTATCAATCGATATCATTCAACAATACCTGAAACATATGTGAAAACGAGGTCAGCAAAGAAATGCTGGCGAGTACATAGGTTTTGTGAAAATAAGATTCATGACTTCTGTTTTAAGAAAATGTTTAGTCATGAACCTTGTAATTTGCTTTGTCTTTGTAAATCATTTGAAAAATAATAAGTTCAGGTGATATGTATAATAAGAGAATAATGCATGATTAAATGAATAACCATGTAAAATGAGTTTATATAAGATAAGTTGTTTGTAAATAAATGTCTTGTGAAAAGTATGTTACTTGTATAAAATGTTCTATGTCTCGAGCTGAAATGATTCAAATAACGCTACAATATGTAATACCATACAAACACTTATATATAGGAAGTACCAGCGGCGTATCCACCATGCTTGTATCATATTCCACACGCATTGTTACTTAATCACTTAATCAAACCAAACCACCAAAGTAATGTTCATGCCCAATGTAAATCATGTAATATGTAACCAAAACCCAACCGTATATCGCTTTGAAGCCAATCGTTTACCCAATCGTTAAAACATCATGTGAAAACCAATCGTTTACCCAATCGTTAAATTCGTTTTAGGTCGTGAAACTACTTAAATGGTCGTCTCGCTAATAACATTCAAACCTTCTTGACTCGCATTAATAAACCCTTACCAAAGGATAGATTAATAATTCGCATTAATAAACCCTTACCAAAGGATAGATTAACATCTCGCATTAATAAACCCTTACCAAAGAGTAAATTAAAAATTTCAGATTCAGTCGCTACCCACAACACCCACACATAACTACGGGTGTAGTAACTAACGGGATTTGTCAGATACTATGGTACCATAACCTAATACTGGTCGGCTTGATCATTGCTAATGAATGTCATTTGTTATGTAACTACAACCAACAAGTTTGTTCACTTTATGAAATCGTTATTAGTTTTGTATAAATCGTCTTAATCGTTTTTGAAACCATCGTTATAACATCGAAAACATTTAGCACATATGAGTCACCCCAAAACAATTGAAAGCAGTAAAATAGGGGAATAATGTACTCGCCTGAGAATGCTTAGAGGTCTTGAACAACAACCAAACAAAGCTAGAGAGAGCACGGAATCAGTCGACAATCTAGAACTATATAAATAAACCGGACTTAAATCGGGAGATCGGATAGGATGAGGCTTGGTAAACCAAATGAGTATTGGAACTCATATTGTGACAACTCGTATTTTCCGAACTTATCAACGTACTTGATGTAACGTAATTGAACTTGGTGTAATTAGTTGATATGTTGAATTAATGAGATTATGTGTGACTTTGTGATTGATTAAATGTTATGTGGTTATGATTACGTGATGATGTGTATTGCATAGTATTTATCCGATCGCACAACACAACCCACTCGCACAAGTCTTTTTGGGCTACACTTTGTATTCGGATCAATGGACAGCCCATTGAGGGTTCGGCCCACTCTTCTCTTTGTCGCATAACACTAAGGGGTTAGGGTAAAACTCCTCATTTGTTACTAATCACCCACACACACAAACCCTAGCTCTCCTCTCTCTCTCCCTCACGAAACCGAAGGCAGCCAAGCATTCTTTTCATCGAAGATCTTGTGTTTGGATCAATCTCCTACTCTCTTCTTTAATCGGTTAGTGACATTTATTAATTGATGTTATGCTATGTGAGTATACATGTCTCATGATGATTTGTAAATGATGTACGATTGAGGATTAGGTAAACTGTTAGTGTGATGTCTTTTATATCGGTTCACATGTGTAAGATGTAATCGGAGGTGTGTGATGAAGTTAATAAGATATTTTGTCATGTTTCGGATTAGGTTACATGATCCGAATTGTTTAGAATATATACAATTGACTTCGAATGCTAATATATACAAAGTCTGCTCACTTCCTGGCTATCAAAGAAACGGATAAGTTCTCCACTCTAGCAGAAGTATACCTAAAGGAAGTTGTCTCGAGGCACGGGGTGCCCACCTCTATTATCTCGGATCGAGACGCACGTTTTACATCAGAATTGTGGCAAGCAATGCACAAGTCCTTTGGCTCAAGGTTAGACATGAGCACAGCTTATCACCCGCAAACGGATGGGCAGTCGGAATGTACCATCCAGACTCTCGAAGACATGCTTAGGGCATGTGTAATTGACTTTGGCAACGGCTGGGAAAAGCATCTGCCACTTGTGGAATTTTCGTACAACAATAGCTACCACACCAGCATTAAAGCTGCTCCGTTTGAGGCATTGTACGGGCGTAAATGCCGGTCACCTCTTTGTTGGGCAGAGGTGGGGGATAGTCAGATTATTGGTCCAGAATATGTAGTTGACACAACAGAGAAAATTGCTCAGATACGACAACGAATGGCGGCAGCTCGTGAGCGTCAGAGAGTCTACGCCGATAAAGACAGGAAACTACTCGAATTCCAAGTGGGGGATCGAGCGCTACTCAAAGTTTCACCCTGGAAGGGTGTGGTTCGTTTTGGCAAACGCGGCAAACTCAACCCACGATACGTTGGACCCTTCGAAGTCATTGAGAAAATAGGCAAGGTGGCCTACAGACTGAATTTACCAGCAGAACTCAGTGCAGTTCACAATGTTTTCCACGTGTCAAACCTGAAGAGGTGTTTATCGGATGAGCCCCACGTAGTTCCTTTGAAGGAGCTCACGATCGACGAGCAGTTACGATTCGTCGAGGAACCTGTGGAGATCACGGACCGGGATGTGAAGGTCCTCAAGCATACCAGAATACCTCTCGTTCGAGTTCGTTGGAACTCACGTCGCGACCCAGAGTTCACCTGGGAGCGCGAAGACCAGATGAAACAAAAGTATCCCCAACTGTTTGCAACCGGTACAACCACTACTGAGGCTGAAGCTACGGAATTTCGGGACGAAATTCCAGATCAACGGGGGGAGGATGTGACACCCCAGGAAAACCAGGAAGAACCATGCAACTTAACTAGCTTCCTCAGTGAGTACGTGCTAAATTTCGGGACGAAATTTCTTTCAACTTGGGGATAATGTGACAACTCGTATTTTCCGAACTTATCAACGTACTTGATGTAACGTAATTGAACTTGGTGTAATTAGTTGATATGTTGAATTAATGAGATTATGTGTGACTTTGTGATTGATTAAATGTTATGTGGTTATGATTACGTGATGATGTGTATTGCATAGTATTTATCCGATCGCACAACACAACCCACTCGCACAAGTCTTTTTGGGCTACACTTTGTATTCGGATCAATGGACAGCCCATTGAGGGTTCGGCCCACTCTTCTCTTTGTCGCATAACACTAAGGGGTTAGGGTAAAACTCCTCATTTGTTACTAATCACCCACACACACAAACCCTAGCTCTCCTCTCTCTCTCCCTCACGAAACCGAAGGCAGCCAAGCATTCTTTTCATCGAAGATCTTGTGTTTGGATCAATCTCCTACTCTCTTCTTTAATCGGTTAGTGACATTTATTAATTGATGTTATGCTATGTGAGTATACATGTCTCATGATGATTTGTAAATGATGTACGATTGAGGATTAGGTAAACTGTTAGTGTGATGTCTTTTATATCGGTTCACATGTGTAAGATGTAATCGGAGGTGTGTGATGAAGTTAATAAGATATTTTGTCATGTTTCGGATTAGGTTACATGATCCGAATTGTTTAGAATATATACAATTGACTTCGAATGCTAATATATGATAATCATTAGATTCATGTGATTGAATGATCTTGTTGGAGTGATTGTTGTGTTCGAACAGTGTGCATCTAGGAGGATGAGCATGTGATTTCAATTAATTGTATTTTAAGGATTTCTTCATAATTACTTGCACATGAATTGTCAGTATCTTTGGTAGTTGTAATAGAATAGACCTTGGTGCATGTTAAATTAATAGATGATAATGCTGAATTGCATGTATGAAATCGGCTGGACATTTATGAGATAGGAACATATGATAATATTTAATAAGTTGTCGGCCATTTGTTGTTTATTTAGATGATGATAAGGTCATGTGAAACAATTGTCAAAAGCAATGATTTGATCGATATTATTGATATGAAAACTGTTAGAGTTGACTATGACAATAAAGGAATGTAACTGATTTCCTTAAAGATAGAGATTTCCTTATCTACTCACACAATGGCAATCACACAAGACATATAGGTCGTACAAGAGGGTTAATCGCATAAGTCTGGTCAGTCGCACAAGTCTGTCCATCGCACAAGATATATACAGTCGCACAAGGGTACCTGAGTCGCACAAGATAGTTGTTGTTGGTTGTTAATGGACCGTAGGTTTATACGAGTTGGGCCAGGCCTGATCGCACAATATAGTTGGGTCGCACAAGTTAGTTGTTTATTGTTATTGGGCCGTATATTATATGCTTTGGGCTGGGAAACAGGACCGATCGCACAAGTGTTGTTCGGTTTAAATGTTGGGCCGAGTGCTATTGGGCTTATTTAAATCGCACAAGTTGAATGTATTGTTTGACTGTTAAAATGCTGCCATGATCTATACGTGCTTGAAACCTGTTAGTTATGCGTAAACTTATGTGCATTACTTGAGTCAAAACCTGACTTGTATGGTAACCCTATTAGGACGCGGTTGACCACTCATAGTTCAAGAAACCCTTTTGTGTATCTGCCGAGCAAACCAAGGTGAGTTCACACAGCCAAGGCATGGGATTCCCGGGTTGGGAATTGGGTTGGATTATTTGAAATGGATAACTACTCGTACTTACGCTATCGCTAGACTATAGACCATCGTCCTCAGGATAGTCAGGACACTTACGTAAAACCTACGTAACCTAGCATCTACCATTGTCTCCCGGGTCGGGAGGACACTTACGTAAAACCTACGTAAACTAATACCTACTACTGTCTTCCGGGTCGGAAGGACACTTACGTAAATCCTACGTAAACCCCACACGTACCACTGTCCTCGGGGAAGGGCACTCACGTAAATCCTACGTGACCTTGTACGTATTCCTGTTCTCGGATTTAGAAGAACACATGGTTGCAAATAGTCTAGTAAGTACATACGTGGGAAGCCCCCATTAGGAAAGATAAACGTGGGAATCCCCCACCAGTAGTACATACGACCATGGGAAACCCCCCACTATTAGCACATACCTACATGGGAAGCCCCCACTAAATGCATATATGATTTGTTATAACGAACTTATTAACTGTGAACTCGCTCAACTAGTTGTTGACTCTCTGCTGCATGCCTTGCAGGACCTTAGGTACATTTGGAGCTTGCACAGGGAGGAGCAGGTCGTTGTGGGACATGGATCGATGATGCCATGTTAACTATCTAAACATTTGAATTTATGATTTACTTTGGGTTTACATACTTATGCTTCCGCTACACACTTATTAATGTTTGGTTTTGAAAACACCTTTCGTATTGATGAATGACTTTTACTATTTACTTATATGTTCAATATGATTGGTGGCTTGATCCTGGTCAGTCACGCCTCCAAGCGGTGATACTCCGCGTGTGGATTTTGGGGGTGTGACACATATGATATGGTTTAACAAGGCCTACATACTACAATGAAACCAAACCTAAGTGCTTTCGACCCATCGCGACCCATTAAGGTAGCTTATGCTACCTTAATGCGTCGTTCGCGTGAAACGCGTTCGGGACGTCTAACTAGTCCTATGACAAGTATTTATATGCCTAAACGTGTTTAATTATGTTGTATAATCAGTTATGTACAAAAGTTTAGGTTACATAAGCTTAATTACCAATTATACATGAAAAGGGTATTCTGGTAATTTACCTAAGGCATATAAACTACCTATCATACAACTATTCAAACGAAGCGACCATAGGGTATAACCTCGGGAGGTTATTCCCTACCTACTATGGTCACCTAATGTATTTGGTCGGATCTTAATGATCGACCAAACTGGGTCGGGTTCGAAGGTATAAGCGATTTATTAGATCGCTTACCCTACGACCCTAGACAACGTGGTAATCAGTAGGCATAGTCCCAAGGGACTATAACCAACGTGATTACACTCACGTTGCGAAGTTCAAACGAACTTCGCATTGACCATAACTGGTCAATGTAGAAAGTCAAACAAAGTTTGACTTTCAAACTCGAAAGACTCGAAAAGCAATAAAAGAACGAAAGAATACTTACGAAGGGTCCCCGAATGCTAACTTCGATTCAAAAATCTTAGGTATGAAACAATAGTTTCAACTTAGAGTTTCTCAAATCAAAGTTCTTGTAATTTTGAAGCATGGGGGGTGGGGTATTTATAGGATTTCCCGAACCGTTAGGATCGTTTCTTGGAAAAAGTGCTTCAATCTTGGCCATACACTAGCACCCATGGTATTGTAATACCATGTGCCCAAAATACCAGCCCATAGATTCCCAAAACCATGTGCAACAAGTGGGAAGGACTAGATTCGATGTATAAGCAAACATCTTTCAGAAATGACAGTTTTGGTCCCTGTTATGTGTTTATGCCATTTCCGACACTTCTAAGGCCCGTAAAGCCAACTTTAAGGCCCTAAAATGATGTCTAAACATTGTGGACATGAAACATACTCAAAAATATGCCGGATGATGGTTCGTTTGGTCGTACGAACGCGATGTTCGCTTAATTACGACGGAATGCGCATAAGCGCGAAAAACGATCCAAATGACGCAACGAATGGATTTTTGGCAAGCCAAACACTAAAGCATAATATAGTCATGCTTACATAAATTTTTGGATGTCCGGATGTATTCAAAACGTAAGTTATGCGCGAAAGTGCAAACTTGTGCACTTTTTGACACTTTTAGTCCCTGAATAACACAAAAGTTTATTTTAGCCCACCGAACCCCTCAAAGCCTATTTCTAAGCTATGTAAAGGATATTTATGGTATGTTTAACTTATGGCCATGTTCCGGAATGTCTGTTACAGTTCAAATTGGCATACTTTCGCAGTTTGTCAACTTTAGTCCCTGTAAGCGATTAAACTTTGATTTCACCACACCAAACCTTCCAAAACTTATATCTAAGTTATGTAAAGGTTATTTAAGGTATGTTAAGCCTATGTCACTATTCCAGAGTGTTTGTTGCATTAAACTGGTTATATTTACGCATCAGTGCGCGTATAACCTTCCAGAAAGCGATTTAGAGTTTGAAATTGAACAAGAATTGATATGTGCAAATGATACACATATTTTTACAAATCTCAAGTATGAAATATAATATTTCATTGGTTTGGCATTTGTTTGATGGCCGTGGAGGCACAGGTGTTACATGTTGAATCCGCCTCGCGAATTCAAACAGGTAATTCATACTTTATTCCTTTCATGCTTCGAATCCATCTCGCGGATTCTAACACATCATTCATACTTTAACTTCTTTCATGTTTCGAATCCGTCTCGCGGATTCTAACATAGCATTCATATTTTAACTTCTTTCATGTTTCGAATCTGTCTCGCGGATTCTAACATAGCATTCATACTTTCATTCCTGAGAGTCTTACATTTCTCTTCACCCTCACGTCCACCTACTACTTAATTCTAACGGACATACCTGTAACAATTATCACGGTCTCACGAACGTCATACGTTTCTTGTGTACTGGCCAGGTACACAATCCACATACTAGTTTCGTGCCTTCGTGTAATCGCCACCTTATGTTCGAAGAATTAAGTTTCGGCATGTGTAACATTTTCAAAACTTCATTGCCATGTCACTATTATATATCATTTATAATTTTCTTTCGCTTGCTTAATTATACCACTTCATACGCCCACACGTTGAATTTACGTACCTGGGGTTCATTTGTCTAATCACTTGCCTTGATGCCGGTCTAGACCGCATTCACGGATCATCCTTTCCAAGCAGTTATGCTTACCTTACACATAATATAACCGTAACTTTCTTCATATGAATGCATACATGCACGTTTTCATTCCATTTCTACCTTTAGATCTTGATCGAGTCATGGATTGTACGGGTTTCTTATCACAAGAGCACACAGGTTTGAGTTCAAGTACCTATCCTCTCGTACTTAATTCTCTCAAACGAGGGCTCTGATACCAACTTGTAAGACCCTAACGCACTTTAACTGAAAAGACGCAGCGGAAATACGTGCCATAAAATTTCTTTCATTACTAACGTCTTGACTTACTTGAAAGTTTGTTTTAATATGAATCTTTTACATAAATAAGGTATAAGTCATGTTTACTAAAGTACATACTCAATTATCCCCGTACAATCTACTTTATGACCCGATCTTCGATCTCTATTCCTCGTGATAACCGCCTGCGATTCGTATAACCTGCACTCACCACACGCATTCATAACATTAGTATACAATACATAAACAAGATTCCATCTCGTACACTTCCCATTTCCTTATCTTTCTAACTTTAAGCATTTCATTTGCATATCCATGTCCTGGTGAGTCTTTAATAATGTACCTGCATTACCTTTCATTCTCAAGGCACACTATTAATAACGTATTACTCAACATACCTAAATCACGCGTACATATATTCTTATATGCATACATACACATCTGCATACGTACATGCCTTCCCATATCTCTACAAACATGCATAAACTTATACGTACCTTCATATATACCAAACACACATCTACATACGCACATACATTACTACGTCTCTACATACGTACATATACACATACGTATCTTCACATGTACATAAATGCATATCTACCTACGTACATACATTACTACGTCTCTACTTACTTGCATACTCACATTTACACATTCAAAATCTTACCGAACCCTTGTATACTCATACATACCTTTATGCTTACATACGTAGACATCCACATGCATACATACCTTCCCATATCCTCACATGCATACATACACTCAAACGTACCTTCACACATACATATATATACACATCTACAGATGTACATACCCATATATACACATACAAGCTCTCACATACTTCTTACATAATCATACATTAATTACATGGGACTTAGACTTAGATTTATAGCCCATAGACATCTAAGGAACCATCAAAATCATGTTTGGAAAGTCCGCCGTAGTCCACGGATAACAAACTGAAGCCTACGATACATAAATCAACTTAAATAACAAATATTTAGGTTTTTGAACTTGGGGAGGGCGTCGGCGACGGCCCTTGCAATTACCCGTAGCCAAAAATCCCGTAGACAGTCAAATAACTCATCACCAAAAAAACTCACTTTCTGGAGCCAGTCAGCGACGCCCCCATACCCGTCGGCGACGCCCTCTAGAATTTGCAGTTTTCTGCAGTTCCGTTTCGTCGTCCGTACGCACTAAAACGCGCATAACTTTTGAACCGTTTACCCGTTTAACCTCCCGTTTCTTCTTACATGCTTGTAAATTCACATTCTATCATATGAACTTGAAATCCAACATCCGGTTAAGGAAAATATTCACTTAAAGCTCTCGGCTTTATATACCCGCTTTCACTTATTCGACCCGTTCATGCATTCATCAACATAACTTGATTGTTTGACCTAAATTCCCCATGAACCTTATAATTTCGACGTCGTCTATCATATAAGGTTCCAAACATGGGTTTCTTACAACATCCCAACCCATTTCCACTTAAATGTTATTTTGACCCGTTAAGGGTATTTACGCATTTTTAAGGACTTTGACTCGCAAAGATCATACTTTTCACTTTCATACATGTCCAAAGTAATCATTTAATCTAATGGCTTGTTTCTAAACAACCTTTTAAAGTCATTCGCCCGATATACCTATCAAGGGCATTTTGGTCAACTTCGCTCCATCCTTTACAACAAAGGACTTCATTTCATATTTAGCCAATCTCACTACTTAACTATAACTCTAATTACACATACCTGACTCGGATCAATGCTATGACCTGTTTTAATACTTCATCCGCTAAATTGCTCGTTCATAGCAACGAATTTCCTTTCGCTATTCATTTTGTGAATTCACAACGCTTGACAAAACAATTCATTAATCGATATTGTCAAATGGTGATATCTTCACCATTTGACCCGTTAAATCTAAATATCCATTTTAATACTTGTGGGATTTTAATTATCCATCATCCCATCCATGTAACTTATTCCTTCGTTAATTCGCAACCAAAATTACCATAATACCCTTTTATCCCTTTTTAACCATCAAACCTAGTTTCTTGTCATGAACACATGTTCCGACCCGTATCAAAACTTGTCGGAACTTCATACCTCATTTATAAACCTATCATATTCATAATCTATACAATGAAGAGGTATTCTACAAGGAGGGTGTAAGCTTAACTTACCTTGCATCCGAGTACGCTTCCCGTGCACATAAGTTCCATTTGACCCGCTTCTTTCCCAAGCTTCCATGTTTGCTTATCAAGCATCAACTATCATATATCATTCTCAAGATAGTTAGCTTATTCATCATTCATCACAACCTTTTCATTACACGGATCCTATATGGAATTTATCATTCAACCTTATAACATGCTAATCTATCATTTCTTATCCGATTTCTTTAAACATTCACACACATGTTTGATTCCAAACATCATTAACATAAGTAAATCATCAATTTACATCACATTATCTAAAACCCACTTCATAACTACATTATTAATCACTTACTAGTGATCTACTTAAGTTCTTCATAATATCATCATACCCTTGGTGTATGTACTACCTTCTAAACATAAAGTACAACTAGTTCATGCACAATCTCCTAATCTCATACATAATTCATCCAAATCCTTCTACTAATCAACATAAATCATCCATGCATGAACATCAAACATATTAGCATCACATTTCTTTCAATTCCTCTAGCAAGAATCCATCATACACATCATAATACATCAATCTTAAGCAAGAAGTTGGACTTGGGTGATCTTTCAAGTCGTCATCATCACCATAATCAACGGGTTTCACTTAAAAACATCAAATTAACCCAACCCATGCATAATCCATGTTCTAAATGATGAATCTAACACATACTCATGCTCAATTTCATACAAATTCGTGATTTACAACATAACCCACTTCGTGCATAATCACCAATCTAACTTTTAAGACATACCTTGCGATCCCCTTGTGAAGGTGATCATTAATCTATGCTCGGTTATGAGTTTAAGCTTCATCTTGCCTTTCAATTTGAAGATTTTGAAGAAACTAGGGTTTGAACCCTCTTTCTCCTTCCTGATCATCGACACACACACACACACACACACTGTGTGTGTGTGGTGTTTTAATTTTTTGTTTTATAAAATCATGTTTCCCACTTAGCGGTTTTGGTCCCTCTAGTTTCATTTTGGTTAAATAAGAGATTAAAACTCATTTCTTTATATCAACCTGGTTTTAATTTACCAAACCCGTTTTTGGGGTGTTACAGTAATAAATGATTTTTAGTGTTAGAAAATGAAGAGGGTGTGGGTGTTGGGGCTGCCGAGATTTAGAGAGGGGAAACAAGAGGTTTTCTTTGTTGAAACTTGGGGAAAGAATGATGGGAGTGAATGGGGTGAAGTGATATGTATTATTACAAAATCTTTCCATTTCAATAAAAAACATATCAACACCATTCTTATCTAATCTTCCATACATGTCAAAAAAAAGTCTTGGTGATTTGAAAAGGGGGTATGGCCGATGGGTGTACAAAATGGTGGTTAGATTTTTTATTTATTTATTTATTTATTTTTTTTTTCAAATAAAACATGTGATGGTAATTATAACTTGAAGATATTTTAGAAATTAGATTAATTAGGGTATTTAGGGTGTTTATAATAGTATTGAGTTTTAAACAAAGACTCATTAGTTTATTAGTTTAGTGGGTATAAATTTCGGATGGCAAAAATACCACTAGTTCGCTCACCGGTTCGATGTCGGGTGATATACGAAGGTCGTAGTTTAATACCGGGAGCGATGGCTTTAATTTACCATTGAAGTTATGGCGTCTTTTCAAGGCGTTTACGACGCCAAAATATGGCTAACTAGTTCGCTAGCCTTTTGGTTTAGGAAATTGGATGGTAGGAATATAATTTATTCACCTATCGGCTCGAACTTGGGCAATGTGTGAAGGTTGCGGCGTAGCACCGGGAGCTTGTGTTTCGGATATCCCATTGATATCCCCAAGCTTATTTAGGGTGTAAAATATTATTTACAAGTCATACGGACATTAAAATGCTGAATTATTGTGTCGTAGACATTTTATTCGGTTACAATTTGGCGCATAACGAACACCTTGTAAATATACATTTTTTTGAAAGTTTATATGTTTTATCATTTGGTGCCCCTAGTTAGGGGTTTTTATTTATATTCCATCTATAATATTCTTTCATGCCATTCGTTGCTTCTTCGGACAATTTTTAGAACTAGTTGGCATGAATAGTGTGATCCGGTGAATAGTGTTTTCAGCATTTTGCCAACATATTAGGACATAATTTGCCGCTTTCTCGCGACAAGGCGATTGTGTTAATATTTTTTAGCATTTTTAACCATGTCCTATGATTGCTAGATCTTATACGACCTAATCATGCAGTAATTAAATCGTAATGAGAGAAACTAAACGTTAAATCGAGTGTTTAAGTTGTACGGAATTACCATTATTGTTGCCAGTTGTCACATCATATACAGGTTTCACAAGTTAATATGCCTTAAATATGTTGTGATATCAGTAGGAAAACTTCCATTATGCCCAAAACGGATTTAAAGTCAATTTAAGCCCCGTAGGGGTATTTTGGTCATTTTAAAGGTTATAAAAGAGATTAAATATTAATCTGAGGTTCCGGTCTAAAATGATCAGTAAAAATAATTATTTTTGCAAGTCATATCAGTAGAGTGTTGCATATATGTGAAATTTATCATTTATAACCAAACTATGCGCCGTAGGGGCATTTTGGTCATTTCACATAAGCTTTAAAGGTTAAATTTGGAAATCTGAGTTCAAAACTTTTACTTACTATTAAAGTATAAAAATTTACTTAAAACATCAGTAGGTATTAAGTCTTATATGCCAAATATAGTTTTAACCCATACTATGCGTTTAAAATGCGTTAAAAGTCGGTTTTAGGCGATTTTCAGGTTATATAAGGAAATCTGAGTTCTTGATTAGTTTATAAAGTTCAAAATATTTTAATTATCATATAAAATCAGTAGCAAAAGATTTGGTATCAAAATGTTATGTAAAACTCATTTTATTAGCAAAAAGGGTATAACCGTCAATTACCGAATCAAAGCAAGAACCATACATTATGATCAGTTTAAAAATAAATAAAAATCTTCAAAAATCCCAAAATATTATATTACATCAGTGGGTAAAAAGTTTGGTGTCGAAATTTGGGTTTAAATAGGCTTTATGCTAAAAATGCCGTTTAATTAATAAAAAGCTTTCAAATTACGATATTGAGCATAACTCCTAATTTAGACTTCAAACTGATGTTAAATTTTTAGGACAAGTTTATAAATCAGTAATAAAGGTTTTTGTCCTCTCACATTTTCAAAAATCTCGTTTTAATATCAAAAGGGCATTATGGTCAACATTTAAGCAATTAACGGAAACATGAAATGAACTAGGATTACAAAGGAACCACATTGTATAAACTCAGAGGGTTATACTAACATGTAATATGGTCCTAATGGAATCAAAGGCATAACTAACACAAGCTAAATCGGGTCACAACTGAAAGTTAAAGCAAAAGTCTTCTTTTGTGACTTTCGGTTGCGAACCGAGCCTAAACTCGGAATTGTCGGGTTGAACATGCTTAGACATGTTCTTACATCATTTACCAAGTTATTTTAGTGTTAAAACATGTTCCATAACCTCTACATTATCAGTTATGAGTTTATTTGCAAAATAGCTTTCTGTTGACTTTTTAAAATTAAGTTTGACCCGACAATTGACCAAGTTAGAGTGATAATCAGGGGGTGCCCTTTTAAGGACTTATTACCCACATAATTACCAACTCATAGCCATTTTCAATTCGAATAATGGCTGGACCATTAGTGATTAATCACTAAGTCAAAGCTTAATTACGACGGCTTTGACTTTTGGTCATTAGACTAATAAACCATGAACTAGGAAGGCTAAGAATGCTTACAAAGGCTCTTAGCACGAATTATGAGCTGAGGGAAACTTGCTTGAAGTCCAGAGAGCTCCAGAGAGTGAGTTAGAATGATTTTTGTGAATGAGCACATGAAGTAGCAAACAAGAAGCTCTTATATAGGAATTCAAAACTCACAAGATCATTCCACACAAGCATACAAATGATTCATGATTATCCCAGGTGTCCCCTATGCATGTAATACTGTTGGCTCAGTCCCCTGAATCAAAAACAGGCTTTTTAAGGCGGTGGAACAGGCTAAACCCGCACTTGTCCACACTTGGCTGTAACTGGCATCCCCTCGCGGCCCGCGTAAGACATAAGGAAATCTTACGCGGCCCGCGACAACCCTCAAAACCGGGAAAAATGTTTCAGGCTTTGCAATTTCAGTCCCTGGTCCATTCTAACTTTGTTTTACCTTCATTTATTGCATTTTGGACCCCCATAGTTAACTTTTAAGGACCTTGGGTCATAAACTAACTCCGTTAAGCTCCCGGTTAGTCGCACGATCACCCAAAAAGTCTTGTTATCTTCGTAACTTCTCAAAATTAATATCTAATATTCTTGTGAATGAAATATTAAGGTATTTACAATGTTTTTGGGTTCGTTAAAGGTCACTCAGAGGTAACTTTAACATGTTGACACTTTTAACCCTTATGTTTCGTAAGATCCTCGTTTTTAACACAAACGACTTCTAATGTTCGATAAATTATTCATTAAAGAATACGAACGTCGTGTGAGGTCAATCAGAGGCACGAGAATGGCGTGTTGACACCTCGGATCCCCTTATTCACATATTTACATTGTTTGACAATTTCAATCCCTCTAGATCAATCCATTACACGTCTAAAGTCCATGACACGTGTCTTTATCATATTGGTCGTGATTTTACAAGGTGTTACACTGCGGCTCGATAGACATTGACTACCCGAAGCGATTCGACTATTCACAAGGACTCGCAGTGCACACTAGGGCTTTCAGGACTGTGCTCTTGCCTCAATCCGGGCAATCGGCACGCATCCTTCCAGTTGTAGTGTGACTTCAATTCATTGGAGTCCGTCGAGACTTTGGTGGGAGTTTTTGCAAAACCACAATAACAAAGCGGGATAAGTTGTCAAGATTCGGGTTTCACCCCTAACTTAACGACTATGTTCCCTGTTTGAGGAAGTAGAGGCGAATTTACGTCGAAGTACGGATTTCACTCCTGATTCAACGTAAATTCTCGTGTTGATAGTAAAAGTTCGCATCAAGCAAGCGATCGGGTCGAGAGTTTGCGGTTTTCACACCTATTCTCGGCCGAATCACCTTGCCTTCACGGGGAATTTTGAAAATAGTGCGAGTTGCCAGCCTTAGGAAAGGCTGACCTTGCGCGGAGCGGTGGCATGCGATGTTCGCGCAAGTGTGTAGTGTAGAGCGAATTCAAGCGAGAAATAGCATGTAAGCTTGTACAAAACCCATACCGGGTATGCACAAGTCAGTATGTTCGTACTTAGACTATAGACTAGGTCGTTTCTAAGACATCGTCCCGGACTAGGTCGAGTCTTGCCTAATTCCCTATAGTTATGGCTCTGATACCAATCTGTCACACCCCAACCGATGGCCGAAACATCGGGGCGCGGCACTGAGTGAAACAGATTGTTCAAGAGAAATTCCATAACAACTAAATTACCGGATAGTTAATATTATGTCCCATACCATAACCCATCAAGCAATTAATTATTACAAACATAGATATCTCAAAAACAAGTAAAACTGTTCCGACAACTCAGATTTAAATAAGTAAATTGTTCGTTGGTTTCTAGACTCTCCTAAGCTC
Source organism: Helianthus tuberosus (assembly GCA_030545235.1). NCBI lineage: Eukaryota > Viridiplantae > Streptophyta > Magnoliopsida > Asterales > Asteraceae > Helianthus > Helianthus tuberosus. Next base: position 129,462,834 of record CM060420.1, on the reverse strand, counting down.
GATTCCATCAAATAGCAAGCAAGCTTCCTAAGCATTCAAACACCTGTCACATACGATAAAATAGAGGTCAATACACATAGTGTAAAGGTGAGCATACAAGTTTGATAGTATAATAGAGTTCGAAATCGTTTACGCATAACCAGCATGTACAACGTATAATGTGAAGCATGTAAGTTATCGACAAAGATCCTATCAATACCAATGACTGCGAGTTGACTATGTAACAACCCTCAAATAAGTCCCACAATAATCCGTAATCATAATCCCAAACACGTACAATGAAATTTTGTTTGAAAAATCAAATAAAAATGAATTTTGTTCTGTCGCGGGCCGCGACCAATGAAGAAAGATCTCTCGCGGGGCGCGAGAGACTTGTTTCTATCAGAACACGTTGAGGGACATGTGTCATCACACGTGTCAAGACCACACCATGACTCAGCACACCTTAAACCGCCCTACGGTTCGTCGCGGGCCGCAAAGGAAGAAGAAGAATCTCTCACGGGGCGCGAGAGACTTCTATATCAGCTATAAATAGAACGAGCTCTGCACATTTCATTCTCGTTCAATTCTTTTCTTTCTCTCTAACATATAGTGCTATAATACTCAGGTATTTTACCCTAAAACCCAAAACTCTGCCCGTTATTAGGGTAATAACTCTAATCACAGGTACGATACGTTATCCGATCGATTGAAACCGATCCAATGGATGTTTAAGTGCTGCCGGTATACGTCTATGCTTTGTCATTCATCGTGAGGGTTTTGATTTCGTGATTATCGTTAAAGTTGAATTGGGTTAATACGCTAATACGAGTTCCATTTTATCTAGAAATTAGAACTCGTAACCAGAGAGCTGCTAAACTAGAATACTTAATTAAGTAAACTTAGTGTTTAAGTAAACTTAATGGTTAAGTAAAACATAGCAGTTAAGCAGCTAGTTAAGTTAATTAATCGACTAAATAAATTATGTAATTAACCAGCTAAGTAAGATTAATTAATCAGTTAAGTAAGATTAATTAAGCTAAGTAAGATTAATTAATTAGTTAAGTAAGATTAATTAAGCTAAGTAAGATTAATTAATCAGTTAAGTAATATTAATTAAGCTACGTAAGATTAATTAAGCTAAGTAAGGTTAATTAATCAGCTAAGTGAGTTAATCAGTTAAACAGTTAAGTAAAGTTAAACAGCTAAAAGATATACATGAGGTAGATAATATCTAAATAGGGATATATGAGGTAGGTATTATCTAAGGAAAATATTATCTAAGGAAGGTTTTATCTAGGGAAGGTTCAACTAAGGAAGGTGTATATGGGTAAATAACACCTAGGGAAGTTCTATATGGGATAAAACTTATCCCTTACCTATAAATAGGAAGCTTAGGATTCATTTTTCTTTGCACATTTCTTCTATTCTTCTCTCTATACGTTGGTGTTCTAACCAATAATCACCGATACGATATTCTTTCCGATCGATTCGGGAACCAACTAACGAATGTCAAAGTGCTGTCTAAATAAGACTATACTTTGTGAATTTCGTTAAGGTTCTGATCTCGTGACCATCGTTAGGTTTGATATGGTTTCACACTAATACGTATTCCACTCTGTTAAACTATATGTTTAACTATCAGAAAAACTCTGATCCATAAACTTACTATCAAACCAGATATTTAATCATCAGAAGATTCAGAACTATAAAGTAGATGCTTAGTTATCAGAAAGCATAGAATCAGGAGGCTTGTTTAATCAAGACTGCATGCTTATAATGTGAGTCATTCTATTTTTATCATATTGCTTTGTAAAACCTTAAATGTTTTCCAGTTATACTTTGCAGTGATTAAGTCTTCGCTAATCTTAAGTTACTGGCAGTAAGTGGGGTATTGTGCACATTACTGCTGTTTTTATCACTTTAGGTGGGCGAGCCTAATTAGTGACGTCACTATTGGGTGACAGGACCCAATAGTGGTATGACCACAGTCATAGATCCGGTCGAGTGACATCTGAACTAGCTATTTATAAGATCGGGGCAAATGTGAAAACTCTTAATGCTGTAAATTATAACAATGTGTCTTTTGTACAAATTGAATGTACTCACCAGTATTTCCTGCTGACAAAACATTTTTAAAACGCGTTTTAGGTGATTACAGTAGATTGGAATAAGAGTTGGATACGGCACCAAAAGGCTTACAGAAGTGGCTCATTTTATCAATTAAATTAAATTAAGAAAAATTGTTTTAGGTAATCGGGTTTACCCCATATAAAAGCTACATTTGAAAAACATGGGTTTATCCCCATCTGTTTAATAAATAAAAATCTGGTGTTTCTAAACTCTGATATTTTCCTAACTCGCGGTCCTGATGAAATTTCTGCTGCAATACTTTTCAAAATAACCACCGGTACCACTTGGCTGCTCCATGGCTCTCGCTCCCGCGTCCAGGGCGGGGTCAGGGGACGTGACAGAAGGGGTATCAGAGCCACTTGTTTAAGCAATTAGGTGTTGTAATAATACCTAAGTTTAAACGAAGAGTTAGGAAATTGATGTTATCTGGTAGCACCAAGAATAATATTTGGACTTGAACTTAAGAAAGATCCCTTAATATAAGCTTTAAGATAAGCTAATTACTTGTGTAAGTATAATGAGCTAGATATTGGTATGCCATGAGAATAATGATTAGAACATTACAAGTATGATAAATAAGCAATAACTTATTGGTACTACTTGGTTCTAGAATATGATCCGCTATGTGAATACAAATTTCCTTGTTCCTTGATGAAAGTCCTAATAAAAGATTCATTTTAAAATCTGGATTTAAAAAGATACTATTTATGGGAAATACAATTACCTTGCCGGCGAGAACCAGGTAAGATGGGGTTACCTCTCCGGCAAGAACCGGGTAAGATGGGGTATATGATATGTCAAATAAGTGATATAATTCCCTAAATAATACCATGATTTGATGTCTGACTTGTTTGTGGAAATATGAATCTGTTAAATACATTGACCCTATGAATGGTATGTATATTATGATTATATAGATATGTATATCTATAAGGAAATCCAAAAGCCATAACGATTGACAATTTAGAATAAATCACGAGCATATGTGTCAATGATAATCAGTAATCTTTCACATATATCTATAATTCCGATATCGAACATTATTTCATTTGATCATCTCTCTTGTAACTCGTGCGACAATATAAACGACGGGAACCCTTAAGTTGGGACGCCATTATTATGACATCTATGCTATTTTAGTTAATTAAGAAGGTAATTTACGTAAAACGAAGCACGGACATGCAAGATTTCACAAAACTTAAGCTATACATCAACGGAGTTTGAAATACGTCACATACAAATTTCGAGGCAAGATCATTGAGGAGGCACGATGGAGCAATTCAACGACAGTGCTAGTTTTCACTAGCAGGAGAACTATCAATCAGGATGCGACGATTTGTCACGCGATCCTGCAACGACACAAATCACACCAAGGTGAAGACGCATGTCTCCGCATTTCCCTCATCTCATTTACGACGAATACGCCATGTTTGACATTTCATGGTAGTGTCATCTAACAATTGACCATCACACAAAATTCCAGGGAAAGTCCTTAAAATTCTTTTATTGAAATTCCGACTTTTGCATCTGGTGAGTAGATTTTCATAACTCTACTCCTCTTAATGGTTATTGTATCACGATAATTTCTTTCATTATAACAAACCCTCATTTGCTTCATTTCTTGAAAAATTTATATGTTACACATGCATCGTTTGCTATGCATGTGGTTCCACTTTGAATGATCGCTATATCTAAATTATTGCTTCATAATCTGGATAATCCGCATTCTTGTAAGTATTGACTCCTTGCTATCAAGTCAATGAATTTCTTGAAAACTTCTTTTCTTTTCAAGATACGTACATGGTTTTGTTGTCGTAACTATTGCGAAATTTCCTTGTCGATACATTTATTTATTCAATGTCAGATTGTGTTTAAACCAAGTTCAATTGTTTGAACTTGCTCGCAATACGTATTCAATTAAAGGTCCCATATGATGGATTGAAGCCATCATATTTGAAATAATCCCAACAAGCACTTCATTTGTTTTGAACCATAACATGCTTGTTTGGTCTTCGACTTCATTGAATCATTTCTTTGATCACAATCACCTCGGGGTGACGTTTTCAAAAATTTGAAGCTTGCGCTAATCTCGTTTATAGATTTAATTAATCTTTGTTGGTTCATCATATTGAAGTAATCTTAACACAATCGTGTGTTAAGAAAATGGTACACAAATTCATATCATATTTCAATGTATCTCTTAACAGTTCTTACAACATCCATTGTAACACCCGACTCATAGATTAAGGTTTTTATATTAAATAACACATTCTAAACGAAAATGCGTCATTTTAAAAACTTTGTTAAGTGATGATCAAAGTATTCAGGTTAACATCCCTACTTAGTTTAAAACATTCAAAATGTGGTATCAAATGTTTACATAAAATTAAAACAAAATAGATCAGTGCAGAAGCTTTAAACGACGTGTGTTCGGTCCTTGGTTCGCGCTTGATCTTCATCCGGAGTCATGTAACATGAACTTACATTCAAACCATCTTAAACATTAGTTATGAGGCTTGAAAAGTCAATTAAAAATAATTGTTACGCGAAAATAAGCAAGAAAAACGTTTTGGCTGGTTTTCCTAGTCCTCGCGGGGCGCGACAGAGAAGGAGTCTTCTCTCGCGGACCGCTACCGGTGTCGCGTCGCGCGACTTAAAAACGTCTTTTCCGTCACGTCATGCGATGGCCCACTATTACCAAAGTGTTTTGTTTGTTTGAGCTGCAGGTGCCCAGCTCCGAATCTAATCAAATTTCTAACTTTAAAAGTTCATATCTTTTGTTCTACAAGTCCGTTTTACGTGATTCTTTTTCCTACGCGACCGTAATTAAATTACGGACTCGTTTACCATCATTGTTCGCATTAAAAACCAGTTTATAGGCAGTTATCATATAAATCCCTTTTTTTCTATTATTTGACCCGTTTGGTTATATGTCATACTACTTATCTTGTTATCATCACTTGTTTTCAACAATTTTACCCATTCCCGGGCTTACCAAACATTAGCGTTTCGCTACCCCTCGAGGTTTGCGCGCGCGTTAGCGTCATGCTTGGTTACTCATAATCAAAGCAAATGCATCAAAGCAATTTTTACAATTTCACCATGCTAAAGTTCTGACCCGTATCCAAGGGCTTATTTGCGTCAAGTTTAGCGTGTCCGTTTCACGGCTTACGCGTTCAACCATTAAATCAATTAGTGGTAAGCAACCCACTTCAACATTTCAAGATTTGACCATGTTTGACCCGTTTGGTTGTCTAATGGAAACCACCACCTCAAAGCAATTAATTGGGTTCGCCATATATGACAAGCCAAACATTATTCCAACCAATATTTTGACATGTTTTATTTGTCTAGTGAGCTCCATCACTTCAACGACAATATGGGTTCGCCATTAATGCTAATTTAAATTCAACAAGCTATACTCACTATTTAAATACAATGCAACGAAACCATATTTACGTACATTCAAGCCACTTCAATTTCAACCGATTATGCAACATTGTTTGACCCGTTGGGTTGTCGAGTGATAGCCACCACTTCAAAGACACGCCAAACTTAATTATACCATTGATTTGGCCCGTTTTATTGTCGAGTGAACTTCATCACTTCAATGACATATCAAACTTAGTTTATTCGTTTAATTTGACCCGTTTGGTTTGTCGAGTGAATTTCGTCACTTCTTGAACTTACCAAACTCGGGTATCACACTACATTTCTAAGAGCAATATTTATGCATAATGTAACGAAACTAAAAGTTGCGTACCTTCAAAGCTTTCCTTTCAAGCGCGTATCGCCCCTGGCTTGTCCGCTTGAAAACTCGGTTTCCTTGCCTATAAAGTTCAATCACAACTCGTTTAGAACTCTATTTATAACACGTAACACATAATTTGCCATATTAGTCAAACATGCCTTTTTGTCCGAAATTTTCAACATTTGCTTTCTTTTAGGCATTTCAACAAACACCTAAAGGGCATAATTTACTAAATCAACAATCAAGTTTCATGACTAGCTATTTAGCCACTTTTAAACATCTTCTACAAGTTCATATGTCTAAATTACACATCAATATTCTGGATTTAATTCATCTAGCTCAAATAACACTAGCTTGACAATCATGATTCTAGTGTTCATCATGTTTCTACAAAACCCATTAAACCCACATAATGGATGATCATGAATTTCAAAGTTTAAGCACTAATTCAATAACTAATGACTAGGGTTTACACCTAGACATAATTTCATTACAATTTCATCCAAACAACAGTCATGCAAGCTCCAATTTTGAATCTCATGTGTTCATCTAGAATTCAAGATGGAATCAAACCATGAAATTTTACATACCTTATGATCCCTTTACTGCGGTGATCACTAATCTATGCTTGGATTTCGATTTGGGCTTGATTTCCTTTTTCAATTTGGTGAATTCTTGGAATTTAGGGTTTGAGCTCTAGAAGCTCCTGTGGAGATCGCATGAACACACGTATGTGTGTGTTTTTGTTGAGTTAGTTTTGATTTAATCAAAACTTTATTACATTTTCCCATGTTTAGTCCCTCCACTTTACGCAAGTTATTTAAAGGGTGTTTTAACCATGTTTGTTCTATTGTGTCAAGACTTTAACTAGGTTATAAATTCCTAGTTATTTTATTTTGACTATTACCGTCATTTAATTTATAATAAAAAAATCTATATTTTCGGGGTGTTACAAGTCTACCCCCCTTAAATAGGTTTCGTCCTCGAAACCTTCTTTAAGTAGTCTTATGACTTGGACTAAACTATCTTAGTGTCGTTTTTTTTCAAGACATTCTTTCTTTCCCGGCATAACGTGTTCCTTTGTATTGACGTGTGCGTCTTTTAGGCATATGTTCTCATGGACCGTAACCCCCCTTTTTATCATTGTCGCCTATTTATCCGAGTTGTCTTTTGACCATCCGGTCACTGAGTCCGTCAACGTACTTACTTCACGCTAGTCTTACATTTACAAGCGCTTTACATAGGTCACAATATTACTTTGACTATAATTTGTTTTATCGCCTAAACTGATTTGTCACCGTTTTACCTCATACCTCGTCATTCGGGTATACTATATTGCCGTCATCGGCCCTTTGTATGCTTAAAATTTTATATCTAGCAACTCGTATTACAACGTGGTTGTATTCTATATCACCTTTTTGTGACCATGATCGCATCGCATCACGTCATGTTTAAGTTTTTATAAACTGTTCATTATCGAAATCTTCTTTCAAACGTATCGTCTTACACCTATGTCACACCCCGATATTTCCACATATTACCGGTGGGCCCGGCAGGGAGTATCATGACGTAGTTGATATCATCATAGTCAATACACACAATATAATAGCACAGTGGAAGGCTTGGTAAATAAACTATTACAAACCATAATGTCTGAGTGTTCGAATGAAAGAATATACAAACTTGGTTATAATAAGATCCACAGGCGGATCATAATTAAAATACAAGAAACGGGAAAATAACAGACTTCGGTTATCTAGGGATTTGCAGGATCCTCTAATATAACACCTAGTAGCTCCAGCCTATTTACGAGAAGTACCTATCAATCAGTCTTTAGAAAATACCCCGTGTTTTCGAGTAGTGAAAGTCAAAGTCAACGACCGATTTCGCGCAACCGATTAATAATGGATTTCTTTTATTTTAACTATTTTGTGGAGTAAGTGTCTATAATTACAATAATCGACGTATGAATTTCGCTATTCAATCGACCTACGCTTGTGAATTATAGGAAGTAACAATGCGATAAAACTAACTAAACGATAATCAAACTATGCTAACCAAATCGACATCGAATCTCAACTCGAACTACGCATATTAGTTATTGTTATACGTGTGTGTGTGCCTTATGTGTTACATGTGCATGCTCATTTATGTTATATGTGGTAATCAATCGAAACGCAATCGAAACTCGAAATGCAATCGAACTCAATCGACATCGAACTCGAATCACAATCGAACTATGAAAATTAGTGGAGAAGGGATAGTGCGAGATATGAGTGGTTGGGATTAAAAGTTATTTGACTAGGAAACCCTATCGTATCGAACCACTCGCAACCGAAATCGAAATATCAAAAATCGTCGCACCGAACACTCGAAACGTGCAGCTGATCGATCAGGCTACCAGCCGATCGAACAGCCAGCCAATCGGACTGCTGTCCGATCGGCCAGCACTTTCCTCTTTTGGCATCCTATAAATACCCCTGTCATTGTCATCCTTTCCACTTTTGGAAACCTCTGTCCGACCAGCACGCTTAGCTCATCCTTTGCTCAGATTCCTCTCGATTCCGGTAAGATTTCGTCCTAAATCTTGTACTTTCTTGATCTACACACACTCCTACACCTTTCTATCTTTAAAATCTTAACTTTTAACCGTGAAATCATCAAGATTCAAGTGTTCTAGGATGATGTCATCATGGGTTCTTGAAGAACTTCATGTTTTGGCCTCAATCCACCAAGAATAACTTGGATCTAGCCGATTTCCACATAAACAAACAAAGATCTTTCATAGATCTAAACATATACACGGTGAAAAGGATCGAAAGATGGATTTTCCAACTTTCTTTCAACTCTTTTTCACTCAATGCCTTCAAACCGATAGAAATGGAGCCTGTGCCGGCTTACAAATCACTCCGGTGGTTGCATGGCTCAAGATCCGGATTCTATCCACGAGGTTAACCGATTTCGGGTTAAACGTTAAACTCCGTTCTAAACAGTTCACCGGCCGGATTTGGGTGATTCCTGTCCGACCAGGGGAACCAAGTAAGGACGAGGGATCTATGGTTCGACTCGTTGTCAAAATACCTCAATAAAACGACAAACAATCCAAACAACCAAGTGTTAGATGAATAGGCTGATCAGGTCAGGATGCTGACCGATCGGATTGCTGTCCGAACGGACAGCCAGCCGATCGGACAGTCAGCCGATCGACTGGCCAGCCGATCGGTTAACACATGGTCCCACACTTAATCAATTTATTTTGAAGACTAGTATTGAATGAACTGCTGTTCAATCGGACTACTGTCCGATCGGATTACTCTTCAGATCATGAGATACTATACTTCAACACTTAATCGATTTTTCAAGATGTTCGATGCACTAGGAGTGCCACCCGATCGAACAGCCGTCCGATCAGGTGACACCCTACTGGGAACTTGTCTTGCTAAAAATACCTAACCGATCGGGTTGCCGGCCGATCGAACAGCCGTCTGATCGACTGACCTGAAGGGTAAAGATACTTCAATGTTTTCAAATGCTACAACGAAAACTTCAAAAGTCAAACCATCATACACAAACACATCCTTCTCAAAGGAAGAAACAATCCACTCGAACAGCCATCCGATCGGCCTACCGACCGACCGGACAGCGGTCCGAACAGACTGTCAACAGAACGGTCAGCCGTCCGATCGACCAGCTGTCCGACTCTCCAACACTTGTTTTCCGTTTTATGCGTCGCTTATTATTATGTTATCGAACTATTCAGGCTAACCCTACTCGCTAAGCACTCCCTTCAATCCATCAACCGCTGTGAGTATACTCGATCCCTTTTTGCTTTATGCACTTTTGGGTGTTACATACGTTACAACTATTCAAATCACATCAAACACACTACTCAATACTTTTTGAATGCTAACCGTTAATGCATGTTATACGTGGCTTATGAATGCTTGTTTGTTATGTTTACACATGGAATGCTGTCTACCTGCCTTAGCAACGATAGTACTATAGTTTGGACTCAGCACCCGTTCGCGGGGGTTGTTAAGGACAATTACTTGCATGGATTACGGTGGTAATCATGTATTGCGAACTGCATCTGGCAGTCAACCCACAGTCATTGGTATCGATAGATCTATGTCGATAACTAACGTGCTTCATTTCACTATGTGTACTTGCTGGTTATGCGTAAACGAATTCGAACTTTATATGCTATTATCAAACTTGTATGCTCACCTTTACATTATATGTATTAACTTTGTTTTAACGTATGTGACAGGTGCTTAGGATGCACACTTGCTAGGAAGTCGAGGCTAGAATAAAGCTTTAGAGCCCAACAAATAGTTGTCTGTAGTAATTGAACCAAGGGTCTCTAGAAGCAGATAAACAATTGCTCTATTTAAATCTGAGTTGTCGGAACAGAATGATTTGCCTAGACTTTATCTGTAATAATTTGTTTACTGTTTGAGACATGGTATGGGACATGTTATTTTGAATTGAATAGTAATTATAATTGTTATGGAAACTTCTGGACAATCTGTTTCGCTCAGTGCCATGCCCCGATGATTCCGCCATCGGTTGGGGTGTGACAGATTGGTATCAGAGCCATAACTATAGGGAATTAGGCAAGACACGACCTAGTTCGAGTCGATGTCTTAGAGACCTAGTCTATAGTTAGGAACCAACAGACCGACTTGTGCATATCCGGTAGGGATTATGTACGAGCTTATCTCTCGATATTCTCGCTTATGCTACACTATCACTACACTCGAATTTTCAACTATGAAAGAGTAACTAAGTCAAGATTAGGTGTGAAAACCGCAAATTCTCGACTGAAGTTGCTAATCAACCCGCATTTTTATTTACAAACAGGGATAATTATGCCAAATCAGGAGTGAAATCCGTATTTTGATGAATAATCTCCTCTATTTTATTAAACCAGGGACAAAGTTGTTAAGATTGGTGTGAAACCCTAACCTTGACGACTTGTTCCGCCCATTTTACAAAACTCTCACCAAAGTCTCGATGGACTCCAACGACCTGAAGTCACGATATGACTAACGGGATGCGTGCCCAACGCCCAAGAATCGAGGCAAAGGCACTGCCTGGTAGGTCAAGCGTGCACGACAAGTCCATGTGAATAGTCGATCCACTTTGGTTAGTCAATGTCTAATAGCCGCAGACGATCCATTCCTTAATTTTTATATGTTTCGATTCTGAGCCCGCAACTGCTGACTCTGATGATTCGTTGATTTGTGAATTTACCTGTTTATGTGTTTAAATTTTGGGAAACTTGCTCAATTTTGCTTCCACTTCGATCGACATGCACGACTCGCACTGCATTTCTATCTCAAAAATGCCAACAAATCGCTAAAATTAGGGACGACCTTATGATATGATATACAATTATACTACGCTACTCGATGTGCTAAACACGAACGCTATTCTCGAACAATCGCAGACTTTGAATAATAGGTTTCTGTTTTCTAACTGCCTCTAGTGATTAAATGCGTACGTGCTTCTGTGCTCTACGTGCTTAGGTGTTATGTGATTTTGTGCTCTACGTGATTATGTGTTTACATGAATATGCGTGTTCCTGAGCTTTAGTAAGTAGTAAACGTGTGAGGCAAGGTTCGAATACTTTGTGTTGAGTCCTGTGACAATGTCTGTTGCAGACAATGTCATCTGGATCCCGTCACCCACTTTCTCGTCAAGAGAAGAGAGACAAACGCCTTGCTGCTATCATCGCCAAGCAGGTAGCAAAAGCCGTAAGTGATGTCTACGAGAACGTCAGCAAATCATCTGAGGAGTCGAGAACCGAAGCTCCTAAAGCTGCTTCCAAGACTACTTTCAATTTCAAGCAATTCAAGTCTTGTGGGCCAAAGGAATTCACTGGCGAAGGAGGTCCCACTGCATTATTCCAATGGTTTGACTCCATTGAGGTCACTCTACGACAGAGCGGTTGCCCTGATGACCTCCGTACTCTGAATGCTACCGGCGTCTTCCAGTCCCGTGCACTAGACTGGTGGACGGCCGAGAGGAACAAGCGAGGGAACGATGCAGCCTACGGTCTGTCATGGGACGAGCTCAAAGAAGTCATGCTGGAAGAATTCTGCCCTCCTCATGAACGTCAAAAGTTTGAAGATGAATTCTGGCACATACAGCAGAAGGAAGGTGACAACGCTGCTCTCACTGCTCGCTTCAAGCAGCTCAGCATCATCTGCCCTGACCAAGTCAAGACTTCGGAGATCACAATCAAGAATTATATTCGAGCTTTGCCCGACTGCGTTGCAGATTTCGTGCAAGCAGCTAAGACTAAGACGATCGAGGAAACTTATCTACTGGCAGCTGAAATCAATGACAAGCGGGTCAAGGCTGGTGTCTGGGATAAAACTTCAAAGCATCTGCATCAAGCTACCACCACCGCACTAACTGCTGAACCCACCACATCGAGCAACAAGAGAAAGAACAAGAGGAAGAACAGCTCCAGCAACAAGAACTGTGCGATCACTGCTGCACCAATTCAAGCTGTACCAGCCCAACAGCGTCAAGCAGCGGCGCCTGTGGCTAATGCCCGCCTGCCAAGCGTGCATACACTGGGCCACACCCGCTTTGCCCTACTTGTACCTACCACTACCCAACTACCATCGCTTGCCGTTTCTGTGCTCATTGCAATATGTACGGCCATTTCACCACCAACTGCCGTGCTCGACAAGCTCCTGCTCATCAAGCTCTACTCACTGCCCCTCAGGGTCAACAAGCTCCTCCGGCACCCGCAGTCAACACCAGAGCCTGCTTCGCATATGGCGATCCTAACCATTTCACCAACGTGTGCCCAAACAGGGTTGTGAAACAAGAGCCACAATAGCAGCAGCCGCAGCAGCAACAACACCAGCAGTAACAGCAGCAAGCAGCACGCGCACGAACTTTCAACATCAACGTGCGTCAAGCCCAAGCCGAAAACAACGTGGTCAATGGTACGTTCCTTGTGAATGGTATTTATGCTTCGTGTTTATTTAATACTGGAGCCGATAATTGCTTTGTGTCGTTCGAATTCGAGAGGCTCCTTAGTCGTAAACGCTCCCAACTCCCCTCAACATTCGATGTTGAAGTCGCCACCGGAAGAACCGTCGCCGTTAATTCTGTTCTCCGTGATTGTACTCTTGAGCTCAACAATCACATCTTCCCAATCGACCTTATTCCTATGCAACTCAGAAGTTTTGATGTCATAGTAGGCATGGACTTTCTTCGTGAAAACCATGCCGAGGTGGTGTGCTTCGAAAAGATGATTCGATTCTCACTCGCAAATGGTGATTTATTGTGTGTATACGGTGAAACTGCTTCGAAAGGCCTCCAACTCATGTCTTGCGTCCAAGCTAGCAAGTATCCCCGCAAGGAATACAGAGCTTTCTTGGCTAACATTGTAGTAGCGGAGAAGGAAAAGAAAGAGAAGGAAGTAAAAGACGTTCCTGTGGTTTGAGAATTCCCTAACATTTTTCCAGAGGATCTTCCCGGACTACCACCAAGTCGTGATATCGACTTTCGTATCGACCTCATTCCTGGAGCCAACCCTATTGCCAAAGCTCCCTACCGACTCGCGCCGTCCGAAATGCGTGAACTTTCAAACCAACTCCAGGAATTACTTGAGAAAGGCTTCATTCGCCCGAGCACCTCTCCTTGGGGCGCGCCGGTCCTTTTCATCAAAAAGAAGGATGGGTCGTTCAGGATGTGCATCGACTATCGGGAATTGAATAAGTTAACTATCAAGAACCGCTATCCTCTACCTCGCATCGATGATTTGTTTGACCAACTGCAAGGTGCTACGTGTTTCTCGAAGATCGATCTACGTTCAGGCTATCACCAGTTGCGCATTCAAGAGGAAGATATACCCAAAACCGCTTTTCGCACTCGATACGGCCATTACGAATTCCTTATTATGCCTTTTGGTCTAACCAACGCACCAGCGGTTTTCATGGATCTAATGAATCGCGTGTGTAAACCATATCTCGACCGTTTCGTCATCGTGTTTATCGACGATGTCTTGATCTATTCCAAGACGAAATCCGAACACGCGCAACATCTACGTTTGGTTCTCGAGTTGCTCCAGGGGAACCAACTCTACGCCAAGTTCTCCAAGTGTGAATTCTGGCTGGAGGAGGTTCAATTTATGGGTCACATTGTCAACAGTCAGGGTATTCATGTCGATCCCGCGAAGATTGAGGCAGTTAAGAGCTGGGTTACGCCTAAGAACCCGTCTGAAGTCCGTTCTTTTCCCGGACTAGCGGGCTATTATCGACGATTCATCGAAGGATTCTCGAAGATTGCTGTGTCGCTTACCGCTCTCACGCATAAAGACCAGCCTTTTGTTTGGGGAACCAAACAGGAGTCTGCTTTCAAAACCCTTAAGCACATGCTTTGCAATGCTCCCGTTCTCACATTGCCCAACGGAAACAATGATTTCATTGTCTATTGTGACGCTTCCAACCTTGGTCTTGGTTGTGTCCTTATGCAGCGGGACAAGGTTATAGCTTACGCATCTCGTCCGCTCAAAATCCACGAGAAGAACTATACAACCCATGACCTCGAGCTAGGCGCGGTTGTTTTTGCGTTAAAGATTTGGCGACACTACCTGTACAGTACCAAGTGTACGATCTTCACCGATCATAGGAGCCTACAACATATCTTTAATCAGAAGGAACTTAATATGCGTCAACGCCGATGGGTAGAACTTCTCAACGATTACGACTGTGAGATTCGTTATCACCCAGGCAAAGCAAATGTTGTTGCTGACGCACTCAGCAGACGGAGCTATCTGCTTAGCACTCGTAATATTCAAGCCCAATACGAACTCAAAACCCTCATCCGCGAAGCTCAGCACGCGTGTTTTAACGAACGCACTCTGAAGAAAGAAGGAATCTACCACGATGGAGTCCAGCTTGTGAGCAAGTCGAATGGGATATTCCACTTTTTGGACCGAATTTGGATCCCTAAACGGACCGATTTGCGACAGATTCTGATGGACGAAGCCCACAAATCCCGGTATTCTATTCACCCCGGTGCCGACAAAATGTACCAGGACCTTCGTTTTAAGTACTGGTGGCTGGGCATGAAAAGGGATATCGCTCTCTATGTTGGAAAATGCCTGACCTGTGCAAGAGTCAAGGCTGAACATCAACGACCCTCTGGCTTACTCGAACAACCACCGATCCCCATGTGGAAGTGGGAGAGTATAGCTATGGATTTCATAACAAAGCTACCACACACGTCATCAGGTCACGACAGCATTTGGGTTGTGGTTGACCGTTTGACTAAATCAGCTCACTTTTTGCCAATACGGGAAGACTACAAGGTGGAACGATTAGCCCGAATCTACACCGACGAGATCATTTGTAATCATGGGACGCCTCGTGACATCATCTCTGATCGTGATGCTCGGTTTACCTTGCGACTGTGGGAAACATTTCAAATGGCACTCGGTACATCGCTCAATCTAAGTACTGCTTTCCACCCCCAAACCAACGGTCAGACTGAAAGAACGATTCGTACTCTTGAAGACATGCTCCGTTCTTGTGTCATAGACTTCGGTGGTAATTGGGATAAATACCTGCCGTTAGTCGAATTCTCGTATAACAACAGCTATCATTCCAGCATTCAAATGGCACCATTCGAGGCTTTATACGGAAGAAGATGTAGATATCCTATTGTGTGGCACGAGATCGGTCATTCGTAATTAACCGGTCCTGACCTATTACAAGAAACGACAGACAGAATTTTCCAAATTCGAGACAACCTGGTAAAAGCTCGGAATCGACAGAAAAGCTATGCCGATAGTCGACGCAAGCCCCTTGAATTCGACGTTGGTGACTACGTACTCCTAAAGGTATCACCTTGGAAGGGTGTGGTCCGATTCAGCAAGGAAGGAAATCTCGCGCCTCGATATGTTGGACCTTTTAAGATTCTGGAAAGGATCGAAAAGTCGCCTACAGACTCGAACTACCGGAGGAACTTAGTAACGTCCACCCGACTTTCCACGTTTCGAACCTCCGAAAGTGTCTGGCCGAGCATGATCTAATTGTACCTCTCGATGACCTGCAAGTGAACGAAACACTACACTTCGTGGAGAAGCCTGTCGAAATCATGGACCGCCAAACCAAGCAACTCAGGCGCTCGCGCATTCCTATTGTGAAAGTCCGATGGGAAGGCAAATGTGGCGCAGAGTTCACTTGGGAACTCGAAAGCGACATGAAGGCGAAGTACCCGCAGTTATTCAAGGAGAAAGTCTAGAGAGAGAAAGTGATCCACGGTGTTGTACGACTTCCAGCCTAATTTCGGGACGAAATTCCCTAAACAAGGGGAGGCTGTAACACCCCGTGTTTTCGAGTAGTGAAAGTCAAAGTCAACGACCGATTTCGCGCAACCGATTAATAATGGATTTCTTTTATTTTAACTATTATGTGGAGTAAGTGTCTATAATTACAATAATCGACGTATGAATTTCGCTATTCAATCGACCTACGACTGTGAATTATAGGAAGTAACAATGTGATAAAGCTAACTAAACGATAATCAAACTATGCTAACCAAATCGATATCGAATCTCAACTTGAACTACGCATATTAGTTATTGTTATACGTGTGTGTGTGCCTTATGTGTTACTTGTGCATGCTCATTTATGTTATATGTGGTAATCAATCGAAACGCAATCGAAACTCGAAATGCAATCGAACTCAATCGACATCGAACTCGAATCACAATCGAACTATGAAAATTAGTGGAGAAGGGATAGTGCGAGATATGAGTGGTTGGGATAAAAAGTTATTTGACTAGGAAACCCTTCGTATCGAACCGCTCGCAACCGAAATCGAAATATCAAAAATCGTCGCACCGAACACTCGAAACGTGCAGCTGATCGATCATGCTACTAGCCGATCGAACAGCCAGCCGATTGGACTGCTGTCTGATCGGACAGGCTGTCCGATCGAGCTGCCTGGCCGATCGGCCAGCACTTTCCTCTTTTGGCATCCTATAAATACCCCTGTCATTATCATCCTTTCCACTTTTGGAAACCTCTGTCTGACCAGCACGCTTAGCTCATCCTTTTCTCAGATTCCTCTCGATTCCGATAAGATTTCGTCCTAAATCTTGTACTTTCTTGATCTACACACAATCCTACACCTTTCTATCTTTAAAATCTTAACTTTTAACCGTGAAATCATCAAGATTCAAGTGTTCTAGGATGATGTCATCATGGGTTCTTGAAGAACTTCATGTTTTGGCCTCAATCCACCAAGAATAACTTGGATCTAGCCGATTTCCACATAAACAAACAAAGATCTTTCATAGATCTAAACATATACGCGGTGAAAAGGATCGAAAGATGGATTTTCCAACTTTCTTTCAACTATTTTTCACTCAATGCCTTCAAACCGATAGAAACGGAGCCTGTGCCGGCTTACAAATCACTCCGGTGGTTGCATGGCTCAAGATCCGGATTCTATCCATGAGGTTAACCGATTTCGGGTTAAACGTTAAACTCCGTTTCGAACAGTTCACCGGCCGGATTTGGGTGATTCCTGTCCGACCAGGGGAACCAAGTAAGTACGAGGGATCTATGGTTCGACTCTTTGTCAAAATACCTCAATAAATCGACAAATAATCAGAACAACCAAGTGTTAGACGAATAGGCTGATCTGGTCAGGATGCTGACCGATCGGACTGCTGTCCGAACGGACAGCCAGCCGATCGACTGGCCAGCCGATCGGTTAACACATGGTCCCACACTTAATCAATTTATTTTGAAGACTAGTATTGAATGAACTGTTGTTTCAATCGGACTACTGTCCGATCGGATTACTCTTCGAATCATGAGATACTATACTTCAACACTTAATCGATTTTTCAACATGTTCGATGCACTAGGAGTGCCACCCGATCGAACAGCCGTCCGATCAGGTGACACCCTGCTGGGAACTTGTCTTGCTAAAAATACCTAACCAATCGGGTTGCCGGCCAATCGAACAGTCGTCCGATCGACCGACCTGAAGCATAAAGATACTTCAATGTTTTCAAATGCTACAACGAAAACTTCAAAAGTCAAACCATCATACACAAACACATCCTTCTCAAAGGAAGAAACAATCCACTCGAACAGCCATCCGATCGGCCTACCGACCGACTGGACAGCGGTCCGAACGGACTGTTAACCAAACGGTCAGCCATCCGTTCGACCAGCTGTCCGACTCTCCAACACTTGTTTTCCGTCTTACGCGTCGCTTATTATTATGTTATCGAACTATTCAGGCTAACCCTACTTGCTAAGCGCTCCCTTCAATCCATCAACCGCTGTGAGTATACTCGTTCCCTTTTTGCTTTATGCACTTTTGGGTGTTACATACGTTACAACTATTCAAATCACATCAAACACACTACTCAATACTATTTGAACGCTAAACGTTAATGCATGTTATACGTGGCTTATGAATGCTTGTTTGTTATGTTTACACATGGAATGTTGTCTACCTGCCTTAGCAACGATAGTACTATAGTTTGGACTCAGCACCCGTTCGCGGGGGTTGTTAAGGAAAATTACTTGCATGGATTACGGTGGTAATCATGTATTGCGAACTGCATCTGGCAGTCAACCCATAGTCATTGGTATCGATAGATCTATGTCGATAACTAACGTGCTTCATTTCACTATGTGTACGTGCTGGTTATGGGTAAACGAATTCGAACTTTATATGCTATTATCAAACTTGTATGCTCACCTTTACATTATATGTATTGACTTTATTTTAACGTATGTGACAGGCGCTTAGGATGCACACTTGCTAGGAAGTTGAGGCTAGAATAAAGCTTTAGAGCCCAACAAATAGTTGTCTGTAGTAATTGAACCAAGGGTCTCTAGAAGCAGATAAACAATTGCTCTATTTAAATCTGAGTTGTCGGAACAGAATGATTTTCCTAGACTTTATCTGTAATAATTTGTTTACTGTTTGAGAAATGGTATGGGACATGTTATTTTAAATTTAATAGTAATGATAATTGTTATGGAAACTTCTGGACAATCTGTTTCGCTCAGTGCCATGCCCCGATGATTCCGCCATCGGTTGGGGTGTGACACCACATACCTCGTCATTCGGGTATACTATATTGCCGTCATCGGCCCTTTGAATGCTTAAAATTTTATATCTAGCAACTCGTATTACAACGTGGTTGTATTCTATATCACCTTTTTGTGACCATGATCGCATCGCATCACGTCATGTTTAAGTTTTTATAAACTATTCATTATCGAAATCTTCTTTCTAACGTATCGTCTTACACCTATGTCACACCCCGATATTTCCACATATTACCGGTGGGCCCGGTGGGGAGTATCATGACGTAGTTGATATCATCATAGTCAATACACACAATATAATAGCACAACGGAAGGCTTGGTAAATAAACTATTACAAACCATAATTTCTGAGTGTCCGAATGAAAGAATATACAGACTTGGTTGTAATAAGATCCACAGGCGGATCATAATTAAAATACAAGAAAAGGGAAAATAACATACTTCAGGTATCTAGGGATTTGCAAGATCCTCTTATATAACACCTAGTAGCTCCAGCCTATTTACGAGAAGTACCTGTCAATCAGTCTTTAGAAAATACGTCAGTTTACACTGGTAAATACAATTAACTGACTCATTTGAAAATATTTAAGAAAATTGATTTAAGTGCACAAAGCACAAATCATTTATAACTTGGGACAATTATTTAAGATAATCTTGTATACCGATTTATATGTTTGTCATACAATTGTGGCCGGTTGGAAGTCGGTCTTGATTAACCGACTCACCACTTATAGAACCCACAATGGAGTTTTCCCCAACATGTGGGTTTATATTTTAGCATTTGTATCTGTCAGGTGTATGCCTACACCCCGTGCATAGGTCGGGGCCATTTTCAAATGAAATGAGCCGAGGATATCCAGGACACGGTCGTATTAACCCCCAATGCTTATGTTATCAAAGAAGACAGATTAAAACGGGTTATGTAAATTTATTAATCACAATCCGATTGACCAATTGGTATTATTATAATACCATATCCCAAGCTCGTATAAGGGAAAATAAGTTAAAAGTATTTACCTGAGCTAAGTGTGAAAGGTAACTCAGCCGTATAATCCTAAAGCTTTATGATGATACCTTCTACTGGATGCTACTTAATATGTATAGAAGGTTTAATAACCTATTAGGATTCTAACGGGTCTTTAGTTAAGTCGAAGACTTAGACCGGCTAGCTAGAAAGAAACCTTACGGTTATAAACGCTAGATTAAGCGGAGACCAGAATAGAATGTGGTTTAGACCCGACAAGTTTGGATACTTGTATAATATGGGTAAACTAAACACATTCTGGAATTTGAGGATTTAATGATAAGGTTAAACCCGTTTCGGCTATTTTATGTAAACTAGTCACGTAACCCGATCCGAACGCATAAATGCGTAACGGGTAACCAAATGAATTTTATACAGGTATCAAATGTTATTATGCTTAAAATATATTAATACATCAGTAGGATGTTAAAATATATGCCCAAAAAGTAATTTAAACCAATTCAAGTCCCGTATGGGCATTTTGGTCATTTTAATAATTATAAAAGAGATTTTATAACAAACTGGGGTTCTGGTTTTTGGGAATCAGTAAAAATATTTATTTTATCTCATTACATCAGTAAGATATGATGCATATGTGAGATTTACCATTTATGGCCAAACTATGCCCCGAAAGGGCATTTTGGTCATTTCACATATGCTTTTAAGGACATTTTTGAAAGTCTGAGTTCATGTCTTATACTCACTGTAATAATATTAAAATTTGTTTAAAAATTCAGTAGACAACAAGTCTTAGGTGTTAAATATGGTTTTTAAACCATATTATGTACCTAAATAGTGTAAAACTCGCTAATTGACGATAATCGAGATGTTTATGTAAATCTGAGATTTTTATTAGTTTTAAATACTCAAAATAACTTATTTAATGTATGAAATCAGTAGGAAAAGGTTTGGCATTCAAATCATTTGTTAATCTCATTTTATGCGTGAAAAGGGGTATTATCGTCATTTACCGATTTACACAAGAACTCGAAGATTTAAACAGATTATAAGTTGACCAAAAATCTTAAAAATCCTTAAAAATAATATCTTAACAGTAGGTAATGAGTTTTGGTTCAAAATCTAAGTTTAAACGTGTCTTATGCAAGATATTGCAAATTAATTAATAAAAAGCTTCAAATTTCGATATCGTGCATAACTTCTATTTGAGAGCAAGAACCGATGTCAAATTTTTTGGGACAAGCTTATATATCAGTAGCAAAGGTTTTTGTTCTCTCACATTTCTAAAAATCTCATTTATATGTCAAAAGGGCATTTACGACATTTATAAGCATATTAACGAATGAGAGCATATAATTCAAACCACTAAGGACCAAGCAATATAACTCCAGGGGGTTACACTACTATATAGTATAGTCCTAATGGAAACTTAAAACATGGAAGAATTAAGCTTAAATGGGTCAGAACTGAAAGTCAAAGCAAAAGTCAAGCTTTTGAGATTTTCGGTTATAAACTGACCTTAAACTGATAATTGTCGGGTTAGACCTGATTAAACATGTTCTAATACTAATTACCAAGTCATTAGAATGCAAAAATATATTTTAGAACCTCTGTTTTATTAGTTTAAATCATTTTTAAAGTTTCTGTCCCATTTGACTTTTTGACCAACTAGTTTGACCCGACAATTAACTAGTCAAACGAAATAATTAGGAGGTACCCTTTTAAGGGTTAATCACCTACCTTAATATGGTTCCATAACCACTTTCATTTTGGTCAGTGGCTGGACCATTTATGATTAAACCGAAAGTCAAAGTTTAATTACGATATGTTTGACTTTTCAGTTTTTAAGCTAATTAAAAGGACTAAGCAGGGATTAAAACTCTTACTGAAGGTCCTTGCTATCTTTTCTACACTTGACAATCTTCTCCTAATGCTTGCTAGCTCCAGAAATGAGTTTGAATGTTGTTGCAAGTGAAATGAGCAATGTTCACAACAACTTAGAGGCCTTTATATACAAATTAGGCATGCATTTGGATGTTTGCACCTGTTTTGGAGGCATCTAGGATCACTCCAGGTGTCCTAGTGGTAATATAAGACTGACATACAGCCCCTAGTATTGCTTAGAACAAGTTAAAGTCGGTTTGGAGCTGAAAACCTGCATCTGCCCAACATTTTCTGCGCTGGGGACTTCTACGCGGGCCGCGTAAGACTCAACAAGAGTCTACGCGGGCCGCGAGGACTGGCTGTTCAGGTGATTTATGATTCAAACTTGGCAGATTCAGTCCCTGGCCAATTTAAACCTTATTTAACCTCATTTTTGGCATATAAGGCCCTTGTAGTTAGTTTGTAGAGGTTCAAGGGAGTATAACCAAACTCCGTTAGGCCCGGTTTCGTTAAATATCACTATAAACATAAGTTTCATCATGTTGACAATTTCACCCAAAGTCTTGAAAACTTGTATAACGATCTCGAAACCATGTTTAATTTATACCACTTATTCTTGAGAGTATATTTGAATATTTAGAAGCCTCGGGTTCATTAAAAGGTCACTCAGAGGTAAGAATTTACATGTTGACACGTTTAACCCCTGTAATTTGTAATCTTCCGATTATTTTCATAAACGGCTTCTTATATCCAATTAATCACTCATTTAAGAATATATTCATCGTGTATGATCATTCAGAGGCACAAGTTTGTCATGTTGACACTTTTAGTCCCTGTGGTTTCATATTTCCATTGTTTGACGACTTTAGACCTTCAAACTCGAACTTTCACATATATGGAGTTTAGGACACGTGTCTTTACATAATTGGACACGTTTTTAGGTGGTGTTACAACCTATCGGTGTTACGACTTATATCCTTTATTATTAACAATTTTCTAATTTGTCTCATAATATTCATGTTTGTTAAACATTGTTTTTCACTAAAACTGAATTTTAGTTTAACGTTTATCTCTTTAACTTATGTCAATTACTCATATCAGGAATTGACGACATGAATTTATTCTTTTCCGCTATTATATTACACGGGGAATTGTAACCAGTTCCCATACTTTACATTATCGACCCGTAGGTTCCTTCACTTAACCTCGTAGGTTATGTTATTAGATCTTCACCTTTTTAGAGTGAGACCCTATAGTTTGTTTCTTTATATTTGCGACCCGATGGTCATTTTGGTCCCATAGACCCTTACATTGTTTATAACCTGGAGGTTATGGTGATCCCGTATATCATCTTCTATTCATGTCTTTATTTAATCGCATATGTATACATATGGCATCAAGGCACCCCCGTTTTATGTTTAGAACAAATAAATTTTCGCTTTCGAAATTCATTGGACATTGACCGTAGTCTAAGGTTACACTCATTTTCCTTCGGATTATCTTTCCGACTCTATGACCTCTTACGTCATTTTTATGTTGGTTTATCTCACTCGTGCTGTTATTTGGTTTTCGCCTCTATTTTCCTTCAACCCGTTACCCGGGTTCTTTATCTCAATGTTTTTAACATTCTGGTTTTACTGGTTTGTGTTTTCCTTTCTAAACTCTTTTATGACCTATCACATAGGTTCATTAATATTTCGCGTTTCCATTATTCGGTTTACGTTTACTTGCACTATCAAGTATTATACTTTATTCGACCCGTCCAACATTGAAATAGTTGAACGTAACTATCAAAGTTTCGGTTTTTGCGAGATTTTGTCGTCTTTTAGTCATAACTCTTAATCTGAGTCTTTTGGCTTTTAATCGGCGTTTTCGTCTCTTGGTTTACGCATATTCCTGAAATTCTTCCCTCCTATCGAGTATTTTACCGAAGTCATTATCAAAGCGATCATTTAGGCATGCATTAAGACTTCGTTTTGATTTATTTGGTAGTATTAGCGAAATCCGTCGCCTTTATTCCACCAAGTCCTTTATTCTTTCATTCATCTTGTTTGACTTGTTCGTGTGAACTTCATCACTTATGACAGTCAAACTTTACCCCTATGCCTTAACATTCTCATTGTCGGTTTATATTTTTATTTACTTTGATTCTTTTCCCTTCCCTTGGGCTCGTTACCTTAATGTAATACGCTCCCGTTGCCCGGCTTGTGTTTACCTTCATTATCAAACATCTTACTTATCTGATCTTAACACCATCTTTCTTTCGTTAGCGACCCTTGAGTCCATTTCTTTTATTAACGTCCCGAAGGTCCATTTCTTAAGTCTTATTGGGTAAAACTACTGCTATTGTTATACGGCTTTTGGGATTTACCCGTTTTTATCCCAACACTTTTAAATCGTTTATTTTACTAATCTTTTATACAATCACACCCATCACTGTGATCATCGTCCTTCCTCATAAGGACTTGATTTATAACATGTTACTTGGATGGTTACCCATACCCAAGTTTCTAATTTCGTATTTATTGATACTTCATTATTCACAGTAGCGAATAATACTTATCATCCATTTAGCTTCTTTCTCTGGTATATTTTCTGTCCGAGTCTCAATTCTCATTTTTGACCTTAATCCATTGTAACAATAACAAAATTAATTCATTTCGTTTTATTATTCCATATCGCTGTATGGAATTTATCCGCATTGTTTATTGATATAAACGATGTTTCTACATGTTTTATTTGGTTTGGCCAAGTCTATAACCTTGTCCTTGTCCTCTATTATTATTGCAAATTTCCGGGTTCGGGTGTAATTACACTCCTTCCCAATGCATCGTTTATTTACTTTATTAAGTTCCCGGGTTCGAGTGTGCGCGCACCCCTTCACATGGCAATATTTATCGTGATTACTTTTGCCTCGTTTTCACATGCTCACCATTGTTTATTTACTTATATATATATATATATATATATATATATATATATTTCACATAATTCACTCACTTCTCTATTCTTATATGCCCATGTGCAACTATTATTCGCACCCGTATCGAATAAAATTTGTGCTGAAATTGAATTTACAAGAAACATACCTGAAACGACATCAGGTTCAGCTTTAGCCTCTGTGGCTATCATGTGGGAAGACCTTGTCTTCTCTTTCGGGGTGTCTGACCTTGCGTCAGCCGCGCTCTTGATTCCAACCGATTCCGGGCATTCTGACCTTTTATGTCCAGGGTTATAACATTTATAACACACTGACACCTTCCCTGGGAACTTTGCAACCACATGTCCCACTTCTCTACAAATAGGACATGGTTTGTTTCTAAGGTAGCATTTGCCCCTATGGGTTTTTCCACATATTTTACACTGAGGCGACCCCTTTCTTATAACTCCTTTCTTAGAAGCCTCATTAGGCTTTAATTTCTTTACGGGACCTGGGTTCACATCCAACACTCTCTCGTCAACTTTTTCTTGTGAAAGACTGTCTTTTAATTCATTTATCATGTCCTCCACCACTAGCGAGATTGTGGTTTGTAGTCTCTCGACAAACTGCGATAGACTAACTGCTACTGCCTTTCCGACTTCCTCGGAAATTTTAGTTTCCATCTCCTTAGTTAATTGAGATGCTAATTCGCCCCTGGTTACGCCTGACATTTCTTTCATCTGTTTGGTGACTATCGGCACCGTATTATAATCGCCTTTATTAGTCATCTTGAGTCTGAAATGTTTATATCAGTTGTTAAACATTTCATTCTACATTATTCGTGTCATTGCCTTGGTTAAGCTAAACTCACTGCTTGCTTAAACCATTCATGTTTAGTGCACTTTCCGGGTTTGAGTGTGTTTACACACTCTTCCCGTGCACATCTAATCAATTTCCTTTTTCTAGCGTTCTACTAAAAATTTACTAAATAACTAGTTCTTACCGGATGTTTGATCAAGCTTCGAACCGAACACACTTTGTCCACAACCTTGAGCTCTGATTACCAACTTGTAACACCTGACTCATAGATTAAGGTTTTTATATTAAATAACACATTCTAAATGAAAAATGCGTCATTTCAAAAACTTTGTTAAGTGATGATCAAAGTATTTAGGTTAACATCCCTACTTAGTTTAAAACATTCAAAATGTGGTATCAAGTGTTTACATAAAATTAAAACAAAATAGATCAGCGCGGAAGCTTTAAACGACATGTGTTCGGTCCTTGGTTCACGCTTGATCTTCATCCGGAGTCATGTAACATTCACCTACATTCAACCCATCTTAAAAATTAGTTATGAGGCTTGAAAAGTCAATTAAACATAATTGTTACGCGAAAATAAGCAAGAAAAACGTTTTGGCTGGTTTTCCTAGTCCTCGCGGGGCGCGACGGAGAAGGAGTATTCTCTCGCGGGCCGCTACCGGTGTCGCGTCGCATGACTTAAAAACGTCTTCGCCGCCGCGTCACGCGACGGCCCACTATTACCAGAGTGTTTTGTTTGTTTGAGCTGCAGGTGCCCAGCTCCGAATCTAATCAAATTTCTAACTTTAAAAGTTCATATCTTTTGTTCTACAAGTCCGTTTTACGTGATTCTTTTTCCTACACGACCGTAATTAAATTACGGACCCGTTTACCATCATTGTTCGCATTAAAAACCGGTTTATAGGCAGTTAGCCTATAAATCCATTTTTTCTGTTATTTGACCCATTTGGTTATATGTCATACTACTTATCTTGTTATCATCACTTGTTTTCAACAATTTTACCCATTCCCGGGCTTACCAAACATTAGCGTTTCGCTACCCCTCGAGGTTTGCGCACGCGTTAGCGTCATGCTTGGTTACTCATAATCCAAGCATATGCATCAAAGCAATTTTTACAATTTCACCATGCTAAAGTTCTGACCCGTATCCAAGGGCTTATTTGCGTTAAGTTTAGCGTGTCCGTTTCACAGCTTACGTGTTCAACCATTAAATCAATTAGTGGTAAGCAACCCACCTCAACATTTCAAGATTTGACCTTGTTTGACCCGTTTGGTTGTCTAATGGAAATCACCATTTCTATGACAAGCCAAACATTATTCTAACCAATATTTTGACCCGTTTTATTTGTCTAGTGAGCTCCGTCACTTCAACGAAAATATGGATTCGCCATTAATGCTAATTTAAATTCAACAAGCTATACTCACTATTTAAATACAATGCAACGAAACCATATTTACGTACATTCAAGCCACTTCAATTTCAACCGATTATGCAACATTGTTTGACCCGTTGGGTTGTCGGGGTTGTCGAGTGATAGCCATCACTTCAAAGACAAACCAAACTTAATTATACCATTGATTTGGCCCGTTTTATTGTCGAGTGAACTTCGTCACTTCAATGACATATCAAACTTAGTTTATTCGTTTATTTTGACCCGTTTGGTTTGTCGAGTGAACTTCGTCACTTCTATGACTTACCAAACTCGGGTATCACACT
The DNA here is from genome assembly GCA_030545235.1 of Helianthus tuberosus. Classification (NCBI taxonomy): domain Eukaryota; kingdom Viridiplantae; phylum Streptophyta; class Magnoliopsida; order Asterales; family Asteraceae; genus Helianthus; species Helianthus tuberosus. Next base: position 129,435,531 of record CM060420.1, on the reverse strand, counting down.
ACATTTCCATTAACATTTCTAAGAACAATATTTATGCATAATGTAACGAAACTAAAAGTTGCGTACCTTCAAAGCTTTCCTTTCAAGCGCGTATCGCCCCTGGCTTGTCCGCTTGAAAACTCAGTTCCTTGCCTATAGAGTTCAATCACAACTCGTTTAGAACTCTATTTATAACACGTAACGCATAATTTGCCATATTAGTCAAACATGCCTTTTTGTCTGAAATTTTCAACATTTGCTTTCTTTTAGGCATTTCAACAAACACCTAAAGGGCATAATTTACTAAATCAACAATCAAGTTTCATGATTAGCTATTTAGCCACTTTTAAACATCTTCTACAAGTTCATATTTCTAAATTACACATCAATATTCTGGATTTAATTCATCTACCTCAAATAACACTAGCTTGACAATCATGATTCTAGTGTTCATCATGTTTCTACAAAACCCATTAAACCCACATAATGGATGATCATGAATTTCATAGTTTAAGCACAAATTCAATAACTAATGACTAGGGTTTACTCCTAGACATAATTTCATTACAATTTCATCCAAATAACAGTCATGCAAGCTCCAATTTCGAATCTCATGTGTTCATCTAGAATTCAAGATGGAATCAAGCCATGAAATTTTACATACCTTATGATTCCTTTACTACGGTGATCACTAATCTATGCTTGGATTTCGATTTGGGCTTGATTTCCCTTTTCAATTTGCTGAATTCTTGGAATTTAGGGTTTGAGCTCTAGAAGCTCCTGTGGAGATCGCAGGAACACACGTATGTGTGTGTTTTTGTTGAGTAAGTTTTGATTTAATCAAAACTTTATTACATTTGCCCATGTTTAGTCCCTCCACTTTACGCAAGTTATTTAAAGGGTGTTTTAACCATGTTTGTTCTATTGTGTCAAGACTTAAACTAACTAGGTTATAAATTCCTAGTTATTTTATTTTGACTATTACCGTCATTTAATTTATAATAAAAAATCTATATTTTCGGGGTGTTACATCGATCGAGCATTTCGTGATATTTATTGCTTTATCATCTTCGATCGAAAAACATTATTCAATTGTTTCATTTTCAATTGAAAATCCTACTAGATTTGTTTGAAACAAACATTTGGATTTACTTCATTAAACTTTCATTTGATTTCAAACATGGTGAACTCGTTCGGTCACCGCTATTATTATTTCGATCACTACGACACCTTGTGGCGTCGATATAAACTTGTAGCTTGAGCTAATCTATATATACCTTTCACTTGACTCATCCTTGAAAGTGGTCTTAATACAACTTTGTGTTAAATCGATCATACACTAAACTTTGTTGTATTTCGGGGTATCTTTGTAATTCAATAATGTCAACACACTGATTTTTTTTCCTCATGCTATGATTCGATAATTGACATATCATCTTTGTACTCCTATTCAGTTGAGCTTGTTAATTCTAAATCTTTCGTAATTGACAACCAAGGTAAATTTTCCTTTGACAGTGAATTCTATTGTTTCTAAAAGTAATTCACACTCGATTTAGACGTCTATTAGTCATAAGTCTTCCTTTTGGACTGATCCATGTAAACTTAGTCTTTCTGATGATTATATCATTACACTTCATCCAATTGATACCAATTTCTGGAATTTATTCAGTTGAACCATTGGGTTCTATTTGTTGTAAACTGTTCTCATATCCACAAAGATTTGAACATATTATGATTCAATTATAGTGTCATTTACCTTAATCCTATTATTTAACATATGACATAACTCGGAAATGACATCATGACCTAAATCTAGAGGACGAGATTTAAAACAAGGTGGGGAGGATGTAACAACCCTCAAATAAGTCCCACAATAATCCGTAATCATAATCCCAAACACGTACGATGAAATTTTGTTTGAAAAATCAAATAAAATGAATTTTGTCACACCCCAACCGATGGCGGAATCATCGGGGCATGGCACTGAGCGAAACAGATTGTCCAGAAGTTTCCATAACAACTATCATTACTATTCGATTTAAGTAATACGTCCCATACCGTATCTCAAACTGTTAAACAATTATTACAGACAAACATCAAGACAGTATTCTGTTCCGACAACTCAGATTTAAACATAACTAATTTATTTGTTGGTTTCTAGGACTCCTTCCCTAGCCTCAATTTCATCACCAGCAAGCTAAGCACAGAAACGACCTAAGCACCTGTCACATACGTTAAAATAAAGTCAATACATATAATGTAAAGGTGAGCATACAAGTTTGATAATAGCATATAGAGTTCGAATTCGTTTACGCATAACCAGCACGTACACATAGTGAAATGAAGCACGTTAGTTATCGACATAGATCCATCGATACCAATGACTGCGGGTTGACTGCCCGAGGCAGTTCGCAATACATGATTACCACCGTAATCCATGCAAGTAAAAGATCCTTAACAACCCCCGTGTGAACGGTGCTGAGTCCAAACTATAGTACTATCATTGCTAAGGCAGGTAGACAGCGTTCCATGTGTAAACATAACAAACAAGCATTCATAAGCCACGTATAACATGCAGTAACGGTTAACGTTCAAATATCTTGAGTAGTGTGATAGTTGTAGTTTGAATATTCGTAACGTATGTAACACCCAAAAGTGCCAAAAGCAAAAAGGGATCGAGTATACTCACAGCGATTGTTGGATTGAAGGGAGCGCTTAGCGAGTACGGTTAGCCTGAATAGATTCGAGAGCGTAACGATAAGTGGCACATAAAACAGTACAAAGTGGAAGTGGGTAGGATGACTGATCGTGCGGATTAGTCATTTGTGCGGACTAGTTATTCGTGCGGACTGGTCATCCGTCCGGATAAGTCATCCGTGCGGATGGTAATCCGTGCGGATGGTAATCCGTCCGGATTAGTCATCCGTGCGGATTCGTTACTCGTGCAGATAACTTGTCCGAGTGGATAACTATTCGAGTGGATTGTTTCTTCCTATCCTAAGGATGTGTTTGTGTATGATGGCTTATCCTTTGAAGTTTTCGTTGTAGCATTTAGAAAACATTTAAGTATCTCTACCCTTCAAGCCGGTCGCACGGACGACAGTCCGTCCGGATGGTTGTCCGTGCGCACAACGACCTTAAGAGCGAGTCACTTAGTGAAGTTGGTGTAGTCCGTCCGGATAACAGTTCGTGCGGACAACGACCATTCGTCCGGATAGTCTGTCCATGCGGACAGTTGATCCGTGCGGATGATCATGTTGATAGTTGTTTAGGGTCTTAGTATCTCATGATCCGAAGAGTAGTCCATTCAGAGCGTTGCCCGCGTGGACTATCCATTCGTCGATACTCAAACCTTGTCTGGTTATGGGTCCCAAGTGTAGTTCGTCCGGATGACAACCCGTCCGGATAGCCTATCCGTGCGGACAGATTGTCCGTGCGGATAACATCTCCGTGCGGATAGCTTCTTGTTCTAGTTGTTCTGTTCGTCTACCCTTGGTCGCCTTTGTCGTTCTATCGAGACGTCCTGATTACGTGGCAACCATTTGGAACTGTATTCTTACCTGTATGACCAAGCCGGCCAGGAACCACCCTAGCTTGACCGGTCAGCGGCTCAGAATGGTCATTCCGGTTTAACCCGAGATCAGATGTCTTGTAGGTAGAATCCGGATCTAGGACTAGTGCTTCACTAACATCGAGTAGAAATCTAGAACTGACCCTATTCCAACCGTTTTTGAGGGTAAAAGAAGAGGAAAACTTGTGTTTATTTCTTTCAACTCTTTTATCCTTTAGAAAAGTTCAGATTTAGGTGAAGTTGTTGTGAAATCTTGTGGAAATCGTTCAGATCTGTGTTATTCTTGGTGGAATGAGGTCACACTTGAAGTTCATGAGAGCTTTATGATGACGTCACCCGAGAATACCTCAAATATTGATGGTTTCACGGTTAAAAGTTGAGATTTGAAAGATAGAAAGGTGTAGAAGTGTGTATAGATCAAGAATGTACAAGATTTATGGCGAGATCTTACCTGGATTGAGAGAAATCGAAGAAAAGGTGAAGAAAGTGTGCTGGTCGGACGTCACTTGCCAAAAGTGGAAAGTTTGGAGAGTGACTTGTGTATTTATAGGATGCCAAAAGGGGAAAGGGTCGTTCATGCGGATTGCACGTCGTCCTGATTGGTTATCCGTGCGGATGGCAATCCCGGTCTGGATGCCCTTACGCTCCTCAGGCGGTCATCCGTGCGGACGGTCGGTCCGTGCGGATTGGCTGTTTGTGCGGATAGACAATCCGTGCGGATTGGCGCCTGTTCGGTGCGACGATCTTTGGACGTTTCGGTTTCGATTGCGAGCGGTTCGATAGGGTTTCCTAGTCAAATTACTTTTAGTCCCAACTACTTCGTATGTAACATGGTTCGATCGGGATTCGGGTTTGAGTTCGATTGCATTCGAGTTAGATTTCGAGTTTCGATTGAGTTCGCTTGATTACCCCAACATAACATAAATAAACATGCACAGGTAACACGTAGGGCACACACACACGTATATGCAATAAGTAAAAATACACAGTTCGAGTTGTGATTCGATGTCGATTCGATTAACATGGCTTGATTATCAGTTGATTAACTTTATCGCATTGTTACTTCCTATAGTTCACGATCGTAGATCGATTGAAATACGGTTAACACGATTCGATTATTGCAATGAACGACACTTACTCCACATAATATAAATAAAATAAAAACATTTCTACAAGTCAAGTTGCGCAAAATCGGTCGTTGACTTTGACCTTGACTTTGACTTTCACTTGCGAAAACACGGGGTGTTACAGCCTCCTCTTATTTAGGGAATTTCGTCCCGAAATTAAGCTGGAAGCCGTAACAAAGCTGTGAATCACGCTTGAGAACTTGTTGTTTGGACCGATTTTGACTCTGAAACGATTGCGAACCGAACGTGTAACGTGTCATACGCAATCATGACAGAGTTGAAAACCGGGACCTACAAGTGGTATCTGAGCAGGTTCTCGGTTGCGAAGATCAAACGCATAGATTCGTACAAGAATTGATCAGATTCAGAGCCAAATTCATACAGATTTGTCAAAATTTCTTCACTTTTTCATCTATTCACGTTTTTAACTGATTTTTGTCAAATTGAACAGGTTTCTACGGTCGAAATACTAGAGTCAGAATACTACTTTCTTTCTCTAGCCTCACTCTTTGAACAACTGTGGGTACTTAGCCTTCATATCGCTTTCGAGTTCCCAAGTGAACTCCGCGCCTCGTTTGCCTTCCCATCGGACCTTCACAATAGGAATGCGCGAGCGCCTGAGCTGCTTGGTTTGGCGATCCATTATTTCGACAGGCTTTTCCACGAAGTGTAATGTTTCGTTCACTTGTAGATCGTTTAGAGAGACGTGTAAATCGTGGTCGGCGATGCACTTCCGGAGGTTTGACACGTGGAAAGTCGGGTGGACATTGCTAAGTTCCTCCGGTAATTCGAGTCTGTAGGCGACTTTTCCGATCCTTTCCAGAATCTTAAAAGGTCCAACATATCGAGGCGCGAGTTTCCCTTTCTTGCCGAATCGGACTACACCCTTCCAAGGGGATACCTTTAGGAGTACGTAGTCACCAACGCCAAATTCACGGGGCTTGCGCTTTTTATCGGCGTAAACTTTCTGTCGATCCCGAGCTTTCGCTAGGTTGTCTCGAATTTGGAAAATTTTGTCTGTCGTTTCTTGTAGCAGCTCCGGACCGGTTAGTTGCGAGTGACCGATCTCGTGCCACACAATAGGCGATCGACATCTTCTTCCGTATAAGGCCTCGAAAGGTGCCATCTGGATGCTAGCCTGGTAGCTGTTGTTATACGAGAATTCGACCAACGGCAGGTGTTTATCCCAATTACCACTGAAATCTAGAACACACGAACGGAGCATGTCTTCAAGAGTTCGAATCGTTCTTTCAGTCTGACCGTCGGTTTGTGGGTGGAAAGCAGTACTTAGATTAAGCGTTGTACCGAGTGCCGCTTGAAACGTTTCCCACAATCGTGAAGTAAACCGAGCGTCACGATCAGAGATGATGTCACGAGGCGTCCCATGATTACAAATGATCTCGTCGGTGTAGATTCGGGCTAATCGTTCTACCTTATAGTCTTCTCGTATTGGCAGAAAGTGAGCTGATTTAGTCAAACGGTCAACAACAACCCAAATGCTGTCGTGACCTGATGACGTGGTTGGGAGCTTGGTTACGAAATCCATAGCTATACTCTCCCACTTCCACATGTGAATTGGTGGTTGTTCGAGCAAGCCAGAGGGTCTTTGATGTTCAGCCTTGACCCTAGCACAAGTTAAGCATTTTCCGACGTAGAGGGCAATATCCCGTTTCATACCCGGCCACCAGTACCTATAACGAAGATCCTGGTACATTTTGTCAGCACCGGGGTGAACTGAGTAGCGGGATTTGTGGGCTTCGTCCATGAGAATTTGTCGCAAATTGGTTCGCTTGGGAATCCAAATTCGGTCTAAAAAGTGGAATATCCCATTCGATTTGCTCACAAGCTGGGCTCCATCGTGGTAGATTCTTTCTCTCTTCAAGGTGCGTTCGTTGAAACACGCATGCTGGGCGTCGCGGATGAGAGTTTCGAGGTTGTGCTGGGCTTGAACATTACGAGTGCTAAGCAGGTAGCTCCGTCTGCTAAGTGCGTCGGCAACAACATTCGCCTTGCCTGGGTGATAACGAATCTCACAGTCGTAATCGTTGAGAAGTTCTACCCATCGGCGTTGACGCATATTAAGTTCCTTCTGATTAAAGATGTGTTGTAGGCTCCTATGATCGGTGAAGATCGTACACTTAGTACCATACAGGTAGTGTCGCCAAATTTTTAATGCAAAAACAACCGCACCTAGCTCGAGATCATGGGTTGTATAGTTCTTCTCGTGGATTTTGAGCTGACGAGATGCGTAAGCTATGACCTTGTCTCGTTGCATAAGAACACAACCGAGACCAAGGTTGGAAGCATCACAGTAGACAATGAAATCATTGCTTCCGTCTGGCAACGTGAGAACAGGAGCATTGCAAAGCATGTGTTTGAGGGTTCGAAAGGCAGACTCTTGTTTGGTTCCCCAGACAAAAGGCTGATCTTTATGCGTATGGGAGGTAAGCGGTACAGCAATCTTCGAGAATCCTTCGATAAATCGTCGATAATAGCCCGCTAGTCCGAGGAAGGAACGGACTTCAGACGGATTCTTAGGTGTAACCCAACTCTTGACTGCTTCAATCTTCGCAGTATCGACGTGGATACCCTGACTATTTACAATGTGACCCAGAAACTGAACCTCCCCCAACCAAAATTCACACTTGGAGAATTTGGCGTAGAGTTGGTTCCCCTGGAGTAACTCGAGGACCAAACGTAGATGTTGCGTGTGTTCGGCTCTCGATTTGGAATAGATCAAGACATCGTCGATGAATACGATGACGAATCGGTCGAGATATGGTTTACACACGCGATTCATCAGATCCATGAAAACTGCTGGTGCGTTGGTTAGACCGAAAGGCATGACAATGAATTCGTAATGGCCGTAACGGGTTCGAAATTCGGTTTTGGGTATATCCTCCTCTTGAATGCGTAGCTGATGGTAACCTGAGCGTAGATCGATCTTCGAGAAACACGTAGCGCCTTGTTGTTGATCAAACAAATCGTCGATACGAGGCAGAGGATAGCGGTTCTTGATAGTCAACTTATTCAATTCCCGGTAGTCGATGCACATCTGGAACGACCCATCCTTCTTTTTGACGAAAAGGACCGGCGCGCCCCAAGGAGAGGTGCTCGGGCGAATAAAGCCTTTTTCAAGTAATTCCTAGAGTTGGGTTGAGAGTTCGCGCATTTCGGACGGCGCGAGTTGATAAGGAGCTTTGGCAATAGGATTAGCTCCAGGAATGAGGTCAATACGAAAGTCGATATCACGACTTGGCGGTAGTCCGGGAAGGTCCTCTGGAAAAACTTGAGGGAATTCTCGAACCACAGGAACGTCTTTCTCTTCCTTCTTCTCTTTCTTTTCCTTCTCTGCTGCTACGACGTTAGCCAAGAAAGCTCTGTATTCCTTGCGGAGATACTTTTTAGCTTGAAGGCATGACATAAGTTTGAGACCTTTCGAAGTAGTATCACCATATACACACAATAAGTCGCCATTTGCGAGCGAAAAGCGAATCATCTTATCGAAGCACACAACTTCAGCATGGTTTTCTCGAAGAAAGTCCATGCCTACTATGACGTCAAAGCTTCCGAGTTGCATCGGAATAAGGTCGATTGGGAAGATGTGATTGTTAAGCTCAAGAGTACAATCACGGATAACAGAATTAACAGCGACGGTTCTTCCGGTAGCGACTTCAACATCGAATGCAGAGGAGAGTTGGGAACGTCTACGACTAAGGAGTTTCTCAAATTCGAGTGACACAAAGCAGTTATCGGCTCCAGTATCAAATAAACATGAAGCATAAATACCATTCACAAGGAACGTACCATTGACCACGTTGTTGTCGACCTGGGCTTGACGCACGTTGAGGTTGAAAGTTCTGGCGCGTGCGGCCTGTTGTTGTTGCTGCTGTTGTTGTTGTTGCTGTGGCTGCTGCTGTTGGGGTTCTTGTTTCACTACCCGGTTTGGGCACATGTTGGTGAAATGATTCGGGTCGCCACACGTGAAGCAGGCTCTGGCTTTGACCGCGGGTGCCGGAGGAGCTTGTTGACCCTGTGGGGCAGTGAGTAGAGCTTGATTGGCAGGAGCTTGACGAATACGGCAATTGGCTGTAAAGTGGCCGTATACATCGCAGTGAGCACAAAAGCGGCATGGAATAGCAGTCGGGTGATGATAGGTGCAAGTAGGGCAGAGCGGGTGTGGCCCAGTGTATGCACGCTTTGCAGGCGATGCATTGGCCACAGGCGCCGCTACTTGACATTGTTGGGCAGGTACGGTTTGAATCGGTGCAGCGGTAATCGCACAGTTCTTGTTGGTGGAGTTGTTCTTTCTCTTGTTCTTCCTCTTGTTGCTTGATGAGGTGGGTTCAGCAGTTGGTGCGGTAGCGGTAGCTTGATGCAGATGCTTCGAGGTCTTATCCCATACCCCAGCCTTAACCCGTTTGTCGTTGATTTCAGCGGCCAACAGATAGGTTTCCTCGATCGTCGTAGTCTTAGCCGCTTGCACGAAATCAGCAACGCAGTCGGGCAAAGCTCGGATATACTTCTTGATGGTCATGTCAGGAGTCTTGACCTGGTCGGGACAGATAATGCTGAGCTGTTTGAAACGAGCGGTGAGACCAGCATTGTCACCATCCTTCTGTTGTATGTGCCAGAATTCATCTTCAAGCTTTTGACGTTCGTGAGGAGGGCAGAATTCCTCTAGTATGACTTCCTTGAGCTCGTCCCACGACAGACCGTAGGCTGCATCATTCCCTCGCTTGTTCCTCTCGGCCGTCCACCAGTCTAGAGCACGGGACTGAAAGACCCCGGTAGCGTTCAAAGTTCGAATGTCATCAGGGCAACCACTTTGTCGCAAAGTGACCTCAATGGAATCAAACCAGTGAAATAGTGCAGTAGGACCTCCTTCGCCTGTGAATTCTTTTGGCCCACACGACTTGAATTGCTTGAAACTGAAGGGCCTTGCGTTAGCTTTGGGAGCTTCGGTTCTCGATTCCTAGGATGATTTGCTGGCATTCTCGTAAACATCACTCACGACCTTTGCCACACTTTTAGCGATGATGGAAGCAAGGCGTTTGTCCCTCTTTTCCTGACGAGAGAGAGCATGACGGGATCCAGACGACATTGTCTGCAATAGACATCGTCACAAGACTCATCACATTGTATTCGAATCTCACCTCACACGTCTATTACTACTAATGCTCAGGAACACGTATACTCAGTACACAATCACATAAACACGTAGAGCACATAATCACGTAATTCCTAAGCATATAGAGCACAGAAGCAAGGAAAACACATTCGCCCTTAGTCACTAGAGGCATTCAGAAAACAGAAACCTATCATTCAAAGTCTGCGATCGCTTGCTATGGTGGTCGTGTTTAGCATATCGAGTAGCGTAGTATAAGCGTATAGTTACCCTAAGCTCGTCTAAGTTTCAGCGATTTGTCAATGATGTGTAGTGTGTTGTGTGGGTAGCGAAAGCAAAAGGCATTAGTTCGAAACCAGTAGTATCTCAAAACGCTAACAAATAAGCCTAAAACACGTAATTCACATAAAATCGACGAATTGTTAGAGTCAATAGTTTTGGCTCAAAACTTGAAACACATAAAATCGAGAAGTAGATTGTCTGCGGCTAGTAGACTTCGACTAACCAAAGTGGCTCGACTATTCACAGGGATCCTGTTTTGCACAACTTGCCTTCAGGACTATGCCTTTGCCTCGATTCTTGGGCATTTGACACAGTTCCCATTGGCCGTATGGTGACTTCAGATCGTTGGAGTCCGTCGATACTTTGGTGAGAGTTTTGTATAAAAGCAGGACAAGTCGTCAAGGTTAGGGTTTCACCCCTATCTTACAACTTCGTCCCTGTTTTTAATAAAATGGAGGAGATTATTCATCAAAATATGGATTTCACTCCTAATTTGGCATAATTCTCCTCGTTTGTAGTTAAAATGCAAGTTGATTAAGCGACTTTAGTCGAGAGTTCGCGGTTCTCACACCTATTCTCAACCTTAGCGCTTGCTCATAGTTAAAATTTCGAGTGCAATGATAGTGTAGAATAAGCGAAAAAAGCGAGTGATAGTAGCGAGTTTATGCATACGCGCAAGTTGGTCTGTTGGTTCCTAACTATAGTCTAGGTCTCTAAGACTTGACCCGGACTAGGTCGAGTCTTGCCTAATTCCCTATAGTTATGGCTCTGATACCAATCTGTCACACCCCAACCGATGGCGGAATCATCGGGGCATGGAACTGAGCGAAACAGATTGTCCAGAAGTTTCCATAACAACTATCATTACTATTCGATTTAAGTAATACGTCCCATACCGTATCTCAAACAGTTAAACAATTATTACAGACAAACATCAAGACAGTATTCTGTTCCGACAACTCAGATTTAAACATAACTAATTTATTTGTTGGTTTCTAGGACTCCTTCCCTAGCCTCAATTTCATCACCAGCAAGCTAAGCACAGAAACGACCTAAGCACCTGTCACATACGTTAAAATAAAGTCAATACATATAATGTAAAGGTGAGCATACAAGTTTGATAATAGCATATAGAGTTCGAATTCGTTTACGCATAACCAGCACGTACACATAGTGAAATGAAGCACGTTAGTTATCGACATAGATCCATCGATACCAATGACTTCGGGTTGACTGCCCGAGGTAGTTCGCAATACATGATTACCACCGTAATCCATGCAAGTAAAAGATCCTTAACAACCCCCGTGTGAACGGGTGCTGAGTCCAAACTATAGTACTATCGTTGCTAAGGCAGGTAGACAGCGTTCCATGTGTAAACATAACAAACAAGCATTCATAAGCCACGTATAACATGCAGTAACGGTTAGCGTTCAAATAGCTTGAGTAGTATGATAGTTGTAGTTTGAATATTCGTAACGTATGTAACACCCAAAAGTGCCAAAAGCAAAAAGGGATCGAGTATACTCACAGCGATTGTTGGATTGAAGGGAGCGCTTAGCGAGTACGGTTAGCCTGAATAGATTCGAGAGCGTAACGATAAGTGGCACGTACAACAGTACAAAGTGGGAGTGGGTAGGATGACTGATCGTGCGGATTAGTCATCCGTGCGGACTAGTTATTCGTGCGGACTGGTCATCCGTCCGGATAAGTCATCCGTGCGGATGGTAATCCGTGCGGATGGTAATCCGTCCGGATTAGTCATCCGTACGGATTAGTTACTCGTGCGGATAACTTGTCCGTGTGGATCACTATTCGAGTGGATTGCTTCTTCCTATCCTAAGGATGTGTTTGTGTATGATGGCTTGTCCTTTGAAGTTTTCGTTGTAGCATTTAGAAAACATTTAAGTATCTCTACCCTTCAAGCCGGTCGCGCGGACGACAGTCCATCCGGATGGTTGTCCGTGCGCACAACGACCTTAAGAGCGAGTCACTTAGTGAAGTTGGTGTAGTCCGTCCGGATAACAGTTCGTGCGGACAACGACCATTCGTCCGGATAGTCTGTCCGTGCGGACGGCGACAATCCGTCCGGATAGTCTGTCCGTACGGACAGTTGATCCGTGCGGATGATCATGTTGATAGTTGTTTAGGGTCTTAGTATCTCATGATCCGAAGAGTAGTCCATGCAGAGCGTTGCCCGCGCGGACTATCCATTCATCGATACTCAAACCTTGTCTGGTTATGGGTCCCAAGTGTAGTTCGTCCGAATGACAACCCGTCCGGATAGCCTATCCGTGCGGACAGATTGTCCGTGCGGATAACATCTCCGTGCGGATAGCATCTTGTTCTAGTTGTTCCGTTCGACTACCCTTGGTCGCCTTTGTCGTTCTATCGAGACGTCCTGATTACGTGGCAACCATTTGGAACTGTATTCTTACCCATATGACCAAGCCGGCCAGGAACCACCCTAGCTTGACCGGTCAGCGGCTCAGAATGGTCATTCCGGTTTAACCCGAGATCAAATGTCTTGTAGGTAGAATCCGAATCTAGGACTAGTGCTTCACTAACATCGAGTAGAAATCTAGAACTGACCCTATTCCAACCGTTTTTGAGGGTAAAAGAAGAGGAAAACTTGTGTTTATTTCTTTCAACTCTTTTATCCTTTAGAAAAGTTCAGATTTAGGTGAAGTTGTTGTGAAATCTTGTAGAAATCGTTCAGATCTGAGTTATTCTTGGTGGAATGAGGTCACACTTGAAGTTCATGAGAGCTTCATGATGATGTCACCCGAGAATACCTCAAATCTTGATGATTTCACGGTTAAAAGTTGAGATTTGAAAGATAGAAAGGTGTAGAAGTGTGTATAGATCAAGAGTGTACAAGATTTATGGCGAGATCTTACCTGGATTGAGAGAAATCGAAGAAAAGGTGAAGAAAGTGTGCTGGTCGGACGTCACTTGCCAAAAGTGGAAAGTTTGGAGAGTGACTTGTGTATTTATAGGATGCCAAAAGGGGAAAGGGTCGTTCGTGCGGATTGCACGTCGTGCGGATTGCACGTCGTCCGGATTGGTTATCCGTGCGGATGGCAATCCCGGTCCGGATGCCCTTACGCTCCTCAGGCGGTCATCCGTGCGGACGGTCGGTCCGTGCGGATTGGCTGTTCGTGCGGATAGACAATCCGTGCGGATTGGCGCCTGTTCGGTGCGACGATCTTTTGACGTTTCGGTTTCGATTGCGAGCGGTTCGATAGGGTTTCCTAGTCAAATTACTTTTAGTCCCAACTACTTCGTATGTAACATGGTTCGATCGGGATTCGGGTTCGAGTTCGATTGCATTCGAGTTAGATTTCGAGTTTCGATTGAGTTCGCTTGATTACCCCAACATAACATAAATAAACATGCACAGGTAACACGTAGGGCACACAGACACGTATATGCAATAAGTAAAAATACACAGTTCGAGTTGTGATTCGATGTCGATTCGATTAACAAGGCTTGATTATCAGTTGATTAACTTTATCGCATTGTTACTTCCTATAGTTCACGGTCGTAGATCGATTGAAATACGGTTAACACGATTCGATTATTGCAATGAACGACACTTACTCCACATAATATAAATAAAATAAAAGCATTTCTACAAGTCAAGTTGCGCGAAATCGGTCGTTGACTTTGACCTTGACTTTGACTTTCACTTGCGAAAACACGGGGTGTTACAGACTGATCCATGTAAACTTAGTCTTTCTGATGATTATATCATTACACTTCATCCAATTGATACCGATTTCTGGAATTTATTCAGTTGAACCATTGGGTTCTATTTGTTGTAAACTGTTATCATATCCACAAAGATTTGAACATATTATGATTCAATTATAGTGTCATTTACCTTAATCCTATTATTTAACGTATGACATAACTCGGAAATGACATCATGACCTAAATCTCGAGGACGAGATTTAAAACAAGGTGGGGAGGATGTAACAACCCTCAAATAAGTCCCACAATAATCCGTAATCATAATCCCAAACACGTACGATGAAATTCTGTTTGAAAAATCAAATAAAATGAATTTTGTTCTGTTGCGGGCCGCGACCAATGAAGAAAGATCTCTCGCGGGGCGCAAGAGACTTGTTTCTATCCGAACACGTTGAGGGACACGTGTCGTCACACGTGTCAAGACCACACCATGACTCAGCATACCTTAAACCGCCCTACGGTTCCTCGCGGGCCGCAAAGGAAGAAGAAGAATCTCTCGCGGGGCGCGAGAGACTTCTGTATCAGCTATAAATAGAACTAGCTCTGCACATTTCATTCTCGTTCAATTCTTTTCTTTCTCTCTAACATATAGTGCTATATGTAACATTCCTATTTTTACCATATAAGAAGTTTAGGGTTGTTTAAATTTATTAGCCACTAGTAACTAGTTTATTTTTAATATAATTATTCGACCCAAATAGTTTTAAAAAATATTTTATATATAGTTGGTTAAAATATTATATTAATTAATTGGCCTGTATATGGGTGACTTTACTAATAAAATAAAAGTATATAAAAAACTCATATAATTAGACGGGTAGATTACGGGTAAGTTGACTGTAAGAAATATGAAGTACCTGAACGGGCCCAGGAACCGTTTAATAATTAAACTATAAAATTATATTATATTTGGACCTACTCCGTTTTTAATGAATCTTAATTCAAAATGTAGATAAAATTATTCTCGTTCTAAAAACATATTTATTGTCTTATAAAACGCCATATTTTAAAAGTTATACGCGCCAAATAAGTGAAGCATGTGAATTAATTATAAAAATAAAATAATAATAAATTTAATAATTGATTTGAGAATTGGATGTACATGTATCGAGATATTTAGGAAAAGATTAAAATATTAAAATATTCAAATGAAAGATATTGTATAGGCTATTATACGTGTCATTGAGATAATTCAATTTGAAATTGGAAATGGTGGACGTGTTAGCATGCAACTTACATGTCTTGCTACGTGTAGCCTCCAAGAACTTTGGAGGAAGTATAAATAGAAATCAGGCTTCTTCTCATATCTCTCGAACTCTCTCTCTCATCGATACTCTTTCTATTTTTTTCCTTATAATAATAATAATAAAGCCATGCCTCGTTTTAAGTGTTTTAACTCCTGATCACCGCTACCCTTTCCGATTGATCTGAGCCCATAACACAGGTCAAGGCTCTGCCTGACTAAGTTCGTTGGGGTTCTGTCTCGTGACATAGGGATAAGGTTGAATTAGGGGTACTATACTTAACACGAGTACAAATATATATATATATATATATAGGGGCTGGTTAACGTACAAATGCGCTTATCGTACATTACGTACGCTACAATCTCAGCCGTCAGATCATCTTCCCGCATTGAAAATCGCATGTGAAATTGAATTTCCACATGCGAAATTGTTACCAAAATTATCACATGCGAAATTGAATTACCACATGCGAAATTGTTACAAAAAAACAACCTGCTATTTCATCAAAATTATCACATGCGAAATTGAATTACCACATGCGAAATTGTTACAAAAAAACAACCTTCTA
Organism: Helianthus tuberosus; assembly: GCA_030545235.1. Classification (NCBI taxonomy): domain Eukaryota; kingdom Viridiplantae; phylum Streptophyta; class Magnoliopsida; order Asterales; family Asteraceae; genus Helianthus; species Helianthus tuberosus. The sequence goes on along the minus strand of CM060420.1, from coordinate 129,419,876 downwards.
TTTCATCAAAATTATCACATGCGAAATTGAATTACCACATGCGAAATTGTTACAAAAAAACACCTGCTATTTCATCAAAATTATCACATGCGAAATTATTACAAAAAAAAAACAACATGCGATTTTCATTGCGGGAAGATGATCTGACGGCTGAGATTGTAGCGTACGTAATGTACGATAAGGGAATTTGTACAGTACCCTTTACCTATATATATATATATATATATATATATATATATATATATATGGGGTTAAGTTCATTTCAGAACTCTAAATAACTACAGAACTTTCAGAACTCCTAATAAACAATCATTTTATATATAAGTTTTTGTATTTAGGATCTTTTTATTATCTATTATATGTATTTCTTTGATTACATACATGTTAAAAGTAGTTTACATATGTTTAATTGGCAAAATTATATATATGTGTCATAACTAATTACATATATGTAAAAAAAAAACTAGTTTACATATGTGTAATTATAAAATTACATTTAAAAAATGATAAAATTACTCTTAACATGTATGTAATTGTAAAAATACACATAATAAATTATTAAATTATCCTAAACATAAAAATATATAAATAAAAAGATTGTTTATTAGGAGTTCTGCGAGTTCTGTAAATATTTATGGTTCTGAAATGATCCTGGCCCTATATATATATATATATATATATATATAGTTATACCCAAAATTTATACCAGGAGGCTTTCTAGTTGAACCCTAAAGTTACAAAGTGGGTCCATTCTCTTTTCTCACTATTTTATTCATTTTTTCTTTATGATATAATTATATTCAAAAATGTCCCAAATTGATCCATAAGTAAAAACCCGGACCCCTGAAACCCCAATCCATATCAATAATCAAGAAAATCAGATATTTGGTCTTCTAGCGGGCCGCGTAAAGAATAGGCTGAAGGTCACGCGGGCCGCGACAGCTTGTAGATCTCTGGATATGCATGAAGGCCACGTGTCGTCACACGTGTCGCGACCACCGGTGACTCAGCAACCTCCGATCTGATCCACACTTCCACGCGGGCCGCGTAAGGTTTGGCCGGAGGCTTACGCGGGCCGCGAGAGAACCCAATTTCAACTATAAATAGCTTGGCTCCTGAGCAGTTCGATGGTGTCGACGAAACTTTCAAACTCTTTATAATTATGTTCGTATATTACTCTCAAATTAGTGAGGCGCTGCTACGATACAGGGTATTAACTCGATCGCTGCTACGATTCAATGTCCGATCGATTAAAACTATCCGATGAATGTTTAAGTGCTGCTCAAACTTGGGTTATACTTTGTCATTCGTCGTTAATTCGATAGATGTTTAAGTATTGCACTTTGTCATTCGTTGTGAGGGTTTTAATCTCATGAGTTATCATAAATGCTGTATTAGTTACTGACCTAGTTCGTGTGCATTATTATTTAATTAGGGTACAAGGCTAATCAGTAGGCTAAGCTCTGCCCGTATAAATCTGCAATGTGAGTCATTCTCTTTTTACCAAATTTGATTTCAAAATCATGTTTGTTTTCAAAGTTATAATTACAGGGATTAAGTCTTTGTAATCTCTAAATTACAGCCGGTATGTGGGGTTTTGTATACATTACTTGATAACCGTCACCATTGGACAACGGGTTAGCCAAGGGGTGATATGACCATAATCACAGACACCATTGGACAACGAGATAGCCAATAGGTGGTCGAGTGATAAATACCGTGAGTAGATGGTTGATATGTATAAACATTTTAATCGCTTTTAATACTTGTAAGGACTCTCAAAATTATTCTAAAAATAACCGTAAGAGAAGACCCGGACCCCAGAAACCATACTGTGCACTAAAAATCAAGAAAACAAGAAAAATGGTTCTCAGGCGGGCCGCGTAAAAGACTAGACTTGTCTTACGCGGGCCGCGTCAACTCATGTTTGACCGGATAAGTGTTCCGGATCCACGTGTCGCCTACGTGTCACACCTACTGATGACCAATCAAGGCTATTCGTAGACTAGGCGGCCTCGCGGGCCGCGTAAGTGTTAACCTTGGGTTTACGCGGGCCGCGTGAGCCCTATTTTTCAGCTATAAATAGCTCGTTGCATGCACAGTCTGTTGGTGTCGAAACAAAGTTTTAAAAACGAAATTTTAGTACTCTGAAGTCGAAAATAACAATTATATTAGCGAGGCGCTGCTCCGATACCGGGTATTAACTCGATCGCTGCTACGATTCAATGTCCGATCGATTAAACTATCCAATGGATGTTTAAGTGCTGCCCACATTAGGGTTATGCTTTATCATTCGTCGTTAAATTGACGGATGTTTAAGTATCGCACTTTGTCATTCGTTGTGAAGGTGTTAATCTCGTGAGCTATCGTAAATGCTGTATTAGTTACTAACCGAGTTCGTGTGCATGTTATTAAATTTAGGTTAAAAGGCTAATCAGTAGGCTAGGCTCTGCTCCAATAAATCTGCAATGTGAGTCATTCTCTTTTTATCAAATTTGTTTACAAAATCATGTTTATTTTCAAAGTTATAATTACAGGGATTAAGTTTATGTAATCACCAAATTACAGCCGGTATGTGGGGTTTTGTATACATTACTTGATAATCTTCACCATTGGACAACGGGGTAGCCAATGGGTGATATGACCAATATCACAGAAACGAGTCGAGTGACAAATACTGTGGGTAGTTGGTTGATATCAGGAAACATTGTAATATCTCTTAATACTGTAAATTATAACAAATGTGTCGTTTTAGTAAAAAGAATGATTCACCAGTATTTCCCGCTGACAAAACCTTTTTCAAACATGTTTCAGGTAATCTGTTGTGATCCAGGAAAAGTGCCGTGAAGCACTACAAGCTTAAGAAAGTGGCTCAATATAAAATAAAGAAATATGTTTTGGAAAAATAAAGATTTCTCCGTGAAATCATACGATTGTAAATTATCGGGTTTTATCCCGAATTGTGAAATAAAATAATCGGGAAATTTCAATATTAAAAAGATCCTGATGAAATCTTCCGCTGTTAAACTCAAGTAAATAAATACCACAGGTTTTTCTGTCCCGCGGCTCCTGAAACGGGTCAAACCGGATCGGGGGCCGTGACAGAAAAAGGTGGTATCAGAGCCACTGATTTAAGCCTATTAAGTATTTAGAAATACTTAATTTTCTTGATTTTCATTTTATGATTATGTGTTTTATTAATTGACTATTTGTTAGTTACAGTATGGGTAAGGAAAAGCTTTCGAACATCTATCTTAAATTAGATAGGTCATCAAAAGAGAAGGGAAGTTCATCCCAAACAAAATCCTCAAATCACTCTGCAATTCATGAAGAAGGAATATTTGTTTGAAAGGCTCACTACGAGGAACCACTTTCTCCTAATAAAAGAATTATGATTATTAGGAAAAGTCAGGAGAAATTAAAGAAATCACAAGAAAAGAGAGTTAATCATAAAACCCAAGAACTAGGCAATAAAACCCCATGGGAAGATAAGTTAGATGAAAAATGGGCAGATCTTTATATGCTAGCCACTGTAGCAATAAATGCAAATCTTTAAATACCTGTTTCAGTTTTAGCACCTTTATCACCTACAAAGCAGAAACTTTATCCAGTAAATAAATAAGTTACCATAAACCCTAATATGTTTTAATTGTCAGTTGTCCTTTGTATTAAATGAGTCACATGGTATGCAATAATATTTAAAGGATATCTCTGAAATTTTGTTATGAAATTTTAACTTAGCTATTTTTGTATATTTTGCATATATGTAAAACAACATGAATGACCTGTCTGAAGCCCTTCAAAATCTAAATCTCTATCTGTTGGTGCACACATCTGTCGACTTCATCTTATATCGAGTCTTGGTTGCGTTACGAGTTTGATCAAGGATGATATCATCATATTCAAAGATGACATCATGATAGTGACATCAAGGATGACATCACAACAATGACATCATCACAATCATATGATCAGAATGTTGATGTTTCGCTTGAAGACAAACTTAGTTGTTAGGTTTCGCTTGAAAATGTAATATTATATTGAAGGGTTTCGCTTGAAAGTTTAGTAGGTGTTTCGCTTGTATGTGTCTTCAAGCGAAACCAGGATGAGTATAAATAGAGTTGTGGTCTTTTCATTTGTAAGGTTTTCCAGAAAGAGATACCGAGGTGCTGCCGGTTTTCCTTTCGACTGTAAACACTGTTATATCAATACACAAGAGGATTAAAGTGATAAACAAGCTGTTTCATCGTCAGTTTCTTATTTTCCGCATCTGAAACTGATAAAATCTCTTCTGAACGACTCGTTTGGGTCACAAAACGATCCTACACTATCCGGTGAAAATAGAGGTTTCCAGAGATTTCAATAGGTATATACCCGACATTGAAGAACCTAGGGAATTCAACGCTCCACCTCTGGAAAAGCCAAAACCTAAGAAAAGAAAGAGATTTGTATGGGGGAGGCGTGTACGTAGGAGAAAGCCATCCAAGAGACTTCCTAAAATAGAAAATCCCTTAGATAAAGGAAAGGGGATTGAAGTCAGGGAAGGTTCTAGGAAAATGGAAATGGAATTCGGAGAAATTTCTAGGCAAATGGAAATGGAGTTTGGGGAAGGTTCTAGGCAAACCCAGCTAGAAATTGGGGAAAGCTCTAGACAAATTGAGGAGTTACCATTTCAGGAAGAATTAGATCGCGCATTGGAAAGCTGTGATATAGTCAGGCCGGTCAATAATAATTTTTACCCTTATCCTGCTGAAAATCAACTCCCAATAAACTTAGAACCAGTAATTCCAGAACCTATAATCCACACCCAACCTCTAGGAATGGACGAGTGGTGGACTAATGATTAGCAGTTCCAAAACCTGCTCAACAGTCCTTATTCCTTTCTTCCTCAGTTCGACCCGGAACCAATACCAAATCCGCCAATGAGCAATGAAAATCTAGCTGAACTCCGCCACTTTGGCGAAGAGCTGATGGATGCGGGGAATAGGATCCGGGAAGTGGGAGAACAGATCTCCTGGAAGTACGACGAAAGGGAACGTCGTTACTGAAATACCAACTGACGAGGGATAGCAGGGTTGTGAGACTATGGTTATATAATAAGTAGTAATAAAATCAGTCTATAAATTAACTACAAATAAAACTTTGTAAGATAAATGATGTGTATTGAAGCATATTATAAAATATATATAAAAATGGAATCGAGAGATCGATAGTTTTGGCTATATGTGTGTTGTGAAATTTATATGATTATTTGTGTATGATTGTTATTTATTTGGGGATTGATTAGCGAAATCTGTAATATCGTTAAAGCTGCGAGACCTCGTACTATTGACGATGCGGTAGAATTAGCTAACACCCTAACTGATGAACTGGTACGCACAAGAGATGAAAACAGGAAAAAGGAACTGGCTCAGAAAATTACCCAAGGATTTCGTACGGGTAATAATAACAGCTTCAAGAGAAGAGGAACAGGGCAATCTTTAACTCCTCAGTTCTGCAGGAATTGCAGAAAGAAACATTTTGGAAAATGTAAAATAACCTGCAACTTTTGCAAAGCTGTAGGACATCGTGAAGAAAACTGCAGAAAGAAAACCATAATATGCTTTACTGTGGAGAAGCTGGGCATTTCAAAATAGAATGTCCTAAATTGATCAAACCAGCAGACAACAAAACCAAGACGACCGATGGAGCTACTAAGAAGAATGTCATAGCATTCCAGCTGACCACTCAAGAAGCAGAACTCATTCCAGATGTAATAGCTGGTACGTTCTTAGTTCACAACGTTTACGCAAAAGTATTATTTGACTCTGGTGCAAACCAAAGTTTTATAAATACTTCATTCTGCCAAGCTCTTAATTTACCCTTAGATAACCTTAGGCAGATTTTTACAGTCGAAACAGCAGATGGGAATTCTGTTAAAATAGATAAGGTTTTGCGGGAAGGAAATATAGAACTTTTAGGTCATAAATTCTTTGCAAAACTGTTACCTATGAAATTAGCTGAATTCGATGTAGTGTTAGGAATGGATTGGTTAGTAGCCAACCATGCTCGAATCCTTTGTGATAAAAATTCTATAGAAATTCAGGCACCTACCGGAGAAGTAATCATAATTACAGGAGATAAACCACGTAAACCCATGAAGTTCATATCAGTAATGAAAATTGCTAATTATGAACGAAAGCAATGAATAGTATATATGATTTCAGTAATCATAAGTACTAAGGATAAAGAAATTAAGGAGATTCCTGTAGTCTCAGAATACCCAGATGTATTTCCAGAAGAATTACCAGGATTACCCCCAGATAGGGAAGTAGAATTTAGAATTCATCTAATTCCCGGAACTACACCGATAGCCAAGGCACCTTATCGGTTAGCTCCTACAGAAATGTTAGAACTGAAAAAGCAATTAGATGAATTACTAAGCAAAGGATTTATACAACCTAGCTCCTCCCCTTGGGGAGCGCCAGTATTATTCGTAAAGAAGAAAGATGGTTCAATGAGAATGTGTATTGATTATAGGGAATTGAATAAGGTTACAATTAAGAATCGATACCCATTACCTCGGATTGATGATCTTTTTGATCAACTTCAGGGAGCTAGATATTTTTCTAAGATCGACTTACGCTCTGGATATCATCAATTAAAGGTACAAGAAGAAGACATACCTAAAACTGCTTTCAGAACTAGGTATGGTCATTATGAGTTTACAGTCATGCCCTTCGGATGAACGAATGCACCTGCCGCATTCATGGACATGATGAATAGAATCTGTAAACCGTACTTGGATAAATTTGTAATTGTTTTTATAGACGATATACTTATTTACTCCAAAAGTCAGAATGAGCATTGTCAGCACTTGCATGCACTCTTAACTTTGTTAAGAAAAGAAAAGCTTTATGCCAAATTCTCGAAGTGTGAATTTTGGCTGCAAGAAGTGCAATTTTTAGGTCACATGGTAAATCACGAAGGTATTCACGTAGATCCTGCTAAGATAGAGGCAATTACTAAATGGAAGATTCCCCAATCAGCAATGGAAATTAGAAGTTTTATAGGTTTATCTGGATATTATAGATGGTTTATTAAGGATTTTTCCAAAATAGTTGTACCCTTAACTAAGCTAACTTGTAAAGAAGTTAAGTTTGAATGGGGATCTAAACAAGAAGAAGCCTTTAGGATCTTAAAGCAGAAATTAACAAATGCTCCAATCCTAGCCTTACCAGAAGGAACAGAAGATTTTGAAGTATATTGTGATGCTTCAAAATTAGGATTTGGATGTGTGCTTATGCAACGCAAGAAGGTAATTGCGTATGCTTCAAGACAATTGAAAAAGCACGAGGAAAATTATACAACTCATGACTTAGAATTAGGAGCCATAATTTTTGCCCTTAAGATTTGGAGACATTATCTGTACGGAAGTAAATTTACTGTCTATACGGATCACAAAAGTTTAAGATATATATTTGGGCAAAAAGAATTAAACATGAGGCAAAGGAGATGGATGGAAATCCTAAGTGACTACGACTGTGATATTCAGTATCACGAAGGAAAGGCAAATGTAGTTGCAGATGCCTTAGATTAAATCTACAGTTAGATTTAATGGAACAACTGAAGCATTTTCAAGAAACAGCAATCAAGGATGCTGCTGAAGGAATGAAAGGACGAATAAAAGAATTAGAACAAGGAGCTGATGGAATTTGGAGATTCCACCAAATAAGAATTTGGGTACCTAAGCAGGGAGAATTAAGAAATAAGATTTTAGAAGAAGCCCATAAATCTAGGTATACCATTCATCCTGGAAACAATAAGATGTACCAAGACTTAAGAAACAACTTTTGGTGGATAGGAATGAAAAAGGACATAGCTCGATATGTTTCTAAGTGTCTTACTTGTTCACAAGTTAAGGCAGAACATCAGAAACCCTCAGGTCTACTACAACAATTAGAAATGCCTGTATGGAAATGGGACCTCATAGCAATGGATTTTGTTACTAAGTTACCCAAAACCTTTAGTATGGAAAGGTTAGCCAAATTGTACGTAGACGAAGTAGTATCCTTACATGGAGTTCCACTCTCCATTGTATCAGATAGGGATAGTCGTTTCACTTCCCACTTCTGGAAAAGTTTCCAAGAAGCAATGGGAACTCGACAAAATCTAAGCACAGCATATCATCCTTAGACAGACGGACAAAGTGAAAGAACAATCCAAACTCTGGAAGACATGCTTAGAGCATGTGTAATAGATTTTGGTGGAAACTGGGATGATCACTTACCATTAATTGAATTCTCCTATAACAATAGTTATCATGCAAGCATTGAAACTGCCCCATTTGAAGCACTGTATGGAAGAAAGTGCAGAACTCCAGTTTGTTGGGCAGAAATAGGAGAAAGTCAATTATCAGGTTCGGAGATTGTGCAAGAGACGACTGATAAAATCACACAAATCAAGGAAAGACTGAAGACGGCTCGAGATCGTTAAAAGGAGTTATGCAGACAATAGAAGGAAGCCATTAGAGTTCCAAGTTGGAGACAAAGTACTATTGAAAGTTTCTCCTTGGAAAGGAGTAGTACGGTTCGGTAAGAAAGGGAAACTAAGTCCAAGATACGTAGGACCATTTTCAGTGATTCAACGTATAGGACCAGTTTCTTATCGTTTACAACTAACAGAAGAGTTAGCTGGAGTACATGACGTATTTCATGTATCCAACCTCAAGAAATGCCTATCAGACGAATCTTTGGTAGTACCTCTCCAAGATATAGAGGTAAACGAAAAGTTAAAATTTGTTGAGAAACCTCTTCAAATCGAAGATAGAAAGGTGAAATTTCTCAAACACAAACGGTTAGTACTTGTCAAAGTCAAGTGGGATTCAAAAAGAGGACCTGAATACACCTGGGAGCTGGAATTGGAAATGAAGAGAAAGTATCCTCACTTATTCCAATGAATCTCGAGGACGAGATTCTAAATAAGGTGGGGAGAATGTAAGGACTCTCAAAATTATCCAAAAAATAACCGTAAGAGAAGACCCGGACCCCTAAAACCATACTGTGCACTAAAAATCAAGAAAACAAGAAAAATGGTTCTCAGGCGGGCCGCTTAAAAGACTAGACTTGTCTTACGCGGGCCGCATCAACTCATGTTTGACTGGATAAGTGTTCCGGATCCACGTGTCGCCTACGTGTCACACCTACTGATGACCAATCAAGGCTATTCTGTAGGATCGTTTTGTGACCCAAACGAGTCGTTCAGAAGAGATTTTATCAGTTTCAGATGCGGAAAATAAGAAACTGACGATGAAACAGCTTGTTTATCACTTTAATCCTCTTGTGTATTGATATAACAGTGTTTACAGTCGAAAGGAAAACCGGCAGCACCTCGGTATCTCTTTCTGGAAAACCTTACAAATGAAATGACAATTCTCATATTTATAGCCTAACAGGTTTCGCTTGAAACCTACTAAATCACATTCAAGCGAAACACTATCATGACTTTCAAGCGAAATATTCACAAATTCCAATTTCAAGCGAAAGTCTACAAATTCTGTTTTGTCTTCTAGTGTAATGATGCAATGATGATGTCATCTCTATGATGTCATCATGACATCATGCTTGAACAAAACTGCAACGAACTCGAGACTCGATATAAGACTTAGTCGACAGATGAATGCACCAACAGACTCCCCCTCAGATGTTGACGAGTCTTAAATGTCGAGTCTTCAATGTCTTCAGTCTTTATCAGTCTGAACTCTCTCTGAAATATCTTACATTGTAAGCATCCTCAAACTTTATCTCCTTCTCCTCTTCAGCATCAACAGACTCCCCACGAACAATCTCTACTCAGATGTCTTCAGACTCCCCCTTTCGATATGCTGGGATCGCAGTCTGGCATGTTGAAATTACACATTCCTCAGGTATCGGAACCTGGCTTTCTATCATTCAAATAACCTGCACATTCTCTACCCAAAAATAAATTTTCGGATGATAACTTGTAAACACAATCTCACCATCTAATGAACCACTTGCAGGAATTTTACAATCAAAGAATGATTTTTCAATGTTAATCACTTGATGAACCACTTGAAGAAATATCATTTTTATTTACAAAACAACACACTCTCCCAAACCATCTGTTCATCATGTCTAGCACTTGGAATTCTGAAAATCAGCTCTTCAACATCAATTGTCGAAAATCTTTTTGAATTTTTCAAAATTTATGCTAAAACACACTAAAAATCTTTTTGGATTCTTGAATAGAATGAAATGCAGTAAAAAAAATATATATACAGACACTATTTTTGTGAGTTCGTGCAAGAGGATCATATCAGTTTTTAACTAGTCACTAGTACCGTTGAGCTTAGTTACACATTAAGAATTAAACAATTCACTTAGATTGCCGATATACTGATCCACTTAAATTTTCACACAAATTTCAACTGATTTAGGATATGAGTTAGGTGTTTTAAGGACTTAAACTTATTCATGTGTCCCACCTCTTGAATATACTCCCGTATCCAGATCCCAATATTCAGTCTTACAGGTGAGTATACCACAGATGATATCAGTAAGGGAATAAATTGCGAGGGCCGTGAGAGCTCAGGTCGATACTCCCGTATACGCAGAGAGATGACGGCTTCGACTTTTGGTGGGTCCCATTTAGAGGATCTTTTGTATTACAACAGCAATGACTATCAATTTTATTGTTTCATCAATTTGCTGAGGGTGGCGCTATATTTCAAGCAAGCAGAAAGTATTCTCTGGGGACTAGGTCAGAATTTCCATTCAGCAGAAGTCCCGGGATAATACCCCAGATATCACTGAGCATAAAGACCTAGTATCTCAGAAAAAGGGACCTTTCAAACGAGATTTCAGGGGTTACCTATATATCCAAGTAGTGTTCCCCACGAAATAAGCAAGTTTGAATTTATGTTTATATCCCAAAAAAAACTTACTAAATGTGTAAAAACCTATCGGCATATCATCAGTGAGACCGTTTAACGCTATTTAATCATTACATTTCTTTAGCATACTGTAACTGTCTACTGATGTACTATCATTTCCTCTTCTTTGACACCAAAACTCATTTTTTGAATTTTATCATGTTTTTGACATTTTCAAATTTTCAAATGTTTTTGGATTTTCTGAAAAATTTCTACTCCCCCTAAAATACAAACACATTTCAGGAAATTTGAAAATAAACTGTACAAACAACTTGACAACCGATATCAAATCACATCAATTCGCCATCCACTAGGCATAAACAATCAGAACTCCCCCTTTCACAAAACTATTTTCTCATTATGATTTCAAAACACTTAAGTTTGTTTTAACCAAAATGATTTGTCCGGAAAATAAGTTTTGTTAATTTTACCACTTGCAGGTTAGGGGTTTGGTTCATCATATTGTCCATTCAATCTCTTGTATCAGAATTACATCAAGTTCAAACTAATGACCTTGAGTAATCACTTTATCAGAATCAACCTCTTACCACTTGTAAGTATATCCAAAACATTTAATCACATGTAGGAATAAAACGTCTACACAAACCATTTTACCAATCAAGATGCCGATTCCTGCTTCGCACTTACCAACCTGGAAGCTCTGGCATAGTCCTTCACCTGTAAAAACTAAACATATTTAAAAATCTTTCACAAAATCTAAAATAACAAGTAAGATGCCGATTCCTGATCCACGATTACAAACTTGGGATCTCCGGCAAGTCAGGTTTTTCAATGAAAGAAAATATCCACCCAAGCCTGACCAGCCTTGGGTGTTTTCAATTCAGAAGCAGTTGGGGTGTAAGTTGCTTTCTTTGTAGCGTAAAAGTCTTTTACCCCTTTCACCTTTCCATCAACCATTTTTCCGAAAATCTTCTTAACTTTCCCATTAAATGCTTTCTCAACATCAAAATTATCCTTTTCAGAATAAAACTGATTTGAGATTTCAACCTTTTCAACTTTTCGTTTAAAATTCTCAGTCCTCAATGGTGGAAAGTTCTCATCATCCATTGAAAGAACTGATTTTTCAACAATCTCATCAAATTGTGGCTCTTCTGACTTTGTGGAATCAGATTCATCGCCAGATTTTACCTCTGATTTCTTAACAACCCAAGTTTGATTGTCAAGATTTCCCCGTTTCTTGTAAAATCTTTTGGAACACTCACCAACTTCATATGTAGAATTTTTAAACACTTTAAATCGTTCAGTTGATGGTTCCGTATTATCAACGACTACTTCTTTGAGTTTTTCTGAGACTCCCTGTTTTATATTGATTGCTTTGGGACAGTTCCATGCAATATGACCAACTTCATTGCATCTGTAACAGGTTCTTGTCTCTTTCCTTTGAAAAGCTCCATTCTTCATCTTTTCAGCAAGAAACTCCTTGTTTGACTGTTTCCAGAATGAGCTCTTTGCTTCTTCTTCATGGCTAGTTCCTGCAACATATGTCATTTTTGATTTATAATCTCGAACATATTTTTCATTTTTATAGTTTTCAGGTGGAATAAAACCAAGTCCTTTCTTTTTGTAGCTACGATTGTGGTTTGGTTTCTTTTGAAAACCAGAACCAGAATTGTAACACTTTTTCTTGTTCAAACGTTGTTGTACTCTTGAGGTGTAAGGTTTAGGTTTTACATTAAGATTTTCATCTTTTATTTCAGAAATATTAATTTCTGTTAATTTGAAAACCTTTTTTATCAAATCAGTTTTGACACCTCTTATTGAAAACTCTTTATCAAAATATAATTTGTCAGAATCATTCAAAGTATACACAACTTCAAATGTTTCATCATCCAAATTAGATTTTGACAATAAAAACTCTTTACTATAAACCCGTTTTCCCGAGGATTTTGAACTCCTTTCGGATGAACTCGAACTCCCAACTGACTGACACGAACTTTTGGACTCGGACTTTGACTCTGACTCCTCATCCTTATCCAACACCTGATCAACCACTCTTTTTATCAGTTCTGACTCATGGTCTGTGTTGGACGCTGTGAACGTGACATCAATATTGTCCGGTAAAACATCGGTTATCTCGGATTCTAGCTTAATATTGACTGCCTATTTTAGTTGTTCCTCGTTAGGTTTTCTAGACGAGTACCCTTCCCAAATCGGAGGCGGACACTTATTATAACAGACACCCTGTTTCTTACCAGTATCCTTTTTCTTCTTTGGCTTTGTTTCTTCACCTTTAAACGCTTCAAATCCTTCAACTGTTGGATAAATTCTATCAATTATGTAGTCACAACCTTTGTAACTTTGCAGCAATCTTCTGATTCTTTCATTTTCAGTTGCTTCACTATCCAACTCTTTCTTCCACTATGCACATTCTTCTATGTACAAGTTGATCTCTTTCTGCTTTGTCATCATGGTAGCATTCAACATCTTCAACGCTTTCTCTCTTTCAGAATTAGTCTTTTCCAGACTATTCACAGTTCTGTTCAATACATCATATGACTGTTTCAAATTTTTTACATCAAACAACAACTTTTCTTTCAACTTTTCTAACTCACTAAACCTCTCATCTTTTTCTATACATTGTTTACATGACTCTAAACAAGTAAGACAGGGTTTTGTGATTTCAACGATCTTCTCGACTTCAACTATCTTTTCAACTTCCACAATCTTCTCAATCACTTTGACTTTCTTCAATTCTTTTGTTGCTTTCTTCTCTTTCAGTTTCTTCAATTTTTCTGCAAAATAAAATTCAAAAGTATCAGAGGATAAATGAGTTTTATCCAAGTTTATCTGTTCCATCTCTTCATCATCACTTGTTTCTGATGAACTGTTTTCTGATGAAACAGATCCTTCATCTTCACTTTTCTCTTCATCAGATAACACCTCCATCCATTCCTTCAACATTTCTGGCTTTCGAACAATATGTGCAATAAATGCTTGAACATTTGAATCAGCTGGAATAAACTTGTCCCAGCTAAAACCTTCAGCCATTTTCTCATCATCTTGATCAACAATGCCATGATAAGCTTTCCTGTTTGCATCCACGATCGTTCTTCCATGTGCCGTTTGAGCTTCTTTTTGTTGATACGGTTGATGAGTAATTTGCTGATAAATGGATTTCCTATAATAATCATCTTTCCCAGACGACTCCTTTACTCTTCTCGGCTCCTGATTCTTGCATTCTCTTTTAAAATGGCCTTTCTCCCTGCAACGAAAACAGACAACTTTAGATTTATCAAACCCTAGATTAGAAAGGTTTGCATCCAAGAAATCATTTCTTCCTGTAAGCAATCTAAATTTTTCTGCTCTCCTCAAAACACTAGCTAAGGCCGATTTAATATCCATCAGTTCTAGCTCCTCTGCATCGATTTGGTCATAATCTTCCTTTGTGAGCATCGGATTACCAATTCTTCCAGCAATCAGCCCTTCATAAGACTCTAATGCAGTGACCAATAATCCCATATGATTCTTTACAATCTCTTCAGAATAAATTTGTCCATTTTGAAGATGTAAAGCCACATTGCACTGAATTAGATGACCATTTCCAGCAGATGAACTTTGAACACTTGGAGGATTCACCGTTGAGAACCCACTAGTGTTGACTGATCCTTGACTGCTTGGTGTAGATTGATTTCCAACACTAAATGCAGTTTGTATCTTTGGACTTGCTTCAGCAGTTTGAACATTTCCTTTATAGTACAATTTAATATCTTGTTGATGAGTAGAACTGTTCATTCTAGCAATTTTCTGCTGCTCCAGATCCTGTGCCTCCAACTTCTCTATAAACTGTGCAATCGATAACCTTCTAAACTGTCCGGAATTCTTCAATATCATCAGATATGTACCCCATTCCTGTTGAGGTAATGCATCAGCAAGCTTTTCAACCCATTCTGCTGGAGTTTTTGTAATCTTCAACTGTGACATGGAGCGTACAAGATGACAGTATCTTTCAATAAGAGTCTTTGTTGTTTCACCAGGCATACATGCAAATAGTTCAAACTCCTTTTTCAGCAATGCTGCTTTACTCTGAAGCATCTCAGTACTTCCTTCGAATTTCTTTTTAAGAGCTTCCCAGATAGAATAAGCATTGTCATCATGTTGAAGCAACACAAATATATCCTCCTTTACTGCTTGTTGTAACAAATTGATCATCATTTTCTCTCCTTTATAACTATCTCTTTCTTGCTCTGTGAATTCTGAAATGATTTTATCGACTCCCGCTGAATTCTTTGGCCTCTCATATTCAGTTTCGATGCTCTCCCAAGCTTTTAGATGATTCGCCTAAACCCAATTCTCAAACCGTTTCTTCCATCCGTGATAATCTTCAATTCCCATAAGTTTCGGAGGTTTTTGCATTGTTCCGGTTTCATTCTCCATGTTCATGTTCTTAGCAATGTCACCCAGAGTAGTCGGAGATGTTGCGAATGCGTTGTAAAAATCTTCACTCATGATACGATATCGAAGAATTTCTCAAACTAGCTTTCAAACGAAACTGGATCACCTCGTGAAACACCTGACAATCAATCAAACAAAACACAATCAGTTTAAACACTTATCAAATAACAGAATAAAACTGGTACTCGAACTGGTGACAATTCTGTGCGGACTGAGAGTTGACAGACTGTGCGGACTGAGAGTTGACAGACTGTGTGAACTGCTATGACCCGGATCAAATTCAAACTATGTATTTGGGCTGTAACCGAATATAGTGGGCTGACAAACTTTTCAGAAATATTAAACTTTGACCACACAATGTAATTTAACCTCAAAAGTAGTGGGCTGTCACAATGCAAATCACGTGCAAGCCTTTAATTGATAACCGATATGTTTACTTGGGCTGATGACAATTTGGGCTTGACCAATTCAAAATATGTGACCTGAATAATATCTTATATGCAACTATGTCGTGTTGTTGTTTTTTTTTTTTAAATGTTGATTGGACCAATAAACCCACTAAGCCGACACAATACACATACACACTGACACAAGCCGACAAAACTTGAGGATTTAAGAGAATCGCATGAATTCTGATTTTTGATAGAACCAACACTATTTTTCATGCAAACTTGATATCTTTAAAAACTGACACTCTTTAAAAACACTTGGGCCAAAGAATGTTGTTCACATGGGCTGACACAAATCCACTTATCCAATAACTTCAATTTTTACTTATATCTGATTGGACCTCAAACACTTTATGGATCTTGGGCCGAGAGCTTTCAACAATAAACACAATCACATGAGCTGTATCGGAAGTTGAACCCAAATGCCGACAATGTGTCACATAAAGACTTTAATGAACCGACAATCCTGATCAACCCTAAATACTCATTGGACCTTTCACATATGTAGACTTATCCAAGACACATGATATCATTTACCAACTAGCTGACAATCCTTGTTTAATGTGTCACATAGATCGATGAACTTTCTAAGCGGTGTGTTGGTTTCAAGCGAGACTCACGAGGTAAATTCAAGTAGAAACCCACACGTATTTCAAGAGAAAGCCGGTGTTTCACTTCAACCACTACCAAAATTTCAAGCGAAAGCCAACAAATTGTTCAAGCGAAAGCCAATGACATCAGCAAATTCGAACACATTACAAGCGAAACACTGATTTTAACCGGTTTTAAGTCGATTTAAGTTCTGAAACTTTCCAGGATTTGTTAATACATGATTACACACAAGCTGTGAAAATTTGAGCTGATTTTATCGGTGAAAAATTTTAATTTTTGAAAAACAATGGTGTAGAAATCAGATATAGTGATAAAAACGAGCTGCTTTTACGAGATCTCTTCCTCCTGAGCTCTGATACCACTTGTAGGATCGTTTTGTGACCCAAACGAGTCGTTTAGAAGAGATTTTATCAGTTTCAGATGCGGAAAATAAGAAACTGACGATGAAACAGCTTGTTTATCACTTTAATCCTCTTGTGTATTGATATAACAGTGTTTACAGTCGAAAGGAAAACCGGCAGCACCTCGGTATCTCTTTCTGGAAAACCTTACAAATGAAATGACAATTCTCCTATTTATAGCCTAACAGGTTTCGCTTGAAGCCTACTAAATCACATTCAAGCGAAACACTATCATGACTTTCAAGCGAAATATTCACAAATTCCAATTTCAAGCGAAAGTCTACAAATTCTGTTTTGTCTTCTAGTGTAATGATGCAATGATGATGTCATCTCTATGATGTCATCATGACATCATGCTTGAACAAAACTGCAACGAACTCGAGACTCGATATAAGACTTAGTCGACAGATGAATGCACCAACATATTCGTAGACTAGGCGGCCTCGCGGGCCGCGTAATTGTTAACCTTGGGTTTACGCGGGCCGCGTGAGCCCTATTTTTCAGCTATAAATAGCTCGTTGCATGCACAGTCTGTTGGTGTCGAAACAAAGTTTTAAAAACGAAATTTTAGTACTCTGAAGTCGAAAATAACAATTATATTAGCGAGGCGCTGCTCTGATACCGGGTATTAACTCGATCGCTGCTACGATTCAATGTCCGATCGATTAAACTATCCAATGGATGTTTAAGTGCTGCCCACATTAGGGTTATGCTTTGTCATTCGTCGTTAAATTGATGGATGTTTAAGTATCGCACTTTGTCATTCGTTATGAAGGTGTTAATCTCGTGAGCCATCGTAAATGCTGTATTAGTTACTAACCAAGTTTGTGTGCATGTTATTAAATTTAGGTTAAAAGGCTAATCAGTAGGCTAGGCTCTGCTCAAATAAATCTGCAATGTGAGTCATTCTCTTTTTGTCAAATTTGTTTACAAAAGCATGTTTATTTTCAAAGTTATAATTACAGGGATTAAGTTTATGTAATCACCAAATTACAGCCGGTATGTGGGGTTTTGTATACATTACTTGATAATCTTCACCATTGGACAACGGGGTAGCCAATGGGTGATATGACCATAGTCACAGAAACGAGTCGAGTGACAAATACTGTGGGTAGTTGGTTGATATCAAGGAACATTGTAATCTCTCTTAATACTGTAAATTATAACAAATGTGTCGTTTTAGTAAAAAGAATGATTCACCAGTATTTCCCGCTGACAAAACCTTTTTCAAACATGTTTCAGGTAATCTGTTGTGATCCAGGAAAAGTGCCGTGAAGCACTACAAGCTTAAGAAAGTGGCTCAATATAAAATAAAGAAATATGTTTTGGAAAAATAAATATTTCTCCGTGAAATCATACGATTGTAAATTATCGGGTTTTATCCCGAATTGTGAAATAAAATAATCGGGAAATTTCAGTATTAAAAAGATCCTGATGAAATCTTCCGCTGTTAAACTCAAGTAAATAAATACCACGGGTTTTTTTGTCCCGCGGCTCTTGAAACGGGTCAAACCGAGTCGGGGGCCATGACAATACTGTAACTTATAACACTGTTTTCTAGTTATACTTTGCAGTGATTAAGTCTTTGCCAATCTTAAAGAAGCAAATGTAAAAACTCTTAATGCTGTGAATTATAACAAATATGTTTTTGTATAAAAATGAATGAACTCACCAGTATTTCCTGCTGACCAAATCTTTTTAAAACACATTTCAGGTAATTACAGTAGATTGGAGTAAGAGTTGGATACGACACTAAAGGGCTTCAAGAAGTGGCTTATGTTATTAATTAAATTAAGAAATATTGTTTTATGTAATTGGGTTTATCCCTTATTAAAGCTACCTTTGTAAAACATGGGTTTATCCCATCTATTTAAATAAATAAAAATCCGGTGTTTTCTAAACTCTGATATTTTTCCTAACTCACGGTTCTGACGAAATTTCCACTGCAAATGTTTTTTTTTCAAAATAACCACCGGTACCACTTGGCTGTTCGCGGCTCCCGATTCCGTCCAGGGTGGGTCGGGGGCCGTGACAGAAGGTGGTATCAGAGCCACTGATTTAAGCCTATAGGTGTTGTGATAATAATACCTAAAAGAGTTAGGAGAATGATATTAACTGGTAGCACACATGATAACATTTAGACTTGAACTTAAGAAAAGATGCCTTAGTATCAGCTTCGAGATAAGCTAAATACTTGTGTAAATAAAGTGTGATGGGTTTTGGTATGCCATGAGAATAATAACTAGAACGTTGCAAGTATAATAAATAAGCAATAACACTTGACCACTGTTATTCTTATTTATTGGTACTACTTTGTTCTAGAATATGATCTGTCATATAAAGACTAATTTGCTTAGTCATTGTTGAAAGTCATAATGCACTTTCCAAATCATGATTTAAGAAAGATACTATTTATGGGAAATACAAATTTTTCTTCGACAAGACTGGGTATGGTGTAGCAGACTCTCCAGCTTGTCCGGATATACTGAGGTTACCTCTTCGGCTAGAACCGGGTAAGAAGGTATATAATATGTCAAACAAGTGACAAGATTTCCCTAAATAGCATCATGACCTGATATCTGACTTGTTTTTGGAAATATGAATCTGTTAAATACATTGACCTTATAAAGGGTATGTATATTACAGCATGTGAAATATATGATTATATAGATATATATATCTATAAGGAAATCCAAAAACCATAAGGATTGACAATTTGGAATAAAGCACAAGCATATGTGTCTAGATTTCTTTATCAGGAATCTCTTTAATTCCGATATCAAACATTATTTCGTTTGATTATCTGCCTCGTAACTCGAGCAACAATGGAAACCCTTTAAGTTGGGACACCATCAAAAGTATAAAAATTTCCAATGCGTTACCATAAACTATTAACGCAAGTAAGAAGCATGTAAAGTTGTGCTAGTGCACAAAAAAAAACATGAAACTTAAATTATACACAGACGTCAAAGTATATCACACACGACTTTCAAGGCAAGGTCTTTTGAAAATATGATTGGGCACGACGACACCAATGCAAATCCTGTCAGTGGAAGAACTACTAATCAAAAAGCAGCAATTGGCCATGTGATCCTGCAAGCAACATGAATCTCGCTGAGGTACGTTGAAAAAAGATTTCACAACCATCGGTGCACAATCTAATCAGAGTTATAATTATTGGCACTGCAAAAGAAGTCACATACCTTTGCAATTCCCCTATTTCCTTTATTTCAAATATGCAATATTCGACATTCCCTGGTAATGTCACTTAACAACAGTTATCACACAAAATTTCAGATAAAAAAAAAATTCTTAAATTCCTTTTGTTAAAATTCAGACCTCTGCATATAGTAAATAGACTTTTGCATTTCTACTCTCCCTACTGGTCATCATGAGGATTCTTTCATAATCGCGAATATTTATTTGGTTATTTTATTTCTTGGTAAATTCACACATTACACATGCACTCTTTGTTGCGCATGTGATTAGTTTGAATTATGAAGACCATTGGAGGACTTCATTCCAATTTGTTGTTTTATCAAAAGTTCAAATCTCGTTTTGCTATACTTGATCTTTGCATTGTAAACCACATTTTACAAAATAATGACTCTTTGATATCGAATCGATGAATTTCTTGAAAAACTCGATTTTCTTTTGAATGGTATACATGGTTTTGTTGTGACCATGTTAGAACTTCCCTATTGATACATGAACTCGTTAAACCAAGTTCAATTGTTTGAACTTGCTCGCATTACATATTCATTTCAAGGTCCCATATGATGGATTGAAGCTATCATATTCAAAATAATCCCAACAAGCACTTCATTTGTTTGAACCATAACATGCTTGTTTGGTCTTCGACTTCATTGGATCATTTCTTTGATCACGATCACCTTGTAGTGACGTTTTCCTAAAATTGAAGCTTGCGCTAATCTTGTTTGCACACATCATATACAGATTTAATTATTCATTTATATTGAATCCGCTTTATTGGTTTATCATATTCAAGCAATCTTAACAAAAATCATGAGTTAAAATAATGATACACTAATTCATGTCATATTTCAGTATATCTCTTAAATGGTTCTTACAGCATCAATCGAGCATTTCTTGATCTTTTCGTTCAAAAAAAAAAACATTATATAAATTTAATTGATTATATATATGGAAACTTACATAAGTAATTACCTAATTTACAATATAGTATTAATATATTAAAAAAAAATTCTTGTTAAACCATTGAGGTGAAGAATTTATATTTTTATATATATGTATAAAATTATGTTTGAGGTATACTCTCATTTAAGTTTATGTTTAGTTATTTATTATTGGTAATTAATATTAGTTTTATTATTAGTAATAATATATTAATAGTAGTAGTGTTAGTATTATTTTTAGGTACTAGGGTTATTGTCAGGGGCAGGTATTGGGTAGCCTAGCCTTAGTTAGGCATGGACTGATCACCCATGCTTAAACAAAGCAGCACTAACCAATATCCAACCATGATAATGACTAGTTAATGTATATAAATTAAGTCATCATACTTATTTAGTAAATTTTAATTATATGTAAAAATATTTTATATATATATATAAATATATATACTTTTTACTGTAAGGAGAAGACATATTTTCATAAAACAATACAAGAATTAGAGGGACGAATAAAATTATCTAAATAACTGTCTAAGTATTCATGGACAAGACATTTTATACTTATAAGTAATTGTTCATCTTGTTTAAATATTCCACAACTATTAAATACTTATAGAAGTATTATGTATCAAGATCGACAAAAGAGTTATGCAGATCAGAGACGTAAACCCCTAGAGTTTTTATTAAAAGCTTTCAGTTGATTACACGGTGAAATTGTTCGATCACCATAATTATTGAACTATTTCAATCATTACGACACCTTGCGATATCGGTATAAACTTATAGCTTGGGCTAATCACAATCATTCGAATCATTCAAAACCACATCTGTCTTTCAACTCATCATAAAAAAAATCGTCTTAATGCAATTATGTATTAAGACAATAATACACTAACTCTATTGTCTTTTCGTGTATCCTTGCAATTCACTCATCTCAGCACATTGATTTTTCTCATATCATAATTCAATATTTGACAAATCATTTTCATGCTTTTATTTCATTTTGAACCTGTCGATTCTAAGTCTTCCTCAGTTGCCAATCAAAGTAAGCTTTCTTTTGACAAAGAAATTTATTGATTCTAAAAGTCCTTCACATTCATTTTAAATATCTATTGATCATATATCTTTTGGCTTGAACCTAGTCACCTTGGAAATTATATCATTTCATCACATTCGTTTGTCATCGATTTCTTGAACTAATTCAGTTGAACCATTGAATCCTACTTATTGTACAACTCGTATTCACAAAATTTGATATTTTAATTCTGTGTCATCTACCTTAATATTGTTTTTATTGACTAAAATATGACATAAGTCTAAAAGAAATATCGTAGCCCAAATCTCGAGGACGAGATTTAAAACAAGGTGGGGAGGATGTAACATTCCTATTTTTACCATATAAGAATTTTAGGGTTGTTTAAATTTATTAGCCACAAGTAACTAGTTTATTTTTAATATAATTATTCGACCCAGATAGTTTTAAAAACTATTTTATATATAGTTGGTTAAAATATTATATTAATTAATTGGCCTGTATATGGGTGACCTTTCTAATAAAATAAAAGTATATAAAAAACTCATATAATTAGACGGGTAGATTACGGGTAAGTTGACTGTAAGAAATATGAAGTACCTGAACGGGCCCAGGAACCGTTTAATAATTAAACTATAAAAATACATTATATTTGGACCTACTCCGTTTTTAATGAATCTTAGTTCAAAATGTAGATAAAATTATTCTCGTTCTAAAAACATATTTATTGTCTTATAAAACGCCATATTTTAAAAGTTATACGCGCCAAATAAGTGAAGCAGGTGAATTAATTATAAAAATAAAATAATAATAAATTTAATAATTGATTTGAGAATTGGGTGTACATGTATCGAGATATTTAGAAAAAAGAATAAAATATTCAAATATTCAAATGAAAGATATTGTATAGGCTATTATACGTGTCATTGAGATAATTCAATTTGAAATTGGAAATGGTGGACGTGTTAGCATGCAACTTACATGTCTTGCTACGTGTAGCCTCCAAGAACTTTGGAGGAAGTATAAATAGAAAGCAGGCTTCTTCTCATATCTCTCGAACTCTCTCTCTCATCGATACTCTTTCTATTTTTTTCCTTATAATAATAATAATAAAGCCATGCCCCGTTTTAAGTGTTTTAACTCCCGATCACCGCTACCCTTTCCGATTGATCTGAGCCCATAACACAGGTCAAGGCTCTGCCTGACTAAGTTCGTTGGGGTTCTGTCTCGTGACATAGGGATAAGGTTGAATTAGGGGTACTATACTTAACACGAGTACAAATATATATATATATATATATATATATATATATATATATATATATATATATTTATATATATTTTATAGCTCAGAAGTTATACCCAAAATTTATACCAGGAGGCTTTCTAGTTGAACCCTAAAGTTACAAAGTGGGTCCATTCTCTTTTCTCACTATTTTATTCTTTTTTTCTTTATGATATAATTATATTCAAAAATGTCCCAAATTGATCCGTAAGTAAAAACCCGGACCCCTGAAACCCCAATCCATATCAAGAATCAAGAAAATCAGATATTTGGTCTTCTAGGGCCGCGTAAAGAATAGGCAGAAGGTCACGCGGGCCGCGACAGCTTGTAGATCTCCGGATATGCATGAAGGCCACGTGTCGTCACACGTGTCGCGACCACCGGTGACTCAGCAACCTCCGATCTGATCCACACTTCCACGCGGGCCGCGTAAGGTTTGGCCGGAGGCTTACGCGGGCCGCGAGAGAACCCAATTTCAACTATAAATAGCTTGGCTCCTGAGCAGTTCGATGGTGTCGACGAAACTTTCAAACTCTTTATAATTTTGTTCGTATATTACTCTCAAATTAGTGAGGCGCTACTACGATATAGGGTATTAACTCGATCGCTGCTATGATTCAATGTCCGATCGATTAAAACTATCCGATGAATGTTTAAGTGCTGCTCAAACTTGGGTTATACTTTGTCATTCGTCGTTAATTCGATAGATGTTTAAGTATTTCACTTTGTCATTCGTTCTGAGGGTTTTAATCTCGTGAGTTATCGTAAATGCTGTATTAGTTACTGACCTAGTTCGTGTGCATTATTATTTAATTAGGGTACAAGGCTAATCAGTAGGCTAAGTTCTGCCCGTATAAATCTGCAATGTGAGTCATTCTCTTTTTACCAAATTTGATTTCAAAATCATGTTTGTTTTCAAAGTTATAATTACAGGGATTAAGTCTTTGTAATCTCCAAATTACAGCCGGTATGTGGGGTTTTGTATACATTACTTGATAACCGTCACCATTGGACAACGGGTTAGCCAAGGGGTGATATGACCATAATCACAGACACCATTGGACAACGAGATAGCCAATAGGTGGTCGAGTGATAAATACCGTGGGTAGATGGTTGATATGTATAAACATTGTAATCGCTCTTAATACTGTAACTTATAACACTGTTTTCTAGTTATACTTTGCAGTGATTAAGTCTTTGCCAATCTTAAAGAAGCAAATGTAAAAACTCTTAATGTTGTGAATTATAACAAATATGTTTTTGTATAAAAATGAATGAACTCACCAGTATTTACTGCTGACCAAATCTTTTTAAAACACATTTCAGGTAATTACAGTAGATTGGAGTAAGAGTTGGATACGGCACTAAAGGGCTTCAAGAAGTGGCTTATGTTATTAATTAAATTAAGAAATATTGTTTTATGTAATTGGGTTTATCCCTTATTAAAGCTACCTTTGTAAAACATGGGTTTATCCCATCTATTTAAATAAATAAAAATCCGGTGTTTTCTAAACTCTGATATTTTTCCTAACTCACGGTTCTGACGAAATTTTCGCTGTTTTTTTTTTCAAAATAACCACCGGTACCACTTGGCTGTTCGCGGCTCCCGATTCCGTCCAGGGTGGGTCGGGGCCCGTGACACTATAATACTCAAGTATTATACCCTAAAACCCAAAACTCTGCCCGTTATTAGGGTAATAACTCTAATAACTGGTACGATACGTTATCCGATCGATTGAAACCGATCCAATGGATGTTTAAGTGCTGCCGGTATACGTCTATACTTTGTCATTCATCGTGAGGATTTTGATTTCGTGATTATCGTTAAAGTTGAATTGGGTTAATATGCTAATACGAGTTCCATTTTATCTAGAAATTAGAACTCGTAACCAGGGAGCTGCTAAACTAGAATACTTAGCGATTAAGTAAACTTAATGGTTAAGTAAAACTTAGCAGTTAAGCAGCTAATTAAGTTAATTAATCGACTAAATAAATTATGTAATTAACCAGCTAAGTAAGATTAATTAATCAGTTAAGTAAGATTAATTAAGCTAAGTAAGATTAATTAATCAGTTAAGTAATATTAATTAAGCTAAGTAAGATTAATTAATCAGCTAAGTGAGTTAATCAGTTAAACAGCTAAAAGATATACAAGAGGTAGATAATATCTAAATAGGGATATATGGGGTAGGTATTATCTAAGGAAAGTATTATCTAAGGAAGGTTTTATCTAGGGAAGGTTCAACTGAGGAAGGTGTATATGGGTAAATAACACCTAGGGAAGTTCCATATGGGATAAAACTTATCCCTTACCTATAAATAGGAAGCTTAGGATTCATTTTTCTTTGCACATTTCTTCTATTCTTCTCTCTATACGTTGGTGTTCTAACCAATAATCACCGATACGATATTCTTTCCGATCGATTCGGGAACCAACTAACGAATGTCAAAGTGCTGTCTAAATAAGACTATACTTTGTGAATTTCGTTAAGGTTCTGATCTCGTGACCATCGTTAGGTTTGATATGGTTTCACACTAATACGTATTCCACTCTGTTAAACTATATGTTTAACTATCAGAAAAATTCTGATCCATAAACTTACTATCAAACCAGATATTTAATCATCAGAAGATTCAGAACTATAAAGTAGATGCTTAGTTATCAGAAAGCATAGAATCAGGAGGCTTGTTTAATCAAGACTGCATGCTTATAATGTGAGTCATTCTATTTTTATCATATTGCTTTGTAAAACCTTAAATGTTTTCCAGTTATACTTTGTAGTGATTAAGTCTTCGCTAATCTTAAGTTACTGGCAGTAAGTGGGGTATTGTGCACATTACTGCTGTTTTTATCACTTTAGCTGGGCGAGCCTAATTAGTGATATACGTCACTATTGGGTGACAGGACCCAATAGTGGTATGACCACAGTCATAGATCCGGTCGAGTGACAACTGAACCAGCTAATTATAAGATAGGGGTAAATGTGAAAACTCTTAATGCTGTAAATTATAACAATGTGTCTTTTGTACAAATTGAATGTACTCACCAGTATTTCCTGGTGACAAAACCTTTTTAAAACGCGTTTCAGGTGATTACAGTAGATTGGAATAAAAGTTGGATACGGCACCAAAAGGCTTACAGAAGTGGCTCATTTTATCAATTAAATTAAATTAAGAAAAATTGTTTTAGGTAATCGGGTTTACCCCATATAAAAGCTACCTTTGAAAAACATGGGTTTATCCCCATCTGTTTAATAAATAAAAATCTGGTGTTTCTAAACTCTGATATTTTCCTAACTCGCGGTCCTGATGAAATTTCTGCTGTAATACTTTTCAAAATAAACCACCGGTACCACTTGGCTGCTTCATGGCTCTCGCTCCCGCGTCCAGGGCGGGGTCGGGGGACGTGACAGACTGCGAGTAGCGAGTGTGCATCACATGTTCGCCACTGCGAACACATGAAGTAATGTCCTTAACAACCCCTGAGTGAACAGGTGATGAGTCCAAATTATAATACTATCGTTACTAAGGCAGGTAGACAGCAATCAATGTGTAAACATAACAAACAGGCATTCATCGAGTCACGTATAACATGCAATAGCGGTTAGCGTTAAATAGTGTTTGCATTGTGTGTCGATGTGATTTAGAATATGTAACGTATGTAACACCCAAAAGTGCTTAAAGCAAAAATGGATCGAATATACTCACAGCGATGGTAGTTAATGGATTGAAGGGAGCGCTAGAGTGAGATTAGCCTGATCAGAACGATTGCATAAGCGATAAGCGGCGCGTAAAACGATGCAAAGTGAACAAGTGACGAGTGGTCATCCGGCCGGATGGTCATCCGTTCAGATGGCCATTCGGTCGGATTGACACTCGTTTGGGATGGATGTGTTTGTGTATGATGGCTTTGAAGTTTTCGTTGTAGCATTTTGAAAACAGAGAAGTATCTCTACCTTTCAGGTCGTTTGATCGAACGACGGTTCGATCGGATGGCAATCCGTCCGGCGAGGTCTTTCTCAGAGAACAAGTTCACAGCAGGATCAACATCCAATCGGATGGTCTACCGATCGGGTGACAGTCCGTTGGAATTTACTATGCATTGAACATGTTGAAAATTGTTTAAGTGTGAAATCCTCAAGTGCAATCCGTCCCGCAATCTGATCTCTTGCATCTTGAAGATTTGTTAAGTTTGGAAAGTTTTGCGGTTTGATCGAGACGGTATGACAACGTGCTAAACAACAGAAACCCCATCATGACCCAAGTTATCTGATCGAACAGGAACCACCCTAGTCCGATCAGTTTACTGGTTCGTGACAGTTGTTCATATTCAACCCGAAATCAGTTGTCCCGTAGATAGAAATCAGATCTTGAACCAACACTTCAACATGAATGAGTAGAAGATCAGAACGAGATCCGATTCTATCGGTTTTGAGTGCATTGAGTGTAAAAGAGTTGAAAGAAATTTGGTTAAGTATATTTCAATCCTTTTATCTTTGAAAATATTCAGATCTATGCAAGATCTTTGTTTATTCATGTGGAAATCTCTCAGATCTAAGTTATTCTTAGTGGAATGAGGCCAAACTTGAAGTTCATAAGAACTCCATGATGACATCACCCTAGAACACCTCAAATCCATTGATTTAACGGTTAAAAGTTAAGATTCAAAGGTGAAAAAGATGAAGAAGTGCGTGTAGATCATAGAAGTACAAGATTTAGGTTGGAAACTTACAAGAATCGCGAGAAATCGAGAGAAAGAAGGCTTGAGTGCTGCTGGTCGAGTAGAGGAGCTGTTACATCACAAATGATGTGACAGGAGGGTTTTTATAGGGTTTCCAAAAGAGATAAGTGCACATGGATCAGATTGGTCACCGATCGGATGGCCACTCGGTCGGTTGGCC
Source organism: Helianthus tuberosus (assembly GCA_030545235.1). Classification (NCBI taxonomy): domain Eukaryota; kingdom Viridiplantae; phylum Streptophyta; class Magnoliopsida; order Asterales; family Asteraceae; genus Helianthus; species Helianthus tuberosus. The sequence continues at coordinate 129,391,698 of CM060420.1, read as the reverse complement.
ACTCGATCCAGGTGTCCAGCGTGTTGAGTTTTGTCGTTTCGATTCGCGTGTTGAGTGTTGCGATGCGTTTAGAGTGATCGATGCGATAGTATTACCCAATAGTTACACAAATAACCTAACTACTATATCTAACATACAATCACTATAAATAACTTGCGTTTAGCGTTTGCGATTAGATTGCGATGCGATAGAATTGCTATTAATCACCTCAACATAAACATAACATGCACAAGTAACACATAATAAGCACACACACGTAAAACAATATTCAGAACGCATAATTCGGGTTGCAAATGCGATAGCGATGCAATTAGCGATAAGTCGATTAGCGATTAATATGCGATTAAGTAACTCCACATAATACAACTAAAGCGTTTTAACTACACAACTAGTTATAAGTCAAGGTGGTCAAATCCGTAGTTAAGCAAGGAGTGACAGATCGCAATTAGCAATCTTTTCTTCCTTTGACTTTGACCTTGACTTTGACTTCTGGAACACGGGTTGTTACAGATATATAAGAAGGTTGAATTACAAGAACAACTTGGACTGCATGGAATTGTGAGCGATGAAGAAAATGAGATGGCAACAAAGATGATTATTGTGGGTTTGTGGTGCATACATACTAATCCATTGAACCGTCCGGAAATCACCAAGGTGCTCGATATGTTAGAAGGGGGCTTAGAGTTGTTGGAAATTCCTCCGAAACCTTATATGTGTTCGCCATAAGGATTGGTTGATCTGTGTTAGCCTAATTATGATTAATCCTAGGTTAGTATTTTGGTAATTGAAGAATTATTTAATGCAATATTTTTAATTTTCGTTGAAATCCTAATATTTTTCTTTTTTGAAATTCTTTATTATAGTATAAAAATAAGGATAAAGATAAAGATAAGATATATATATATATATATATATTTATATATATATATATATTAGTTATTAATATTAAATGAAATAAATTAAACAAATATAAATAAAATTTATAAGGTTGAAGAAGAGAGTGATATGTGTCATTATTTGGAGTCTTTTATTATAAGTTAGATTATTTTATACGTAATAGAGGCTTATAAATGTAACTTTAAAACTTGCTATATATATTTGTGGGTTAGGATCAAATACAAAGGATAAAATAAATAAGAAGGGTAAGAAGGATTCTAGTCCATTGATCTTAAATTTTGAGGGTTGAGATTAGTTGTAGGGAAAAGAAGGTAATAGAAGGGCATAAAGGGAATCATATATTTATAGATTTTCTCTCTCTACTTGCAAGGCACATGCCAATTCCCCCATCGATTTAAAACGTCCATAACTTTTTCATACGACATTTAAAAAAAAATTTCACCATAATAACGAACGTTTTTTTATCTTTAATATGAGTACCATATTATCATATAAAAATAAAATATTTTTTTTTACTGGGTTTTTTTGCATTGTGTTAAATGTTCAGGTCATTGTGTCTTTTAACTGGGTTTTGGTCAGTAGAGTTTCTATACATTGTGTTATTATCAAAACCTATAACACAATGTTAATTTGGGTTCTATCCATTGCGTTTTTATAAGAACTTATAACACAATATATGACAAAATGAAGATGGTGTTATATCTGGGTTTTCTATAAATTGTGTTATTAGTTCAGGTCATTGTGTTTAATATGTTATTCATTGTGTTTTAATATGTTGTTTATTGTGTTTTAATAATTTGTTCAATTTTTTTTTATAATCTTGTTCATTGTGTTTTAGTTTCTTGTGTATTGTGTTTTTAGTTTGTTTTCTATTGTGTCTTCATCTGCTCTCCATTGTGTCTTTTATCTGCTATCATTAATTGTGTCTTTTATCAGTTGTCATCAATTGTGTTTTTATTTAGTCTGATACTTATTGTGTTATATGTTATCGCCATTGTGTTATACGTTATGGTCATTGTGTTTTAGTATGTTACAGTACATTGTGTCTTTATCTGTTGTCATTAATTGTGTTATTGATCTACTTTACATTGTGTTTTACATCATGTCCATTGTGTAAATTGCAACTGGGTTTTTGAATATTTTTTTTTTTTGAAAAATATAACAATATGGTACTCATATTAAAGATAAAAAACGCTCGATTTTATGGTATAATTTTTTAAAAAAACAAATGATGTATAAAAAAGTTACGGACGTTTAAAAATTGAGGGGTAAATAACATGTGACTTGCATGTGCATATTCTCTTTCCTCTTGTAGACAAAATTACCCTTTACATTCAATTTCTCCTAGGACACTTGTCACTCTCTGGTGGCTTCTTACCCTTCTTATTTTTAAATCCTTTATATTATAACTCAACCCATATATTTATATAAAAGTGGATGCCATATGACATCTACCCATTGGTCTACAAATATTCATTCACCAATCAACACCCTAAAAATTGAATAGTAAAAACTCTCACAAAGCAGTTTTGTAAATTAATATATGGGAAATTAATTATTTTAACATATTAACTAAATTATTTATATCAAATGAATAATTGAATGATGCAACTTACAACCCTCGTTATTTCCCAAATTAGTTCTAGAATCCCTAATTTACCTATAATCCTAGAATCAGCATAGACATTAATTTAAGTTCATTTTATTAAAATAGTATCCCTTGAACTATTTAGCATAATTTCTTGGAATTTTCCTTCAACATCAACAATTTTCGTGTGATTACTAGCTAGCTTATCAGGTGAGTTCATAGACCTTTTTACCTCTTCTTGAGATGATACATATGTTGCATACTTTTTGCTTAAACGTTTATGCAAATTCATTATTTCATGGCTTAGGTGATCACTACTTGTGGTATGGAACTTGTTCGTTTGCTTAAACATGTGCATTCATTAATTTTGGCCAAACCGTCCAGTAGTATATTATAGTGCTATAGGTGTGACGACTCATCTTCACTTCCATTTGGTTTTGTTCATTTACACATTTTGCACAACACATTTGCTCTTTGGGAAGTGGAGGATATTGGAACCCGTTAAACATGTGAGCTCAGGTTTGAGTGTGCCCTTATGACCCATACTTGTTAAATGCAATTTGATTATTGTTCTACTTATGTCATGAATTGTATAATATTTTATTTACATGATTTGCTATAAAACCTTTGTTGCTTACCAACTTCATTGAAGTTGACCCATGTTTTCTCACATATGTTTCAAGTGGTAATATTTGATGCTATCCAAGTTGCTTCATATAAGATTTGGACTCATGCCTTGGTTTTATTTAAATCAAAGACGTTTGTTATATTATGTTTGGAACAAGTTGTTTATCTTTGGTGGTTTGTTATTTGAAACATTGTAATTTGGTTGAATAATATTTTACAACTTTAATTTAGTGCCATGTGTTGTGAACAATCTATTTATGTGACGCTCTGATGTTTCCTCTGTCGGTTAGGGTGTTACATACATAGGCTTCTCACACCTTATAGGAGTTTTGGACAATGTAGCTGAACCCTACACTACACACACATATAGGTTGGTATACACAATCTCCTTAACCTAAGAAACATAGGAAACCAAATCAAACGAACCCTGAATGAATTTATTCCAGCGACGTAACCGACTCGTCAAAATCTAACCCCTTAACCCTAAAATCTAAACTATAAACCCTAAAAGCTAAACCATAATCTTTACCTTTTGATATATATACACACATTAATAATGTGTTTTTATTAATGTATTCGATTTACTATTTATGTTAATTTATAAACATTGATTTTCTTTTATAACTTTTAAAATATAAGGGTAAATTACACTTTTCGTCCTTTATGTTTGTAGCGAGTTGCAATGGATAACCTTTAACTTTAATAATTAAAATCATGGTCCTTTATTTGAAAAACTCATTACACTCTACGTCCTTTAACCCTAACCAGGTTATAATTTTCAGTTAAATATAGCATGTGCATTGCACATGAGGATACTTTAGTCATTTTAAAAGTACCCTTAACAAAAATAAATAAAAAATATATATAAAAACCACTTTCTCTCCCACAAAGACCCACATCCCCTTTTTCCTTCTTCTCCACTTACCCACCACCAGCACCACACCATCACCACCTGAAACCACACCACTACCCACCCTCACACCACCCCTTCGCAACCACCACCACCACCATTACCGTCCCTCCAAATCTAAACCGAATCTGAACCCTGTTTGGGAATTGAGTAATAATAAGGTTTTGTGGATGTCCAGAGAGGGTGGAGACACTGCTGTTTTAGCTCGTGCTCAAGGTATTATTACCAAAATTCCCTCTCCATTTCTTTTTTTTTTATCTTATGTCTTTCAAATCCTTGAATGACTCAAATCTAATATTTATGGTTTATTAAATATTAGGAAACATGGAAGACAACCAGGAGTTCATCACCGTTACCAAACAAAGACCAACTAATGAAAATCATTAACAAAATAAACTCTTTGCCAATCTCACCGGTTCCCGAAAACGTAACTAATATCGACAAATATAAACCGGTACATCAACCATGGACTTTCTCGGTGTTCTTTCCGGCACCGAATCATTATCCCAAAAAGAAAACCACAGGGTCGAGACTGATAAACCTATGGCTCTGAACCCAGTGGCTGAGGTTCTTTCCGGTGGAGAACGAAGTAGTACGAGTTTTGAGTCTCGCGGTGAAGATTCCGATTGTCAAGTTCTCGGCGCACCGGTTAACTTACAGTTACAACCTAAAGAACTCGGTGCACCGGTCAACTGAACAACACCCACCGTCATGCAACAGATCTGTACGAACCTGAATACGGTTGAAGAGTTTGTAATCCTTGGTGTCGGCTTCAGTAGCGTAGAGTTCAGATCTGTAAGAACCTAGATATATCCTTTGTGGTGCTAGACTGGTGATGGCGACAGGTTGTGGTTTCCGACGACCCAAGCTAGGGTTCAGATTGGGGGGAAGGTAATGGTGGTGGTGTGTAGTGGTTGCGATGGGGTGGTGTGAGGATGGGTAGTGGTGTGGTGGCAGGTGGTGATGGTGTGGTGGTGGTGGTGGGTAGGTGGAGAAGAAGGGAAGGGAAGGGAAGGGAGGGGGAGGGGGAGGGGAAGGAAGAAGGGAAGGGGATATGTGTCTGTGACAGAGAAAAAAGCTTTTTATATATATTTTTTATTTTATTTTATTTTTGTTAAAGATACTCCTATATTGGTAAAAGTACCCTCATGTGCATTGCACATGTTATATTTAGCTGAAAGTTACAACTTGGTTAGAGCTAAAGGACATAGAGTGTAATGAGTTTTTCAAATAAGGGACTGTGACTTTAATTATTGAAGTTAAAGGTTATCTATTACAACTCGCTACAAACATAAAGGACGAAAAGTGTAAATTACCCAAAATATAATGTTTAATGGGTAAATTGCATATATCCCCCTCTAAATCCTCTTAATTGCATATTTACCCAACCTAAAAATAAAATTGCATATATCCCATCACTTAATAAAAACAATTGCATATTTACTCATTTATTTTATTAAATATAAATTACAGGATTACCATCTTACCCTTATTTATACTAAAACTATAAAATTTTTCAAATTGTCATATTCACCCATTTTTAACTAGTTCTTCTTAGTTTTTTTTTTACCTTTTTTTGTTTTCTTGTTTTACATTTCTCTAGGGCGGTAAACAAACCAATTTGAAAAAGACTTTGTTCATATTCGTTCTTTCAACTTTTTTCGAACAAAAGAACGGTTCGCAAACAAAAAACGAACACACAAACAAATAAAAAAGAACATAATCGAACAAACAAACACAAACGATTGAGAATAAAAGTTTGCATTTTTAATCCAACATCACACATAGTAATAAACATAAATATCCCATTTTAATCTCTAAATCTTTAGTTCCTCCAATGACGAAGCTTTAAATTCTTCAAATAATGACCAAATCGCCAACAATAATCATCAGTTCACCATCCTTGTCCGATTCTAATATAATTAATGAACAAAAGTGAAAGCTTAATAAACATTTAAATAATTACTAAACAAATTAGACAGGTTCTCATCTATGGAATCCATCGCTAGTTTGTTGCTTAAAAAAACTGGACATCTAATTTCAAACCTAATTTTAAACATTTATGGACAAAAATCGCAGCACCATACGAATTGAACCTGCAGTTGATCATTATGATTATCAAAATCGCAAAATCGATCACAAGACTGCTAAGTTGGAATCGAACACCATAAACGACAAACCAAATATGCTTATCATAATCGCTAAACCAAACATGAATACTAACCATGAATCGTTCTCTTCAAAACCAAACAAATAAACCGATGGAATTACCTCTGATTAACATGAACATGGAATAACCATCGTTGAGAGAGAAAGAGGGGAAAGAGAACTGATAGACCATTCATTTCTAATAGGGTTTTTAATTTGAAAGGGCAACATTGGCATTATATGAAATAAAATAATGGAGGGGATATATGCAATTTTACTTTTAGCTTGGGTAAACATGTAATTAAGCATGTTTCAGGAGGGGATATATGCAATTCTCCCATGTTTAATAAAGTGATGTAGTTATCGGTAACAATCAAATGGCTAAAAAACCTCAAAGATTAAAATCAAAAGCTTAGCAAACCGAATGATTCAAAGAAACCTTAAAGATGTTCTTTACAATAATTAATAATCAAAAACTGCTTCAAACAATAAGCCTAGATCGTAATTTATAACTAACGATAATAATTTTAATTATTTTTATCAAGTTACATTGCACATTGTTTCATTCCAATCACTGGGGCAAATTACATAATTCTAATAGGAAACTAAATATGATAAACTAGCAAATTCAAATAAAAAAATAAAGATAACTAAAATAAAATATTTGAATTCCAATCTTCAAATCCTTGATTCCGGCATCATACTTTCCGTCTTCGTAAAAACTAGTCCTCGAGTTTTGCCTCTGAACCAAAGCCACATGGATCAAAATCAACCCAAGGACTATTCACAACGATTATGACTCGCCTAAATGGTTCAAACTTCAGGGTCATCTTACCTAACTCTGGACGTATACCACTAGAGTCGAATGGAGCATTGAACAGTCTCATGTTCACTATTGATTTGAACAACTCAAATAATTCAGCTCCAACTAATATAACTATCTAATTGTAACAATGGACCCTTTTTCTTTTCTTCATAAAGTGACCATTTAGATTTACAACTTTTTCTCCCTTTTGGTCAAATATGAGGTGGATAATATAACAATTGAGTTCCCCCATCCTTCATAGTGTCACCCATTACCACTTTACGAAAGAGATCTTTATTCCACATTATTTTGCTCATAGCATAGTTCATACCACTTTTCCATCATCCAAAGTTGAATTTTCATTATCACTATAATTATAATTTATCTCCCGAAAACAAAATTTTATCACATCTACCCGTACCTTGACCCGGCAAATGAGATCGGACAAAATTATCAGTTCCATACACGACGGTTCAAAACTGAATTTGCGTAGCCACAATTGAGGGTCGTTGGGCTTTAAGATGTGATATTCCCGTGAGTCCATTACCTCTTTTTAATTCCTTGTTGACTGAACTATCACCTCCTTTGGGCTAATTGTAGGCCATGATTTTTGTTAACTAAACCATGTGAACATTCATTCTTCAAGAGGATTTTTTTTACCAATTTTGTGAGGCCCACCTTTGAAAATTATCAGTGGACTTTGTTTGCTAGTAGTATTCCTTACGTGAGCATAACATCTTCGCCAAGATTTTCAAAATGGTCTGGTGGTCCATGTAGAAAACCATCATGCGCATCCTTTTCATTAAAAGCATGCTTATCAATAGAAAGCACAAATATTCCCTCAATTCAAAAATCAATTCCATTTTGAATTTTCATATAGACTTAGACCGGAGGGTATGGGGGCCGGCTTAGGCCCGGCGCCGCACCCCCACACCACCCCCCATAGGGATGGTCTTCTCCGGCTCCCACACGACGTGCTCGACGGGCCATGATTCAAAAAACTAGCCGTTTTTAACGGCTATTTTAATAAAAAAAAAAAAAAAACTTTTTCATTTTAAATAAATACCCCTTCTCTCATCCATTTTTATATCCAAAATCTCAATACTTCTCCCTTCTCTCATCCATTTTTATAAAAAAAACTCCATCTTTTTTATAAAATCATGAATCCGTTCAACCCAAACAACCCCAACCTGAATAATCCCAACCCGAACCAAGCTAACTTTTTTTCGACTCCCGCTTACACTCCGACTATCGATCCTTCATGGGTGTCTCCGCAATTTACATTTTCGGGTTTCCAACAATCACCCAACGCCTTCAAACAAATGTCTCAAGTTCAACAAATGCAACATTACCAAGCACTCCAGCAAATGATGCAACTCAACTCGTTTGAATCTCTAGCGCAATTCCAATCGCAACCGCCAACATCCCAATCGCAACCCCCGGTTCCACTTGATGATGATGAAGAAGTCGTCCCCGAATCGCCACCTCAAAATCTCAAGCGCAAAAAAAACAAGGGGAATGGGACGGCGGTAGAAACCGTAGTCGAAACCAAAGGCGGTCCGAAACCAAAGGCGAGACCTTGGACAAAACTAGAGGAGGAGGCTCTAGCAATTGCGTTTGTTAAGTCCTCAACTTGCCCGTTTGTTAAGCCCTCAACTTGCGTTTGTTAGTACGGGAGGCTCCACCGCTTGTTGTCAAATCGACATAAATGACGACCCGGAATTTGACGAGGAGGTTTTGCCCGTTCATGAGTCGGAACGTCCCCCCGGAAGGGACAAAGCAAAAAAAGAGGTGGCCGGAAAGAGAAAATGGGGCGGCTCGGGCCAAACGTCTTTCGGGGCGGGTTCGAAAATGGACGAGTTGATATCTGAATTTCGTTCGTTAAAAGAGCTTACGGTGAAAAAATATAGTTATAAGCAAACCTTGTCGGCTGACTATGCTTGAGCGGAGGATTTAGGATTATGAGGTTGGATCTCGACTCGGTTCCGGAGGATGAACGCGAGGTTTGTGACAACCGGTGATTTACGGCTCTTAATTACGTGATTAACAGGTAATTAACACGATAATGAATAGTGTTTGAGACGCAGATTAACTCATTTAGGCCCTTGGAGAGCCCAGGAACGTTTATTCGACTGTACAGTGCGCGTATGGTGATTTACGGGAAACCTACTGAATATTACGCGACAACGGACCGATACCGTACGAAATACTGACAACGCCGACAAATATTAAATTTTTACGATATATTCTGGCTTCGTAATTAAATTTTAGCAATCGTAGTTGAAACCGGCTCGAAAAACGGATTAAAGACGGCAACGATGTAATTTTTCGCGATTATTACCCTTATCGACGCACGAACGCGACTACGACGGATACCGGAATTATTTCTACACGTTTTTAACTATGAAATATTATTTTACTAGGCTACGGTGATTTCGGTTTTAAAAACGGGTCTCGTAGGAATTACGGGCCACTTACACATGAGATGGGCTTGTCGGCCCTAGGCTCAAGCCCAAAACCCACAAGCCTAAACCTACACATAATATATTAAATCTTTTCCTTAAGAATCTTATCAAGATCTAAGAAATCTCTACAAGATCTAAGAAATCTATACAAGATTTACCAAATCTCTACAAACCTATATAAGATCCCTACAAGATGTTTGTCTCAAAAGTTGGAACACAAGATCTTACAAGATCTCAAACATCTCTATAAAACACCCTCATCTCCTTGTCTACACCCACACACTAACTTGTTCGGGGCGTTATGAGGGGGTTATGTTGAAGATGGCGCCCCTTTTTTTCCCCACTACGCATAACCTAAAACACCCTCATCTCCTTGTCTACACCCACACACTAACTTGTCTGCAACTAAATTAAACACACACACAAATTAAAACACAGAGAACTCATCACGAATCCAAACACCCCACCCTTCTTCCTTGTATACCCCCCACTCCACAGCCACCCTTTCCTCCATTTTACAGCCGGCCACCACTGTGGTGGCGGCACACGGTGGCAGCCACGAGGGAGAGAGAGATATCGAAGAGAGAGAGAGGGAGGCGGAACAGGGAGAGAGAACGAGATGAGAGGGAAAAAGAAGGAGGTCGCGTGCCTGTGACGGCGGCTGCTCTTCTCCGACAAGGGGGTACAAACCAGATAGACGGAGAGAGAGACTGTTCAAGTTCTGTGGAGAACGAGAGAGAGAGAGAGAGATGAAGGCATCGGAAGTGGAGCGGCGCGGCGGTGGTGGTGACGGTTTTCCTTCCCAGTAAGGCAGGAGTTTTATTTCTCTGTCCAACTCAGATTCTGCTTTTGATTTGGTTTTTGGTTCAAGCGTCTCGGGTCAGCAGGTTCAGGTTTCGGTTTGGTTCGGGGCTCAGTTTCGGTTCGGTCAACAGATTTGGGTTATGTTTAGTTTCGGGTCAGATCTGGTCAACGGCTCGGGTCCTGTGGTCAAAGACGGTCAGCTATGGTCAACAGCCAGATTTTGAAGCGGTTCGGGTTGACTCGGTCGGACCGAGTCAACTCGGTCACGGTCAAACCGAGTCAACTCAGTTGACTCGGTCAACTTAGTCAAACGTATCGACACGCGAAGATTGGTAAAGATTTTACGACGATTTATTTCATTATTTTCCTAATTTTATTATTTCGTGACTAACGAGCTCGAACCGATTAATTATAGTTTACGTATAATATATTTGACAAATTACATGTATATTGTTTGAATCTTGTTGAATTTAGAAAAATAACGACAACTGTGGTTGTCGGGGCGTCCAAAAAAACAAAGGAAACTCTGCACGATTTTCGAGAAAACCGTAAACAAAATGTGTTTTATAATAAAACGAACTTCACTTATCCAAATATTCTTTTATAAACGCGAATACAAGTATATAACTACTTACGACAACACTTTACAACATCACGAAAACGACGATTCGGATATTATTTTTGGCGAAGCTTTTATAAAATAAAAGGTGATATAATATTTTCAATTCTTTTATTATTTTCGACAATTATTTCAAGTATCAAACACTACGAATTCTTTTCTAAAATAAATATAATTTAGATGTTTATTTCAAATACCAAATGACATGATTTCGTTTTGTAAAAATAAATACAGTTTGTATATTTATTTGAAATATCAAACAACACGATTTCATCTTATAAAATAAATATAGTTTCAATATTTATTTCAAGCATCGTACCACACGAATTCCTTTATAAAAATAAATATAATGTTATATTTATTTCAAACACAACAACTCAAGGATTCTCTTATAAAATGAATTTAACTTTTTATATTTATTTCAAATGCCGAAACGGCATATACATATGTTTTGGCAAATATATACAAGACGCAATATATATAATACAAGTTTATTATATATTACTTTCATACGAATATTCCTATATACACAAACGACTTCTCGGGGAGACAAAGTTTAACTTAGTCATTTTCGTTAAATTAACAACTTACCGTTGAATTGTTCGGTTAACGATTCGGTGGAGCTCGGTGACACGTAGCTTAGTTACTGCTTTTGTTTAGAAACTTATAAGATATTCTGTGTTAGGAATATTGTAGAATGCACGCTAGCGAGTCTCGTCTTGGAAACGACATCACGAAGTCGTAATTAGCTAGCTTTGCACAAGGAATATCCAGGTGAGTTCATAACCCCACCTTTTTACGGTTTTACATTTTTATAAATGTTTTCGGGGTGGAAAGACATGCACTTTTTGCAAAGCATACAAGAATTACATATTTCTAAACCATTTTACAAGCAAGTTTTAACTGACACAAATGGTTTACGAAAAACTTATGTTTTATACCGGTTTTTCAAACAAGCGTATTTTTCGAAACGTGCATACACACGAATTCTAGTTTTCTAAACTACAGGAAAATACAAGTACAAAGAGGTACATCAAACTAAGGCATGATACATAGATCACGTGACGAATAGGGTACTATAAACACCATTAATCAACAATATACCTAGACCGCAGAACAAAAGGTTAGATCTAATGGGTTTCAGGCAGCCACACTCTGGGCCACGTGCTACCTGGAGTGTTTTTGTGTCTCAAGTCGTGAATCGACAACTAAAAATGCCTAGGTTTGGTGGCTTCCTATGTCGTTACATATGTTAGTGGCCTCGCGAACCATTAGCGATCTCGTATTCCTTACATTACAGAACTCAGTTTCAATACGTCTTTACAAATTACATTCCATGTTTTATACAAATTCAAAACATTGGATTATGCATGCAATGTTGTTAATGTCAGGGTGGACATTGACGGTTACACAGATTTTACAAATACAAGAGTTTACAAATACATGGTTTTACGAATATAATGTGTTACAAATACAAAGTTTCCATATAACTTGACAAGAAAATGATTTTAAATTCGTTTTCTCAACAACATTTCAAAAACCGGTTATTCAAAAAGATTTATTTTAAATCTTTTCCAAAACAAACTATGAACTCGCTCAACTTTATGTTGACTTTTTCGCATGTTTCTTTCTCAGGTTACTTTTCAAAGTTATGGCACGGTTGGAATCGGAAAACCATTGGAGATTCGAGTACTTAGTGGCGTTCATTTTCTAGAAGTCTTAGCTTAATTGCTTCCGCTGTGCATTGAAGATACCAGTCCAGTCACGCCAATGCTCTGATAATTTCGGGGTGTGACAGATTGGTATCAGAGTTATAGGTTACAACGAATTAGGTTTCTGTAGAGATATCTAGGCTCTAACCTCACTTTCCTCTGGGAACTTAGGATATTAAAACCTGAATACATACAGAACGCCTAAGACTCGAATATGGTCTCAAACCATTGCCGAAAAACAAACAGTCAAAATTTTGTTTTCAAACATACGCTATTGTGGTGTTTTACACACGGTACATAAAACAATTACATACAGTACACAAAACTTTGAGAGTTTAGGAAACATGCATTTAAAGACCTTCGGAAAACTTATTTTGAAGTTCGTTAAAGGTCAACACGTAGGAACCGCGAATATTAACTCGGGCACACACTATTATCCATATTGTCTATGATATTTTGACTTCCCGAGCAGGCAGCCCACGCATAACGAAACGCTAGTGCACGAGAATACATGGAACTCAAATTTTACGTCAACGGATGTCGGAGTACATCGCATTCTACGCGAAACGAAACTCTAGTGCACAGGTATACGTGAAACTTAAGCTATACATCAACGGAGGTTGAAGTACGTCACATACGAATTTCGAGGAAGCGGCAGTTTGGCACGCGGTCCTGCAAACGACATGAGTCATGCTAAGAAGAAGACGCATGTCTCCGTGTTCCCCCTATCTCAATAACGACAATTATGCTATGTTCGACATTCCATGGTAATGTCACCTAACAACCGGTCATCACATGAAACCCAAGGTAAAGTCCTTAAATTTCTTTTATTGAGATTTCGACTTTTGCATCAAACGAGTAGATTTTCACATCTCTACTCCTCTTAATGGTCATTGTATCACGATCATTTCCTTCATTATAACGAATACTCATTTGGTTCATTTCTATATGTTACGCATGCATCGTTTGTTATGCATGTGGTTTCGTTTCAAATAAGCGTTTCATCAAAGTTCAAATATTATTTCGCTAAATCTAATTATTGTTTTTTTATTCGAATGACCCGCATTATTGTAATTGTTGGCTTCTTTGTTATCAAGTCAACACATTTTCTTGAAATTTCTTTTTCTTTTCAAGTTACATACAAGGTTTTTCGTTGTAACCATGCCGAAAGTTTTCTTGTCGATACATGTAATTATTGTCGGCTTGCGCCGAAACCAAGATTCAATTGTTTGAAACTTGTTCATTACGCATATTCAATTCAACACACCATATGATGTATTGAAAGCATCATATTCAAATTCGTATTAACAAGTGTTTCATTTGTTTCGAGTCGTAGTAGACTTGTTTGATCTACGACTCCATTAGGTCGTTTGATGATTCCGACACTATGAAATGGTGATTTTCACTAGTTTGAAGCTTGCGCTAAACTCGTTTACGCATCTCATGCACGGATTTAATTATTTATTTATTGATTTGCTTTAAATCCGCTTCGATTTATCATATTTAAGCGGTCTTAACACAATTGTGTTAACGATTCGGTGGAGCTCGGTGACACGTAGCTTGGTTACCGCTTTTGTTTAGAAACTTATAAGATATTCCGTATTAGGAATATTGTAGAATGCACGCTAGCGAGTCTCGTCTTGGAAACGACATCACGAAGTCGTAATTAGCTAGCTCTGCACAAGGAATATCCATGTGAGTTCATAACCCTACCTTTTTATGGTTTTACATTTTTATAAATGTTTTCGGGGTGGAAAGACATGCAGTTTTTGCAAAGCATACAAGAATTACATATTTCTAAACCAATTTACAAGCAAGTTTTAACTGACACAAATGGTTTACGAAAAGCTTATGTTTTATACCGGTTGTTCAAACAAGCGTATTTTTCGAAATGTACATACACACGAATTCTAGTTTTCTAAACTACGGGAAAATACAAGTATAAAGAGGAATATCAAACTAAGGAATGATACATAGATCACGTGACGAATAGGGTACTATAAGCACCATTAATCAACAATATACCTAGACCGCAGAACAAAAGGTTAGATCTAATGGGTTTCAGGCAGCCACACTCTGGGCCACGTGCTACCTGGAGTGCTTTTGTGTCTCAATTCGTGAATCGACAACTAAAAATGCCTAGGTTTGGTGGCTTCCTATGTCGTTACATATGTTAGTGGCCTCGCGAACCATTAGCGATCTCGTATTCCTTACATTACATAACTCAGTTTCAATACGTCTTTACAAATTACATTCCATGTTTTATACAAATTCAAAACATAGGATTATGCATGCAATGTTGTTAATGTCAGGGTGGACATTGACGGTTACACAGATTTTACAAATACAAGAGTTTACAAATACAAAGTTTCCATATAACTTGACAAGAAAATGATTTTAAATTCGTTTTCTCAACAACATTTCAAAAACCAGTTATTCAAAAAGATTTATTTTAAATATTTTCCAAATAAACTATGAACTCGCTCAACTTTATGTTGACTTTTTCGCATGTTTCTTTCTCAGGTTATTTTTCAAAGTTATGGCACGGTTGGAATAGGAGAACCATTGGAGATTCAAGTACTTAGTGGCGTTCATTTTCTAGAAGTCTTAGCTTAATTTCTTCCGCTGTGCATTGAAGATACCAGTCCAGTCACGCCAATGCTCTGATAATTTCGGGGTGTGACAAGGTTTACCGGAGGATGAAAGAGGAGGTTAAGAAAAAATGGACGTTGTAGGTTGTTTATTTTTTTAGTCGTATCGTTATTTTTTTTTTCGCTTTTATGTTTTCCGAATCTAGGGTTAGTAATTTTAATTTTTAGGAAATGTAATTTTTTTATGTTATGAAATGAATTTAATTATGTTGTTTTATGTTTTAATTTTATTAATTTTTAATAAGTTTTTATCAAGTTAACAAAAAAAAGTTAGAAAATTATAAAATAATTGTGTGGGGGTATGCCCATCCTCCACCCCCTTCAAAAAGCAAGGAAGGCCATCTTCCATGTGATGGTGATGTGGTGTCTACGTGGCGGCCCATCCTCATGGAAATGAGGCTCTCCATACCCTCCATTCTTAGGAGATACCATATCCAAGTCAACCATCAAAATTCCCTTACTTGACGGCTGAATTAATGAGGCTTCCAAATTTATCTCACCATCACACTGATAGCCTCGCAGTTATGCAACTCCTTATCGCCAACCACTATATTCATCTAAACACCATCACTATTGCTCGGTTTCACCAGTGGCGTAGCCAGAAATTTTTTCTTATGGTGTCATTTTTTATGGATACCCCGGTTTATAATAACCCGAAGTCGAACTTTTTGGATCGGTTCGGATCTAGTCGGGTTGAATCACACATAATAAAAGCAAATATCACAATAAAAGTACAATTTCATTGAATGAAAACACATAATAAAATTATAAAGTCATTTGAAATAAAAAATGTCATTTAATAGTTGCTTTGTATGCATTTTCATCTTTTTAAAACGATTCATAATGTTTTCAATGGCAACTTGCAAAAATAAACCTCTTTTTCATTATAACAAACAAGTGCAAGCATCATTTAAATGATCATCAAACATCCGGTTAGGTTAAACAATTGAAACAAAACCAATTAGACATAGTCATATAATGCTTACTGGATTAGAAAAAATAAAATTAAGCATGGACCTCTAATGATTTAAAGTATACTAATTAAATTCAAGTAACTGGGCTTAATTTTTGAACTATAAATTTGTTTATTATGTAATTCTCAGAAGAAAACAAAACAATGGTGTCGTTTATAAAAAGACAATGGTGTCGCTCGAATTTTTCCTATTATAAAATTCAATGGTGTCGGGCGACACCGTTGTTCAAAGTGTGGCTCCGCCACTGGGTTTCACCCTTAAAACCTCATATATCGGTTCGTCCTCTTGAATGGAAATACTGTAAAAAACTTTTTGCACCCATAAACATTCATCTTCATTAGGTTTAATCCGGTCTTCATCAAATCTGATTGTTTTCCATTAAACACTATTAAGATCGGAGGCTATCATGATTGTGTTTGTTTGAATTAATTAATCAAATGAATGAAAATAAGAATTGATTGAATGCAGCGGAAATGAAAACAAACTTTGTAAACACAATCAAGGAAGAATAGTTTTCAATAAACACATGTTTATCATTAGTCACACGATTACAAACATAATGATTACATGCATGCTTACATACTAAACTCCCCCTCAGCCTGAGCTCACTGGTTGATCGTACAAGATGAATGGATTGGAGGAGAAGACTCGCTCAAATAGAACAGTACAAAATGTTCTATTTATAGTACAGATCAAACCACTGAGAATCAAAGCTGACGTCACCATGAAAGTGACTGCTAACTTCCTAACAAACTCTAACAACTGTTCTTTACAACTACTGATGACTAAACAACTGATTACAAGTAAATTACAAAGCATAAGTAAACTACTGCTTCAATTTCCACTGAAGTAGTCTAAGCACTGATGTTGAGCATCAGTGCTTTCTTCAAAGGTGATAAGTCCTTGAATGGGCAGTGCTTTAATCTTCAGCAGTACTTAGGAAACATCAGTAGATAGAGCTTCAGTACTTTAGCAGCATCAGTCTTTAAGAGCAGCAGTTGTTGCAAGAGCAGTACTTGAGTCCATCAGATGTTTGGACCACTTTCAAGGGGAAAGTTTTAGTGCAAACAACTGCTTATTCTGAATCCATTGTTCTGAACCAGTTTTGGCTTTACATTATCTGTTCCTCTGTAGGGTTCAATCCCAACAATCTCCCCCTGGAACAGATGATGCCAAAACCCTTCATTATTCTAGATTTTTATTGTCTCATCAAGAGTTCCCTGACTTGACCTTTGAATTATAGTTCAAAGTTCATGGAATCCATATCATCCTCTTCCCTGCACAGTGTAAGCTCAAGGAGATCCTGTAGATCTTCAACACCCAGGCCTAGTGCTTGTTCCCTTGATATTTGCTTCACCTCACCACTAGATTTGAGCAAAGTCAATACGTGGGTCTGTTTGTCAGATTTCCACTTTAGTATTTTTGAATTCAGTGGGTTTCTTAGGAGAGGTTTATTGATGATGAGTTTGGAGATGGAGGCCAGGTAATGACTGCTTAGGCAGTGTTTGTAGCTTTTGCTAATTCAGGATTTTCTGCTATCATTTGCTGAAGGACCATTTTTATAATGTAATCCCGTTGTGCTTTATCTGCTTCTGTTTCTGCATCCATCTGCTTTTGTTTCCTTCTTTGATAAAGGATGGCAGCAGGTGGAGCAGTGGATCTCCTGATTTGTAACTTTTGTGGTTTAACTGGAACCACTGCTTCAGGATAAATAGGCTTTTGAGGAGCAGTGGGATCTTTCTTTCTCAACTCTTCCAACCTTTTGTAGGTATCTATCACTTTTTCCTCTTTCCACCTGGTAACCTGATTCCTTGACCCATAATCAGCAGCAATAAGCTCTTCTTTCATTCTCTTCAGCTTTAAAGCCCTTTCTGGTACATTCTTCTTGTATTTAGGCCAAACAGGAGGAGTGTGTTTTACTTTATCTTTGTTCATCTTTTGCACTCTTTCTAACTCCTCTTTAAGCTCACTGATGGTCCATTCTTTGTATTGATATTTCTCTGCCTTGTATTTCTTGAAAGCCATGATGTGATCAATGTAATCTTTTCTCAGGCTTTCATCATCTCTTTCTGATAGTTTCTGACAAAGATCTTTTGAAAACTGCTCCAAAGTTCTGACTTGAGTGAGCAGGTATTGAAAGTTTATTTGAATCTCTTTGTCAGATTTTCCCCCTGAATTTATTTTAGAGATATCCTCTGCTTGTTGAGCCTTTAACTTCAAATATTCTTCTATGTTATTTGGTCTAGGATATCCTTGAAGAGATGGTAAATTTCTTTTTGCAGGGTCATCTTCAGAGTAGAAGGATTTTATCTCCTCTCTAACTGCTGGAAGATCTAATGGATACTGGACTCCTGCAGGAGCAATGGCAGTATTTGGATTAAGAGCTTGTACTGAAGAAAGTGGAACAGGGTTTGGAATGGTAGCAAGGGTAAGTGGTTGTGAAGATGTTGGAGGTGGTGAAGAGTCATCAACCAGTATTATCCTTCTCCTTTTGGGTTTTGGAGAGGTTGGTGGTGGATTTGTGGGTTGAGTGGTAGTGATTGAAGTGGTAGGTGGCTGAAAAACAGCTGTTGAAACAACTGGTGTTTCAACCACTGTTGTCATTACAACTGCTGATGCGTCATCAGTTGTCTTCTGCTTTTTGGCAGGTGGTGTTTGTGATGGTGGTTTTGTTTGTAATGTGGCAGTGGGTTGTATGGTTGTTGTTGAAATGGTGAGGGCAGTGGTTGAAGTGTGTGTTGATGTAGTATTGGTGGCAGTTGTTGGGATAGCATCTGTTGAAACCACTATAGTACCAACAGCTGTTGATACAACAGGTGTTTTAACATCTGTTGGTTTGGAAGTTTGATGAGAGGGATTTTTGGGGATTTGGGGAGTTTGTTTGATGGTTTTGGAAGGTGTGGATTTGGGTTGGCTTGCTTTTCTAGTAGGCCTTCTTCTTTTTGGCTTAGGAATAACCTCCTCTTCCTTAGGCACAGAAGTACCCTACTCTTCTCTTTCCATCATAACTTTCTTTTCCTCCTCAAACCTTTTAGATCCTTTTATCTCCATTGACTCTTTCATACCTTCTTTTAAATTAGCAAAGGCATTTTAAGTCTCATCAACCTTTTTAGAACCATCTGGCCTAGGGATTTTTGCAACCAGTTTTGACAATGGATCTGGTTTCATGTATCAGCCATCTTCATATCCCCTCTTCTTTTTCTCCCCTTTTTTGGCATCATTAGGTGGATTGTCAACAAAGATAATTGAAGGAGGAGCAGTGCCAGTGGTTTGTAGTAAATGGGCCTTAATTGCCTTGATGTCTGCTTGTGTATCCTTGAACCTAGCTTCCATCAAATTTCTGATCTTTTGAATTTAAACTTCATGTTGTTGATCAGCATATTCTCTTTGTTTGTGAAGCAGAGGTTGAAACAAATCCCAAAGCTCAGTGGGAGTAGGAGCAGATGATGGAGCAGATGTTGCAGATGTTGCAGCAGTGGGTGTAGCCTTTTGAGCTTGTAACACCTGTTGCATCATAGTTTTGATTTCTGCAACAGATGTGTCAATTTTGTCAACCCTCTCAGTCAATTCTCTATATTTTAAACCATCACCCAAGTGAATGGGATCATCTGATTTCCCACTGGCAGTGGTTGTATCAGCAGTTGACTTAGGGAAAGATTTCCAAAAGTCATCCACTGATGCCCCTTTTTCTTGGTACTGGGGACTTCTTTCCTCAGCAGAGGTTACCAAAGTAAACACACCAGTGGGTATTGGAAATACACTAGTAGTCACCTTGGTTCCCAAAGAGGAAATTGCCTTCAAGGGAGTCTGAGTTATGAAACAACTGTCCAGGTGTAAATCAGTGGATTCAACACCTGTAGTTGCTGCTCCACTTGAACTACTGACAGGAAGTACTTGTACTTCCTGTAGTGTAACCTCCTCAGTTGTTGGTGGGTTAGCAGTGATAGGGAGCCTAGGCTCAGTCACTTGTTGAGGTATATTCTCAGTTATAGGTGGTTGAGAATAACTGATTTGTGTCTGGGCTATATCAAGTGCATCCAACAAAGGTAATATTTGTGGTGGAATTTAGGCAGTGAGTATGGGTGTAGAAAGTGAATTTGCCCCGGGAGTTGGGCTGTGGATGATGGAATCAAGTGATTCCAGAGCATCATAATGTGGTGTCCCTGTTGATACAACCTGATCTTTTTGAGAAGAAGCAGGAGGAATTTGAGGCTCAGGTTGATATCTTTCATCCAACTGCTGTGAGGAAGTAGCAGCAGTGGTTATTGGTGACTTTTGTGTTGTCACAGGTAGAATCTCTGGGATCTCATCTTCTAGAGTTACCTTTTTAGTGGGTTTGGGGGGGGGGGGGGGGCTTTTGGACATTTTTCTTTTTGGTTCTTTTGGTGATTTTAGGTGTGGGTTTCACAACAGTGGATTTGCTACTGTGATCACCTTGAGCAGTGGGCTCAACAGCAGGGACCTGATGAGCAGTGGTTGCTGCTAAATTCTGCTCAGGTTCCTCTGTTTGTGTTTTTGAAGGTTTTAACATTCTTGTGAATGTTTCAGCAGTTAAACTGTTTATTTGAAGAGGATTACCTTGGATAAGCACATGGGCATTATCCTTTGAAAAAATATTTTTAAAATAATAACTCAAAAACCTTGGAAATAATAAAAAAGATTTTTTATTAACATTTTTGACCAGATCATTAAAAATCTCTTGGGAGTAATTAAAATTTTCATTTTGCAAGATAGCATATCCCAAGTATTGGATTTTTAATAGGATTTCATTAAAACGGTGGTCTTGTTTGAAACACACATGAGGAGGGTATGGAACAAAAACCTCATGGCATGTGGAAAACTGCCCTTTTGCAAAGTATCTTTTTTTCATTTCCTCTGCATACCCTCTCTCAATAAAATCGGTTTGATACTCTGTTTTTGGAAAAGAGTTTTTACCTTGAATATCATCGAGTTCAAAGACCTTGGAGATGGTTTGAGGTGTGATGGTAACTGGAATACCCTTTATTAATGAAGTGATAGCTACAGGCTTTTTGTCCTGAGTATCAAGTTTTGCATGTTTCCAGAACTCTCTTTGGGTATCCAGATAAATGGTTGCATCGTAGGTTAACAAAGTTTTATACTTTGTGGAAGAAAGTGTGTCTATGACGGAATGAAAGGTTGTGTTTTCACTTGGTTTTTCAAGTATACACAAGTAATTGTGAGGGGTTTTGAATGGGAGAGCCATGGTGAATCGATGATGTTTGTGAGCGAATGAAGAAGATGAGCGATTTGAGAGAATTTGATGAAAACTCTTTTTGAAAGGAATTTTCAATTCAATTCGACAGTGAAAACCCTGTTTGGGGTTTTGATCAGGGTTTTATGAAGTGGAAAAGTGAATGCTGATGTGGCAGCGGTTACAAAGATCTGTCAGATATGTACTGTCCACATGCCAACCTCTGATGAGTAATGGAAGACAGTTGTTTAGGAAACCACTGATGGAACAAGTATCAGTGGTTTGATGAAAGGACAAATGAGAAAAGTGGCAGACTTTTACTATCAGTGGATGGCCTTGTCAGTGGGTTAAAAACACTGAGGTTTGACAACAGTGATTTACAATAGAAATGAAGGAACAGAGGTTGACTTTCAGCAGTGGACGGTATTAACAAAAAAGGTTTTTGAACCAAAACAGTGGTTACGGCAGACTTTAAAGGATTAATGAAAAATTTTCATTTTTATCTATTTTTAAGGATGAATTTTTGATTTTCTGAAAACATTTTAATGCTTTATTCATGAGAAAAACAGGATTTTGCATGTTATTCTCTGTTAAGCATGCCAATCCTAGAGATTAAGCTTTCAAAGGTGGATGCGTCTAAAGCTTTTGTCAACACATCTGCCAGCTGATCTTTAGTTGGAACATGGTGCAGAGAAATCAAACCTTTTTCATAGCAATCCCTCACAAAGTGATGTCTGATATCAATGTGCTTGGTGGTTGAATGGGATATTGAACTTTTGATGATATATTTCAGCTACCTGACTTCCCTGCATAAAAGAAATCTTTTTGAGCAATTATACCAAAATCCAATAACATATTGGAAGTAACAAACAGTTGGACTTTTCAGCTTGCAGCAGCATTATAATGATCTTCAGTCAGTGGTTGTGAAAACATCTGCTGCTTGTGCTTAGTCAAAAACACTAGGTGAATTGACATCCTCCTGTTGTAAGTTTCCACACTTTTGGTGTTGAAAATTTTCTAGATAATGTGAATCTTGACAACCATGCTCCCAACATATGCTATGTTCTTTGAGGACCCACTTTTTTCCATTTGGATTCTTGTCCTTTGGCTGTGGTACAAGGTTTTTCAAGCTTGTTGTCACTGAACTGTTGAAGCTCCTTTTATGTGACAGCTACCCAACTTTCTGTGTTTTAGTGCACCAAGGTGTATGACTTGTTGATGAAATGGTAGAATGTCAACAAGAGAACAAATGTTTTAGGATTATTCTTTTGAAAGAATCCATTTTCATTGATGTTGTCAAGTGTTTGGTGAAATGAATGAGTTATAGAAGGATTGATATTTTAAAGGTGAAGTTGTAGATGTGATTCATCTGAGCTAACAACTATTGGTGACTTTAGATGATCCAACAGCTGTTTGAAATGAAGGTGGAAGGATTTGAAAGATGGGTTTGGCACACTGATGATCTTTATCCATTTTTTATGGATTTTTATCAACAGTGGTTAGGGGTGAAGTAGTGGTAGAGGTTTAAAAGGCTATTTTGGTCAAACACTGTTTGTACATTAGTGGGTGAGCTTTAACAGCTGTTTTGAACATCTGCTGCTCTTGATGAAAGACATGATTTTGACTTGTGATATCACAATATCTGTTGATGGTGATTGTGAGTTACTTGCAGAATCAACTTCTTGACAAACACATTTTAGGTGCAAGTTTATCAGAATTAATCATAACAACAGGGTTTACAGGGATTTTTAATGCAGAGAATTCACAGGTTTTTGCATTCAAGGTTTTATCACACATCTACTTTATGTTTTAAACATTCTATATATTTGACAGTGGTTGAGTATCCCAGAAGATTATTACATTTTACTTTGACCGTTCATTTTGTGTTTTAACCTTTTGAGAATTTAGAGAAAAACATGAGCAGTCAAATGTTTGAAGTTTGTTGACAATCAACTATTATTACTGATTCAGACTTGAGTTTATGAATGAAATGATCTAGACTCTAATATCATCTCCTTTTGATCCATTATCAAGGAATATATTACCATATGTAAAAATAAAAGGGTTTTACAACCTGACAGGAGTTTGAACTTTCACTATCTAAAATAAGCAAAAGTGCAAAATATCATTAAAAAAATAAAGAATAATATATCTTGTTTTATTTAATTAAACCTTTACAAGAAAAATAAGTAAAGATTTTCTGAAAGCAACATCAATTGGATCTGGTGAAACCAACATAGTTTTCATCATAAACACTCATAAATCTATGAATGACTATATCCAATCCGAGATTATTAAATTTTACTAACTTTAACAATCATCGGTAGTTTAAATCAGATTATCAGTGTTACGTGAATTCTATGAGATAGATGACATCTTGGTTGTTTTACAAAAGTTTTTCGAATAATCAACTTTGAACGTGATTACCCTTTACTTTTGTTTTTCAACAAATACGACCAACCTTAGTATCAATAAATTTTGAGCTGAACTGTTATGTCAAATTGATTGTTAGATCGAATTTGACTGTCCTGGCTCTGATACCAATTGTTAAGATCGGAGGCTATCATGATTGTGTTTGTTTGAATTAATTAATCAAATGAATGAAAATAAGAATTGATTGAATGCAGCGGAAATGAAAACAAACTTTGTAAACACAATCAAGGAAGAATAGTTTTCAATAAACACATGTTTATCATTAGTCATACGATTACAAACATAATGATTACATGCATGCTTACATACTAAACTCCCCCTCAGCCTGAGCTCACTGGTTGATCGTACAAGATGAATGGATCGGAGGAGAAGACTCGCTCAAATAGAACAATACAAATTGTTCTATTTATAGTACAGATCAAACCACTGAGAATCAAAGCTGACGTCACCATGAAAGTGACTGCTAACTTCCTAACAAACTCTAACAACTGTTCTTTACAACTACTGATGACTAAACAACTGATTACAAGTAAATTACAAAGCATAAGTAAACTACTGCTTCAATTTCCACTGAAGTAGTCTAAGCACTGATGTTGAGCATCAGTGCTTTCTTCAAAGGTGATCAGTCCTTGAATGGGCAGTGCTTTAATCTTCAGCAGTACTTAGGAAACATCAGTAGATAGAGCTTCAGTACTTTAGCAGCATCAGTCTTTAAGAGCAGCAGTTGTTGCAAGAGCAGTACTTGAGTCCATCAGATGTTTGGACCACTTTCAAGGGGAAAGTTTTAGTGCAAACAACTGCTTATTCTGAATCCATTGTTCTGAACCAGTTTTGGCTTTACATCGTCTGTTCCTCTGTAGGGTTCAATCCCAACAAACACTCCTAACAAGATTCGTTTTCAAAAACCGGTTTGAGGAATTGGGGATGGGGATTTGGATGGTTGAAAGGATTCTCCTCAGCGGCAGATCCATAGTATTTTTTAGGGTGGGCACAAAATGAATTGAATCATATAAAGTCGGCTCAAAATGCACTGGGTAAAAATAAGATGATACGAAAGGGTTGGATATAATGCATGGGTGGGGGATCTTCTGCTAATGGAAAGATGGCCACATTTGTTTGTTTTGGATTCGAATAAAATATGCAGGATTTCGGAAAGAATGGAGACAAGTCAAGGAAGTCGGGGAGGGACTTGGAGTTGGGTCAGACAACCAGAGTCGGATGCAGAGATTAAGGAGTGGCAGGAATGTCAAGAAGTTATAAACAAGATGAGGATGTCAAATGATAAAGACTCATGGCTTTGGAACGCTGACAGACAGGATGGCTTCTCGGTGAAGGCCGTGAAGAAGATTATTAATGAAGATAGGGGAAGTAGTCATCTCCCTAAATTTGAATGGAGTAAATGGGTCCCAATCAAATGTAATATTATGGCTTGGAGAGGCAATTTGGATAGACTGGCCACCAGAGTTAATTTGAGAAGAAGAAACGTGGATTTCCCTTCGGTTGCGTGCCCTTTTTGCGACGAGTACGAGGAAACTGTAGATCATTTGTTTACCGCATGTTATATAGCTAATCGGGTTTGGGCGGCTTTGAGCGCGTGGTGCAAGATCGCTTCGATATTTGCTTTTGAATTCAAAGATTTAATGGATATTCACAATTCTACTCAGGGAAAGAAAAAAATGAAGAAGATTATTCATGGGTTGATTATTATCTCGTGTTGGTGTATTTGGAAAGTCAGAAACGAGCTGGTTTTCAAGCAGATCAGAAGAAGTTCGCAGGATATTTTGTTGGAGATTAAATCGAGAGGGTTCGGTTGGCTTAAAAATAGATCGTCATATAAATATATTAGCCGGAAGGAATTGTGTAAATATTCTATGTATATGTTGTAATTTGGTCCTTCGGGGGTGTTG
The DNA here is from genome assembly GCA_030545235.1 of Helianthus tuberosus. Lineage (NCBI taxonomy): Eukaryota > Viridiplantae > Streptophyta > Magnoliopsida > Asterales > Asteraceae > Helianthus > Helianthus tuberosus. The sequence goes on along the minus strand of CM060420.1, from coordinate 129,365,946 downwards.
GTTTGTATTGGCCTTTTGCCCGTTTGGGTCGGAGGTTTGTTTTAATGAAGTTTAATTTTCAAAAAAAATAATAATAAAATAAAACTACTCATGTTTTGTTATATAATGATACGATTCCATTTTTCATTCGTTAGGGTCAAAATCAAACTTGTATATAAAAGAAAGAGTTAACTTTTGTTTTGCTCCATATGGTTTGGTCGTTTTAATAATTTTGCCCTAATCCTATAAAAAGTGTCATTTTGCTCCAATAGTTTACTATGTTTTTTTTTTCCAATTTGCTCACTGACACTAACTCCATCCAAAATGTATGTTATAAAGGAGGGTATTTTAGTAATTTTATAGATAAATATTTAATTTTATTTGGTTTTTTTTGTTAGTATTAGAAATAAAAAATAAAAGTTTAACTATATACCATTAAAATATATACACACACCTTCTTCATCAACCATTAATATAGATTCACGGACACTCTCTCTACCCCTTCTCTCTACCACCATTAATTTTTATGGTTGTAGGTGGGTTATGGTGAAAGTGGAGGAAATGGGGACGGTGGTTGTTTGAAGATGGTGTAATGGCGGCGGCGTTAATGGTGACAGGATGGAAGTGGTTTGCGGTGATGTGGTGGCTAGGATGGTTGTGAAATCTGTTAGGGTTTCTGGTTGGTTTGGGATGGAGGGATGGTCGGCCGGTGTTTGGTGGTTGTTGTGAGGAAAATGATGGTGGATAGTGAAGGTTGAAGGTGGAGATGGTGCGAGTAGGTGGTTAATCTGCGGAAGAGAAAGGTGGTGTTCGTAGTTAAAGGTGGTGGTTGTTGTGACAACAAAGGTGGGAGTAGAGGTGATCAGAGTTCGAGTGGTGGTTGCAGGTGATGGTGGTAGTAGTGGTGATGGTGGTTGTCATGGTGGTGGTGGTGGTGTTATGGTGGGCATCCACGTATATGCCAAATGCTAATTTTTAACACGTCAGCATCCACATAGACATCTACGTCATCATACACTAACGAGGTTAGATCTCAGTTAGAAAAAAGTACCGTGAGAGAAATTGTGTTAAAATGTGGGATCGTCACGAAACATTTTGTTTGTTGAGACTGTTGACAGCCAATCGATAATGATCAGGATAATTTAAATCCATTATTCCTTCTTTTAATAATTCATTTGGTTTTTAATAATATGTATTGGCCGGGTCTCTTACACGTACCAATCATTTTAAAACCTAGCAAACCCCAACGCAGAGCTCAATTACTATAAGGCATATAAGGACAAAAATGCAATATTATATAGTATTAAAAGTTTAAGTAATACAATATTTAAAGCATATGGCTCAATCTTTTATGAAATATTATTGACATTTAATCCAACTTTTTTTTAACGGCAAATTTCTTTTATTCTATGACGTCTATGGGACTTGAACTTAATACCTCCCTCTCCCAAGGTGTTTAAAAGTATTACCTTTGCGAATGGGCCACCACCCCATTGGTGACATTTAAACCAACTATCCCAGCAATTTCCATACATCCTTAACTTTTTCATACATTAATATTTTATTTTTAAATTAAACCATAAGAACGACCATTTTATTGTATTTTACTTGAGTATAGCATATTGTTTTTTCTTTAATTTCAAGAAAACTAACATGTTACGTGATTAATAGTGTTTATGCTCTCTGTCATATCGCACTGACACCCACACCGCATATATATATTTAGAAGAAAAAGACTAAATGCAACAAAATAAAATGGCGTTTTCGTTCAAATCAACAAAATATGTATGCACCACATCTAGATCAGCATAAAAACATGGAGATAGATACATGAATATCAAGTTGAAATGTCTTTCTTAGAAAACTAATTAAATGATGAAACTATTGCCAAAAACTTCTTCTAGGTTTAAACCTTAAAATTATAAAAACCTCATGGTTTTATCCAAGGTGACCCTGATAAATTTTATTCATATGTACCAAGTTGAGAATATTACTCAGGATAAAACTTGGTAAAAGACATAGAACTTTCCAAGTGGGCCCTTTTGGCGTTTGAAAGGGGCAAAAGATTAATACAATTAAGGGAGTCAAAGTCTTGACGGTGTTAGAAGTTAGTAGATGTGGAATGAATGGGGGAAAAAGAGTCAAAGTCAAAAATCTTGATGGTGTTGGTAAATGTTGAAATATTACATAAGTGGTGGGGTTTCTAAGGCAGCATATAAGACCGGACAAGTTATGAGTTTGTGAAGGGTATTCAAATAAGAATTCAGGCTCCCTCTTTTATTCAAAAACCTCAAGCAAAAAAAAAAAGATATACAAGTGTAATACGCACCCGTCTTTACGTCTTTACACACGTTATAAGTTGGCTACTTGTCAAACCTCTCCTATTGGGCATTTGAAATGATTCTCATCATCACTTTTGTGTCCATTTTCTTATCTAGTCCAACTCTTCTATGCTCTGCTACATATAATACATCTAAGCCTACATGCCCGAAAACTTTCAGTTGCCCAGATTTTGGTCCGTTCAAGTTCCCTTTCTACAATACTACTGATACTCGATGCGGTTTGATCAAGGTTAACTGTAGTTCGAGTAATCAGAGTATTCAATTTGGAGGACACTCATATCAGATTATTAACAAGTATTTTGGTGGTCCTTCAGTCAACATCCAAAACAGCACATTTCAAAAACTTGTAAAAACAAACAGTTGTGAGGCTCTTATGAATAATTTCACTTCTCCAACTCCTCACTTGTTTTCCATCTCAATCAAACCTCTCATGACTCTCTTCAAATGCTCAAAACATCCCATTTATACTACAGATTTTGATGCTTATTTTGACCAACCTAATTATAATAGCTACAACAGATGCAAGCATCACAATTTTTATTATATGCATCCCATCAGCACTACACCAGTTCCAAGTAATCTCCCAAAGAGTTGTGAAGTAATACAGCTACCAGGGAGAGTGCAAATAGTAAATGGTGTACCTAATTACACCCATATATTTTCTCTTCTCACTTCTGAGTATTATATTTCTTTTCGGTCACCATCCTGTAACGAGTGTCTCAAGAAAGGCGACTGTCCTAACCATGATGATTTTGAGTGTTTGGATTCCAAAAAAGGTATTAATTGCTTTCTCTCTCTCCTTATTCCCTGGAAAAAAAATACTGACCTGCGTATAACTTATCTTTTGTCATCTGATTACTGCAGACAAAAAAAAGATACTGATCCTAGGTAACTTACCTCTTCAATCATCATCATCATCATCATCATACTCAGTAAATCCCATCAATAGCTAAGCTAAGATAGGGTCTGAGAAGGGTTTTCCTATACCTCATAGGAATTGAGAGGCTGCTTCCAGTGCTTGATATAGTAGTTTTGCATCAAGCCTTGGACACAAGGCACTTAACACTCAACAATCGGGACAAAGGCCGATTAGTGCATGTACCCTTTTGTCTTTCGGCTATCAACGCCACCACATGATGCATGATTAACCATCCCCCTCTTTTAACATCATTTTCACGAAATTGTTAAAATAACGTTAAAATTAGTGCACATTCACTTTTTCACCCGAGCGTCCACACATATATACATTATATGTGCATACCGCAAACGGGACTATATATTATTACTATTTCAATCATACATAACTTACTACTTCAATCATACATATTATTACTATTCACATACATGAAAGAATCTATAACTGAAGTTGTTGGATTTTCTTACTCTAGCTCTCACTGGATCTGCCTTCATCCTAGTGCTCTTTGCTGCCGTGTTCATAATCTTATATCGCTATAAGAACAATCCTTTTTCGTATTTTTTATCTAAGGATACATCCCCAAACCCTGAAGATGCAAGTTTCTTCTTTGGCGTTTCTGTTTTCTCCTACACGGAGCTTGAAGATGCCACTAACAATTTCGACCCTTCTCATGAACTAGGAGATGGAGGTTTTGGAGCTGTTTATTATGGTGAGAATTATCATTCTAATTAACACATGAAACAACTGAGGTCACTAATAAGTAATAACCATATAACACTCTCTACTTGCTAAAAAATCCTACTTGTCATGTAACTAATACATTTCTACTTCAATTGTTCATACCTTATTTTTCTGTACAAGGTAAACTCCAAGATGGGCGAGAGGTTGCAGTGAAGAGACTTTATGACCACAACTACAAGCGAGTCCAACATTTCATAAATGAGGTTGAAATTCTCACCAAATTACGGCATCCACACTTAGTCTTGCTTTATGGTTGCACCTCTCGACAAAGCCGAGATCTTCTCCTTGTTTATGAGTACATTCCCAATGGCACTGTTGCTGATCACCTCCATGGGGAACAAGCAAACCCAGGCTTGTTACCATGGTCAATCCGTATGAAAATCGCCATTGAAACCGCCAGTGCACTAGTCTATCTCCATGCCTCCGAAATTATCCACCGAGATGTGAAGACGAACAACATACTTCTTGATCACAACTTCTGTGTCAAGGTAGCAGACTTTGGTCTCTCAAGGCTCATACCGAATAATGTCACTCATGTGTCAACAGCTCCTCAGGGAACCCCAGGATACTTGGATCCCCAATATCACCAACGTTATCAATTAACAGATAAGAGTGACGTTTACAGTTTTGGAGTAGTCTTGATTGAACTAATATCATCAATGGCGCCTGTCGATTTAAGCAGGTCCCAAGACGATATTAGTTTGGCTAACTTTGCTTTAAACAGAATCCAAAGATGTGCAGTTGATCAATTAATCGACCCGGTATTAGGATCCAAATCAAATCCTGAAATCAAGAATATGATTACATCAGTAGCAGAATTGGCTTTTCGATGCTTACAGTTTGATTCTGAGATGAGGCCTACGATGAACGAGGTGTTTGATGTGTTGATGGAAATTCAAGCTGAGAAAATGATAGATGGCGGTGACAATATCAGAGATTTGAAAACCATGAATCCGCCACCTCTATCTGAAATCAATGATTCGGCAGTTTTGTTGAAAGATTTCCCGCCTTCGCCAGTCTCTGTCACTGGTGAATGGCAAAGCAGTAACAGTGCATCATTTACACTAAGCAGCAATGGAGATAGATTGTCGGTGAATATTGTATGATTAACAATTTAACTTAGGGACCTATAATGTTTTTTAATTCCTCACTTATGCACTCTAAATAACATATTTCAGCTTTTTTTTCTATGTAACCGCCGAACCCACATCAATATCTTATGATAAACTATTTCCTTGAAGCAGTGCCAAATCTCAATTCAATATGATAAACTAAATCACCAAAGGTATCAAATTATAACTGACTGGTTGAAAATATTCATTTAGGATGAAAAAAATATAGGGATATTAAAAAACCTAAACCAATCGAGACTAGAAAAAAATACCTTACACCTTGGCTTTAAATCTTACGTAGATTTAACCACCGGGGTCGGTGGCCCAATGGAGAAGCAAACCTTCTAGGAGTACCTAAGTTGGAGTTATCATGGCAGTGACAATTCATGAATTTTTTCATTGGGGTGCAGAATATTTGATTTTAGGTCCTAGGTATATAAAAAAAATTGGTTCATAGCAGGTCGGATCGGGTCGAGTCGAGTCATGTATGTCACACCCTGACTTTTGCGGAAGCGTGATTATGGTGTGACTTTCTTAATACCATTGCATTCAATCATAACAATAACTATATGATAAAAAAACCATAGATTTGTCATCCATTAAATAAGTTGAAAACATAACAACATTGTTTTAAAACGTAGACTTCAGATTCAAGTTTTACAAACCATACAAATTGTTTATGAGTTCACTAAGGACTTGTCAGAAGATATTAAATATAACTAAGGTTTGGGAGGCGTGTCTCGTCCAGGAATGAGACACACTGACCAACCCAAAGACCATGGATGACATCTTTATTCCTATCGCAGCATAAAAACTTCCAACGTCCGCCGGATCCACTTACTAATTCCCTGAAATACATGTAGTTTGAAAACATCAACAAAAGTTGAGCGAGCTCATGTGTTCGTTTGTGTGTATGTATAAACCTTTGAAATCGTTGTAAGTATGTACGTAAGTTTGTAAGTCCTGGTATGAAAGCAACAAGGAAACAAATCAATTAATGTGTAGCTAATACATTAATATACGTGACATGGTGCAGGAAGACTCAAACCTAGCAGACTTCGTCAATAAGACATAGTCACCACATGGCCCATTCGGCGGACTCATGGATGGGGCTCGCTACACCGAAATAGATCTATCACTCATGTCCCTCGGTCCTACTACGAGGATTAATGGCCTTAAGTATGCGCCTACCCATTCATATGATCTACTGTACTTTCCTTAGCTAACCATACCAATTGTATTTGTCTGTAAGCATTTAGTAATCATTTGAAACATGTACTTCACCCCCGAAGTTATAAAACTGAAAACAGTTAAAAGAAAAGGGGGAACATGAACTCACAGTTTTGCGTTCTTCGAATCCGCCTGTAACTCAAAGTTTCCTCTGGTGTACACGACTACCTACAATGTACTATGGTCTTATTAGACGAGCGGGTCGTGCCTTGACTTAGTATTAATTAGTGCCTTTGAGTTACGTTTCCCAGTGTCTTCATCATTATTCCAAGTTATATAATTATTTGTTAAAATAATTAATATTTTAACTTAAATCATATTTATTGAATTTTGGAATAATTGTTAAAACAATATATATCAACTTAATTTTTCCTTGTCAAAAATATGATACAACTTTGTGGCAATCATGAGAATCATATTTCCATTTCTTGTGTCCAAAATATCACTTGCCAAAAATATATTTATAAACATATTTTCCGAAATATTTTGGAAGTTACATTTCTTGTTCGTGTTGCCAATATTTTGGATTGCAATTTCTTGGTATTTTAATGTGTTATATTATTTTGAGTCCTAAAATAATATAACTATTTCACAAAGTATACACATAATCACACATGTGTGTCTTTATTGTATATATTCTAAATATATATATCTAGCCATTTTTATTTATAAAAACCCAACCTCCAATGTTTGTATTTTTGTAACAAAAATTATGGCAAAGTTTACGTGGAAATTATTGGTTAAATTATACTTGTAAATACTTGTTTGAAAATATATTCTTCTAAGTGTTTATATTTTTAGAAAATGTTTCCATAGTTTCCCCTAAAAATGGAGGTGTCTATGCTATCAAAGCATATCATTTTCTTTTTAAAATCATCTCAACAATCAACAATTCAATCAACACTTACCTAGTGCCAAAATTATGTAATTTACCTAACAACATGAACTGAACTTTCATAAAATCTTGTAGTAACTTGGTAGTGTGTTTAGTAGGTTTAGTTACACCTTTAAAATGTGTTTACTTCTTTAAAAGTTTTATTCTTGAAAGATTTAGGTGTTTACAACTTGTAAACATGTTTTACAAAAATGTTTCTTTATGAAATCTTCTTGTTTCACAAGTGTTTCTACACTTGTTTTACCACCAAATACAGTGTATGTTTAAGTAAGAACCAAGATCTACTAAAAATCATATTTGAACTTGGTTCTTTTTGGAAAACCATTCATAAATCTTAGATCAATATGATTATTAACTCACTTTGATTATTATTTTTCAAGAAATGAAGTATTCTTTTAAAGTTCATGATTTAGGGGTGGATGATCTTTCATCCTATAACTTCTTACATTTCTCATCTTGCTAAACTATGTTTCTAATCATGATTTAGCAAGATGCTATGATGATCAACATCATCTTTACAAACAAATCAATGATCAACAAGCATTCATAATATAAATAACTTAGTTTCATCAAGATTACTTCATGTATCAAGCTTATGTTCATGTTTCTTGATTATGTTCTTTAGTGTTCTTCATGATTATCATCATATATCATCTTTTAACCAACTAAATAAGAATTAAAATGGTGTGTAGAAGGTCTTACTACTAGCTCAAGGCTAGGGATGAACTCTTGAAGATGAAGAGGATGAATGTGATGGATAATAGCAAATGAAAGAGGTCCTTGAAGATCCACTAGCTCCAAGCTTCTTAACTTAGCTTCTAACACCTTGTGATGAGCATGGAATGGATGAACAAGATTGAATGAAGGTGGTGGTGTGGTTGATGGTGTTCGGTCGAGAGCCAAGGAGAGGGAAAGAGAGAAAGTGTGTGTGTTGTGTGGGTATAAGAATGAGAGTTATGATCTAGTATAACATTCTTATAACCATCTTTCCCCTTAATCCTTTGGTTAATATGTTTGTTAAGTACAAGACAAGATCTATAAACATATCAAGGCAAATCAAAATGAATCAAAGGAAATCAAGGGTGGGTCCACCCTTGTGACCGTCCACCATGGGGGGGGGGGGGTATAAGGTTGGGTTGTGATGGATAGTTAGGGATATTAGTTAGATTCTAAGTGTGATATTTAATGTTTATGCATATTATGTGTTATATAGTGTGTTAGGGTGTTCGGGGCCCATAACTAGCTTGGAAACATTAAAACAATGCCTCTAGTGTAATTTTGATGTTTCGGGTAGTGCCCGATTGTTCGGTTAGATACCGGTTCGTTAAAGTGCTAAACTATACCGTTTAGTGTTCTTTATGTACCTTTTTGTGACGCTTTTAATTCCCGACACTTAGGAAAGCATTCAGGACCATTTAGTCATATTTTTACATGTTACTAGCTTGTTAAAATGTTGATTTTTGCTGAATTATGCTGAATTCAGCACTTTGGGTGAGTTTTAGGCACTTACCGGCACTTAAACTGTCACCTAGAAAAGCAGTTTTGTGGTCCTTACTTCCCTACACTCTATACTAGTGTAGTACTTAGTTTCTGGCTCATACTGTGTCAAAACAACGTCTGTCTATGTACTGAACTCCGTCAGCATTTTCCCGGTTTGTCTGTTAACTGTGCTAACTGTGCTTTGTGCATCATTTATGTCAATATGTTTGCATGCAGTCAATGATGTGTCATTTGCAATACGTGATGCACATGTAAGTATAATGTAGTAATCAGAAAGCAATTCAAGTCATAAATTGTAAATCAGCACAGTCATTAAGCACTAATCATCATTTAATAATTGTACGGATGCATGCAAATTTGACAGTTGTCACATTCTCCCCCTGTTAAGAAGATTTCGTCATCGAAATTTGTACTACCTTAACTCCTTAGGGTTACATTATGCGTGTATGTATATGAATAATACTGAGGTAGGTAACCACAAAACCGAGTCAAATCTTTATTCACATCAGGTGAATCCAAGGATATATTACAACAACAAGAATCCAACGGTTAAAAGGTATGTGTTCTAGCATTTGATGTCAAAGGACACGAGATGTAAAGATGTATAATCTAGTGTAACTCAGTTAACAGGAGTGTAACAAAGGAGTTTTGACCAATGGATTCTCAAACAATCTCACAATATGCAAACGAGTTTTCACAAACCATAGCATCCGCTATATGAACTCAAAATCAACAACTCGAATGTGATAGTAACATGAAAATGATCTGTCAACTTTCTAACAAATACATGGATAAAATAGTGTGTTGACATTCTTGAATTGCGATAATACACCGAATGAAACACAAGCGAATCTGGTGTATTATTGTCTTAGTTCGTAGTTGCATTCGGAATGTTTAAATGACAAGTCAGACAAAAGTATGTGTAGTTTTGTGTGGAACGGTTGACCATGATTAGCACAAGCTACATATTTGTAATGACACCACAAGGTGTCATGATGACATAATTCAATAACAGTGGCGACTAAACAAGTTCACCGTGTTCGAAATCAAATGAAAGTGTACTGAGACAATCTGAAGATTTGATTTACACAATGTCATAGAGTTTCCAATTGAATACGGAACATCAAGAACCACTGTTTCCGATCGAAGATGAAAAAGTAATAAGTACCGCAAGGCATTCGATCGACCATGAAAGAATCGTTAGGAGGTACACCGTGCTATGAAATGAATCTAAGTACCATTGCCTTAACACACAACTGTGTTGGGGCCGCTTTAATTGTGATAAACAAAACGGATTTAGAACAAGTCAATAAATAAACAATTAGATCCGTGTATGAGGTGCGCAACCAAATTAGCGCAAGCTTCAATTTTATGAAAGTATCACCGCAAGGTGTTGAAACCAACAAACGATTTAGTGGAGTCGTAGACCAATCAAGTCTACTACAACTCGAAACAAAAGAACCTTTGCAAAAATATTTGAATATGATGCTCTCAATACATCATATGGCGTCTTAAATTGAATATGCGAAATGGACAAGTTCAAGCAATCGAACTTGGTTTCAGCGCAATCTGACAATAAACGTATGTATTGATAAGGGAATCTCGGCATGGCTACAAAGATAAACCATGAATTGTAACACCCCGAAAACGGGTTTGGTAATTAAACCCCGTTAATACTAAAGACGGGGAAAGTACCGTTAGTGGTAAAAGTAAACCGGAAAATATTAGGAATTAAGTGAATAATCCTAATATTAATTAAAAGTGAATAAGAGCTTTCAAGAAAATAGAATGGATAAAAGGCCCGATTTAACGGGACTTAAAGTAAAACGGGTTATGACTTCCCGAACCCATTAAATTAACTAGGAATAATTAACCTAGTTAATAATATGTAATTAAGTGATAAATAATGAGTTATGGTTTCAATTGATCAAAATAAAACAAGAAGGGGTATTAGGGCCAAGTGGGCAAACTTGTTTTAATAAAACAAGAAATAAAATACCACACACACACTAAGTGTGTGTATGTTCGTACGACCAGGAAGGGGAAAACAAGGGTTCCACCCTTGTTCAAGCTAAAAACCCCAAATTGAGGATCAATTTAAGACCAAATCAATGCATGAACGCGTATAAACGATCACCAAGTCAAGAGGATCAAAAGGTATATCAAATTTTGTAATTTGGTGATACTTTGAGATTATGATGAACAATCATAATCGAAATTCTGGAATGAATGTTGATGTATATAAGTGTTATTATGATGAAATCTTCGTTTAGAAACAAACCCTAGTTGAAAACTTGATGAATTGAGGCCAAAACTAGGGATTTGATAATTACCCTATCATGTGTTAAATGGGTTTTGTAGAAATATGATGAACACTTGAATTAAGGTGTTAAATGGATGAACATTGATGTTGTGATGCTAGTTCTAGGTGTAGTTCATGTGCACTAGACATAGAGGCATGATTTTGATACTAAAACTTGGTTAAAATGATGACCATAATTAGAGAAAATATGTGTACAAAATCTCGCCTACAAGATGTTTGTTAAAATGCCTGAATGAATATTAAAAAGAAGATTTTATGAGAGAAATGCGTAATTGGCTAGTTTGACTAATTACGTGAAATATGGGTTTAAACGGATTCTAATCATAACGATGATTTAACTTAATTATGCCTACGGTATGATTAAAGATAGTTGACTTCTAAAAGTCAAACTAAACAATGATGAAGTCGAATAGTAGTTTCGACATAAAACCCGTAAGATGGAATAGTCGTAAATGATTATGACTAATCCAACCATCTCGTGAATTATAATGATAGTTTGATGTTTGACGAGCTAGGTGAAAGCTTGGGAAGAAAACGGGTCAAACGAATCAAGAATGAAGAAAAAACATGATCCTGGTGCAAGGTAAGTATATCTTACACTACTCTTGAATTATAGAATATTCTCTCATCGTATTAACTACGAATAAGATAAGTTAACAATCATGATATAATGTTCCGACGTGTAGTCGTACGGAACAAGATAACCGAAGATGATAATAAACCATGTTTAATGGTTAAAAAGGTCTAATATGGTTACTTAGTCAAGCAATGACTAATAAACATATAATTCTTGATGGATACCTTATATGGTAAACCAAAACAAACGATAAGGGTAAAACGGAAATTTTGGTCATACGTTGACCGTAACCGTTAGTTATTGAAAGACACTTATGATGTAAGCCATAATAGGCCAAAAGTGTTAAGAAATGGGTTATAAGTAAAATGACCGCATGGTGTAAACCGGAGCGAGTCATATAGACGAGAAGGTAATAAATGTCATCTCATGATTATAATCGGTCATTTAGACCAAACGGGTCAAAAAGTGAAAATATCACTCATTGACAAAATCGACTAATGGCTTGTCGAGTGGTGTGATTACAGGGATAATTATCGAGTGAATATCTACATCGCTATTACTTAGAAACTGTTGAGGCAAGGTATTTAAATGGGTCAATATAATGATCCGAGCCAGGTACGCATGATAGAATAACTCTCATTTAAATGTAAGGTTTGATGAGAGTTAAACGGAGTCAAAAAATAGATTTCTGGTTACTTTAATAGGTAAACTAAATGTTACGGACGATGGTCATTACATTTGAAAGGCATAATGACTTTTCAAATAAAACCATAGTTAAAAAGAGGGCTTCTGGGTCAACATGTTTGCAATAATCTCTCATAGTTAATGAAGGGCCAAAATGGACCAAAACGCCCTTATAAGTTAAACTAAGCAAACAACCCTTAAAGGTTGTTTGGAAACAAGTTTCATGATTAGATAAATACTTAGAATAAGTATAGAAGCTGAAAGAGGTAATATGTTAGTTAAATGGCACTATTTGAGTCTTTGCCGTAAAATAATGATTCGAGAGGTAAAATTTGGTTTATATAGATCACCACATTAAACCCACCATAAATATAATTGTGGTGGAAGATTATATGATGAGAAATGTGGTGATGAAATGCTAGAAGCAATCGAAAGTGATTTTAGGCTTGAAAGTGCTTAAATACCCTTAACGGGTCAAAATAAGCACTTAAGTGTAAACGGGTTTTTATTATGTAAGAAACTCGTGATTTGAGATTAATATGATAGGAGATATTGAAGTTATGAATTTCATGAGTTTAAAGATCAAATAAACATGTTTGTGTGATAAAATCATGAACGTGTCAAAATTTAGTAAAAAAGGTAGTAAGCCGAAGACTTATAAGTCTGAAATTTTGTTAATCCGGATGTCGGATTTTAACTCCATGAGATGGAGAATTAAATTACGGTCACGTAGGAAAAAGAATCGCGTAAAACGGACTTGTATAGTGAAAGTTATGCAAGTTCTAAGTTAATATTTGGTGAATTTTCGTAGCTGGGCAAAGTGCAGCAACAATAAAGGAACTTGCAGTCAAAAAAGGGGCTAGGTGGGGCGTCTAGCCCCCCCTGAATCCCAAAATTGTTTAATTTTGTTTGTTTGACCCACATAACTTGTTTAAACTTGTTATTTAACTATCAAAACTAACTTTTAAGTTGGTTTTGATCATAGGTGAATGTCAAGAGTGCCCGGATGAAGATCAAGCTCGATGAGGAACCGAACACGATAAAATACAAGCTTCCGCGCGGCGTTTCGTCGTATCTTTTAAACGACGAATTCAATTACATTAAGTTGTATATTCTTTTAAATTGTAAAAGTTTTAACTAACCTTATTTATCAAAATTACATGTTTGTTTTCGTAAACTATACGAAAACCGTAAAATAATAACAAGGAGCCAACAAACATGTATAGTTTACGAAATAAAGATGTTCCAAGAAAGTGTGTTGACTTGATAACAAAGGAGCCAACAATTACAATAATGTAGGTTATTTGAATCATAAATAAATAATCAGCTTTAGCAAATAATATTTGAACTTCAATGAAACGTTTATTCGAAATGTTACCACATGGATAACAATTGGTGCATGTGTAGCATATGAGTTTCCAAGAAATGAGACAATGAGTATTTGCTAACATGAAGAAATGATCAAGTACCGAAGCAAATGTGTGCTCTCAGCGAAGAAAATTAATGCGATGCAACTACCATTAAGGGGAGTAGAGATGCAAACATCTACTCGCTAGAAGCAAAAGTGAAGATTTCAACAAAAGAAATTTGAGTACTTTCTGTTTGGTTAACTGAAATAGCATATATGTCAGGATAATGGGGTTTGCTTGAGTTAACAGGTGTGGTTCCTAAGCAAACTTTACGAGTTTGGACCTGGGTTCCCAAAGGTCCTAAGTACATGTTTTCTAGATTCTCACAGTTTCGTATTCTGTGTAAAACTGTTTTGTGCATTGTGTAGGAAACACAATTTTTGTGTATGTTAAAACAAGTTATTGTCCCACAATTTCCCCGGTATACTTTCTTCCTAAATTCACAGCTAACGACACTCGATCATCGATCAGTCGTGAAATAGTAGTTGGATCCTCACAGTTAGTTAAATAGATAATTCGTTAATCCTCAGCAAAAGTTACTGACTCTGTTGGTTAGCTTGTTCGGCTCCTGGTAGTTTGATGTTCGTACGAAAACTATCGTCCTTCTTCTTGACGAGCAAAACTGGGGTTACCCAAAGCGGGAAACTTGGTCTGTTATCTTCCTTCTCTATCAACTACAGAAGCTACACCGACAATCCTTGCATTTTCGAAGGTGTAAGTCGCTAAGGTGCATTGACTGCAGGCACGACGCCAGGAATTAAATCGATGCGAAATTCGACTTGTCGTTGAGGACATAATTCTGGCAAGTCTTCGGGGAATACTTCAGTATATTCCCTTGTCACAGGGATATCTTCGAGTTTTGGTTCTTCGGCTCCCTTATCCACGACATGAGCCAAGAAAACAACACATCCTTTACGCAACAACTTTCGTGCCTTCAAGCAATTAGTAATTTGTAGAGGCGTATCCTGCTTCATGAGTCACGATCATTTCTTCGTTTGCCATCGGGATGCGGATATCAATCTCTGCTCGATAGCTCGACAACCAATCCATCCCAATTACCTTGTCGAAGCTTCCCAACTCAACTGGCAGTAGATCAAGCGTAAACTCACGCTTTCCGGGTTCTATCTTGCCGTTTCCAATTACTTCGTTGGTTTCCACTAGCTTCCCATTAGCTAGTTCTATCGAGTCCGGGTTATCTAACTTACTTGCTACTAAACCAAGTATACTCTCAAACTCTAGAGATGTGAAGCTTAAAATTTGCAACAGTGTCTAGCAGCACAGATGCATATCGTTGACTAATATGGGACGTACCGATATCCGCGCTTGGATTCCTGGTGTGTCTCCCTAGCTCCGGTGTTGAGCTTTCATCCTTGTTTTTCGGGCAATATTTTCTGAAATGCTTTTTGCTTCCACAGTTAAAACAACTTTGAGCGCGTTTTTGTTTGTCACTTGTCCTTCCTTGATAATTGTCGCTGTCGTTGTTTCCTCTGTGATTCTCGTTACCGTCTTGGTTTCCATTTCCACGTTCAGTACCTTACCTACAAGTCTCCTTGACATGCCCCACTTTGCCATAGTTTTCACATTTTCCATATCTGCATCGCCTGATATGATAACATCTACAATTTTCACACTTAGGTAGGATACCCCTGTACTCTTTCCCCTTTTTAGCCCTGTTCTTACTATTCGCCCGAGTACCCTTCTTGAAGTTTGCAAATTTTCTCTTGTTATCTCCAGATGGCTCTACAAGTGTCTCCTTTTTCTCTTCTGAAGTGGAAAATTTTCCTAGTCTAACCGCTTCTTCAGTGAGAGCCACACTTATGTCGATAGCATCGGTGATCGTTGGAGGTTTAGATGTTGTCACCAGGCTTAGAATCTGAGGTGCCAATCCCCCGATGAAGCGTTCGATCCTCTTAAACTCTGGTTCCACCAGATGCGAAGCAACTTGTGATAAATCGTGAAATCTCTGCACACACTCAGCTATCTTTGAACCTTCCATTTTCAAGTTCCACAGTTCAGTCTCCAACTTCTGGACTTCTGCCCTCGAGCAATATCTCTTACGCATCAGCTCTTTCAGTTCATCCCACGTCAAAGCATATGCAGCAGTCTCACCCAACGTCCGAACTTGAAGGTTCCACCATGACAGAGCCACGTCTGTAAACAATCCAGATATGTACATGACTTGTTGCTCTGGAGTACATTTGCTCAAACTCAAAACAGAATCCGTCTTCTCAACCCAACGCACAAAGGCTATGGCACCCCCAGTGCCGTCGAAGTCTCGGGGCTTGCAACTCAAGAACTGCTTGTAGGTGCAGCCTGCGACATCATTCACATAAGGCATTAACGGAGCACTCTTGGAAATATCCAAACGTTTTGTAATGCATCCTAAGTGACTAAACATTACCATTGGGTGGGTTGTTTCCTGGGGTACCTCCGCTGCGTTCGGAGCGAAGGGCCTCGTGCTGTGCAATGGCCTGTGAGATGTGCTCTTGTAGTTCTGCCGCTGTCGTCGGCAGATGGTTGTTGGCATCAGTGTTCCCTTGAATTGACATCTTCTAAGAAGAAGATATGATAGGTCAGGTCTCATTAAAGACACAAGCACATAATCATCTACTTAACGAATGAGACCTAGGAGGTGTGTATACATATATAAGCAATCGTTATAACGATCAATCTCATAACATCACAATTATAGCACAACTTGTAGATAGGAACGTGTTTAATGAGGACATAACAAGCAAGCGCTTAGCTTCACAATTATAGCACACACATGCAGATCAACAACGTGCTTAGTGAGGGCATGGCGACTGAGCTCTCATTAGTCATTGACCACAAAGTATTGTTGCATGTTTAATGACGATTGGGCTTTCAGTATTCTCCGACCACAATTACATTGTCTACAAAGTGTTTCACATCAAAAGGGACACAGGGTCACCCTACCCTTATCCAATAAGTCTACCAGTGTATCAAAATCACGTGGTCAAAACTGGTCTTCAAAAGTCTCCACGATCTCAGCTCATTAGTAGTGTCTTTACTCGAAAGTAATGCAATCCGCATAAATCCAGAAACCAACTATACTGGTGACTGAGGTGGAGGAGGGAAGAAAAGCAAACTGCTAACATGTGCGAGCTTCACCTTGAGCTTGTATACACGTCGAAGTAATTAACTGATCTGCTGCTCGATAGTAAAGAAACGAGCATCAAAACCTGGGAAGGTGTAATAGCAGTAGGTGAGAGTGCAAAAGGAGACAGTGATGAATGTGGAGGATCATAGTATACTAGTATAGACAGGGTGGATGATATGGTACCAGTTCAAGTTCCTAAACTCTGCGACTCAAAATCCTCAAACTGTAGCTATTGTGAGAGGAGCAACTCATCCCGTGTGTAGCCTCCAAAAGGTGAGGGATGGTAGGGGTCTGAAATCAGCATATTGTATGGTAGGACCCATCGGAATGGCTCGTCCATTGGTGATGTATTGAAAGGAGCAAACGGTGCAGCCTGTGAGGTCAGGGAAAATGCTGCTATAGCAAAAGGATTGTCACGCGGGTGCCGACCTGGAGTACCTTCCTGGGGTGCGGGTATGTCCTAAAAGAAAGCGATAGATATGTCGGTGTAATGGACGTCGGTCTCCATAGGGGAAGAGGAGCAACATCAGCGGGTGCAGGTGCAGGGACAAATGTCTCAGCAAAAGATAAGATCATAAGGTGCAGGTACTGGGTCAGGTATAAGGGGTGCAATGTTTGGTAAACCAAAAGAAACATGGTCAGGATCAGGAATCGGCTCAAGATCATTAGGCGCATCCTCAGGCTGACCCCAAAAGGAGCAGAAGCTAGCTCAGGAGCAGGCTCTGGGTTGGGTAAAGGTGTGGGATCTCGAGCAGGTGATGGTGCAACAGTCATAGCGGTGTCGTCGTCTGAGTCAGTAGTAGAAAGCTGTAATCCAGCCGTCTGTAAGGCTGCAGATGTCACAGACTCAAAGGAGTCTGAAATCGAGTGTATACTAGAATCAGAGGATAGCTTGATAACAGAGATCTCAAGAAGTGAAATTAGTAACAACATTCTCGTCTAACTTCCCATCATCATGGGCGTCATCAGGAGGACCATTAATATACAAATCAACATCATCATCATACGGATCATTGAATGGCCAAGCCTCGGAAAGTATGACCACAAGAGGTACGGCATCGAGGATCGGAGCCACGACGTGCTCGCCATCGGGGTAACCAATGATAAAGTGGTCATGGACTGAAACAAGAGTGACAGAAGGATTCTTGTCAGAGAAACCATCAGCAAGGGTAAATCATCACCAAAATCTGGTAGTGCGGACTGTTGGAAGTCGTCCTCGTCCTTGGTCAGCATATCAGGATCACTCTTAGTGTCTGACGTAAATATCTCCGGCGCAGGTGCAATCTCATTATCTGTGGCGGTGACCGTAGGGTTGTCAACGTCTGACAACTTGCTTTTTGAGGAAGGTGTCATGTGTGCCGGTACATAATAATCATAGCACTTATTTTCATAGTAATCACTAACACTTAGTATATTGCAAACAAGGACAATTCATCATGTAATCATGTATTCACATTATTCTTCGTGAAACTTTCTATCATACCTAGTCTCCCAGACTAACCCACCTAGTCTCCCAGACTAAACCAACCAGTCTCCCAGACTAAACTACCTAGCCTCCCAGACTAAACACCCAGTCTCTCAGAGTGAAACACCCAGTCTCTCAGAGTGAAACACCCAGTCTCTCAGACTGAAACACCCAGTCTCTCATACTGAAACACCCAGTTTCTCAGACTAAAACACCCAGTCTCTCAGACTGAATTATAAACATTAACTTTGAAATGTGTTTCGTGTCTTTTATTTGTAAAAATGTTTGTTTTTCCTGGATCTGGGCGTTTCGTGTATGCAATGAAAGTATGTTATGAAAACATTTTCGTGAGAGCCCTAATGATCGTAGTCTAGACTCGAGAAAGAATCCTAGTTCGCTACGATCGAATCTCTGATACCAAGCTGTCACACCCTGACTTTTGTGGAAGCGTGATTATGGTGTGACTTTCTTAATACCATTGCATTCAATCATAACAATAACTATATGATAAAAAAACCATAGATTTGTCATCCATTAAATAAGTTGAAAACATAACAACATTGTTTTAAAACATAGACTTCAGATTCAAGTTTTACAAACCATACAAATTGTTTATGAGTTCACTAAGGACTTGTCAGAAGATGTTAAATATAACTAAGGTTTGGGAGGCGTGTCTCGTCCAGGAATTAGACACACTGACCAACCCAAAGACCATGGATGACATCTTTATTCCTATCGCAGCATAAAAACTTCCAACGTCCGCCGGATCCACTTACTAATTCCCTGAAATACATGTAGTTTGAAAACATCAACAAAAGTTGAGCGAGCTCATGTGTTCGTTTGTGTGTATGTATAAACCTTTGAAATCGTTGTAAGTATGTACGTAAGTTTGTAAGTCCCGGTATGAAAGCAACAAGGAAACAGATCAATTAATGTGTAGCTAATACATTAATATACGTGACATGGTGCATGAAGACTCAAACCTACGTCAATAAGACATAGTCACCACATGGCCCATTCGGCGGACTCATGGATGGGGCTCGCTACACCGAAATAGATCTATCACTCCTGTCCCTCGGTCCTACTACGAGGATTAATGGCCTTAAGTATGTGCCTACCCATTCGTATGATCTACTATACTTTCCTTAGCTAACCGTACCAATTGTATTTGTCTGTAAGCATTTAGTAATCATTTGAAACATGTACTTCACCCCCGAAGTTATAAAACTGAAAACAGTTAAAAGAAAAGGGGGAACATGAACTCACAGTTTTGCGTTCTTCGAATCCGCCTGTAACTCAAAGTTTCCTCTGGTGTACACGACTACCTACAATGTACTATGGTCTTATTAGACGAGCGGGTCGTGCCTTGACTTAGTATTAATTAGTGCCTTTGAGTTACGTTTCCAAGTGTCTTCATCATTATTCCAAGTTACATAATTAATTGTTAAAATAATTAATATTTTAACTTAAATCATATTTATTGAATTTTGGAATAATTGTTAAAACAATATATATCAACTTAATACTTCCCAAGTATTTATACTTGTATATTCTTCCCAAGGATGAGGTATCTTTCACTTGTATAGTCTTGCCATGTATTAGGGCCATATTCCGGTGTGTATTGTCTTTAATAAGTATCCAATATATATTTCTAATATATATATTTCAAGAAGTATTCCTTAGAAAAATTATTCCTAATTTTTCTTTCGGCAAAAATATTTGTAGTTCCAAAACAATATATTTTCGAGTCTCACTTAGAAAATATTTATAAACTTATTTTATCCAAAAATAATGTATTACAAGTTTATCCGAGAAAATATATACTTTTCCCAAAAAAACATATATCTTCTAAAAATTCAAAGAAAATATAATTTTACTTCCCAAAAATAACATAATTTTTCCTTGTCAAAAATATGATACAACTTTGTGGCAATCATGAGAATCATATTTCCATTTCTTGTGTCCAAAATATCACTTGCCAAAAATATATTTATAAACATATTTTCCGAAATATTTTGTAAGTTACATTTCTTGTTCGTGTTGCCAATATTTTGGATTGCAATTTCTTGGTATTTTAATGTGTTATATTATTTTGAGTCCTAAAATAATATAACTATTTCACAAAGTATACATATAATCACACATGTGTGTCTTTATTGTATATATTCTAAATATATATATCTAGCCATTTTTATTTATAAAAACCCAACCTCCAATGTTTGTATTTTTGTAACAAAAATTATGGCAAAGTTTACATGGAAATTATTGGTTAAAATATACTTGTAAATACTTGTTTGAAAATATATTCTTCTAAGTGTTTATATTTTTAGAAAATGTTTCCATAGTTTCCCCTAAAAATGGAGGTGTCCATGCTATCAAAGCATATCATTTTCTTTTTAAAATCATCTCAACAATCAACAATTCAATCAACAATTTAATCAACACTTACCTAGTGCCAAAATTATGTAATTTACCTAACAACATGAACTTCAACTTTCATAAAAACTTGTAGTAACTTGGTAGTGTGTTTAGTAGGTTTAGTTACCCCTTTAAAATGTGTTTACTTCTTTAAAAGTTTCATTCTTGAAAGATTTAGGTGTTTACAACTTGTAAACATGTTTTACAAAAACGTTTCTTTATGAAATCTTCTTGTTTCACAAGTGTTTCTACACTTGTTTTACCACCAAATACTGTGTATGTTTAAGTAAGAACCAAGATCTACTAAAAATCATATTTTGAACTTGGTTCTTTTTGGAAAACCATTCATAAATCTTAGATCAATATGATTATTAACTCACTTTGATTATTATTTTTCAAGAAATCAAGTATTCTTTTCAAGTTCATGATTTAGGGGTGGATGATCTTTCATCCTACAACTTCTTACATTTCTCATCTTGCTAAACTATGTTTCTAATCATGATTTAGCAAGATGCTATGATGATCAACATCATCTTTACAAATAAATCAATGATCAACAAGCATTCATAACATAAACAACTTAGTTTCATCAAGATTACTTCATGTATCAAGCTTATGTTCATGTTTCTTGATTATGTTCTTTAGTGTTCTTCATGATTATCATCACATATCATCTTTTAACCAACAAAATAAGAAGTAAAATGGTGTGTAGAAGGTCTTACTACTAGCTCAAGGCTAGGGATGAACTCTTGAAAATGAAGAGGATGAATGTGATGGATAATAGCAAATGAAAGAGGTCCTTGAAGATCCACAAGCTCCAAGCTTCTTAACTTAGCTTCTAACACCTTGTGATGAGCATGGAATGGATGAACAAGATTGAATGAAGGTGGTGGTGTGGTTGATGGTGTTCGGTCGAGAGCCAAGGAGAGGGAAAGAGAGAAAGTGTGTGTGTTGTGTGGGTATAAGAATGAGAGTTATGATCTAGTATAACATTCTTATAACCATCTTTCCCCTTAATCCTTTGGTTAATATGTTTGTTAAGTACAAGACAAGATCTATAAACATATCAAGGCAAATCAAAATGAATCAAAGGAAATCAAGGGTGGGTCCACCCTTGTGACCGTCCACCATGGGGGGGGGGGTATAAGGTTGGGTTGTGATGGATAGTTAGGGATATTAGTTAGATTCTAAGTGTGATATTTAATGCTTATGCATATTATGTGTTATATAGTGTGTTAGGGTGTTCGGGGCCCATAACTAGCTTGGAAACATTAAAACAATGCCTCTAGTGTAATTTTGATGTTTCGGGTAGTGCCCGATTGTTCGGTTAGATACCGGTTCGTTAAAGTGCTAAACTATACCGTTTAGTGTTCTTTATGTACCTTTTTGTGACGCTTTTAATTCCCGACACTTAGGAAAGCATTCAGCACCATTTAGTCATATTTTTGCATGTTACTAGCTTGTTAAAATGTTGATTTTTGCTGAATTATGCTGAATTCAGCACTTTGGGTGAGTTACCGGCACTTACCGGCACTTAAACTGTCACCTAGAAAAGCAGTTTTGTGGTCCTTACTTCCCTACACTCTATACTAGTGTAGTACTTAGTTTCTGGCTCATACTGTGTCAAAACAACGTCTGTCTATGTACTGAACTCCGTCAGCATTTTCCCGGTTTGTCTGTTAACTGTGCTAACTGTGCTTTGTGCATCATTTATGTCAATATGTTTGCATGCAGTCAATGATGTATCATTTGCAATACGTGATGCACATGTAAGTATAATGCAGTAATCAGAAAGCAATTCAAGTCATAAATTGTAAATCAGCAGAGTCATTAAGCACTAATCATCATTTAATAATTGTACGGATGCATGCAAATTTGACAGTTGTCACAATGTAAAACAAAAGAACACCAAGCTAAATTTTATATAATCATCAAAAACACGTCAAACGTCGGTACAGACATATTTAAAATGTCGTCCTACAGGCTTTCATTTTTTAAAATATATCCAAAATATCATATTGAGCTACTTTTCTCAGCAAGTTTTTCTCAATATAAGACCATGGGGTATGGTGGGGCGGGGGTTTGGGGGCATGAGTTGACACGTGGAGTTCGTGCCCCCCATTGGTGAGTGACGTGTCCGTTGGGTAGGGCAGGGCGTGGGTGAACCGCGTGGCTTGGCAGTTTATTAAAAAAATACAAAAATTAAAAAAATACACACAACATTAAAAAAAAACATAAAATTTTATTAAATTCTTAAAAATTACAAAAAAACCTAAAAAGGATTACAAAAAAAAATAAAAAAAAACCTAGAGCGTTAGGTAAATTTCAAAAAGAGCGAGCTTGTCGAACGGCTTTCGCTCCTTGCCCCGAAACTCAATGTTCGCCACCGCCACCCGTTCCTCGTGGCTTAACTCACCGCTCGGAACGGCTTCGTAGTAGGCTTTGAAACGATCAAGCTTCGGCCGTAGCTCGCGCCATTTATGTTGGCACGCGTTTAAGTTGTGCCGGTCGTTTCCGACGTTATGTCAGTAGCTAGCAAAAGCTTCCGGCCAATAATGCGTTTCACCGGGTTGTCGGCCCTTCATTGCGTCAACGACGCTCGTGACGAGAGCTAGCTCTTCTTCGTGTGTCTAAGAGGCCAACGATCAAGTGTGTTTGGGTAGCGGGTTCGATCTAGTAGGTTGGGGTAGCGGTGGACAACCAACAAGTTTGTTTGGGTTGGGGTAGCCGGTGGGGTTGGGGTTATATATATAGCCGGGTGGTTGACTTTTGGGTTGGGTGAACCGCTTGGCTTGGCCAAACGGTTAGATTTTGAAATTTAAATGCCCCGCTATGACCTAGCTAACAAGCGAATAGGAGCCGGCCACATATGATCGCTAGCCCGCCCCACGCCCGGCTTTAAACTCCCGCCCCTTGGTCCTACTACGAGGTGGTGGCTTGGGCGTTTTCAGCCAACCCCCGCCCCATACCCCACAGTCTAACATATACAACTAATTTTCAACACTACTTAAACACTTGAACAACTATCACCAAACTTCATAATTTTCAATTTTAAAATCAAGCCCTGGTTTTAATTGTTGATTCCTTGTAACTAACCATTTAAACACACTAAACTTTAACTAAAACAACAAAAACAGCCGACTATAGTTTCAAAAAACAACAAAACAACTAAACTTTCAAACTTCTTTAACAAATTGTTTCTCCAAAAAATCCAAATAAAACAAGAAAACAACAAAATAATCGAACCATACCCGAAAAAGTGATGAAGATGCTGTTTTTGTGAGTTTGATGGCCGAAATTTACTATTCTCCGGCGACATCCGAAGTTGATGTTGCCTGTTGTGCGCAGTTGTTGGTGTCGTGGATCTGGGATCACAAAACAAAGAGCGGGACGAGAGAAGGGGAAAGGGTGGTGGGTTGGGTTATTATATTTTAGTACAAATTAGATTATTAGATTGAGTTGGGCTTGTGTTATGAAGCGTTTATTGGGCTAAATGTTAAGAGAAAGTTAATTGGGTTAAATGAAAGTTAATTAGTTAAGTGGAAAGTTAATTAGGCTGTATTTAAAAAAATCAGTGTTTACACAATTTTTTTTATAAATTCATAAGATTTTTTTACTAAGGGGGTCATTCGAAAATTTCCAAGGGGTGTGGACGAAAATTCACAAGGGGTGTGGTCTGGATTTTAGCAGGAATTTAGCATTAATTTTTTTTCAAGAGGTGCGCCCGCCGACCTTGGGCAATAAATGGGTACGCCCCTGATCATAAGTTCAAGTCTCGTAAAGAGTAAAAAAAGAAATTTGATGTTAAAAATAATATATGTGGTAGATTTCAGAGACGAGGGGAGTGTTTCGGAGACTTGGCAGTTTAGAGTAGGGGTGAGCATGGTGCGGTTCGGTTCGGTTATTACCTATAACCGAAACCATAACCGCACATTGCGGTTATCAAAAAATCATAACCGTTCGGTTTCGGTTAATGCGGTTTCGGTTAATCGGTGATTGCGGTTAATGCGGTTTCGGTTCGGTTATAGGTCGGTTATTATTAGTGTAAACTATAATGGGCCAATAAGGTTGGTGCATGGTTAGTGTAAAATGTAATGGGCCAATAAGGTTGGGTCATGGTTAAAAGTTAAAACATTCAAATACTTCACCAAAGATACATATAGATTAGTCCATGGTTAAGCATTTAAATACGAACTTAAAGACTTATGGTGCTACGGATTTGGCTATGTTTAAAATATTCGGTTCGGTTCGGTTATTTGCGGTTATGAAAATAAGAATAACCATAACCGAACCGCAAAAATCGGTTATTAAAAATATAAATAACCAACCCTTCGGTTATTTCGGTTATCGGTTATTTCGGTTCGGTTTTTTCGGTTATTTCGGTTACGATTCGGTTAATTCGGTTATATGCTCACCCCTAGTTTAGAGTTTAGGTTTTCTCATTCCCACGTGAATACAAATGAAGATTTGTTTCCAAAATTCAGAGGGCCCTTGTTGTATTTTTTAGCCTTTGTAAAACCTAAACCAAAGACAAGTTCTAAAATAAAATAAAACACAAACACGACATGAAAATAATCTGATTTTAAGTTTTATTATCCAACTTATTTATTAGACGTGTTGTGTCCATGATTAGCTGTTTAATTAAATAGGTTATTATCGAAATGGCCTGTTAAACTTGTTTAATTATACATTATACAAGTTGGCATGTTAACCCACTTACGACTTGTTTAACCTACTTGTTACAACCCACCAACCCAAATAACACGTATACAAATACAACATCAGTACATGCCCGTTAACATGTTTGACACATTTAAATAAAAGTAGGTTAAACGGATTGTGTCCAGGTTACACATTAAGTTTATTTAGTTTAGGATTGATGTTTTTGACACGAAAAAAAAATAGTCGTGTTCAGGTTGAATAATTTAACCCACAACCTGACACAATTAACACCCTATAATATAAAATAACAATGTCACTTGTGACGCCATTGCTTATGTATTGTTAGACCACTTGCAACAGGGTCCTTGGTGCCCACGGGCAAGGATTTGGACACTGACGGGTTTTTTTCCTACAAACGGTGACGTGGCTATGAACGACCTATTGGACCCCGTGAGAAGTTTTTACCTTTTTTTTCATACCAAAAGAAGAATGTTAGCTTTATAGGAAAAGAAAGGATAGGAGAGAAGAATGGAAACACAATATTTCTAAGCATCCATCGAGGAGATTAATACCGCTATTGTGTCAACTGTCAAGAAACTTTTAGTTGTAGGAAACAAGGCAATGAAATGGTGTTAAAGGGTAGAAAGTGATGGTGATTTTAGTGTCATCAATGTTACTTTTTGTATAAGTGGATTTACATAAGACTAAATGAAAATTAGAATACACATTGACACCAAATAGGATATGTGAAGTACACACTCGTTCAAGACTATTTTGACATCAGGCACCTTGGATTCTGAAAGGGTTCTAATAGGTGAAGCCCTTACTTAAACCATTGGGGCTTCCAAGGGGAAAAGTCCCACACTAGATTTGCTTCGGATTTGCATGGCTAATGAGAAGTTGCTTGAGAATGATCATTATTCTTAACCGATATCAGTTGCAACTTAGTACATTAGTAGCAAGCACAATTACTTAGTATGTTACTGCAGAGCAGTGAAAAAAGAGATCGGTGGTAAGTAAGTTACTACTAGTCAGTGGGAAATACGTCAATAGTAACTAAGTTCAATACAAATGCAAGCATGAGTTTCGATTGGAGTTTGCATTGTGTCGTTGTTGTACTCTTTCAACAAGGAGTTGCAACCATTGTAATGGTTCTAACCCCTTGATAAAGAAATTCATTTGATTTGTTTAGCAAAGGTAATAAGAACATCGTTTTAACAGAAAATTTGTTCTTGTTCTTTCTGAATAAACGTAAAAGATGATAATTTATGGGAAATTTGCAAGGGTGCTTGTAGGAGTAAACTTTGTTTGGAAAGCTTTGTGCGCATAAGATGTCGGTCATGTGTTTATGGTTTTATGGCTATTAGGTTCTTTGAGGGTACCAATATATTAATCTCGTCCCTCACAAAGAATTCATCTCCTCCCTTGTGGCCTTTGGTGAAGATCTCCCACTTTTTATAAGCGCCTACTGAACTCATCTTCCCCGCATCTTCATATTTTACAAGATAATACCTTGTTTTGCACCATTGTTGGTCTAGTTGTCCAGTTTCTTGAATTTCCAATTATGCTATGGCTTCATCCCCTCCAACAAATCTCTTAAACCGAAAACCATGTTCAATAAGAATACATGCAGCCAATGAGGTGCGGTGGTGGAGGTAAGGGAGAGACTTGGTGTTCTAAGAGACTCAGGTTCGATTCCTGTCATCCCCATTATTTTCTGTGCCACCTGGTGATTATGGGAGACTAGGCGAATAGGTGGAGATCGCTAGTTCGATCCTTCTGCCACCTGGTGATTATGGGAGACTAGGCGAATAGGTGGAGATCGCTAGTTCGATCCTTGAATTAAGCGGGTTTTACCTCACCACACTGTCGTGCCTTCGGGCGAGTGTTCACGGGCTTCGGCCCTAGGTGATGGTTTTTCCCGGTTCGGAGGCGAGTGTATCCCAATGGGGTGAATTTCGCCAGTAGCCCATTTGAAAGATTCGTTTACCGTTAAAAAAAATAAGAACCCATGCATTTCACGATCTTGTCAGTAGCGTGAAGAAGCAGATGACTAGTCTAAATACTCAAACGAGTTATTCAAACATAATCCTTAGGGTGAGCGGGGCATCCACCGAAAACCCACGCGGGGACCAACTTTGCCGAGCGGGAAAGTGCCGCCATCCAGGCGCGGAGCCAAATCGGGGAGCCATTTCGGGGAGGAGGCACCGAAGAAGGAAGGAGAGAGAAGGTGGGCCACCCTTTTTTTCAACCAATGAAAACTTTTTTTTTTTAATAAAAAAACAATTCCCCTAAGAGGTGAGTGCCACCATTAAATTAGGGTGCGAGAGGAGTTTAAGAGGGGAGTTGACATGGCATAACCTGATTGGGTGTGCGTAAGAGATGGGACTCCCCTAAGAGGGGAGTGCCCCTCTCACCCTTACAAAGGCATGGCTAATTTCACTTTAGGCAAGGGGTGTGGCAGCGACTCGTCATTGCCCACATGACAACATAGAGAGTAGCTTAACAATTCCATTTTTTTGATAAAGATGGAAATACGATGTTTTTACGGTTGAGAGTAACCTTTTTATGAAATGTATATTTTTAGTCTTGTAATCTATACTATATAATAAAAGAAACCACTTTAGGGACACTTGTCATCATATTAGAGCGTCTCTTATAGATAATTATTATTTTAATTTAATATTTTCTAATTAATTATAGATAACCTTTTTATTAAATATTATTTAAATTAATATCTTATGGATAATTATTATTTAGTTTAATCTTCTTCTCCTTTATAATATTATTATTTAGAGAAAAATACGATTTTGGCCCTTGTGGTTATATCATTTGTACCATTTTAGCCCAAAAAGAATTTTTTAACATCTGAGCCTCCAACTTTTTTTTTTCTAATTCTTTTGACCCCTAACACTAACCATATCCATTAAATGTTAGGGGCCAAAAGGGTTAACAAAGACGTATTTTTATCACTATTACCCTTTTAGCCTAAAAATTATTTTTTTAACATCTAAGCCCTCAACGTCTTCTCTTCTAACCCTTTTGGCCCCTAACACTTTTAGCTCAAAAATGATTTTTTTAACATCTAATCCCTCAACGTCTTCTTTTCTAACCCTTTTGGCCCCTAACACTAACATCATCTATTAAATGTTAGGGGTAAAAGGGTTAAAAAAAGACGTTATGGGCCAAAAAGGTTAGAAAAAAGACGTTGGGGGTTTAAATATTAAAAAAAAAAACTTTTTTGGGCTAAAAGGGTAAAAGTCATATAACCACGGGGGCCAAAATCGTAATTTTATTATTTGATGTATAAAATTCAATTCATACAATACACGAGGTTTTTTAAGGATATATATATATATATATATGGAGGAGTTCATGCGAGAACCACCCTTATTGCGAGAATCGCGAGAACCAATGTGAACACAACCTAAAATAGCTAAAAAAACCTAAAAAAAACCTAACCCCCAACCCCCCCCCCCCCCCAAAAAAAAAATGTCACACCCCGGAATTATCAGAGCTGGCGTGACTGGACTGGTATCTTCATTGCACAGCGGAAGCAAAAAGCTAAGACTTTCTAAAAAAATTGAACGCCCACTAAGTACTCGAGTCTCCAATGGTTCTCCTATTCCAACCGTGCCTTGTCTTAGAAAAGTAACCTGAGAAAGAAACATGCGAAAAAGTCAACATAAAGTTAGCGAGTTCATAGTTTGTTTGTAAAAGATTTGAAATAAATCTTTTGAGTTGTGAAAGATTTGAAATAAATCTTTTGAAATAACCGGTTTTTGAAATAGTATTGAGAAAACGAATCAAAAGTCATTTTCTTGCCAAGTTATATGGAAACGTTGTGTTTGTAACACAGTATGTTCATAAAAACCATGTGTTTGTAATGTTCGCATAACCGTCAATGCCCACCCTGACTTTGACTCCATACCCGCATACTCCTGTGCTTTAAATTTTGTATAAAACATGGTATTTAATTTGTATGAACAAGTAGTTTCGTAAGTATATATGTCCCTGGTATGTAGCAAATAAGGAAATAAAGAGATCACCAATGGTTTGCAAGGCCATTGATATGTGTGAAGTGCAAGTAGGAAGACTCAAACCTAGCAAATTTATGCGTCGGGCACAAAGTCACCCCGAGGTCCGTTCTGTTTGGCCTGGGGGCTGGGCTCGCTACACCCAGATAGATCTACCGCTCCTGTCCCTCGGTCCTACAATGAGGATTAATGATCCCAAGTTGCGCCTACCCACTCACATGATCTGTACGTTCTAACCCTCCTTACGCTAACCATACCATATATAAAAATGTCTGTAATCATTGTACATGTACTTTACCCCAGTCTCTAAGACTGATCCTCCCTCAGTCTCTAAGACTGATCCTTCCTCAAAACGCATCATACTTGGTACTCGTTCTCACCAAGAGTGCTTCTTGTATTTACCCGTAGTTTAGAAAACTAGAATTCGTGGGTATGCATATTCCGAAAGATACGTTTGTTTGAAAACCAGTATGTTTAGTATAAACCTTTCGTAAATCATTTGAGTTCCTCGAAATCACTTCGTAATATGATTTAGAAATACGAGTTTTGCATTTGTTCATAACTTTGTATGTTTTTGCAAAACGTGCATGTCTTTCCACCCCGAAAACATTTACAAAAATGTAAACAGTAAAAGTGGGGGTTATGAACTCACCTGAATATTCCTGTGCAAAGCTAGCTAATTACGACTCCGTGATGTCGTTTCCAAAATGAGACTCGCTAGCGTGCATTCTACAATATTCCTAACACGGAATATCTAATAAGTTTCTAAATGAATGCGGTAACTACACTACGTGTCACCGAGCTCTACCGAATCGTTAGCCGAACGATTCGACAGTAAGTTGTTAACTTGAAAGAAGCGAAGAAGTTATGCTTGCGAAATTCGTTTATTCGTCGGTATTTAAGAAGTCTCGAAAAGACTTAGTTCTCGTGAGGTTCAAAATATATGAATATTTATATAAAAGTATATAAATATATTGACATAATCGCGTTAGTTGTCTCGAGAAATCGTACGTGTATGTACAAAAGTTTGTATGAAAATAACGTATAACCAATTCGTATCATATATACGTCTCGTATGATATTTATCAAAGTGTACGTCTATGCCATTTAGGCGTTTGACGTGAATATAAAAAGTCATATTCATGAAAGAATCGTCGGATTGTCGTGTTTGAAAATAAATATGTAACTATATTTATTTTTATAAACGAATGTGTGATCGGCGTTTGAAACAATATAAATAATTATATTGACTTTATAAAGGAGTTGTCGAAATTCCGAAGTTTATAATAAATATAATAATTATATTTATTTGTTGTAAATAATTTCCGAATCTTTGATATCGAAAGTTGTAAGTTGTGGTCGAAAGAGGTTTTATATTCGTATTTGCCTTTATAAAAGCTCTTCGGATAACAAGTTTCGTCTCATAATAAAACGTGTTTTGTTTACGGGTTTTCTCGAAAAACGGACAGAGTTTCCTCTGTTTTTAGGATAACCCGACAAGTCAAGTTGTCGATATTTGCCAAAACACAACATTTTCAAAACTCTACAATTTAATGTAACGGCAATATTAATATTTCCATCCAATATTCCAAAAATGCCAATTCCCTTTTATCCGTAATAAATCTAACATATAAATAGCTATTATGTCACGTGTCGGTTCGCTTTTTAACTATTATATGAAATTTTGTATACACACGTTTGGATACAAGTTCAAGTAGTTAGTAGTTCGCTAGTATAATATTTGTCGTTTTCATTAGTCGGGTCGGTTTGAGCTCGGCTTCGCGTCAAATTAGTATTTATATAATTAATATAACAAAATTCGCATCGTTTAAATTTTACCGAGCCTCGTGTTGACTGAGTTGACTGCGTTGACCAGCAGTTGACTGAGTTTGACCAGCTTTGACCACGTTTGACCACGTTTGACCCGTGTTGACCAGGGTTGACCGGACCCGAAACTGAACCGAGGCACTAAAAATGACCCAAAACTGCCTCTTGACCCGTGTTTGACCTGTTGACCGCGTTGACCCGAGCCCGAGAGCGTCCCGAACTTAAATTTTCACCCGAGACGAAAGTGTTTCGTATGGACTCTACGGGTCACTAGGAGCCCAAAAATATAATTTTCGTCGAAAACGGACGGCCGGAACCTCGCCAAAACCATGTCAGAAGTCGGAATTTCGCCGGATAATAAAATTTCTTGAAAATTTGCAGAAATGCTCCTCAAGTCCCGATCTAAGCATCTGCAAAGTCAAAAGTTCAAAACGGACTCGCCGGAATTTGACTGGAATTTCGCCGGAAGATAGAAAGCCTTGAAAACTTGCAGAATAGTCCCTAATGGCCCGATCTAAACATGCACGGAGGAAAAAGTTTAAAACGTGATCGCCGGATTCTTGACCGGAACTTCGCCGGAGTTGCGCGTGAGCCCAAACGACTCAGAATCTCCAAAATCGGACATCGCCATTGTGTCGGGAGCGTTTGGTTTAGTGGGGGTAGGGTGTTAGCTCGAAAAGAGGTCGCCGGAAAACCACCGCCGCCGCCACATGCGGCGGCGCCGCCGCTGTTCCGCCGCAGCCGGTCGCCGGCATCGCCGCCGGTAACCGGTCTCCTCCGCCTGGCTTGCTGCTGGACTTGTTCTAGAGAGAGAAAGAGTTGTGAGAATTTTGGTGTTAGAGAGAGAAAGGAAAGGAGAAAATGAGGGATGAGTAGGTTAAAACTCTTTATATAGTGAGAGTTTTGTGGGCTTGGGCCCAAGGCCCACAAGCCTGTTTCTAGCATTTGGAACCGTCCGATCTCGTTTCTAAAGCCCGTTTTGCACCCCGAACGTCGTGTAATGTCGTACAATGTCATATTAGGATCAAGGATATGTAAAATAGCGTCGGAAGTTGATGGTTGACGTGTTCGTTCATCGGTTGCGTTAAAATCGCGAAAAATTCCATCGGTGCCGCCTTTAATCCGTTTTTGATCCGGTTTCGACCGTAGCCACTAAAATTTAGTTACGAAGCTAAAATATATTGTAAAAATTTAATATTTGTCGGCGTTGTCAGTATTTTGTACGGCATCAGTTCGTTGTCGCTTGATATTCAGCAGATTTTCCGTAAATCACCATACGCGCACTGTATAGTCGAATAAACGTTCCTATGCATTCCCAAGGCCTAATTAAGTTAATTTGCGCTGTAAACACTATTTATTATCGCGTTAATTACCTGTTAATCACGTAATTAAGAGCCGTAAATTACGGGTTGTCACAAAAAAAACCTAACCCCCCCCCCCCCCCAAGCTAAATGCTAAAAACTAAAACCCCAAAAAACCTAAAAAAAACATAACCCCCCCCCCCCCCCACCCCCCAAGCTAAAAACTAAACCCCCAAAAAACCTAAAAAAATCTAAAAAAAAAATTTTAATATTTTTTATGCTCAAATCGCTACTTTTAGTGGCCAAAAAAAAATTTTAATTTTTTTTTTGCCTTCGAAAAGTAGCGATTTTTATATAAAAAATATTAAAAAAAAATTGTGTGATTTTTAGCTATTTTTAGGCATTTTTGGTTGTGTTCACATTGGTTCTCGCGGTTCTCGCAATAAGAGGTGGTTCTCGCATGATCTTCTCCATATATATATATATAATTTAGTACAGAAAATTACATTTATTCAAACCGTGTAATACGCATATTTTTAAAGTTGTAATTTTTTTATTATTTAGTATATAATATTACATTTATTCAACCCATGTAATAAATGAGGTTTTTTAAAGATGTATTATTTTATTATTTGGTAAACAATATTATATTTATTCAACTCGTGTAATACACGTGGTTTTAAAAATATAACTTTTTTATTTGGTATATAAAATTACATTTATTCAACATGTACAATATTGTTCTTATAAATATAACTTTTTATTATTTAATATATAAAATTATATTTATTCAACTCGTGCAATTAAGAAGGTTTTTAAAGATATATTTTTTTATTATTTAGTATATAAAATTTATTTATTCAGCCCGTATAATATACGGGGTTATAACCTAGTTTGTTTTATAAATCATATCCGGTTTATTATTTATTTTAGAATCAAATTTGATTTTGCTCCATGAGGTTTGAAAAAAAAAACATAACTATTTTCTTCCAAACGATTAAAAACTTCCATTTACCTTCAAAAGTTTTATTAGTTGTTTCATTTTTCTCCAGACCTCTAACATCTATTTCCCCTCGTTAAAAGTTTAGCCGATGTGTCTATCATGTGATGGGCCTTGTTATTTTCTCTCCCATCAACTAAAAGTTTTTGAAGAAAATATTTATTTTTGTCAAACCTTGTGGAGCAATGTAACAACCCGCACTTTTGTGCGTTGTTACTACTTGTTAAACTCGTTATGCCTAGCACCGGAGATTCGGATCATAATGTAACTATATCGTATATATCGCTATTCGAAGGATAGTCGCATATTTTCGAAATACAATATCACTATACTACACTATTATCACACTAACACTCACGGAGGCGGAGAGTGAGGACCTATTCTACCCTCCTCAGTGGCCGTGATGTGTCGAACGTAAACAATTAACGCTAACAAGGACTCTCGGGTGAGTGTTGCAGCTCCAGTCGTCATGACGATGATGACAATACGAGTAAACGGTACCCCGTCAGTCTTTGTGGCACTTCACGAAATAACGTGCACGATGACATCAAGAAAGGACCTATACTACCCTCATTGATGGCCGTGAAACGTCGCAAATAATCGCATACTCGAATCGGAAACCGATTGTTAATTATCGAAACCTTGGATTATGGATACGTAAATACGACCCCTAGTAATATATATATATATATAATAATAACACTACCCTAGATCTGATGGAACGGGGTGATTCCCGGCTGTTAGAACGAGACAGAATTGACGGAACTTCACGTGTTAGTGCGAAATTACACTACCCTAGTAAAAACAAACGTATTCCTTCCGTTAAACACTCGGAAACAGTGTCCAGAGTGCGAAACAGACATGTCAGTCCGCACGGATGACATGTCAGTCCGCACGGATGACATGTCAGTCCGCACGGATGACATGTCAGTCCGCAGGGATGACATGTCAGTCCGCACGGATGACACATGTCCGCACGGATGACATGTCACCCGCACGCACCACTCATCCGCCCGCACCACTGTCCGCTCGTATGACACATCATCTGCACGGATCACCTGTTATCCGGACGGATAACATGCCATCCGGACGGATGACTAGTCATCCGGACGGATAACATATCAATCCGCACGGATGAGAACCATTCGACCCAATGAATAACTTTTCATGGCTAATCTCGCCTAACCGTATATCATTTACTCTATTCCTCAAGGATCAGTACAGACATACTCGCAACTGACTCGAACAAGTTGTAATCCCGCTAAATACGCACTGTGAGTATACTTGAACCCTTTTTAATCGAATTTTGGGTGTAACATACGTTTCTAACAATTCAAACTTATCAAACGAATTATTCAATCAATCGAACTATCACTTGCGAATAACTGTTATGCATAGATATACTTGATGCTAGTTGCATATGTGCTAGGGCTTATACTCGCGACGTCCCACCACGACTAGTATAGTACTATTGCGCCCGACGGGGTCTAGTTATGCCATCGTACATTCGAGCATCGAGGACTTAGTTGGTAGTATCAGTTTTGTGAGTATATATGTCGTGTATTACGTTTATGTATGTGGAGATTCGCAGCACTTTTTAATCTATTATGCTATACTTATCAAACCTGTATACTCGCCAATACTTTTGTATTGACAAATATTTTAACGTATGTTGCAGGTTAGATCGCAGACTATACCAAATCAAGCTAGGGAGTCTAGAAACTCAACTAAAATCTAGGTTGTCGGATTTGTATTGTTCGAGAGGACAAGAAATCTGTGATAACTTATGTGACTGTATTATTTGTTAGTATGGGATAACGAATGTATTAAATATTATCGCAATATAGTTGTTATGGATTCTCTTGAGCAATCTGATTCGCCTAGTGCCGCGCCCCGATGATTCCGCCATCGGTTGGGGTGTGACAGATTGGTATCAGAGCCATAACTATAGGGAATTAGGTCAGACTCGACCTAGTCCGGGTCGACGTCTTAGAAATTGACCTAGTCTATAGTCTAAGTACCAACAGGCCGACTCGTACAAACCCAGTGGGGTTTGTATTGGGCTTACTTGATACTCTCAATCGAAATTGCTAAAAGATACAACTTTGTGTGAACCCCGCATACTACAACTTCACACGGAGAAGCCTTTCCTAAGGCTGAAATACTACTTAGCCTTTCCTAAGGCCGACACAATACACACGTTTCCGAAAATACTCGCATAACGAAACCGAGCGATCCAGTCGAGATCAGGTGTGAAAACCAAGAACTCTCGATAGGATTGCTCACTCAGCGCATTTTTCTAGCACGAGAACTCTTCGTCGAGTTAGGAGTGACATCCACATCTCGACAAAGGTCTCCATTTCTAAATCTAGTAGAACTCACGAATTTGTTCGAAGAGCATAGCCACAATTAGGAACGAAACTGTTAAGTCAGGGGTGAAACCCGTACCTTAATAAGTCGTCCCACTCTTTATAAACTGGTTTCAAAAGCTCTCACCAAGGACTCGACTTTCACAATAACTCGAGCCACGCGATGATTAGGAAGACGAATGCCATGAGCTGCATCCCAGTGGAAGCATGAAGTCTTCTAGGTCAACGCGCATGCTCGGACTTGTTAAATATAGTTGGGGTACCCTGGGTAGTCGACGCCTAAACACCCGAGGCACTCCGAATGTTTTACTCAACCTACGATTCGCTGATTTTACGCTTTAATGAACGTAATTACGCTTTATACGTTATCGATTTCTCTATTTAACGAACTTCACTCCCTACTTTATAAACACACGATTCGCACAGCCATCGCAATCTCAAACGAAAACCGAATGTTCGCAACAAAACTAATGCAAAATCTATCGCATTCGCTCTCGTTTTCTCACTTCAACGCGACCTCGCTTATTCTAAATCGACCTGTATGTGCATGATTACAAATTACATCTATATAAATATATATATATATATATACGTATAAACAAACAAGTCATTGTGTGAGAACTT
The DNA here is from genome assembly GCA_030545235.1 of Helianthus tuberosus. Lineage (NCBI taxonomy): Eukaryota > Viridiplantae > Streptophyta > Magnoliopsida > Asterales > Asteraceae > Helianthus > Helianthus tuberosus. The sequence goes on along the minus strand of CM060420.1, from coordinate 129,329,414 downwards.
AGGAATTTCGTGTCTCCTACGTGGCTCCTATGTGATTCGTATTACTATACTATCGCACCAAGTTTTGAACGCGCTCAATCGCAACGCAAAACTCAACAATCATTATGATCGAATCTCACTCCAAGTCTTTTCCTGTCTAGATGCCTTCCAACAACTCCACCTCGAGACGAGTAGCTAAGAGGAAAGCCAGACGAAGCGCCGAGAAGAGGATTGCTTCACTTGTGATTAAGGAAGTGAGTAAGCTTAGTCCTCGAATCGCCGCTCAAGTGCACTCTCTCAGCAACTCTCGAGCCTCGGAAGACTCCAAGACAGAAGCGCCGCAATCTACTTTTCTCTACAAGCACTTCAAAGCCTGTGACCCGATGGAATTCACGGGTGAAGGAGGTGCGACTCAACTACTCCAGTGGTTCGATTCTATCAAAGTTACCCTTCGTCAAAGTGGGTGTCCCGATAGTCTCCGTACTACTTGCGCCACCGGAGCATTTCAATCGCGAGCACTCGACTGGTGGACCGCCGAACGTAACAAACGTGGGATCTCCGCAGCTTACGCTCTCTCTTGGAATGAGCTAAAAGAGCTCATGGAGAAAGAGTACTGTCCTCCTCACGAGATTCAGAAGCTGGAAAATGAATTTTGGGAAATCAAGCAAACCGAAGGTGACAATGCTGGCTACACCGCAAGGTTCAAACAGCTTAGCATAATCTGCCCAAGTCAAGTCAACACTCCGGGGAAGGCCATCGCGAAGTACATTCGTGGCTTGCCTGAGTGTGTGGGTGATTTTGTCGAAGCTGCAAGACCTGCTACCATCGAAGAAACATACCGCTTAGCCGCAGAAATCAACAACAAATGACTCACGGAAGGATTATTCTCAAAGAATCCTGTCAAGCAAGCTCATCAAGCAATCGCCAGTAATCCTTCAGGCGAACATGTTGACGAATCTTCTGATGAATCTACTGACGAATCTTCTGACAAATCTGCTGGCGATTCTTCTAATGAATCAGCTAACGATTCTTCTGACGGATCTGCTAACGATTCTTCGGACGGATCTGCTGCCGATTCTTCTGACAAATCTGCCGACGGATCTTCCGACAAATCAGCCAGAGACTCCGCAAGCGAGTCTTCAGACGAATCCTCCAACGACGACACTTCTTCGCAAGACACCGACAAACCTAGCCGCAAGCGAAAGACTTCAAGCCCGAGCTCATCAACAACCGAACTGCTGCAACCGGAACCTCTTCGAACAGTTCCGATGTTTCCAAAACGAGCCTACACTGGAGCTCATCCTCAGTGTTACTCGTGTACCTATCATCATCCAGTTGGGGCTGACTGTCGCTATTGCAATAACTGCAAACGTTACGGTCACTTCACCCGCAATTGCCACATCGAACCGTGAACTTGAGTACAACAACAACAACTCCAGCAAAAGTCTTCAGCATCAAGTATCTAGCAAGCGTAGGATAAAGTTGTGATGATACGGTTTTCGACGTTTATTTCTAAGCTTTGAACCTACTCTATTACTCAATGTTGCCCCCGTATTCTCTTTCACTCTCTAAACGTCGCACTTAGACTAGATTCACACATACTATATACTATATCACGAAATAATGTGTTTTACCCTCACTACGCTTTTAGAACGAGGTATGGTAAACGTGCAAGGAACGATTAATCGCGGGTGCACACGGGATTATTTGGGTCAGTGCACGGTGATCGTAGCAAATTCTAAAGGTGCCATAGCGTTTTGACAAAAGGTGACACCAAAACACGGGATGAAAGTAGTAGGGGTCGGGCAAGGTGTGCTTTATCATACTACCGAAGTTCCGTGAAGAAAGTGCCACGTGGAGTTGAACGTTATTCGACCTATTATACTATTGTGATTATTTTCAACACACTACACTCAATCGCAAGGCGTAACAAACCGTATCATCGCGAGACTAGTCGTAAGTCTATAGCGATCAATTTCATCAAACACACTAACGCTCACGATATTATCGGGTGAGGACCTATTCTACCCTCCTCGATAACCGTGATGCGTCGCAACGTAACGTTAAGCTTATTCGAAACAAACCCGACTAGTTGAAATCGCTCACCTTGTGTATCTCGCAATCTTTATCGCTTATTATGTGAATCTCTATCGCCTGTTGTGTATCGATCTATCGCTATACCGTTATCCGTGATATTTGTGCTAAGTTAGAACGCATGACCTCGCCTCACGAGAGGAAGCTCATATGGTTAAGGCAGGGTGTTTTAGCCATATCAGCGACCATTCGTGGAAACAGGCCATGTGGGGGTCTGATGTTAGCTAAATTCAGTGGTGTTAATCAATCGAACTGAACCGCGTAAATCGAATCGCATACCTCCATCGCTTGCAACGCAACTACCGATTATTGTATTTCGTTTATCATCACCGTCATCGCAAGTGTTTCGTGTTTATTCGTTTAATCACCTAATCGCTGATCGCCTATCGTGTATAATCTACCGCTTATCGCTCGCTTGGTGTTCATTGCAGTCTGTATGGTATTAAGTACACATGACACCGCTTCACGAGGAAAAGCTAGCCTAGTTAAGCATGGTTTTTCGCCATGTTAGCAAACCCTCGTGGAAACATGCCATGTGGGTGTAATGTGGAATCTAATCGAAAACGCACTATTCGCCTCTCGCTTATCAACTCGCTGGATTAATCTATTCGATCCTATCTTATGCTCGGTCCGACTTTCTATCGATTGGGCCGAGTAAACGTAATTCTATCCGAGTCATATCGGCACACCTGACACTGCCTCACGAAACGGGAATAATATGGGCAAAGCATGGTGGATACGCCGCTGGTACTTCCTATATATAAGTGTTTTAAACATATTAACGAACTTCCGTGGGAAGGTGCCAAGTGGGGCTTGATGCTAAATCATCCTTTTCAAAAGGTTAAAACTGAATTTTATAAAACTTTTATTAAAACCATGGAACAAGTGAAATTCCTCACAATGTGGAGGTAACATCGAATCAGCTTAACTCCATGTTCAGAGGGAGTTTCATGAGTCCAATTTTTCCGCAAAACCTTTTTCAAGATCGAAAACAAGACTTTCAAAGGGAACCCATGTCATAGGAGAGTTTTCGTAACCCTTGTTTTCATCTTCGAATTCCTTAAAATGTTAGAAACTTAAACTTCTTTGCAACATCGGTTAACATCGACACTGTTGACCGCACGCTAAAAAGGAAAATTTTCAGGGATTTTCATCCTAAATCCCTTTTGATATCTAAAACGAACACTTCTTGCAACATTGGTTAACAATCGACTCAGTTAACCCAACGTTATGAGAAACCTTCCATATTGCAATCACATCGAACTAACGAATTCTACACAAGACAAGGTACTTGGAATGCCAACTCGTGGAATTAATACTTTCGTCCTTACGTTGCCTTCTCGCTATCGCAGTCGATCTCTCTTATTCGAAACGTCCTCGCTGTCAACTTACGGTCAAATCACTCGCCGTATCGCTACTTATACAAGATCAACTATTAGAAGTCTACCTATTGGATTAATTTCAGGACGAAATTTCCAAAAGTAGGGGAGACTGTAACAACCCGCACTTTTGTCCGTTGTTACTACTCGTTAAACTCGTTACGCCTAGCACCGGAGATTCGGATCATAATGTAACTATATCGTATATATCGTTATTCGAAGGATAGTCACATATTTTCGAAATACAATATCACTATACTACACTATTATCACACTAACACTCACGGAGGCGGAGAGTGAGGACCTATTCTACCCTCCTCAGTGGCCGTGATGTGTCGAACGTAAACAATTAACGCTAACAAGGACTCTCGGGTGAGTTCTGCAGCTCCAGTCGTCATGACGATGATAACAATACGAGTAAACGGTACCCCGTCAGTCTTTGTGGCACTTCACGAAATAACGTGCATGATGACATCAAGAAAGGACCTATACTACCCTCATTGATGGCCGTGAAACGTCGCAAATAATCGCATACTCGAATCGGAAACCGATTGTTAATTATCGAAACCTTGGATTATGGATACGTAAATACGACCCCTAGTAATATATATATATATATATATAATAATAACAATATAATGATAATATAAATTAATTATGGAAAGTACGCGCTTCGAGAACTAACAAAACGATCAAAAACGGAGAAGTCCAACGCGTTGGGATAGCCATCCGGACGGATGGGCCATCCGGACGGATGGGCATACGCACGGATGGGCCATCCGCACGCATGGGCCATCCGCACGGATAGCCATCTGCACGGATGGGCAATCCGGGCCAGAAACCCCTTCTTCTCCTCTATTGCCTATAAATACCATGTCACATCACTTGAACAGTGATGTGACAGCTCCTACTCAACCAAACACGCTCCAAGACCCTTTTTCTCTCGATCCCTCGCGAGTCCGGTAAGATTTCAACCTAAAACTTGTACTTCTACAATCTACACTCGATTCTACCTCATTCTATCTTTCAAAACTCAAATTCTAACCGTGAAATCTGTGGATTTGAGGCGTTTTGAGGTGATGTCACCAAGAGTTCTTATGAACTTCAAGTTAGGGTCTCATTTCACTATAAACGACTCAGATCCGAGTGATTTCCACATGTTTTAATGACAAATCTCACCTAAATCGGTGCGATTTCAAGTTAACCATGAAGAACCATCACGAACGGCCAGATCTGATGGAACGGGGTGATTCCCGGCTGTTAGAACGAGACAGAATTGACGGAACTTCACGTGTTAGTGCGAAATTACACTACCCTAGTAAAAACAAACGTATTCCTTCCGTTAAACACTCGGAAACAGTGTCCAGAGTGCGAAACAGACATGTCAGTCCGCACGGATGACATGTCAGTCCGCAGGGATGACATGTCAGTCCGCACGGATGACACATGTCCGCACGGATGACATGTCACCCGCACGCACCACTCATCCGCCCGCACCACTGTCCGCTCGTATGACACATCATCTGCACGGATCACCTGTTATCCGGATGGATAACATGCCATCCGGACGGATGACTAGTCATCCGGACGGATAACATATCAATCCGCACGGATGAGAACCATTCGACCCAATGAATAACTTTTCATGGCTAATCTCGCCTAACCGTATATCATTTACTCTATTCCTCAAGGATCAGTACAGACATACTCGCAACTGACTCGAACAAGTTGTAATCCCGCTAAATACGCACTGTGAGTATACTTGAACCCTTTTTAATCGAATTTTGGGTGTAACATACGTTTCTAACAATTCAAACTTATCAAACGAATTATTCAATCAATCGAACTATCACTTGCGAATAACTGTTATGCATAGATATACGTGATGCTAGTTGCATATGTGCTAGGGCTTATACTCGCGACGTCCCACCACGACTAGTATAGTACTATTGCGCCCGACGGGGTCTAGTTATGCCATCGTACATTCGAGCATCGAGGACTTAGTTTGTAGTATCAGTTTTGTGAGTATATATGTCGTGTATTACGTTTATGTATGTGGAGATTCGCAGCACTTTTTAATCTATTATGCTATACTTATCAAACCTGTATACTCGCCAATACTTTTGTATTGACAAATATTTTAACGTATGTTGCAGGTTAGATCGCAGACTATACCAAATCAAGCTAGGGAGTCTAGAAACTCAACTAAAATCTAGGTTGTCGGATTTGTATTGTTCGAGAGGACAAGAAATCTGTGATAACTTATGTGACTGTATTATTTGTTAGTATGGGATAACGAATGTATTAAATATTATCGCAATATAGTTGTTATAGATTCTCTTGAGCAATCTGATTCGCCTAGTGCCGCGCCCCGATGATTCCGCCATCGGTTGGGGTGTGACAAGCAAGACCGAATTAAACTTTAATCTTTTCGTATTACTTTTATGTTTGCTTTTATTTATTTTTTTGGGATTTTGTTTGAATCTCACTTGAATGTCAAGTCCTGGTTGATAATCAAACCGAATAGAAAACTTGGAGAAAAGAATTTAGATTGAATAACTCTCAATCTTTTATTAATCTGAAAATAACTCATACTTTTACAAACTAAACTGTTCATACTCAAAACCCAACTTGTTTAACCGAATAAAAACTTGAATTGAACTCACTTGTCCAACACAAATAATAAAAAACAACCACGAATTAAATCAACTTATTCAACAGAATTAATCGCTAAAAGAAATATCATTATCTTGACTTATCCAAAAATCAAATCACTAGAATAAATCACTTTGATTTTTCCAGCAAAGACCTTTATAATTGCTAAAAGAAAATCTTTAAAATAAGGCTCATTCTATACACCCCCCCCCCCCCCCCCCCCCTTCTTGATTATACCCCCTTGTGAGAGGAAATCCCACGCGGGCCCCACCTGTAAGTATGTGAGAGGATTGGGGTGTAAAAAGTAAGTAGGGGGTGTAGAAAGTAGCACCCTAAAATAATTCTGCTTGTTTCTTTCTTACTTAATCTTCTGCACGCACACCTATGACTTTTGGAACCAAACAAGCATCAAGAGCCCAGAGATTAAAAAAAAACAGAAAACCGAACCCTTACAAATCCAAGTTGCCGTGGGTTCCGCCGTTGTCTTTTGGTCACTCCGATTGCCTCTAATGCCGGAAACGATGGCTCCGTTACCGCTATAAAAACTTGTAATATGATCACCAACTCGTAACTCCTTAGTAGTTGATCAACTTGAGTACCCGTTTGATATTGACGATTGAATTTGGCTCTGATACCAATTCAAGCCCCAGTCGATAATCAAACCGAATAGAAAAGTTGAAGAAAAGAATTTAGATCGAATAAATCTTGATTTTATTAATAAGAAAATAACTCAAACCTAATTATCTTCTCTTAACCTTAATCACAACTTTGATCAGGTTATATAGGAGATAACTTTGTTACATTTATAGTAGGACTCAACTTCCTAATTTGATAATAATAGAATAAACCCCAATGATTATCTAACTAATCTATTATAAATTAAATCTAACTCATTTAATTTATCTCTAATTAACTTAACCAAATAACTCACTAATCCATAACTCGGTTTAGTTCGGTCCAACCTGAACCACCCCATTACTCGAGATAGGTCCAACCTGAACCACCCCATTACTCGAGATCGGGAATTACGTCCAACAGAATGCTATCTGAATAGTAGAAAAAATATGTTCTTCAACATTCAACTGGGTCATTTTTATGCACTTTTGGTCATTTTTCGCAGCAGCAATTTCGAATATAACTAGTTGAGTACCCGTCCGTAGGCCGAATATTTTAACGGCATAATAACATAAGTACCCATATAACATAATAAAGAAAACGATATAACGTATTTATAATGTCACTAAACAAATAACCAAATATTAAAATGAACAAAACAAAAGAGCATACTTAATGGAACTAAATATTTGGTGAAGCAAGAGTCTCGGTGTATATTGCTCCTTGTAACCTGTGAAATCAAAGTACAGGATAGTAACGATCTTCCACTTTCATTGTTGTGTCTATTTTATTAAAATAAACATAATACTGCTATACCCATTTGGTGGCCCGGTATTTAAATATCATAATGAAATAAGTAACAATTTATTTATTTAATTTTTTGCATTCTAAAAAAATATTATTTGTATAAATAAGAGCGAAATTGTGTGGAATTTAGTTCCATATTCATTAAGTGTGGAATTTAAGTCCATATTCATTAAGTGTCAAAACAATTTAAAACTTGGTGCCTCTAGTTACATAAAAAAATAAGGGTGAAAGAGATAGCCATCACTTGAGTAGAGGTAAATTCTTCATCCACCCAATCAAATTTTGTCATGTCAATTCCTCTCTCTAAGTCTACTATTACACTAAACATAAGGGGTGGTCACCTCTCTTGGGAAAGAGGTAAAATATTTTTCTTTTTAAATATGAAAAAACAAAAAAAAAATGTGATTGGTTGAAAAAAGTGGCCCCACCATTATCCAACTCTATCTTTCTTCCTCAATCGGCAAACACTCGCCAATTTTCGATTCAACCCTCGGGGTGGGGAGGGTCGGCGACAGTGTTGCCACACGGTAAAAGGGGTCACCACCCCCTTCCCCGCACCCACCCCGTTCACCCTAAAGACCATGGGTTGCTATTGGGTCGAATACGAGTAGCAGGGTAATCCTGTAATAAACAAATTTAGTGACCACATTGTTAGAGAAAAATAAAAAAAAATTCAAAGTTGCGACCGTCTAAAGCGGTCACAAAAATGAGATAAATATAAAAAATAAAAGTTGCGACCATTTAAAGCGGTCGCAAAAAAAAAATTGCGACCATCTATAGCGATCGTAATAATGAGAAAAAATATTAAAGAAAAGTTGCGACCGTTAAAGCGGTTGCAAATAAGAGGAAAGAAAACAAAAGTTGTGACTATTTAAAGCGGTTGCAAAAATGAGAACAATATAAAAAAGGCAAAAGTTGCGACCGTCAAAAGCGGTCGCAAATACAAAAAGAAGAAGCAAAACTTTAATTTATTTACTGTTCAACGTTTGATACATATATGTGTAAGTACTTGTGCATTTAATATCTTCTCTAGCAATGGCGAAGCTTGAGATTTCTGACGGGTGGTCGAAAACGTATATACTAAAAAATTTCTATAGAACCATGGGGTCGAAAACGTATATACCCAAAAATTTCTATACGAAAATCACATATTAACTTAGGAAAATTGACAATCTGCTAAAATTTTGAGAATGTCCAAACATATAGTGTAGAACACATTGTTAGTGGTAAACTATTCTTCACATTAAAGTAATTTAGAGTGTAATGTATAGAAGTTATTATTTTATTTATGACCTAATTAGCACAAATTGTATCCTTTTAATTTTGTTTTTAAAAAACTATTTTATTTATTTATGACCAAAAGTCTTGACACATTCTCAAAGTAGGTCTGTCAATGGATTGGATATTGATCTATATCCAATCTAATCCGATCCATTGAAATCACTTGTTGGATCATAAAAAATATCCAACAATCCATTAGTTAACCCAGTGAATCAATCCATTTATCCAATTAATTATATGGATCGATCAATGATCCATCCGGATCGTTCCATTACTTAAAAAAGGAGAAATAACTAACGCTCTCTCAAAATCGCATCTAGGGTTTCACGGTAAGTCCTCCGGTCCACTGCAGCAAATCGTCGATCTCCCACTTCATCTTCGTCCCACCTCCGTGGACGTCCATCCACTGCAACCGTCCCACCTCCGTCAACCTCCAGTCCACCGCAATCGTCGTTTCACTGGAGAGTCGGAGACCCCAATTGCAGCCACCACCGCCGTTCGCAACCACCACGACCGCTCGAAACAACCACCACCGTAAGTCCTCTCAATTTCTCACAATGATTCAAAAAATTTTCTTGCTTATGTGTCGTATCCTGCTACGTGACATTTGCAGAAGAGCCGGTGCTCTGCGTGTGGGTATCCTGCTGCTCTTTGATTCGAAAAATTAGGGTTTTTGGTTATTTATTAGGCTATATTTTGCTGTAATAGTGTAAATCTAGGTCTGTTTGTTGTATTTTGGATGGATAATTTTAGGTTATTCTCTGGTGTTTTTAGATCTAAAAATGGATTTTTAAGTTTGGTTTGTGTTAGGGTTTTTTATTTGCTTTTTTAGGTTTTATGTATTTGTTTTTTAATCATTCATGTTTGAAGATTCAATTAATTCTAGATATGGAGGTTTATTCAGTTTGGTTTATTGTGGAAATCAATTATATCTGTTCATGGATATATGCGTGTAATATGTGTTTTGCTAATTTAATTTTCATTTTTAAGTTTGTTGATCGACTGTGTTATGTGAGTACATGAAGCTGTTATTGAAGCATGATATTGTATAATAAGCTCTAAATTTCGATGCCTGTTAAGCTCTTTTAAATATGTCAAGCTCTTTTGTTGGAACTCTATTATATTGTTCATTGCGGGTTTCATAATTTTTTAGATGTTGTTTCGTTATCATTTTCCAAATCCTTTAAGTCTCGGAATGAAGAAGAAAGATATAAAAATTTAACGCAATAACGTCTCGGAGTGTCTCGCGCGTTTTTAAACCAAACCGTTGACTGCTGATATTTTGCTTTCGTAAATTTAATTTGACTATTTAAAATATGGCAGATTTTTACACTCTCAGCTGTAACACCCATACTAATTTAACGTTAATATATATAATTAAAGTAAGCATTTTATGAGAAAATGTCACTTATCAAAAACTTTTGTATCTTGAGTGTTTAAACGTGTTTACAACATTCTAAAAACATAGTTCGAAATATTTACATATTCCACTTTGTCTTTTTACAAAACAAAACAAGATAATTGCGGAAGCTTCAAAAGTGTGTATTCGGTTCTTCAAAAATATGCTTGACCGTCATCCGTAAGATCCCCATTGCCACCTATGGTCAAAACCACTAAAAATATTAGTTTTGACACTTATATGTTACATATGAACAAGTTCCGACATCAACTCGTAAGAATTAAAATAAAATTTCACAACTGATTCGCGACAGGATCTGATCTCTTTGTCGCGTGGCGCGGGCGCCCCTGCGTGTCGCGCCAGTTCAACCCCGCGTGTCGCAGGGGATTACGTTTTCCAGCAGGTTCATTGCTGAATCCTGCACCTGCTGCCAGTTCCGGAAATTTTCATTTTTATCTTAAAATGACCATGACTTTTGACTCGTAAGTCCGTTTTTGCTGATTCTTTTTCCTACGCGACCGTAATTTAATTCTCCATCTAATGGAGTTGAAATCCAACATCCTACATATTAAAATTTCAGACTTTTAGCTCTTCGGCTTATTACCCTTTTTACCAACTTTTGACCCGTTCGTGATTTCATAAATAACCGTGTTTATTTGACCCTTATATCACATACTCTTCTTCAACTCAATGTTATCTACCATATTAGATTCTAATCACCGGTTTATTACACAAATTAAACATGTTTTCACTCGTATGCTTATTTTGACCCGTTAAGGGTATTTTAAGCACTTTAAAGCTTGAAATTGCTTTCATTCATTTCTAGCATCTCATTCCTACATTTCTTATCAAGTATTCTTCAACTGCAACTATATGTGTGTTGGATTTAATGTGGATATCTAAAAGTTCCGAGTTTTACCCCTCGGGTTATTATTTTACGGCAAGACTCACATAGAGCCATTTGACTAACATATTACATCTTTCAACTTCTATACTTATTCTAAGTATCTATCTAATCATAAAATTCGTTTCCAAACAACCTTTAAGGGTTGTTTGTTCTATTTAGCCTACAAGGGCGTTTTGGTCGATTTTGGTCCTTCATTTACGACGAAGGACTATTAGTACTTGTTTGATCCCAAATTACGACCTTTTAACTATATTCTTGTTTAGAAATCAATATGTTTCTAAAACACCTTAATCATAACTCAATTTATTCGCTTTACCTAAAAGATAACCGAATATCTTATTTTAACCTTGTCTGACTGTTATAGAACTCCAATTTCTACATGATGAGTTGTATCATTATACATACCTGACTCGGGTCAATATATTGACCCGTTTTAATACCTTGCCGTAGTGGCTGCTAAATGATAGCGCTGTAAGCATCCATATGCTATTTATTCCCTATAATCATACAACTCGACAACCCATTAGTCGATATTGTCAAAGGGTGATTATTTCACCTTTTGACCCGTTTGGTCTCTATGACCAATTACTAGCGAGGTGACATTTATTACAATTTTACCCTTATTGGTTATCACGATTTACTTTATTTGGTAACCTTTAAAATTAGATATTTCATTGGTTACATCATGATCGAATTACCGATTTACTCATTTTTAACCATCAATACGGTTTCTTATTTTTTTGGTTATCTTTTTCCGTACGACTACACGCCGGAACACCATATCTCAATTAAGCATTTATCTTATTCGTAATTAATACGACAAAGAACATTCTAAGATTTATGACTAGTGTAAGCTATACTTACCTTGCATCCAAGCCACGCTTTTCTTTTGTACTCGATCCGTTTGACCCGCTTCCTCCACAAGCCTCCACCTAGCTCGTTAAGCGTCAAACTATAATCATAATTCGTAAGATGGTTAGTTTAGTCATTATAAATCATGACTATTCCCACCTTACGTTTTTCGTATAAAAATTAGTATTCATCATATTGTAGGTCGGTTTGACTTTTTAAAAGTCAAATCCCCAATTATCACATATGATTGCACTATCAAGTTCACAAGACTCAATTAGGCACATTATCAACACTTAGTGAGCATCATCTTTTGAGACGCCAAATTAACTAACATGTCATCCAATTCCTACCTCAAGTAATAATAAATTAACATGTAAATTTCAGTTATTATAAGCATATACACACTTTGACCATCAAAATCATGGTTTTAACTCTTATGTCAAGACCCACTTCTAGTCACTTATGAACTCTTAACAAAATCTCTAATTTGTTCAAGTAGTTCATTCATATGAATTAGTATGATGTTTATAAACACCAATAGAACATCAATTTCATTAAATTATCCAAAAACCCAATTCAAGTCATGTATGTTCAACACCCAACTTGCAATTTGTTCAAGTATCTTGTTTCTACTAGCAACTATGATGATTTTAAACATGTGTACATCATCATCTTTACTATATAATCAAAACCCACTTGACACATGAGTGTATGATCATGAATTCACAACCATGAACATCAATTCAACAAATACATGGCTAGAGTTTACTACTAGACATAGTTTCATCCCTAATTTCATCCAAACAACAAACATGCAAGCACAGATTCGAATTCTCTAGGTTTGCTCAGAATTTCAACTAGAGATGTCTCAAGAAATTTACATACCTCGTGACTCCTTTTTCAATGGAGATCACTAATTCATACTCGGATTTTGATTTGGACTTGATTTGCCCCTTCAATTTGTTGAGATTGTTTGAGCTAGGGTTTGGAGCTTCTTGCTCCTTCTCCTGGACTACTTCACGCACGCACACACACCTCAAGTGTGTGTGTTGTGTTATATTTTAAGTTTATAATTCCATTTTCAAGTTACCCGGCTTTGGTCCCTCGTGTTTGGTTAGTTATTAATTAGGTCATAACCTAATTATTTTCAATAATATTCCCACTTATTAACTAGGTTTAATATTCCTAGTTAACTTAGCGGGTTCGGGAATATTTATGACTAAGTTTATTTTAGGTCCCGTTAACCCGGTCCTTTTATCGCTTTTATTTCGTTAAAAGCTTTTATTGACTTTTTGTTTAATATTAGGATTAATTATTTAAAGCCTAATATTTACCGGGTAAATTTTACCACTAACGGTACTTTACCCATCTTTTTGTATTAACGGAGTTTGATTACCCAAACCCGTTTTCGGGGTGTTACAAGTCTACCCCCCTTAAAGAGGTTTCGTCCTCGAAACCTTTTCTTACATAATTCATTGAGTTTAACTCAATGTATTCAATTCGAGAAATCTTTTAAACATTACTTATACTTTATCCAATAGTTTGTATTACCAGAAAAGTATGGTAACATCTCTTTGGTTACTAATTGTCTACATAACTCATACGACATAGTGCGACTTGAAACATCGTAATCTCGTTATTTCCACTAGTTTAGTTAACTTAGCGATATCCATCGCTTTCACATACTATCGAATTCTTTATGAATCCGTTACTTTGACCCGTGTAAAGGTCTTTAGTGAAATCTTTCACCTTTAGTAACCATTTCTTTTGTTTTCATTCTCATTTATTCGATACAAGCGACCAATTTTATTTAAATGACCTTAACCGGTCTCACTAACTAGACTTATTAGTCCAGTTACTTTTTACCACTCGCTTGGTTATAATGTGATTCTACTTTCACATTGCATTTCTTGACCGTGATCGTGTCACATCATGTTTAATTTATATCGACCTTTTATTTTTCGAAAATATCTCTTTTCGAATATGTCGTCTTGCGCCTATCAGTGTCCAGACTTGTATCTTTTATGCTTACTATTTAAATTCCTATTAGAATTTATATTTGTAAATACATTATTTCTTACTAAAACCGAAGTTTTAGTTTTAGGATCTTCTCTTTAACTTTTGTCAATTACCCCTACCAGGATATTGGCCACCCATAATTTATTGTTTTCCGTTCTTAGTTTTATACGGGGAATCGTAACAAGTTCCCTTACCTCACACTATCGACCCGTAGGTTCCTTCACTTAACCTCGTAGGCTATTTTTTTTTTGTTTGCTAGTTTGCATTTTTCCTATATTTATATTCCTTTATGACCCATCATGTAGGTTCATTAATGTTTCGCGCTCCGATTATTCAGTTTGCGCTCACTTGCACTACCAAATTTTTATACCTTATTTATCTCGTTTGACTTGTTCATGTGGAATTTCATCACTTGTGAACATCAAACTCCATTCTTTATTCAACCCGTTCAACTTTAACTTAGTTGAGCGTAGTTATTAACATTTATGTTTGCAAGTTCTCATTGTCTTTTAGTCATGACTCATACTCCGAGTCTTTTGACTTTCTATTTCGCGTTCCCGTCTCTTGGTTTACGCATTCACCCACAATCCTACCCGTCCATCGGGTATCTTTACCAACGTCATCGTCAGGTAACCATTCTTATATGGTTTTAGACATCTTCTTAATTTATTTGATCGTCTTAGCGAGATTCATCGCTTTTATTCAAATTAATTCTTTATTCTTTATTCAATTCGTTTGACTTGTCCATATGAATTTCATCACTTGTGACAGTCAAACTTTTATCCCTATGCCTTAGCATATTCCTATTGGTCGGTTTGTATTTTATTTTTATTTTTATTTGATCCTTGTCCCTTCCCTCGGGCTCGTTATTCATACGTAATGCGCTTCCGTCATCCGACTTACGTTTACGTTTACTATCAAACATCTTACTTATTTGATTTATTTGGGTACCATTTAAGTTAGTCCCCATTCACCCCGCCCTTGCTACATCGGATGTAAACGTGTCCGCCATAAGAAGTTCATGGTATCATATGCCACTACTTACTTGGCCAGAGTAAGCGATTAACACATGACACACATGACCTTTTTATAGTTTTCACATCACGCCCTATGTAAGTAATGCCTCTATTTGTTTCTCTTGGAAACAATATCCCGAATACATTTTCTATTCGGGTTTTTCCAAGTTTTTAATCTACATATGCAACTTTCAATTTCTACTTATTTGTTGCATATTACTATTTGTGCGGTTATTTAAAATGTGCACCTGGTAATGTTTGCCCTGACAGGCGTTCCTTGCCATTAACCTTGTTCGCGGTCGTTACGCGATTTAGTCCTCGGTGAGCATGCTCCTCTTGTCAGACTTCGGACCGTTCCATCATCATATCCACAATTCGTTTGACTCTCGTTGCCTTCAAACGCGAGTGTCCTTCAATTAAAACATTCACAAAAGTTAGTAACGTCAACTTCAATAATCGCCCGTATTATAATACAAGGCTTTTTCTACTATACGCGTCAACGCGCGTATTTTCGTCAACTATATCAATCATTTTAATTGGGGTAACGTGTATCACACGATAGCCCTATGCGTTGTTTACAACACTTTAGCATGCTAAACTATTAACATACTTGTACTTACCGGATTTGCGATCAAGCCTCGAACCGAACACCTATCTTTATTAAGAGCATAAGGTTTAAGTCCAAGCATAGTTTTCTCACCATACTTGAATCTCTTAAACCAAGGCTCTGATACCAACTTGTAACACCCAATCTAATTTAACGTTAATATATATAATTAAAGTAAGCATTTTATGAGAAAATGCCACTTATCAAAAACTTTTGCATCTTGAGTGTTTAAACGTGTTTACAACATTCTAAAAACATAGTTCGAAATATTTACATATTCCACTTTGTCTTTTTACAAAACAAAACAAGATAATTGCGGAAGCTTCAAAAGTGTGTATTCGGTTCTTCAAAAATATGCTTGACCGTCATCCGTAAGATCCCCATTGCCACCTATGGTCAAAACCACTAAAAATATTAGTTTTGACACTTATATGTTACATATAAACAAGTTCCGACATCAACTCGTAAGAATTAAAATAAAATTTCACAACTGATCCTGTCGCGTGTCGCGGCAGGATCTGATCTCTTTGTCGCGTGGCGCGGGCGCCCCCGCGTGTCGCGCCAGTTCAAGATGTCTCCCCCGCGTGTCGCGGGGGATTACGTTTTCCAGCAGGTTCATTGCTGAATCCTGCACCGGCTGCCAGTTCTGGAAATTTTCATTTTTATCTTAAAATGACCATAACTTTTGACTCGTAAGTCCGTTTTTGGTGATTCTTTTTCCTACGCAACCGTAATTTAATTATCCATCTAATGGAGTTGAAATCCAACATCCTACATATTAAAATTTCAGACTTTTAGCTCTTCAGCTTATTACCCTTTTTACCAACTTTTGACCCGTTCGTGATTTCATCAATAACCGTGTTTATTTGACCCTTATATCACATACTCTTCTTCAACTCAATGTTATCTACCATATTAGATTCTAATCACCGGTTTCTTACACAAATTAAACATGTTTTCACTCGTATGCTTATTTTGACCCGTTAAGGGTATTTTAAGCACTTTAAAGCTTGAAATTGCTTTCATTCATTTCTAGCATCTCATTCCTACATTTCTTATCAAGTATTCTTCAACTGCAACTATATGTGTGTTGGATTTAATGTGGATATCTAAAAGTTCCGAGTTTTACCCCTCGGGTTATTATTTTACGGCAAGACTCACATAGAGCCATTTGACTAACATATTACATCTTTCAACTTCTATACTTATTCTAAGTATCTATCTAATCATAAAATTCGTTTCCAAACAACCTTTAAGGGTTGTTTGTTCTATTTAGCCTACAAAGGCGTTTTGGTCGATTTTGGTCCTTCATTTACGACGAAGGACTATTAGTACTTGTTTGATCCCAAATTACGACCTTTTAACTATATTCTTGTTTAGAAATCAATATGTTTCTAAAACACCTTAATCATAACTCTATTTATTCCCTATAATCATACAACTCGACAACCCATTAGTCGATATTGTCAAAGGGTGATTATTTCACCTTTTGACCCGTTTGGTCTCTATGACCAATTACTAGCGAGGTGACATTTATTACAATTTTACCCTTATTGGTTATCACGATTTACTTTATTTGGTAACCTTTAAAATTAGATATTTCATTCGTTACATCATGATCGAATTACCGATTTACTCAGTTTTAACCATCAATACGGTTTCTTATTTTTTTGGTTATCTTTTTCCGTACGACTACACGCCGGAACACCATATCTCAATTAAGCATTTATCTTATTCGTAATTAATACGACAAAGAACATTCTAAGATTTATGACTAGTGTAAGCTATACTTACCTTGCATCCAAGCCACGCTTTTCTTTTGTACTCGATCCGTTTGACCCGCTTCCTCCACAAGCCTCCACCTAGCTCGTTAAGCCTCAAACTATAATCATAATTCGTAAGATGGTTAGTTTAGTCATTATAAATCATGACTATTCCCACCTTACGTTTTTCGTATAAAAATTAGTATTCATCATATTGTAGGTCGGTTTGACTTTTTAAAAGTCAAATCCCCAATTATCACATATGATTGCACTATCAAGTTTATTTTAGGTCCCGTTAACCCGGTCCTTTTATCGTTTTTATTTCTTTAAAAGCTTTTATTGACTTTTTGTTTAATATTAGGATTAATTATTTAAATCCTAATATTTACCAGGTAAATTTTACCACTAACGGTACTTTACCCGTCTTTTTGTATTAATGGAGTTTGATTACCCAAACCCGTTTTCGGGGTGTTACATCAGCTGTACCACTTCATAAGATGTCTGCAGCTGTTGCTGAGTGCTTCTCTGTTCTTAAACCTGGTGGATTACTTTTCTTCAGGGAGATTACGGTACTACTTAATAAACATAAAAATCCACTTAATCATATATGATATTGGTTCATCTTTTCATAAGAATGTGTATGTTACACAAGATGTAACTTTTAACGACTTGTTTTTGTAGTGTGTGCTCAAATATGTTTGCCGATTGATCCAGGTCTTTATGACATGACTATGCTTCGATTTGAAGCTGATCAAAAAGTGGGATTTCGGGAATACAAGCGTTCTGATGGCACCCGATCATACTTTTTTCCTTTAGATATTGCACATGATCTCTTTATCGGCGCTGGCTTCATTGAGGTAATCATCTTTTTTTCCCAAAAAAAAATATTATTTATTCCAATCGTATGACAAACAACTAACGTGTATGCTGGTTTCAGTTAATTTATCTTCTTTGAGGAAATTTATGTTTTCATTATTGTAACTTAATTGAGTCCATTAAGCAGTAGTCACATGTGTTAAAATATGTTTTGCAGGTTGAGCTTGAATATTGTTGTGTGAAATCAGTAAATCGTCGTAAATAGAAGACTATACATGCACCGGGTGTGGGTTCATGGGAAGTTTCAAAAACCCATGTAAGTTCGTTTTGTACTAAATTCTAGATGATAGAAACGCATCAAAAACATCATTAAAAAAAAACTCAAAAAGAGAACACATCTCTGTTTATTAGCTTTATTTTGGCTTTGCCTTCGCAAATCTTATTCTTATGACAAACGTGTCATAACACATAACACAATCTGCAGTTAACTGATCATGTACTCTAAACTCCTTATCGTGGAGTAAGAACGTACATTTTACAACGTGAGATTCTACAGTTGCCGATATCTGTCCCTTCACTGATCTTGGAGTCTTGTACTGCAAAAAAAAAAAAAAAAAAAAATCCAAGTGAGACATTTAAGTTGCTGCAAGTAGACATGTACAAAAAAACCGGGTAAAAAAAACGACCCCATTTGAAAAAAAAAAAACCGGTTTCAACACGACTCGCCCCGAGGGTTTGGATACCAGTTCGTATTATAATCTGAACCGGTTAAAAAACGATTTAAACCGGGTTTTTTGTCCCAGGCCGGTTTATAACCCGGACCGAACCGGTTTAATAGGTTTGGGGTTTGATCCTTGAAAACCGGTTTTAAACCCGAACTGGTTTGAAAAAAAAACCTGGTTTGTTTACCATGTGAAAAACCGGTTCGGTTGGTAAAAAAAACCTATTTGTACACCTCTAACTGCAAGTGCATGATAGAATGACAAAAAAAAAATTAATTCAAAATAATAAAATATTTTTTGATAGTCTTACCGCCCACAAGTCACGAGCTTTAACGACTGTGGTCGAGTTGAGTCCTATGTCGGACCAATGTGCAAGTGGGCCAGCCCAAACCTCAAAATCATCATTTTTCTTAACCTTCTTTCCATAGTTATCAAATGCGTTAGGCGCATAGGGCTCGCCTGTCGCCTAGGCGAGAAGCGCAAAAAAAAGCGCAATCTAATAAAAACATTAAAAGACAAAGTTATGAACTGAAAAAAGCCAAATCCTCAAATTCCAAAAGTTTTCAAATGTCATAAACCTTAAAAATAAAACCAACATAATTATGAATCAACAAAATATCCCAAAACCAAAACTGTTAAAGACTTGAAAACAATAAAGTTCAGACTTTCAAAAAGTAAATAAAATTCAAAACCAAATGTTCTTCAACTTTAAAAATCATCGGAGTTGGAGTCATCATCCACAGCAATTGTCGGCATAAATACTTTAACAGAATCGATGCATACCTGTAGTATTTTTTGTCGGCAAAAAAAAGCAGAACTGAATGCTATGGATACGTCTTAGTTGTTATATAGAGAACATGAATGAATATTGAATATAAAGATAATATATCTCCTAACTTTTTGAAATTCAAAATATCTTTTAAAAATATATATACAGAATTGCTGAGATATGATTCTAAAAGATTTTAAATTAGCTGTAAATATAATCTTGTTTTTAAAAGATAGGGTTTTTTTTTTTAAAAAAAACACGTTGCTTTTTTTATCTAGGAGACAAAAGTGCAGTTTGGTCGCCCAGGTCGCCTAGGCGGACCAAGCGATCGCTTTTAACAACAGAGCTTCTTCCTTGGACTCCAAGGCTATTCAACACGAGGCTGGTGAGTAAATATCCAAAAAAAATATAAAAAGAAAATAATTATAAATTGTCTTAACCGACCTTGATTCACTGCTATAACTTCTCTATTACTAAGTATGTATGTTTCTTTGCTCATTGATCGCACATCGCAACCGACCAATAAAGGCGCCTAAAATGTCTTGTCAGTCTCTTGGTTTTTTATGAAATTATGACAAAAGTAACTATTTTGAAACATGGACTTTACAATGCATAATTTATGTTAACGAAACAAAACCAATACTTACCTGTCACAGATACAAGATCAAAGTTGCTCCGATGCATCTCATCGGACCTCCTTCTCTCTCTCTCTCTCGCTCGTATCTTTATACCAAAAAAGGTAGTTTTTTTTTTCATTTTTCTTTACGAATTTCGTAGATCGGCTTTAATTCCATATAATTTTGCATATTTGCTAATCTAAGCTTGTCAAAGTGGTTTTGTTTTTTTTAAGGTTTATGTTGAATCATTTTGGGGATATTGCTAATCCACATGTATTTACAATAGTATTTTTTTATCGCAGTTTGAAGAGGTAGGGGGCTAGCTTCAGGATGTTGAAGAAGGGAATGAGCAAATTTGGTCAGTTTTGTTAATAACTAATCTACCTGGTTTTACTTAACAATAAGTGTTCATTTGTCGTTTTCCTTTGTATTTTTTGTTTAAAAAAGGCGGTTAGCATACGAGGGATTTTGTAAATATTTTAATAAGAGAATTCAAAATGGCTATGAAGGTCTACTAATATGTAATGAAGGTTTAACACATGAGGGATTTTTGTAAGAGAATTAAAAAATGACTATGAAGGTCTACTAACCTGTAATGAAGGTGTTAACACATGGGAGGTTTTTTGTAAGATAATTTAAAATGACTATGAAGGTGTTGACAAATGAGAGGCTTTGGTACTTCAGGACTACTATATCTTTTTATTATTTTTTCAAGTCTTTCATGTGTTATCTCATTTCATTTATACCACTTGAAAAGAGAATTTACAACAATAGGAACATGAAAATGATCATAATACTTACTTTTTTTAATAACTGAAACAACTTATTTACAGAGCACAAATTAAGAGTTAAGTCAAAAATATTAGACCCACTAATTTAAGGAACCAAAAAATAGGAAGTAAAACTTGTGTAAAATGCATAAAAGACAAACTATCTGTTATTAAAAACCATTTATAAAAACACATTGCCTCTTTTAAAAAAATATGAAACTTGTGTAAAATGTACAGAAGGCATTATATGTTTTGAAAACCACAAAAAAAAACCAATTAACATTTTTAAAACAAAACAATATGTAAACTTGTGTAAACATTTAAAAAGTGAAATTACCATATTTAAAGAAACCTTATCCAAATCTTTTCTAAGTTTTTTTAAGGTTAACAAATTACAAATACACCATTTGCCATTCGATTTGATCCGATCCTGTTTAAATAAAAAAACAGAAAATATGAATCTTTAATGAGTTTTTTTCCCAAAGTGGTGTATTTACAAAAAGTATTTATCTTTTTGGGTATTTTGAAAAGTATTTACCTAAATAGGTACTTTTGTTTATCTCTTTTTTAATTTGTTTATCTCTCTCCTAATCTAATTAGTCAAATCCTAAATTAATGATACCTAAATAAGACATAGTATTTTTATCTAATAAACTGACTTTTTTTTTTTGTAAATAATTATATTTTTTTTATCTTACTTTTATTTAATTATAATTAATATATGTCTGTTTTTAATTTGTAATAAAAATACTTTAAGTTTAAAAGTAAAAATTATGTATTTAGCCTCACTACGTCAAAAAAAGCTTACGGCCACACAAAAAAAGTGTGACCATACGTCTTTCGCCACACTTTTTTGTACCAACTCAAGTGTGACCAAAGGTCGAGTCATCGTAGGCATCATACGACCTCATTCATGTTTAGTGGTCATAGCTACTTAAAAGTGTGGCTAAAGGGTACAACCATTTCTTTCTGGAATCAGACATTCTATACTCTAAGTGTGGCTAAAGGGTAGCAATAGCCACATGAATTTACCGTGAATGTGACCATTTCAATGATATAGTCATATAAAAGTTTGTTTTAGCCACATTATTTAAAAAAAAGTGTGACAAAAAGCATTGTTATAATGAAGCATTTTATCCATTAAGGGTGGCTAAAGGGTAACAACGGCCACATGTGTGGTCGGTTCTATTATATAGTCACGTGAATTTAGTGTTAGTGTGATTGTTTCTATTATATAGTCACTAAAATGTTTGTTTTAGCCACATCAATTGAAAAAAATTGTGGCAAAAAAGTTGTAATCAAGCAAATGGTCCATTATGTGTGGCTAAATCGTATAAATTGCCACATGAATTTACTGTAAGTGTTGGCGTTTGTAGTATATAGCCACACGAATTTACTTTAAGTGTGGCCGTTTCTATTATATAGTCACTAAAAAGTTAGTTTTAGTCACATCAATTCAATAGAACAGTGGCAAAAAAGTAGTTGTAATCAAACAAATGGTTTATTAAGTGTGGCTAAATGGTATTAACGGCCACATGAATATACTCTAAGTGGTTGTTTCTATTATATAGCCACATGAATTTACTATAAGTGTGACTATTTCTATTATATAGTCACTAAAAAGTTTGTTTTACTCACATCAATATAAAAAATTGTGGCAAAAAGGCTGTTATGATCAAGCAAATGGTCCATCAAGTGTGGCTAAATGATATCAAAGGTCACATGAATTTAATATAAGTGTGACCGTTTATATTATATAATCACATGAATTTTCGTGCAATTATTCATTTTATTTTCAATTTTTCATAAAATACAAACTACAGTAAACATGAGAAAATGTAAAAACCAAATGATATTAACAATACCAACCCAAAATTCATACATAAGTTTTCAATTTAAATACTAATTAAAGACATAAACTTCTAATCAAAGCCTATCTACAAAGGTGGCAAAGGGAAATCACTGTACATATTGACTAAGAATTATTTCTACGTCGTTTTCTTCAAGTCCATACACTCACTACTTTTCGACTTGAAAGTGCTGCAACATTTGGCCACACTTTGCTAGTTTCGCTAATATATGTCATAGTTTTTTCTTAAAGTGGGTCTAAAGGTGTCAAATGCATGTGTTTTTCGTCACATTAAACAAAAATATGTGGACATAGATCACATTTAGCCACACATTTCGAGTTGTGACTAATAAATGTCACATTATTTTCTAAAAGTGTGGCTAATGGTTCTGAACTGGAACAAATGGTCACACTAATAATATAACGTGTGGCTAAAGATGTTTTAAAATATGATAAATGACCTTTAGCCACACATTTTTTCGAGTGTGTGGCAGGGCGGTTTTGTCAAAAGTGTGGCCGTAGCCCCTTTTTCACGTAGTGCCTGGCCATTTATTCTAAGAATAAAAACTTATTTAGTCATTACTTATTAACAGAGTCGAACAACAATTATAACAAAGTCGAACTACACTTACGTTGGATAATTATACACTACATTAAAAAAGCACAATTAGGAAAATGTAAAAGCACAATGAAAGCAATTATTTAATACACAAAATAGTAAAGAAAACAAGATTACTCTCCTAATAAATTGAATAAATGATTAAATTAGTTTTTTTTTTATTACTAAGATAAAAGCCAAAGTACATATATTTAACCTAAAGGTATTTTTAATACAAATTAAAAATTAAAAAAACCGAGATATACTAACTGATAAACACAATTACGTTGAACTTCAATTTACAAAAACGTATGATAAAAAAAACTTAGAACAAGCTAAATACATAATTTTTAGGTATCCTTAAATAAGTAAATAATTAAATAAGTTTGTTGTTCTTAGAATAACAGCTAAATACATAAATGTTTACTTTCAAACTTGAAGTATTTTTATTACAAATTAAAAACATACATATATTAACTAAAAAATGTAAGCTAAAAAATATAATAATTTACAAAAGTAAGTTTATTGAACAAAATCACTATGTTTTATTTAGGAATAATTAATTTAGGCTTTAACCAATTAGATTAGGAGAGAGACAAACCAATTAGAAAAGTATCTATTTAGGTAAATACTTTTTAAAGTACCCAAAAAGGTAAATACTTTTTGTAAATACACTAGTTTGGGAAAAAACTCAATCTTTAATTACATGTTTAAAGATCAAATGGTAAACTGAAGAAAAGAAAGTACACGAACTTGAGTTCAGCTTCGATTTATCATGTTCGGCCTCATCTTCTAAACCTGTTTAAATTAAGAACAGAAAATTTGAACTTTTAATTACAACTTTAAAGATGAGATTATAAATTTAAATAAAGAAAATAGGTGACTTGAGCTCGCCTTCAGTTTATCATGCTTCAACATCATCTTATAATCCTGTTCACACGAAAGCATAAATTTGAACTTTTTTTAAAATACATGTTTAAAGATGATATTGTAAACTAAGTACTTGTACAGTGAATACAAGTTCACCTTCGATTCACCATGCTTCACCATCATCTTCGTGTCCTTTTTATGTAAAAGTTTCAAAGCTGAAAGTGTAATATGAAGGAAAGAGTACCTTGGCCAACTGATTTGTGTTTTTTTATGATGATCTTTCATTTAGACAGCAGAGGTAGTGTTTTTTAACCCCATATCTTCCTGTATGTTCCAAAAAGGAAAAAATATACATGAGAACAAATCAAACTCATTACTAACATTTTTAAATATAATTAACCTACACTTTCAAGTCATAGTGTAAGTCGGATGTCAAAAGACTGGTAAACGGGTTGCGGGTCTCAACGTTCTCATCAGTTGCAATGCCTTTTTTTGGCTCAACCTGGTATGAAATGAAACTCTCAAATTAGTAGGTGAAAGTATTAAAACAATTTATCAAGTTAAATACCCTGGAAACTCTCAAATTAGTAGGTAAAAGTATCAAAACAATTTAACAAGTAAAATACCCTGGAATTTAGATCTGTTGCTTTCATCTTTATATGCTCCATTGCTTTCATTTTAAACTTTGGTAGTTATCTGCTCCATTCGAATGCTTAAACTTTGGTAGCAAATATAATTAAAAAAATAAATGGAAGATTATGCTACCTCAATCCGTATTATATAGCCAGCAAACTATTCAGTTAAGTGTCCACTACCCCACTAAGTTCCTGAAAATAAGGAACACCCTTTTAACCGTCAATTGATAACTTGCACTTTTCTAGGACCCATGTTCTAATAATGCATTTCTGATTGGTGCATCTTAATAAACTGCAGGAAACTGCAACATCATGGCTGAGAGAGTGCAAAACCGACGCCAATTTCTACTTCTAGAAGGAATTTAGTGACTTTAAACGGCTGAGATTAAAAGTTGATGACTTTAAACGGCTGTAATTAACACAAAAGTTGGTTACAAACAACGGGGGCAATATAATATAGAATTACTGATGTTAGAGAATGTAAGATTAAAGTTCAATTTGGTTTTGCTCCCTGAAGTTTGACAAAAATAACTATTTTCCTCCAAAACGTTTAGTCACTGAGAAAGAAAATGACCAAGATGCCTATTACATGACATGCACATGAGTTAACGGGGGAATAGATGTTAGAGATCTAGATAAAAAATAAAACAACCTTTGGTGGTAAATCGATGTTTCTAATCTTTTGGAGGAAAATAATTATTTTTGTCAAAACCTGAAGAGAGCAAAACTGAATTTAACTCAACTTTTTATTTTACATGTTTTTTTTTTCTTTTTTCTCTTGTAACTGTTTTAACGACTTTCCAATGTTTAAAAGTTCAACAGTTTTTGCATTTGCCTTTTCAGTTTGTTGTTTTGACGTGTTGTATCAGTAGATGTGAATGAGATCAAAATTTTTGGAGAAAATTCAAGTTAACTGCTGGGTTTTCACATCATCTACTTATTTTTTTTTATGGTGACTGATGCTGCAACAACGT
Organism: Helianthus tuberosus; assembly: GCA_030545235.1. Taxonomy (NCBI): domain Eukaryota; kingdom Viridiplantae; phylum Streptophyta; class Magnoliopsida; order Asterales; family Asteraceae; genus Helianthus; species Helianthus tuberosus. Next base: position 129,303,421 of record CM060420.1, on the reverse strand, counting down.
ACACATATACAAAACTTATGTGAAATGGAGTTAAAAGTCTACATATTCGTCATTACTTCTGTTTTCTAGATTGAAACGTGTTACATTGAGGAAACTTTCCAAGTTTGTCATCTCTAGCGTTTAAAAGGGGTTTATAAGGAAGAGTAGACGAGAAAATTCAACAAGTCAAAGTCTTGTGGTGTTAGTCAATATGGAAATTACTACCAAAGTGATGTAATGTTTACGTTTTTAAAGGCTATTCAAAGTAATTAAAATCTCTTTTGGGCCAAAGCCCAACCGCTCCCAAAGACTTGGATACAGGTATATACGTATGATATGATGGTAGAAAATATGCACTCGTTTACACAACCCTTCCTAACTTGTTCTGTTGGATGTTTCAAATGATTATTGTCTTATTTTTTGTGTCTGCTCTTCTCTCTTGTCTACCTGGCCTTCACTCTGCTACATACGGAAACGTTTCTACGCCCACCTGCCCGTCAAGCTTCAGTTGCCCGGCTTTGGCACCATTTAAGTACCCGTTTTATAATGCCAGCGACACGTCATGTGGGTTGCTCAAGGTAAACTGTACTCCAAAACGAGGGGAAGTTCAGATTGGAGGACAGCCATATGTGATTTTGGAGAGGTTTGATTCTGGCTCTTCTGTTGTGATCTATAACCGAACATTTGATGAGCTTCTGGATAATAATAATACCTGTGAGGCTCTTATGGACAATTTCACTTCTCCAAGCCCTCTTTTGTATTCCTTTTCGATAGAGCCCTTCATCACTCTTTTCAAATGTCCAAACAATCTGGGCTATGCTCAACAAGTTCATACTTATTTCAACCAGCGTAATTATAATAGTTACAACAGCTGCAAACATCACGATTTCTACTATAAGTATTTGGTCGGCAATGCAACAGTTCCAAAAGATCTCCCGAGTACATGTCAAGTAATACTGTTGCCAGTGAAGCAGCGATGGCAATTTCACCCAAAACAACCTGATGAAACCAACATATCCTCTCTTCTCTCTTCTGGATTCTCTATTTCATTCAAGTTGTCACCCTCCTGTCAAGAGTGTCACAAAAACAGCGGACAGTGTAATATTAATATTACCAATGGCCATTTTCTGTGCTTAGACCCCAAAAATGGTATATCCCAGTTTCTTTTTCCTCCGTATAATCCTATCCTACATTATAGTACTTATCTTTTGTTGTTTGGTTGTTGCAGGAAAAACAACTATAAAACTGATACTAGGTAATATACATATTCAGTTATTCACCCTCTATGTTTTATACACACCTACACTTTTGAATCTGTATCTGAAAAAATTTTCTTGCTATAGTTCTCACTGGATCATCCTTCATCCTCCTGCTCTCTTCTGTCATCTTCATAATCTGGCGCCGCGGTAAAAGCAATCCTTTTTCTTATATCTCATCAAAGAACAAATCTCCAAACCTTGAAGAAGGAAATATCATCTGTCGTGTATCTGTTTTCTCCTACTCAGAGCTTCAAGATGCCACCAAAAGTTTCATCTCTTCTCACAAACTAGGCGATGGCGGTTTTGGAGCCGTATACTATGGTGAGTACTTAACATACTTATTAGTTATTACACACTAGCCACACACTTAATTATTAATAACTCCTTTATTATTGATTGTTCATTTCCACTTAATATATTCGTACATAAATTTTTGTACAAGGTAAACTACAAGATGGGCGAGAAGTTGCGGTGAAGAGACTATACGAGCACAACTACAAGCGAGTCCAACAATTCCTGAATGAGGTTGAAATCTTGACCAGATTGCGGCATCCAAACCTTGTAGTGCTCTACGGTTGCACCTCTTGGCAGAGCCATGAGCTTCTCCTAGTTTATGAGTACATTCCTAATGGCACCGTTGCTGAACACCTACATGGGGGACAAGCAAATTCAAGCCTGCTAACATGGCCAATGCGTATGAAAATTGCCATTGAAACCGCTAGTGCCTTAGCGTACCTCCATGCTTCTGAAATCATACACCGTGATGTAAAGACTGATAACATTCTTCTAGATCATAGTTTTTGTGTCAAGGTAGCAGATTTTGGTCTCTCAAGGCTGGTACCTAATAATGTGACTCATGTGTCAACAGCTCCCCAAGGAACTCCAGGATATGTTGATCCTCAGTATCATCAACATTATCAGTTAACGGATAAGACTGATGTTTACAGCTTTGGGGTAGTCTTGATTGAACTAATATCATCTATGGTGGATGTCGACTTAAACAGGTCCCAAGACGATATTTGTTTGGCTAACCTTGCTTTAAACATGATCAAAACAAGTGCAATTGATCAGTTAATCGATCCGGCGTTGGAATCCAATTCGAATCCTGAAATCAAGAACATGATCACATCAGTAGCAGAGTTGGCTTTTCGGTGTTTACAGTTTGATTCAGTGATGAGGCCTACGATGAACGAGGTGTTGCATGCATTGATGGAAATTCAAGACGGGAAAGGAATAGAGGATGGTGGCAATATCAGAGATTTGGAAACTACGAATCCGCCACCTCTGTCTGAAATCAGTGATTCGGTGGTTTTGTTGAAAGACTTCCTGCCTTCGCCACTCTCCGTCTCTAGTGAATGGCAAAGTGATAACAGTGTATCAACTACAGTCAGCAGCAATGGTGATAGATTGCCAGTGAAGAATCGTACCAGTAGATAATATCATCAGCAACAATACATAAGCCAACCCAAACTCTAATTAAAAGTGATGTTACGTAATTTAAGTAGTTAATGAGTATTTTCTGTTTATAAATGTTTATAAATAGTTTCTGATAACGTTTGGAATAGAAATTTCTAATAATGTATATTCTACTATTGAGCATACCTGCTCTTAACCCTTTTGAGATCTAAGAAATATTTGGTGATGAAGGAATGTATGACTGGCTTCCCAATATATATATATCACTACTAGAAAATAGGGGGATTTCCTACCAAAATTTCCGACAAAACCAATTTGGTCGGAAATTTCCGACCATTTTCCGACAAAATAACAACTAAAAAAATAATCTGGTTTTACCGACTATTTTCCTACAATTTACCGACCAACAAAAAAATGGTCGGAAATTTGAAGGAAACTTCCGACTAAGTTCCGACCAAAAATAAGAATAAAAGAAGAAAAAAATTGGTCAGAAAATGGTCGGAAATTTCCGACGACTTACCGACGAAACATAACATTTGGTCGGAAAGTTGTCGGAAATTTCCGACCAATTTCCGACTAAAACAATTATTCTTTTCATATTAACATTTGGTCGGAAAGTTGTCGGAAATTTCCGACCAATTTCCGACTAAAACAATTATTCTTTTCATATTAACATTTGGTCGGAAAGTTGTCGGAAATTTCCGACCAATTTCCGACTAAAACAATTATTCTTTTCATATTTAATTATACCGAGGTGTATATCTATATATATAAACGTATTTCTTGTCTCTATATGTATATGTATGTGTGTATTAGTATGTAGTTGTATTGGTGCATACACATACACACATATACATATATACACACTTATACAATAGTAAAAGCCTAGTTTAAGTAATGGGTCCCGATAGCGTACACGCACGTATGACTGGGTATAATTATACGTATAAGTTGGTAAAGTAAGAGCTTTTCATATATATGTATAAGTATTTGTTTGTCCAAGTGTACACACACGCATACATACACACATACATATATATACACATACTTAGCCTGTTTTAATTAATGGGTCCCGATAGTATACATACACGTATAAACGTGTACAATGCGTATAAGTTGGTAAAGTAAAAGTATTTCATGTATAATTAATGTGTACAAAAGATGGAATGGAAAAACGATGTTTAAAGGTTGAAAAAATGAAAAAAACGAAAATTGGTGTCGGAAAATAGTCGGAAATTTCCGACCACTTTCCGACGAAACACAACATTGGTCGGAAAGTTGTCGGAAATTTCCGACCATTTTCCGACTAAAACATTTATTCTTTTGTTATATAATCATGTGGGGGTATATGTGTGTACGTAAATGTATATGTTTGTGTCTATATGTATAAGTATTTGTTTGTCCAAGTGTACACACACGCATACATACACACATACATATATATACACATACTTAGCTTGTTTTAATTAATGGGTCCCGATAGTATACATACACGTATAAACGTGTACATTGCGTATAAGTTGGTAAAGTAAAAGTATTTCATGTATAATTAATGTGTACAAAAGATGGAATGGAAAAACGATGTTTAAAGGTTGAATAAATGAAAAAAACGAAAATTGGTGTCGGAAAATGGTCGGAAATTTCCGACCACTTTCCGACGAAACACAATATTAGTCGGAAAGTTGTCGGAAATTTCCGACCATTTTCCGACTAAAACCTTTATTGGTCGGAAAGTTGTCGGAAATTTCCAACCATTTTCCGACTAAAACATTTATTATTTTGTTATATAATCATGTGGGGGTATATGTGTGTATGTAAATGTATATGCGTGTCTATATGTATGTATATATATATATGTGTATAAGTATGTGTTTGTCCAAGTGTACACACACGCATACATACACACATACATATATATACACATACTTAGCCTGTTTTAATTAACGGGTCTCGATAGTGTACATACACGTATAATCGTGTACAATGCGTATAAGTTGGTAAAGTAAAAGTATTTCATGTATAATTAATGTGTACAAAAGATGGAATGGAAAAACGATGTTTAAAGGTTGAATAAATGAAAAAAACGAAAATTGGTGTCGGAAAATGGTCGGAAATTTCCGACCACTTTCTGACGAAACACAATATTGGTCGGAAAGTTGTCGGAAATTTCCGACCATTTTCCGACTAAAACCTTTATTGGTCGGAAAGTTGTCGGAAATTTCCGACCATTTTCCGACTAAAACATTTATTATTTTGTTATATAATCATGTGGGGGTATATGTGTGTATGTAAATGTATATGCTTGTGTCTATATGTATGCATATATATATATATGTATACACACGCATACATACACACATACATATATATACACATACTTAGCCTGTTTTAATTAACGGGTCCCGATAGTGTACATACACGTACAATCGTGTACAATGCGTATAAGTTGGTAAAGTAAAAGTATTTCATGTATAATTAATGTGTACAAAAGATGGAATGGAAAAACTAAGTTTAAAGGTTGAAAAAATGAAAAAAACGAAAATTGGTGTTGGAAAATGGTCGGAAATTTCCGACCACTTTCCGACGAAACACAACATTGGTCGGAAAGTTGTCGGAAATTTCCGACCATTTTCCGACTAAAACCTTTATTGGTCGGAAAGTTGTCGGAAATTTCCGACCATTTTCCGACTAAAACCTTTATTTTTTTCATATTTAATTATGTGAAGGTGTTTATCTATATATATATAAACGTACTTCTTGTGTCTATATGAATGTGTATGTGTGTATAACTATGTAGTTGTATCGGTGTGTAGTATATATTATAAATATGTTAAACGGGTCAATCCGCCAACCCAACCAGGTTGACCCTAACCCTACCTGTTAATATGTGACAACCGGTAATTAACGCATTCTAATTACGTGATTAATAAACATTTAGGCGATAATAAATAGTGTTTAAGACACGAATTAACTTAATTAGGCTATTGGAAAGCCTAGGAACGTCTAATTGATTCACGTTACGCGATTTGGCGATTTTTCGAGAATTTAAGCACGCAGTTAAACGACAACGAACTGGCACAGAACGAAATACTTGTAACGCCTCGTATTTTCGTATTTTTATATTTTTTAAACAATTCAAGTTTGTTTTCTATTTTTAGAAGATCATACAGAAAAACGGATAAAAAAACGACAAAAGCCGCATTTTTACGCGATTTTTACGGTAACCGACTATCAAACGCGCAAACAACGTCTAACGAAACTATTTTACGCCTTTTAACTCTAAAATTTTAGCTTACGAAGCTACGTGGAGTTTGGGATTTGAAAACGGGTTCGTAAGTGCGATTGGTCCATTTAAAACACGAGAATTGGGCTTGCGGGCCTTGAGCCCAAGCCCATTTGAGAAAACCTACCTATATAAGACAAGTGAAACCCTAAGTCCTTATTTTTAGATCAGCCGACACAAGTATTTCCCTCCCATATCCCCTTTCTGTGCAATCTAAGTACACACCCACACAAATGAAGAACAACTATCATACTCACACATCTCCTACCCTTCCTCTCGGTCTCCCTCTCTCCATCAAGCACTGGTCTCCGGCGACGGGACCGGCCGTCACGGTGGTTCGGTTCTTCGGGCTAGACACCACCCCCTCCAGCGAACACCTAACAGCACCGGTTAACCGGCGACCACACTCCCACATCTCGACACCCTGAAGTACGAGGAGAGAAGATAGAGAGTCACGGCGGCGGAGGTCACGGCGTCGGTCAGATTTGAGCCGGCAGGTATTTACTTTTCTATCTTATAATCATCAGGTATTTACTTTTCTATCTTTCATATTTCTATTAATCATAGGTATTTGATTGTTGGTGTTCTTTCGGGAATCCAATTCGAATCCTGAAATCAAGAACATGATCACATCAGTAGCAGAGTTGGCTTTTCGGTGTTTACTGTTTGATTCAGTGATGAGGCCTACGATGAACGAGGTGTTGCATGCATTGATGGAAATTCAAGACGGGAAAGGAATAGAGGATGGTGGCAATATCAGAGATTTGGAAACTACGAATCTGCCACCTCTGTCTGAAATCAGTGATTCGGTGGTTTTGTTGAAAGACTTCCTGCCTTCGCCACTCTCCGTCTCTAGTGAATGGCAAAGTGATAACAGTGTATCAACTACAGTCAGCAGCAATGGTGATAGATTGCCAGTGAAGAATCGTACCAGTAGATAATATCATCAGCAACAATACATAAGCCCACCCAAACTCTAATTAAAAGTGATGTTACGTAATTTAAGTAGTTAATGAGTATTTTATGTTTATAAATGTTTATAAATAGTTTCTGATAACATTTGGAATAGAAATTTCTAATAATGTATATTCTACTATTGAGCATACCTGCTCTTAACCCTTTTGAGATCTAAGAAATATTTGGTGATGAAGGAATGTATGACTGGCTTCCCAATATATATATATATATATATATATCACTACTAGAAAATAGGGGGATTTCCTACCAAAATTTCCGACAAAACCAATTTGGTCGGAAATTTCCGACCATTTTCCGACAAAATAACAACTAAAAAAATAATCAGGTTTTACCGACTATTTTCCTACAATTTACCGACCAACAAAAAAATGGTCGGAAATTTGAAGGAAACTTCCGACTAAGTTCCGACCAAAAATAAGAATAAAAGAAGAAAAAAATTGGTCGGAAATTTCCGACGACTTACCGACGAAACATAACATTTGGTCGGAAAGTTGTCGGAAATTGCCGACCAATTTCCAATGGTCGGAAATTTCCGACGACTTGCCGACGAAACATAACATTTGGTCGGAAAGTTGTCGGAAATTTCCGACCAATTTCCGACTAAAACAATTATTCTTTTCATATTAACATTTGGTCGGAAAGTTGTCGGAAATTTCCGACCAATTTCCGACTAAAACAATTATTCTTTTCATATTTAATTATACCGAGGTGTATATCTATATATATAAACGTATTTCTTGTCTCTATATGTATATGTATGTGTGTATTAGTATGTAGTTGTATTGGTGCATACACATACATACATATACATATATACACACTTATACAATAGTAAAGGCCTAGTTTAAGTAATGGGTCCCGATAGCGTACACGCACGTATGACTGGGTATAATTATACATATAAGTTGGTAAAGTAAGAGCTTTTCATATATATGTATAGGTATTTGTTTGTCCAAGTGTACACACACGCATACATACACACATACATATATATATACACATACTTAGCCTGTTTTAATTAATGGGTCCCGATAGTATAAATACACGTATAAACGTGTACAATGCGTATATGTTGGTAAAGTAAAAGTATTTCATGTATAATTAATGTGTACAAAAGATGGAATGGAAAACGATGTTTAAAGGTTGAAAAAATGAAAAAAAAACGAAAATTGGTGTCGGAAAATGGTCGGAAATTTTCGACCACTTTCCGACGATACACAACATTGGTCGGAAAGTTGTCGGAAATTTCCGACCATTTTCCGACTAAAACATTTATTCTTTTGTTATATAATCATGTGGGGGTATATGTGTGTACGTAAATGTATATGTTTGTGTCTATATGTATGTATATATATATATATATATGTATAAGTATTTGTTTGTCCAAGTGTACACACACGCATACATACACACATACATATATATACACATACTTAGCTTGTTTTAATTAATGGGTCCCGATAGTATACATACACGTATAAACGTGTACAATGCGTATAAGTTGGTAAAGTAAAAGTATTTCATGTATAATTAATGTGTACAAAAGATGGAATGGAAAAACGATGTTTTAAGGTTGAATAAATGAAAAAAACGAAAATTGGTGTCGGAAAATGGTCGGAAATTTCCGACCACTTTCCGACGAAACACAATATTGGTCGGAAAGTTGTCGGTAATTTCCGAACATTTTCCGACTAAAACCTTTATTGGTCGGAAAGTTGTCGGAAATTTCCGACCATTTTCCGACTAAAACATTTATTATTTTGTTATATAATCATGTGGGGGTATATGTGTGTATGTAAATGTATATGCTTGTGTCTATATGTATGTATATATATATATATATATGTATAAGTATGTGTTTGTCCAAGTGTACACACACGCATACATACACACATACATATATATACACATACTTAGCCTGTTTTAATTAACGGGTCCCGATAGTGTACATACACGTATAATCGTGTACAATGCGTATAAGTTGGTAAAGTAAAAGTATTTCATGTATAATTAATGTGTACAAAAGATGGAATGGAAAAAACGATGTTTAAAGGTTGAATAAATGAAAAAAACGAAAATTGGTGTCGGAAAATGGTCGGAAATTTCCGACCACTTTCCGACGAAACACAATATTGGTCGGAAAGTTGTCGGTAATTTCCGACCATTTTCCGACTAAAACCTTTATTGGTCGGAAAGTTGTCGGAAATTTCCGACCATTTTCCGACTAAAACATTTATTATTTTGTTATATAATCATGTGGGGGTATATGTGTGTATGTAAATGTATATGCTTGTGTCTATATGTATGTATATATATATATATATATGTATAAGTATGTGTTTGTCCGAGTGTACACACACGCATACATACACACATACATATATATACACATACTTAGCCTGTTTTAATTAACGGGTCCCGATAGTGTACATATACGTATAATCGTGTACAATGCGTATAAGTTGGTAAAGTAAAAGTATTTCATGTATAATTAATGTGTACAAAAGATGGAATGGAAAAACTATGTTTAAAGGTTGAAAAAATGAAAAAAACGAAAATTGGTGTTGGAAAATGGTCGGAAATTTCCGACCACTTTCCGACGAAACACAACATTGGTCGGAAAGTTGTCGGAAATTTCCGACCATTTTCCGACTAAAACCTTTATTTTTTTCATATTTAAATTTGTGAAGGTGTTTATCTATATATATATAAACGTACTTCTTGTGTCTATATGAATGTGTATGTGTGTATAAATATGTAGTTGTATCGGTGTGTAGTATATATTATAAATATGTTAAACGGGTCAATCCGCCCACCCGACCAGGTTGACCCGAACCCTACCTGTTAATATGTGACAACCGGTAATTAACGCATTCTAATTACGTGATTAATAAACGTTTAGGCGATAATAAATAGTGTTTAAGACACTAATTAACTTAATTAGGCTATTGGAAAGCCTAGGAACGTCTAATTGATTCACGTTACGCGATTTGACGATTTTTCAAGAATTTAAGCACGCAGTTAAACGACAACGAACTGGCACAGAACGAAATACTTGTAACGCCTCGTATATTCGTAGTTTTATATTTTTTAAACATATCAAGTTCGTTTTCTATTTTTAGAAGATCATACCGAAAAACGGATAAAAAAACGAAAAAAGCCGCATTTTTACGCGATTTTTACGGTAACCGACTATCAAATGCGCAAACAACGTCTAACGAAACTATTTTACGCCTTTTAACTCTAAAATTTTAGCTTACGAAGCTACGTGGAGTTTGGGATTTGAAAACGGGTTCGTAAGTGCGATTGGGCCATTTAAAACACGAGAATTGGGCTTGCGGGCCTTGAGCCCAAGCCCATTTGAGAAAACCTACCTATATAAGACAAGTGAAACCCTAAGTCCTTATTTTTAGATCAGCCGACACAAGTATTTCCCTCCCATATCCCCTTTCTGTGCAATCTAAGTACACACCCACACAAATGAAGAACAACTATCATACTCGCACATCTCCTACCCTTCCTCTCGGTCTCCCTCTCTCCATCAAGCACTGGTCTCCGGCGACGGGACCGGCCGTCACGGTGGTTCGGTTCTTCGGGCTAGACACCACCCCCTCCAGCGAACACCTAACAGCACCGGTTAACCGGCGACCACACTCCCACATCTCGACACCCTGAAGTACGAGGAGAGAAGATAGAGAGTCACGGCGGCGGAGGTCACGGCGGAGGTCAGATTTGAGCCGGCAGGTATTTACTTTTCTATCTTAGAATCATCAGGTATTTACTTTTCTATCTTTCATATTTCTATTAATCATAGGTATTTGATTGTTGGTGTTCTTTCGGGTGTTGCATATGAGGGACTTTTGGCCGAAGGGCTCTTCTGGATACCATCTTTTGCAAGTCCTACAACGATTGCTAGTTACTAGAGTGGATTGCGATAGATTGATGTTCTGTAAGTTTAGTTTTACGTATCCTTTTTTTTTCTACCTAACTATGTTCATTTATTTGGGTCAAATATTTCCTACAAGTTAAGGATTTGTTTTTGTAATGTTTTCTATGGTTTTATATTGTTGATGGTGACCTGGTGGGTAATTGTTTTATGTTACAGAACCTGATTTTGTATTCATATACGATTTGTAACAAACATTGCTTAATAGAGAAGTTGGAAGACAATGAAATCAGTTTAAGGCTTGCTCTTGGCTTTACAAACCAACCCGTTGAGACGTTTTGTGATGGAGATGCAGGTGCAAATGCAAACTCGAGGTCAACTGGTAACTATGTATTTCTTTACTCTTTGATGTTTAATTATTGTTTCTTTTCCGATTACATCTAAAGTTTAGACAATAACAATTTTTCGATTTTATATCATTCAATATATGTATTTGATTATTTTGCTTTTTTGGTTCTTATTAGTTTAATGTATGCTTATTTATTTTTACTTTTGAAAAGTTAGAATCATGATATAACAGTATCATGTAGCCCATAGATTACATTTGTTATTATGATTACTTATTAGGAAAAGAAAAATAGGAGTCTGAGATTTGGTCACAACTCACAATGAAGTTGGAAGTCAAAGGGGATTCTTGATTTTTTAGTTGTTTTGCCGATTTTCATCATCAGCTTCATTGAGAAAAAGCTACGTTAGCAACTTAGAGGGATGATATTTTTGATGCCATTTGCTGATATGCAATCATATTTCTTATTCTTTGTTATTTTTTTTCTTCAAGTAAATGTTCTAGGAGTACATAATGAAGAAGGATTAGGTAAATAGTTTCTTATTTTGATGTCGTATACTACAAAGATTGAGTGGTTAGTAATGGAATATATACCACAAATCCATTCTTAAATTGAGTGATTAGCAACATTGTGTGTTTTTTTATCCGGGTGACCAGGTATTAGATTTAGTAACAATGCATCCAGGGGTAATTTGAGATCAAGTTTTATATTATACTAAACTAAAATCTACAAAGTTAGGAACATCAGATTTTTTTTTGAACGGCAGGAACATTAGTTCTATTGTGTAATTGGATGGTTTGGACTGCTATTCGCTGCGATTGGAGTAGCTAGCGGTTACGTTTTTTGTTTTTTATATAGAGATCACAATATATATGAATAAAGTTAATATGATTTTTTATAAAATTCATTGATAGAAATCGATAAAAAGGAAAATCGATAAAATGCGTTTTTCGTTTTACATTATATCAATTAGAAAGTAATCGTAACACATATTTTTTTTAAATAAAAGTCATCCTTAGATCCTACAGATAGTTTTGTTAATTGTATAATTGGATTAACGTATTATGTCAAACGGATTGCATCGCATGGGTTTTCTAGTGTCTATATATATAGTTTTTTACTAATATTATGTATGCTGTTTAGGTGTGGAACTTGCAATCCCAAGTGGAAAAGTTAAATAAATGATTCGAAGAGGCGCAACAATCCCACACGGAAGTGTTGCAAAACCGAGTCAAAGAGATGCAACACAAATGAGAGAGATATGCAACAACAAATAACCGAGTTGATGAAGCAGTTTGGTAATCCTAGCAATCCTCCACCATAGTTTAGTTTTGTTTGTTGTCTTTTGCGGTTGAACTTGTAATTTAACAACCGTGGCATATTTTGTTGTTGAACCTACAATTTGACAATCGTTTTGTATTTTGTGGATGAACTTTTAGTTCTATAATCGTGTTGTATTTAGGATTTTTATTGGATTTTTTTCCTGCATTTTTAGTAGAAAAAATTTGGAATTTTTTTTATTTTTTTAATATTTTTTTTATTAAAAAGTTTTTAGTCGGAAATTGGTAGGAAGAGAAATTAGAAAATATGGTCGGAAAACTGTGGAAAGGTTATGGTCGGAAAACAGTAGGAACATGGTTGTCGGAAAACAGTAGGTACACGGTGGTCGGAAAGCTGTAGGAACCTTTTAGTCGGAAAATAGTAGGAAAATGGTTGTCGGAAAATAGTAGGAAAACGGCGGTCGGAAAGTTGTAGGAACCTTTTGGTCGGAAAATAGTAGGAAAATGGTTGTCGGAAAATAGTAGGAAAACGGCGGCCGGAAAGTTGTAGGAAAATTGTGGTCGGGACTTTGTCGGAAATAGTAATTTCTTTTTTTTGTCGGAAATTTGTCGCCAATTTAGTCGGATACTTGTCGGAAATCTTTTCCTACAAGGCTTTTTCCTACAAACCTATTTTTGTCGGAAACTGGTCGGAAACACCGTTTTCCGACAAAAACCTTGGTCGGAAACAGTCAGTTTTTTAGTAGTGTATACACACACACAACAAATAATATTCTTGTGGATTAAATTTAACACATGTCCTTGAAGATCTACTAAAATGAAATATGTTCTTTCTCTTCTAGCCTAAAAAAAAAAAAAAAAAAAAAAAAAAAAAAACCTATTATTGTTCAAGTTTTAGCGGACATTAACAATCAACACACGAAGAACGAATCATATTGAATACATAAAATTAAAGATCAACTCAATCAAAGGATTAGGGGTTTATTCATGAACAAGAAATTGAGTATAATACAAATACAATTGCAGGGAACAATAGAAAGAAAATAAACAAAACTAAAATTAACTGAACTTACAATGAAAACACTGCTTATATCCTAATCTAGATTCTAGCTGATTAACGGCCTCTTAATATACTAACTTCTAATTTGCTACATTTTTCCCGTAAGCAGAAGTATGTAAACAACATAAAATTTTATTAAACCTTTATTCACATCTTTGACTTCAGAGTTTGACTATCCTAGTTGACTATCATTGACTTTAGGCATAACCAAAATTAACAATCTCCACCTTTATGCTTAAAGACAATGAATAACTAATCAACTAATCACCAACTTCAAGCAATTCCGAACAATACTTGAACTTTGACCCTGGAATTTCAAGTCCCAGTCGATAATCAAACCGAATAGAAAAGTTGAAGAAAAAAATTTTAGATCGAATAACTCTCAATCTTATTAATCAGAAAGTAATTCAAAACTGATTACAGACTCTCAAACCATAACTCAGTTTCTCTCTAGTATTTTCTCTTAATAATGTCTAACCCTAACTTGGTTTCAGAAAGCAAAGAAAATATGGGAAGCATTGAAGACACAGTATGTTGGGGTTGAACGGGTTCGAGAGACAAAGATTGAGGAACTGGAAATTGAGTTCGAATCCTTGAAGATGAAAAGAAACAGTTGATTCTTTTGCTTGCAGAATAAGTCAGTTGGTGACCAAAGCACCCAGTATGGGAACCACCTATGAAGACAAAAAGCTTACTAGAAAGTTATTAGGCTCCGTTCCAGCAAAGTATGTTCCGATTTCGATTAATCACCTAGGGTAGAATAAGTCAGTTGGGAACAAACTGTTCTTTTGAGACTCCAGGATTTGCTGATTCTACCAAACCAGATTATGTGTGTTGTGTTCACAAGTCCTTTTATGGGCTCAAACAAGCTCCCCGAGTGTAGTTTACCCAGTTGTCTATGGCACTTCAACAACTTGGTTTTTCCGAGTCTAAAGTTGATCCGTCTTTATTTATTCTCAACAAGCGTGGCACTCTTGTGTATGCTGATTTGCGGGGGTGCAACGGTGTTACGGAGGTAAAGCCATGGCGGGTTCAAAAAAAAGGTCTGATGCATGTGGCGGTAAAGGGAGTGGGCTTTTGTAAGTTTCCTGTACGTTAATATCATAAAGAAATAAGCAGCATTGCTGCTGCGTGGCACAAGGAGGAGAAATTAAAAACTAAGAGGTGGTATCATTGATGATGAGGTCAACGTCCATGTGCTAATGGATCCATTCCGCTTATTTTTGGTTTTGTGGTGAGATTTTAATGAAGGGGTTAACTTTTATTTGGTGGGGAAATTTAACCAAAGTTTGATCGTATTCTAGTTTTGTTGGAGACTCGTTCTTGCTAAGGAGGAAAATCACAGTGAGGAGTTCTATGTTTGTGGCAAAAAAACCAACAGCGTGTCGCAGAAGGAACAAAAAGCGAGGGGTCTAGGGATTCGTTTAGTGACCGAGGGGCGAATCAACAAGTGGTTGATGTCTTTATTGGTGGTTGATATTAGTGGGGGCTTATCGAAGGGGATAGGGGTTTCTGACAGTATGGTAAAATTATGATCAACGAAGGGTTCAATCTGTTTAACATAAACTAAAGCGAACCGTGGTTCAGGTCAGCTATCACGAGGACTATCATTGGGAAAACGGTGGTGATAGGTAATCAGTTCAATTGGTTTCAATGATGATTAACTACATTGCATTAGCAACTTTCAATCCAGGAAAGATCATGACTCAGTCCTTCTCGCCAAGGATAAGAACAGAGTAACCGGTGTAGGTTGTTCTTTTTGTTTGAAGAATTTGATCGGGCTTGCGGGTAGACAGACGGAAGAAGATTCGTCAAAGTGGTAGCTTTGAATCTTTCGTGTCTAGCAAGAAAAGAATAAAACGGTAGAAGCGGGGAGCTTGTTTTTTCTTTGACCGGTGGTCAAGAACGGTGTAGTTTTGGTGACCTATGAAAAGGGATGTCAAACTTGGTCAAGGATTGAAGTTGTCGATAATAGTGTGGATATGAAGAAACTAGTCCAATTTAAAATTAAGGGGGAGAATGAAGACATTAATCTTGAGTTAAGGAGATAAAGATTAAGACAAGTTATGAATAATTCTTGTTAAATTATTTATTGAGTCTTGTATATTTAAATAAGGGATAATGGTTGGTTTATTAGATACATTTATCTAGTTGGTTTATTTATTTATTTTAATAAAGTTTGCGTTTTGTTAGGATTAGAACGAGTTATGGTTAGGTTTATTCTAATTTGTGTGTTTTTCAATGATTAATAATAAAAAGAGTTGAACGAGTTCCTTCAACATCGTGTTTGGTTTTTTTATCAAGGGCCTGACTTCCAACATAATTGACTTGGTAGAAACATCAGCAACATTATCTTTAGTGTCAACATAACCAACACCGATTTCTTTAGAATTGATTAGCTCTCTAATGAAGTGCATTTTGACACTTGTATGTTTTGTTCTTTCGTGAAACATAGCATTCTTTGACGGTTGCAATGCACCTTGATTTTGTTCTTTCATAAAACATAACATTCTTTAATCATCGCGATGCACCTTGAATATCACACATAAACATCACTCCCCAAGTCTGTGATAAAACCTTTAAGCTAAATGGTTTCCTTTACGGCTTCAATGAGAGTTACATCCTCTGCCTTAGTGGTTGATAGAGCAACCACATTCTGTAGTGTAGACTTCAACTCGCTAAATTGCCACAAACTGTAAAAGCATAAATTGTTATGGACCTGGCCTTATCCAAGTCTTTAGCAAAGTCTGCAGTCAACATGGTTAGCATCAATATGCCCCTAACCATGTTGACTGCATCATGATCTTTACCAAACACTAGACCCACATCCCAATAATTTTTCTAGCTTCCCCAATTAAGCTCTTTTATATCAAATTCTTTCATCAATAGTTCCATAGTGGTTGCAATCTGAGACTTATCTTTGCAAGCCACTAACATGCCATCTACATATAACAAGTATACAAACTCTTCAATCTTATATTCCTTGTAGAAAAGAATCCATCTCCTCCTTTGTATCACTCACTCATTTTCTTTATTTTTTTAATTTTTTGCCTCATGGTAAGTTAAAGACTCACAAGGGCTTTCTAACTCTGTAGCCATGAAGAAAATGCTCATAGGTCTTCATTGTCTCTCCACCTCAAGTTCATATGACCTTTTTCCTTTCAATTGATATATCAACTGATATTGTACTAGTGGCATCCTTATAAATCACCTCTTCCCTAAAGTTCACCACATCTCTGCTTATGATGATCTCTGGACTACCATCTTCAAGTTTCCACACTTGTATCCCTTTACCGGATACCCCAAAATTATGCACTTTATAGCCTTAGGTTTCAACTTACCCTGACCACTACTATAAAAAGAGGCATTTGCTATGAAGTTTTGCTAGGAGAAAAATCGGTCGCAAATCATTAGCTACGCACTAGCTACGAACTCATTTTGCTACAAATTTGCTATGGATTACATGTGCATATGCCATAGATCCAAACACCTTCAAATTTTGATAATTTGGTTTCTTCCTAGACCACGTCAGCTCCGTAGGTTTTTTCATGCCAATAGCTGATGAATATGGTGACAGGATTATTAGATAGGCTACTGTAGAGATTGTTTCTGCCTTTAATTTCTTAGGTAACCCAAAATTAAACAACATGCATTTTAGTATTACACAATGAGCTTCCAATTAGTATTACACGTATTGTTTGATTCAAAAATAAAACACAAAAGCTGATTGAATTAAACTAACCTAAACTAAACCAAATGTAGTGAAGTAAAGAAGAAAGAAACACACAATGAACATAATAGAGTTGGAATCGATTGCAAAGATAGCAAACAAGTTAAGTTCACATGTCTCAATTCTTTTTTTTTTTTTTTTTGTCTAATTTACCTTATTATAACTTATTATATCAACTCAATACATGAAATTTTCTAACTTAGTATCAACTTTCTCAATAGTCCCAAACTCAAACCCGGTTAGATAATCTTGTCCCAGACCCGTCCCAAAACCCGTCAGGTTTCTGGCGGATAAATACCCATCGGGTATCGGGTATACTGTCACACCCCGATATTTCCATGTATTACCGGTGGGCCCGGTGGGGAGTATCGTGGCGTAGTTAATATCATCATAGTCAATTTATCACAGTTCAATGCACAGCGGAAGTCTAAAAGTAATAATATTACAAACCGAATGAAAGTAACATAAGTATTACAAACGGAATGTAAAAGGATCCACAGGCGGATCAAAACGAAGGAACTATTGTTCGACAGATTTTAAGTTACAAAGCTTGCAAGACTTTTTATTTATTCACTCAGGAGTAGCCAGCCTATTTCGCATAGTACCTACACTTAACCTTTTGGAAAATACGTCAGTTTACACTGGTAAATACAATTAACCGACTTTTTTGAAAATATTTATGAAAATTGATTTAAATGCACTAGGCACAAATAATCTTTTATAACTTGGGACAATTATTATAAAAATAATCTTGTAGACAGTTTTAAATGTTTGTTGTCCGTCAGGGCCGGTTAGAAGAGCCGGACAAGATTAACTGACACACCACAAGTATAATGCCCACAAGGAATACCTTATTGTGGGATACTTTTCTACATACACAACTGTCAGGTGTATGCCTACACCCCGTGCTTAAGTCGTGGCCATTTCATTGAATGAGCCGAGGATATACAGGACATGGTCATTAACCCCCCAAAGGCCATATACCAAACAAAACAGATTAAAACGGGTTATGTAATTATATTAATCACAATCCGATTTAAATAACTACACACCCGACCAAGCGGTATTATTATAATACCGTATCCCAAGCCCGTATGAGGGAAAATAAGTTAAAAGTATTTACCTGAGCAAATTATACAAATTTATCCCAGCCGTATACAATCAGCAAGTGCAAATATCTTTTACTAGGCTCCTAAATCTGGAACAAAGGTTTTAATAACCTATTAGATTCCTACCAGGTCTTACTTAAGTTTAAACTTAGACCGGATAGTATTAAAGGAAGATATACGGTTCAAAACGCAAGATTAAGCGAAGACCGGATTAGAAAATGATTTAGACCCGACAAGTTTGAATACTTGTATAATATGGGTAAACTAAACACATTCTGGATTTTGAAGCAAAAATGATAAGGTTTGACCCGTTTCGGTCAATTTATGGAATCGAATTAAACCATGCAAGGGTGAAGAGAGGTGCAGTGACCTGCACCTGTGCTTGTTTCTGTCCAGATAAGGCCGTTGCGTCGCGCGAAGGCAGAGGGTGATGGTGGTGGCGTGACGCCACCATGGGGGTCACCTGATCAGCAAGTTTCAATTGTTGACATTTTCACCCCCTGGACCTTCTAAAGCGTAAATTCTTTCATTTTAAGCACATTTAACCCATTTAACTTTTATTCTTGTGATCCATGAGATATAACCAAACACTGTTAGGTCCGGTTTCTTTAAATGATAACCGAAAACATAAGTTTTTCCTTGTTGACGCTTTTAACCTCTTAATTACGAAAGTTAACGTATTTTCCTCATACGATATCGAAACCTTGTGAAATTTTTATCACTCATTCACGGGAGCATAATTAATCGTTACAAAGCTTCAGGTTCGTTAAAAGGTTAGTTAGAGGTATAATTTAAACATGATGACATATTTAACCCTCGCGTCTTGTAAACTTTCACTTTCTTCCACAAATGGTTTCATACGATTCATGATTCATTCGTTTAAGGGTATAAACATCGCGTTGGGTTGTTGGAACGCAAAATTATCAAATGTTGACACTTTGAATCCTTCTACACACATACCTTCTTCGTTGTCAACTTTAGTCCTTCATAATCAATCCGATAAACGTTTAAAGTCCATGACACGTGTCGTTACTATATTGGACATGATTTTGCGAGGTGTTACTTCCTCACCCCCTTAAAAGAAATCTCGACCTCAAGATTTACTGAAATAAATGAGGGTACTTCTGTTTCATTGTGGATTCAACCTCCCACGTGTATTCGGGACCTCTACGGGCATCCCATTTAACCTTTACAATCGGCACGTGCTTCTTTCGAAGTTTCTTAACCTGTCGATCCTCGATCGACAAAGGTTTTTCAACAAACTTTAAGCTCTCATCTATATGCACATCCTTATGTGACATGGCTAGCGATTCATCAGCTAGACACTTCTTCAAGTTGCAAATGTGGAACACATTTTGAATTCCACTGAGCTCTTCAGGCGGATTTAGCTTGTAAGCTATAGTTTCGACACATTCGATGATCTAGAATGGTCCTATGTATCTTGGGCTTAGCTTGCCCTTCTTGCCAAAATGCATCACCCCTTTCCAGGGGGATACCTTAAGTAGCACTTTGTCACCTACCTCGAATTTTAGAGGTTTACGCCTTTTATCTGCGTAGCTTTTCTGCCTATCCCTGGCAGCTTTGAGACGATCACGTATCTGCACAATCTTATCTGTCGTCTCCATAACTATATCAGGTCCTGTTAGTTGGACATCTCCAACTTCTGCCCAACAAACGGGCGTCCTGCACTTTCTTCCTTACAAAGCTTCAAAAGGTGCAGCTTGAATACTCGAATGATAGCTATTATTATATGAAAATACAATCAACGGGAGATGATCATCCCAACTTCCACCTAAATCAATAACATAAGCCCTTAACATATCCTCCAACGTTTGAATTGTACGCTCGCTTTGACCATCCGTCTGAGGATGATATGCAGTGTTGAAATTTAACCGAGTGCCTAGGGATTGCTGAAAGCTTTTCCAAAAATGCGATGTATATCTCGTATCCCTATCAGAGATGATAGACACTGGCACCCAGTGAAGAGATACAATCTCGTCCACGTACAGTTGAGCTAACTTATCTGAGCTATGTGTTTCCTTAATAGGTAAGAAGTGGGCTGACTTGGTCAGTCTATCTACTATAACCCAAATAATATCATTCCCTCGCTTTGTTTTCGGTAACTTAGTGATAAAATCCATAGTTACCATTTCCCACTTCCAGGTGGGAAGTTCAGGCTGTTGTAGCAAACCTAACGGCTTCTGGTGTTCTGCCTTAACTTGAGCACACGTCAGACATTTAGCCACATAAGTGGCTATAGATTTCTTCAAGCCTATCCACCAGTAATTTGTCTTTAAATCCTGGTACATCTTATCACTTCCAGGATGAACTGAGTATTTGGAGCTATGGGCTTCTTGAAGAATCACATCCCTAAGTCCTCCATAAATTGGAACCCATATTTGTCCATTCAATCTTAGGATCCCATCCTTGCCATACGATAACTGTTCAGCATTTATGCCCAACTTTTCATTCGGATAGTTAGCTTCTAACACAGCTTCCTTCTGAGCGGCTAACAACCTTTCATTCAAACTGTTCTTCAGTTCAATACTCTTGGCATTGATCCTAATGGGCTTAACCCTTTCCTTCCTGCTGAGGGCATCAGCTACAACATTCGCTTTGCCTGGATGGTAGCGAATTTCACAGTCATAATCATTTAAAGTCTCCATCCATCGACGTTGTCTCATGTTCAGATCCTTCTGATTGAACAGATGCTGAAGGCTCTTATGATCAGAATAGATCACACATTTGGTACCATATAAATAATGCCTCCAAAGTTTTAGTGCAAACACAACGGCACCCAATTCCAAATCGTGGGTGCTGTAATTCTTTCCGTGCACCTTTAATTATCGGGAAGCATAGGCAATAACTTTGCCTTTCTGCATAAGCACACTTCCCATTCCAGTGTGTGATGCGTCACAATAAACCAAAAATTCTTCAATTCCTTCAGGAAATGTCAACACAGGTGCATTGCTTAACTTCTGTTTAAGAATATCAAAGGATTCTTGTTGCTTAGGACCCCAATCAAACTTGATATTCTTTCGAGTTAATGAAGTTAGGGGTGCAACAATCCTTGAGAAATTCTCAATAAAACGCCTGTAATATCCTGCCAGACCCAAGAAGTTGCGAATCTCTATGGGCGTCTTCGGCTCTTGCCAATTCATGATGGCTTCAATCTTAGCGGGATCCACCTGGATACCACGCTCACTAACCACATGTCCAAGATATTGGGCTTCACGAAGCCAAAACTCACATTTTGAAAACTTGGCGTAGAGTTTCTCTTGCTGAAGAAGTTTAAGGATACATCGAAGGTGTTTTTCATGATCAGCCTGGTTCTTCGAATAAACAAGAATGTCATCAATGAAGACGATGACAAACTTGTCCAAACAGGGTTTGCAAACACGATTCATGAGATCCATGAATGTTGCTGGTGCATTAGTGAGCCCGAAAGGCATCACCAAGAACTCGTAGTGACCATAGCGAGTTCTGAATGCAGTCTTGTGCACATCTTCATCTCTAACCTTCAGTTGATGGTATCCCGACCTTAAATCAATCTTGGAGAAATAACTTGCTCCTTGAAGCTGATCGAATAGATCGTCGATCCTGGGCAATGGATATATGTTCTTGATTGTAACCTTGTTCAGCTCTCGATAATCAATGCATAGACGCATCGATCCATCCTTCTTCTTCACAAACAGAATTGGTGCTCCCCAGGGAAATGAACTAGGTCGAATAAAACCTTTTGCCAACAAATCATCCAACTGAGTCCTTAGCTCTTTCATCTCAGTCGGTGCCAACCTATAAGGTGCTCTTGCAACAGATGCTGCTCCAGGAATAATGTCGATTCTAAACTCCACTTGCCTATCTGGGGTAAACCAGGTAGTTCTTCAGGGAATACTTCTGGATAATCAGAGATAACAGGGATGTCTTCAACCTTGGGCTTTGGTTCATCAATGGTTACCTGTGCCATATAAATGACACAACCCTTCTTCAAACACCTTGACGACTTAAGCATAGACACTTGCTTAGGCAACCCATACTGAGTATCTCCTTGTATGGTTACTGGCTCACCATACGGAGTCTTGATAACCACTTGTTTCTTGTCACAAACAATCTGGGCTTGGTTATGAGATAACCAATCCATGCCAATCACTATGTCGAAACCAGCTAATTTCAAAGGAAGCAAAGATAACGGAAAAGAGTAGTTCCTAATGGATATAAAACATCCATCTAACACGGTTGAAGCAGTTTCTATGGTACCATCGGCCAATTCTACTTCATATTTTATGCTTAGGGTTTTAACAGGCAGATTTAATAACTTACAAAATTTGTCATCCACAAATGACTTATCTGCACCTGAATCAAATAATACCCTTGCATAAACATCGTTGATAAGAAAGGTACCTGTTATCACGTTGTCATTCTGGATCGCTTCCTGAGCATTCATTTGAAAGACCCTAGCATTGGTCTTCTTACCTTCTTCAGGTTTCTTTGCATATTTCGGGCAGTGTGTCTTAATATGCCCCTTCTCGTTGCAACCATAACAGGTTGCATCCTTCAACTTCTTGCAATCCAAAGTCTTGTGTTCTTTGGACTTGCAGATCCCACAACCAATCGACTTCGATTGCAACTGCGACTTTGATTCAAACCTGCATTTTTCGAAATGACGTTTCTGGCAGGTTTTGCATTTAGGTTTCTCATCCATTTGCTGGTTACCATTGTTAGACCCAGAATTCTTCTTGTGGTCTGAGTTCCCCCTATGCTTCTTATCCGAACGACGTGAGTTATCATCCTCACGTTTCCTTTTTCCTTATTCAGAATTCTTAAGCGATCTCAGCCTGACCGTATCCAGAGTAAGGGATAACGATAAATCAGCCACGGACCTAAAAGTAGTAGGTCTTGATGCTTTTACACTTGCCTTGATCTCCGGAGCTAAACCTCCAATAAAACGAGCTATACGTTTTGGTTTCGGTGTAACTAAGTAAGGAACCAATCTAGACATAGTATTGAAGCTCATGAGATATTTCTGACAGTCTAAATTCTTCATGACCAAGGTCAAGAAGTCAGTTTCAATTTTCTCAACTTCATGTTGAGGACAGTAATTTTCTTTGATAAGAGCAACAAACTGATCCCATGTCAGATTATACAACGTGTTCTTTCCAGTAGCCTGGATCAAGGACCTCCACCAAGCTAGAGCTTCTCCTTTAAATGATTATGACACAAACTTCACAATGTCTTGCTCTGCACAACCACTAATATCTACCACTGTATCCATCTCATCTAGCCACGTCATGCAATCAATGGCTCCTTTTTCCCCAGTGAAATCCCTGGGCTTGCAGGATACAAAATACTTATAAGAACAGCTTTTAACACGTGGCGTTTGATTGAGATCAACTCTCTTAGAAGAGACACTCCTCTTATTCGAAGAATGATGAGAATCGCTCTTGCGAGCTGTATGAGTCTTGGAGGGTGGTTTTTGATGAGGTACCGTTAGGGTCTTGCTCCGAGTACCACTTGACTCTCTAAACTGCCTGTCCACGGCTTTAGTAACAACATTGTCAATCAATGCTTTAAGTTCCGCACCAGTTATGTTGATTCTGGTAGTATCATGATTCTCCCTTGGGTGACTGTTGATTTCTTCTGATTCTGCCATGTAGCTTGATTGCTACATAAAAATGATGACAATAATTTATTCAGAAGTCTATTATGGACTAGTCATCTTGATGAATCATTAACCATGGTATTTAATAAACCGTATTGGTTAATTTGCTATTCACCTTTATTCAGGATTTTCATTATAATTATCCTCAGTTATGATTCATTAAAATATTAGATTGGCACAAAAAGGCCTAGTCACAAGGACAGTTATAATTTATAAGCCATGATTTTTATAGGATCAGGGCACTAAGGCTTGAACACAGTTCATTACCTTTTCTTGACAGAGAGTCGTAGACTACAACTGTCTTTTTGTCTCAGAGGACAATAAACATGGCCCGTAGGCACTTCATCACAAATGGATGTTTAAATAATAAATAAAGGAAAGGAAATGGAAGAATCCAATATAAGGATGACTAGTGTGATTTTATCGAATCACATTTTGCCAGGAGTGCTAACATGTTTTCAGATGTTAACAAGGATCTGAATCTTAAAAAGGTTCTACCATCTGGGCCATGTCTAAGATGACATATCGGCTAGGTTATACCTTCAAGATTTTCTTTCAACATTTAATGGCAGAGCAATCATAAATTGAAATGATTTAGGACATATCATATATATATGTTTAATGCCAAAGTAAATTTTAAAAAGGAACTTTTCATAGAAAGTTCTAATTATTACAACAATTGCCCTAAACGGGTCTTAAACAAACAAATCTGTCCATGCAGGGACTAAAATAATTATGTCCTTATAGGGACTAATAAAGAAATGAAATACAACAAAAGAATTTCTTCCTCATTTTATTCTTGAAAGTTTTCTCCTTGGTTCACTGCGTGCGGTATGGGTACTGAAGGTTTTGGCGGGTAATCGAAATCTTCCATATTAGGAACCTTTGCAAAAGTGGAATACAAGGCTTCTATGGTTATTAAATAATATGGATCACGAATAGGATCAGGGCTGGTATAATCCAGGTTTGAGATTCCAAGACTTGGAGGTAAGAAATATGGGTCATTTGGGTCCATAGGTATCATCTTCGGAGCGGGAGCTTCAGGGACAGCTAGTATGAACTCCTCCGATGTTAGCTTCTCATTTGAAGTTTCAAAAGTCTTGCGTACAGAATTTGAAATATGGTTAATGGGTTTAAAAAGGTCCTTTCTCCATTCTGGTCGTATGCTAACTCGAGTTGTGGTACTAAGTTTACATTCTTTAGTCTTCGGGTCTTGAGAGCTTCCACCAATGGTAGCTTTGCTCGGCGACACGATCCTGAGATACAGAAATATCGAAAACAATGCGTACATATAACAGGGATGCGATCATTCCTAGTTCAAGTCTAGACTCAGAAGTCAAGGAATGTGCTACTGTGTCATTGAGATTAAACACAAAAGGCTAGTGTTTAATTCACTCAATGTTGGCTCTGATACCAACCTGTCAGACCCCGATATTTCCACGTATTACCGGTGGGGAGTATCGTGACGTAGTTGATATAATCATAGTCAATTTATCACAGTTCAATGCACAGCGGAAGTCTAAAAGTAATAATATTACAAACCAAATGAAAATAAAACATAAATATTACAAACGGAATGTAAAAGGATCCACAAGCGGATCAAAACGAAGGAACTATTATTCGACAGATTTTAAGTGACAAAGCTTGCAAGACTTTTTATTTATTCACTCAGGAGTAGCCAACCTATTTCGCATAGTACCTACACTTAACCTTTTGGAAAATACGTCAGTTTACACTGGTAAATACAATTAACCGACTCTTTTGAAAATATTTATGAAAATTGATTTAAATGCACTAGGCACAAATAATCTTTTATAACTTGGGACAATTATTATAAAAATAATCTTGTATACAGTTTTAAATCTTTGTCGTCCGTCAGGACCGGTTAGAAGAGCCGGACAAGATTAACTGACACACCACAAGTATAATGCCCACAAGGAATACCTTATTGTGGGATACTTTTCTACATACGCAGCTGTCAGGTGTATGCCTACACCCCGTGCTTAAGTCGTGGCCATTTCATTGAGTGAGCCGAGGATATCTAGGAAATGGTCATTAACCCCCCCAAAGGCCATATACCAAACAAAACAGATTAAAATGAGTTATGTAATTATATTAATCACAATCCGATTTAAATAACTACACACTCGACCAAGCGGTATTATTAAAATACCGTATCCCAAGCCCGTATAAGGGAAAATAAGTTAAAAGTATTTACCTGAGCAAATTATACAAATTTATCCCAGCCGTATACAATCAGCAAGTGCAAATATCTTTTACTGGGCTCCTAAATCTGGAACGAAGGTTTTAATAACCTATTAGATTCCTAACAGGTCTTACTTAAGTTTAAACTTAGACCGGTTAGTTTTAAAGGAAGATATACGGTTCAAAATGCAAGATTAAGCGAAGACAGGATTAGAATGTGATTTAGACCTGACAAGTTTGAAGACTTGTATAATATGGGTAAACTAAACACATTCTGGATTTTGAAGCAAAAATGATATGGTTTGACCCGTTTCGGTCAATTTATGCAAACTAGTCACATAAACCGTACTGAATGCGAAAAATGCATAACGTGTAACCAAATGAGTCATATACAGGTTTCACAAGTTAATATACCTTAAATATGTTGTGATATTAGTAGGATACCTTCCATTATGCCCAAAACGGATTTAAAATCAATTTAAGCCCCGTAGGGGTAATTTGGTCATTTTAAAGGTTATAAAAGAGATTAAATATTAATCTGAGGTTCTGGTCTAAAATGATCAGTAAAAATATTTATTTTTGCAAGTCATATCAGTAGGGTATTGCATATATGTGAAATTTATTATTTATAACCAAACTATGTGCCGTAGGGGCATTTTGGTCATTTCACATAAGCTTTAAAGGTCAATTTGGAAATCTAAGCTCAAAACTTTTACTTACTGTTAAAGTATAAAAATTTACTTAAAACATCAGTAGGTATTAAGTCTTATATGTCAAAAATAGTTTTAATCCATACTATGCGTTTAAAACGCGTAAAAGTCGGTTTTAAGCGATTTACAGGTTATATATGGAAAGCTGGGATTTTTATCAGTTCAGAAGGCTTAAAATATTTTATTTAACATATAAAATCAGTAGCAAAAGGTTTGGAATCAAAATGTTATGTAAAACTCATTTTATTAGCAAAAAAGGGTATAACCGACAATTACCGAATCAAAGCAAGAACCCTATGCTATGAGCCTATGATCAGTTTAAAAATTAATAAAAATCTTCAAAAATCCTAAAATATTATATTACATCAGTGGGTAAAAGGTTTGGTGTCAAAATTTGGGTTTAAATAGGCTTTATGCTAAAAATGTCGTTTAATTAATAAAAAGCTTTCAAATTACGATATGGAGCATAACTCCTAATTTAGACCTCAAACTGATGTCAAATTTTTACGACGTGTTTATAAATCGGTAATAAAGGTTTTTGTCCTCTCACATTTTCAAAAATCTCGTTTTAATATCAAAAGGGCATAATGGTCAACATTTAAGAAATTAACGGAAACATGCAAATGAATCGGATAAACAAGGAACCATGTAGTATAACCTCAGAGGGTTTTACTAACTCATAATATGGTCCTAAAGAAACCTTAAGGCATATCTAAAACAAGCTAAATCGGGTCAGAACTGAAAGTCAAAGCAAAAGTCTTCTTTTGCGACTTTCGGTTCCGAACCGAGCCTAAACTTGGAATTGTTGGGTTGAACATGCTTAGACATGTTCCTACATTATTTACCAAGTTATTTTAATGTTAAAACATGTTCCATAACTTCTACATTACCAGTTATAAGTTTATTTGCAAAAATAGCTTTCTGTTGACTTTTTAATATTAAGTTTGACCCGACAATTGACCAAGTTAGAGTGATAATTATGGGGTGCCTTTTTAAGGACTTATTACCCACATAATTACCAACTCATAGCCACTTTCAATTCGAACAATGGCTGGACCGTTAGTGATTAATCACTAAGTCAAAGTAGAATTACGCCAACTTTAACTTTCGGTCATTACACTAACAAAAACTTAATTGCAGAGGCTAAGTACGCTTACAAGAGTCCTTAGCATGAAGATTAAGACTAAGAGAGCTTTCTTCCAAGGTAGGATGCTCCAGAGAATGATTTCAAAAGTTCCAAAGATTGAGAGCAAGTTGGAGAGTATGAATTTGAACTTGTGAGTGAAAATGGCTGCCAAACATCACCTATTTATACTAATTGGGGTTGCTACCAGATCATTACAAGTGTTAGGGCTCTTCCCTGATGATCACAAGTGTCCATAGTGGTTTTTAAAACCATCGAACGGACTATAGAATCGAATTAAACCATGCAAGGGTGAAGAGAGGTGCAGTGACCTGCACCTGTGCTTGTTTCTGTCCAGATAAGGCCGTTGCGTCACGCGACGGCAGAGGGTAATGGTGGTGGCGTGACGCCACCATGGGGTCACCTGTTCAGCAAGTTTCAATTGTTGACATTTTCACCCCCTGGTCCTTCTAAAGCGTAAATTCTTTCATTTTAAGCACATTTAACCCATTTAACTTTTATTCTTGTGATCCATGAGATATAACCAAACACCGTTAGGTCCGGTTTCGCTAAATGATAACCGAAAACATAAGTTTTTCCTTGTTGACGCTTTTAACCCCTTAATTACAAACGTTAACGTATTTTCCTCATACGATATCGAAACCTTGTGAAATTTTTATCACTCATTCACAGGAGCATAATTAATCGTTACAAAGCTTCGGGTTCGTTAAAAGGTCACTCAGAGGTATAATTTAAACATGTTGACACATTTAACCCTCGCGTCTTGTAAACTTTCACTTTCTTCCACAAATGGTTTCATACGATTCATGATTCATTTGTTTAAGGATATAAACATCGCATAGGGTTGTTGAAAGGCAAAATTATTAAATGTTGACACTTTGAATCCTTCTACACACATACTTTCTTCGTTGTCAACTTTAGTCCTTCATAATCAATCCGATAAACGTTTAAAGTCCATGACATGTGTCGTTACTAGGGCTGTAAACGAACCGAACGAACACGAACAAGACCTTGTTCGTGTTCGTTTGTTAAGAAATATATGTGTTCGCGAACCGTTCACGAACACTTATCGAACGAGATTTTATGTTCGTGTTCGTTTGTTAAGGAAATGAACTTGTTCGTGTTCGTTTGTGTTTGTTTGTTAATTTTAGGCAACGAATGTTGACGAACACAAATGAGCACAAACTAATGTTAATGAACACAAATGGAAACAAACGAATACAAACAATCGTTCATGAACGTAATATATAATACACTGACACTTATTAGATATTTAATTTGTCAGAATTTTGAAGTATTTAAATAAATATAAAAACTAAAAACACTAATGAACTATCGAACACAAACGAACATGTTACCGAACGTTCACGAACATAAACGAACGAACACGACCTATGTTCATGTTTGTTCATTTAACTAAACGAACGAAATTTCTTGTTCATGTTCGTTTGTTTAATAAACGAACGAACACAAACGAACTTCCCGCCAAACGGTTCACGAACTGTTCGCCGAACGTTTGGTTCGTTTACAGCCCTAGTCGTTACTATATTGGACATAATTTTGCGAGGTGTTACATATACCCACGGGTTTCAGGTAAACTGTCAATTTAAACAAATTACTTGTTGGGTACACCTGACCCTAAACCTATTGGGTAACTACTAATTAATTACATTAATATTATCACTATGAAAATGTATGAAATAATTACAATGTATTCAAAATAAAATACCTATATGTATAAAAAATGGGTGTATCATACATGTACGTATTTAAAAATATAAAAGAAATTATGTCGGGTATACAATCGGGTAAACGGTTACACTTTATCGGGTAATAAGGTCGGCTAAACAGGTATATCACCAAACCCCAAACTCGTCCCAAACCCGCGAAAGAAATAAAAACTAGTCCCAAAGCCGTCCAAAATGAGTCGGGTTTCGGGTTTACCCATCGAGTTCGGGTTTAATTGCCATCCCTACATTACATAAAAAACTTGTTTGGTACAACTAAAAAATAAAGTTGTGTAACCCAAAAAAATAAAGTTGATGTTTACATCGATCGAAAATTATAGAGATGAATACTGACACCGGTTCCGACACCGAAACCAGTACACTGATGTTGTTTGGTTGACATCGGGTCCGCTCGTCACAATATTAGCACTTGATATAGCCTACCATGCTAATAAAATAGTTTGTTTTGAACACAATTACGTTTATAACAAAATTTAATTATACGTGAACATTGCGAAAAAAATAGACATTTGCGTATGTATTTAAAAAAAACTAACGAACACATGTTATTAGAGGATTATCAATTTAGTAGAAAAAATTCACATAGTATAAGGGGTAAAAATAAAAAAATATAGTTTTCAAGATATCAAATTTGAGACATAAAAGGTGGGGACCCTTGATGTTGCATTTGATGAGGAAACATAAAAGGTAGTTCGCAAGAAGTTGGTCGTACGCCATTATGCTCGAATCAAAGTTGCGGACCGGTTGAGACCCTTGAGGGGAAGTGGTGTTCGGTACTTCACCCACGTCACAGGGGTTGTTCGGATCGAAGTTGTGGTTGTGTGGATGCATTATTTTTTTATAAAAGGTTGAGAGATTTTATAAAAATTAAGATTGGAAAGAAGAGAATGAGGTGAAAATTGTGCAAAGTGTAGAGTTTTTATACAGATGTAGTAAAATATTTTTGTATATCAAAAATCTTTTTTTTAAATAATGTTGTTGGGGTCCAACGGCTATATACCACTCCATTCATAACGTGCCACGTTGACACACATTTATTCACAACGCTGGTGGAGATTTGCACCGCCATTCGTAAACACTACTCACAACGCCATCAATAGTGTGGTGTGTGCGGCATGAAAAGGCATAGATGTCGTTGTTCCATGCCCACACTGGGGATATACATAATGATTTTACTATTTTTAACCACAACGTGATAAAGTGTTTGACATGTCAGTGTCACATCAGTTAACTATTTTCTTTCGCTCTTTTCACTGCACCTTATAATATAGGCAAATTGGATTTAAATAATCCCAACTCACTGTTATTGGCCAATAATAATCCCAACACATTTAATCACCAATAATAATCCGAACTATTCACTTTTGTTTGTAAAATACTCCCAGTTAAAAAAACACTAACTAGGTTAAAAATTTGCTGACGTGGCAGGTGACGTGGCATGCCACATCAGCAATTTTGCTGACATGGCAGTTGACGTGGCATTTTGATGACGTGGCAGCTGATGTGGCAGTCTACGTGACATTTTTCGATTACATGGCAACTGATGTGGCAGGTGGCGTGGCATGCCACATCAGCAATTTTTTAACCTAGTTAGTGTTTTTTAACTGGGAGTATTTTACAAACAAAAGTTAATAGTTCGGATTATTATTGGTGATTAAATGAGTTAGGATTATTATTGGCCAATAACGGTGAGTTGGGATTATTTAAATCCAATTTGCCTATAATATAATGGTTTCACTGGTTTTAATAGCACCCCAATCATTTTTACTTATTTATATATTATTTTTCTATTAACCACTAACTAATTAAATAGTTAAAATACAATAACAATTATCTATATTATAAAAGAAAAGAATTTCTACCGTATTTTATTATTATATATTTTGTCTTTTAGTCTATTTTGTCATTTAGTGAAAACTTTCATTTGCACCTCATTTAGTTTAATTATTGTATTATTTTTCTTTTACTTTATCAAATTACTTTTATACCCCTAAACATTAATAAAGTTATTATACAACTTCTAAACCAATCGAATTCCTATCCTTTTCTTTTTCATTTTACCTATGTTTACCTTTTTTATTTATCGGGTTGTTTTACTTTTTTTATTTTTTTATCTTCAAAGCTGAGTTACGAAAAAAATAGTATAACACATTTAGATATTATGTTGTAATGGCGTGCGGTACGTTCTGAATTTCAACCGTGTCCATACGCAACGCGCGGGTGACTACTACCCTAGTAACAACAACAACAACAAGGTTAACTTTATAAATAATAATAAGTTAAATTAGTTTATTTAGTTTAGTGGTTTATTAAATTTCAATTTAAACCACAAGGTTAACTTTATAAATCTTTAAATAAGTTGGGGTTGTTTTGAAATTTTTATTTTTTTTCCCAAATATAATGTGCAACAATTTTTCTTCCCCTGACAAACCATCCTTCATCGTCATCGTCGGCCACATCACCAACCTTCATCGTTGGTGAGGTCCTAACGTTTTCCCCCTTCTCACGCCCGTTAGCCACATCATCCCCCCTCCCTCTACGTTGATGTAACACCCCTTGGGGCAGTCTTTAATGCCCTCGTCGTGCCACCTCATCGAGGCGCTACCCTGTTACACATGGTCTTAGAGCATCTCTAACGCATCCACTTCAAACATGTCACATCAAGTGTTAAATTAAATTTTCACCTATGTTTTAAACACACCAATATCCTTTTCAATGTTATGTCCACTTTCAAAAACGTTTTTAATATATATAATATGTGTGAGAGAGAGAGCCCACAACCCTCCCTACGTTCCTGTCTAGAATTTCAGACACCCATTCGAACACCACCAACAAACGCACACCTCCAATGAAGTTGTCTAGATTCGGATGGCACACCAACACCAAGTGTTCGTCTAGTAGACTTTGCGTTGGAGAAACTCTTATGTTTGAAAATCCAGAGGCATTTTTAACCACCCACCATCAGAAGTATCCTTTAATGGTGATGTTCGCTTTCAAAGGCCACCTAGACGCCATGCGTTTGTCCGTTTTCTAGCATTGGAGAATCTCGAGTAATTTATAGTCGAGTGTAAGTATTTCTTTTATGACTGGGCTAGCAACTGTGTTTGTCTTCTGATTTATGATAAAACCCTGCATTGTGGCTTAACACCACCCTCTATATCATCTATTAACGCCCCTAAACACCATGTCTTGGTATTTAAAGAAGGGGGCTGGGGCAGCCCATTAACGTCGTGAAAAGGTTTTTCCATGGGTTACTCCACAAAATTAACCGGTCATTTTTTATGTTTTATTTCATTTAATTTTTAGTTAAACCATAACGTCATACTTAAAGGGTAGGTTAGTTAAAGCCTACTGTCTACGTGACAATGCGGCGGTGCGTTATGTTAAACCGAAACACATGGTCTAAAAGGAATTTTATAATAATAATAATAACAATAATAAATTTATTATTATTATTGCTATGGGTGAGGTTTTAAAGTAAACACTAGTGTATTTGTGAACTGAGTAAACAAATCTTGGCCATTGATTTACACTTATGTATTAATAATCAAGGGCTAGAATGAGTTCACAAATAAACCTAACCCTTATTGCTATTATCTTATCTATTTATATCTATATCTATTTGATGAAACAATGGTTAACCGGGTAGGGTTAACTCACTGGTCTCGTCAAGAGGGTTAATCCCTTCTTTCCGAGGATCGCTGGCTGGATCGTCTGGTGGTGGGTTTCCTGCACAAGGAAACAAACCGTGACTCGTAACAAGGAGGATGGGGTGGGGGGTGCTCCTTGTTACCACTCTCCGGCGTGAGAATCAGTAATTTGCTTGGGAAGCAAAGTATGATAGTAGTAGTATTGAGAGAGTTGAGAAGTGATACCTCAAACCTGGTTTGGGGTGAGTATTTATAGCCGAGGAGTGAAGGAGGGTAGTTGAGTAGCTAGCCTGACATCGCACAGCTATTTGCAGGTGTGTCAGACCTGTCGGATACTGTGGTAATGCCACGTCCTGCTGTGGTGTCAGACTGTTGTACATACGTGGGTCAGTAGGCGACTGTTCCCAGTGCCACTTGTACTGTGGTGTCAGGCCTACTTGCTTTGAAGGCAGGATGCGGTGCCAGGCCGCATCGCTGCTTGCGGTCATTTGATGTTGTTCCCGCATTGGTTGTTCCATCCATGATTTACGCGGGATGCGGTGCCAGGCCGCATCGCTGCTTAGTGACTGTTACTGTTGTCCAGATCCCTTGTCGTGATGAAAACGTTCATAGGATGCGGTGCGAGGCCGCATCGCTATGCGTAACATTAATTTCCGTCCTTAAGGTAAGTCTTCTCATCAATGGACAGATTGGACCGCAGTGTTCGCGTGTGGCCACGAGGACACTGGAGAGTTTATTGCTGTTGGAGGTTTTTGATGAGGGTAATGGTCATTCGCGGTCGTGCTGATGCGATATTTGGGACCATACCCCTTCAAGTCCCCCCAGTCTAGTGTTCCTTCCGTATGCGAGTTGCATGTGGGAGGGATACTGGACTATGTTGTCTAAAAGGTTAAGCATGTGCCATGCAGATGGCACCTTCTTTAAGTAAGTAGTCCTTTCTAGTGGATTGTTTCTTCCTTTTAGAAGGGTGCATGTTGAGTAAGTTCCGTCTGATGCGGAATTCTCAGCCGAGGACTTGACTCTTAGTCTACCTTTTGTTGATGTCATCAGCCACCTGTTGGTGTTTCGAACCAACCTTTGAGACGGTGACTGAAGGTGTTAGCAGGGTTCGAACCAACCTTTGAGATCGTGACTGAAGATGTCTTCTTCAGTCTAGTTGGAACTTCTGCGTCAGCTAGTGCAAAGTTATAAGTACTTTGCTCAAGCTCTATGTTCAGCAACTGGACATGTAATGATGATCCCTGTTTTGTGGGGTGTTCGTGTTCTCCAGTTAGCTTCCTAGTAACCGCACATCCTCTGCGGTTTATCTCTCAAGTAACCGCACGTCCTCAGAGGTTTAGCTCTCTAGTAACCGCGCGTTCTTTGCGGTTACCTCGTTGCCGAACCTTGTTTGCCCTGTTTCTTTGAGGATCGTGGGGTAGTTGCGTTATTGTTGGCCGTGTTTGGTCGAACAATGTGAATCTGGACTATGGGCAGATAAACATGGTCATAGGCAGGGTTGTGCCCACCATTGTTTATTCTATGCGGTCCATAGGTGGGTAACTAGTCATAGGCAGACTTGTTACCGTTGTTCTGGAGCTACTTTCCTTCACGCTTTGTTGGAAAGTAGTTTTCCTGTAAGTAGCGTTGCCGGAAGAGATCTCCTTAGATACTTGGGAAGTTGGTGGAAACTCTTCCGCATTCGTTTTGTAGCCACTTTCCTTCACGCTTAGTTGGAAAGCGGTTTTCCTTAAAGTAGCTTTGCTCCTCCGCGTGGTGGCTTAGTTGTGGCTCTTCCGTAGCTACCGTTCGCATAGTTGCGGTTTGCAGTAACTACGCACGAATGGTTGCGGTTTGCAGCAAAGAACTCGTTTCTAGAAGCCTTGTAGCCTAGATGTAGCTCTTGAAGGTTCAGGGAACAGGGTTGCTGATGTGCGGTCGCTTAGCATACTTGTCCTTTTCCTTAAGGAGAAGCTGTTTGCGTTCCCTCTGTGGTTGTGAACCGGAAATGAGGGTTTTGAAGCTTGAAGAAGCTTTCATGGAGTGCGGTTTACCGCATCCTGAGAAGCGGTTTTCGCAGTCCAAAGAACCGTGCTGGTTCTGAGTATCTGACACACCTGTGCGGGTTGGTGTGCGTCATCTCCGCATATTCCACGTGTGCTCGTGGATATGTGCGGTTATGACTTATACCCCTTTATATAATTTAAAGATATATATTATTGCCTTTTTTTGAGGGGTATGTAAAAAACGACATGCGGTATGTGTTATGGTGCGGTAAACCAGAGAAACCGCATGCCGCTTGTGTTTGGATAAGGTTGTCGCTTTCTGTTGCCTACGTCACGATTGCACGTGTTGGTTGTTGAAGTTGGTAGGACTCTGACATGTGCTGATTTGAAAAGACGTTTGCACTGACCGAGGTCATAACTGCACTGTAGCAGGGAGTGGAAAGGTCTTCTCTGTCAGGCGCGTGGGCGGCCACGCGTGCGTGATAACCGTCAGCGGAAAGGTCGCTGAACACGTGTCGCCTTGTAACTCGCCTATTTTGAACGTGTTGAGGCGGTTTACTATATCGTATTTATTGCGATGAGTATATAAAGGGCAACCGTTTTTGTGGTTTTCCCTACTGTTCAGATTCTTCGAAAAATTTCTGGTGAGAGAGAGAGCATTCCCTTTATCTTCTCCGATCAATCTATCCTTTATTCCGGTGATCTTCTGAGTTTTCTGAGTTTTTGTGTAACTCGAAACTTCTCTTCTTCATATTATTGATGGCTGATCCATCTAACCCACATAATGTGGAGGGTGAAAACCCTGAAGCCTCTTCTCCGGTGGCCGGGGAAGAAGAAGATGATGGTGGCAGTGTTCCTGGTGGTGGCCTACCACCATTGAAGTGGACGAGAACTTCATTCGACCAACTGATGGCCAATATCCAGATGCCCCACGAGTATGGGGCTTTTTATCCCCAAACTGGTGACACCGGTGCTTGTGCTCCGGCCGGTTATATCACCATGTGGGCTGAATCTTTTACCGATGGTAACCTTCGTTTACCATTGACCGTTTTTGTTGCTGAGGTCTTAGAGTACTACAGGGTCCATATCTCCCAGATGAGTCCTTTTGGGATGATCCGTATTAGGCATTTTGAATCGACTTTTCGTGCTCTTGGTCTGCCGGTTACCGTTGATAATTTCCGGGGATTTTATCAGTTGACGGTGAACACCGGTTTCTTTTCTTTCAGGGAACGGTACGGAAGTACCAAGTTGATGACCCCTCCGAAGGGTATTACCAAGTGGAAGTGCAAGTTCTTCTACGTTAAAGCTGCCGCAGTTGTTGTCAATATGACTATGCGGAATGTCAATGAGCCTATCCCTGCGGAGGATATTGCTATACCTACCGCGGAGAATGCTGAGTGGTTCCCAAGGCTGAAGACCATTGAGCATAGGCAGCTGACCAACGATGAGTTGTGGGTGCTGCGGATGATGTTGACCCGGCCTAATAGGAACTTCATGCCTATTGTGCGGGACAAAACTGGTGGTAAGTGTTATCACTTTTGTTCTGTTTCTTTATCCCCGTGTTCGTTATTGATTTGTATATGTATTATCAGCAATTGCGGAAGTGTGGAAGATATTTGATCCAACCTTTACTGGAAAGGTTGATATTGTTAAAACTGCGGAAGGTAAAGGTTTTAATTTGGCGATTGTCAATTACTTCCGCGTTGCTTCACGCGATGTAATGACTGCACCCCTGCCGCAGGGCAAAAGTATTATCCATAACCTTCTTTATTGCTTTACAAGGTTTGTTGCTGATATTCTATACGCAGGTACACTTGGGAACCTTGGCAAATTTGAGTCAAGGGGTGCTCCCAAAAAACATGCTGAGAAGAAGCACGTAGATAAAGCCGTGCGGGGTCGCGGTAAGAAAAACCCTGAGGCTCATGTTGTTCCGCCTTTGGTGCCGCATGCAGCAGGTATCTCTCGTTCTCATTTTCGCAGGTATACCGATTACGTGGTAGTATCTGACACCCTTGAGGGCCTGGGTGTTCCAGGTGCTGGTGCGGCCACAGGTGGAACTACTGCGGGTTCCAAACCTGGTGACGAGAAGAAGAGGAAAGCGGAGAAAGCTGTTGATGCTGGTGAGGGAAAGAAGCCAAAGATTCAGACCAGGCGCAGGGCTTTTGTTGGACCAAGGAAGCCTGCGGTTGTTTCTGGTATGTGATGCATTACTTTAACAAGTATTTCGTGCTTATACTTGTACTTTAAAGTATTTTTGTTTTGATTTCAGAACCGCAAGATGAAGGGTTCTCCATCTTTGATGCTCCTCCTCCCCCTCCTCCGCATAACACTGTTGCGGGTGTGGGGGTTCATAAGGTTGTTACTCCTGAAGCCTTTGTGCGGGAGGTGGACACTGGGAAGGGTCCCGCGGCTCAAATCTATGACACAGTTGATTCGGGTGATAATGTTATCACCCCAGAGGATACTGGTGATCTTGACTTGAAGTTTGGTTACACTGGAAAGCCAAAGTCTCCAGCTGCCGAGAAGGCTTCCGGTTCCGTTTCTGGTGGTGCGGGTTTTGTAGAGACTCCCATTCAGCCTGAAGAGTCTGAATTGGAGTATTATTACCGCACCTATACTCAAGATCGGGCTACGGCCTATCACCGCCCCCCGTGGACTGTATTGCAAGGGGATGACATTACCGTTGACCCCTCCGCTTGTAGGGAGGTTTTGAGTGGTTTGGGCACTCCTTTTGAGGTAAACCGGGCCCGTTCTTTACCGACTGAGGTCCAGATGAACCAACTCTCCTCCATGCTTGTGGGGAGCTCCATAATGGCAAATGCCATTATGGAAAAGTACAAGGTGCTGGGGCGCAAGGAGGAGGAGAATGCGCATTTACGGGCAGAGGCCGAGGAGTTGGTGAAGGCTGCACGTGAGGGTGCAGAGCAGCTTGAGAGGGATAGAGCTGCGCTTGGGAAGCATAAGCAGACTGAAGAGTGGGCTGCAACTGCTGAGCTTAAACAGGTTCGTACCCTTGCAAAACTGCTGTCTGATGAGCGTAATCGTTGGAAAGAAACCCTTTCTAGTGAGCGCAAGACGCTATCTGATGAGCGCAAGACTTGGAAAGAATCTTGGGGTAAACAGAATGAAACTCTCTTTCATGTTCGTCAGGAGCTTATAAATGCCAAGGCAGCAATTTCTGCGTTGGCTAAAGAGAAAGCTGAGGCCGTTGCGGCTGCCCGAGAGGCCAAGGAAGCAGAGGTTCGTCTTGCCAAGGCTCTGGAAGAGGCCAAGGAGGCGGAGGCTCGTGCTGCAAAGGCTCTTGAAGGGGCAAATGTTGACCGCACCAAGTTGAGCAAAACCATCTTGGACCTTCAGGTATAAGTTTATCCTAACTTTGAAATTGCGTCTCACAAGTTTGTTGATTATTTTTGTATACTTTTGATTTCTTGTTAAAAGGCTGAAGTGCGGACCCGGGGGGTCGCTATTGAGGAAACCTCTGCCCGTGCTGCTGAAGCTGAAGTGCGGGCAAGAGAGGCTGAAGAGGCTAGAGATAGCCACGCTTCTTCACTTGAGTTGCTCAAGGCTGATCATGAATGGATGCGTATGCACGGGATCGGGCATGTAAGTATCCGTCGCCTTGTTATTTTTGTTGTAGGTTTGCCTTTGATAACCATTGTATTCATGTTTCGCAGATTGTTACTGCCATCCTTGACGCACCTGAGACCGTATCAGGTGTTAACGAGATCAAGGAGCGTGCCCGGGATGCTGGTTTTAAAGCTGGCTACAACCGCTGTATTAGTCATTTGAACGTTGCAGCGCGTGGCGGGCATACTGATGAGCGATCCGGGTTCCATGGCGTGGACACTGAAGCGCTTCTTGATGCTGCGGTTGAGGAGTTTAATGATACAACCCTCTCAGGTCTTGAAGAACTTGAAAAGTGTCTAGAAGCGGAGGATTATGTGGACCGCTTGCGAGTCTTATACGCTGATGAAGAGGACGAAGAAAAACCATTTGTTGTGGGCAAGGATGGTGCGGGCCCCAGTGACACAAAGGAAGATTAGATTGGCCTGCGTGCCTTTTTTGTTTTCTTATGCAACTGTTACAAAACTTTATGTAAATTCCTTGTGCACCGCGCAGGTGTAGGAAATTTTTTGAATATAAAGAATTGTTGTTTCAATTTTTACAAGTGTTTTTACTACTTGCATGTTTGAATTTGTACGCGTTTAGTGTTACTGTGAGTAATACTAAATCTGTAATTGCCTTTTGCATATCTAGGTGATATGCAAGTATAAAGATTTGTCTCTGGTTAGACAAACAGTATTGCCATTGCTGGCCTATTATAATAGTTGCGTGTGGTTACCACTCTGTGTGGGTATCACGAATGAAGATTTTGCTAATCTGTTTTTGTGTATACCTCAGAGTGGAACACGCATTTGTAATAGAAATAAATAAACAATATTGCATTGAATCGTCTATTTATTTATTTGCAAATGGCCTGCGGCCCAATAGATTACATGCAGAAAACATGGCTTACATATAACAGCGTCGAAGTTGCTGTGCGTTCCATGTGCGTGCGATAGTTTCGCCTTCTAATGTTTGTAGTTTATACGCGCCTTTGCCCAGGACCTCTTGGATGAGGTACGGTCCTTCCCACTTGGGGGCAAGTTTCCCTGGGCGTTCCGCGTTGGATGCTTCGTTGTCACGAAGGACGTAGTCTCCCAGGTTGAAAGTACAAATGCGAACGTGTGCATTGTAGTACTTTTCCAGTTTGGTTTTGTACTTAGCCTCATTGATGGCAGCGTTTTCGCGCCTTTCTTCCAAGAGGTCCAAGTCAAGCCTGCGTTCCTCATTGTTGTCTATCTTGTTGATGGCCAACATTCTAGGTGAGGGGAGGCCTACTTCCGCGGGGATCACCGCTTCAGTGCCATAGACCAGGCTGAAGGGGGTCTCGCCGTTGCTTGTTTTTGGGCTTGTCCTGTGAGCCCATAAAATACTTGGGAGTTCATCAACCCAGTCGCGTCTGGCTGTTCCCAACCGTGCTTTGATGCCTTCGACTAAGCTTTTATTGATACTCTCGACTTGGCCGTTCCCTTGCGGATGCGCCACTGAGGAGAATATGTGTTCAATGTTTAGCTCTTTTAGCCATTTTTGAAAGTCATCGGCAGCGAAGTTGGTACCGTTATCGGTGACAATGCACATTGGTAGACCGAAACGGCATATGATATGTTCCCACACGAATTTCCTTGTTATCATAGCGGTGGTTGATGCAAGTGGCTTTGCCTCTACCCATTTTGTAAAGTAATCAACAGCTACTATGATAAATTTCACTGCTCCTGGTGCGTCTGGAAATGGTCCCACCACATCAATTGCCCATTTCTGGAATGGCCATGCGGTGGTGACGGGGGTCAGGTTGTTCTTGGGACGCAAGGTCTTGGGAGCATGTCGCTGACAATTGAAACACTTGCGCAAGACTTTGACTGCGTCCAGGTGCATGCCCGGCCAATAATATCCGGCGTTCATGATTTTGGCCACCACCATGCGTGGTCCTGCGTGTATGCCACATATCCCTTCGTGAATTTCTTTGATAAGGTATGTGGCATCTTGGGGGTTGACGCATCGTAGGAGTGGCCCCAGGTATGATTTACGGTATAAGATATCGTCTCCCATTTGGTAATGACACGCTTTGTATTGCAATTTGCGTGCCTCTGCTTTGTTTTCGGGAGTAACACCTGATTGTAAATATGCGATGAGCGGTGTCATCCAGGATGTTGTACCGTACTGGATGACATTGACTTGGCGCAGGGGTACCGAGGGATTTTGCAGAATTTCGATGCGTACCTCTTTTGCCAAGTGTTGGAAGCTGGTGGATGCGAGTTTTGATAGTGCATCCGCGGGTTTATTATCACTCCTGTTGATGTGGCGAATATTGAAGGAGGTAAACTTGACTTCAGTTGCAAGGCTTGTTCGAGGTAGAGGATCATGATATCCCCTTTCGCGGCATAGTCACCGCGTATCTGCCCTGCAACTAGTAGTGAATCGACGTGTGCTTCCAAATGTTTGACGTCGAGTTTAATTGCTAAACGCAACCCTGCCAGTAGAGCCTCATACTCCGCTTCGTTATTCGTGCTTTTGAAATCGAGGCGTATTGCGTAGGTTAGCTCTTGGCCATCGGGGCTAACAAGTCGCAAACCTGCGCCAGAACCATCTTCGTTGGATGCACCATCTGTAAATAGTGCCCAGGTTTCTGCGGAGGATGGTTGTGATACAGGGTTTTGTTCTTCTTCGCATTCTTGAATGCGGTTTGCTGGTACTTCAGCAACGAAGTCAGCCAAGACCTAGCCTTTGATTGCGGGGCGCGGCTTATAGTTCAGTGAAAGCGCGCCTAGTTCGATTGCCCATTTTGCTAACCTCCCAGAGATGTCGGGTTTGGATAGGATCGGGCCGATCCTATAGTTGGTTAACACTGTGATGACGTGGTTTGCAAAGTAACGTCGTAAACGTCTCGATGCGTGCACTAGTGCCAGTACCAATTTCTCCATGATGGAGTACCTTGTCTCTGGGTCGTTGAGCATTTTGCTGATGTAGTAGATGGGTGTTTGGACTCCTTCCCGCTCCACTATAAGTACCGCGCCTACCGCGTTGTCTGCGGCAGACAGGTATAAGATAAGTGGCTCATCTTTTCGTGGTGCGGTTAAAGTTGGGAGTTGGATCAAACACTCTTTCATTTCCCGGAAAGCTTTTTCGGCCTCTGCGGTCCATTGGAATTGTTCCTTTTTTATACAGCTCCGCAGGGTCTTGATGAAAGGGTAAGACTTAGCTGCATGGTTGGCTAAGAATCTATTCAGTGCAGCTAGCCTGCCGGCTAGTCGTTGCATTTCCTTCATCGTAGAAGGCGATGGCATGCGCTCGATCGCCTGAACTTTCTCCGGGTTCACCTTGAATCCATCTTTGGTTACAATGAATCCAAGGAATTTGCCTTCTTCCATTCCAAACGAGCATTTCCCTGGGCTGAGCTTCATGTTGACGCTTCGCAGAGTTTGGAATGTTCTTTCGATATCGTCGAGCATGGTGTTTTCCTCCATGCTCATGACGACCAGGTCGTCCATATAGATTTCGACACTTTTGCTGATTTGACCGCGAAAGGTGTCGTTCATCAACTTTTGATAGGTTGCGCCCGCGTTGCGCAGCCCGAACGGCATTTTGGTCTAGCAGTAATTCCCGGTAGGAGTGCGGAATGCCGTTTTATCTTCATCGTCGATTGCCATTTGTACTTGGTGATAGCCTTTGTAACAATCGAGGAAGCACTTCCATCGAAATGGTGCGAGGTTATCGACCTTCTCGTCGATCTCTGGAAGTGCGTAACAATCCTTTGGGCAGGCCTTATTGAGGTCTTTGTAATCGACACACATGCGCCAGCCCCCGCTTGGTTTTTCTACCATGACTGGGTTGGACAGCCAAGTCTGGTATTTCACTTTCCGCAGGATGCCTGCGGAGAGCAGTTCCTGTACCTGCTCTTCCATCGCCGCGTTTTTTGCTGATCCAAGGTGGCGTTGGCCTTGGATCACGGGCTTGATACCCGGCATGGTATTCAAGAAGTGTTGCGCAATTTCGCGTGGTACCCCTGTCATATCTGCGGGTGTCCACGCGAAAATATCTTGGTTCCTGAAGAGTAGTTGCTTCAGGCGCGCTCTGATGGTAGGTGTTAAGGCATGGCCCAACGTAACCGTTTGTTCTGGGTGCCTTGCATTAAGCACCCATTTTTCTGGTTGCGTTTTAGGGGTGGGCCTTGCTACCTTCGTCGGACGCAGTTCGTCCGTAGACATGACTTCTCTTTGGGCGTATATTATCGCGATCCCCATTTCGGTTGGAAAACCGATGGCAGAGTGAGGGACGGATGTTATCATGTTGAAGTCGCCTTGGGACTCCCTCTCGAGAATTACGTCATACTTTGAGGTGTGAGGTAACACCATGAAGTTCACCTCCTCCGTCCTTGTGTGCCTTCCGTTGGTGAGGCGCACAGGGAAGGTAATTTGTCCCAGGGGGAATACAGTTTCCCCTGAAAACCCGGCCAACGGGTAGTCCGCTGGCTGCAGTCGATCTTTGTCTTCTTGATCGAACTGGTTGAAGCATTGCTCGTATATAATATCGGACGTACTGCCCGGGTCGATGAACAATCGCTCGGTGCAGTAGTGAGCTAGGTGCCCTGTGATAACCACGGCACGCCTATCGCGCGGTCCGCCTCGGACTTTTGGAAAGACGACT
This sequence comes from Helianthus tuberosus, assembly GCA_030545235.1. Lineage (NCBI taxonomy): Eukaryota > Viridiplantae > Streptophyta > Magnoliopsida > Asterales > Asteraceae > Helianthus > Helianthus tuberosus. The sequence goes on along the minus strand of CM060420.1, from coordinate 129,259,749 downwards.
TGCTCGTCCTTCCAGTCATTGTCCGGTCTTCTCGCCGCCTTACGCGGTCTTCCTTTTCCTCCATTGATCATGTGGGTAGAGGCCACGTACATGGCCCTCTTACCCGTGGAGGTGCCCTCATTGTGGGGAGTGATGCGCTTGGTAGCTTTTTGTGCGCCTGTCAACAGGTGTTGCAGTTTTCCCTCTTTTAGGGCTCGCTCAATCTCCAGTCGGAGACTGATGCAGTTGTTCGTGGTGTGGCCCGAGTCCTTGTGATACTCGCAGTAGAGTGCGGGATCTTGATTCTTTTTGGACTTCATTGGTTGGGCCGGTCTCAGGAATTGCGCATCCGTGAGGAGAACGTCGCTTGGCGACTGGTTGATCTCGGTCCAGCTGCGGTCCCGAGATTCTTTCTTTGACGCCCGGTTTTCTCGTTGGGCGTTGATTGTAGCCCTTGCGTCGGGCTGGTTGTTCCGGGGGACATATGGCCTGGGATCGCTGCCGCGATTCCATGTGTCCCTGTTGCGCTTATTGCTGCGCTTGGGCTCTTGGCGGGAAGACTGGCCTTCCGCTATGGGGTGTGCTTTTGACATGTGCGGTCTGAGAGACCGCTGAGTTTGGGCATATGTTTTGACCGCAGCCATGACATCTTCCCACTTCTTAGGCAAGCCGGTACCGCCAGAAATATTCATAACCATTTGTTCGTCTTTGACTGCAACAATGAAATGGTTACGTGCCATCTGGTCGGCAACGTCGCCTATCTCTAGGATCTCTTTATTGTAACGGACAACGAATGCGTCAAGCGATTCGTTGTCTCTGCGCCAGATGTTCATGACGTCCATTGAATCACGTTCATGGCGTCGTTGCTGGCTAAAGTGCGCGAGGAACTTTTCTTGTAAGTCCTCGAATGAGGTCAGTGACCCTGGTGGCAGAGAATCGAACCATGCCCTGGCCAGACCTGTTAGGGTCTGTGGGAAAAAAATGGCACCAGGTAGGTTCGTCCCACTTACCGTTGCACCCAGCGCCGACGAAGATGTTGTTGTGATCATCTGGGTCGGTCGAGCCGTTGTATTTCCCAATGTTCAATGGGAATTTTGTAGTGGTCACATCGGCGTTGGCGATCTCTGGGACAAACTTAGAGTTTTCGGCCGCAGATTTCGGCCTATAAGGTTTGCCCTGGTGGCGCTTTGCAGCGCGGAGGTATGTGTTGCGGGGTTGAGTGGGAGGAACATAGTTGCGTCCTCCCGGTCTGCTGTTAGTGGAATGGGACTCCCCGCGGTATGTACTGTCATCTGGATCGGTATGGCCATACCCTTCACGGTGGGACTGTGGTCCCAAACGACTGTGAATGTTTGTGTCGCGGCGAGTTGTAGACTGCCGCCTTCTTTCTTCATGGGGGCCTAAACGGCTATGTACGGAGTCCCTGCGGCGGGACCCGTACGAGGAATCGTCCTCATTGAGTGTGTGGACATCACAATAAGAGGAGCCGCGGTCCTCCTGCCTGCTTCTGGAGGCTGGATGTGTGGGGGCCCTGTCGTCGTATCGTAAAATACGACCGGCAGGTGTACGCGGTATCGGGGTGGGTCCGATACCTCCTTGTTCGTCTGCGCAAGCTCTGTTGTACGTTGCGGCCAGAAGGGCCGCTTGTTGGTCATACCAGGTATGAGGGTTCATGCCTGGAGGTATGACAGCAGCGTATTGTGACAGATCGTGTCCAAACGTAAGGGATGCGCCCCCTTGCGTTGATGTGCCAATGTGTTGGGCATTTGGGGCTAGGGGAATGGTTCCCGCAGGCCCTTGGTTTGCGGGGTTTAGGTTATCCCCGGTAGTGTTGTTTTGACGATCAGACATCTTTGGAAAGAAACGGATGATTGGAAAAAAGTGCTAAGAGTAGCGGTGGGCGCCAATGATGAAACAATGGTTAACCGGGTAGGGTTAACTCACTGGTCTCGTCAAGAGGGTTAATCCCTTCTTTCCGAGGATCGCTGGCTGGATCGTCTGGTGGTGGGTTTCCTGCACAAGGAAACAAACCGTGACTCGTAACAAGGAGGATGGGGTGGGGGGTGCTCCTTGTTACCACTCTCCGGCGTGAGAATCAGTAATTTGCTTGGGAAGCAAAGTATGATAGTAGTAGTATTGAGAGAGTTAAGAAGTGATACCTCAAACCTGGTTTTGGGTGAGTATTTATAGCCGAGGAGTGAAGGAGGGTAGTTGAGTAGCTAGCCTGACATCGCACAGCTATTTGCAGGTGTGTCAGACCTGTCGGATACTGTGGTAATGCCACGTCCTGCTGTGGTGTCAGACTGTTGTACATACGTGGGTCAGTAGGCGACTGTTCCCAGTGCCACTTGTACTGTGGTGTCAGGCCTACTTGCTTTGAAGGCAGGATGCGGTGCCAGGCCGCATCGCTGCTTGCGGTCATTTGATGTTGTTCCCGCATTGGTTGTTCCATCCATGATTTACGCGGGATGCGGTGCCAGGCCGCATCGCTGCTTAGTGACTGTTACTGTTGTCCAGATCCCTTGTCGTGACGAAAACGTTCATAGGATGCGGTGCGAGGCCGCATCGCTATGCGTAACATTAATTTCCGTCCTTAAGGTAAGTTTTCTCATCAATGGACAGATTGGACCGCAGTGTTCGCGTGTGGCCACGCGGACACTGGAGAGTTTATTGCTGTTGGAGGTTTTTGATGAGGGTAATGGTCATTCGCGGTCGTGCTGACGCGATATTTGAGACCATACCCCTTCAATATTATACTTGTTTGGGGGGGGGGGGGTTTCATTTGAGAAGAAAAAGAATAAATGGTACAATTGTAAAACATTAAATTGTTTTTCTCTCATTTCATTTATTATTATTTTTTACTAATTAATTAGTCATAAAGACTATCATCCTCTACATTAAATTTTGGCCTACACACATCAAAATTTATCCTACACGTTTTAAATTTATCCTACACATATTGAAATTTATCTTAGACAACTCGTAATTCATCTCACACTTTAAATTAATTTTTTTCTTCTTCATAAAAAAATATATTGTTTTTGAAAATAAGTTACAAATTTAATATAGTTAGCTATTAAAAAAGAATACTACCAATTAATGATCTATATAACTTTACCAATATACCCTTACACTAATATTAAATACAAAAATTAAATGAAGTAATATGAATGATTCTTATTGGTTGAAATTTTCTTTTTTTATTCTTACAAAAAATTTCTTGTTATTTAAACTCTTCACTACTTACTTATATCAGTTTAATTTAATTTTAGTCTTGAGTGTGGTAAATGTTCATCATCTTCATACCACTCACAACATCACCCCACCAACACGACAACACCCCACCAACACAACAACAAAAACAGCCAACCACTAATCATAAAGCCAAAACTAAATAGATGAATTGTTTAACAAAAGTAATTATCACAAAATCAGAATGCTTACAGTTTAATACAAATAAAGTACATACATGCCAAGAAATCCACCGCGCAAATAAGTTTGTTGCTGTGGCAAAGCTTAAGATTTCCGACCGTGGGGTCGAAAACGTATATACCAAAAATTTCTATAAAATCGGGGGTCAAAAACGTATATACCCAAAAATTTCTATACGAAAACTACATACTCTCCACTAACGAGCGAAAAGTTCGACGGTCGGCCGCCCCCTCCCGCCCCCACAAAGCTACGCCAATTAACCTCTCAAAAGTTTATATATGAATCCTTTGGTTTCTTAGGAAAATTCTCGTACACATATATTACAAACACACAGAAAAAGTGTTACTAAGAGGCTGTTTATTTACCTCTTAATAGAGTTTTTAATGGTTTTGACCTCTTACTAGTTCAGCACTTAATGGTTCAGACAGTTTGTTTCGCGAGCAAATGTCTGAATGGTTCAGACATTTGGCTCTGAATGGTTAACAATTATACAGAGTCTGAATGGTTAAGAACTCTAATCTGAATTGGTCAGACATTTGCCTCTGAACGGTTAAGCATTATACTGGCTCTTAATGGTTCAGACCTTTCCTTTTACTGGTTCAACACTTAATGATTCAGACCCCTTACTGGTTCAGCATTTAATCATTCACAAGTTACCAAACAACCCCTAAATTTCATTCTAATCAACATTCGAAAGCAACAATCAATTCTTTTAGGCTACTCGGTATGGGAGAGGGTAGTCCTTGGAGGATGACCTCTAACTCAGCGCCATGTCATAGTATTTGGAGGATGCCCCTCCAAGTATGGAACCAAGGAAATGGGTGATGACCCTACCCCACATAGTTAATTTATTTATTTTTTTTAAATTCATCTAGTTTTTTAACATTTAATAAGATATAAAAATAAAATCATTAATATTAAAAACCAAACATTACATAATATTAAAAACCAAACATTACATAAGTTAAAAAAAAACATGACCTAAAAAAATAAAAATTCTAAGAAGTTCCCCACTTTTTCATAAAGTAGAAGAGTTTTATAAAAAGTAGAAGATTTTGTATAAAAAGTAGAAGAATTGTATAAAGTTATGAGAGAGAATTGGTTGAAGTGGGTAAAAAATAGGGTGTTTTGGGTGTATTTATAGGTAAATTTATTAATTTTTTGAGTTTTAAAAAATTTGCCCATTGGATAACATTAAATGAAAATTGAATTTTTTTTTTTAAATAATAGCTGTTGTCAAACGGATGAATTTTTTGTCCTTTTGTGACCGTCTCCAGCGTCCCAGCCTCGACGATTTGGACGACGACTGACCACCCGGGATGGTGTTGAGGCCCGACGACGGTCCAGAACAAGCCAAGCCGAGCCCCACATCGAGTGGCCTCAGAAAGAAAGACATCCCACCCTAAATCCAAATGCACTAGATTTGTGGTGGCGATAATGTCGTGTATTAGGGGAGAATAAGCCATACAAACACATTTGAATGCATATATGTGGTTCGATGTGATGAAATCGCTAAGTCTTTATGGAAATAAACTTGAGACGAAATCGGTCAAGATGGAAATCAACACATGATATGTCAAGATGTATGGTGACTTTAGGGAAACCATTAGAAAAGTTTATACATGTTATATTTGTATCATATTTGAGTGACGTATACTTCAGGATATAATCCTACCAGATATAGTTTACTATAAAAAGTTTAAAATAACTACCACATTCGATCTATAGGGTAGACACTCACCTGTATTACTAGCAGATTTTGTAAATTTTATTAATATAGCTTGGATGAACACTTCTATATAAATATCAATAATCTTTAATCGTAATTTCTAATATGACTTTTCTTATTCCTAATAACGATATAATTACAAATATACATATTAACCTCATGACCTTAAGCTTGAGTATAATTTTAATAAAAATGAAGTATATGTTAATAATTACAAATTCGTATGTCTGGATAGTTATATATTAAGCTGAACGTCCAATAAAAATATCCAATATATAAAAAATCGTAAAAGTTTTCGTTGCAAAAAACACTAACTGACCAACGAAACAAACTACGTAATCCAAATTTAATAAACTTTATATTTGACTACTTTAAAGTTGTTTTAATTAGATTTTCATCATAAATGGATAGGGAAATTGTTTATATAATTACTATTATGCATTTATTGATACTAAAGTGTTCATTAATGGGATTTCCCGCTATCATTTTTCTTACCGGTACCATTTTGTTAAAAATGCGTTGGAAACGACGGCTTCTTCCGCATTTCCAATTGAAATTGGTATAGGTAACGGTTAAGTATTCTAGTAGCATAACTTGATCTAGTGAAGAAAAATTCATAAAACATCTGAAAATCCATAGACCCGTCACTCTGCGCTGACATGGTGGCTAGTTTGGTAGTCTCTCTTCTCCTCTAGGTTAAAATCAAATGAGACAAGAATTAAAAGCATAAGTGAAATATAAAACATATTTTTTTTCATTTATTAATATTTCAAATGATAGTGAGATGTCGCATCATAATTTACCACAAGTCATATATATGGATGTTAAAATATCTAAGTGAGTTATAAAGTCACATTCTATGTCATCTTAGTTGGATCTAAATTACTAATCATAGTTTAGTTGGATCTAAATTTTCGTTTTTGCTTACTATATCACCTCGATTGGAAAAAATAATTGACGGTTACGTAAATTGAAAACTGAAGCATGGAATATTGCACACCACAATGCAATTTTTAATTTTAATATTAGTATTATATAAAAATATAGTAGCCCGAATAACGTACGAGTTTTACACTTGTTCATTAATCCACTTCCCTAATTAAATTGTGCCAGTTTTCGTTGTTCAGCAAACTTATTGATCAGACTACCGTTGTGGTCGGGTGAGCCAAAGTGAGCATCCCGAATTCATCCTGTAATATTCATTCACCTGGTGCTGATTGTGCACTTAATAAAGTCACTATTGAAGCTTTATCACCCTGTTGTGGTCCAGGTGAGCGTGCGACTTGAGCGATTATTTGTCTTTTAATTTTTTTGATCATTAACTGTTATCCTACCCGCTTCCATAATAAGATCGTCTTCTTCAGAAGAATCGGATAGAGAAAAATCATTCCACTCCACTTTTGTGAGAGTAAAAATGTGGGTTTTATGTAAAGAGAAGAAAGAATTTTAGAGAGTTTGAGATGTGAATAGAGATGAGGAAATGTAATGGTATTATAAAAATTTTGAATTTTTTTTCTTTTTAAAGCCAATGGTCAAGAACATGGGCCCCACCTCCAACGGCTGCCTTTTCTCATGCTATGATGCTTGCCTGGGGGTTGCTCGCTCGCTCTGGCGTCACCTCGTTACGGTGTTCGCCACCGTAACGAGGCTTACGTGACCCGCGGTGGGGTTATAGCCTGCCGCAACATGTAGTCTCATGCTTGATAATATTGCGAGTCGTGCTTGAAGGAAGCGGTATTTGATAGTGGGCTAATAGTTGTATCTCAGCTGTAAAAAGCATATTAGGGGGGTGTTTGGCCTAGCTTTTTTATCTAAACTTATAGCTTTTTAGCTTATTTTTACAAAATAAGCACTATGGGTGTTTGGTTTAGCTTTTTAAGCTTATGCTTATTAGCTTATATAAGCTAATTCCAAGAAGCTAATAGGAAGATGGTTTTTTAGCTTATTTGAAGAAGATGGTTTTTTACTCATTTGCCCTCAAATGGTGGATTAACTCATTTGAATCTGATACACACAATGGTATTATACCCCTTCCCATAATACAAAATAACTTAACAAACAACTAAAGATTTAATTATTAATTATTTTGAGTGATTTTTATAAGTCCTTAAATGGTGAATGACTTGAAATTTTATATAAGTCCATTAGCATTCAAAGCTGTTCATCGCCTGACGGCTCTACGGCTTTGCCAAGATGGACTAAAAAATATAACATCATCAAATTTAAGGATTGTTTCAGCCCGAATGACTTGTTTCAATGACATACTCACATGTTTTGTAACCCACCGATTAGTTTGTCAACTTGAGTGATTTTTTTTTCAAATAAAAGGAATATGACTGAATTTAATATTGCATTTAACCCACCGATTAGTTTGTCACCACTGCCGTAGAGCCGTCCAAATAATGGTCGAGGATCTAATGATATTAATGAAGTAAATGAAGACACAACAAGTACACAACGTAGAATAGATGATTTAAACATGAGTGCAGTTAGAGATATGATTGCAGGAGATCTAACCAAACCAAGATGAATGTTTATTGAATACTAATGTATTTTTGTAGAAGTTATACGTCATCATCGACATAAATTTATCCAAAAATGATGGTATAACTCATAAAAACAAAGTAGATACATATAAAATATAAGTTATTTAATAATATGTAACCATGCCCCTTTTGGTCATTTTACTAACATAAGCTAAATAAATTAAAAAAGCTAATACAAACACATAAAAAGAGTTTATCAACTTGTAGAATATAAGCTAATCCAAACACTTAAAAATAGCTTATCAAATGAAAGAAAATAAGCATAAGCTACTTTAAAATATAACCATAAGCCAAAAAAATAAAAGCTAGGCCAAACACCCCCTAGGTAACCATGTGCATTCTCAAATCTCAACCCATATTGTATCCTTATTCTCATTCTTTAAATTTAAATAAACTAGTTTTTTACTATCACCGCGTTGCGGCGAACGTCTTTTGTTGTTTAGTCTGTGTTTACATGTGTTTTGAAATCACTACGAGTACGTTGCGCACGGAAACTGCTGACAAGAATAAAAAAAAAATATAGAAAAAAACACTAAAAGTAACCAAAAGAAAATCAACCAAAAAAGTTGTATGGTAATAATGTTGTTCGTATGAAACCTGTGGTCAGAGATGAGCAAATGATACTGGGTACCGGTACCGAATTTCCCGAACCGAAAAATCTTAAGTACCAATTCGATACGACTTTTGGTGTTCCTGGTACCGGTTCGCTACCTTTTTTTACCTTCATATACCGGTACCATAACTGGTATTTTCGGTACCAGTACCGATTCGGTATTGGTTAGCACCGAGCTTATTCCTACCCCTGAAACTAAAAAAGAAATCATTAAAAGTTGAAGCAAATCAACAAAAAAAGTTGCACGATACCGTTGTTGTTCGTACGACACCTGTGATCAGGGATGAGCAAATGGTACCGGGTAGCAGTACCGAATTTCTCGAGCTAAAAGATTTTCAAAATCAATTCGATACCGACTTTTGGTGTTTTCTGTACCAGGCGGGTGTCGGTTTTACATTCATGTACCGATAACTGTACTGGTATAATACCAGTACCGGTTGACACAAATTTATGTAACTTAAAAAGTAAATAAGATAATAAAAGTATTAAAAAAAAACTATATATTATTATAATCTTTTCTACTGTTCAAAACATCCGTTTATTAATATATAGGAGAATTTAAGAAACTCATTTAAAAACACTAGTGTACTAGTACATTCAATTCTTCATTTTCATACCCTATTACTATATTTTTAGGGTAAACTAAATTTAATCCTCAAATTTTTAGGGATGCGGAATGCATGTGAAAAGTTAAAAATAAATTGGAGATAAATGTGATGATTGTGATTTTTAGTTAAATTATTAGGACGTAAACATTAGAGGCAAGAGGGTAAACAAGTGGAGATACTTGATCCGACGTTAAACTATGAATGAAATTAAAAGGTTAAAGTGTAAAATTAAGGTTTGTATCAATATCTCTTAATGCCTTTATACACAACACAAATATTTTCTAGAAGATAACGAAGGTGTGAAAGCGTGAACCAACTTTCATGTATCAATATCTCTTAATGCCTTTATACACAACACAAATATTTTCTCTCGTGTCATAATTTTTTTGGTCTTAATATGTTTATCAAAAAGAAAGCTTATTGGGTCTGGTTATTGATATGTACCAATCGGTTGATAGATAATCCGTTAAGTGGATCAAACTCAAAAGAAAGTAGTAAGATGCAAGACTTGAGATAACTCTAAGCTTTCGTTCATAATTATAACTTAGAAACATAAATGGCTTTATATAGCCTTAAAAATAAATAACCAATACTACCACTAACCCATTACTACCATGTAATTAGAGAAAACTAGGTGTAGGGCCCGTGTGACCACACGGGTAGCTTTAACAACCATCGAAATAGATTATAATACATCATTTAATAGTTGTAGGGCCCGTGTGACCACGGGTATTTTTTTTATTTAAAAATCGTTTTTGATGGTTTAACCTTGAGAGTGATCAAAATTTTTACTAACGGTCACATCCTCAAGAACCACTCATGAGAATCTTATTGACTGGTGTTGAGTGGAATACGTATATTTCCTACTTCAAGATAGGAATAGGGTTTGTAGCAAGATGGTTTAACCAAAGCCAAAACTGGTTCACATCAATGGTTTGAAGTTGAAGTTTAACTCAAAGAGCTTGCATTAGACTTTCCCCTTTGAAGTTGAAGTTTAACCAAAGCCAAAACTGGTTCACATCAGTGGATTCATCATAAGCCAACAACTGCTGAAGACAAAGTGCTGCTATTTAATCTACTGCCCTAAGTCAAGTGTTGCTAAAGACCAAAGCCCTGCTTGGAATGGAGCAGTGGAATGAAGAAACAGTTGTTTACTTTGTCTATTGTAATAGTATCAGCGGTAAGACCCGTGTGCAAACACGAGTCGTTTCTTAGAAAACCATGCATACCACATTTTATTAGTCAATGAATGATTATACAGTTTTTAATGTTGAACATATGTACTGACAGTAGACACAAAATGAGATGGTACCAAAATTTGTTACCTATAATAGACAACTATATACTTAGATTGAAATCAATTTTAAAACATATAGGTTGAAACCATTTAAAACCGAACTGAACCGGTTTTAAACAGAACCGAAATATTTTTTTTTAAACCGGTTTGGGCCGATCCGGTTTTGACTTTCTTTGAGTCAATCAAAATCAAGTTTAAGCTCGTTCCGTAGCCCATTTTATAAAATGTAACATAGTTTTTAAGGTTAGTTGGTATAAAGAAAACCAAAAGTATTTTCCAAAAACTTAGGATGGAAACCACAGTTATTAGAAAAGAACCCACATGACCGTCTATAAAATAACTCATTAAGTTTCTAAAACCATAACTAATGCATTAATTATCTATAAATCTAAAAAGAACTCAACCCGATCTTTTTTAACCCGTATAAAAGTTAATTCATTATCCAACTCGTCGATCTGACATTCTCTTGCACTCTATATAATCAATCATCAGTCACAATTCTTTATTCGAAACCAAACAATTTTACATGATAACATCCATATACATCACTTTATACAAAAGGTATACACACCTATCTGCATGACTACATATATTTCACTTGCAGAATGCTAATCCTCAAAGAATTTATCCAACCTTCAGCAACTCATTTATCAGAAAGATCTTTAAAGAAAAAAGATCTATTTTTTAAACAGATTTCAAACTATTTTCCCGTATGAATCTGAAACCATCTTAGAACTATATACAGCAGGTGAATAAGGTCTGGACCATGTACCCGCCAGCCATTGTTTTCTTTACATTGAACGCGAACGACTTAGGATTGTCTCGCAACACCTTAGCGGCCTTTGCATTCAACAGATCCTCATGATTTGATTCCTGTATAAGAAATTTAGTTGGCCAAATCAAGAAATGCCAATCCAAAAACTCAAAAAGACGTATGCATTTCATAACCGATTACGGAAAAGTAACTTCAAAAATTAAGCCACCAATATTTTAATATAACTGTAACTTCAAAAGTTAGAATAACTGGTCTAAGTTAATGTAACTTCAAAAAGGTATCTTGAAAAATTGAGCCACCAATATTGGACTTTACTCATCCATTAAAACATATCAGACACTTAAATAAAATGAAAAAGAAAAACCAAATATTGACCTGGATGATTAGTCCATTGAAATCCCAAAATTGCCTTGTATGATACCAAGCATTGCATAACAGTAACTGAAATTGACCTGGATGATTAAGCCCATTGAAATCCCAAAATTGCCTTGTATGATACCAAGCATTGCACAACAATAACTGAACCCAAAACATGAACTGTACTTCTCTATAGGGAGACGAAACACCTGAGTTGTAAACAATTTCACATGCTCAGCCATACAACCAGCATTTGTAGACTGCTATTAGCAACATGCGTAAACTTCTTGGAGACTGTCCTTCATACCTTCGTTCTATGATCAATAAACAAAAAATATACAAACATATCCCACGAATTAACATTCGCTAAACCAAAACTGAAACACAGTCGAAATGCCAGAAATCAAAATCTTCTAAATCAATAAAGCAAGATTGCAAGAAAAACAAAATGGTGATGGTGTTCGTACCTTGTTTGGAGACCTGAAGCCGGCAGAGAAAGGTCTGTGGATTAGTCAAGATGAATTTTCTTAGAGCTGGAGAGATTCGCAGCGGGTCTTGGTAGAACAAAAATGATTTCAAAACCGGTGCAATGTTGTCACACAAATAAAACGGTAACATCCTAAAGCTTGTATAACAGAAACAATTTAGATTAAAAACTTTATAATTTACTACCTGGCCATCTCGACAAATCATTAAACCACTCAAATCCAAACCAATTCGCAAGACTCTGTTAACGTGACCAACTAAACCAAACTGAATTTGCCTGTTTTTATGTTGAAACGGGTCGTTTCGACTGAGTTAACACAAAACCATGTGGCAACTGTTATATGTTTCAATCTAAGGAATCCCAGTCATTGTCATCAAAATCATCATCTTTGCATAAATATCCTCGAGAGCCATGTCTTCGATCACCAGCGGTTTTCCGGCCTCCCACGCCACAGCGGCTGAAGCATTTTCAGAGAGATTAACCGATTAAATGATGCGGTTTATGAGACACAGACATATCAGATATGATTAACCCGGATGCTTACCTTTGAATCGAATCACTTAGCCTGTAGTGGTCGACAAACTTTTGTTTGATCGCTGAAACTAAGAATCTTGAAACTTAATTTGTTTTGATTATTGCTTGAGATGAAGATGTAGTGTTAATAAACTTGTATTTATAGGATCAGGTGAATCTATATCAATAAGAGTTCCTAAAAATTAGCTCATCTAATTAAAAAAAAACAAATCATTCTAATTTTGCGAAAGGAAGACAATGTGTTAACAAACTCTTCAACATGAATATAAAGGCGGAAGATATAAGTATGTAAAATAATACATTCTACACCTCGAATAATCATCGAACCTATCAAAATGTAGCCGAACACCTTGAATAAACTCAAGAACAAACTCATTACTCTGGCAGGGCCCATTTATAGTCTCGAACTGAGCCACACTTTATCACTCGTAACATTTAGAAGCAATAAGAAAGTTGTTTGATACTAAATCAACCAATATATATTTTAAAATACACAAATAACTCATCAAATTTAACCACAAAATCTCAATTCAAATCACATCAACATATAACTCCTCTACAAAAAGCAAATACCTATCCTCTGTTTGATGTTTGGTCAACATCTGTTTGACTTTTAGTCAACATATGTTTGACTTTCAGTCACTTTCTGTTTTACTTTCAGTCATCATCTGTTTGACTTTCAGTCAACAACTGTTTGACTTTTGGTCAACATCTCATTTTGTATTCAACAGATGTTTGAATAACTCAATTAGTGGTTTAAACCACTGTTGGCTCAAACTACTGTTTGACTTGAGTTAACACAGAGTTTTGTAGAGTTGGTTGAAACCACTGCTGGGTAAAAACTGTAGTTTGAAACCACTGTTTGGCTAAAACAGTGTTTTGTCGAGAAAACAGTAGTTGAAACCACTGTTGGCTCAAACTACTGTGGTTTGAAACCACAATTTTAAGCCAACAGTGGTTTCAACTACTGTTTTCTCCACAAAACACTGTTTTAGCCGAACAGTGGTTTCAAAGCACAGTCTTTACCCAGCAGTGGTTTCAACCAACTGTTTTCTCCACAAAACACTGTTTTAACGAAACCGTTTGAAAATTCAACTAAACTAATCGAAAAAACAACTCTTCTTTCTGGTTTTAAACATAAAAAGACCCGAATTAGAGAGATACCCAGTTGCGATTTCGAGCTTAACCATATAATCTCTGGTCCAATAGACTTAAAACATCGTCAATTGAAGGGCGAAGAAAGAACCCTCTGCTTGTTCTTCAGCTCCTTTCGAGGACTTCATCAAAACAAAACAAAACGAATCAAACTTCACAATCTCTTAAACATGTAACCGTTTGAAAATTCAACTAAACTGACCTGAAAGTCGACATAATCACCTCCGATTCACCTCCACTCACAGAATCTGCTCCACTTTCGACCTAACTTGATACCAAACGAAACCGTTTGAAACACGGTTGGATTTGAGAGAGAGAAAGTGAGTAGATACATGAACACATATGGATATATGAATTAGAAATTCATGTAAAAAAGAAACAGGCATTCTACTTATAAGTTGGTACGAATATTCCAAGTAACCAGTGGTAACATAGTAGTAATTAATATTAGAAAGTAGACCGATTTTGCATTCCGTTTGTGTTCAATGATAAAATCATTGAATTTTACCAAAAATATTGACAAACTCTCAGCAGCCTGATCCTTTATATACACTATACAGTACTAAACTCCTACTTATCTTATATATTATATGATTAAATGACAAATGCTAACAATTATCCTAATGATATAAGTAAACAAAAATATTGTTTTATCCTAATTAAATTTATAAAATAAATAATTATTTATTCAACAATAATCACATTATTGTTAATATAATAATCCTTAAGATAAACTTGATTGAAACTAAAATAATCAAGATGACCTTATTTTAACTATAAGGATATAGACTTCATTTCTACAACCGGATGAACTTATGTTATTGTCATATGTTGCAGCCTAGAAATCTCAAACTTTCAATAATTAAACAATTACCAATAGTTCGAAGATGTGATTACCTAGAAATCTCAAACTTCCTTGCATACACTATAACAAATTTTCTTATCGAAACATCTTTCCTTTCTCTTCTCCCTGAACCGACTCAACGAAGCAGCTCTTTGTGGTTGACTCGACCTTGCAGGAAATTCAGTCAAAGCCTAGACATTTTCACAAATAACCCAATAAAACTAAAATGATTAAGAATGTCTAAAGTCAAAATTTGCACGACCACCGTTCCAATCTGATGTAGCTGAACCAGCTTCACCAGAGAATGCCTTAGATGATGTAAACTGACCCTTTTTACGCTGCATTCTGGTAGCATAGATACATAAATCCAAGTAAAAAAAAGTTAAAAAGAAACTTTGTTATGAGCAAAGAAGCATGTAAATAATCTCACAAATTCAAGTAGCTCTAATACCTTAAAGCAACTTCCTTGCATACACTATAACGAATTTTCTTATCGAAACATCTTTCCTTTCTCTTAAAACATTAAAATCTTATACAATTGCATCCTTTCAAAAGATCACGGCTATTTGTACTACACATTCCTGAATCTTATTAATCAGATAATACAAAACCAACACCACCAAAAAAAATGTAACTTGTAATTAACTGCCATAACCACATATGCTCATACAAAATCAAAACACAGAAGTAGAAGATTATATTAGAACTCTAACCTTGTCTTCCTCTTGCTCATCAGAGTTAAAAACATCAAACTTTTCACGAAGACCCCCCTTCAACTTTATAATTAATTCTTCTTTGTTCTCGAGTGCGTATACACAACCAGATTTAACATCAGTAAATACCACACGAACGCAAGATCTAGCTTAAGGAGTAAGATGATGCACCAATTTAGTAGATGAGAGACTCAGCTATGTTGGCATAGTGTACATAGTTAATATGATGAAGAATTAAACCCACAATTTATCTCTAATGAATCAAATGAGTAGAATTAAAATACATACTTCCTGTTCAAGACAAGTTTCTGTTTCCACAATAGCAGGTCCAAAAGACAAATGTGCAACTTTTTTAGCCCGAATATTGCCATCATCAGATGTTTATTTTAATCTTTCACCAATTTCAAATGATGAGTTTCAACAACAGTGGAATCTGAATAAGCATGAAAAATATATTCAAAGCCAAATTCAAAATTAAAATAAACACTTAACAATAACTACTCCATAATTAACACTTTTAATGTCAAGATGCACTTACACCTACCTATAGAAGGGATTGAAGTCAACCCATTTAAAGAACATATTTAAAGAACATATATTGCCTTTTTTTTTTTTTTTTTTTATCACAAACAGGTTAACTTAAACAAATACAATATACACATCCTTTTAATTGGTTATATGGGATGTGAAGCACAACTTTGTATGCACTTTAATAGTTTATGTTACATAACAGTAATGCATCCCATTTCCTATATTAAAAAAAGCATGGCCCTTTAAAAGTTGTTTTTCCATGACATGAAATTTCTCTCAGGACTTTTCACAAACACTTAGTAGGCACCAACAAAATGAAGAAAAAAGCTCCCATAATCCCAAACCAAAGTTAAGATTATTAACTTTTTGATCCACTGCTAATGAAGCTCCAAATGAAGATTATTAAACAAAAAATGTAAAAACAAAGATAGGATAAACAGGAAGAAGAAAACCCTAAATTGGAAAAAGGAAACTCACCAAATGAATCGATCTGTAGAGAAACTTGTCTCTCCATTCCAGCAACGTTTCCTCAATCTGATTGCTCAAACTCTTGCCGAATTTCATGATAATTTGATCAATGTGAGATTTTGATTATGAATGTGAGAAGGGGAAATATTATACGTTAGAGAGAGAGAGAGAGAGAGAGAGTTCTGGATTGATTGGAAACTTTTGAAATTAGTTTTAGAGAGAGAGAGAGTTAGCTTTTTATAGGTCTGTTGTTTAAATTTTGAATCTGGAGCCATGTTTTAATTTTGAATATGGAGCCAAAATTTTATTAATTAAAACTGATTTAATTGGAATGTTTAATAAAGATTATGACATAGATTTATAAATTGGAATTATGACATCATCATTGACATGTGGCATAGCTTAGGAGTTGACACATAGGCAGATTTACATCAGCCCATTTTCTCTTATTATAGATAGTATAGATATAGGAAATAAATGAAGGAAACCAATAGAACACGTTCTG
Source organism: Helianthus tuberosus (assembly GCA_030545235.1). Taxonomy (NCBI): domain Eukaryota; kingdom Viridiplantae; phylum Streptophyta; class Magnoliopsida; order Asterales; family Asteraceae; genus Helianthus; species Helianthus tuberosus. The sequence continues at coordinate 129,243,176 of CM060420.1, read as the reverse complement.
CCATAATTGGAGGTTTTGCATGTGAGAGCATGAGTGGCTACGTTGGTTTTGAGGGCACGTATCAGTTATCCAAACTTTTACCGGACTAAGTAGGTTCAATGAAACATTTTGGGTTCTCAAGTAAATATATGTTTTCGATTTGATTTGGTTCACGTGACTTTTAAGGTTCGTTTTACTTTGTTTTTCCCTAAATTGCTTGTGGAAACTATAAACTTTGTTTGGGAAGAAAGTATAGTTCTGTTGATGCAACAAATACAAGACCAACGGTGGTAGCTGGACTGGCTAGGCAAAATGGTTGAAGGGTTCAACCTTGCCTAACGCAGGTCGTGGGGTCCCCCCACGTTTGCAAGACGTGGAAGGAGGTTCACTAGTTTATTGTTGTTCTTTCCTATGGATCCTCCTCTGAAATGCACTCAGATTCGGAAGTAGTAGCAAAGGGAATGTGTGTGTTGGATGTGAAAGGGAGTGACTTGTATGAAACATGCACTTGATGTGAATGACCAGGGATTAGAGAATCAAAGCTGGTCAGGGGATGTTCTTTGGAGTAAATGAAGTGTCCATTTATAAGAGAAGACATCTCTCGAAGTAGAATGTACTAGACTAGCAACCTTGCTTACAGTGGAGGGTTTCCCCTTTCGGGGGTTGAAGGCTTTTGACCCCCGGATAATAGCATGTATAGTGCAGACCTGCTTTGCTTTTGCGGCGATCTCCGGATGTGACTGGCCACTGTTTCCGCATTGCTTTTCCTACCTCACAGCTTTTCAACCATTGAATCGTTTAACCATTTTAGCGTTTACATACTTAGTCATTTTATTTAGTCTTGGGCTACCCCCGTCATCAGCCCCCCAAGTCAGAGGTTTTTTGGGGAGTCAGCTCAAAGACTTCTGACTTTTATGTACATATTTTATTGCCTGAAGGTTACAAGGGTTCGTTGCTTGAAGGCTTGAAAGCTTGAAGTCAGTTAATATTTGAATTTGAATTTTAAATAACTGACAATTGATTTGATTGATGTATGGCAGTTGAGAGGGTGGCGGTTTTGCAGAAGTTACTGTTTACCATTATTACCCCTATTCGTAGGTTTTTATATTTTCATATCTCATTTATTTACACGGTTTACTTTGGATAAACATCACTTTGTTCTTTTTTCTCTCAAGTTTCTGCCATTTCTCTCCTTCTCTAAGGTTAGTTCCGGTTTCTTTACATCTTGCATTCTTCATTTTCTGTTTTCAAAAATGGGTGCTCGTAAGGACTTAGCAAAATCTTTTTCCCGGTTAACACAAGAGGAGGTAGATTTATTTTGTATGGAATATGGCATTGATAGGAAGTTTAACCCAACTGCCCCTGCTTGTGATGTTCCTGTTGATAAACCATCTTCTGGTTCAATTGCCCTTTATTGTAGTAATTTTGAGTTCTCGAACCTTCGTTATCCCTTTTCGTTTTTTGTTTTGAACTTGTTGGAGTATTATCGGGTTTCTTTTGGGCAAGTTCATCCAAAGGGGATGGCTAGGGTTTTGCATTTTGAGGTTTTGTGTCGTGCTCTTAGGTATGATCCTTCCCTTTTACTCTTTCGCCGGTTTTTTCGCTTGGCTAAGAATGGCGATTGGTTTACTTTCGAAACAACCAAAGTTGATACCTGCCTTATTTCGTCGATGGTTACTACGCTTGGGGCTTGTAAAGACCGCTTTTTCTGGGTTTCCGATACTATTCTCCCATTTAAAATGGTGTGGAGGAATCCGGATGCCGTTCTCAATGATCCGGAACCTTCCGAGTCTGAATTGAATGCTGTTTTTCTCAATGCCATCCGGGGGTGCCCTTCGAGGGTTCGTCCCTTTCCTGAACACTTACTAGTTCTTTTAGGGGTTAGTAAAATTTGGGGGAATGTTGATCGGGATCCGGTTCTTATGAGGAGTGGAATGGGTATGCATTTTCCTTTTTTGTCCTCTTTATGTTTTTCTTAACCTATGACTTATGTGCTGTTGTTTTTTGCAGTCATGTCTGCTTTGGATTTTATTAAGAGCGACGATACTTCTGATGTTGTTTTTGAGGATGCTCCGTCTGTTCCTGGTGAGAATGTTGTGGTTAGAACTGTTGATCAAAGATTTGAGGGCTCAGGTTATGTTAGTGCTGCTACTGTCAAAGGTTTTTCTAAGTCCAATGTTCCTAAGTCTTCAACTCGTCGATCTTCTCGTCGGTTGTTAAAGGTTGGTCCTCAATCCACTTCTACTGAACCAGTGGACTTGAGTGATGATATTGAAGTTTTGGAAGATCAAGGTGTTGAAGCAGGTGCTGAGAAGGATAAGGAATTGGTTGTTCATGGTAAAAAGGTTTCAGGCAAGAAGGTTGTTGCCACTCCTGTTCAGGAATCTTCAAGCAGGGACGTTGAAGGGTTGGATCCGGAAGGGATTTATGTGCCTGCTTGGTTGGTGAAGAATGATGACAGCTTCAAAGATGCTGCTGTTTGTGAGGATGCTCTGAGTCACATTGCTCCTCCATCGGTTCACAAGACCATTGCTAGGATGGATGATGACCTGATGTTGTCCCGTATGATTTTGAGTACTTACAATCTTGCTGCTATGCTTCCTCAAGGTATTGTCCGTTTTCGTCAAAGAATGCAGGAGTATGAAGAATTCTCCAAGAAGAGGGATAAGATGAAATCCTCCATGTCTGGGATGAGAAAGGAGATAGCTAGTTTTGCCGAGAAAGAAGCGGCTTGGGACAAGAAGGTTAGTGATTTGAAGAGGACGCATGAGATTGAGATGAGTGACTTGAAAAAGAGCTTCGAGGCTGATAGATTGAAGCTTAGGGCTGACCGGGAAACTTTGTTTGTTCAGCAGCAGGCTTTTGGTAAGGAGAAAGAGGGGTTGAAAGCTTCAGTTGCTCGTTCTACCGCTGACAATCAGTGGTTAATTGAGCAAGGTTTCCAACAGGTTGTTACTTACCTTCTACATTCCAAGGAGTTCAATTCTGCCCTTGGTGACGTTTACACTAAGCTTCTCAACCTGGGGAAACACCAAGGCCTCATTGCTGGGTATAAGCTTCATGAATCCGGCCATCCTTTGGAGAAGTCACCTCTGTTCCGTCCCGAAGCTTCTGATGTTTTTAAAGGCTCTGTTGAGCAAATGGAGAAGTTGACCTATCCTTACATCCATCAAGTTTCTGCTTGTTTTGGTAAGCCTCTTGCTGTGTTGCAGGACTTGAAACCGGAGGGTCTAAATGAAAAGGTTTGTGCTGAGATCTTGGGTTCCCTTTCAAGGAAGAGATCCTACTCGGGGGATAGTGATGATACCCCTTCCGGTCCGTTGGATGTTCCCAAGGATGCAAGTTTGGAGGCTTCAGCGGTTGGTGGTGATGGAGGTTTGAAGACTAAAAAACTGAAGAAAACCAAGAAGGCTAAGGGCGAGGGTTCTGGAGTTTCCAAGCCCGTTGATGGTTAATTCGTAGCTTTCTTAGCACTGAAAACAATTTATGTTTTGTAATGTTAATCTAAACAATATTAGGTTTTTAGGAACCCTTAAGGTTCCTGTGTTTTAAGGCCTTTGTGGCCGCTGGAACAGTAGTTTAAGCTTGCAGGTTATTAGGACTTGCTCTAACTTATGTTTGAAAGTCTTTTGGGGCTTTCTTTTATATGATGTTATGTTTTAACTATTTTCCTTGTATTATGGTTTTATGCTTGTGCCTTTTTGGACAAGGCAGTTTATTTGGCTTTTAACCTTCCAAACCTTTTGGCTGTCTGTTAATAGGTTGAAGCCTTTAAGGTTTCGATATATTACCCGGGTGGTTGAAGCCTTGAAGGCTTCTTATTTTTGTATCCTGACCTGGTTTATATCTTTGTGATTTTTGTCCAAGTAACTTTGTTCTTTTGGATTTGTCTTGTTCTTTTGTAACTTTGTCTTTGTCGAGTTTGTGCTGCCCTTATGTTTTTTATACCTAAAAGGGTTCAGTGCTGCAGACACTTAGCCTTGGCATTTTTAACAAGAAGAGATAGCACCTATCCTTTTTATTATTTCTTTTGGTTTTTTAGCCATTTTGTGGACTATATTTTTAAGGCTTAGGGAACATTTGGTGTAGGCTGCTCATACCCGTCTATGAGACAATTTTGTGTTTTCTTAACAAGTCTCATGGAGTTGTATTGATTTAGGAACTCACCCCTTATATAGGCTCATTCAACCCTTGAACCTATTGAGCGATGTGGCCTGGGAGCTCATCCCCTTACATGGCCCTTGCCATGGAGTTTTTTGCTAGGTTCTCAACCTGATTTTGGGATAGAAAGACAAGTTTGATAAAAACAACTTCATTCATTAAAGCAATACTTGCTTTTTACAAAAGGTATTCATAATCCTTCGTGAAATACATTTTTGATACAAACCAAACTTTCCCGTTTAAACATGGAACCTTTTCAGGGTTTTGTCGTTCCAATGCCTTGGAAGCTTTTTGCCTTCTGAATCAGCCAGCTTGTAAGATCCACCTTTGTGTGCTTCAAGGATGGTGTATGGGCCTTCCCATTTTGGGCCAAGCTTTCCTTGGTTTTCTTTTTTGCTGGCTTCGTTGTTTCTGAGGACCAGGTCCCCAGGCTTGAAACGTTCGTTCTTGACTTTTTTGTTGTAGTAAGCTTCCATCTGTTGTTTGTATTTGGCCTCTTGAATTGCGGCTTGATCTCTTGCTTCCTCTAGGAGTTGTAAATTCAACATAGTCTCTTTTTGGTTTGTTTCGGGATCCATGTTGACAATTCTTTGGGTTACAACTCCTATCTCGGCAGGGATCACAGCTTCGGATCCAAATACCAAGCTGTACGGTGTTTTCTTATGGCTTGTTTTTTCGGTTGTTCTAATTGCCCATAGAACACTAGGTAATTCTTCAAGCCAATTGCTTTCATATCTTCCCAATCTTGTCTTGATGCCTTCTACTATGCTTCTATTTGCTCTTTCAACCTGACCGTTTGATTGCGGATAAGCCACTGAGCTAAAAACCTGATCGATTTTGTATTCTTTGCACCAAACGCTGAAAGGCTTCTCAGCAAATTGCCTTCCGTTGTCGGTGACAAGTGCTCCCGGCAATCCATAACGGCAAATGATGTTCTCCCAGACAAAGTCAATGACTTGCTTTCCTGTGATCTTAGCAAATGGTTTGACCTCGGGCCACTTGGTGAAATAATCTACCGCCACCAGTAGGAATTTCACTCCCCCTTTGCTTGGGGGAAATGGACCAACAATGTCCATTCCCCATTTATGGAATGGCCATGCCGAGGTTATCGGGACTAAATCATGCTTGGGACTTTTTGGGATCGGTGCATGTATCTGGCAAGCATCACATTTCTTCAACTCTTCGGCTGTATCGCGATGCATTGAAGGCCAAAAATATCCGAGGTTCATGAGCTTTGCAACTACCGACCTAGCTCCAAAGTGAGCTCCGCATACACCCTCATGAATTTCCTTGATCAAATACTTACTTTGCTCGGGACCGACACATCTTAGCAAGGGAGCAAGGTAACCCTTTTTGTAAAGGGTTTCTCCTTGTAGTATGTATTGCCTTGCCTTGATTTCAACCCTTTTGGCTTCCACTTGATCATTGGGTAATTCACCATTTTTGAGGAACTTTCTTATGGAAGTCATCCAGTTTGGTTCTTCTTCGGTAACCACGTCTTGAACCTCCAATTCATTAATGGATGGGGCCTTCAACACTTCTACCAGTACCTTCTTGGTGAGGTGGGCAAAAGTGAGAGATGCAAGCTTACTTAGGGCATCGGCCTTTTTGTTTTGAGATCTTGGGATCTGTTTGATGTTGCACGCTTGGAAGGTACTCATCAGTTCCTTGGATTTTTCTCTGCATTTTTTCATGTTGGGCTCTTTAGCTATGTAGCTGTCATTCACTTGGCTTAAGACCAGCAACGAATACGTGAACACTTCAAGCTTTTCAACCTTCATTTCTTTGGCCAGCCTTAGGCCGGCTATTAGTGCTTCGTATTTAGCCTCGTTATTGGTGGTCTGAAAATCAAAACGGAGAGCATATGTGAATTCCAAACCTTTTGGGTTGATCAACATTAATCCAGCCCCTGACCCTTCAACGCTTGAAGCCCCGTCGGTAAAAAGCTTCCAGGCTTCAGGGTTGGAAGATTCAGTGGTGGTAGTGTTTACTTCAGTGGCTGTTTGGTTTGGGACTTCCACAATGAAATCGGCCAAAACTTGGGCCTTGATAGCTTTCCTTGGGACATAGGTGATGTTATGTTCACCTAGTTCTATGGCCCATTTGGCTAATCGCCCCGAGTTTTCAGGTTTTTCAAGCACACTCTTAATAGGTTGGTCGGTGACCACTTGTATGGGGTGTGCTTGGAAGTACCTTCGAAGCCTTCTAGCTGTTTGAACTAAGGCTAGGGCAAGTTTTTCAAGGGGAGGGTATTTCGTTTCAGCTAATTTTAAAGTTTTGCTGAAAAAATAAACGGGTACCTGGGCCTTGTCTCGCTCAATGGTGAGGACTGCACTGATGGCCTCGTCCGTGATTGCGAGGTACACCGATATTAACTCCCCGGTTTTTGGTGCCGCAATGTCTGGTAGGGAAGCTAGATGTTGCTTCATCTGGTTAAAAGCTTCTTCAGCTTCTTCAGTCCATTTGAAATCCTTCTTATGTGAGTAGTTTTTGAGCGTTTTGTAGAAGGGCAGAGATCTTTCGGCCAACTTCGAGGTAAAACGCTTCAAGGCTGCAAGCTTCCCGTTCAAGCTTTCAACCTCCTTCTTGGTCTTTGGTGGCTTGGTTTCAAGGACTGCTTTCACCTTGTTTGGGTTGGCTTTGATACTTTGCTTTCCAACAATGTGACCCAAGAATTTTCCTTCCTCAAATCCAAACGAACATTTTTCAGGATTGAGCTTCATGTTGACTTTTCTGAGGTTCTTGAAAGTTTCTTGGATGTTATCGAGCATTTGATACTCCGTCTTGCTTTTGATCACCAAGTCGTCGACATATGCCTCCATGTTTTTACCGATTTGGCCTGCAAAGGCTTTGTCAACGAGTCATTGGTAGGTTGCTCCGGCATTTTTGAGACCGAAAGGCATCTTTTGATAACAAAAGATCCCTCTGTCCGTGTGGAAGGCTGTTTTTTCCTCATCTTCTTCCTTCATGAGGATTTGGTGATAACCTTTGTATGCATCTAGAAAGCATTTGAACGAGTATCTGGTGAGGGAGTCAACTTTGAGATCAATTTCTGGTAGTGGATAGCAATCCTTAGTACAAGCTTTGTTAAGATCCTTAAAGTCTATGCACATCCTCCAAGAGTTGTCTGGTTTCTTGACCATAACCGGGTTTGCAACCCATGACTGGTACTTGACTTCTCTGAGAATACCGGCTGACACAAGCTTTTCAACCTCTTGGCAGGCTGCCAGACTTCTCTCAGGTGCCAAGCTTCTTTTCTTCTGGACCACAGGGTTGACCTCCGGTGGTATTCTCAACTCATGCTCGGCAATGTCCTGGGGGATCCCGGTCATATCTTCGGGACACCAAGCGAATACATCGCTGTAGTGTGTTAGTAATTTTTCAAGATATGAAAGGGTCTCTTGAGAAAGGTCTGGGTTAACCCTTATTCTTTGTTCAGGGTATTTAGGGTTTATGACCAACCTTCGCCTGTCTTCTTCACTGTTTGAACTTTCACCTTCAACCATGTAGGCTTCCTGAGAGGGTTGAAGGGTTGCTATGCCCCTCTCGGTAGGGAATTTGACTGTCCCGTGGCCAACAGACACGGCCATGTAAAATGCACACTGTCCCGGTCTTCCAATGATCACATCATAGCTTGAGGGGATGTTGATAACCACAAAGGTCAGCGGTTGGGTCCTTTCTTTCAAACCATCGCTGAAACGAACATTAAGTGTCAGTTGCCCCAAAGGTTTGAGAGGTATATCAGCTATACCTTTTATGGAGGTTCCAGAGGGTTGAAGCCTTGCACGCTCTTCAATTCTTAAACGGTTGAAGAATTTCTCGAACATGATTTCAGTGGCTGCCCCCGTGTCTATGTATGCCCTATATGTTTGCAACGTTCCCACGGTAGCTTCTACCACAAGAGGGCTGGAGAGAGGGTCTTTCTCCGTAGGGGGGGAAACAGACACACTGAAGCTCCCAAGCTTCCAACCTCTGCCTCTTATGAGGAACCCTTCCATCAAAATCCACCATATTGACTTCCTTACCTTTTCCTTCAGCCATTTTGTCCTGGACTCCCTTTACCAAATGAGCAAGTTCTCCAGACTTAACAGCTTCTTCAATTCTTTTCTTGAGTTGGAAGCAATCATTGGTGTGGTGACCCTTTTCTTCATGAAACTCACAGTATTGGGTGGAGTTCTCGTTCTTCCTACTCTTGGGGAGAGGCCTAGGAGGCCAAAAGTTTTGTTTAACTTCTTCTGTTGCAAGGATTTCTTGAGGGGTCTTCGTGAGGGGCGTGAAACTCATGCCTTTTTCCCTGCTTGAAAGGTTCCGACCTTCAGACCTTCGAGGGTCTGAACCCTTTGACCGCCTGTCATAGGAGTTGAAGTTCCCTCTTTTTCTGGCTGGACTGTTGCTTCTCCAGCCGGACCCTCTTTTTCTTTGTTCCTTGATATCTACTGCCTCCTCTCCCCGGATGTGGGCTTCAGCCCTTTCAAGAGCTTCTTCTAAGGTCTTGGGTAGAGATTTGTTGAAATCCCTTGTAAGGTACTTAGAGGTGATGGCATTCATGAAGCCAGCCACCCTCATTTTCTCATCGGCCCCTACATAAGTCAGACCTTCCTTCTTGTATCGTTCAATGAAAGCACGGAGACTTTCATCATCACGTTGTTTTATCTGAAAGATCACTGTTGCGTCTTTGACATATCGCCTTTGTTGGGAGAAATTGGCCAGGAAACCCTTGCTAAGATTGTCAAAGCTTCGAACGCTTTGAGCAGGTAAATCGTTGAACCAGATCCTGGCGGATCCAACAAGAGTTTGCATGAACATTAGGCAACACTCAGCGTTGGACCATTTCTCTATCCGAGCTGCACCGGTGAAGATCTGGAGATGGTCCTCAGGATCTTCAGTCCCATCATACGTCCTGATGTGGGCTGGCATTTTGATCTTTGACTGGAAATCATAATCGGCTATCTGCCTTGAAAAGCATGAAAGGTTACTTGGCTTGTATGGTTTAGCCAAGTCTTCTTCAGTCCTTGCATCCACATTACTGCTATTGCCGTTATTTCCCTGAGTGGCAAGCACTTGATTGATGAAGTGTTGCCATGGGAAGTTGGCCATCATCTGGGTCATCATGTTGGGCATAGGGTTGAAGCCTTGAAGGCTTCCTGGGCCAGCGGAGCAGTTTATCCCGAGGGGAGCACTCATAACAGCACTTCGTGCTAAGGGGAGCACGGACAGAGCTTGCTCCCATGTAGTTGTAGTAGATGCTGGATAGCTTGTCACTGGGGATTGTAGGAGCTGGTCAAGAGTTAGCTCATGTCCCAAAGGAGCACCACTAGTAATTGGTTGGGAAGAGAAGATAGGATGCACCGTAGGATTTGTCATAGTGGGCAGATAAGGGTGAGGGTTTGAAAGGTTACTGGGACCAGCCTCACTTCTTGTTGCAAAAAGAGGGGGAGGTGGCCCAGGGGACAATGTTGGTTCAGGTTCATCATAGTCTAAATGAATCCTCACTCCCTTTTCACTTTCTTTACTCACATGTTGGTTGAGAAGGGACCTTAGCACAAGGAAATTGTTGGCAACCCCTTCAGGGGTGAGTTCAACACATGATGGGGCATCAGAGACACCGATATTGGGAGATGGAACTCCGGATCTGGACGGAGTTGGTGTGTTGAAGTTGAGGAACTCGGGTGTGCTCCCCGGAGTTGAGAAAGAAGTGGGTATAGCCACGTGAGCTTGGCTACTACCCGGAGTAGAAGCGTTTGGAATCTGATTTACTTCTTCCGGGGATCCACTTTCAGACATGGTGATTTTAGGTGAATAGAGCTACACTACTAGGTCTTTTTTGAGAAGAAATAGCGGCGTAGCCCCACGGTGGGCGCCAACTTGTTGATGCAACAAATACAAGACCAACGGTGGTAGCTGGACTGGCTAGGCAAAATGGTTGAAGGGTTCAACCATGCCTAACGCAGGTCGTGGGGTCCCCCCACGTTTGCAAGACGTGGAAGGAGGTTCGCTAGTTTATTGTTGTTCTTTGCTATGGATCCTCCTCTGAAATGCACTCAGATTCGGAAGTAGTAGCAAAGGGAATGTGTGTGTTGGATGTGAAAGGGAGTGACTTGTATGAAACAAGCACTTGATGTGAATGACCAGGGATTAGAGAATCAAAGCTGTTCAGGGGATGTTCTTTGGAGTAAATGAAGTGTCCATTTATAAGAGAAGACATCTCCCGAAGTAGAATGTACTAGACTAGCAACCTTGCTTGCAGTGGAGGGTTTCCCCTTTCGGGGGTTGAAGGCTTTTGACCCCCGGATAATAGCATGTATAGTGCAGACCTGCTTTGCTTTTGCGGCTGTGAGTTGGTGAAGTGATCTCCGGATGTGACTGGCCTCTGTTTCCGCATTGCTTTTCCTACCTCACAGCTTTTCAACCATTGAACCGTTTAACCATTTTAGCGTTTACATACTTAGTCATTTTATTTAGTCTTGGGCTACCCCCGTCATCAAGTTCGTATACACTCAACTAAGTATTATTACTAACATAGCCTAACTAGTCAAGCTGGTTGTATCTGGTGTCTCTATATTATAGGTCCATGGTTTAAAACTTCTCCCAACACGTACACATCCTACTATATTATTATTATTATTACCATCATTATTATTATTATTATTATTATTACTATTATTATTACTATAAAGTAATTAAAATGAATACTGATTTTAATATTATAATAATATATAGTTTTTTTAATACTTTTATTATTTTAATATTATAATAATAGTTATTTTCTTTACTTTTCAACTTTAATCCTTTTTTTAATATCACGGGTTGGGATAAGCTTGGTGTTGACCGGTATCGAACCAGTACTGATATCGAAAATACCGGAACGGTCCTGTTCGGTATCAGTACATGAAGGTAAAAACCGGCACTAATACAGAAAACGCCAAAAGTTGGTGCCGAATTGATATTGGAAATCTTTTGGTTCGGGAAATTCATTGCTGCTACCCGGTACCATTTGCTCATACCTGATCACGGTTACCGTACGAACAACGGTATCTTACAACTTTTTTTGTTGATTTTCCTCAACTTTTAATTTTTTCTTTTTTTAGTTTCAGGGGTAGGGATGAGCTCGGTGCCAACCGATACATAATCGGTACTGGTACCGAAAATACCGGTGACGATACCGGTATATGAAGGTAAAAAACGGTAGTGAACAAGTACCAGGAACGCCAAAAGTCGGTACCGAATTGGTACTTAAGATCTTTCGGTTCGGCAAATTTGGTACCGGTACCCCGAACAATTTGCCCATCTCTGACCACGGGTTTCATACAAACAACATCATTACCATACAATTTTTTTGGTTGATTTTCTTTCGGTTATCTTTTAGTGTTTTTTTCTACATTTTCTTTTTATTCTTGTCAACACTTCTGTTCGCAACACGCTTGTACTGATTTCAAAACACATGTAAACAGAGACTAAATAACAAAAGAAATTCACCGCAACGTGGCGAACTTCTTTAAAACTAGTTATTGTTTATTTTTCTAAATGTCTAACCGTATCTGAAATAAAAAAATAAAGAATGTTGGATTTAGACCCAAATCCTTTCAATAAAGGGTCAATACAATTATCAATTGGAACAAAATGTCCTTTGTTACTTTTATCATATATAACTTATTTATAAGGGTAGTCGTCCAACACTAGTACATATGATCAAATAGCGCGATGGGTTTGAAGTTTTGATGCGGTTCTAGTCCCAACCACACCATTAAATCGCCTACATTCAAAATTCGCACCAAATAAGCCCTAACCGCATCATTTGCCATAAAAACTCATTTCCCACTTCCTAAATTCTTTGTTCCCGCCCTTCCCACATCTAACCCTAATTAACCATCTCACTTCTCCCCAACCTCCATTACTTCTCCATGTTGGTGTGCAAAAATCAAATTAACAGACCCATAACCGAATTAACCGATAAAAATCGAACCGAAAAACCGAACCAAATCAAAAACCAGTGGGCCAGTTAATTTTTGTTTTTATGAAAACCGAAAGTAGTGGGTCGGTTATTGTTATCAATATTTGCATACCGAACCTAACCGAACCAATCTAATATGTAGTAAAATCTTTGTTGGATTTTGGACTATTCAAATCGTTTTTCAACTGTGACCTAATTTTAAAAGTACGTGATCTCCTCTAATTTCATTTTTTTTTCTTTTGTTTAATAGTCAATATAATGAAGGAAACAAAGTTGTGGAGCCAACAATTGAGACCTGATGTTAGAAGGGTACAAGTCGTTTTTTTCTTAGACTATCTCCAATGCTAAGGACGTTCTTAGGCGTCTTTAGTTGCTTAGTCAGCTGCCACGTCATATCCTTATAAATCCTAACAAATCCTTAAAAATCCTTAAAACCACTCAATTTCATCTCCAACCCTACAAATATCCTTACATAGGGTAAGGTTATTGTAAAAAAGACCAAAAGTGTGAGAAATGTAAGAAAGAATCTCAGCCATAGGATCTAAATTAATTGAAAAGGGTAAACAAGTAATTTTATCATTAATTCAATTAATTAAAAACTTCCCATAACCGCCACCTTAATTATAGCAAGTATATAACACCATTCAGCAAGTATATAACACCATTCAGCATTCAGCAAATATAACACCATTCAGTAAGTATATAACACCATTCAGCAAGTATATAACACCATTCAGCATTCAACAAGTATATAACACCATTCAGCAAGTATATAACACCATTCATTGACTAAACATCTGATCGAAACATATTTTTTCTCTATATAAGTATAGCAATATGGTACTCATATTAAAGATAAAAAAACGCTCGTTATTATGGTGTAATTTTTTTTTTAAAAAAAGTTACGTATAAAAAGTTATTGACGTTTAAAAAAGACGGGGGAAGTTACATGTGCATTACCTAATTTCTAGAGGGTTTAAAAGACTATATTGCCCTTAGATATTTCAAATCAGTCCAAATTAATGAAAATATTTTACAATTTGGTCCCTATTGATCTCAACCATTAAATCAAAAGATCTAATGGCTGAGATTATTTCTTACCCTTCTCACACTTTAGGCCTTTTTTACAGGATCCTCTACCTCTTTACATATCCTTATATTTTCTACATCATCACCTATTTTTACTTTTAATTTTAATACTTAAAATTATTAAATTATATTTAATACATCTATTTAATTAATTAATATAACTACACATTTTTTACTGGTTAGTTTAAACGTATGTGAAAAAATAAAAGTAAAAAGAATATAAAAGACACTTTAGGTAAATAACTAATATAAAAAATAAAAAGTAAAAAGTAAAAAGTAAAATAATTCTAAAACACATAAAAACATATAAATTACATGACATAAAAACAAAAGTAAACTGTATTTAAAAAACAAACATTTTAAAAATAAAAATAAATTACTCTCAATTTGCCCAAAGGCGTTCCACCAAATCGCCATGATAACATAATATACCTCTTCGCTGCGTAAATTTTCTAACCTTTGGAGTCGTAAGCAAATTCAATAAAGTGTAAACCATATAAAATTGAGCTGGTACGTAAGCAAATTAAATAAAGTCCATGTAACAACCCGACTTTTCGAAGTCAAAGTCAAAGTACAAGTCAAAGTCAAGGTCAAGGTCAACGTCAGGTTTACGTTCAGATCTGACATTTCTTGCTTAATTATTGCCTTGTACTCTCGAACTTCGATAATCGAAATATGGGTTAACGTTATTTTTACAATACGATTTATTAATATGTGAAGTAAGAATGCGATAAACGTAACTAAACGATATTCTACTAAACGCTATCACATCTGTTGGTGCAGTTCTTGTGTCTGATGTTATTCGAATAGATTAGTTTTATTTTTATGCTGATAATGTAATAGTTAGTGAAACGGTCAAATGAATGTGTATTGACCCGCTCGTTTGAAGTGGTCATACGAGAGGGTTATGTGTTTGACCGTGTGTGTTTGCAAGACAAAGGGGTGTGGCTATAAACAGCAACCCTTTGGTTCATTTGCAAGAGAGAGAGAGAGAGAGAGCTCATTGTGAGAGTTCTCATAGAGTTTGAGATGAGGTTTTAGTGCTTGGGGGAGAGATCACCACTTGGTCTCTCCCTGGATGTATACACCTTTGGTATTGTTCGGATATCTTGTAATCAGGCCGATTTGTAACGTTGTAATACCGAATTTATACAAAGAAGTGTTTGTTTGTCTCTAATCTCTCCCGTCTTGAACATAATCTTACACTAATCACGGTTTCGATCCGAAATCCTGAACCATCAATTGGTATCAGAGCCATGGTGCCCGATTTAGTGAATCTAACAGTTTGCTAAGTCACATGTGCTCTAGATCTGTGATTTTGTGATTTTTGTTCAAGATGTAAAATAGTGGAACCATAAAGAAAACCCAGATTTAGACCGAGATATACGGATCTGAAGTGAATCGGTTCTTACCGAAGGTTGTGTTTGTTGTTTCACACCAGAAAATCAAGTTTTTTGTCTTGTTTTGAAACTTCTTCTTCAGATTTGCAAACACAGGTCGTTGTGTTCTTGAGGAGTGTGGCGGCTGCTTGAAGAGAAACCAGGGCTTCCCAAAAGTGAACCACGAACATTCCCTGCGAAGAGTCTCCTTTGTGACTTCGAAGAGTCTCCTTTGTGACGAACCCTCCTACATCTCACGAAGACTCCACTTGATGTCCATGAACACTCCTTGTGGACGAAGGGTCCTTGTGGGCGAACTCTTAATGTTGGACGAACACTCAATGATCTGGACGAACTCTCTTTGTGGCGAACACTTAATGCCACAAAGACTCATATGGAGTCACGAACACTCCTTGAAGACACCATGCCACGAAGAGTTCTCATTGTCGATGAAGACTTGATGTCGACTGTAACACCACGTAAAAACGTGTTCAATTATGTGAAGGCACGTGTCCTAAACCCTAATCATGTGAAAGGTTGAGTTTGAAGGACTAAAGTTGAGAAACGATGAAAATATGTATGCAAAGGGACTAAAAGTGTCAACATGCCAAACTTGTGCCTCTGAATGACCACACACGAAGAATATATTCTGAAACAAGTGACTAATTGGATATAAGAAGCCGTTTATGAAAATAATCGAAAGATTATAAACTACAGGGGTTAAACGTGTCAACTTGTTAATTCTTACCTCTGAGTGACCTTTTAACGAACCCGAGGCTTCGAAATATTCAAATATACTCTCAAGAATAAGTGATATAAATTTCACGAGGTTTCGAGATCGTTGTGCGTTGTTTACGCAAATTCCCAAGAATTAGGGTTTAAAGTGTCAACGAGGCGAAACTTATGTTTTCGGTGATCAATTAACGAAACCGGGCCTAACGGAGTTGGTTATACTTCCTTGATCATCTACAAACAAACTATAAGGGCCAATTGTGTCAAAAATAAAAGATATTTGAGGGTAAAAAAGAGCAGGGGCTGAAAGTGCAATAATTGAAAGTTTGTTAACCTGGGCGACACCTTGTCGCGGGGCGCGTAGCCCCTTATGAATCCTTACGCGGCCCGCGTAACAACTGCCAGCATCCAAAAAACTGGTAGTTGCATGTTGCAGCCTGTTGCACCGCCTTAGATGCTTGAATTTCGAAACTTGGGGCTTATTGTCGGTTTTAGAATACTACTAGGACACCTGGAGTGATCCTAAACACCCCAAAAACACCTGCCTTGATCTTGATTCATGGCAATCATCTATATAAAGGCACTTAATTGTTTTGTTCATTTGCTAATTTCATTTGCAATCACTCCTACACTCTCATCTGGAGATATCTGGCCATAAAGGGAGCTCAAATTTGTAGAAAAGATAGCTAGGACCCTATGTAAGTGTCTTAGTCCCCTTCCTTAGTTCAGTTTTTAGTTTAAAAACCGAAAAGTCAAAGTTATCGTAATTTGACTTTGACTTTCGGTTTAATCACAAATGGTCCAGCCACTGTCCGAATTGAAGGTGGTTATGTGACCATAATAAGGTAGGTGATTAACCCTTAGAAGGGCACCTCCTAATTATTTCGTTTGCCTAGTTAATTGTCGGGCCAAACTAATAAGTTAAAAAGTCAAACTGACTAGAATTATAAATAATAATTATAACTAACAATGCAGAGGTTATAAATCATATTTTATCATTCTAATAACTTGGTAATTAGTATTTGAACATGTCTAAGCATTTTCAACCCGACAATTATCAGTTTAAGGTCGGTTCACAACCGAAAGTCGCAAAAGCTTGACTTTTGCTTTGACTTTCCGTTCTGACCCGATTAAGCTTAACCCTTCCATGTTTTAAGCTTCCAATAGGACCACTTTATGTTGTAGTATAACCCCCTGGAGTTAAACTACCTGGTCCTTAGTAGTTTGAAATATATACTCATGTTCGTTATTATGCTTATAAATGCCATTTTTGCCCTTTTGACATATAAACGGGATTTTTAGAAATGTGAGAGGACAAAAACCTTTGTTACTGATATATAAGTATGTCCCGAGAATTTGACATCAGTTCTTGGTCTCAAACAGAAGTTATGCTCGATATCGTAAATTGAAGCTTTTTTATTAATTAAATTGCGATATCTTGCATAAGTCATATTTAAGCATAGGTTTTGACCCAAATCTCATTACCTACTATTAAGATATTATTTTTAGGGATTTTTGGAATTTTTGATCAGATTATAATCTGATCATATCATGGAGTTCTTGATAATTCGGTAAATGACGATAATACCCTTTTATGCATAAAATGAGATTAACCAATGATTTGAATGCCAAACTTTTTCCTACTGATTTCATACATTAAATAAATTATTTTGAACAATTTAAACCGATCAAAATCCCAGATTTCCATAAAACACTTAAATTATCATCAATTAGCGATTTTACGCTAATTAGGTGAATAATATGGATTTAAACCATATTTAACACCTAAGATTTGTTACCTACTGAATTTTTAAATAAATTTTAATATTATTACAGTAAGTATAAGTCATGAACTCAGACTTCCAAAAATGTCCTTAAAAGCATATGTGAAATGACCAAAATACCCTTTCGGGGCATAGTTTGGTCATAAATGGTAAACCTCACATATGCATGATATCTTACTGATATAATATGCTAAAATAAATATTTTTACTGAATGTTTTAGACCAGAACCTCAGATTATTATAAAATCTCTTTTATAAACATTAAAATGACCAAAACGCCCCTACGAGACTTAAATTGATTTTAAATACTTCTTGGGCATAAATGTTGACATCTTACTGACGTATTAACATATTTTAAGCATAATAACACATGAGACCTGTATATAATTCATTTGGTTACCCGTTACGCATTTATGCGTTCGGATCGGTTTATGTGACTAGTTTACATAAAATTGCCGAAACGGGTTTAACCTTGTCATTAAATCCTCAGATTCCAGAACGTGTATAGTTTGCCCATATTATACAAGTATCCAACCTTGTCGGGTCCGAATCACATTCTATTCTGGTCTCCGCTTAATCTAGCGTTTAGAACCGTTAAGTATCTTTCAAGCTAACCGGTCTAAGTCTTTGACTTAAATGAAGACCCGTTAGTATCCTAATAGGTTAATAAACCTTCTATACAGATTGAGTAGCTTTGGTAGAAGGTACTTTCATAAGGCTTTAGGAATATACGGCTGAGTTATTTCTTCCATCTAGCTCAAGTAAATACTTTTAACTTATTTTCCGTTATACGGGCTTGGGATACGGTATTATAATAATACAGCTTGGTCGGGTATGAAATCTTTTAATCAGGTTATGATTAATAAATTTACATAACCTGTTTTAATATGTTTTGTTTGATAACATAAACAATGGGGGTTAATACGACCGTGTCCTGGATATCCTCGGCTCATTTCATTTGAAAATGGCCACGACCTGTGCATGGGGTGTAGGCATACTGTAACACCTCGAAAATTCATGTCCAATAATATATCAACACGTGTCATGGACTTTAAGCTTAAAGAATTGATTTAGAAGGACTAAAGTTGACAAACAGAGAAAATATGTGAATAAAAGGGTTCAAAGTGTCAACAATGGATAAATATATCTTGCACTAACCCTACATGATGTTTACACCCTTAAACGAATGAATCATGGATCATACGAAGCTAATTGTGGAAGAAGGTGAGGAATTACAAACTACATGGGTTAAATGTGTCAACATGTTTAAAGTATACCTCTGAGTGACCTTTTAGCAAACCCGAAGCTTTGTAACAATTTAATATGCTCACTAGAATAAGTGATAAAAATTTCACAAGGTTTCGATAAAGTATGAGAAAGTTATGACAATATTCGTATACGAGGGGTTAAAAGCGTCAACATTGAAATTAAAGGTTTTTCGGGTGATCAAAAGTTAACCGAGGACTTAACAAAGTTTGTATATGTCTTGGAGCCCTTAAAAGTCAATTTGGAGGATGCAAGAAATAAAGTTAAAACCACGTTTACAAGGACCAGGGACCTAAAGTGCAAAGTTTGGAAACTTGTAACCTGAGTCTGGGCTTCACACGGGGCGCGTAAGGCTTGCCCGGGACCTTACGCGGGCCGCCTGGGACTGCCAGCATCAGAAAATGTGGACAGCTGTCTGCTTCAGCAAGTTTAACCGACTTATGGAGCTTGTTTTCGATTCTATGGGCTTGTTTGATGGTTTATAAAGGCCTAGGGACACTTGGGATGATCAGGAATCATCCCATAGACTTATTTGGCATGATCTTGGTGAATCAAATCTCCTATATAAGAAACCCAAAGTTGCACCATTTGAGCACTTCATTTGCAAACTTCACAACTTCACTTCTGGAGAGTTTTGGAGCTCAAGCACCCTTCCTAGGAGTCACTAGTCGTGCTTAGGACCCTTGTAAGGGTCCTTAACTTTCCTTAATTCAGTTTTACTTAGTTTATTAGCTTAAAGTCAAACCGTCGTAATTAAGATTTGACTTCGTCATTAATCTTAATTTGTCCAGTCAAATTTCAAATTGAAAGCACCTATGGGTTGATAATTATGTGGGCAATAAACCCTTAAAAGGGCACCCTCTGATTCCCACTCTAACTAGGTCAATTGTCGGGTCAAAGTTAATCTTAAAAAGTCAACATAAAGCTTATTTTCAAATTAATGCATAATTAGCAATGTAGAAGGTATGCAAACTATTTTATCACTAATATAACTTGGTAATTAATGTAAGAACATGTCTAAACATGTTCAACCAGACAATTTTCAATTTAAGCTCGGTTCGGAGCCGAAAGTCGTAAAAGTAGACTTTTGCTTTGACTTTCAGTTCTGACCCATTAGAGCATAGTTTAGAAATGCCTTAGAGCCTTATTAGGACCGGTTACATGTTAGTATAACCCTCTGTGATTATACAACTTGGTTCATTAGTTATCCGATTCATATGCATGTTTCCGTTAAATACTTAAATGTTGACTATTATGCCCTTTTGACCTTAAAACGTGATTTTTGAAAAAGTAAAAGAATAGAAACCTTAGTTACTGATTTTTAGACTTGTCCCTAAAATTTGACATCAGTTTGAGGTCTAGATTAGGAGTTATGCTCATTAGCGTAAATGAGAAGCTTTTTATTAATTAAACGGCGTAATTGGCATATAGCCTATCTAAACCCAAATTTTAATACCAAACTTTTTACCTACAAATATAAAATAATATTTTGGGATTTTTGGAGATTTTTATTTATTTTTAGGCTGAGCATAACTTAGAGTTCTAAGCTTGATTCGGTAGTTGACGGGTTTGCCCTTTTAGGCTATAAAATGAGTTTTACCAATCCTTTTGATACCAAACCTTTTTCTACTGATCCAATATGATAAATAGAATATTTTAAGCCTTCTAGAATAATAAAAATATCAGCTTTTCTTATAATGCCCGGAAATCGCTTAAAACCGTCTTTTTATGCGTTTTAAGCGCATATAATATATATTAAAACCAATTTAGATATATAAGACTTGATACCTACTGATGCTTTAAGTAAGTTTTTATACTTTAACAGTAAGTAAAAGTTTTTAAAGTCAGATTCCAGTTTTGACCTTTTAGGCTTAAGTAAAATTACCAAAATGCCCCAACGGTGCATAGTTTAGTTATAAAAGATAAATTTCAAATATTTACAATACCCTACTGTTATGACTTATAAAAATAAATATTTTTACTGATTATATCAGACCTATAACTCAGATTAATATTTAAACTCTTTTATAACCTTTAAAATGACCAAAATACCCCTACGGGGCGTAATTTGAGTTTAAATCCGTTTTGGGCATGATAGAAGATATCTTACTGATGTCACAACATATTTAAGGCATATTAACTTAGGAAACTTGTATATGACTCATTTGGTTACCCATTACGCACTTTTCGCGTTCGGATCGGCTTATGTAACTAGTTTGCATATATTAGCCGAAACGGGTCAAACCATATCATTTTTGTCTCAAAATCCTGAATGTGTTTAGTTTACCCATATTAAACAAGTATCCAAGCTTGTCGGGTCTAAACCATATTTTAATCCGGTCTTCGCTTATTCATGCGTTTTTGGACCGTATCTTCTTTTAAAACTAACCGGTCTAAGTTTAGGCTTAATTAAAGACCCGTTAGGATTCTAATAGGTTATTAAAAACCTTCGTTCCAGATTAGGAGCCCAGTAAAAGCTACGTGCACTTGCTGTTTGTGATTTATACTTTGCTCAGGTAAATACTTTTAACTTATTTTCCCTATACGGGCTTGGGGTACGGTATATATATACCGCTTGGTCGGGTATCAAATCTTTAATCATATGAAGGTTAAATATTGAAATATCCCATTTAAATTGTTTTGTTTGCTTAAAGCCTTTGGGGGGTTAATGACCATGTCCCGGATATCCTTGGTATCATTTTACGAATTGGCCACGACCTAAGCACGGGGTGTAGGCGTACACCCGACAGTGCATAAATAAATAATAAGGTATAACCGCCGGTTTCGGGAATAACCCGCCGCGGGACTATACCATGTGGTGTGTCTATTAATCTTTAACCCGGTGTCAATCCGGGCTACTGAACGTATAACGAACATGTAATTCTTTTACAAGTTTATATATAAATAATTATCCCAAGTTATAAAAGATATTTTGTGCCTTGTGCATTCAAATCAATTTTCTAAAACATTTTCAAAATGAGTCAGTTAATTGTATTTACCAGTGTAAACTGACATATTTTCCAAAAAGGCTAAGTGCAGGTACTAGACGAAATAGGCTGGCTACTCCTGGCATCATGAATTAAGTCTCGCAAGCTCTAGATGCTGAAGTCTGTTGAACAATAATCTTATTTATCTTTTGATCCGCCTATGGATCCTTTACAGTCCGTTTGTAATACTTTGATATTACTTTATATTCGGTTTGTAACGTGATTCATCTTTTGCTTCCGCTGTGCATTTAAAATTGTGTTGTTTGACTATGATGATATCAACTACGTCACGATACTCCCCACCAGGCCCACCGGTAATACGTGGAAATATCGGGGTGTGACACATACACCTGACAGATGAAAATGCTAAATAACCCACATGTTGGGGATAACTCCTTTGTGGGTTTTATAGTGGTGAGTTGGTTAATCATGACCGACTTCCAAACCGGCCCCATATGTATGACAAACATGTAAAACAGTATACAAGATTATCTTAAATAATTGTCCCAAGTATAAAAGATTTGTGCCTTGTACACTTAAATCAATTTTTATAAACTCTTTTAAAATGAGTCGGTTAAATGTATTTACCAGTGTAAACTGACGTATTTTCCAAAGACTAATTGATAGGTACCTCACGTAAATAGGCTGGAGCTACTAGGTGTCAAATAAGAGGATCTTGCTAATCCCCAGATACCTGGAGTCTGTTATTTCAGTTTTCTTGTATTTTATTTTATGATCCGCCTGTGGATCTCTATTACAACCAAGTCTGTATATTCTTTTATTTGGACACTCGGACGCTATGGTTTGTAATAGTATTTATTCACCAAGCCTTCCGCTGTGCTATTATATTGTGTGTATTGACGATGATGATATCAACTACGTCACGATACTCCCCACCGGGCCCCACTGGTAATATGTGGAAAATATTGGGGTGTGACAGGTTGGTATCAGAGCCAACATTGAGTGAATTAAACACTAACCTTTTGTGTTTGATCTCAATGACACAATAAGCACATTCCTTAGACTTCTAAGTCTAGGCATATGACCTAGGATTTATTCTTAACTTTCCTTTTGTCGTTTATATGTTTTTTATTGTTTTATCAGGTTAATTAAAAATGCCACCGCGCGTTCGAGTTAAGGGAAAAGGTCCGATGCGAGGAGGACCATCAAGCAATGCAGGACCCTCCCATAGGCGCACTCCGTCAGCATCTTTTTCTAGTTCCGACTCTCGGGATAACTGGAGACATTCCTTTGAACCGGCGAAACACTCCGTTTCGCTAGGATCCTCACCTTCAGATCCTCCATATTTTGGGCTACCTATTCAGGACGAGCTCCAACACTCGCACCATTCCCACCAATCGCATCATTATACACCACTCCTTACATTCTCATTCCTTTCACCATTCTAGTTCCCACGATCTTTATTCCCCGGGTCAATTTAATCCGAATGATTATTTTAATGAACCTCAAGGTTACAATCCTTTAGGACCTGAGGACCATTTCTCTCAAGACATGGAAATGGATGATGACCCCGACCCAACGCCGCCAACCGAAACACCACTTATCCTATCGGTATCTCCAACGGTTCTCCGTACCAAGGATCTCCATACCAAGGCCCCGACCCATGGGCCGTATGGTGGAAAAAATTTGAATGGGAATTCACACCTTCTTTTCATAATTCTCCGCAACTTCCATTGGAAGAACCATACCTTCAAGCGGTTTCTCCACCACCTTTGCCCGTTGAGGAACCACCTCAACAACCACCTCAACCACCTCCCGAGCCACCTATGCGAAGGAGGAATGCACGGATGTCCGTGCGAGGGGGACCTAGGTTTAGTTCCCCTCAAGCTTCGAGCACATACCCTCCAATCCCTGAGGATCCACAAATGTGTGGACCCTCACATGCGATGCCGGAAGATGATCCCCCGCCAGTTACATTTGCACCACCGCCGCCGCCGGTGGGTTATGATAACACCATACCGACTTACCAAGGTTTGTCTGGGTTTAACCCATTTGAATATCCAAATCCTACGGGTTATGGATATCAGGCCCCTGCCCAAGATCCGTATCTTGAGGCAGCTTAGTTTAATGCACTTTACCCTTCTCCCTTTCCTCCAACTTACCCAACAGGGTATCCAGTGCATGGGTATCAACACCCTCCTTACCAACAACAACCCCCACCTTCACAACTGCAAACTCAAGAAATTCTGCATAGGTTGGATCGGGTTGAACACAAAGCGGAGGAACACGAGAAAAAGCATAAAAAATTTCTCACGGGCCTCGCGAACTTCATAAAAGGCAAAAAGAAGTAGAAGTTCATTTTATTTTATTTTGTATTGTCTTTTCAATCAAGTCCCTGCGAGGATGTCACGACCCCCGACCCGGTTTTACCCGTTTCAGGAGCCGCGGGACAGAAATACTGCGGTATTTATTTAATTGAGTTTAACAGCGGAAGTTTATTTAAAAGGATCGTTTAAAGCTAAAATTTTTTTCCCGATTATTTTATTTCACAATTCGGGATAAAACCCTGATAATTTACAATATTATGTTTTTACTATAAAATCGTGATATTACAAAACTTATTTCTTTATTTTATAATGAGCCACTATCTTAAGCTTGAAATGCTCCCCAGCACTTTTCCTGAATTACAACAGATCACCTGAAACATGTTTGAAAAAGGTTTTGTCAGCGGGAAATACCGAGTGAATCATTCTATTTACTAAAATGACACATTTGTTATAATTTACAGTATTAAGAGCGATTACAATGTTTCTGATATCAAGCCAACTACCCACGGTATTTGTCACTCGACCCATTGGCCCATTCGTCCAATGGTGTCTGTGACTATGGTCATATCCCCCATTGGCTGCCCCAATGGTGACGATTATCAAGTAATGTATACAAAACCCCACATACCGGCTGTAACTTGGTGATTACAAAGACTTAATCCCCGTAATTATAACTTTGAAAATAAACATACTTTTGTAAATAGATTTGATAAAAAGAGAGAATGACTCACAAACTGTGAGAAAAGGAGAATGACTCACATTGTTGATTTAATACGGACAGAGTCTAATCTATGATTTAGCCTTGTTAACCTAATATAATTAACAATGCACACAAAACTGGGTTAGTAATCAATCCAGCAATAACGATAATTCACGAGATCAAATTCTCACAATGAATGACAAAATGCAATACTTCATCCATCGAATTAACGATGATCCGTTGAATTAACAACGAACGACAAAGTATAATACTTTATCTATCGAATTAACGATGATCCGTCAAATTAATGACGAATAATAAAGTATAACCCTAATGTGGGCGGCACTTAAACATTCATTGGATATATTGATCGTCGGATAAATGAATCGTAGCAGCGATTGTGCTAATACCCTGTTTTGCAGCAGAATTTCGAGACCCGTGTGTGTTTGTATAGTAATTTGAACGTAACTCAGTGTAGGATTGGAATTTTTACGTCGTTTTTGTGCCAGAATTCAAGTCCCAAACCCACCTATTTATACTGAAAATTTTACACCGTCGCGTAGCGCGACTGCCTACCCCCTTAGTCGTCGCGCTACGCGACTGCCAACCTATTTTCATAGGGTAGCTACGTGCATGGGTAGGCTTGCTGAGTTGGTGGATTTCGAAAATTTGATTTCTACAGCTCACAATTTGGATAATCGTCAATAGGGTTTAACCCCCCCTGAGTTTTAGGGGCCCTAATCCTGATTCTGAAAATTATGAAAATTTTAGGGTTTGTTCAGAATCACTTGGGTGTCTCAATTAGGGTTTCCTTTTGGACTAACTAATTTAATAATTATGACTTTTGATGAGAGTTGTTACATTCTCCCCACCTTAATAAAAATCTCGTCCTCGAGATTTACTGGAATAATTGAGGATACTTTTTCTTCATTTCTGATTCCAGTTCCCAAGTATATTCAGCTCCTCTCTTTGAATCCCATCTGACTTTGACTAAAACTAGTCGTTTGTGCTTGAGAAACTTTACTTTTCTGTCTTCTATCTGAAGAGGTTTCTCCACAAATTTTAACTTTTCGTTTACTTTTATATCTCGAAGAGGTACTACCAGTGATTCATCTGATAAGCATTTCTTGAGATTGGATACATGAAATACATCATGTACTCCAGATAATTCTTCTGGTAGTCGTAAACGATAAGCTACTGGTCCTATACGTTGGATCACTGGAAATGGTCCTACGTACCTTGGACTTAGCTTTCCTTTCTTTCCAAATCTGACTACTCCTTTCCAAGGAGAAACTTTCAATAGTACTTTGTCTCCAACTTGGAATTCTAACGGCTTGCATCTATTGTCTGCATAACTCTTCTGACGATCTCGAGCCGTTTTCAGCCTTTCTTTGATTTGAGTAACCTTATCAGTTGTTTCTTGCACAATCTCCGGACCTGATAATTGACTTTCTCCAATTTCTGCCCAACAAACTGGAGTTCTGCACTTTCTCCCATATAATGCTTCAAATGGAGCAGTATCAATGCTTGAGTGATAACTATTGTTATATGAGAATTCAATCAATGGTAAGTGATCATCCCAACTTCCACCAAAGTCTATTACACATGCTCGGAGCATGTCTTCTAGAGTTTGGATCGTCCTTTCACTTTGCCCATCTGTTTGGGGATGATATGCAGTGCTCAAATTTAGTCGAGTTCCCATGGCTTGCTGGAAACTTTTCCAGAAGTGGGAAGTAAAACGACTATCTCTATCCGAAACAATGGAGAGTGGAACTCCATGTAAGGATACAACTTCATCTACATACAATTTAGCCAATCTTTCCATGCTAAAAGTTTCTTTCATAGGTAGAAAGTGAGCTGATTTGGTTAATCGATCCACAATTACCCAAATCGCATCATTACCTTTTCTGGTTTTGGGTAACTTAGTAACAAAATCCATTGTTATAAGTTCCCATTTCCATACTGGCATCTCTAACTGTTGTAATAGTCCTGAAGGTTTCTGATGTTCTGCTTTAACTTGTGAACAAGTAAGACATTTAGAAACATAACTGGCTATATCCTTTTTCATTCCTATCCACCAAAAGTTCTTCCTTAGATCTTGGTACATCTTATTGTTTCCTGGGTGCATAGTGTACCTAGATTTATGAGCTTCTTCTAAAATCTTAGGTCTTAAGTCTCCCTGCTTAGGTATCCAAATTCTACTTTTGTGGAATCTCCAAATTCCATCTGCTCCTTGTTCTAATTCCTTTATTCTTCCTTTCATTCCTTCAGCATCATCCTTGATTGCTGTAGTTTGAACATTCTTCAATTGTTCCATTAAATCTATTTGTAGATTTAATCTGAGAGCACGAACCCGTCGTGGTTTCTCATAATATTTACGACTTAAGGCATCTGCAACTACATTTGCCTTTCCCTCATGATATTGAATATCACAGTCGTAGTCGCTTAAGATTTCCATCCATCTCCTTTGCCTTATGT
The DNA here is from genome assembly GCA_030545235.1 of Helianthus tuberosus. Taxonomy (NCBI): domain Eukaryota; kingdom Viridiplantae; phylum Streptophyta; class Magnoliopsida; order Asterales; family Asteraceae; genus Helianthus; species Helianthus tuberosus. The sequence continues at coordinate 129,216,382 of CM060420.1, read as the reverse complement.
TTAACTCTTTTTGCCCAAATATATATCTTAAACTTTTGTGGTCTGTGTAGACAGTAAATTTACTTCCGTAAAGATAGTGTCTCCAAATCTTAAGGGCAAAAATTACGGCTCCTAATTCTAAATCATGAGTCGTATAGTTTTCTTCGTGCTTTTTCAATTGCCTTGATGCGTACGCAATTACCTTCTTGCGTTGCATAAGCACACATCCAAATCTTAGTTTTGAAGCATCACAATATACTTCAAAATCTTCAGTTCCTTCTGGTAAGGCTAAGATTGGTGCATGGGTTAATTTCTGTTTCAAAATCCTAAAAGCTTCTTCTTGTTTAGGTCCCCATTCAAACTTAGTGGCTTTACAGGTTAACTTAGTTAATGGTACGGCTATCTTGGAAAAATCCTTAATAAACCGTCTATAATACCCAGCTAAACCTATAAAACTTCTTATTTCCATTGCTGTTTGTGGAACCTTCCACTTGGTAATTGCCTCTATCTTAGCAGGATCTACATGAATACCTTCATGATTTACCATGTGTCCTAAGAATTGCACTTCCTTTAGCCAAAATTCGCATTTCGAGAATTTGGCGTATAACTTTTCTTTTCTTAACAAAGTTAAGAGTGCATGCAAGTGCTGACAATGTTCGTCCTGACTTTTGGAATAAATAAGTATATCGTCTATGAAGACAATTACAAATTTATCCAAGTACGGTTTACAGATCCTATTCATCATGTCCATGAATGCTGCAGGTGCATTCGTTAATCCGAAGGGCATGACTGTAAACTCGTAATGACCATACCTAGTTCTGAAAGCAGTCTTAGGTATGTCTTCTTCTTGTACCTTCAATTGATGATATCCAGAGCGTAAATCTATTTTAGAAAAATATCTAGCCCCCTGTAGTTGATCAAAAAGATCATCAATCCTAGGTAATGGATATCGATTCTTAATTGTAACCTTATTCAATTCCCTATAATCGATACACATTCTCATTGAACCATCCTTTTTCTTCACAAACAACACTGGCGCTCCCCAAGGGGATGAGCTAGGTTGTATGAATCCTTTACTTAGTAATTCATCTAATTGCTTTTTCAATTCTAACATTTCTGTGGGTGCTAACCGATAAGGTGCCTTGGCTATCGGTGTAGTTCCTGGAATTAGATGAATCCTAAATTCTACTTCCCTATCTGGAGGTAATCCTGGTAAATCTTCTGGAAATATATCAGAATATTCTGATACTACTGGTATTTCCTTAAGATCTTTTCCCTTAGTGTTAATGATTACTGAAATCATATAAACTATTTCTTGTTTTCGTTCATAATTAGCAACTTTCATTACTGATATGAACTTCATGGGCTTACGTGGTTTATCTCCTGTAATCCTAATCACTTCTCCAGTAGGTGATTGAATTTCTATGGAATTCTGATCACAAAGGATTCTAGCATGGTTGGCTACTAACCAATCCATTCCTAATACAACATCAAATTCAACTAAATTCATCGGCAATAGTCTTGCAGAGAATTTATGTCCTAAAAGTTCTATGTTTCCTTCTTGCAAAACTTTATCTATTTTAACTGAATTTCCGTCTGCGGTTTCAACTGTAAAAATCTGCCTAATATTGGTTAAAGGTAAACTAAGAGCTTGACAGAATGAAGTATTTATAAAACTTTGGTTTGCACCAGAGTCAAATAATACTTTTGCGTACACGTTGTGAACTAAGAACGTACCCGTTATCACATCTGGAATGAGTTCTGCTTCTTGAGTGGTCAGCTGAAATGCCCTAGCATTCTTCTTAGTAGTGCCTTCGGTCGCTTTGGGTTTGTTATCTGCTGGTTTGACCAATTTAGGACATTCTGTTTTATAATGCCCCGCTTCTCCACAGTTAAAACATATTACTGTCTTCTTTTTGCAGTTTTCTTCACGATGTCCTATAGCTTTGCAAAAATTGCAAGTGATATCGCATCTTCCATAATGCTTCTTTTTGCATTTCCTGCAGAATGACGGAGCTGGAGATTGCCCTGTTCCTTTTCTCTTGAAGCTGTTATTATTACCCGCACGAAATCCTTGGGTAATTTTCTGAGCTAGTGCCTTTTTCCTATCTTCATCTCTTGTGCGTACCAATTCATCGGTTAGAGTGTTAGCTAATTCTACCGCATCATCAATAGTGCGAGGTCTCGCAGCTTTAACAATATTGCGGATTTCGCTAATTAGCCCCCAAATATAGCGAGAAATGAGTACCGGTTCTGGCGAAGCCAATGTTGGTACTACTCTTGCATATTCAAAGAATGTCGAGGTATAACCACGACAATCTACATTCATCATCCGATGATTTAGAAACTTATTCGCCATCTGTTCCTTTTCATACTCGGGACAGAATTTTCTTTCTACCAAACCCTTAAATTCTTCCCAAGTCATAGCATAAGCTATTACTCTTCCTTTTGATTGTAACACAGTGTTCCACCACTCGAGTGCTCCTTCTTTGAACAGATTGGATGAATACATGACCTGATCCTCTTTACCACATTTACTTATTGCAATGACTGCTTCGGTTTTCTCTAACCAACGCAGTGATGCAGTTGCTCCTTCATTGCCTGCAAATTCAATGGGTTTACAAGCAAGGAATTCTTTGAAAGTGCAACCAGGCGTTGCAGTTTTCATTTTCTTGGGTAATGGAGCTTGATGTGGTTCCTTATTATGGTTATTGCCTCCATTTACACTATTACTGAAGTTATCTTCAGTAATTTGTTTACTAGGAACAATCTGTTGCGGTTCGATCGGATTCTTTATAGCAGCAACGAATGCTGGAATAGCATTGGCTATCCCTTGAGCAACAATGTTTTCGATATCTTGCCGAGTCATATATTGATCTCTTGAATGTTGTTCAGAATGATTAACTTCATTAATAGGTTCATTATCACTGTTTTCCATCTGATAATGTATATATATAAATTTTATTAGTAACGGACAAATAATAATTATATACAAACAATCAGAAAATTTTATAATACAGATATAGTCAAAACAATCGATTTCTCGATTTCATTTTATATCTATCATAGTATGTATCATTACTCACAGATATCATACAAAGTTTTATTGGTTATTTACAGACTAACTTTACTAATACTATTATACAAACACCGTTTTACCATCCTTCTATCTCTCGTCACTTGCCGTTCTAAAAACGCATTTCCCTTTCATCGTACTTCCAAGCAATCTGTCCCCCTATTTCCCTGATTCTAGTTCCAGCATCAAACAACTCTTCACCAAAGTGGCGAAGTTCAGCCATGTTTTCATTACTCATGGGTGGATTAGGTAATGGTTCTGGATCGAATTGTGGAAGAAAAGAGTAAGAATCGTTGACAATATTTTGAAATTGCCAATCGTTTGTCCACCATTCGTCCATTCCTATGGGTTGGGAGTGGACTATTGGATTTGGAATTGCTGGTTCCCAATTCATAGGGAGTTGGTTTCCAAGAGGATAATTAAAAATATTATTATTATTATTATTGACAGGCTGAATGGTTTCACAGCTTGCCAATAGGAAATCTATCTCATCTTGAAAAGTTCTTTCCTGGGTTGGATTGGAACTCTCTCCGATTTCTCTCTGAGCTGGTATAGACCCTTGCCCAACTTCCATTACTACTTCTTTAGTAATTTCCTCCATCTGTATTTCTATCTCCTTACCCTCCTCTTTGTCTTCAGTTTTCATTTCCTGTTGTTTAGAACTCTCTCCGGTTATAATTTCTTTTCCCTTTTTCAAAGGATTGTTTATTTTGGGTAGTTTTTTAGCTGGCTTCTTCTTACGTATTTTTCTCCATCCTACATAAGTCCTTTTCTTTTGTTTTGGCTTGCTCAAAGGTGGAACCTTGAATTCTACTGGTTGTTCAACATCGGGATAGTAGCTAGTATATTCCTTGGAAGCTTCGATAGTTACGGGGTAAAGATTAAGGTTCTGAAAAGCTTCGGATATCCCACTCATGCTGATGTAGCATATATGCAAAATGCATAGAATACTAAGTTAAAATTTACAAATAACTTTGTAATTTATTACATACTGTGTACTAATTGATTACAAAGATAATTGAAAACACACTTAGGTTTCAAATTTTATTTATTACACAGAGTTTCTAGATTGTGAGGGTAGGGTGCTAAATTTTTTAAAGATTTATATTTTCTGCTACTGTGGCTAGCATATATAAATTTGCCCATTTCTCATCTAGTTTATCTTCCCAAGGTGATTTATCAATTAATTCCTGAGTTTCCCGTTTAATCCTCTTTTCTCGGATTTTCTCTTTACTTTTCTTAATAATCATTTCCCTCCTTTGAGGAGAAAGTGATTCCTCGTATTGTGCCTTTCGCACGAATATTCCTTCTTCAGGAATTTCAGCCTGATTCGAGGATTTGGTTTGGGATGAACTTCCCTTCTCATTAGGTGATCTATCTAATTTAAGATAGATACTTGACAGCTTTTTCTTACCCATACTGTAACTAAATAATCAAATAGTCAGTTAATAATACACATAATCACAAAATAGTAATCAGGAAAAATTAAGTATTTCTAAATACTTAATTAGCTTAACCCAGTGGCTCTGATACCACCTTTTTCTGTCACGACCCCCGACCCGGTTTTACCCGTTTCAGGAGCCGTGGGACAGAAATACTGCGGTATTTATTTAATTGAGTTTAACAGCGGAAGTTTATTTAAAAGGATCGTTTAAAGCTAAAATTTTTTTCCCGATTATTTTATTTCACAATTCGGGATAAAACCCTGATAATTTACAATATTATGTTTTTACTATAAAATCGTGATATTACAAAACTTATTTCTTTATTTTATAATGAGCCACTATCTTAAGCTTGAAATGCTCCCCAGCACTTTTCCTGAATTACAACAGATCACCTGAAACATGTTTGAAAAAGGTTTTGTCAGCGGGAAATACTGAGTGAATCATTCTATTTACTAAAATGACACATTTGTTATAATTTACAGTATTAAGAGCGATTACAATGTTTCTGATATCAAGCCAACTACCCACGGTATTTGTCACTCGACCCATTGGCCCATTCGTCCAATGGTGTCTGTGACTATGGTCATATCCCCCATTGGCTGCCCCAATGGTGACGATTATCAAGTAATGTATACAAAACCCCACATACCGGCTGTAACTTGGTGATTACAAAGACTTAATCCCCGTAATTATAACTTTGAAAATAAACATACTTTTGTAAATAGATTTGATAAAAAGAGAGAATGACTCACAAACTGTGAGAAAAGGAGAATGACTCACATTGTTGATTTAATACGGACAGAGTCTAATCTATGATTTAGCCTTGTTAACCTAATATAATTAACAATGCACACAAAACTGGGTTAGTAATCAATCCAGCAATAACGATAATTCACGAGATCAAATTCTCACAATGAATGACAAAATGCAATACTTCATCCATCGAATTAACGATGATCCGTTGAATTAACAACGAACGACAAAGTATAATACTTTATCTATCGAATTAACGATGATCCGTCAAATTAATGACGAATAATAAAGTATAACCCTAATGTGGGCGGCACTTAAACATTCATTGGATATATTGATCGTCGGATAAATGAATCGTAGCAGCGATTGTGCTAATACCCTGTTTTGCAGCAGAATTTCGAGACCCGTGTGTGTTTGTATAGTAATTTGAACGTAACTCAGTGTAGGATTGGAATTTTTACGTCGTTTTTGTGCCAGAATTCAAGTCCCAAACCCACCTATTTATACTGAAAATTTTACACCGTCGCGTAGCGCGACTGCCTACCCCCTTAGTCGTCGCGCTACGCGACTGCCAATCTATTTTCATAGGGTAGCTACGTGCATGGGTAGGCTTGCTGAGTTGGTGGATTTCGAAAATTTGATTTCTACAGCTCACAATTTGGATAATCGTCAATAGGGTTTAACCCCCCCTGAGTTTTAGGGGCCCTAATCCTGATTCTGAAAATTATGAAAATTTTAGGGTTTGTTCAGAATCACTTGGGTGTCTCAATTAGGGTTTCCTTTTGGACTAACTAATTTAATAATTATGACTTTTGATGAGAGTTGTTACAGAGGACATTTTTATTTCTGTACTTGGTCCCTGCGTGGACCTATTTTTTTTTGTAGTCCCTACGTGGACAGTTAGTAATTTTCAAGGTTTTGGGCATATCTTGTAATCGTTTAGTTTTTCAATGAAATTTCTTTTGGAAAATTTTATATGTACTTTATTACATCATTTTATCAATATCATTTCAATTTTTAAATTGATCTGCCAAATCAATACCAAAAGAAATTCTTAAAGGTATAACCTAGCCAATAATAATGGTTATGATGGTATAACCTTTTTAAGAAAAGTGATTCCTTGTTAACATCTGAAAACATGTTAACATTCTTGGCTGTGTGATTTTAGAGACCACACTAGCTTCCAAAGGTACTTGGATTCTTCCAAGCCACCTTCATAGCCTATATTATTAATACGAATAATGACTATTAAACATCAATATGATGTATACACCAAAACATCTATATGAGGTGTACGTCTACGAGCGAAGGTGTAGTCATGACAATGATAGTTTTGTTTTATAAACTTCTTGTCAAAAAGGCGATGAACTATGTTCGACCCTTAAAATCACTGATCCAAAGGATCATTGATAATACTTGAATTGTCTTAATGACAAGGCCTTTTGTGCCATCTAAATGTCCTTCGAGACGAGCCTTGTGCTATATAAAAATGTCTCTATGACATCGACAGTTGTGACTTATGTTCCCTGTCTGATAAATAAACAGGATTGTATCCTATAATGGTTCAGTTGTAGCCTAGGAAAATCTTGAGCAAAAATATATTTTTGACTTGTTATTTAAAATGGTCCATATGGTTTATTGATACCATGGTCATCTAATCATCAATAAGATGATTCATTATATAATATTAAATAAATCATTATTGTTTAATTTTAGTACCCAAATCATGGCTGGCTCTGACGAAGCAAACAGTCATCTGCGAGAAGGGAACAATAATGAAGCAAGGATAAATCTTACAAATGCTGAATTACAAGCAATGATTGACACCGCAGTTGCTCAAGCTGTGGATAAAATATTCAAAGAACCGAGTTATGTTCAGTCCAAAGCTCATACAAAATCCTTATCACATTCGCATGCATCGAAAAAGGATGAATCTCAGCATTCATCTAACCAGAGATCTGAATCTCAGAAGGTTATGCTGAATCAGACTCCCAAGTACAACAAAAGTTGTACCTACAATTCGTCTCGTGTAAGCCAAGTGACTTCACGGGAGAAAAGGGAGCAATAGATTGTATGAAGTGGTTAGATGAAATGGAACGGTAATTGATATTAGTGGATGCGCAAAGGAGGACATCGTTAAGTTTGTATCTCAGTCCTTCAAGGGTGACGCCCTAACATGGTGGAAAGCCTTGGTGCAATCCACTGGGAAGGTTTCTCTGTATAACCTTTCCTGGAGCAAATTTGTTGATCTTATGAAGGACACTTACTGTCCTCAACATGAAGTTGAAAGAATAGAGACTGACTTCCTCACTCTGGTGATGAAGGATTTGGATTGCAGGTCTCATGTGACCAGTTTCAACTCCATGCCGAGACTTGTACCGTATTTGGTCACCCCTGAACCCAAACGCATTACGCGTTTTATCGGTGGTTTAGCCCCAGAGGTTAAAGGAAACGTCAAGGCTTCTAAGCCTGCTACCTATAGATCTGTTGTTGATCTATCTTTGTCCCTCACTCTCGATGTTGTAAGGAGTAGGGCAAAGAAAGTCACTAAGGAAGGGAAAAGAAAAAGAGAGGAAGACCAGTCCCATCATTCAAACAAAAAGAAGAAAGGAAACTCTGGTTTCAAAAAGGGGCAGTCGGATGACCAGCCCAGATGTAAGACGTGTAACAAGAGACACTTTGGAAAGTGCAACCAGGACCCACAAGCTAAACCTTATGGGATTTGCAAGAAGAAAGGGCACAAGACTGTGGAGTGCCGAAACATCAAGGATGCGACCTGCTACGGTTGCAACAAGAAGGGGCACATTAAGACTAATTGCCCCAAGAATGCTCAGAAGCCTGAAGAGGTAAAGGAGACCAATGCAAGGGTCTTCCAGATGAATGCCAGGGAGGCGGTGAACGACAATAACGTTATAACAGGTACCTTCCTCATTAACGATATTTATAATAGAGTTTTATTTGATTCAGGTGCTGATAAGTCTTTTGTAGACCATAAGTTTAGTAAATTACTGAATCTGCCTATTAAAACTCTAGTCATAAAATATGAGGTAGAACTCGCAGATGGTACCTTAGAAACTGCTTCAACTCTTCTTGATGGATGCGCTATATCCATTAAGAATCATTCTATCCCGCTATCCCTTTTGCCAATGAAATTGGTTGGGTTTGATGTAGTTCTAGGCATGGATTGGTTATCGCATAACCAAGCCCAAATAGCCTGCGATAAGAAGCTAGTTAACATCAAAACCCCTTCTGGAGAATCAGTCACCATTCATGGAGATACTCAATATGGGTTGCCTGACAACGTGTCTATACTCAAAGTCTCGAAGTGTCTGAAGAACGGATGTGTCATTTACATGGCACAAGTGACAGTGAATGACCCGAAACCCAAGATTGAAGATATTCCAATTATTTCCAAATATCCTGACGTCTTTCCTGATGAATTACCTGGATTACCTCCTAAGAGGCAAGTTGAATTCAGGATAGACATTCTGCCAGGATCTGCGCCAATTGCACGAGCTCCTTACCGTTTAGCGCCTACTGAAATGAAAGAGCTCAGGACTCAATTGGACGATTTATTAGAAAAAGGTTTCATTCAGCCCAGCTCTTCGCCTTGGGGAGCTCCTATTTTGTTTGTGAAGAAGAAGGATGGATCAATGCGTTTATGTATTGATTATCATGAGTTAAATAAGGTAACGATCAAGAATCGATATCCTTTACCCAGGATCGACGACTTATTCGACCAACTCCAAGGAGCAAGCTTCTTCTCAAAGATCGACCTGAGATCTGGATATCATCAGCTCAAGGTTAGGGCAGAAGATGTACCTAAAACAACCTTTAGAACTAGGTATGGCCATTTCGAGTTCTTGGTGATGCCTTTAGGGCTCACTAATGCACCCGCAGCATTCATGGATCTCATGAATCGAGTCTGCAAGCCATACTTAGATAAGTTTGTCATCGTCTTTATAGACGACATACTTGTTTATTCTCGTAACCAAGTCGACCACGAGAAACACCTTCGGTGTATCATAGAATTGCTACAAAAGGAGAAGCTGTATGCTAAGTTTTCAAAATGCGAGTTCTGGCTTTGTGAAGTCCAATTCCTTGGGCATATTGTCACTGGGCGAGGTATCCAAGTAGATCCCCCCAAAATAGAAGCCATAATGAACTGGGAAGCATCAAAGACTCTGACTGAAATTCGCAGCTTTCTGGGATTAGCTGGTTATTATAGAAGATTCATTGAGAATTTCTCAAGGATAGCTGCACCATTGACTACTCTGACCCGCAAATATGTGAAGTTTGACTGGGGTCCCAAACAGCAAGAATCTTTTGAGATTCTTAAATAGAAATTGAGCAATGCTTCGGTATTGGCATTACCCGAAGGAATTGTTAGGCCCTATAGGTTTATGGATTAGTAGATTAATTGCTAAATGGATCAAGTTCTAGATGGTGGGTATTAGAGTGGGCTTTAAGGGAATTATGGGCCTAGGGTTTTGGGGGAAACCCTTTACTATAAATAGAAGTTGGAAATTAGGAGTTTGGTTGGTTCAATTGGTTTTAGAAACTTGTATTAGACAAACACCATTTGTATGCAAGTTTAAGCCTTTGAATATTCAAATCTTCATATTGTTTTTGATTATTTCTTGAAGATCATCAAGTTTGGATTCCGCCCATCCTTGGTGATTGTTTGATATCGTTGTTTGATCCGGATTTTCGAGACTTACAATTGGTATCAGAGCCAATTTGATATCAAACATCAAGAAATTCTGCATTTTTATTGAAGATCTTCATCACGTTCTTCGGGCTCTTCATCGTGTTCGTCATATTTTTTATCAAAAATCTTTATATTTTGCTCTTTTGATTTTTTTGAAAGGTGTTAAAAAAAATCCTTTATTACAATCAAAATCATCATCTATTCTTACATTCTGTCATCATCCGTATTCAAGTCTAACATCATATTCATATTTCTCAAATTCATCACTTGTCAACATCAAACATTATCTGACATCATCATCATCATCAAGATATTCATCTCATTCATCGTCATACGTCATCATCAGTTTACATCGTTCATCATAATTCGGTCCGAGATAATCAGAGATCATCCGTCATCATTCTTCATCATCGGAGATCATCATCCGCAATCATCCGACATATTCATTTCCATCCGCAATCAACATCTCTTCAATCCGTGATCATCCGAAATAACCACCTTCACAATCCGACATCATCCGCAATCACACAACTTTCATCCGGAACACTTCCAGCCTTCATCCGAGATACATCCGACATTGATCCGTGACATCATTCGTTATACATCCGAAATCATCCGACATTGTTTTCTTTTCATCCGGAATCATTTCATCTAATCCGAAATCATCCGGGATCCTCACTTCGACATTCAGAACCAAGACATTCGTCATCATTAAACTTCCTGTAATCATCTCCAACACCCTCCGTCACCACCGCACACTCCGTCGTCCACCGAACACCGTCGGACCACCACCAATCAACAACCTGCTTCTTCTTATCACATAACCAGCCTCCACATCAACCACCATTCTCCGGTTACCGTTTTCGAAACAAACCTGCAACATCTCATCTCCGGTCACCTCCGTTTACATCACGTTCACCTCCATCATTCACCTCTGACTTCGCATATCTTGTCTCCATCTTTCACCGCGAACTCCAATCATCTTCTCCGTTCTTATCCTCCAACTTCACCATCTCCATCACCCGTCATCTCCGTCTCTGAGCCACCTGAAACCTGCAACATCAAATATTCATTTCTTGTTATTACGTCCGGCGACCACTGATCTCTGTTATCATTTCTCCTTCTTCTCCGACGACCACTGCTTACCTCCGGCAACCATCAACTCCGGCCACCATCACCAATCTCCGTGCACAGTTGCCTTCTGTCCGGTCATCGTCTTCATCCTTGGCGGCTGATAGTTTTAAAATTAGGGTTTTTGGACTTGAAACGAAGAAGAACGACACCTGCTTTTGTCGTTTTGGGTTTTATTATTATTAGTTAATTATATTATATTAATAATAATTAAGTAATCATGACTTAATGATTAATAGTTATTATATTAGGTTTTATTAAAATATATAATTATTATATTATAATATAAGTTTATAATATTAATTAAAATTAAATTAAAAAGGTTTATTTAATATATTAAAATTTTTAATTATTATATTTTAAAAAATTAAAAATTATTTAGTAAAATCCAAAAAAAAAAAAAAGTTTTTTAATTTATTAAAAAAAGGAGAAAGGAGGTTATAATTTTTTTTTTAAAAAGGGGGTTATAAAATTAGAAAAAAAAGTTTGTTCGTTTTGATAAGTCTTGACAAGTTTTTGACGAGCGATACAGGAAGCGGGTTCATACTTTTGCGGAGTGCTTGAGTTAGCAAGTTTACAGGTTATCGCTTGATTCAACGATGAATTCTCCAAGCACTGTATCTCAACGTGAGTTGGTCTGGAAACAACTCGATAGTTTCGGATATACTGAGGGTGAAACTGTAGAAGACGTGATCAGAAGATTTACGCAGCTGCTTTCTGAAATCGAGAAGAGCAGATTGAAAGTGACACTTGGTAGGATTAACAGGGCTTTTCTATACGGTTTGCCGCATAGCAAGACATGGGACTATCGTGTTGCAGTTATCATGGGGACATGTAATCATTGTACAACGGAAACTAAAGATGTGATCTCCTTAGTCAATGAATATGTCCAGGAGGACAAACAGAGGAGTCAGAATCATGCAAGCACATCGTCACCTATGTCTAACTGTCAGAAGGCCGTTGCTACTGATCCCAACGCTGCTCTCAACGCTGCTCAGATTCCCTCAGCTTCACCGTCACTTGTGGCTGCTACATCATCTGATTTGAAGGCCCCACAATCAACCGTATCTCATCCTGATGAAGTGGCCAAACCAGCACCCCAAGCCCAAGTCTAAACTCAGCCAGACAAACCAAAATCGGTCATTGACACTGTCAACTATCTGTTGTGTACTGAACCTTGCAGGAATAGGGTTGCACAACTTAGGGCACTCAATTCTAAAATGATGGATGATTACAACAGTGTCATGGCAAAGTACATCGGTCTTCGAGAGAACAATAAAATTCTCTATGAAAAGATTGACGCACTTAAGAAGGACATAGCTCAACTTCACAGAGACGTGAATCAACAGCAATGTTGGGTTCACGACTATAAACATAGACTCACAGTTAAAACTCTTGAATGTGACTCTGTGAAGGGTGAGCTAGAGCTCCTCACTGGAAAGTATAAACAAAATGAGTTAAACATTAAAAAGTTTGATACTTCCAGTGACACTGTTCGTAATCTGTGCGATGTGCAACTTGCTTATAAAGAAAATAAGGGTAAGGGTTTAGGCTACAAACAGGTTCCACCGCCATATAATCATAATTACTCAAGATTGCCCACAACTGAGCAAGAAATGGAAAATTATGAATAAATGATATATGGTAAACCGAATGACTATGTTCCATGGGAGCCCTTCAGATCAAAGAATGCCAGACCCGTTGATTTTCAAAAACCAATGAATTTTGTTAAAGATGCGGATAAAACTTGTTCAAATGAATCATCTGGGGAATCTGAAAAATTAAATGAAAAGGAAAATGAATCAGAACCAGTGAAAACATCCGCAAATGAGCCCAAAGAAGATTTGTCAAATTCTGATTCTGTAGATAATGTTGATTGTTTAAGTTCATGTGCAGAATCAATGACAGTTGAAGAGCAGTCTACAATAGATGATGAATCACATTCAAACGCTACTGATGTTGCTGATGCTGCTGATAATTCAAATGCTGCCGAATGCGATAATTACGCTTGGAACTGTGTTATGTCTTGGTATGCTGAGAGTCGGGGTATTCCTATTAAAACTGATGATTCAGGTGCTGTGGTTTTTTATTATGATCGTGGTGATGAAAATGTTTTAACATGAAAATTTGATGTATCGACTGATAAACTTGAAACACCTGTTTCAAGTGACTCGGAAATCAGTTATGGTGATTCGGGCAACTATTCTAGTGTGCCTAAAACATCAACTGATACATCAGAAACTTATAAACAGGATAAAGAAGAGAAAGTTGATATGTTTAACAGTGTTGGTAAAGAAATTGATGAACAGGGATCATCTGATGAACCTGACATTCAAGTTGCAGATTCTGGTATATCAGATAATGAGCGTAGCGCTTCTGAGAATTCTGAATGTGACAAACACTCATATTCAAGTAGTGCAACGCCCGAAGAGAGACAAACAGTTTCAGACATAGACTGCTCTTCCTGTGAGAAACCAGAATCAGCTGATGTCAAGGACTCAGAGGTTGATGAATCTGAAGAAGAGATATCCGTAGAATCCAATTCTGAAGAATCTCATGAGATCTCGAAGTCTGAAGAGAAGGAATCCATGGAAATCAATTCAACAGTTGAATCAGCTGATGAAACTGAATAGGAAATTTTTGTGGAAGCCTTCTCTACTGAAACTTCTGAAAACATAGTTTCTGAGGAAAAGGAATCTGTGGAAGTCAATTCAACAGATAATTTAGCTCTCGACCCCAAAGGATCTGATTGTGTAGAGAGTGTTTCACACGAGACAAAATCTATTGAATCTGCCCCTTCAAAAAGGAAACGTTCACGTAAAAACAGAAGACCACGGAAAAAGAAAGTTCAAAAGGAAAACCCGACTCTCAAGCAAACTGAACCTAAGCTGAAGGGTAAGGTTGTCGATAATTGCTCTTGTGCTGATAACTGTAAGCAGGGTTCTTCCAAGATCAAACATGCACACAAGCAATCAGCGCCAAATGGAAAGAAGAAACCAAATGAGTTCCCTAGAATAACGCAAGCAGAACTGAATGTCTTTTTCTCAAAGAGACAAACCTGTTTTAATTGTGGAATTCCGGGTCACATAGCAAGAAACTGTGTTAATCGTCCCTACTACTCTGGTAACACACATCATCAAAAGGCTATGCATTATCGATCAGACGGAAATCGATTTTCTCAAGCCAAGCCTTCTGATGGAGACTGGAATCTAGCAAAAAGGAACCATCAAAGGTTTTCTAAAACAAATGGATTCCAAAGACAACAAATGGAGTCAAAAGTCTCATCTGTAAAGAAAAATTCTTCAAACAACGACACTGACTCTAAGATTTTGAAGCCCACGGTTCTTGCTGGATCCCAGTCTCACTGTTCTAAACCGTCAACATCTACATCTTCACCTCAAACCTCAAATTCTACTAAAAGTCATATGATTTTTCGTGAGGTTTCATATACATATAGAAATGGTCAACTCAGGTCAACAATGGCCTGGGTTCCAGTTTCTAATTAATCCCGCTAAGTGTGCAGGAACGGCTTTGGAGGGCGATCGTTAGACCTTGGTTTATTGATAGTAGTTGTTCCAGAAACGTGACAGAAGACTTATCCCAGTTGAATAACAAAAAAAAAAAAAATATTCGACGGTGGATTTGTCAACTTCGCGGGAGGGGAAACTGGAAGAATAACCATGAAGGGCACAGTTAAAAATGGAGTTCTCATTTTCTCAGACGACAATTATATCCCTGAACTAAAGCACAACCTTTTGAGCGTATCTCTGAAGTGCGACAAAGGGATGGAGGTTCTCTTCACCAAAAGAATACGTGCTCTTGGAAAGCATTGGGTATTCAGAAACAAACTGGATGACTCTGGCGTGATCTGAGGAACAAGGCACGATTGGCAGTTCAAGGTTTCGAACAAGTTGAAGGTCTGGATAGTGATGAGGTATACGCACTGGTGGCACGTCTGGAGGGCATTCGTGTTTTCGGATGATGAGAAAGAAGTTCGAAATGCGCTCGTTGGGAGAAGTGAAAATGTTTCTGGGCTTGCAAATTCGTCAAAAACAGGGATATGAAGTGTACATTAGCTGGATGCCAATTCTTGGGGGACAGTCTCATCTCATGGTAGTGTAAGAAGCAACAGCTCATTTTTGCAGTGGAAGCAAAGTATGTTGCAGCATCTGCTACCTGCTGCTCTCAGGTTCTTTGGATGCAACACCAGCTCAAGGATTACGGTTTGACTTATCTAAACTCTACTACTTATTTTGATAAGGTTGCCGTTATCCAGATTATCAAAAACCCTGTTTTCACTCTAAAACCAAACACATTGATATCAAGGTGTGTTTTATTCGAGATTGCTATGACAGAGGATTGTTTAAACTTAAACAGAGCCACACTGATGCTAATTCAGCAGATATTTTACAAAATCTGTCAGCATCTCGAGATTCAATGTGTTTGTGGATCTTTTGAAATGATGCGTATCACCGACAGAGCGATCTCAAAAAAAAAAAAGGTTTCATATTTATGTAAATAAATAAGTAAATTTGCGCATAAAGTGTGATGCACAAATTTAGGGGGGGGGGACATATATGTACATACGCATCGTTTAAGGGGGAGAAATAGTTGCTTGGGAAATGAAATGATCTTTCGTGTTAAAGAACTTGATTAACACACGTAAGGTTTCAATGTTAAACAGGTTAGGCTCCACTGCGATGTGTTGATAGGTCTGCCGCTCGAAAAGCAAAAGAAGCAAAAGTGATACAAACATAATGGACTGGATATCTCGTGGGTAACAGACCAACGGTGTATGATTTCATGGTCTTAAATCCTGCGTTGATAGATAGCCAACATCTGAGGTTTCGGGTCTTTATACTGATGATTCATCCGGGATATCAGGGCTGTCCCTCTGTTGCATCCAGATTATATGCAGACCTGGACACAGTCAGGATATCTTGCTAAAAGAGCCACAAAAAGGGCCAAAACCTGTCTCGCCCTCGTCAGATCTTCCTTGGTCTCTCTGCTGTACGGAAGTACTGACCTGTTCACCAGGAAGTCTGGCACTAAAAAAAATTAAAAAAAAAATAGAATAAAAGGGCCCTCGTCAGATCTTCTTTGGTCTCTCTGCTGTACGGAAGTACTGACCTGTTCACCAGGAAGTCTGGCGTTGAAAAAAAAATAGAATAAAAGGATGATCTCAGTATACTCACCGGCTACGATGAACCGTTGTGCTTACCTTGATCGCGGGGGTATGCCTTGGAATGGGACACACAGATGTCACAGTATAAAACTACCTAAAAGCGTTACACAAAGCAAAAAGTTGAAGTCTGAGCGGTGGATTTAAGAGGACAAACATATCAACAATTGCATGGACCGGCCTAAGTAAACGAAGGGCTGAAAAGTGTCCCTTAATCAGTTCGAGAACGATTTTGATCCCATGGCAGGTTCTCCCTATATTACTCCTCCATTAGTTTTCTATTATTAATTTGTTTTGTTTTGATTATCTCTTTGCTAAAAAAGGTTGCTCGGTTGGTTGGATCGTTGATTTTGAGAAAGATGTTTTCTGTCCTGAAAATGCAAAACATTAAAGTGATAGTCTGGCCCACTGTTTCGGATTGGGGCCCACTATTTCAGATAAAACGAATCAGATCCGGCCCATTGCTCTCGAACGTAATTCGGACCATTGTTCCGTCTTGGGGCTTGGCCGTTTGATCTCAGGCCCAATCCGAAACACTATAAATTGTCAACCATTTCTCTTTCGAGTCGCATATTCGGACTAATTTTTCTTCTTTATAAGCATTTCGGATTCTCTCATTGTCTTCCCAGACCACTTATTTGAATTACAAGGTTTGCAGGTTCCTATACTTTTCAAACCAAAGCCTTTGAATGCCACAGTTGCCAAAGAACATGACGAGCAACTCATGAGTGTTGCTGCTAAACCTGAGATAGAAGCTGAAGTGTTAGAGATGAATGAAAAAGAATCTGAAGACATCAGTGATGTGGAAGTGATTGTCTCTGAGAAAGCTGAAGAACCCGTTTGAAAATCAACGTAAATGACAACTGAAAACTTTCAAGTCCTGATCGAGTCTTTGAAGAATAGTGTCGGAAACCCTCCTTCCGTACCTATTCCTGAAAACAGAAGTTCGCTGTGAAGATGATTCAACAAATGATGCTGAACAAGCAGCTAGCAAGAAACGAAGAACCAAAACTGCTCCTGATTTTCATTCTACTGGCCCAAGCTCAGAACCATAGCCTACTATGCTCACCGATTCACAAGTCACTGCTGCTACTCAAGAAACAAGCACACAAGATCTCGATTTTGATTTAAAATTCTATTTCGATCTCGATCTGCCTGAAACAACTCATTTGTAACTAGAAAGCTCAAGCAGCATCAGGTTCAATTTAGGAAGTTCCAGTGGTGCCGATTTCTCTGAGCATGATAAAGCAGCAATGCGCTTTGCAGCCAACAAATTGAAATTTAATTGAAGAAAGAGATAGTGATGATGATACAGCTGTTGATGTAGCAAAGTTGCAGCGAAGAGTGATTGTGTTGGAACAAGATGCTGCCCTGAAAGAAGCTCAGATCTCATCTTTGCAAGCTCAAATAATCAAGCAAAAATCTGAGGATCGAGCAACTACAAAGCGATGCGGGTATGCTGATGTCTGTTGAAAGTTAAGCTGGAAAAAGATGTTCAAGATCGTAATCAAGAATCGGTTGTTTGCTGATCCAGTTCCATTGCTTGGTGGTCCTCCTAACGGATTCAGCAACTAATCCAGTAAACCTAGGGGGAGATTGTTAGGCCCTATAGGTTTATGGATTAGTAGATTAATTGCTAAATGGATCAAGTTCTAGATGGTGGGTATTAGAGTGGGCTTTAAGGGAATTATGGGCCTAGGGTTTTGGGGGAAACCCTTTACTATAAATAGAAGTTGGAAATTAGGAGTTTGGTTGGTTCAATTGGTTTTAGAAACTTGTATTAGACAAACACCATTTGTATGCAAGTTTAATCCTTTGAATATTCAAATCTTCATATTGTTTTTGATTATTTCTTGAAGATCATCAAGTTTGGATTCCGCCCATCCTTGGTGATTGTTTGATATTGTTGTTTGATCCGGATTTTCGAGACTTACAGGAATAGAAGAATTTGTCGTGTATTGTGATGCGTCACACACCGGTATTGGTTGTGTACTTATGCAGAGGGGCAAAGTGATTGCCTATGCATCTCGACAGTTAAAAGTGCATGAAAAGAATTACACCACCCACGATTTAGAATTGGGTGCCATTGTCTTTGCACTTAAGTTATGGAGACATTATTTATATGGAACTAAATGTGTGATCTATTCAGATCACAAAAGTCTCCAACACTTGTTCAATCAAAAGGATCTCAATATGAGACAACGCCGTTGGATGGAGACTCTAAATGATTACGATTTGTGAAATTCGCTACCATCCTGGCAAAGCGAATGGTGACGCTAATGCTCTAAGCCGAAAGGAAAGAGTCAAACCTATAAGGATTAATGCCAAAAGCATCAAACTTAAGAATAGCCTGAATGAAAGGCTGCTAGTCACTCAGAAGGAAGCCGTTTTGGAAGATAACCTTCCAGGTGAAAAGTTAGGTATAACTGCTGAACAGTTAGCACCTGGCAAGGACGGAATCCTCAAAATGAATGGTAGAATCTGGGTTCCTATTCATGGAGGGCTTCGAGATATAATCCTCCAGGAAGCTCACAGTTCCAAATACTCAGTTCACCCTAGAGGTGACAAGATGTATCAAGATTTGAAAGCTAATTATTGGTGGATAGGTTTGAAGAAATCTATTGCCACACATGTAGCTAAGTGCCTGAACTATGCTCAGATTAAAGCAGAACATCAAAAGCCTTCAGGTCTACTGCAACAGCCAGAGCTTCCCACATGGAAGTGAGAGATGTTAACTATGGATTTTATAACCAAGTTACCTAAAACAAGGCATGGAAATGATACAATATGGGTCATAGTTGATAGACTGACTAAGTCAGCACACTTCTTACCCATCAAGGCGACTCATAGCTCCGACACGCTAGCTCAGTTGTATGTGGATAAGATTGTATCTCTCCATGGAGTGCCAGTATCTATTATATCCGATAGGGATACTAGATACACCTCTCACTTTTGGAAAAGTTTCCAACAATCATTAGGCACTCGTTTGAATTTTAGTACTGCTTACCATCCTCAAACAGATGGACAAAGTGAGCGTACAATTCAAACCTTGGAAGACATGCTTCGTGCATGTGTTATTGATCTGGGTGGTAGCTGGGATGACCACCTACCGTTGATCGTGTTCTCTTATAATAATAGCTACCATACTAACATTCAGGTTGCGCCTTTTGAAGCAATGTATGGAAGAAAATGCAGAACGCCTGTTTGTTGGGCAGAAGTAGGAGAAGCTCAGTTATCAGGACCTGATATAGTTCTTGAAACAACGGACAAGATTGTCCAGATTCGTGATCACCTGAAAGCTGCTAGGGATAGGCAGAAAAGTTATGCTGATAACAGGCGAAAGCCTCTAAAGTTTGAAGTAGGCGATAAAGTCTTACTGAAAGTATCACCCTGGAATCTTAAACTTTAACTGCGAAATCATCTGATTTGAGGCTGTTCTAGGGTGACCTCACCATGGGTTCTCATGAACACCAAAGTGTTACCTCATCCCATCAAGAACGGATTGAATCTAAAGGATTTCTACATGTTTTTACATAGATCTAAACACTTTTCACTGATTTCAAACTTTTCTTCAACATCTTTCACTTTTCACTCAAAACCGTTATAATCTGGACTCGTTCGGGCTCTCTACTCATCCTCGAGTTAAGAGACCACCGATTCACGGGTTGAACATGAAACTCCGTCAAGAATAGCTGAGTCTGGTCGAACGGGGTGATTCCCGTCCGATCGGATGAGTAGGACTTGATGTGATTTCCGTTGTTTGACACGTCGTCATGCCGTCTCAGTTAAACCGCAAAACTTTTCAACTTATCTTAATTTTCAAATCTTTCAAACAAAACAGTCACTCAAACGAATAGCCGTCCGATCGGATGACCATCCGATCGAACGACTATTCGACCAGGTGTTGGATATTAAGTGTTGAGGTTACTTAAACTATTTTTCAAAACTTCAAGGAATATCAGTTTCAAACGAATCACCATCCAAGCGAACGGTCATCCGATCGGACCATCATTCGACCCTCAACACGCTGTTTAACGCACTGTTCAATGCTTACACTATCGTTCTCTGATCAGGCTAACTCTAAGCGCTCCCTTCAATCCAATACATTTCGTGTTTAGCACTATCAACGCAACTGTGAGTATACTCGATCCCTTTTTGCTTAACGCACTTTTGGGTGTTAGATACGATGCTTATATCAAATCACATCAACACACAATGCAAACACTCTTTATACACTAACCGCTCTCTGACGTGAGGTCGAAGTGTCAATCAATTTTTATCCAAATACAACTAATTAGCTAGCGGTAAGTGGGTATCGAACACAGGGAGTTTGTTGAATATGTGTTATTCGAATAAGTATCTAAGTGAACTAAATTAAACTAATTGCAATGAAAGTAAAATTCGAGAGTTGGTTTGTTTGATTCTGAAAGCTAAAATTAACTAATTAAGTTGCAAGAGAAAAGTTTCGGTTGTAAACAATTTTAGAGACAAATAACCATCTTTAGTTTCCGGTTTGCTTTAACACTTATGCTAATATTCCACTAGAAAGAACTACATAGACATAGTTCATATGTGATCAATTGCAGTGATAAAAGGGAACTAAGTACTCAGATTCCTAGAACGTGAGGTTGTTACCCGATGATCAATCAACCCTTACCCATGATATCTCGATTGCCAACGTCACCAAGAACGTATGGTTTCTAATTAGTTCAACATAAGGATTAACAATTTACTAACAAACAATCACACACCATAACAAGCAATTCAATAAAGAGAAGATTGTTATTCTAGAAATAAGGAAATAAACATAAGTGTCTTGCAAACCTTCCACCAAAGATAGTCACAAAATGCTTAGCCACTCATGGCTTAAACAAACATTGTCAAACAAGTTTCAATCTTCCAAAACAATTCCAACATCAAAACAAAGATTAACAAGTGTTCTTCAAGCTCCAAAATGTCTCCAAGTGCTCCAAAATTCGTTCACAAGCAAAAAGTAACCGAAAACATATGATGAGACCCCATAAAATCCCATGAAATGGCCATTTAATACGGAAGTTACGAGTTTGGTAAGGTCGGTGCCGTAAGCTACGGCAGCCGCCGTAGCTTACGGCGGTCAGTAGTCAACGAAAGTCAAGATCAGCGCCGTAAACTACAGCGCTCACCGTAGCTTACGGCGAACTTCAAATCTTTACGGCGAGGACGTACTGTTTTACGGCGGTGGCATTTTGAAAGTGTTGGAGCCGTAACCTACGGCAGCAGCCGTAGGTTACGGTGCTGAGTGTGGTTTTTCTTTTATTTCTTCATCAAATGTTTGACTTCTTCACATCTTGACGTTGCCATCTTCCCACATCCATCCAAGCTTCCTAAATCCCGCATCTTAAGCACTTTAACACCTGCAACATCAAATCATCTAGTGGTTACCAAATTCAAGCAATTAACCGGATAAAGCATGGGATTTTAATCTATTTTAAAGGCCTTAAGGGTTGTCCTACGGACCACCCGTCACATCCCCACACTTACCCGTTGCTTATCCCAAGCAACCCATTCAAAAACTATTCATAACCACAAGCGATCAATCATGTAAACCTAGCTAAGATATACCGTCCTTCTACTAACCTTCAATCATACCACAAGACACACCCCTCACAAAAAAAAAACTCTCGGTGACAAGAAATATTAGCATATAATGCTAAACCACTTAATGCGTGTGTGTGTTTGTACGACAATAAGCTTGTATAAAAATCAAGTCTCCTCCTATCAAATATCTAGCATGCTTATGAATCAAAGGAACTTACGGGTTGTAACGGGGCTAGGTGCAAAGGTAGGAAAATGGTGGAATACATATGAAAGAGCTAATTGATTTGACCCGGTTGTTATTTCTACTACTAACAAAGCAAACACCAAATATATACACAACTTCTTCAACATTATCAACTACTATTGCAACTAATCACTTCTTTTTGTATTTTTCTCATGCCTTTTTTTTAACACATCAAACTTCAACAAAATATACAAGAACATCAACACTACATACTAAATCTCCTAAACCGGGTCATCTCAAAAGGTAAAATTTTGTAGGAAGTAGGTTTGGGTCACAACCGAATGGTATAAGGCTCAAACATGGCTTTCTAAGGACCAAACCCCCACCCCTCACAATACCAAGCTCATATATGTAACGTATGAGGTCTAACCCCCAACCCCCAATTCCCACACTCTCACACATCTAGACGAGGCTACCTAAAAGTCCCCTATCATTTTCAAAAGCATGCTAATCTAGGATTTAACAAGAATTCATACACAAGTTCTATTAACACAATACACACTGCCACTCAAAACAAAGAAATATATATAATAATCATATGTGGCTCAAATTCTCACCAAGAAAAGACTTGGAATGGGTGTCGGTGTGTCAAGTGGAACAATATCAAGTTTTCAAATTTTGATAATTTTCGCTTGGATTTACAAAAAGTTTTTTAAATTCTCAAAAATATATGAGATAAAAAATATGCAAAAATATACAAAGGAGCAAGATACGACCTGGATAATAGTACTTTGGCTGTGGAGGCCCGAAGATGGATGTCATCATGTCGTTCCACTCTCCAAACCCAAACGCTACTGCTGCTGCTTCCTTGATCACCACTTTGACCCGCCTGCTGATAACTCATAGCATGTGGATCCACCCATTAAGAATGATGTAATGGTGGGGTGGGATACAACACACTACCATTATATGGTGGCAATGTGGTATAATCCACAACTGGCGGGTCCGCTTCGAGTGGTTGTCCCGCATGCCACTGATCATGCAAGCATCTCTGGCGGTCATCTAAGTAGCGATTATTCATCTCTTCTTCGTGGGCATACATATGAGCACGATTCCATTGATCATTTCTGTCATAGCTCTGCTTCAGAGCTCTCTCCATACTCGCCCCCATAAAAGTTTATTGATCGAAGAGCATTTGATTCGGTTCAGTCCATTCGCCAAAAGTGGGTGGTCGCCTTTGTTCAACAATTTGGCCCATATTCCCCGAATGAGCCCAATAGGGATCATAGGCCTGTTGTGCATAGTCGAATGCACTACCCACATATCCTGACTGTACACCTGCTCCCTGAACTCCACCTGGGCCAGCGCCCCCTACCTGAGCATCAACCATAAACGTGTCTTCACGGTAGTCGTCGTCACCACTAACTTCTTCATCAGTCGTTTCGAGCTCGTTAGCCTCTCCCGGTAGTAACGGTCTCGCATCCGCTTTCAACACTCTCCACCTTCGCCCATCGGTCTTCAATTTGTGATACCTTTCTGTTTCCTTGTACTCCCATCCTGGTCCCAAATTCTTTAAGTCAAACGGCTTAAACCTCTTATAAGAACCTTTTTCATTGTCTTCAATTGCCCCATATTTCTTTAACTATGACGTGATCAATCGGCAATGGGGTATAATTTTTCTTTCCCCGCTATTCCGGCTCAACCAAATGTTGTTCAACACTAGAAATCGGAAGGGAACCTTGGGAGAACCATGCATCAACATATACAAGATCGGCAACTCATGAAACCGAACCTCCATCTTATCACCCCGCCTCGGGATGACATTGTGTGTACACAAAACCAACAACAACTTCGCCTCAATTCTCAAGTTTCGTCTGAACAATTTTCCGTGCGTAGTACCCGGAAGGAAAAGGTAATCCAACATGTTTTGCCATTGAGGATGCTTATCAGGCTCATGGAAGAGATCTTTGAGGCTTGGGTAGATATATTGATTAGATGGTTGGTTATCAAACTTCGCTATTCAGCGCAATGAATCATAGGACATCTCGACCTTTACCCCGTTACATGTTCCAACCAATTTCATCTTTTGTGTGGCCTTAAACGGGGGACATTCGAGTGTAGCCATCCACTCTTGAATCTGAGCATCATACATCTTCTTCACCTCATTATCGTAACACTTCAAAGCTGCCCCCAACCCAACTCTTTAAACTTTGCCGTTATTCCGAACGACCCAAAATCAGCTTCCCGGATTTCCTTTTCACAAATAAATGCCTCGGCCCTTTGCTTCAACTTGTTCATTTACTCATGAAACAAGTCCTCTCTCCATTCCGCGGGTTGGTCTAGTAATGAACTAGATGTCCAATCCGGTTTTGGACCCCTTGGAGGTGCATCCTCCTCCGAGTCCGGGTCTCCTATTCGAGCCAACCTCCTTCTCTTCCATTGTTCCTCTTCCCCTTGAGGTTGTGTAGATGAACTTGCACCCGCTTTACCCTTCGTTTTCACCATACCTACACACATTCATAAACCAAACACAACAATCAAGTAAGTTCAACTCCAACATCTTCCCCACACTTGCTTTATGTTATGGGTATAAGTGTACAAAAACCAAAAGTTCATCCTTTCAAACAAAAATTCGGCATGATGTCTCTACAATTCAGAATTTTTCTAAAAGATTTTCACTAGACATCAAATACATTCATACCCAAACATTCAATGGTTCAACAATTTCCTATCATCTATCATATACAAGCAAGTGTGTAAGCAAAAACGTAATGAAAACATACAAACCTCAATGTACATCAAAAAAATGAATTGAAATTGCATACCTTGGTATTGTAGAAGATGAGAATAACAAACTCTTCAAGTTCACACAAAAACCCACAAAAACCCCCAAAATTTCGGCACCCCTAAGCTTAAATCTGACCCCAAAACAAAGGAATCTTCAAGATATAAGTATAAATCTAGATTCCTTGTGAAATTTCACCCAAAATAGGCTCAAGAATCACCAAAATCGGATAAGATTTGAAGGAACTATGGAGTTTTGAAGGTGGTTAGGAACTAGGGTTCTTGAGTAGAAGAATGGAGAAGAAGAAAGATTATGGCATGTGGTTGGGGTCGATTAAGTGAAATGGGTGGATGGGGATTATTGTTGTTTTTATTAAAATGGTTATTATTATTATTATTATTATTATTATTATTATTATATTTTCGTTCTTTTTATATGTGTTGAAACCGTCCACAAAACCCACCATATGTTTCAGCTTGTTGCCGTAGCCTACGGCGCTCGCCGTAGGTTACGACAATATCTGGGCACCAATATACCGCCGTAAGACAATATATAAATGGCGTAAGGTTCTTTTGGATTGGGAGCCGTCGTAAGCTACGCCCCCCACCGTAGCTTACGACGGGTACTGGGCAAAAGGGGGGCGACCAAGAACCTTTAAGTTGCAAATTGTTTTTATGTTTTATGTTTTTTTATAGCTTTTAAAACTTTATAATTTTTATTGTTTTTCTTAAACTTTTTGAAAACATGAAAATTATCACCCTACCCCCCGTTAAAAACCCATGTTGTCCTCAACACTATGTTCGGGAAATTCGTACAGATTTCCCCACACTTGTTTCTAACACAAGTTTTAAACGGAACGGAATTTATTCAAAGCAAAACAAACTAAACTAAATATGTACAAACACCAAACCTGGGCCTCTCATGCTTCCTCGTCATCCAATGGGCGTAAAATGTAACCCACTTTGTCAAGCTCGAGATTGTTGATGTCGTTACCTTCCAAATACGGTTTGAGCCGATGCCCGTTCACCGTTTGTTATTTATTGGTTTGTTCATCTTGTATGTCGACATCACCAAATCTTCCCACTCTTCGGATGACGTAAGGACCCATCCATTTGCTCTTGAGTTTGCCCGCAAACATTTTCAACCTCGAATTGTACAACCACACCTTTTGACCCACTTCGAAGTTTTTTTTCCTTAGCTTTGCATCATGAACTTTCTTCAGATTGTCTTTGTATGCGGAAGCACATTCGTAAGCTTCGTCTCTAATCTCCTCAATCTCGTTTAATTGCAACTTTCTTACTCGACCCGCTTCTTCATAATCCGCATTAACAGTTTTGATGGCCCAATGCGCTCGATGTGCTAACTCCATTGGTATATGGCACCCATTCCCATACACCATCCGATAAGGGGTGGTACCAATTGGAGTTTTGTAGGCCGTCCGATATGCCCACAACGCATCGTCAAGTTTACTTGACCAATCCTTTCTATCAGTTCGTACCGTCTTCATGAGGATCTCTTTGATTTAACGG
This sequence comes from Helianthus tuberosus, assembly GCA_030545235.1. Taxonomy (NCBI): domain Eukaryota; kingdom Viridiplantae; phylum Streptophyta; class Magnoliopsida; order Asterales; family Asteraceae; genus Helianthus; species Helianthus tuberosus. The sequence goes on along the minus strand of CM060420.1, from coordinate 129,190,030 downwards.
TTGGACACTTCAACTTGTCCACTTGTTTGTGGATGGTACGGTGTAGCCACTCGGTGGTTCACATTATATCTTTTTAGTAATTTCCCAAATTTAAAATTTTTGAAATGTGAACCGCCATCACTTATTATCACCCTTGGCACACCAAATTGAGCGAATATGTTGGATTGCACAAACTTACATACAACGGAATGATCATTGGTCCTTGTAGCGATAGCTTCTATCCACTTCGTAACATAGTCAACCGCAACCAATATGTACAAGAACCCATTTGAGTTAGGAAACGGACCCATGAAATCTATCCCCCAAACATCAAACACCTCAACCACCAAAATTGGTTGTAAAGGCATTTCATCCCGCTTCGATATGCTTCCAACTTTTTGACAATTGACACAATTTCGGGCAAACTCACAAGAATCTTTGAAAACTGTAGGCCAATAAAACCCACATGATAACACCCGGTAACCCGTCTTGTTCCCACTAAAATGCCCCCCACATGCCGACGAATGAGCATGGGTCAAAATCTCTAGAACTTCAGTTTCAGGAACACACCTTCTTATCACTTGATCGGGTCCAATTTTGAACAAATCCGGTTCATCCCAAATGTATTGTTCTACTTGACTAAGAAATTGTTGTCGTCTCTTCTTCGTCCAATGATTCGGAATTGCACCCTTGGCCAAATAATTCACGTAGTGGGCATACCAAGGTGCAACGAAAGTAGAAACGGCTAACAACTGCTCATCGGGAAACCGTTCATTAATCTCGCTCAGGTCATCAACACCTTCCAATGGGATCCGGGACAAATGATCCGCAACAACATTTTCACACCCTTTTTGTCCCGAATATCTAGATCGAACTCTTGCAACAAAAGATCCCAACGAATCAACCGGGGCTTTGCATCCTTCTTTTCCATTAAATATCGGACCGTGCTATGATCCGAATACACGATCACCTTGCTCCCCCAAATGTAAGATCTAAACTTGTCCAAGGCATACACCACCGCTAATAATTCTTTCTCGGTTGTCGTGTAATTCAGTTGCGCCTCGGACAAAGTTTTACTTGCATAATAAATTACCACCGGCTTCTTATCAACTCTTTGACCCAAAACCGCTCCAATAGTCGTGTCACTCGCATCACACATAATCTCAAACGGCTTCGACCAATCCGGTGGTTGCAAGATAGGAGCCTTCACCAACTGTTCCTTCAACATTGGAAACGCTTGCAAACATTCGTCAGTAAAATCAAATGGAACATCTTTCAATAACAAGTTACATAAAGGTTTTGTAATTACACTAAAACCTTTAATAAATCTTCTATAGAACCCCGCATGTCCCAAAAATTATCTCACCCCCTTAACATTCTTTGGTGGGGGTAGAGATGAAATTACCCGAATTTTTGCTTTGTCTACCTACATTCCCCGGTCCGATATCACATGTCCCAACACAATACCCTCTTGAACCATAAAATGGCTCTTTTCCCAACTTAGCACCAAGTTTGTCTCAACACACCTTTTTAACACTTTTTCTAATTCGTCAAGACAAGAGTTGAAACTTGGGCCAAAAATGGAAAAATCATCCATAAACACTTCAAGAGATTCCCCGACCATGTCTGAAAATATACTCATCATACATCTTTGAAATGTGGTCGGGGCGTTACATAGTCCAAATGGCATTCGCCGAAAAGCAAATGTACCATATGGACATGTAAACGTGGTTTTGTGTTGGTCGTCCGGGTGAATAGCAATTTGGTTATAACCCGAATACCCATCCAAAAAACAATAGTATTTTTGACCCAAAAGTTTTTCGATTATTTCGTCAATGAAGGGTAACGGAAAATGGTCTTTGGAGGTAGCGGTGTTTAATTTTCTATAATCAATGCAAACTCGCCACCCGGAGACCGGGCGAGTGGCGATTTGCTCACCTTGTTCATCTTTTATTACCTGGATGCCGGATTTTTTAGGTACTACCTGAGTCGGACTTACCCACGCACTGTCCGAAATGGGATAAATGATCCCCGCATCCAACCACTTGATCACTTCTTTCTTGACCACTTCTCTCAAATTCGGGTTCAACCTTCTTTGTGTTTCACGGGTTGGCTTTGCATCTTCACTTGTAATGATTTTATGAATTACAATGGAAGGACTAATACCTTTCAAGTCGGCTATCGTCCATCCAATTGCCGCCTTATTAGCCTTCAAAACCCGTATCAAATCCTCTTCTTGAGCTTCCGCCAAATTAGAAGCAATGATCACCGGTAAGGTGTCATTCTCCCCCAAGAATGCATACTTTAAATGTTTCGGTAGCTATTTTAATTCCATATTTGGTGGACACTCCAATGAAGGTTTTGTACCCGAATTAATTCCCACCGGTAAAGTTTCTGTTTGGTGGGTCCATGGCGGTCTTCCTTCTTTCACCGCAAGAGCCTCTTGCTCCTTCTCTTCCACCTCCAACGCACATGCATGAACCTGCAAAGACACATCACAAACACACGAACCCAAAATCTCTTCCTCGAACTCCTTTGGGTCGTATCCATTTATGAAATCTGCTAGAAAACACTCATCACCATAAAAATTAGCACCGTTAGTAAAACATTTAATCTCATTTTCCTATTACCGAATGTCATGTCGACCGTACCATATCGACAATCAATAATGACATGTGCGGTGTTCAAAAATGGCCAACCCAAGATAACATTTTGTTGTTGAATTGGGTACGCGGATGAGTAATCTAACACAAGAAAATCCACGGGATAATAAAACTCATCAACTTTAACTATCACATCCCGTACAATACCCCGAGGAATTTTATGAGACAAATCGGCTAATACCACCGTTGTCTCAACCCGTTTCAATGGACCAAATTCGTATTGGTCATATAACCCCCCGGTAGGATACGTACTCCGGCTCCAAGATCCAATAACGCCCTTGCAGTTTGAAAATTTCCCACTTGAATGTTTATAAGAGACGTTCCCGGATCTTGTAGCTTAGGAGGAAGATCTCCTTTCAAGACCGCGCTTACCCGCTCCGTCAAGTCAACCAATTTAGGCACTTTTTGTTGCCTCTTTTGGGTACACAATTCTTTTAAAAACTTGGCGTAAGCGGGTACCTGTTTGATTGCTTCAAGTAAAGGAAGATTAATTTTGACTTGTTTGAAAACCTCCCACATCTCTTCTTTTTGAGGACCCTGTTTTGAAATAAAATTTTTCTTACCCGGATCTAATAAAACCGAGGGAAATGGTACTTGACTAGATCCCCCGTCCTCATTTTTATTTTCTTTTTCTTTATTAATTTCGGGTTTTTCAAAATTGGGTTTTTTAGAAGAATCGTTGGTTGGTTCATTTTCTTCTTCACTCTCTTGACCCGTTATGTCTTCAACCACCCCATCAACCAAATCCGGTGAAGGATTTGTTTTGTACTCTTTCCCACTTCTCAAAATACTTACATGATGAATGTTAACATTGTTACCTCTAGAAGTATTATGAGACGGGTTTACCTTAGTGTCGCTTGGTAATTGACCTTTGTTTTTCTTCAAGTCCGCCACTTCGGTTGCGAGTTGACCCATTTGGGTGGTCAAAGTTTGAATTGCTTTGTCTCGGGCCTCATCCTTTTGTATACGCGCGTCGTCCATTTGATTTCTCTTTTGCATCTCCGCTTGCATGCTTTTTAACATTTCCATCATCTCGTTTCCACCCGAAGACCCCCTTGTTCTTGACCCGTTTGATATTGTCTTTGGTACCCTTGATTATTCCCACCTTGATATCCACTTTGATTATTGTAAGGTTGGCGCGAACCAAAGTTACCTTGACTTCCTTGAAATTTCGGGTTGGCTTGATTGGAAGGGTTTCCGTACCGAAAATTTGGTTGGTTTCTCAACCCGGGGTGGTAAGTGTTAGAATTCATATTGAAGTTTCTACCACCCCCTTCTTGACCTTGCACCGCATGCACCTCTTCATATTGTCCCTCACCTCCTTGGCAATTTTCAGCCGCATGTCCTATTTCATTGCAAATAGCACAAACATCATAAATTTGGTTAGAGGTTTGAGCATTACCATCGTCTACCACATGTACTTGGGTTCGGGTAATGGCCGGTCGTGCTCTCCGTGATGCTTGAGCTTTTCTTTTTGATGTAATTGCCATTTGCTCCAAAAACTCCCAACCGTCTTGCTCGTAGTTCGTACCAAAAGAGCCATTGGTAATAGACATTAAATAGCGAGCATCTTCGGCACTCAACCCCTCATGGAAAGCGTTCATCAGTTCCCAAAGTTCAATCCCTTGGTGAGGACAATTCTTGATCATCATGTTGAAACGCTCAAAGGCCTCATCAAACATTTCACCTTGTTGTTGTTGAAAACTCCTCAACCCCTTCCTAGCATCATTGGTCTTTTGAGCGGTGTAAAATTCGTCTAAAAATATTTGTTGCATCTCCGCCCATGTATAGATAGATGTCGAAGGTAGAGTGTAAAACCACCTCTTTGCCTTGTCTTCTAGAGAAAATTGGAATAAAACCAATTTGACATCGTCGGCCGAAAATCCTTGACTCCCAAGAGTGTTGCAAATCGAGTCATAAGCTTCCAAGTGAAAATAAGGCTCCTCCGTTGCTAGACCCTTATACTTCAGCAAACTTTGCAATGAATTGGTTCTCACTTCGAACGTCCTCCCTTGATTATTTTGAGGAATAACCACCGGTGAAGGATTGTGAGTAATTATCGGCCTAAAATACGCTTCAATGCCCCTCGCATGTTCTCTAAGATGTCTTCTTGGTACACTCAACCGACCCCTTGGACGAATAGGACCATTGGCCTTTGCATAGGCCCTCGTGGTACATGTGGTTGAAATTGTTGTTGTGGCATTGGTGGGTGTTAAATAGGCCTTTGGAATTGAGGTTGTACGTTTTGTGGACGAACTTGTTGCAATGGTATAGGACGTTGCACTTGTGGCCCTTGTGGCCTTGGCCGAATATGTTGTGGTATAATCTGTTGTTGTTGAAACCCACCAACACTTGGCATTCTTTGAGTTTTCCCTTGCACGTAAGTAAGTTCTCCTTGTTCCCCATCACCCCCATAAGCATATCCTTCTTCCTCATATCCCTCAAAATCTTCATATCCTTCTTCATATCCATCTCTCCCTATACCCTAAGATTGCCCAAATGGAAGAGTCGAATATTGAAAACCCGACTGGTTCGATGGTCCAAATGTAGAAGTAGCATGGACAATGGTTGAGTTTGGTGCTATTGAGTAAGTTGAAGATGATTGACCCGCACCTGGAAAGAAATGGGAAAATGATGGAATTGTAGTAGAAGGATTAAAAGTAAGTGTAGGTTCTTCTTGAGTGGTAATGGGTTGGGTGGTGTTAGTTGGTGTTACGTCATGAGGTGAAATAGGATTGGTAGCGGTGTTTGGTATGGTAGTGTTTGGTGAAGGTTGAGTGGATGATGGTATGAAAGGTGGAATAAGTTCACCCGTAGTGGGTGGTGGTGGTGGATCCATGTATCGAAGTGGTGTGATTGGTGTAGTTGGTGTTGTTGGTGAACCACTGATTCTATTTTCTCTTAGCAAAATTCTGCTTCCTCTTAATGTTCGCTCAATTTCCGGATCAAATGCCAATGGTGATAGCCTGTGAGAGCTTCTAGTACGCATGCACCTGTAAATACCTGCACACTAACACACCCAGCGTAAACCAGAAAAATAACAAACTTAAAAAGAACAAAAATAACACATGTTGCACACTACTCCCCGGCAACGACGCCAAAATTTGACGTGAGGTCGAAGTCTCAATCAAATTTAATCCAAATACAACTAATTAGCTACCGGTAAGTGGGTATCGAACACATGGAGTTTGTGGAATATGTGTTATTCGAATAAGTATCTAAGTGAACTAAATTAAACTAATTGCAATGAAAGTAAAATTCGAGAGTTGGTTTGTTTGATTCTGAAAGCTAAAATTAACTAATTAAATTGCAAGAGAAAAGTTTCGGTTGTAAACAATTTTAGAGACAAATAACCATCTTTAGTTTCCGGTTTGCTTTAACACTTATGCTAATATTCCACTAGAAAGAACTACATAGACATAGTTCATATGTGATCAATTGCAGTGATAAAAGGGAACTAAGTACTCAGATTCCTAGAACGTGTGTCACACCCCAACCGATGGCGGAAACATCGGCACATGGCACTGAGCGAAACAGATTGTCCAGAAGTTTCCATAACAACTATCATTACCATTCAATTTAAAACAACATGTCCCATACCATGTCTCAAATAGTAAACAAATTATTACAGATAAAATCCAGGCAAATATTCTATTCCGACAACTCAGATTTCAAAATAGAGCAATTGTTTATCTGCTTCTAGAGACCCTTGATTTAGTTACTACAGACAACTATTTGTTGGGCTCTAAATCTTTATTCTAGCTTCAGTTTCCTACCAGATGTGCATCCTAAGCACCTGTCACATACGTTAAAATAAAGTCAATACATATAATGTAAAGGTGAGCATACAAGTTTGATAATAGCAGATAGAGTTCGAATTCGTTACGCATAACCAGCACGTACACATAGTGAAATGAAGCACGTTAGTTATTGTAACAACTCTCATCAAAAAGTACTAATTATTACTTTAATTGACCAATAGGAAACCCTAATTGAGAAACCCAAGTGATTCTGAACAAACCCTAAAATTTTCAGAACAATCGGAATCAGGATCAGGGCCCCTAAAACTCAGGAGGGGTAAACCCTAGTTGGTATTATCCTAACAGTTTTACGTGTATTGTGAAAATGAACGCAAGACCAACTCAGCTAAGCTACCTGGACACGTACCTACCCTACCCTAAAAGGTCACCCCTCGCGCCACGCGAAAGGAACAGGAGGACCTGTCGCGACACGCGACAGGGACTATTTTTCATGTATAAATAGGATTGTCTGGGACTTGAAATTGGGCGATTGAACGATGTAAAACTTCGAAAAATACACTGAGTTATGCTCTGTTTCCACAATTAACACACACGATTCACTAATCGACGCCGCAATCAGGGTATTAGCTCAATCGCTGCTACGATTCATTGTCCGATCGATCAATATATCCAAGGATTGTTTAAGTGCTGCTCAAATTGAGTTTATACTTTGTTATTCATCGTGATTTCGACTTGAATGTTTGAGTGCTGTTCGAATTCGGACTATACTCTGTCATTCGTTGTGAATCCGCTGAATTGTTAAGTATTGCACTTGTAAATCGTTGTGAGGATTTGATCTCGTGAGTTATCGTAAATGCTGTATTGATTACTAATCCGAATTGTGTGCCTGTTATTAAATTTAGGTTAAAAGGCTAATCAGTAGGCTTATACTCTGCTCGTTAAATCTGCAATGTGAGTCATTCTCTTTTTATCAAATTATTTTACAATACCTCAAATTATTTTCAAGGTTATAATTACAGGGACTAAGTCGTGGATATCTTGAATTACTGGTTAGTGGGGTATTGTGCACATTACTAATTTTCTCCCAGTTAGGTTCATTGACCTACTCGGGATAATCACTGTTAGGTTCATTGACCTACAGGGATAATCATCACTATTTAGGTTCATTGATCTAATAGTGGTATGACCATCGTCACCATTGTGACATGTCACCATTGTGACATAGAGCCAGATAAAAATAAGATAGAAGCCATTGTAATCGCTCTTATGCTGTAATTAATAACTATGCATCATTATGCAAAATAGAATGATTCACTCAGTATTTCCCGCTGACAAAACCTTTTTCAAACATGTTTCAGGTGATCTGTTATGATCTAGGAAAAGTGCCATAAAGCACTGCAAGCTCAAGGAAGTGGCTCAGTATAAAATAAAGAAACATGTTTTTAAGAAATAAAGATTTCCCAACGAAATCACTTTATTGTAAATTATGGGATTTATTCCTATAATATATATATAAATGAGCAGTTTTAATATTAATCGATCCTGTTTAAAAGACTTCCGCTGTCACTTAATTAGATACCATCGGATTTCCTGCCTCGCGGCTCTGGACCGGGTCAAACCGGGGCCGAGGGCCGTGACAGGAAAAGGTGGTATCAGAGCCACTGATTTAAGCTTACTATTGATTTTAGCCTATTAAAGTAATTGAGAGATACTTAGGAAATTTAATTGCCATTTTATGATTATGTGTTTTATTATCTGACTAATTGTGTACAGTATGGGCAGATTTCTATATGCTAGCCACTATAGCAATAAATACAAATCTTTAAAATAATTTGACTCAAAGTTTTAGAAATCGAATTACCTACAGTCTAGAAATCTTACCCAGTAAATAAATAAGTAAACCTTAGTGTGTTTTAATTTTCTGTTATTTTGGGTAGTTCCCCAGCATGAAATAATATTTAAAAGTTTTTCTATAAAATTTTGTTATGATTTCTAATTTAGTAATTGTGTGTATTTTGCCAAACAGCATGAGTAACTTGTCTGACGCCCTTCAGAATTTAAATCTCTATCCAGTAAGAATAGAAGTTTCCAGAGATTTCAATAGGTATATACCAGACCTAGAAGAACCTATAGAATTCAATGCCTTACCTCTTGAGAAACCCAAGCCTAAGAAAATGGAAATTGGGGAAAGCTCTAGGCAAATTGAGGGTTTACCATCTCAAGAAGAACTAGATTTTATAATGATAAACGGGGATACTATTGAGCCTATTAATGAAAATGATTTTATTCATTCTCTTGAAACACAACTACCAATAAACTTAGAAGCAGCTATTCCAAAACCTTCAATCCACTGGCAAATAGACGAATGGTTGAATAATGAAATACTGTTAAAAAACCATCTCTATAAGCTTTTTCCTAAGATCAATTCAGAACCTTTACCAAATCCACCAATGAGTAACGAGAATATGATTGAACTTCACCACTTTGGTAAAGAATTAATAGATGCTGGGAATAGGATCCAAGAGATTTTGGGACAGATCTCCTGGAAATACGATGAGAAGGAACGCCGTTACTAGAATACCACCTGACAAAGGATAGGGGATTATGAAACTGTGGTTGTGTAATAGTAATAGTAAAATCGGTATGTGTAAAATAAATAATAAAACGGGTGTATATAGAAGCATGATATAAGGAAATGTTAGAAAGTTACAATTTTGTTTGTATATTCGTTTACGTGATTATGTGCAATTAAATTGTGACATTGGATTATTTCTTCTATACTAATTATTTATCTATAAATTAGTTATCAGATGGAAAACGCTAATAATGAACCAGTTAATGAGGTTAATCAATCTGAGCAACAACCGGGGGACCAATATGTGACTAGGCAAGATATAGAAAATAACGTTGCTCAAGGGATAGCCAACGCTATTCCAGAAATAGTTGCTCAAGGGATAGCCAATGCTATTCCAGCAATCATTGCTGCTGTTAAAAATCCAATTGAACCTCAACAAATCGTTCCTAGTAAACGTATTTCTGAAGATAATTTCAGTAATAGCGTAAACGGAGGCAATAATCATGTTAATCATGATAATGAACCACGGCAAGCTCCGCTCCTTAAGAAAATGAAAGCTGCAACGCCTGGTTGCACTTACAAGGAATTTCTTGCTTGTAAACCCACTGAGTTTGCAGGCAATGAAGGAGCGACTGCGGCACTACGTTGGTTAGAGAAAACCGAGGCAGTAATTGCCATAAGTAAATGTGCTCAGAATGATCAGGTCATGTACGCGTCAAATCTTTTCAAAGAAGGGGCGCTAGAATGGTGGAACACGGTGTTACAGGCTAAAGGAAGAAATAGGACTTATGCCATGAAATGGGAAGAATTTAAGAGTCTGGTAGAAATAAAATTCTGTCCCGAATATGAAAAAGATCAAATGGAAAATAAGTTTCTAACCCATCAGATGGTGGATGTAGATTGTCGAAGGTATACTACGACATTCTTCGAATATGCTCGAGTGGTACCAACCCTGGCTTCGCCAGAACCGGTACTTATTTCTCGTTATATTTGGGGATTGATTTCCGAAATCCGTAATATTGTCAAGGCTGCGAAACCTCGCACGATCGATGATGCGGTGGATTTAGCCAATACTCTGACAGACGAACTAGTAAGGACAAGAGAAGAAAATAGAAGGAAGGAAGTAGCCCAAAAGATTACCCAAGAATTCCGTTCGGGTAACCCTAACAATTTCAAGAAAGGAGGGAATGGGCAATCTTCTACTAACCCATTTTGCAATTTTTGCAAAAGGAAGAATTTTGGAAGATGCAAAGGATATTGTAATTTTTGCAAAATTCCAGGGCATCAAGAAGAAGACTGCAGGAGGAAGAAATTTTTAGTTTGCTACAACTGTGGAGAAACTGGACATCTTAGGCCAGATTGTCCAAAACTGAATAAACCATTTGACAATAAAGCCAAACCGGCAGAAGGAGCAAAAAGGAATGTAAGAGCCTTCCAGCTGACTACTCAAGAAGCCGAGATGATTCCAGATGTGATAGCCGGTATGTTCTTAGCTTACAACGTTTACACAAAAGTATTATTTGACTCTGGTGCAAACCAAAGTTTTATAAATACTTTACTCTGCCAAACTCTTAACTTACCGTTAACCAGCATTAGATAAATTTCTACAGTAGAAACGGCAGATGGGAATTTAGTTAAAATAAATAAGGTTCTGCAAAACGTAGAAATAGAATTTTTAAGTCATAAATTTCATGCAACCATATTGGTTGAATTCAATGTTATGTTAGGAATAAATTGATTAGTAAACAACTATGCTCGAATTCTTTGTGATAAGAGTTCCATAGAAATTCAAACACCCACCAGAGAAGTAATTGTGATTACAGGAGATAAACCACGTAAGCCTATGAAGTTCATATCAGTAATGAAAGTTGCTAATTATGAACGAAAACAATGAATAGTATATATGATTTCAGTAATCATTAATACTAAAGGTAAAGAACTTAAGGAAAATTTTGTAGTTTCAGAATACCAAATATATTCCCAAAAAGAGTCATCAGGGTTACTACCTGATAGGGAGATAGAATTTAGAATTCCTTTAAATCCAGGAACTATACCGATAAGCCAAGGCACCTTATCGATTAAAATAGTGTTATTTAAAAAGGATAATTCGATGAAAATGTGTATTGACTATAAGGAATTGAATAAAGGTTACAATTAAGAATCAATACCCATTACCTAGGATTGATGATCTATTCGGTCAACTTCAAGGAGCTAGATATTTTTCTAAGATAGACTTACGTTTCGGATACCATTAACTAAAAGTACAAAAGGAAGACATACCTAAAACCATTTTCAGAACTAGGTATGGTCATTACGAGTTTACAATCATGCCCCTCGGATTAACGAATGCACCTCCAGCATTCATGGACATAATGAATAGGATCTGTAAACTATATTTGGATAAATTTGTAATTGTCTTCATAGACGATATACTTATTTAATCCAAAAGTCAGGAAGGACATTGTCAGTAAATTGCATGCACTCTTAGCATTTTAAGAAAAGAGAAGCTTTACGCCAAAGTCTCGAAGTGTGAATTTTGGTTACCAAAAGTACAATTTCTAGGTTATATGGTGAATCATGAAGGTATTCACTTAGATTCTGATAAGATAACAGCAATTACCAAATAAGAGGTTCCGCAATCTACAATGAAAATTAGGAGTTTTGTTGAAAGGTTTATTAAGGAATTTTTTTCCAAGATAACTATACCCTTAATTAAGTTAATCTGTAAAACAGTTAAGTTTGAATAGGGATCTAAACAAGACGAAGCCTTTAGGATCTTAAAGCATAAATTAATAAAATTCTAGTTTTACCAGAAGGAACAGAAAATTTTAAAGTATATGGTGATACTTCAAAACTAGGATTTGGATATGTGTTAATGCAACGCAAAAAGGTACATGCGTATGCGTCAAGGTAATTGAAAAAGCACAAAGACAACTATACCACTCATGACTTAGAATTAGCATCCATAAATTTTGCCCTTAAGATTAAAGACATTATCTATATAGAAGTAAGTTTACTGTCTATACGGATTATAAGAATTTAAGATATATATTTGGGCAAAAAGGATTAAACATGAGGCAAAGGAGATGGATGAAAATCCTAAAGAAATACGACTATGATATTCAGTATCCCTAAGGAAAGGCTGAAGACGGCTAGAGACTACCAGAAAAGTTATACAGATAATAGAGGAAAGCCGTTGGAGTTCGAGTTGGAGACAAAATGTCATTGAAAGTATCTCCTTAGAAACGAGTTGTTAGATTCGGAAAGAAAGGAAAGCTAAGTCCAAGATACGTAGGATCATTTCCAGTAATCCAACATATAGGATTAGTTGCTTATTGTTTACAAATATCAAGAGAATTAGCTGGAGTACATGATGTATTTCATGTATCCAATCTCAAGAAATGTTTATCAGACGAATAACTGGTAGTACCTCTTCGAGATATAGAGGTAAACGAAAAGCTGAAATTTGTTGAGAAACCACTTCAAATTGAGGATCGAAAGATCAAGTTTCTCAAACATAAACGACTAGTTTTAGTCAAAATTAGATGGGATTCAAAAAGAAGAGCTGAACATACTTGGGAACTGGAATCAGAAAAGAATCGAAGGTATCCTCAATTATTCCAATAAATCTCGAGGACGAGATTTTTATTAAGGTAGGGAGAATGTAACAACTCTCATCAAAAAGTACTAATTATTACTTTAATTGACCAATAGGAAACCCTAATTGAGAAACCCAAGTGATTCTGAACAAACCCTAAAATTTTCAGAACAATCGGAATCAGGATCAGGGCCCCTAAAACTCAGAGGGGGGTAAACCCTAGTTGGTATTATCCTAACAGTTTTACGTGTATTGTGAAAATGAACGCAAGACCAACTCAGCTAAGCTACCTGGACACGTACCTACCCTACCCTAAAAGGTCACCCCTCGCGCCACACGAAAGGAACAGGAGGACCTGTCGCGACACGCGACAGGGACTATTTTTCATGTATAAATAGGATTGTCTGGGACTTGAAATTGGGCGATTGAACGACGTAAAACTTCGAAAAATACACTGAGTTATGCTCTGTTTCCACAATTAACACACACGATTCACTAATCGACGCCGCAATCAGGGTATTGGCTCAATCGCTGCTACGATTCATTGTCCGATCGATCAATATATCCAACGATTGTTTAAGTGCTGCTCAAATTGAGTTTATACTTTGTTATTCATCGTGATTTCGACTTCAATATTTGAGTGCTGTTCGAATTCGGACTATATTCTGTCATTCGTTGTGAATCCGCTGAATTGTTAAGTATTGCACTTGTAAATCGTTGTGAGGATTTGATCTCGTGAGTTATCGTAAATGCTGTATTGATTACTAATCCGAATTGTGTGCCTGTTATTAAATTTAGGTTAAAAGGCTAATCAGTAGGCTTATACTCTGCTCGTTAAATCTGCAATGTGAGTCATTCTCTTTTTATCAAATTATTTTACAATACCTCAAATTATTTTCAAGGTTATAATTACAGGGACTAAGTCGTGGATATCTTGAATTACTGGTTAGTGGGGTATTGTGCACATTACTAATTTTCTCCCAGTTAGGTTCATTGACCTACTCGGGATAATCACTGTTAGGTTCATTGACCTACAGGGATAATCATCACTATTTAGGTTCATTGATCTAATAGTGGTATGACCATCGTCACCATTGTGACATGTCACCATTGTGACATAGTGCCAGATAAAAATAAGATAGAAGCCATTGTAATCGCTCTTATGCTGTAATTAATAACTATGCATCATTATGCAAAATAGAATGATTCACTCAGTATTTCCCGCTGACAAAACCTTTTTCAAACATGTTTCAGGTGATCTGTTATGATCTAGGAAAAGTGCCATAAAGCACTGCAAGCTCAAGGAAGTGGCTCAGTATAAAATAAAGAAACATGTTTTTAAGAAATAAAGATTTCCTAGCGAAATCACTTTATTGTAAATTATGGGATTTATTCCTATAATATATATATAAATGAGCAGTTTTAATATTAATCGATCCTGTTTAAAAGACTTCCGCTGTCACTTAATTAGATACCATCGGATTTCCTGCCTCGCGGCTCTGGACCGGGTCAAACCGGGGCCGAGGGCCGTGACAGTTATCGACATAGATCCATCGATACCAATGACTACGAGTTGACTGCCCGGGGCAGTTCGTAATACATGATTACCACCGTAATCCATGCAAGTAATTGTCCTTAACAACCCCCGTGTGAACGGGTGCTGAGTCCAAACTATAGTACTATCGTTGCTAAGGCAGGTAGACAGCATTCCATGTGTAAACATAACAAACAAGCATTCATAAGCCACGTATAACATGCATTAACGGTTAGCGTTCAAATAGTAGTGAGTAGTGTGTTTGATGTGATTTGAATAGTTGTAACGTATGTAACACCCAAAAGTGCATAAAGCAAAAAGGGATCGAGTATACTCACAGCGGTTGATGGATTGAAGGGAGTGCTTAGCGAGTAGGGTTAGCCTGAATGGATTGATAGCACAATAGTAAGCGACGCGTAAAACGGAAAACAAGTGTTGGAGAGTCGTATGTGTCGATCGAAGTGAAAGCAAAAATCGAGTGAATTTCCAAAATTTAAGCACATAAACAGGTAAACACACATATAGCACATAAAATCGACGAATCATCAGAATCGGCAGTAGCGGGCTCAGAATCGACACATAAAAAATCGAGAAATAGATTGTCTGCGGCTAGTAGACTTCGACTAACCAAAGTGATTCAACTATTCGCAGGGATCCGTTGCGCACATTTGACCCTCAGGACTATGCTTTTGCCTCGATTCTTGGGCATTTGGCATGTATCCCATTAGTCATATCGTGACTTCGGGTCGTTGGAGTCCGTCGAGACTTTGGTGAGAGTTTTGTAAAATGAGCGGAACAAGTCGTCAAGGTTAGGGTTTCGCCCCTGGCTTAACAACTTTGTTCCTGTTTTTAATAAAATAGAGGAGATTATTCATCAAAATATAGATTTCACTCCTGATTTGGCATAATTCTCCTCGTTTGTTGATAAAATACGGGTTGATTAAGCAACTTTAGTCGAGAGTTTGCGGTTTTCACACCTATTCTCGACTTTATTGCCCATTCATAATTGAAAATTCGACTGCAGTGATAGTGTAGCATAAGCGAGAATAGCGAGAAACGGTAAGCTCATACATATTCCCTAACGGTTATGCACAAGTCGGTCTGTTGGTTCCTAACTATAGACTAGGTTTCTAAGACATCGACCCGGACTAGGTCGAGTCTTGCCTAATTCCCTATAGTTATGGCTCTGATACCAATCTGTCACACCCCAACCGATGGCGGATACATCGGGGCATGGCACTGAGCGAAACAAATTGTCCAGAAGTTTCCATAACAACTATCACTACCATTCAATTTAAAACAACATGTCCCATACCATGTCTCAAATAGTAAACAAATTATTACAGATAAAATCCAGGCAAATATTCTATTCCGACAACTCAGATTTCAAAATAGAGCAATTGTTTATCTGCTTCTAGAGACCCTTGATTTAGTTACTACAGACAACTATTTGTTGGGCTCTAAAGCTTTATTCTAGCTTCAGTTTCCTACCAGATGTGCATCCTAAGCACCTGTCACATACGTTAAAATAAAGTCAATATATATAATGTAAAGGTGAGCATACAAGTTTGATAATAGCAGATAGAGTTCGAATTCATTACGCATAACCAGCACGTACACATAGTGAAATGAAGCACGTTAGTTATCGACATAGATCCATCGATACCAATGACTACGAGTTGACTGCCCGGGGCAGTTCGCAATACATGATTACCACCGTAATCCATGAAAGTAATTGTCCTTAACAACCCCCGTGTGAACAGGTGCTGAGTCTAAACTATAGTACTATCGTTGCTAAGGCAGGTAGACAGCATTCCATGTGTAAACATAACAAACAAGCATTCATAAGCCACGTATAACATGCATTAACGGTTAGCGTTCAAATAGTATTGAGTAGTGTGTTTGATGTGATTTGAATAGTTGTAACGTATGTAACACCTAAAAGTGCATAAAGCAAAAAGGGATCGAGTATACTCACAGCGGTTGATGGATTGAAGGGAGTGCTTAGCGAGTAGGGTTAGCCTGAATGGATTGATAGCACAATAGTAAGCGACGCGTAAAACGGAAAACAAGTGTTGGAGAGTCGGACAGCTGGTCGATCGGACGGTGGTTCGATCGAACGACTGACCATTCGGTTGACAGTCCGCTCGGACCGCTGTCCGGTCGGTCGGTAGGCCGATCGGATGGCTGTTCGAGTGGATTGTTTCTTCCTTTGAGAAGGATGTGTTTGTGTATGATGGTTTGACTTTTGAAGTTTTCGTTGTAGCATTAGAAAACATGGAAGTACCTTTACCCTTCAGGTCGGTCGATCGGACGGTTGTTCGATCGGACGGCAACCCGATCGGTTAGGTATTTTAATGAATTGAAGTGATTTGCCTTGGATCGGACAGGTGTTCGATCGGACAACATGCATGAACAACTATGACAAATTCTTAGCAAGGTGTCACCTGATTGGACGGCTGTTCGATCGGGTGGCACTCCTAGTGCATCGAACATGTTGAAAAATCGATTAAGTGTTGAAGTATAGTATCTCATGATCCGAAGAGTAATCCGATCGGACAGTAGTTCAATCGAACAACAGTTCGTTCAATACCAGTCTTCAAAATGAATTGATGAAGTGTGGAGCCATGTGTTAACCGATCGGCTGGCCAGTCGATCGGCTGACTGTCTGATCGGTTGGCTGTCCGTTCGGACGGTAGTCCGATCGGTCAGCACCCTGACCTGATCAGCCTATTCGTCTAACACTTGGTTGTTCTGTTCGTTGGTCGTTTTATTGAGGTATTTTAGCAACGAGTCGAACCATAGATCCCTCGTCCTTACTTGGTTCCCCTGGTCGGACAGGAATCACCCAAATCCGGCTGGTGATCTGTTCGGAACGAAGTTTATCGTTTAACCCGAAATTGGTTAACCTCGTGGATAGAATCCGGATCTTGAGCCATGCAACCACCGGAGTGATTTGTAAGCCGGCACAGGCTCCGTTTCTATCGGTTTGAAGGCATTGAGTGAAAAAGAGTTGAAAGAAAGTTGGAAAATCCATCTTTCAATCCCTTTCACCGTGTATATGTTTAGATCTACGAAAGATCTTTGTTTGTTTATGCGGAAATCAGCTAGATCCAAGTTATTCTTGGTGGGTTGAGGCCAAAACATGAAGTTCTTCAAGAACCCATGATGACATCATCCTAGAACACTTGAATCTTGATGATTTCACGGTTAAAAGTTAAGATTTGAAAGATAGAAAGGTGTAGGAGTGCGTGTAGATTAAGAAAGTACAATATTTAGGACGAAATCTTACCGGAATCGAGAGGAATCTAAGAAAAGGATTAACTAAGCGTGCTGGTCGGACAGAGGTTTCCAAAAGTGGAAAGAATGACAATGACAGGGATATTTATAGGATGACAAATGAGGAAAGTGCTGGCCGATCGGTCAGGCAGCTCGATCGGACAGCCTGTCCGATCGGACAGCAGTCCGTTCGACTGACTGTTCGATCGGCTGGTAGTCTGATCGATCAGCTGCACGTTTCGAGTGTTCGGTGCGACGATTTTTGATATTTCGATTTCGGTTGTGAACGGTTCGATACGATAGGGTTTCCTAGTCAAATTACTTTTAATCCCAACCACTCATATCTTGCGCTATCCTTTCTCCACTAACTATCATAGTTCGATTGTGATTCGAGTTCGATGTCAATTGAGTTCGATTGCATTTCGAGTTTCGATTGATTTCCACAACATAACATAAATGAACATGCACAGGTAACACGTAAGGCACACACACGTATAACAATATTCCAAATGCGTATTTCGAGTTGAGATTTGATTCGATGTCGATTTGATTAGCATACTTTGATTTTCATTCCATTAACTTTATTGCATTGTTACTTCCTACAGTTGACAGTCGTAAGTCGATTAGATGGCGATTGTGATACGTCGATCGTTGTAATTATTGACACTTACTCCACATAATACAACTAAATTAAACACATAAAAGAAATTCTCTACGAGTCGGGTTGCGCGAAATCGGTCGTTGACTTTGACCTTGACTTCCCGAAAACACGGGGTGTTACAACGTGAGGTTGTTACCCGATGATCAATCAACCCTTACCCAAGCCTAACTATACCCATGATATCTCGATTGCCAACGGCACCAAGAACGTATGGTTTCTAATTAGTTCAACATAAGGATTAACAATTTACTAACAAACAATCACACACCATAACAAGCAATTCAATAAAGAGAAGATTGTTATTCTAGATATAAGGAAATAAATATAAGTGTCTTGCAAACCTTTCACCAAAGATAGTCACAAAATGCTTAGCCACTCATGGCTTGAACAAACATTGTCAAACAAGTTTCAATCTTCCAAAACAATTCCAACATCAAAACAAAGTTTAACAAGTGTTCTTCAAGCTCCAAAATGTTTTCCAAGTGCTCCAAAATTCGTTCACAAGCAAAAAGTAACCGAAAACATATGATGAGACCCCATAAAATCCCATGAAATGGCCATTTAATACGGAAGTTACGAGTTTGGTAAGGTCGGCGCCGTAAGCTACGGCAGCCGCCGTAGCTTACGTCGGTCAGCAGTCAACGAAAGTCAAGATCAGCGCCGTAAGCTACGGCGCTCACCGTAGCTTACGGCGAGCTTCAAATCTTTACGGCGAGGATGTATTGTTTTACGGCGGTGGCATTTTGAAAGTGTTGGAGCCGTAACCTACGGCAGCAGCCGTAGGTTACGGTGCTGAGTGTGGTTTTTCTTTTGTTTCTTCATCAAATGTTTGACTTCTTCACATCTTGACGATGCCATCTTCCCACATCCATCCAAGCTTCCTAAATCCCGCATCTTAAGCACTTTAACACCTGCAACATCAAATCATCTAGTGGTTACCAAACTCAAGCAATTAACCGGATAAAGCATGAGATTTTAATCTATTTTAAAGGCCTTAAAGGTTGTCCTACGGACCACCCGTCACTCTCGCATGTTATACATGTTATTCGATTAATGCTAGTATATTATGTTTACACAGTGATTGTTGCCTGAGACCTTAGCAACGATAGTATTATAGTTTGGACTCAACACATGTCGTGGACAAGGGTTGTTAAGGGCTTTTCTTCACGTGTCACAGTGGTGATATGTGTTGCGCATTCTACAATTCGCAGTCATGTCTGTGCATATTTCATTGTCAATAACTTACTTGCTTCACATTTCAATGTGTTACATGTTGGTTATGCATAAATCGCTTTCGCTACTATTATGCTATCAAACTTGTATGCTCACCTTTACACTATGTGTATTGACTTTTATTTTAACGTATGTGACAGGTGTTTAGGATGTTTTTGCTTGCTAGCTGTGATGAACCAAGTTTAGGTGGTCTAGAAAGCCACGAATAACTTATGAGTTGTCGGAACAATCTTTGTCTTTGAGAACACTATGTCTGTAATAACTGTTTTACTTAATATGTTACGGTATGGGACATGACGTTAAATATTTGGTAATTATAGTTGTTGTGGATTCTCTTAGACAATCTGTTTCGCTTAGTGCCGCGCCCCGATGTTTCCGCCATCGGTTGGGGTGTGACAGTTCATATGGGACTGTTACTGAATTCAATTGAAACAAAATTTGAAAATTAATTGAATGAATTTGAATTAATGTAATGGGTCAGTTAAAAAATAATTAATAAACATGGCTTTATTGCACAAGAACCAAAACAAACCATGCCCTTGCAGTCGGATATTAATTCAATTTCGACACACTTCAATGGGCCTGTAAATATGGATAAAATCCACCTCATCTCGGGCGGGACATTTACGGACACAGTGGAGTTAGTCTTACGCTCATTTTCTTGAAAAAGGCCACACAGGTTATTCCAATAAATACCTTAGATGTTTGTTAAAACACTCCAATGAAACCAAGTTGATTAATTGAGTAACTTCTGTACTATTATTATTTGAAGACATTTATTAAAACAGATTGGGCTACTCAAGTTTGCACTTCCAGTCGATTGAGATTTTGTAGAGGATTTGCAACCAGTAAACAAGATTTTTTGGGCTGCGTGGAAGGGCTTGAAGGATTTGTAATGAGGTCGCCGACTATGTAAGTGGTCTTGAAGAAATCACACACAGACACACACCCACACACACACACACACATATATATATATATATGGAGAGGATCAGGAAAAAACTACATATAAATGAGAAAACTAGAAAACTAACTAAAAAAACTTAAAAACATACCAATTTTTTTTTTTTTTACAATTTTTTATTAAAAAATCGCTAGTTTTTATATATAAAAAAATTCAAAAAAAAAAAAAATTTGTTGTACTGCACATGTACATTATATGTGTACTACACATGTGCACTATATCCATAATAGTGCACATGTGCAATACAAAAAAAAAATTGTTATTTTTTTTTTGAAAATTTTTTTCCAGGTATAAAAATTTACGATTTTTTTATAGAAATTTAAAAAAAAATTGTTATGTTTTTTAGGTTTTTTTAGTTAGTTTTTTGGTTTTCTCATTTAAAAAAAATTGGTATGTTTTTTAGGCTTTAAAAAAATTTGTTGTACTGCACATGTGCATTATATTGGTATGTTTTTTTTTCTTAAATCAGTTTTTTTATATTTAAACAAACATCAGTTTTTTTTTTTCTAAAATCTGTTTTTTTTTTCTTAAATCAGGTTTTTTTTTTTTTTTTTTTTTTTTCTAAAATCAGTTTTTTTTTCTTTCTAAAATCAGTTTTTTTTTACGCTCCGTTTTTTCACGCCGTTTTACGACCCGTCTTACGCCCGACTTTTTCAAGCGACGTTTTTTTAACACGCCGTTTTTTTAACGCGCCATTTTTTACGCGCCGTTTTTTACGCGCCGTTTTTTTAACGCGCCGTTTTTTACGCGCCTATTTTTTAACGCCGTTTTTTACGCGTCGTTTTTTACGCGCCATTTTTTGCGTTTTACTAAAAATAACTTACGTTTTACGTTTTACTAAAAAAAAATTACGTTTTACGTTTTACCTAAAACTTTTTACGCTTTACAAAAAAACTTTTTACGCTTTACATAAAACTTTTTACGTTTTACGAAAAACTTTTTACGTTTTACGTTTTTACGTTAAAAAAGTTTACGTTTTTACGTTAAACTTTTTACATTTTACGTTTTTACGTTAAAAAAATTTACGTTTTACTTTTTACGCTTTACAAAAAACTTTTTACGGTTTACATAAAACTTTTTACGTTTTACGAAAAACTTTTTACGTTTTACGTTAAACTTTTTACTTTTTACGTTTTTACGTTAAAAAAGTTTACGGTTTACACAAATTTTTTTTACAAATAACTTTTTTACGCAACACGAACGCACCCAGAAAACGCAAACTCGGTAGGTGTCTCAGATAGATTGTTATCGTCATCGACTAGGGAAAAAAATATAAAAAACCAACAACATCAAAACAAAGCGTATCTCGAAAAAAAAAGGGTTTGGCTCAGATTTTCCGATAATAAAAAAGGCTGCAAAATGGGGTTGCAGGTTCAAAAAACCTACCCTCCGCCGTCTTTGCCGCGCCATCGTCATCAAAATCAACCTTTTTTTTTTGCATCATCGCCCCCCAAAATCTAAACCGATCAAAACCCACATAATCAAAGAATTCAAATCAACAGAATCAAGAATTCAAATCAACCCCAATCCCAGATTCAACCGATTTTAGAACATACCACCATCAGATTCAAGAACACCCAGATTCAACATCAAACTCATATTCAAACATCAAACCCATATTCAAACCCAGATTCAACATGAAACCCAGATTCAACATGAAACCCAGATTCAACATCAAACCCATATTCAAACATCAAACCCATATTCAAACATCAAACCCATATTCAAACCCAGATTCAACATCAAACCCAGATTCAACATCAAACCCACCAAAAATAATCAAAAAACCCAAACTTTTTGAATCAAAGAACCCAATCAAAACAGAAACAACAAATCAAAAGAACCCAATCAAACCAACAATCAACAACCGAAAAACAAACCTGACCCCGTTTAAACCACCGATAGCCATCACTCAATCACCGGCACCACCTCTAGCCACCACTCAAACACCGGCACCACCGACGTCGCACCACTGGCACCACCAACAAACGCCGGCACCACCGACATCATCATCGCCATTAATCTCTCAGATGAAGAACAAGGCTCATGTGTGGGTTTCCACATCATCATCGCAATTAATCTATCGGATGACGGCGGCGCGGTGTCTCAGCGGCGGTGTTTGGCGGCTGCAACATTGACAGACGGAGATGAAGGAGAACATTGACAGCGGCGGTGTTTGGTGGCTGCACGGTGTCTCAGCGGCGGTGGGTTGCGATCGGAGGGGGAGGTGTTTGGCGGCTGCACCACCGGCACCACTAACAAACGCCGCCACCGGCAACAAGCACACCCACACCCACTCCCCCTCTCTCTCCTCTCTCTCTCTCTCTACTCTCTCTCTTTCCTGCTTGAAACATCAACCTTCTAGAACCCAATTTTCTATTTACAGTAACATGTATGGTGTTGAAATTTGAAGAGAGAGAGAGAGGTGAATTCAGGGATTTAATTTTGAAGAGAGGAAGAGATGTGAGATGAGTGACTATATTTGAAGAGAGAGAGAGAGAGAGATGACATAATAAATGGTGGAGAGAGGTTGTCTGACATTAATAAATGAGGAAAGAGGTACGAAATTGACATTTGGGGTAAAAAGACCAAAAGGCCCTTTTAGTTGGTCTAATGTTATGGGTTGAGAGTGGTTCTCATGGTTCTCATAACTGGAGGTGGTTCTTATTCTAGCGGCTCCCTATATATATATATATATATATATATATATATATATATATATATTTGCCATCAACAAAAGGTGTTGTTGGCTTGTCAAAAGGTGCGGCTCCCTTTACCCGCACCTTTAAACATGTTTCCCATTTGATGCGAGGCTAAAACGTGCGGTTCTAGGATCTCACCTTTTGGCCTAAATCACTGCATCATCAGTCTTCTTTTGTATTTGTGCAAAAAAACTACATCTGAGTTTTAGTAATAGATGTATTATATAAAAATAAACAAAAGTGGTCTCACATGACCTTGATACCCAAAGAGTGAGACTGCTATGAAGTATTCAAGACGGGACTGCAGGACATGTATACGTGTGGAATTTTAGGATGAGATGTACTTGTGTCCATTTAACTATCCGTCTTTCTAGTATAGCAACATATATGAGTTTGATGCATCATTTTAATGAGTTAGAGGAATGATAGTAGTGGCATAATGATACTTGTTAATCAAAACTATCACTAGTGTGAATTAGACCTTCGGAAATGGGATGCATCGTAGTAATGTATTAACCGCACTAGAATCTTACTATTATTCAAAAAGCTAAATGCGCTATTGTGATATTAACTAAAAAATGAATTAGAAAATAGCCTTATTGTGTAATTAATCCAAACTAAAAAGTAAAAAAGAACGGACCCGCTTGTATGGCTAGTGCTGTAAAATGTAATAGTGGGATAGTGAGTGTAGTTATCATGGCTTCGTGGGGTCAAAAGGCCCTATCAAAACAGTCTGGTTTGTGTTAGAAGTCATGCCAACCAACCAGCAGTACCAGTGTTAACATTATCTTGTTTACATACATTGAATAGACATGACATGATGGTGATTGATCACGAGTTTCCAATGTTAATTTATTGAGTTCATGTTTATCATTTCCTATTTCCATATCAGTTTTAATTCAATACGCATGTATAAATTTGTCTTCAAATGCCACAAATATAAACATTTTGAGATTAGAAGCAAGGAATGAACGGCACTTGCTCTATTGTTCACGCATATATACAAACAATTTATATATTTTGGGATGTGCATGTCGAAGACGATACACTCGACATATTAGAGTTGGCCCACTCCCTTTCATAAAAGTGTCTCTCTAGGCAGATCTCTCTAACTTGTAGCGTTATCCTTGCTTAGAAAGACAAAGAAAAACCTAACACAATCACAGAGATCTGTTCAAACTATGAGAGTCTTCTTCAATGCATTGATCGAGCTCCAATACATGTTATGCAGATCTTTGTTGCAATACGTGACACCATTACTTTGAACCGGATATCTAATATTTAAGTTTTGATAAAATAAAATATTTGTTTGAGCGTGTTTAAGATTACTTATGAGTTATGACTTTTAGACCGCCCGTAATGGGGCGTGATTTATAAAAAAAAAATTCGAAAAAAACGCCCGAAAACGCCGACTAGCCGCTACACCCCGGCGTGTTTCGGCGTTATCTTCAGCAAATTTGGTTTTGGCGTTCTTTGAAACACGCTGCGATGGAAAACGTTTGGCCAATCAGATGAGGGCATGTGGGTTTAGAGAGAGAGATGGAATGTGGGGTCTGAGGTTTGCCGGATTTTTGGGGTTTGCCGGAATTTCTGCCGGAGAAGAAGAAGGAAGTTGCAGGTCACGAAGAAGAAGGGATGAAGTCTGTGGTTTGTTTTAAAACTTTGCTTTGGACACATTAGGCCCCTTTAGTTTTAAACTTCAATATCTTTAATATTTCAATATATCAGTCCCTAAAGTTTTGTTTATTACATGTCTTATTTGGTTCTTGAGTTAATTGCCATTTTAGTCCCTGTGGTTTGGCCCATTTTGCCAGTATAGTCCAAAGGTTTCATTTTTAACATCTGGATCCAAAAAGGTTTCATCGTTGCCATTTTGGTCCAACTGACTTAACTCCATCCATATATGTTAAAGCTGCCAAGGGCATTTTTGTCATTTCAGTTTTATTTTTATTAACCTTTTTTTCTTATTTCTTTTTCTTTTAATTAATGCCTTTATAAGCTCTTTAAATGACATACCTGCTTCATTTCATCGATCACAGACAATTCCCACAATTTTAAAACCCTAACAACGAAACGAAGACGATCGATCAAAGGCGACTGAGCTGTGAACGAGCATTGTGCGGTGGTTTCTGAACGATGAATGAGCCTTGGTGTGTTCGTGATCCTAATGAAGTATTCAATCCAGAAGAGGCATATGGTAAGTTCTCTCTAATCCTCAACAATGTTGTTTAAATTTTGCCTTTTTAAAGTGGATTGATCCCTTATTTGAAGTTTATATGTTCATTTATGCAGTAAACTACCCTGAAAACTTTTCAATCGAAATACACCATGGAGGTGAATTTACAGAGTATCCTGGGATGACATATGCGAAGGGTAAGGTATCTTATGTTGACAAGGTTAACTCAGATTACTTTTCAGTCATTGTACTGAAGGATATGATGGTGGATATTGGGTATAGAGAGGAGGATGATATGAGATTTATGTATAGATTGCCAGGAGAGGATCTGGATTTAGGGCTAAGACCACTGTTAAATGATGGCTATATTCTTGATCTTTTAAAGCTATCTAGAACTACTAAACCGATAGATGTGTTTGTAGAACATATTAGACCTGATTATGAAGGTTTGCAGTTAAGAAACAATGCAGAGCATGATATTAATGAAAATGTTGATGATGGATCAGAAAATAGTGCAGCTGATGAGGAGCACATTGTTGAAGAGATTTTAAGTAGTGATGGATCTGAAAATAGTGGTAGTGATGGATCAGAAAATAGTGGTAGTGATGGATCAGATGATAGCAATTTTGAACCTAAGGCAGGTGATTATGAGCAGGATGATAGTAGTGATATAGATGAGGTTTCTAAAGGAAAGGCCAAAGTAGACGAGGTTTCTAAAGGAAAGGCCAAAGTAGATTATGTATCTGATGAAGACTCAGACTACATTATGGATGTTGATAACATTGTTGAGGAGTATGATGTTGATATGGATGATTTTAGGGCTGCAGTAGATTTTGATTTAAGTGATGATGGGGCAGACTTTGATATTGGAGATGATGTGAACATGGATGTTGAGATTGACTTAGATGAAATTGATAGTTTGAGTGATGATGAGAATGACACAAAGATGCAAAAGAGAATGAGGGCTCATAGGAGGAAGCATAAAAAAACCCAAAAAAGTGATGGTTGTCCTTTTTTTCTTGGTCAAACCTTTAGTAATAAGGAACAAATCAAAAGGTTACTTAAAAAATATGCAGTGGAAAGTAGGAGGCAACTGATGATAGTAAGAAATGATACATCTAGGTTTCGTGTAGTGTGTAAGGGGTTTAATCCTAAACTGGTCAGGGGTGAAACAGAGGCAAAAGATGGGGTTGTTGCTGAAGATGTAACAAACATTAGGGGTAAAACAAAAGCAAAAGGGCTGGAAGTTGAAGATGTGACAGTTGGGGGTATATTTGGAAGTTCATTAAATGCTGGGGGTATATCTGGAAGTTCATTAACTGCTGGGGGTATATCTGGAAGTTCAGCAAAAAGTGGAAGTGGGCCTAAAGTTAAACCTAAACCTAAAAAAAGGGATATAAACCCTACATGCCCTTGGCTGCTGCACATATCAAAGAGCAAGGGTGTCGGCTCTTGGGTAGTTAAAACCTTCTTGAAAGTGCACATATGTTTAAACACAAGGGATGTTAGGCTCTGCATAGTCGGTTGGCTGGCCAAGGAGATTGAAGGTACTATTAGGATTAATCCTACTATTCCACTCAAATCCTTACAAGATATGATACAAAAGAAGTTCCAGGTAGAAGTTACTGTAATGCAGATGTTTAGGGCTAGGTCTCAGGCAACAAAGAGAGTTCAAGGTGATTATAATGTTCAATATACAATGCTTAGAGACTACTGTGAAGAATTGCTTAGGGCTAATCCTGGTACAACAATAAAAATAGAGGTTGAGAGGGAGCCTAACCCACATTCTCCAACAAGGCAGTTTAAAAGGATATACATTTGTTTAGCTGGTTTAAAAAGAGGATTTCAGATAGCTGGTAGAAATTTGTTGGGTCTAGATGGATGTTTCATGAAGGGGCCTTATCCAGGGCAGGTCTTAACTGCAGTTGGTATAGATGCAAACAATGGCATCTACCCGGTAGCCTATGCATTGGTTGAGTCAGAATCTAAGGCTTCATGGACATGGTTTTTGATGTGCTTGGGAGATGATCTAGGGCTGGATCCCAACTCATATTTCACCTTTATAAGTGACAGGCAGAAGGTATGTATCTGATTTAATTGTTTATGGATGTATCTGATTTAATTGTTTACTTATGTATCATAAACTGTTTGCTTATGTAGGGTATAATACCAGCAATAGAAAAGGTGTATCCAAAGGCTGAACATAGGTTCTGCCTAAGGCATATACATGAGAATATGAAACCAAGATGGAAGGGTGATGTCTACAAAGATTTGTTATGGAGCTGTGCTAGTGTCCTTACACCAAGAGGTTGGGAAAATGCAATGAAGGCAGTTGAGGAAGAAGATAAAGACTTACATGACTGGTTGAAAGAAATTCCTCCAAGGCATTGGTCTAGATCTCATTTCAGTGGTATGGCATATATAACATAAACTTCTTTATTGTAGTGTACACATTAATAACATAAAGTTATGCATGTACAGGTAGGGCAAAGTGTGATGTACTCCTGAACAATCTGTGTGAGGTCTTCAATAGGCAACTGGTGTATGGTAGGGACAAACCTATCATCACTTGTCTTGAATTCATTAGGGAATACCTAATGAAAAAGATTGTGGTTGTCAAAAAGTTAATTGCCAAGTGTAATGGTCCTTTAACACCTGCTGCTACTAGGATATTTGATGCAATCAAGTCTGAAGCCTCACAATACACTTGCATTTGGACTGGAGGAACAAAGTATCAGGTCAGTCATGGCTTAGATCAAAGGGTTGTTAATCTTGGTGAAAGGACATGCTCATGCAGGAAATGGGACCTTACGGGTATGCCTTGCAAGCACGCAGTGGCTGCAATCTGGAATCAGGGTCTACATGGAGGTGGGGAACCCATACCAGAAAGGTGGGTTGATCAAGCATACTGGTATGAAACATGGAAGCTGGTTTATGAGTGTACCATTGAACCAATCAATGGTATGGATGAATGGCCAAAGTCGAGATGCCCTACCACTTTGTTACCTCCTAAACATCATAACCAGATAGGCAGACCAAAGAAAAAGAGGAAGAAGTCAGCAGAGGAATTAAGTCAAACACAGACCCAAACACAGAATACTGAAGCATCCGTTCCAGATGCGGGAAAGTTGACCAGAAAGGGAAACACTGTAACATGTGAGATTTGCAAGGCAAGAGGCCACAACAAGAGGACATGCAAGAAAAGACAGAAAAAACAAGATGTAGATGGTGCAAGTCAGGTTGGTGCAAGTCAAGATGGTGCAAGTCAGGTTGGTGCAAGTCAAAGTGGTGCAGGTCCAAGTGAAAATGTTGGTGCAAGTCAAAGTGGTGCAGTTTAGGTCTTTTGGTACTTGCAGTTTAGGTCTTTGATATGTATTTTGGTAAAACAATTAATAGTTATGTATTTTGGTACTTGTCATGGGTTATGGTTATGTATTTTGGTAAAACAGTTTAGGTCTTTTGGTACTTGTAATCTGTTATGGTAATGGGTCAGTTAGTCTTTTGGTATGTAATCGTCAGCTGCAGTTTAGTTCAGTAATGGGTCACTTTGTATTTTGGCAGTTTAGTTCAGGTTTGTAATGGCTGCAGTTTACTTCAATATAATGCAGGTTTGTAATGGGTCAGTTTCTTTTAATGGCCAATTTGTATTTGGCAGTTTACTTCAATATAATGGCCGCTTTGTACGATACAATCTATCGGCAAATTTACATCATTCATACCATTAACATAGTTCAATATAATGCAGGTTTGTAATGGCCGCTTTGTACGATACAATCTATCGGCAAATTTACATAGTTCCATTAACTAAACCATCAACAATCTTATATCATTCATACCATCAAGAATCATTCATATAACACCATTAACATAGTTCCATTAGCTAAACCAAAAATCTTACAACATTCATCCCATATTCATGAACTACAAACACTCGAAATTACCTAAATACGCATCATTTAACTACACACATAGTACAACATCAATAAACCCCAAGTAACACACAATAGCCACTTCAATCTCCTGTTCTCTTCTTCAAGCCTGCGGATGGAGTTCAACTGCCCTCTTATGATTCCTACACATCTTTGACACAACTCAGCCTCAGCCCAAGCAACGAATCCACAGCCCCTTCCCCCCTGTTAACAAAAAATGATAAAAACATGAACAAATCGCAGGTGATTATGAAGATGATGAAAGAAACCCAAATACCTGTCTATTGCAACAATAAAAACGTCTGCCGGGGTTCAAAGAGGTCCACGAAGTTCGAATTACAGTATAGGCACCACATGGACATTGCACCATTGTTGAAGATTGAAGGTAGGTAGGAGAGATGGTTTGCTTTGCTCAAGTTAATTAGGATTTTAGGGTTTCTATCGATCTGGTCATATACAGGGTGAAAAGGGCGCCAAATCAGAGGGAAAAAGAAATAAGAAAAAAGGGTTAATAAAAGGAAAACTGAAATGACAAAAATGCCCTTGGCAGCTTTAACATATATGGATGGAGTTAAGTCAGTTGGACCATAATGGCAACGACGAAACCTTTTTGGATCCAGATGTTAAAAATGAAACCTTTGGACTATACTGGCAAAATGGGCCAAACCACAGGGACTAAAATGGCAATTTACTCTTTGGATCTTTTATAAAACTTCAAATTTTGCAATCTAATTTTTTAGTATTGTATTTTTTTAAGTTTTTAATTTAAAAAAAATAAATAATTGTGTAATGATTGGATGGGGCGTTATTGGGCATTATTCCACTACGCCACTTTTGCAAAAAACGCCCAATAATGCCCCCATGCTGACTGGACTGCCACATGACAGAAAACGCCCCATGATGGGGGCATTATTGATAAAACCACTACGTATGGTCTTACGGCCAACAATAAAAGAACATTGTTTGATAGGGTTTTAGGTTAAAAATGTGAAATAATTATTTCCATACTATCTATTATTATTAAATTGTCAAAATCGTTCTTGAGGATTGATCATGTTTGTCTTTTTCATTTAAAACAACTTTGGGTAAATTACACTTTTCGTCCTTTATATTTGTATCGGATTGCAATGGTCGCCCTTCAACTTCAATAATTACAGTCACAGTCATTTATTTGCTAAAACCATTATACACTAGATCCTTTAGCACTAACCTGCTTTGTTTTAGACATCAAGTCCGAGCACATGCACCTCATGTGAGGGCAATTTAGTCATTTTGCCTATATATTAAAAAAGAATATTAAAAACAAAACATAAAACAAAAAATAATAGATTTTAACACCTGTTCTTTCTTTGAACATATATCTCGAGCTTTCTCTCTCTCTAAACCTAAATCCTTCAATCTCTCTCTTTATCCCGACCACCAATCACCACTTAGTGGCCACCATCGGTCAACCACCTCTAACCTCCAAAGCACCAGCATCTTTCGAAAACACCACCACCATCTCCTAAACCACCACTCCCCACCGCCTGCTCTCTCTCTCTCTAAACACAAAACATCACCATCGTTTGTTGCTAACACCACCGGATCTGTTTCACCACTACACCCCCGCCACACCACCATTGGGTACTACACCCACCACCACCACAAAGTCGTTGCCGCTGCCACGAACAACTCATCAGCTGCCATTCTTTCAGATTTGTTCAACCACCACCACCTCCAATCTCCAGTCAGTTTTTTAAATCTTTCCGATCTGTTCAACCACCACCACAAACAATCGATCAACATACCTATTCGGAGTTGAAAAAACAGAAAAATATGGGAGTTTGAAAAAGGGGGGCATAGCTAATCTCATATCTGAACCACAGATTATTCTGGCTGGCGACTAATTGTCGCCCTAATTGGCGGCAGTCCATCAAGTCCTCAGCGGCAGAATCCAACAAGATCCTCTGCAACTCTCTCTCTCTCTCTCTCTTGCTAACATCACCGAACCCAGATCTGGACAGGTCTTGATTTAAAAAAAAAATATGATATTTTGATTTTGATTTGTGGTGTGGGATTTTAAATGAGAGATACAGATATAGAACGAAATAGGTGGCTGGATTGTGGTATCTGATTTTAGATGAGAAGAAGAGATATAGAACAAGAAAGAGATATATATCATATATTTATATATTATAAGTTTTAATTTTTTTTGTTTTATTTATAAAATATTTTAATTAGGTTGGTAAAATGACAAAACTGCCCTTATTTGAACAAACTTAACGGAAACTTTTAGCCTGGTTACTGCTAAAGGACCACGAGTGTAATGGTTTTAGCAAATAAATGATTATGTATGTAATTATTGAAGTTAAAGGGCATCCATTGCAATTCGATAACGAAAAGTGTAATTTACCCAACAACTTTTTTGTAAAATATAATCCTTCACTTTTGGGATTTTTTGTCATTTTCATCCAAACATCTAATTTTTTTTATTTTCCTATCAAACATTTGGATAAAAATAGCAAAAAATCCCAAATCACTGGGACAATTTTGGCAAAAAAAAAAAAGTAAGACGTTTGGATGAAAATGGCAAAAGATCTCAAAAGTGAAGGCTATATTGTACAAAAAGGGTGTTTTGGATGAAAATGACAAGCCTGCACAAACCTCATGGACGATTTTGGCAATTTACTCTTATATTAATAGGGTACAGTTCAACATAGTCTCTTAAAAATAGGAAGTCATAGGAAGAGTATCAAACGGACTTTGATTGAACTCATTATAGCGGCATTGGAACTGTCTCGTTGAACTCTACGCTCTTAGATTTTATGTTTTCGCTTTTGTATTTTTAGCTTATAGATTTTAGAATTTTCGTTAGATCATGGTGTAACATCCTTACTATTATAAAAGGGTTTTAGTACTAATAACGACAATTAATTGTGCATTACTAATATACGTACATATAAAATACGGGTTTACTAAAAAACTTTTATAGTTTAAAAGTTTTACAACATAATGTAATTGAGTTCGTCGTTTAAAAGTTACAACGTAACGCCGTGCGAAAGCTTTAATCTTGTGTGTTCGGTTCTTCGTTTAGCTTGATCTTCATTCGGGAATCCCTTGACATATACCTATGACCAAAACCAACTTAAAGTTAGCTTTGGTAGTTAAATAACATGGTTAAACATGTCATATGGGTCAAACAATTAAAATAACACAATTTGCCAGCGTTTACAGCTCTCGCGGGCCGCGAGACCTTACTCCCTAATTGGTCGCGGGCCGCGACTCTCGTCGCGTGACGCGACAGTTTTAAGTGCTTGCTGTCGCGTAGCGCGACAGCCCAGTTTCGACAGAAAGGTTCCTTTTATTTGCTGCATTCATGCCCAGCTATGTTATTTTCATATAATAAACTAAAACACGCATAACTCTCAATCTACTAATCCGATTTACTCGATTCTTATTTCTATACGACCGTAATACAATTACATATGCGTTTATCACCTAGGTTCGCAATGAAATCCGAATTATAAGCTATTGGCTCATAAATCCTTTATGTGATTATTCGACCCTTTAGACATTAACATCACACTACATGCTATATAACAATAGTTATTTCTTGTCATTTTCACCCAATCCCAGGCTCATCGAATCTTAGAGTTTTCGCTCCTATCTCAGAGTTTATGTAGGTGTTTACGTTCACCGATTCATTCGTATCTACCTAAGCATTTAACCCACCATACTTTTTAGTTTATTTTGACCTGTTTAGGGGACTTTAGAGCATTTAAACATTAAACTCGCTCTTTTCACATCGCACCTTGCATTTCCCATACTAGTTAACTACTTATCTGCCACCACAAGTATTTTTGTGGTGGATTTAACGTAAGGAACCCAAAATCCCAATTCTACCATCCGACTAGTCTTTTTAAGCAAATGACCCATTTTTAGGCTTTCGACCCACGAATGCTTTTGCCTATAATTTTTATATGTATCTAAGGGTTTCATAATCAATAAACAAGTTCCTAAACAACCTCTAAGGGTCGTTTACCTGGTTCACCCATCAAGGGCTCTTTGGTCAACTTTTAGTCCCTCATTTTCTACAAAGGACTTCACTAATTATTTGACCAAAACTCACTCTCAACTATAAACCTATTTATGCGTACCTGGCTCGGGTCAACATATTGACTCGTTTAATACCTTACCGCAATGATTTGCTAATTTATAGCAACGCAAACTTCCATACGCCGTTTTACCCTGTGAGCATTAGACTCGACAAGCACTTGTTAGTCGTTATGTGTCAAATGGTATTAACATTACCATTTGACCCGTTTAACCTTAAACGGCCAAACATTTTTCACTTATATTCGAATGGTATTTATTTATCATTTCGTTAAGAAAACTCATTTATTTATATGTCATCTCGTGACCAATTATCATTCCGCCCGTTTTACCATTAATCATGGTTTATCATTATTTTATATGTTCCGAACCGTTTCATTTCATATCAGAACCATATTTTGGATATAGCTTTTGTCGTATTTATAACTTATGAATAAATACATAACTTACGAAAGAGGGTGTAAGCTTTACTTACCTCGCACCCAAACTATGCTCTTCTTTTTCCTTATTGAATCGTTTGACCCGCTTCCTTTCCAAGCCTCCACCTAGCTTGTCAAGCGTCAAACTATCATCATAATTCGTAAGACGGTTAGATTAGTCATTATCGCATACGACTATTCCATCTTACGCATTCTATGTCGAAACTACTATTCGACTTCATCTTTGGTTGATACGACTTATAAAAGTCATTTACCCTTAA
The DNA here is from genome assembly GCA_030545235.1 of Helianthus tuberosus. Lineage (NCBI taxonomy): Eukaryota > Viridiplantae > Streptophyta > Magnoliopsida > Asterales > Asteraceae > Helianthus > Helianthus tuberosus. The sequence goes on along the minus strand of CM060420.1, from coordinate 129,156,184 downwards.
TCATACAAAAATGCAAAATTTGCATTCACCAACTCATTTAGGCAAACCCATCTATTATCAAAGACACATTATTCATTAGACAACATCTACGGGTTTTCATCTATAAATGAAACCCCTTTTTATCATGTTATTAGGCGTTCCTACGGTGTCACAGCCCGATATTTCCACGTATTACCGGTGGGCCCGGTGGGGGAGTATCGTGACGTGGTTGGTAACATTATAGTCAAACAACACAATATTTAAATGCACAGCGGAAGCAAAGATAGATATATTTCAACTTTAATAAATTGTAATATCAAGTATCACAAATAGTCGAAAATAATCCACAGGTGGATCAAAATAAAAATGGAAACATTGTTCAACAGTTTTGACATCCAAGCTTGCGAGACTTATTGTGGACGCTAGGAGAAAGCCAGCCTAGTTCGCGTAGTACCTGCACTTAACCTTTTTGGGAAAATATGTCAGTTTACACTGGTAAATACAATTAACTGACTCAGTTGAAAAGGTTTAATAAAATTGATTTGAATGCACGTGGCACAAACTTTTTATAACTTGGGATAATTATTTGCATATAATCTTGTAAAAGAATTACATGTTACTTATGCATTCAGTAGCCCGATCCGTAGACCGGTTTAAAGATCAATAGACACACCACATTATTTATTTATTTTGGCACTGACGGGTGTACGCCTACACCCCGTGCTTAGGTCGTGGCCATTTCGTAAAATGATGCCAAGGATATCCGGGACATGGTCATTAACCCCCCAAAGGCTTTAAGCAAACAAAACATTTCAAAACGAAGCATATCAATGATTTAACCTCTATTCGATTAAAGATTTAATGCCCGACCAAGCGGTATTTTATATACCATACCCCAAGCCCGTATAGGGAAAATAAGTTAAAAGTATTTACCTTTGCAAGTATCAATCACAAAATAGCAAGTGCGTGTAGCTTTTACCGGGTCTCCTATTCTGGAACGAAGGTTTATAATAACCTATTAGAATCCTAACGGGTCTTTAATTAAGCCTAAACTTAGACCAGTTAGTTTTAAATAAAGATACGGTTCAAACGCACGATTAAGCGAAGACCGGAATAGAATGTGTCTTAGACCCGAAAAGTTTGAAGACTTGTGTAATATGGGAAATCTAAACACATCCTGGATTTTGAGATAAAAACGATAACGTTCGACCCGTTTCGGCTAATTTATGCAAACTAGTTACAAAAACCGAACCGAACGCGTAAGAAGCGTAACGGGTAACCGTAAGAGTCGCTAACAGGTTTCCTAAGTTAATATGCCTTAAATATGTTGTGATATCAGTAGGATACCTTCCATTATGCCCAAAACGAGTTTAATCTCAATTTAAGCCCCGTAGGGGTATTTTGGTCATTTTAAAGGTTATAAAAGAGGTTAAATGAAAATTTGAGATTCGGTTCCGAATACATCAATAAAATGACTTATTTTAATAGGTCATATCAGTTGTGATAAGTCTTATATGACAAAAATGGTTTTAAACATAAACTATGTGTTTAATACGCGTAAAAAGCCGTTTTAGGCGATTTCCGGGTTATACAGGAAATCTGAGTTTTTTGATCAGGTTAATAAGTTCAAAATACTTTATTTATTATTTAAAATCAGTAGCAATTGGATTAGTGTCAAAATATTATGTAGAACTCATTTTATGACCGAAAAGGGTATAATCGGTATTTACCGAATCAATGCCATAACCTTAGGTTATGAGCAGGTTAAAAATAATTAAAAATCTTTAAAAATATCAAAATATTATATTACATCAGTGGGTAAAAGGTTTGGTGTTGAAAATTGGGTTTAGATAGGCTTTATGCTAATGACGCCGTTTAATTACTAAAAAGCGTTATAATTACGTCATTGAGCACAACACCTAATCTAGACCTCCAACTGATGTGAAAATTTAGGGACATGTTTATAAATCAGTAGAAAAGATTATTGTCCTTTCACATTTCCAAAATTCTCGTTTTATGGTCAAAAGGGCATTATGGTCAACTTTAAGCATTTAATGGAAACGTGTAAACGAATCGGACAAACAAAGAACCAACCACAGAGGGTTATACCAACATGCAACCTGGTCCTAAGGAAGTCCTAAGGCATTTCCAAACTCTACTAAAACGGGTCAGAACTGAAGTCAAAGAAAAAGTCAAAGTTTTGCGACTTTCGGTTCCGAACCGGGTCTAAACAGAAATTTGTCGGATCAAACAAGCTTAGACCAGTTCTTATACTTATTACCAAGTTATATGAGTGGTAAAATAGGTTACATGCCTTCTACATTGCTAATTACATGTTAATTCACAAATTAAGCTTCTGTTGACTTTTTCTAATCAACTTTGACCCGACAAATGGTCTAGTTAGAGTGGGAATCAGAGGGTGCCCTTTTAAGGGTTTAATGCCCACATAATTACCAACTTATAACTACCTTCAATTCGACTAATCACTGGACCATTAATGATTAATCGCTAAGTCAAACGTTAATTACGACGATTTGACTTTTAAGCTAATAATTAAGTAAAACTTGGTTAAGGAAGGTCAAGGGTACTTACCAAAGTCTAATGCACTACTAGGGATGAGTTGGGTACGCTCTTATGCTCCAGGAAGCTCCACAATTGCAGATGGAAGGTGTGATCACAATGTTGCAACATGAGGGCCTTTTATAGTGTTTAAAACTCACTAGATTGTTGACAACCAAAGCTACAACTGATCATGGATCACCCACAAGTGTCCCTAAGTGCCTAGGAATTATTAGGGGTCGCCCATGGAGTGAAAATATCTTCTAAAGTCGGTTATTACGCTTAAACAGGCTGTTATCCCAACTTTCTGTATCCGGGGATCGGACGCGGCCCGCGTAAGTCTCTGTTAAGGCTTACGCGGCCCACCTGAGTCCTGCTGTCAGATTTCAAACTTTTCCATTATTGCATCCTTGGCTCTTGGTCCTTCGAAAGGGCATTCCACTTTATTTCTTGCATTATGAGCCCTCCAAATTTACCTATAAGGGCTTTAAGACTTATACCCACTTTGTTAAGTCCTTGGTTTGCTTTGTGTTTACCCGAAAAGTCATAATTTTCAACGTTGACGCTTTAACCCCTTACATACGAATTTGATCATAACTTTCTCATACGATAACAAAACTTTATGAAATTTTTATCATGTATTCTAGTGAGCATAATTTACCGTTACAAAGCTTCGGGTTTGCTAAAAGGTCACTCAGAGGTATACTTTAAACATGTTGACACATTTAACCCCTGTAGTTTGTAATCTCTCACTTTCTTTCATATTTAGCTTCGTATGATCCATGATTTATTCGTTTGAAGGTATAGACATTATGTAGGTTTATTGTAAAGTATATTTATCCATTGTTGACAATTTGAACCCTTATATTCACATACTTTTCATGTTTGTCAACTTTAGTCCCTCTAGAGTATTCTTTCACACGGTCAAGCTTATGACACGTGTCAATACATTATAGGACGTGAATTTTCGAGGTGTTACATCTTCACCCCCTTAAAAGAAATCTCTACCTTGAGATTTATCGAAACAAATGAGGGTACTTTTCTTTCATTGTGGACTCTACCTCCCACGTGTACTCGGGACCTCTACGGGCATCCCATTTAACCTTTACGATCGGTACATGCTTCCTTCGAAGCTTCTTAACCTGTCAATCCTCGATCGACACAGGTTTTTCAACAAACTTCAAGCTCTCTTCTATGTGCACATCTGTATGAGGTATGACTAGTGATTCATCAGCGAAACACTTCTTTAGATTGCAGATGTGGAATACATTGTGAATACCACTGAGCTCTTCAGGTAATTTTAACTTATAAGCAACAGATCTGACACATTCGATGACCTCGAATGGTACTATGTATCTGGGGCTTAACATACCTTTCTTACCAAATCGCATCACTCCCTTCCAGGGTGATACTTTAAGCAACCCTTTGTCACCTACTTCGAATTTCAGACGTTTACGCTTTAAATCTGCGTAGCTTTTCTGCCTATCCCTGGCAGCTTTCAGGCGGTCACGAATCTGGACAATCTTGTCCGTCGTTTCAAAGACTATTTCCGGTCCTGATAGTTGGACATCTCCAACTTCCGCCCAACAAATGGGCGTTCTGCACTTTCTACCGTACAAGGCCTCGAAAGGCGCAGCCTTGATGCTCGTATGATAGCTATTGTTATACGAGAACTCGATTAATGGCAGGTGGTTATCCCAACTACCACCTAAGTCGATCACAAATGCACGAAGCATGTCTTCCAAAGTTTGGATAGTACGCTCACTCTGGCCGTCCGTCTGAGGATGGTAAGCCGTACTAAAATTGTTGGAAACTTTTCCAAAAATGTGACGTGTATCTAGTATCTCTGTCAGAGATAATAGACAGGCACGCCATGTAGAGATACAATCTTGTCTACGTACAATTGGGCTAACATGTCGGAGCTATAGGTCTCCTTAATGGGTAGGAAATGTGCTGACTTAGTCAACCTATCAACTATCACCCATACGGTATCATTTCCTTTCCTTGTCTTTGGTAACTTGGTGATGAAATCCATTGTCACCATTTCCCACTTCCACTTGGGAAGTTCAGGCTGTTGCAGCAAACCTGATGGCTTCTGATGTTCAGCTTTTACTTGCGCACACGTCAAACATTTAGCTACATAGGTAGCTATAGACTTCTTCAAGCCTATCCACCAAAAGTTTGCTTTCAAATCCTGGTACATCTTGTCAGCTCCAGGATGAACGGAGTATTTAGAACTGTGGGCTTCCTGGAGGATAACATCTCGAAGTCCTCCATAAGCTGGAACCCATATTCGTCCATTCAATCTCAGAATTCCGTCCTTGCCAAGAGATAACTGCTCCTCAGTTACCCCTAGCTTTTCATTAGGATAGTTAGCTTCCAACACAGCTTCCTTCTGTGCAACTAACAACCTTTCATTCAAACTGTTCTTTATCTCAATGCTCTTGGCATTGATTCTTATGGGCTTCACCCTTTTCTTTCGACTCAAGGCATCGGTGACTACATTCGCCTTGCCTGGATGGTATCTTATCTCACAATCATAATCATTTAAGGTTTCCATCCAACGTCGTTGCCTCATGTTTAAATCTTTTTGGTTAAACAGGTGTTGGAGGCTCTTGTGATCAGAATAGATCACACACTTGATACCATATAAATAGTGCCTCCATAGTTTCAGTGCAAATACAACGGCACCCAACTCCAAGTCATGGGTGGTGTAATTCTTTTCATGCACCTTTAACTGACGTCAAGCATAGGCAATAACCTTGCCTTTCTGCATAAGCACACACCCCATGCTGGTGTGTGATGCATCGCAGTAAACCACAAATTCTTCGGTACCTTCAGGCAATGCCAGTACAGGAGCGTTGCTCAACTTCTGCTTAAGGATATCAAAGGATTCTTGTTGCTTGGGTCCCCAGTTGAATTTAATATCCTTCCTAGTCAAAGAAGTTAGAGGTGCAGCAATCCTTGAAAAAATTTCAATAAAGCGCCGGTAGTATCCTGCCAATCCCAAGAAACTGCGAATTTCGGTGGGCGTCTTCGGCTCTTGCCAATTCATGACAGCTTCAACCTTAGCGGGATCTACTTGAATTCCGCGTTCAGTAACCACATGTCCAAGGAATTGGACTTCTCGAAGCCAAAATTCGCACTTAGAGAATTTGGCATAGAGCTTCTCCTGCTGAAGTAGTGAAAGAATACATCGAAGATGTTTCTCATGGTCGGCCTGATTCTTTGAATAAATGAGAATGTTATCAATGAAGACGATAACAAATTTGTCCAAGTATGGTTTGCAGACACGGTTCATGAGATCCATGAATGCCGCTGGTGCATTAGTGAGCCCCAAAGGCATCACTAGGAACTCGTAGTGACCGTAACGAGTCCTAAATGCAGTCTTGTGCACGTCTTCATCTCTAACCTTCAGTTGGTGATAGCCTGACCTTAAATCAATCTTAGAGAAGTAACTTGCCCCTTGAAGCTGATCGAACAGATCGTCGATCCTGGGCAAAGGGTACCTATTCTTGATAGTGACATTATTAAGCTCATGGTAATCGATGCACAGACGCATCGATCCATCCTTCTTCTTGACAAATAAGATTGGCGCTCCCCAAGGAGACGAACTAGGTCTAATGAAACCTTTGGCTAGCAGTTCATCTAGTTGTGTTCTCAATTCCTTCATCTCTGTTGGTGCCAACCTATAAGGCGCCCTTGCTACTGGTGCTGCTCCAGGGATGATGTCAATTCTGAATTCTACTTGCCTATCTGGTGGTAAGCCAGGTAGTTCTTCAGGAAAAACTTCAGGGTATTCAGAAATGACAGGGATGTCTTCCATCTTAGGTTTCGACTCATCAATAGTCACTTGAGCCATGTAGATGACACAACCCTTTTTCAAACACTTAGAGGCCTTGAGCATAGACACTTGCTCAGGCAGTCCATACTGGGTATCACCCTGAACGGTAAGTGATTCACCAGACGGAGTCTTGATCACCACTTGCTTCTTATTGCAGACAATCTGGGCCTGGTTATGAGATAACCAGTCCATGCCTATCACTATATCAAAACTGGCTAACTTTAAAGGAAGTAGGGACAAAGGAAAAGAGTGGTTCTTAATGGATATGAAACATCCATCTAATATGGTTGAGGCGGTTTCTAAGGTGCCATCTGCTAATTCCACCTCATACTTCACACTTAGGGTTTTAACAGGTAAATTCAGCAATTTACAAAACTTATTATCTACAAATGATTTATCAGCTCCTGAATCAAATAGCACTCTCACATAAAAATCATTTATAAGGAAGGTACCTGTGATCACATTGTCGTCCTGCACAGCTTCCTTTGCATCCATCCTGAAGACCCTAGCATTGGTCTTCTTTCCTTCATCAGCTTTCTTTGCATATTTTGGGCAATTTGTCTTAATGTGCCCTTTTTCGTTGCAACTGTAGCACGTTGCGTCCTTTAGTTTCTTGCACTCTAGGGTCTTATGTTCCGAAGATTTGCAAATCCCACAAGGCCTTGGCTGAGATTGGGATTTTGAGTCAAGTCTGCACTTCCCGAAGTGGTGCTTCTGACAAATCTTACACTTGGGCTTATCTCCCGATTGATGCCCATCCTTCTTAGAACCAGACCCCTTTTTGTGGTCATTGTTTCCCCTGTGCTTCTTATCTGACCGTCGTGAACTATCATCTTTACGCTTCCTTTTCTCGGCATCCGTGTTCCTCAGCGATCTCCGTCTGACCGCGTCCAGTGTGAGGGACAAAGATATATCAGCTACAGATCTAAAAGTAGCTGGCCGAGAGGCTTTTACACTTGCCTTGATCTCTGGGGCTAAACCCCCAATGAAACGAGCTATTCTTTTGGGTTCCGGGGTTACGAGATAAGGAACCAACCTTGACATTGTATTAAAGCTCGTAAGGTAAGCTTGGCAATCCAGATTCTTCATAACCAAGGACAGAAAATCCGATTCAATCTTCTCTACCTCATGCTGAGGGCAGTAGTTCTCTGATGCGTAGTCGAGTGTTATATATATTAGGTGTATATTTTAAGCCTCTTTAACACTTTTTAGTCAAGTTTTAAATTTATAAAAAATGATATTTACTAACACTAGACACACATATGGGCAAGTGCACCCATCGTGAGCGTAGTATAGTGTTGGTAAGATACCGAGGTCGTCCAAGGACACAAGAGCTTTTAGTACCAGTTTATCCTCAACGTCTAATCAAATCAAAAAGTTTAGAAAAATGTTTTAACTAAGAAAAATAAAAACTAACTAAAATGCTGAAAAATAAAAATAAAAGGAAAAATAGATAGACAAGATGAATCACTTAGTTCCGACTCGTATCTAGTGTAACCGTTGATTATTTCCGCACTTTTGCACAATTTTAAGAGATTATCTTAGTTATTGTAGTAGGCCCCTCTTTTGAAGGTGACGTTACCCTCACCCCAGTAGTTTGAGTCAGCAAGGATACAATCCTAAAAGGGTGGATTATTGGAAGATAGTTAATTAAGTTATTAATGCAAATTATGGTAGGCCCCTCTTTTGGAGGTGACGTTACCCTCGACTAAGTAGTCTGAGTCAGCAGGGATACAGTCCTAAATAGCCGGGTTATAGTATTAATAGTAGTTAACTTATGAGGGGATCAAAGAGTTTGGACCCCCGCCATCCAATACCTTTAAGTATTGAAGGAGGTCCTACTAAATTTGACCCAGGTCCATTGCAGGACCTCTAAACGCTGAACAATGGCAAGACCTTTACCAAACCGTTCCCTTAACCCCCGACCAGGTAGCCAACATACCTCCATATAGACCGTGGAGATATGAATGGTGAAAATCTTTTATTTTATATAGACAGTAATATAATGCCAAGACACCATGGACAAACGATAAGGAAAGATCACCTTCAACATAAGCAACTAGTTATTAAAGTCATTAATATAAAACCAAGTAAAAAGTGCGAAAAGATTAGAAATAAAAAGTATTACACTAGACACTTTGTCTTCACCAAGTGATGTAAGAGACTTAGGCAAACATGGCCTTGATTGTCAAGAACTCTTACGATCAATCTTGGATCCCGAGACGACTCACACACTCTACGATGGACAATGGATGATGGTGGTGGATGATGGTGTTATGGTGGTGGTGGGTGGTGGGTGAAGTGTGAGAGAGGTGGTGTGCCAAGGGATGGTTTGAGCTTGAGCCAAGCACTTCTATTTATAGGCTGAACAGAAGCTCGGGCACGGCCCCGTGTCCAGTGGGCACGGCCCCGTGTCCACATCCTTCTCTTTCTTCATTTAATGCAGTTTTGTCTTTTTAGTTGACCACGCCCCCGTGTCCGCTGAGCACGACCCCGTGGTGCAGAAGAATCTTTGTACTATGAAGATTTGCTAGATTGTGCGAATCTTATAGTTGACCACGGCCCCGTGTCCTCTGAGCACGGCCTCGTGGTGGGCAATAGAAGCTTCTACCACTTTGTCTTTTCTGCTGACACTTGGGCACGCCCCCGTGCTGGCTGAGCACGGGGCGTGTTCAGTCTTCTGTTGTCTTGTTTTGCTTGGGAAGATGCTGTCGTGGGGTCGGGCATGTCACGTCTTGTTCCTTTTCTTGTATTTATGTTAGATTTTGATGTCTTTTTGCTTCTTTTGTTAATTTGAGCTCATTTCATCCTGAAAATACAAAAGGAAGACAAAAGCACATTTTTTCCAACATTAGTACTAAAAAAGGGTTAGTTTTATGCCACAATTGATGAAATTTATATGTTGCATTTTGAACTCATCAAATACCCCCACACTTGAATCTTTGCTTGTCCTCAAGCAAAACTCTTTAATATGTGGCTATTACACTCCCAAATGGAATGGGTAGAGAAGAAGGTTTTTGGGCTTGTCGTAGAGTGTCGGGATTTCCAAGATTCTTTATTTAGTTTTATTTTTATTTATTTACAATCCTATTCGTCATGATTTATTTAAAACTTTTCATAAGATAAATTACTTATTAGGGCATAACATGCCTCTTTAAAATTCTATTTATATACAAGTTCACATACCTCACGGGGATCACTCAACACTCGGCCGAAGATGTATTTTTGTGGATCGCTCGAGAGCGGCATGGAACTTACTCCTACCATAAGCTTGCCAAGCAATCAATCCTTCTCCTTTTTAACTTATACACCTTTGTAAATATCAAGAGGACTTTATGGGTGAAGGGTTAGGCTTGGGTTAAAGGTAGGTGGTTGGGTTAGTGTTAGTGGTTTGTGGTTAGTAGAAAAAAAAGGCTAAAAGCGTAACAAGTGTCGGTTTTCGTAAGACTTTCTATTTTTGTAACTTTTATTTTGATGAAGCTATTATTCAAACAAAGTTATTCTTGATGAATTTGTTTGTTTTATTTTCCTTTGCTCCATCATCAACACATATTTTTTTTTTTGAAAGTCATACGAAAAATCGTACTTGTTACTAAAACAAAGGGGTAAAAATGAAAAAGGTTTTGGTGGGTAAAAAGGGTTTTGGTTTGGGTTATGAAATGAAAAGGTTTAAGCTCAAAGGGGCTAACTAGGGGGATTTTGGGTAGGTGGTAAAAAAAAGAAAAAATAATGGTGTAGAAATAAAAAGGGTTAGTCCTAATGCCTCCGTCATTTACTTACTTGGGTTTAAGTTTGATAAGGACTGGGAATGTATCGTCATGGCAAGTTCTAGAGTCGTAAGAACCAAGCGGCTATTCACACAAGAAACGAAAAATGAGCATTTAGTCTAATGATATGTAATTGTATGCTCAATAAAGGCTCAAAACTCACTTTTGTGGGAATGGGTTTTTATGTGATCAAGTATATATAATCAAATTTTAACTAAGTTTGTCATGCCTTTTCATAATTTTCTTATGTTGGTTCTTTTTGTCACGACGCTATCGGTTGTAAATTCGTAAAAATATAACCTTTTTAAGAACTTGAATTTCCCGAGTTAAACCTAGACAAGTAAAAAAAATGAAAATTTTTGAAAAAATTTGGGGTGATTAGCGGTTCAATAGAGTTTTGTGTAAGGCTTGTATTTAGGACTTGCAAGATTCAAGGTTTTAGCATCCCCCCCCCCACACTTAAATTACACATTGTCCTCAATGTGTCCCAAAAATAAGTTTTTAGGTTGATTGAATGTGTAAAAAGGTGTAAAAAGCAAAATTTTTGTGTTACTGGGCGCTGAACACGGCCCCGTGTTATCCGGGCACGGCCCCGTGTTCAAGTGCCAATAACAAAATTAAATCAAGAGAAACAGAAGCCTAGACACGGGGGCGTGTTGGGTGAACACGGCCCGTGTCCAGTTACCTGAACTAGGTTTTTTTCTGCAGACTGTGCAGCACGGGGCCGTGTTGGGTGGACACGGCCCGTGCCGAACTTACTGTAAACGAAGAAATTGTTGGACGGTCCTGTTTTTCCTGCATGGGGTGCTGGTTCAAGTTTCCCTTGTATCCTTTGTCATCTCAAGTGTGTTTTATTCCTGAAAATTAAGACTAACTAGAAAACATAAAAAAAATAATCTAAACTAAACTAAGGATAGTTCCGCGGAATGCCTCCGTGGTGCGCCACGTTTATAAGGGTCCTTGGCTAGACCCAAAGACTGGACATATGTTACCCAAGTGGGATGTATTGCATCCCATGTTATACCGTCGGAGAGCGTCATCCAAGCTTGAGTCTATGACCTTCATGTAGTTGACCGGGTCTTCGTCCTTTATTCTTTTTCCACATTCAAACTTCACTTCCTTGTACCAAAACTTTAATGTTAACGTTCCGTCATTCATATCCACCACTGCTTGGGCGGTGGCTAGAAATGGTCTCCCTAGGATGAGGGGGACAACGGTGTCTTCTTCCATATCTAGGATGACAAAGTCGGTTGGGAAAACGAAGTTGTCAACTTTTACCAATAGATTTTCAGCGACACCTTGTGGAAATTTGACGGATCTGTCGGCGAGTTGTATGCTTATCTTTGTAGGGCTTGTTGTTCCTAGGCCGAGTCGTTTGAAGATCGATGTGGGCATGAGGTTAATGCTAGCCCCAAGATCGGCTAATGCATTGCGAACGGGGGATTCCCCAATCGAGCAAGGAATCGTGAAGCTTCCGGGGTCGATTTTCTTTTGTGGAAGTTTGTTGAGTACTAAGGCGGAGCATTCTTCGCCTAAGTTAACTAATTGCAATGATTCAATTTTCCTTTTGTTAGTGAGGAAATCCCTCATGAATTTTGCATATTTAGGCATTTGGGTTAGGACCTCAATAAAAGGAATATTAACATGCAATTGTTTTAGTAAATTTTCGAATTTTGCGAATTGCTCATCGGTCTTTTGACGATTTAACCTACCGGGGTATGGGATTGGGAGAGTCTTGGTGGGCTCTTGATTTGGTGGAGAAGCCTTTTCTGGTTGAGGTGTGGGTGAAGTCGAGCTTTGGCTGAGTTGACTTCCTTCAACCGGCGGTAGCGGGGCATCCTCGGGACCCACGGTTCGGTTTCTTAATGTGATGAGGTGTACTTGTGCCTTCGGGTTGGTTTCGGTATTACTAGGTAACGCGCCTTGTGGTCTCTCGGAGAAATTTTGAGCTAGTTGATTTAATTGTTTTTCAATGTTTTGAATGCTAGCTTGTTGATTTCTAAAATTTGATTCCAATTGTTGAAATCGATCCGAGTTTTTCTTTTCGGTGTCGGAGATGAGGCGAGATACGGTATCTTCAAGCCTTTCTCTTCCACCTTGTTGAGAAAAATTTTGTGGTTGTTGAAAATTAGTTCGTTGGTTTTGTTGGTTACTACTATTGCCGGGATCTCTCCAACCAAGATTTGGGTGGTTACGCCATCCTTGGTTGTAGGTACCCGTTGGAGGACCCGACGGCCTAGGTTTGTTATCAATGTAGTTTACCGTTTCTGTTTGTTCATCTAATTCTTTCATACAACTACAATTTTCATGTGACCCACCACACCCTTCACAAGCCATAACCGAGGCCGTTTTTGTCATTTCTAGCTTTTTGATTTTCGAAGAGAGGGCCTCGATTTGGGCTTGTAAAGAGGTGCTTTCATCAACCTTATGGGCGCCCGAGGCAATAGATTTATTACCTCGGGGAGTGTGCCATTGAAAATTGGTTTGAGCAATTTCCTCAATTTGATTATATATTTCATTTGGGCGACGATTACCTAAAAGTCCCCCGGAGCTAGAATCAAGTGTTTATCTTGTGTGTGGCAACAACCCATTGTAGAAAGTGGATACTTGTTGCCACACTGCTAGACCGTGATGAAGACACTTTCTTAGTAGCTCCTTGAACCTTTCCCAAGTTTCATATAAGGATTCCCCATCCTCTTGTGAGTATGTATTAATTTCAGTCATTAATTTAGCCGTTTTAGCAGGAGGGAAATACTTATATAGAAACTTTTGGGCTAGTTCATCCCAGGTGTTTACCGAGCCAACTGGGAGGGTGTTGAGCCAAGCCTTAGCTCGGTCTTTTAGTGAAAATGGAAACATCCTAAGGTGAATGGCGTCGTTTGATGCTCCATTGATCCGAAAAGTATCACAGATTTCCAGAAAAAATTAGTAATATGTAGATGGGGATCCTCGTCCGCAAGCCCATGGAAGGTTGCGGAGTTTTGGAGCATTTGTATCAAATGCGGTCGAAGTTCGAAGTTGTTGGCTTCGACATTCGGTGCATTGATAGCGGCGCCGAGATTACCTACGGTGGGCCGTAGGTAATCCATGAGGGTACGTTGGTCCGCCATTGGAAGTGGGTCCCCCGAGACTTTCTCTTGATTTTTAGCTTTAAGTCTTTTTCTGAGAAAGCGTTTGGGTTCTTCTAGAGGTTCTTTTATGTCTCTACTAGAACTGGAGCTCATGCACTACGTAGGAGGTTCAAATGTGGCGCCTGGGTTCCAAGTCCTGCAATAAAAACAGAAAAGAACGTTGGTCAGAATGTTCACCACGGCTCCGTGCTCGGTGAACACGGCCCGTGGTCAGAGATACAGTGATTGTTTTCTGGATCCCTGTTACTGGGAGTTGGACACGGCCCCGTGTTGCACCGACACGGCCCCGTGTTCAGCTCTCTGTAACTCAGAAAATAAAAACTGCTAGTGATGATGCTGGGCACGGCCCGTGTCCGACCAGGCACGGCCCGTGCTGAGCTCTGCAGAAACAGAAAAACTAAGAAAAATCCTAAAAAAAATAAAAAAAAACGATTAGGCCGTTGATTCCTAACTTTCTTAAAATCCTTTTGTCACCGGTAACGGCGCCAAAAACTTGATGCGTAGTCGAGTGTTATATATATTAGGTGTATATTTTAAGCCCCTTTAACACTTTTTAGTCAAGTTTTAAATTTATAAAACACGATATTTACTAACACTAGACACACATATGGGCAAGTGCACCCATCGTGAGCGTAGTATAGTGTTGGTAAGATACCGAGGTCGTCCAAGGACACAAGAGCTTTTAGTACCGGTTTATCCTCAACGTCTAATCAAATCAAAAAGTTTAGAAAAATGTTTTAACTAAGAAAAATAAAAACTAACTAAAATGCTGAAAAATAAAAATAAAAAGAAAAACAGATAGACAAGATGAATCACTTGGTTCCGACTCGTATCTAGTGTAACCTTTGATTATTTCCGCACTTTTGCACTATTTTAAGAGATTATCTTAGTTATTGTAGTAGGCCCATCTTTTGAAGGTGACGTTACCCTCACCCCAGTAGTTTGAGTCAGCAAGGATACAATCCTAAAATTGTGGATTATTGGAAGATAGTTAATTAAGTTATTAATGCAAATTATGGTAGGCCCCTCTTTTGGAGGTGACGTTACCCTCGACTAAGTAGTCTGAGTCAGCAGGGATACAGTCCTAAATAGCCGGGTTATAGTATTAATAGTAGTTAACTTATGAGGGGATCAAAGAGTTTGGACCCCCGCCATCCAATACCGTTAAGTATTGAAGGAGGTCCTACTAAATTTGACCCAGGTCCATTGCAGGACCTCTAAACGCTGAACAATGGCAAGACCTTTACCAAACCGTTCCCTTAACCCTCGACCAGGTAGCCAACATACCTCCATATACACCGTGGAGATATGAATGGTGAAAATCTTTTATTTTATATAGACAGTAAAATAATGCCAAGACACCACGGACAAACGATAAGGAAAGATCACCTTCAACATAAGCAACTAGTTATTAAAGTCATTAATACAAAACCAAGTAAAAATTGCGAAAAGATTAGAAATAAAAAGTATTACACTAGACACTTTGTCTTCACCAAGTGATGTAAGAGACTTAGGCAAACATGGCCTTGATTGTCAAGAACTCTTACGATCAATCTTGGATCCCGAGACGACTCACACACTCTACGATGGACAATGGATGATGGTGGTGGATGATGGTGTTATGGTGGTGGTGGGTGGTGGGTGAAGTGTGAGAGAGGTGGTGTGCCAAGGGATGGTTTGAGCTTGAGCCAAGCACTTCTATTTATAGGCTGAACAGAAGCTCGAGCACGGCCCCGTGTCCAGTGGGCACGGCCCCGTGTCCACATCCTTCTCTTTCTTCATTTAATGCAGTTTTGTCTTTTTAGTTGACCACGCCCCCGTGTCCGCTGAGCACGACCCCGTGGTGCTGAAGAATCTTTGTACTATGAAGATTTGCTAGATTGTGCGAATCTTATAGTTGACCACGGCCCCGTGTCCGCTGAGCACGGCCCCGTGGTGGGAAATAGAAGCTTCTACCACTTTGTCTTTTCTGCTGACACTTGGGCAGGCCCCCGTGCTGGCTGAGCATGGGGCGTGTTCAGTCTTCTGTTGTCTTGTTTTGCTTGGGAAGATGCTGTCGTGGGGTCGGGCATGTCACGTCTTGTTCCTTTTCTTGTATTTATGTTAGATTTTGATGTCTTTTTGCTTCTTTTGTTAATTTGAGCTCATTTCATCCTGAAAATACAAAAGGAAGACAAAAGCACACTTTTTCCAACATTAGTACTAAAAAAGGGTTAGTTTTATGCCACAATTGATGAAATTTATATGTTGCATTTTGAACACCTCAAATACCCCCACACTTGAATCTTTGCTTGTCCTCAAGCAAAACTCTTTAATATGTGGCTATTACACTCCCAAATGGAATGGGTAGAGAAGAAGGTTTTTGGGCTTGTCGTAGAGTGTCGGGATTTCCAAGATTCTTTATTTAGTTTTATTTTTATTTATTTACAATCCTATTCGTCATGATTTATTTAAAACTTTTCATAAAGATAAATTACTTATTAGGGCATAACATGCCTCTTTAAAATTCTATTTATATACAAGTTCACATACCTCTCGGGGATCACTCAACACTCGGCCGAAGATGTATTTTTGTGGATCGCTCAAGAGCGGCATGGAACTTACTCCTACCATAAGCTTGCCAAGCAATCAATCCTTCTCCTTTTTAACTTATATACCTTTGTAAATATCAAGAGGACTTTATGGGTGAAGGGTTAGGCTTGGGTTAAAGGTAGGTGGTTGGGTTAGTGTTAGTGGTTAGTAGAAAAAAAAAGGCTAAAAGCGTAACAAGTGTCTGTTTTCGTAAGACTTTCTATTTTTGTAACTTTTATTTTGATGAAGCTATCATTCAAATAAAGTTATTCTTGATGAATTTGTTTGTTTAATTTCCTTTGCTCCATCATCAACACATATTTTTTTTTTTTGAAAGTCATACGAAAAATCGTACTTGTTACTAAAACAAAGGGGTAAAAATGAAAAAAGGTTTTGGTGGGTAAAAAGGGTTTTGGTTTGGGTTATGAAATGAAAAGGTTTAGGCTTAAAGGGGCTAACTAGGGGGATTTTGGGTAGGTGGTAAAATAAAGAAAAAATAATGGTGTAGAAATAAAAAGGGTTATTCCTAATGCCTCCGTCATTTACTTACTTGGGTTTAAGTTTGATAAGGACTGGGAATGTATCGTCATGGCAAGTTCTAAAGTCGTAAGAACCAAGCGGCTATTCACACAAGAAACGAAAAATGAGCATTTAGTCTAATGATATGTAATTGTATGCTCAATAAAGGCTCAAAACTCACTTTTGTGGGAATGGGTTTTTATGTGATCAAGTATATATAATCAAATTTTAACTAAGTTTGTCATGCCTTTTCATAATTTTCTTATGTTGGTTCTTTTTGTCACGACGCTATCGGTTGTAAATTCGTAAAAATATAACCTTTTTAAGAACTTGAATTTCCCGAGTTAAACCTAGACAAGTAAAAAAAATGAAAATTTTTGAAAAAATTTGGGGTGATTAGCGGTTCCAATAGAGTTTTGTGTAAGGCTTGTATTTAGGACTTGCAAGATTCAAGGTTTTAGCATCCCCCCCCCCCACACACTTAAATTACACATTGTCCTCAATGTGTCCCAAAAATAAGTTTTTAGGTTGATTGAATGTGTAAAAAGGTGTAAAAAGCAAAATTTTTGTGTTACTAGGCGCTGAACACGGCCCCGTGTTATCCGGGCACGACCCCGTGTTCAAGTGCCAGTAACAAAATTAAATCAAGAGAAACAGAAGCCTGGACACGAAGGCGTGTTGGGTGAACACGGCCCGTGTCCAGTTACCTGAACTAGGACTTTTTCTTCAGACTGTGCAGCACGGGTCCGTGTTGGGTGGACACGGCCCGTGCCGAACTTACTGTAAACGAAGAAATTGTCGGACGGTCCTGTTTTTCCTGCATGGGGTGCTGGTTCAAGTTTCCCTTGTATCCTTTGTCATCTCAAGTGTGTTTTATTCCTGAAAATTAAGACTAACTAGAAAACATAAAAAAATTTAGTCTAAACTAAACTAAGGATAGTTCCGCGGAATGCCTCCGTGGTGCGCCACGTTTATAAGGGTCCTTGGCTAGACCCAAAGCCTGGTCATATGTTACCCAAGTGGGATGTATTGCATCCCATGTTACACCGTCAGAGAGCGTCATCCAAGATTAAGTCTATGACCTTCATGTAGTTGACCGGGTCTTCGTCCTCTATTCTTTTTCCACATTCAAACTTCACTTCCTTGTCCCCAGACTTTAATGTTAACGTTCCGTCATTCATATCCACCACTGCTTGGGCGGTGGCTAGAAATGGTCTCCCTAGGATGAGGGGGACATCGGTGTCTTCTTCCATATCTAGGATGACAAAGTCGGTTGGGAAAACGAAGTTGTCAACTGTTACCAATAGATTTTCAGCGACACCTTGTGGAAATTTGACGGATCTGTCGGCGAGTTGTATGCTTATCTTTGTAGGGCTTGTTGTTCCTAGGCCGAGTCGTTTGAACATCGATGTGGGCATGAGGTTAATGCTAGCCCCAAGATCGGCTAATGCATTGCGAACGGGGGATTCCCCAATCGAGCAAGGAATCGTGAAGCTTCCGGGGTCGATTTTCTTTTGTGGAAGTTTGTTGAGTACTAAGGCGGAGCATTCTTCGCCTAAGTTAACTAATTGCAATGATTCAATTTTCCTTTTGTTAGTGAGGAAATCCCTCATGAATTTTGCATATTTAGGCATTTGGGTTAGGACCTCAATAAAAGGAATATTAACATGCAATTGTTTTAGTAAATTTTCGAATTTTGCGAATTGCTCATCGGTCTTTTGACGATTTAACCTACCGGGGTATGGGATTGGGAGAGTTTTGGTGGGCTCTTGATTTGGTGGAGAAGCCTTTTCTGGTTGAGGTGTGGGTGAAGTCGAGCTTTGGCTGAGTTGACTTCCTTCAACCGGCGGTAGCGGGGTATCCTCGGGACCCACGGTTCGGTTTCTTAATGTGATGAGGTGTACTTATGCCTTCGGGTTGGTTTCGGTATTACTAGGTAACGCGCCTTGTGGTCTCTCGGAGAAATTTTGAGCTAGTTGATTTAATTGTTTTTCAATGTTTTGAATGCTAGCTTGTTGATTTCTAAAATTTGATTCCAATTGTTGAAATCGATCCGAGTTTTTCTTTTCGGTGTCGGAGATGAGGCGAGATACGGTATCTTCAAGCCTTTCTCTTCCACCTTGTTGAGAAAAATTTTGTGGTTGTTGAAAATTAGTTCGTTGGTTTTGTTGGTTACTACTATTGCCGGGATCTCTCCAACCAAGATTTGGGTGGTTACGCCATCCTTGGTTGTAGGTACCCGTTGGAGGACCCGACGGCCTAGGTCTGTTATCAATGTAGTTTACCGTTTCTGTTTGTTCATCTAATTCTTTCATACAACTCCAATTTTCATGTGACCCACCACACCCTTCACAAGCCATAACCAAGGCCGTTTTTGTCATTTCTAGCTTTTTGATTTTCGAAGAGAGGGCCTCGATTTGGGCTTGTAAAGAGGTGCTTTCATCAACCTTATGGGCGCCCGGGGCAATAGATTTATTACCTCGGGGAGTGTGCCAATGAAAATTGGTTTGAGCAATTTCCTCAATTTGATTATATATTTCATTTGGGCGACGATTACCTAAAAGTCCCCCGGAGCTAGAATCAAGTGTTTATTTTGTGTGTGGCAACAACCCATTGTAGAAAGTGGATACTTGTTGCCACACCGCTAGACCGTGATGAGGACACTTTCTTAGTAGCTCCTTGAACCTTTCCCAAGTTTCATATAAGGATTCCCCATCCTCTTGTGAGTATGTATTAATTTCAGTCATTAATTTAGCCGTTTTAGCAGGAGGGAAATACTTATATAGAAACTTTTGGGCTAGTTCATCCCAGGTGTTTACCGAGCCAACTGGGAGGGTGTTGAGCCAAGCCTTAGCTCGGTCTTTTAGTGAAAATGGAAACATCCTAAGGCGAATGGCGTCGTTTGATGCTCCATTGATCCGAAAAGTATCACATATTTCCAAGAAATTAGTAATATGTAGATGGGGATCCTCGTCCGCAAGCCCATGGAAGGTTGCGGAGTTTTGGAGCATTTGTATCAAATGCGGTCGAAGTTCGAAGTTGTTGGCTTCGACATTCGGTGCATTGATAGCGGCGCCGAGATTACCTACGGTGGGCCGTAGGTAATCCATGAGGGTACGTTGGTCCGCCATTGGAAGTGGGTCCCCCGAGACTTTCTCTTGATTTTTAGCTTTAAGTCTTTTTCTGAGAAAGCGTTCGGGTTCTTCTAGAGGTTCTTTTATGTCTCTACTAGAACTAGAGCTCATGCACTACGTAGGAGGTTCAAATGTGGCGCCTGGGTTCCAAGTCCTGCAATAAAAACAGAAAAGAACGTTGGTCAGAATGTTCACCACGGCCACGTGCTCGGTGAACACGGCCCGTGGTCAGAGATACAGTGATTGTTTTCTGGATCCCTGTTACTGGGAGTTGGACACGGCCCCGTGTTGCACCGACACGGCCCCGTGTTCAGCTCTCTGTAACTTAGAAAATAAAAACTGCCAGTGATGATGCAGGGCACGGCCCGTGCTGAGCTCTGCAGAAACAGAAAAACTAAGAAAAATCCTATAAAAAATGAAAAAAAAACGATTAGGCCGTTGATTCCTAACTTTCTTAAAATCCTTGTGTCACCGGTAACGGCGCCAAAAACTTGATGCGTAGTCGAGTGTTATATATATTAAGTGTATATTTTAAGCCCCTTTAACACTTTTTAGTCAGGTTTTAAATTTATAAAACACGATATTTACTAACACTAGACACACATATGGGCAAGTGCACCCATCGTGAGCGTAGTATAGTGTTGGTAAGATACCGAGGTCGTCCAAGGACACAAGAGCTTTTAGTACCGGTTTATTCTCAACGTCTAATCAAATCAAAAAGTTTAGAAAAATGTTTTAACTAAGAAAAATAAAAACTAACTAAAATGCTGAAAAATAAAAATAAAAAGAAAAACAGATAGACAAGATGAATCACTTGGTTCCGACTCGTATCTAGTGTAACCTTTGATTATTTCCGCACTTTTGCACTATTTTAAGAGATTATCTTAGTTATTGTAGTAGGCCCCTCTTTTGAAGGTGACGTTACCCTCACCCTAGTAGTTTGAGTCAGCAAGGATACAATCCTAAAAGGGTGTATTATTGGAAGATAGTTAATTAAGTTATTAATGCAAATTATGGTAGGCCCCTCTTTTGGATGTGACGTTACCCTCGACTAAATAGTCTGAGTCAGCAGGGATACAGTCCTAAATAGCCGGGTTATAGTATTAATAGTAGTTAACTTATGAGGGGATCAAAGAGTTTGGACCCCCGCCATCCAATACCGTTAAGTATTGAAGGAGGTCCTACTAAATTTGACCCAGGTCCATTGCAGGACCTCTAAACGCTGAACAATGGCAAGACCTTTACCAAACCGTTTCCTTAACCCCCGACCAGGTAGCCAACATACCTCCATATACACCGTGGAGATATGAATGGTGAAAATCTTTTATTTTATATAGACAGTAAAATAATGCTAGATTGTGTGAATCTTATAGTTGACCACGGCCCCGTGTCCGATGAGCATGGCCCCGTGGTGGGCAATAGAAGCTTCTACCACTTTGTCTTTTCTGCTGACACTTGGGCACGCCCCCGTGCTGGCTGAGCACGGGGCGTGTTCAGTCTTCTGTTGTCTTGTTTTGCTTGGGAAGATGCTGTCGTGGGGTCGGGCATATCACGTCTTGTTCCTTTTCTTGTATTTATGTTAGATTTTGATGTCTTTTTGCTTCTTTTGTTAATTTGAGCTCATTTCATCCTGAAAATACAAAAGGAAGACAAAAGCACACCTTTTCCAACATTAGTACTAAAAAAGGGTTAGTTTTATGCCACAATTGATGAAATTTATATGTTGCATTTTGAACACATCATTCTCCTTGATCAACGACACAAACTGTTCCCAAGTCATATTGTACAATGGGATTTTCCCTGTAGCTTGGATCAAGGATCTCCACCAGGCTAAGGCCTCACCTTTGAACGATTGAGACATAAACTTTACCACATCCTTCTCAGCGCACCCGCTGATATCAACCACGGTGTCCATCTCATCCAACCATGTCATGCAGTCTATAGCTCCTTTCTCCCCAGTGAAATCCCGGGGCTTGCATGAAACATAGTACTTGTAGGAGCAACCCTTATCACAGGGTCCTTGATTTAGTACGATCCTTTGAGATGGGACACTTTGCTGATTTGAAGACTGACGATCGTCATCAACTTTCTTTGGTTCTTCCTTCTTGGAAGGTGGCTTGCTGTGAGCCTCAGAATGAGTCTTAGGCTTGGAATGCGATGCGGATAGGGTTCTACTCTGAGTCCCGCTATATTCCTGATACTGCCGTTCTTTTGCCTTTGTAACAACGTTGTCTATTAACGCTTGCAGTTCAGCACCCGCTATATTTATTCGGGCATCATCCTGATTCTCCCGTGGGTGACTGTTGATCTCATCCGAGTCAGCCATTGTATCTTGAACTGTTACATAAGATATTGACAATAATTTATTTGGGAGTTTATTAGGGAATTGTCTTTTAGGGCAATTCATTAACCATGGTAAACATCGACCATATTTGGTTAATTTGTTACTCACATTTATTTACTAATTATAAAATAATAACATTATTATTAGTGGCACATAAGGCCTAGTCACAGGGACATTTTAAATCATAAGCCATGATTTCAGAGAATCAAAGCATGAAGGTTTGAACATAGTTCTTTACCTTTTTCTGACAGGGAGTCGTAGACTACTACTGTCTTTTGTCTTATATGACAATGAGTATAGCCCGTAGGCACTATATTACCAATGTATGGTCAACATATGATCATCTTAATTGATGATTTAAACTCATGATTTATAGATCATTAAGTTAGGTTAGGAATCTTTTTGAAGAATCCATATATAAGAATGACGTGTGTGATTTTTAACTAATCACATCTGTCAGGAGCGTTAACAGGTTTTCAGATGTTAACAGGGATTCGAATCTTTTAAACAGGTTTTACCGTTTTGGCCAAGTCTTATAATGACATGCAGGCTAGGCTATACCATTGAGATTCTTATTTAATATAAAAATAGGCAGATTATTTTAAAAGGAATGATTTTGATTTATTTATTTCATATATTTATGCATATAATGACAAAAGTGAAATTTATAAACTTAACATTTCATTAAATATTAAAAAGGATTACACATTGCCCTAAACGGGACTTTTAACAGAAACAATTTGCCCACGCAGGGGCTAAACCGAAATACAAGTCCACACAGGGACCAAGTACTAAAACAGATGTCCACGCAGGGACTGAAAAGATAAGTCCACGCAGGGACTGAAAAGATAAGTCCACGCAGGGACTAAAAAGATAAGTCCACGCAGGGACTAAATACACAGATAAATGTCCACGCAGGGACTTAATTGAAATAGGAAATACAACAATACATATAGGGATTTAAAGATCCCTCTTCTTCTTCCCCTTCAACAAGCTCGCTAGGCCTTTGAGGAATCCCATGTTGTTCCTACGTTCTTCTTGGAATTCATGTTCCACCCGACTTAGTCTTTGGAGGATTTCCTCCTGTTCTGGTGGGGAAAATCGTGGTGGCTGCGAGTGCTGTCGAATCGGAGGTCGTGCAGGTATTTGGTACCCATGAGTTGGATATCCCATTCCCCAAGGGGTTCCATATGGTCCTTCAGGATGAAGGGCGAGGTAGTTTGATGCCACTTGGTAAGGGTCTTCAGCATAGTTATAATGCGTGTGAGTCGGTTGTTCAAACGGATTGTACGCTGTTGACCCAACGTACGTAGGAATCGGGTTACCAAAACCCATTGGTGGCGGCTGTGGTGCAACTGGTGTAGAACTCACCTCTGGAATTGGGTTTGAGGGCCCACCCATCTGTGGGTCTTCATGCAGTGGCGGGTAGTGACTGCCACTTGAGTGATGGGGGGTGCTGAAGTGAAAATCCTCTCCTCGCGCAGATATACGTGCGCCCGTTCTCCTACGCCTTGGTGGTTCTGGAGGTGCTTGATGAACTGGTGGCGGTGGAGGCGGTGGCGTGACAGCCACGAAACGTGAATCCCCAGAGGGATCCAGCTGCTGCTGCTGCTGGTGAGGTTATGAATGGTGCGAAGGTGTGAAGTACCATTCATGTTGGTTAAACCTCGCTTGAAAACTGTCTGGACCACCGTAGGGTGATCCGTGGAAGGATGAACCATCAGAGACCTCAATAGGATGGTTGGGGGTACCGCTTGCAGGTTCGACGGGATCCGTGTCCTCGTCCATGTCCATGTCCATTGCATTGTCTTCCGAGAAGTGATCCTCTGGTCCCAATGGGTTAAAACCCACTGGTTCTTGAATAAAATTTGCCGGGTTAAACCGGCCCTGAAAGACAGGAGTGGGGTTGCCAAAGGAATTGTGCGAAAGGAATCGCTGGAGAGGTATATATGAAGGTTGTGGGTTATCGAGCTCGTTTTCCTAGTGCGGCCCAAAAGAATGACGATAGGGAGGTGTTGAACTGTGCGAGACGGACCGTCTAGCGGGCTCAAAAAGGATCCTCATGTTTCCCTGAGGATCGGCACTCGCAGTAGTAGAAGGAGCTCGCCGGTGAGAAGACCAGGCCTCGTGATCGTTGGGGGCCGTGATTGGCCCCTTGCCTCTTCCTCCTCTTCTGAATCTTGGCGGCATATTTTCTGTTAATAAAAAAAATACAACAAGAAATATATAAAGGACAAAGTTAAAATAAAAAAAGCAAATTTGGATTTCTCCTATGTTCTTTGTCTAAACTCGAAAATTTAGGAATGTGCAATTGTGTCATTGAGATTAAACACAAAAGGCTAGTGTTTAATTCACTCAATGTTGGCTCTGATACCAACCTGTCACACCCCGATATTTCTACGTATTACCGGTGGGCCCGGTGGGGGAGTATCGTGACGTGGTTGGTAACATTATAGTCAAACAACACAATATTTAAATGCACAGTGGAAGCAAAGATAGATATATTTCAACTTTAATAAATTGTAACATCAAGTATCACAAATAGTCGAAAATAATCCACAGGTGGATCAAAATAAAAATGGAAACATTGTTCAACAGTTTTGACATCCAAGCTTGCGAGACTTATTGTGGACGCTAGGAGAAAGCCAGCCTAGTTCGCATAGTACCTGCACTTAACCTTTTTGGGAAAATATGTCAGTTTACACTGGTAAATACAATTAACTGACTCAGTTGAAAAGGTTTAATAAAATTGATTTGAATGCACGTGGCACAAACTTTTTATAACTTGGGATAATTATTTGCATATAATCTTGTAAAAGAATTACATGATACTTATGCGTTCAGTATCCCGATCTGTAGACCGGGTTAAAGATCAATAGACACACCACATTATTTATTTATTTTGGCACTGACAGGTGTACGCCTACACCCCGTGCTTAGGTCGTGGCCATTTCGTAAAATGATGCCAAGGATATCCGGGACATGGTCATTAACCCCCCAAAGGCTTTAAGCAAACAAAACATTTCAAAACGAAGCATATCAATGATTTAACCTCTATTCGATTAAAGATTCAATGCCCGACCAAGCGGTATTTTATATACCATACCCCAAGCCCGTATAGGGAAATAAGTTAAAAGTATTTACCTTTGCAAGTATCAATCACAAAATAGCAAGTGAGTGTAGCTTTTACCGGGTCTCCTATTCTGGAACGAAGGTTTATAATAACTATTAGAATCCTAATGGGTCTTTAATTAAGCCTAAACTTAGACCGGTTAGTTTTAAATAAAGATACGGTTCAAACGCACGATTAAGCTAAGACCGGGATAGAATGTGTCTTAGACCCGACAAGTTTGAAGACTTGTGTAATATGGGCAATCTAAACACATCCTGGATTTTGAGATAAAAACGAAAACTTTTGACCCGTTTCGGCTAATTTATGCAAACTAGTTACATAAACCGAACCGAACGCGTAAGAAGCGTAACGGGTAACCGTAAGAGTCGCTAACAGGTTTCCTAAGTTAATATGCCTTAAATATGTTGTGATATCAGTAGGATACCTTCCATTATGCCCAAAACGAGTTTAATCTCAATTTAAGCCCCGTGGTGGTATTTTGGTCATTTTAAAGGTTATAAAAGAGGTTAAATGAAAATTTGAGATTCGGTTCCGAATACATCAGTAAAATGACTTATTTTAATAGGTCATATCAGTTGTGATAAGTCTTATATGACAAAAATGGTTTTAAACATAAACTATGTGTTTAATACGCGTAAAAAGCCGTTTTAGGCGATTTCCGGGTTATACAGGAAATCTAAGTTTTCTGATCAGGTTAATAAGTTCAAAATACTTTATTTATTATTTAAAATCAGTATCAATTGGATTGGTGTCAAAATATTATGTAGAACTCATTTTATGACCGAAAAGGGTATAATCGGTATTTACCGAATCAATGCCATAACCTTAGGTTATGAGCAGGTTAAAAATAATTAAAAATATTTAAAAATCTCAAAATATTATATTACATCGGTGGGTAAAAGGTTTGGTGTCAAAAATTGGGTTTAGATAGGCTTTATGCTAATGACGCCGTTTAATTACTAAAAAGCGTTATAATTACGTCATTGAGCATAACTCCTAATCTAGACCTCCAACTGATGTGAAAATTTAGGGACATGTTTATAAATCAGTAGCAAAGATTATTGTCCTTTCACATTTCCAAAATTCTCGTTTTATGGTCAAAAGGGCATTATGGTCAACTTTAAGCATTTAACGGAAACGTGTAAACGAATCGGACAAACAACGAACCAACCACAGAGGGTTATACCAACATGCAACCTGGTCCTAAGTAAGTCCTAAGGCATTTCCAAACTCTACTAAAACGGGTCAGAACTGAAGTCAAAGCAAAAGTCAAAGTTTTGCGACTTTCGGTTTCGAACCGGGTCTAAACAGAAATTTGTCGGATCAAACAAGCTTAGACCAGTTCTTATACTTATTACCAAGTTATATGAGTGGTAAAATAGGTTACATGCCTTCTACATTGCTAATTACATGTTAATTCGCAAATTAAGCTTCTGTTGACTTTTTCTAATAAACTTTGACCTGACAAATGGTCTAGTTAGAGTGGGAATCAGAGGGTGCCCTTTAAGGGTTTAATGCCCACATAATTACCAAATTATAACTACCTTCAATTCGACTAATCACTGGACCATTAATGATTAATCGCTAAGTCAAACGTTAATTACGACGGTTTGACTTTCAAGCTAATAACTAAGTAAAACTTGGTTAAGGAAGGTCAAGGGTACTTACCAAAGTCTAATGCACGACTAGGGATGACTTGGGTCTGCTCTTATGCTCCAGGAAGCTCCACAATTGCAGATGGAAGGTGTGATCACAATGTTGCAACATGAGGGCCTTTTATAGTGCTTAAAACTCACTAGATTGTTGACAGCCAAAGCTACAACTGATTATGGATCACCCACAAGTGTCCCTAAGTGCCTAGGAATTATTAGGGGTCGCCCATGGAGTGAAAATGTCTTCTAAAGTCGGTTATTGCGCTTAAACAGACTGTTGTCCCAACTTTCTGTATCTGGGGATCGGACGCGGCCCGCGTAAGTCTCTGTTAAGGCCTACGCGGCCCGCCTGAGTCCTGCTGTCAGATTTCAAACTTTTCCATTATTGCATCCTTGGCTCTTGGTCCTTCGAAAGGGAATTCCACTTTATTTCTTGCATTATGAGCCCTCTAAATTTACCTATAAGGGCTTTAAGACTTATACCCACTTTGTTAAGTCCTTGGTTTGCTTTGTGTTTACCCGAAAAGTCATAATTTTCAACGTTGACGCTTTAACCCCTTATATACGAATTTGATCATAACTTTCTCATACGATAACGAAACTTTATGAAATTTTTATCATGTATTCTAGTGAGCATAATTTACCGTTACAAAGCTTCGGGTTTGCTAAAAGGTCACTCAGAGGTATAATTTAAACATGTTGACACATTTAACCCCTGTAGTTTGTAATCTCTTACTTTCTTTCATATTTAGCTTCGTATGATCAATGATTTATTCGTTTGAAGGTATAAACATTATGTAGGTTTATTGTAAAGTATATTTATCCATTGTTGACAATTTGAACCCTTATATTCACATACTTTTCATGTTTGTCAACTTTAGTCCCTCTAGAGTATTCTTTCACACGTTCAAGCTTATGACACGTGTCAATACATTATAGGACGTGAATTTTCGAGGTGTTACATACGGATACCCAATCGAGCCAATTTCTACTTACAACCGAGTGGACGCACGATTTCACTTAGGCATTTTAACAAACACCTAGTGGGCATAATTTTTACACATTTATAAACTAGTTCATAACTATTTCTACCAAGTTTAACATTATTTTCAATTCCATTATATCTAGCATACTTAACAACCCTAGATTCACTTTATGGAATTCAAACAACCCCCATTTCATACTCAAAATTCTAGCGTTCTTCCTTATTCTACAAAACCCATTTAACACCTAAGTGGGTGATTAGGAAGTTCATAGTTATGAACACAATTTCATAAATTTATTGACTAGGGTTCGTTTCTAAACATGGGTTCATACTAGTTTCACCCAAACATCAATCATTCAAGCTTGAATTTCGATTTTCATAAATTCATCAAGAACCTCAACTTCACGAATATCAAAAATTCGACATACCTTATGATCCCCTTGTCTTGGTGATCGTTTATACGTGTTCATGCATTCAATTTGGGCTAGATTTGGCATTCAATTTGAAGAAATTTGTAGATTAGGGTTAGGTTGAAGAACCTCTTGTTCGCCCCCTGTTGTCTGCGACCAGAACACACACTTAGGTGTGTGTTTTGGTGTTTTATTTTTTATTGAATAAAACCCTCTTTTGCTTTAGCCAACTTTAGCCCCTTAACTAATAAAGTTTTGTAAAAGTGTCATTAACTAAGTTTCATTGGCATTTTATAACACTTAACTAACTAGGATGTTCTTCCAAGTTACTTAGTGGGTTCGGGAAGTCATAACCCATTTTATTTTAAGTCCCGTTAACTCGGGCCTTCTATATAATTTGTTTTTTCAAAGTATTTATCCTTTTTTTTAATTAACATAAAGTTTATTTATTTAAATCTCAATATTTACCGGGTTAATTTTTACCACTAACGGTATTTTACCCGTCGTAACTATTAACGTGGTTCGATTACCAAACCCGTTTTTGGGGTGTTACACATGGTGTTTTTTTCGTAATTGTATCTTTTTTTTGCGATTCATTGTCTTTTTTCATAGCTCGGCGTTGTATTAACATTATGTTATATTTTGCTAACTGTTGTGTTATATTATTTTATGATTCATTGTGTTTTTATACTCATCCTAGATTTAAGATACTTTATATGATAACTTTATTCATACGTTATATACCTCTTTGTTCGTAAAAAGTAAACTTAGCATAATCCTACATCTAATTTGAAACATCTTCTCCCCGCTCAAAATTTCTATGGTTTTTCTTTACTAAAATAAATTAAATTGTATGTTCTAGAGTATTTAAAATTTGAATCACTATTATTATAATTATGTTGGTTAACGTTAAAATCAATTTTATCACGAGACCGTTCCCCATGCACAGGAATTGGATAGAATCCGTAAATCTTCGACCCTCGTTAGGTTTGAACTCCGGATTAAAGTCTCGATTCGTCCTTTCACCCAGTTGTCCCTTGAAAATGACCCAAACGGGAATCGAACCTACGTCTCCACTAGGGAGGGTGGTCTTTTTGACCGGTGAACCAACATCATTTATGTTTTAAGATCAACTACTAAATATCTTTATCAAAACATGACTAAATTGCAATTTGTGTCTAAATAAGAAAATATCATAACAGGTATGTCTACAGTGATGATGAACATGAACACGGTCACACCTCGTCTTTTTCATTCGTCTCAGATATGCAAAACCATGAAAAAATCGCTAGAAGGATATAGAAACCAGAGTATCTGAAACACTTTCTGATGTTCAAGTCATAAGAGTATAAGAATGATAGTAGGTAGAGAGAGTTTGGGGAGGAAAACAACATGCCTGAATGTTATGGAGGAGGCTTATATTTATAGCGACCTTAGGGTGAGAGGGGCACTCCCCTATTAGGGGAGTCCCCTCTCTTACGCACACCCAATTACGTTATGCCACGTCAACTCCCCTCACACCCTAATTTGATGGCGGCACACCCCTCTTAGGGGACTTGGTTTTTTTATTTTTTGTTTTTGTTTTTTTATTTGTTTTTTTAACTCTGGCCTGTTAAGATAGGACTTATATGAACTGGGCTTAACCTACTAGGTTTTTGTCCACTTAGAAGGATACGTCTGTCATGTCCTTTATGCATTTAAAAAAAAATTATGAAACATACCCTTCTAAATAAACAATTACACATACTACCATTCGTTTATTAAAATTTTCTTTTAGGTTATGTTTTTTACTAACTAGCTTCCAATTTTCTAACAATAAAAGTTTATGGACGTTTACCTCTAGTTGTTTTGCTAGACCCGACAACATATTCAAGACGTATACTTTTGGTTGTTTTGCTAGATAGACCCAACACCAACTTGACTTTCCTTTTGAGATAACCCATCTTAAGCAGTCTCAAAACTTAGGTTATCCCCCAAGACACTGCCCTTATCCTCTTCATGCCATCCTTCATTTGCCTTCGAGTTTCAACATCTGTCTTAATTAGTTTTATATTGGCTTATGCCTGCTACGAAAACACCATTAGATTTCAAAGTAGCATGATCTAATTCAAAAATTTTCCCCAATTGAGCGCATCTAGCATATCTTTTGACAGTAACAGGATCACTATAACTGACTCTATTGAGTTCACCACCATAGAACTCAGCAGGTATACCTACTTGTTCAACAATATACTTAGATTCACATTTGACCAAGATAGAAACTGAACTTGTTTCAATTTCCATACTAATACGTCTGGGTGTTCTTTTCAATGTGCTGCTACCATTCTTATCAGAATTTGATCCTCTTTAAAATCGTTCATTGCCAATTGTTGGTTAGTGAACTTTACATTTACATCAGTAATGAACCTAAAGTCTCTCATATCTTTTTCGGTATCATTAATAGTATTGCCCTCATCTAGAATGAACCTAAAGTCTCTCATATCTTTTTTAGCATCATTAATAGTATTGCCCTCATCTAGTATGAAGACAATGTCATCAGCCTCATTCTCATTCACATCATCAGCCTCGTCACAAACATTTGTTGGGATTTGTGGTGTACAATTTTAATTTTTAATAATATCACATTTTATATATTTATTAATATCACATATTAATGGCGGTGGAAGCGTGTACATAGTTTAATCCTATTAAATATCCCGTCAGTGATCCAATTGCAATTCGTATAAATTATTATTCCAACCATAGGGTGTTCATGAAAAAATATACCTTTTGACGAGTACCAAAGATACCATATGATGGAAGCAAAGAACGTCACACTAGATGACACATGGTCATGAAACCCGAGCTCCCAAATCAACTCCTTGAAACGAACTCATAATACCGGTAACCTGAACACGTAGACCCCAGAACACTTCACAGTAAACAAAATTAGTATGCAATTAAATATGTTAAAACGACCTTATACAAACACAGCTATGTACAAACTTATCTTCGACTAACAAAATGAAACATAGTCTTTTTTAATCTAAAAGTTGTTGTATACTTGAATTAGTTTAATCAGACTTTAAACAAACACACCCAAACAAATCGTTCAACTTGTTTACGGCTGCACATGCAACTATGCAAGCTATGACACTAAAAAATAATAATAAAAAAATCATTTTGAATGACGCCAAATAAGCTAAGCAATTTTTTAAACATATCTCAAATTTAAATATATTGTTTTATATTAAAAAAATATTAAAAAAAGAGTTGAGTTATCCTACAAAGTCTCCTAAATCTAGGAATGGTGCAAAGACACAATAACGAGCAAAATATAACACAATGCCGAACGATATAACACAATACCGATGACCAAAGACACAATGAATTCCAAAAAAGACATAATGAAAAAAAACACAATACCAAATGAAAAGACATGATGATCTGGAACATAAATTATAAAATCTACAAGTTAAAAATTCCAATTCCAATACAAAAACATAAAATCTAAGATCGTAGAGTTCAACCAGATATTCTAAATGACACTAATATAAGTTCTATCGAAATCTGTCTGATACCTTTCCTATGACTTCTTTTGTATATGTATAAAACCTTTTCCTTAAAAAATACAAGTAAAATATTGATAATATCGAATTCTGTTTCATATATTTTTATCTCACATCTAAATTACCCTAAAAACATACATGCATCACTCATATTTATATACTATTAATTTGAAATATTTGTGTGCATGTTTGGTTATAAGTTGTGTTTAAATACTTGTACCTTAATCAAATATAGGTTGTAAGTTGTGCTTAAGTGGTTGTATCTTAATCAAATAATAATGGTTTCACTACCTTACCAAATTCAATATGTTTTGTATTCATGTATGGTTGTAAATTGTGCTTAAGTGGTTGTACCCTAATCAAATAATGGTTTCATTATCTTACCATATTCAATCGGTTTGATTCATTCAAAGTTGTGTTGTTTTATTTGTAAATTATTATTATTTATAATAATCTAATTAATTTAGCCAAGATCTTGTATAAATATAATTTGCAACATATTGATGCAATGGTTGTTGTAATGTATGCATTACGGTTTGTATAGTGGTAATGATATATATTATATGTAGATTACGATGAACCTGTCAAACGGGAAAAAATAGACGCGGGTACATCGTAACACGCGAGTCCTAGATCAACTTAGTTATTTTATTTTTGTTTTACGATTCGGTTTAATTTTTTTGCATTAACACCTCAACTTCAGTGTCGGTGATCGCTAACAGTAGTGTGCCATTAGTGCTCGCCCCCGCCGCTACGCGGGGAGTGCTTAATATTAGTTTAATTTATTTCACAACAAAATGAAATTTTTTAGCACTCACACACCAAAAAACCATCAGAGTGAACACACTTTCCGAAAATCATGCAACAGGTGTCAAACATTTTCGATGCTTCTCATCATCACGTTAACATCATCCTTCACAACAAAACCAATCACCATTGATGCAAGATTCTTTCCTCACATCTATACATTTTAAATCTTTAAAAAAGCCCCAATTTTTATCCACCTATATAGGTTAAAAATTCAAGAATCCTATCAAACCTGCTTTTGATTATTTACCCTTTGGTGGGTTATTTGCAAGAATCACTTTCAAGAAAGTCACCATATAATAAAGGTGTCACCCTTTTGGATCTAGATTAAAAAAATGTAATTTTGCCCTTGTTTTGTTTAATCTATTTTGTTCCCCATTATATTAATGCCCCATTAATTAATTGGTTGAAATATCTGTGTCTCCTCTTTGCTAGATGTCGATGTTTATTTGACCTCTGTTTTTTCTTGTATATGCATAGATAGATATACAGTTGTTAGATTATGGTTGGGGAAATAATATTAATTGCGTATTAATAGCTCACTCATAGTTCTTGTTATTCTTATTTTTTCTAGGACAGTTGTGGGATCTGAATTCTTATGGGTGAGTTCTAGATCTGTTAGTCTGTTACCATTCTTATAAGTTGTTTTTTTTTTTTTAAATTAATTGTGCTCAGGTGTTTCTGCATGTGTGTTTTTTATGTTTACTGTTGCAGATTGAACATTCAAGAATATTAATTTTCTTGCCCCCTTTTCTTCCAAGACACATTTTTGGGGATTGGCTTGATTTTAGGAGTGATGATTGAAAACTGAAATCTGGGTCTTGTTATAATTTGGATTTGGGGAAAAGGGTATTGTTTGATTGGGTGAATAATGGGATCTCATCAGCATCATGATCTTGTGCCATTAGCTGCATTGATCAGTAGAGAAATGAAAAGTGAGAAGATGGAGAAACCGACTGTTCGGTACGGCTATGCGGCTCAATCGAGGAAAGGTGAAGATTATTTCATGATGAAAACCGATTGTGTACAGGTTCCTGGTCAACAATCGACAAGTTTTTCAGTTTTCGCGGTATGGGGTTCTCAATGTTTTTGTCTGATATAACACTACTAAGATCAGATCCATGAGTTTTCAGTTATATATAACACTACTAATTATTTTGTAGGTATTTGATGGTCATAATGGGAATGCTGCAGCATTATATTCAAGGGATAATCTTTTAAACCATATTTTGAGCGCGATTCCTCGTGGTCTCGGACGTGAAGAGTGGCTTCAGGCGTTACCTAGGGCTTTAGTTGCCGGTTTTGTCAAGACCGATAAGGAGTTCCAGAGCAAAGGCATGCACATGTCACCCCTGTTCCTAGTTGTAGTTTTTAATAAATTAGTTTAACTCATGGTTGACTTTTTGCAGGTCAAACTTCAGGAACGACGGCAACCTTTGTAATTGTTGATAGATGGACAGTAACGGTTGCATCGGTTGGGGATTCCCGTTGCATTCTGGATACACAAGGTGGTGGTGTGTCTGTTTTGACTGTTGATCATAGACTTGAAGAGAATCAAGAGGAGTGAGTCAAATCTATAAACGTTGACTTCTTGTGGAGTATAGTTTTTTTTTTTCTTTTGCATGGTTAAAGCTAGTAAAAGTGTTACTAGATGAAAGACGTTGATTATGTTGTAGTGTTATTTCAGAAGAGAACGCGTAAAGGCTAGTGGCGGGGAAGTTGGGCGGCTCAGTATCTTGGGCGGTGCTGAGGTACGAGGTTTTACTTAATTAAAGAAGATAATTTTTTCCCTGAATTTGAACGTAATTCTAAATATGTTTCGACAGATCGGCCCCCTTCGTTGTTGGCCAGGAGGTTTATGTCTTTCTAGATCGATCGGGGACATGGATGTCGGAGAATTTATAGTTCCCATACCATATGTAAAGCAAGTCAAGGTAACCAATTAAGTAACAAACCGTTAGTGGTTAGTGTCTCTGTAGACAATTTGCTTTTAATCTCAGTTTTTGTGGGTCTCATTATGTTTCTAAAGGGACCCACAGTTTGTTTTTTTTTTCCTTCTATTTTTCTAACACCATGGAAATCATGTTTTGGTGCAAAAGTTATCGAATGCTGGTGGAAGGCTTATAATAGCTTCCGATGGCATTTGGGATGCCGTGCCATCGGAGATGGCTGCAAAGTCTTGTCGGGGTTTGCCTGCTGAACTTGCTGCTAGGCAAGTTGTGAAGGTAATTTCTTTATTTAGTATTGAGTAAAATGCCATTTTCGTTCCTAAGGTTTGGCCACTTTTGCAACTTTCGTCCAAAGGTTTGTTTTTTCGCATCTGGATCCAAAAGGTTTGAAATCTTGCCATTTTCATCCGACTCGTTAACTCCATTCATTTTTTAACGACAATCAGGGGTATTTCCGTCATTTCGTCTTGCCATTTTGATGTAAATAAACAAAACAAATAACTAGAATGACGAAAATGCCCCTGACTTAACGGAGAAAAACGGATGGAGTTAACGAGCTGGATGAAAATAGCAAGATTTCAAACCTTCTGGATCCAAATGCGGAAAAACAAACCTTTGGATGAAATCGCAAAAGTGGCCAAACCTCAGGGACGGAAAAGACATTTTCATCTTAAATATTTTACATAGGGGTGTAAACGAGCCGAGCCCGAGCCCGACAAGGCTCGAGCGCGGCTTATCATGTTTTTATGAAGTTCAAGCTCGGCTCGGTTTGAGCCTACTTATTTGAGCTCGGCTCGAGCTATTTTGAGAACAAGCTAAAAGCTCGGCTTGAGCTTGCTTCAATATCGCTTAAACGAGCCAAAGCTCGGCTTGAGCTCGGCTCACCAATGTTATCATCATTATTATTATATTATATAAAAAAAGTAAAATTTTGTTTGGGTTCGTTTAGGCTCGCGAGCCTTAACGAGCTTTGTATCTCATGATCGAGCTCGGACTCGATAACTAAACGAGCTCTATTACAGGCTCTAGCTCGAGCTCGGGCTTGTTAAAGCTCGGTTCGTTCGAGCTTTTAACCGAGCGATAACGAGTATCTCTCGAGCCTCTAGGCTTGTTTACACCCTTACCTATACATATTGACTTTGGAGGTCAAACCTAGTAATATGTAATTTACACATTTTACCTTTGGATTGGATTTCATTTTTAAACACAACCCCAAATTAGTACCTGTATTTGGTACAATACAAATGGGTTATCATCCATTTTGCTTAAACATTTAATGTTTCAAACCAATTATGAATTAAA
The DNA here is from genome assembly GCA_030545235.1 of Helianthus tuberosus. Lineage (NCBI taxonomy): Eukaryota > Viridiplantae > Streptophyta > Magnoliopsida > Asterales > Asteraceae > Helianthus > Helianthus tuberosus. The sequence goes on along the minus strand of CM060420.1, from coordinate 129,120,550 downwards.
ACTTTAGTCTGTTGACCCAAAAAGTCATATGATATTAGTTTCTGACTGGTGCTGGTATGGTTGTTTTTTCAGGAAGCATTAAGAACAAGGGGATTGAGGGATGATACAACCTGCATAGTTGTGGACATAATTCCTCCGGACAACGCGATGCCGCCACCATCCCCACCGCGTAAAAAGCAAAGCAAGCTCAAAGCTTTCTTTCTCAGAGCAAAGTCTCTTGGTTCTACTAGTAAAATGTCAAAGAAACTGTCTGCTGTAGGCATTGTTGAAGAACTTTTTGAAGAAGGTTCAGCCATGCTTGCCGAAAGGTCAGTTTGTCTTGTCACATGATCTTTATTATTTATGTTTTATCAACACAATGAAAGATGTCAATGATGATCTTAATTGAATTATTTAAAGTCTTTATTGGTGTGTTTTCAGTATCGCTGACGTTTTAAAGATGTCCCAAAATTATCAACTTTGGTTTTGGTCTACAATTACCCAGTTAACCATTATTACCTAAGGGTCTTTTTAGAGTAAATTGCCAAAATCGTCCCTTAGGTTTGTCATTTTCATCCAAAACAACTTTTTTGTACCATATAATCCTTCACTCTTGGGATTTTTTGCCATTTTCATCCAAACGTCTGACTTTTTTTGCCAAAATCGTCCATGAGATTTGAGACTTTTTGCCATTTTCATCCAAATGTTTGATAGAAAAAATAAAGCAAATTAGATTTTTGGATGAAAATGGCAAAAATCCCAAAAGTGAAGGACTATATTGTACAAAAAAAGGTGTTTTGGATGAAAATGACAAACATGCCCAAACCTCAGGGACGATTTTGGCAATTTACTCGTCTTTTTATTTATGCATATAAAATAATAACAAATGCTCGTATATCTAACAGTTAGATATATGACACGAACCTAACACGGAATTCGCGGGTTTGGGTTTAGTCTAAACAAGTTCGGGTCAGTTTCAGGTTAAACCTGCGAACCCGTTTATCTAAACGGGTCGGTTCGGGTCAACCAGGTCGGTTGGTGGGTTGACCCGTTTAGCCCATTTATATTATATTATATTTTTTTAAAATATGTTTTATGTCATAAATTAAATTGGGTGCGTATTTTATGCCATAATTACAATGTAGAAAGAGAAATTGGCATGCCATGATTATAACTTAAAAAGAGAAATTGACATAAGTTTTTGCAATTTAAATGTAATTGTATTATATACATTTGTGTGTTTTTGTAGTAAATTTTAATTTTAATATACAAATTTGCAGAAACAAATTAGAAAATAAAAAAATTGGGTTGAACGGGTCATGTTCGCGTTTGTCTAAAATTTCAGGTTCAAGTTGAACCCACCAACCCGCGAACACGACCAGTTTAGCACCCCCAAACAACAAAAGACGGGATATAGTTCGTTTTATCACAAATGATGATCTTAATTGAATTATTTAAAGACCTCTGTACTTCATGTTTGAGGTGGCATATTACTATATTAGTATGGTGATAAACATTTTATTTGGATATAATGTAGATTGGGGAATGATGAGACGGGCGGTTCATCAACATCGGGTCTTTTCATTTGTGGTATCTGTCAAGTTGACATCGCAGCAAGTGAAGGCATATCGGTTCATGCGGGTTCCATCTTTTCAACAAGCTCAAAGCCTTGGCAAGGTCCTTTTCTGTGTGCGGATTGTCGTAATAAGAAAGACGCAATGGAAGGAAAACGACCAAGTGGAGTCAAAGTCACCTAACACCCACATTTCTTTCCTTCCATTAGTTTAACTTTAACCTCCTATTTTAGTAACTAAACTAAACGGTTCGTTTGAATCAAGAGTTGGCATGTATATGTGGTAGTTACAAATAATGAGTTGTAGCATCTGATGTGATGAGAATTAATGTAGGTGTTGAGAGTGCTTATTATTTGGTAAACTTGTTGATATGAGTTTTGTAGTTGAGAATAAATAAGTTAAGACTGATTGTTTCTATGCTCTTTCATTTGGTCAAATTTCTTTGAAATTGTGTTACAGAACGACGAAAAGTCGAAAAGTGTGAAAATTGCTCAAGAACACAAGTATACAATGAATTACTTGAAATTAACTCAAATATAGAGGGTTCAAGAATTCAATACATGCTTTCAACACAAATATTCTTGAAAGACCCTTGTGCAGATAAACAATTCATCTATGCATCTCCCCTCCAACAATTAGATGAAGATTAACAACAGAAAATTTCACCATGATTAGTAACAATGGTAACACACAATCTTCAAGAACATACACTAAATGAATAAAAAAAGTCAACTTTGATCCTTGTAATTTACAACAATGCTGAAGCCCTTTAAGATCTCACTTCAGCATGACATCACCCAACTATCTTTATTAACAACAGCCCTGAAAAACAAATGAACACAACTTTAAAAAATAGATTGACAGTAGCGGTTGCATCGGTTGGAGATTCCCTTTCAAGTACCGTCGTTTCAATTCCAATGATACATGACAGTAGTTTGAGTGAGATCAACTGCAAATTGAAAAAATGAGAAAATACAATATGAAGGATGATCATGTAATATGTTTACAGTCAAACTTGATTCTGGTAGTTACATTTTTATACTTGAAAAGTGCATTTGACCAGAAAAGCTGTAAGGTACTTATGAATAATTTGGCTTCTCAAACTCCTGCTTTGTTTGCCATTTCAGCTTCAAAAATGTTTTTTTTTAACTATGTTGCAGAGATGGATGCTTATTTTGACCAACCTAATTACAACAGATGGAGGAATCACTAGTTCTGCTACAGCAAACATATCGGCAATGCAACAGCTTCAGGTAGATGTGAAGTAATACAGCTGCCAGGAATGACATATTATGGCAACGGAATATCTAATCTCGTTTCTGTTGTTGCTTCTCTAGTTTATTTCCAATGTCACCTTCATGTTATGAGTGCTGGGGAAATTGGATTTATGAGTCACTTTCCGAAATGAGTATTTTGACCCGTAAATCCAAAAGTAGCTTAAAATTATCATCCCCCCCCAATCTCTATCAAGCTGGTCCAACTATGAGTCAGCTAGCTCTTGAATCAGTTGTAAATATCATTAGCCATCCAAACTTGACCAGAATATATTCTGAATGATGCCAAACTTGACCAATATATATATATTCGAATACAAAAGGATAAATTGGGGGTTGATGCATTGGTCAATAAGAACAAAATTATAAAAAGTTAGAAAACAACCAAAGTTGTTTTTTTTTTTTAGTGTCATATACAACTGGAAAGGCTGAGTTAGATTGTGAAAGCTTGTAACATGTTAATCACATAATAACTCAGGTCCAAAGAGTTGTTGAGAAAAAGACACAGAGGAAGAAGATGTGATTCATGTATATAATACGGGTGATAATTTAGGTATTATCCAACCTTTTCTGTCAAAGACATTTGAAATGATCATCCTCTTTCTCTTCTTCATGTTTGTTATCCTCTCTTGTGACTCTGCTAAAGACCACAACATTTCTAAGCCTATCTGCCCAGAGAGTTTTAACTGTACAGGTCTTGCTCAATTCAAGTACCCGTTTTACAATGTCACTGACACGCGATGTGGGTTGATCAAGGTCAACTGTACTACAAAAGGTGCAGTAGTTGAACTCGGAGGAAGGTCATGTGAGATCATTAGCAAGTTTGATTCTGATTCTTCCTTCACGATCCGTAATAGAACATTCGAAGAACTCATCGAAGCTAAAAGTTGTGAGGCACTTAATAATTTCACTTCTTCAACTCCTCTTTTGTTTTCCATTTCAATAGCTCCCTTCATCACTCTCTTTAAATGCACAAAGAAGAACCTCAGTTACACTCAACAAATGGATGCTTATTTCAAGCGACCTACTTACAGTAGCTACAACCTTTGCAAAGATCACAATTTCTACTATAATTATTCAGTCAACAATGAATCAGTTCCAAGTGATCTCCCACATTCGTGTCAAGTAATACGACTGCCGGCGTTGTTAGCGCCAGGCCCAGATGGCCCTGGAGTAAATTACAACAAAACATTTTCTCTTATCAATTCGTATTTCGGTATTTCATTTCATTTCATCTGTCACCTTCCTGTTTTGTGTGTCAAAGAATAGGCGGCCAGTGTTATGCTCGCTATGGAATATTTCAGTGTTTAGACGCTAAACAGGGTAATTATTTTATATATACATGTAGTACAACCAAGACATGTATACATAGACAGAAAAAAACCATAAGTTTTGTTATACATAGAATATAGTTGATATCTGAAAAGCAAAACAAGCAATTCAAACATGGTAATTGAATAATTGTTTTTTTTTTTGTAGATGCAGGAAGAAAATAAGGTGAGGGTCTGATTTAAAGTGTAAAAAACACATTATGCATCATTTTTTGTTGCTATAAAATAAAACTGGTGCATCAGTATTATTATATATGTGTTGCATATATTCATACATTAATGTAACACTTTAATGATTTTCATCACCATTTTACATTATTGTGCAAAAAAAATGATAACCATTTGTTTGTAAACTGATGAACACCGGCCAGAAAACATCGCTCTTGTTTTCTACCCCTTTTACCATAAGCTTCCTTTCCCCCAAAAGTTTTATGCACAAGTGCACTTTTTACAATTTTTTTAACTAATAAGCACTTTTTTATACCCTATTCCTACAGAACTACACAAACACACACACGCACACATACATACATACATACATTAGCTATGTTCTATTTGAGAGCATTTTACAATGTTGATGCATCTATGAATAAACTAATTGACATATAAAAATGATAATTATTCTCTTATATACTTTGTAAATCAATATTAGTATTTTGTTTGCTTTTAAAATTATGCCAAAATTATGTTGAATGTATCGTTTACATATAATATGTGTGTTATAGAGAAGAATATTGAATAGCAATTCAATGATTCATATACGGTTATATCTGTATTAGTTTTAGTGAGAACCATGAAATAATTAGGGACTAAATGAACCACTTTTTAACTGTTGATCATGTAATGTTCATGATTCATAGAATAAAAGAGACATATCAGAGTGAGATCTCAACCATCCATTGAAATATGAATCATGGTTCATTTGATTCCTAATTATTTAATGGTTTTCACTTGAACCTCTCTCTATATTCCATAAGTATGTGCATAATCAATCACATGAATAGACACAACATAAACATTCCTAACACAAATGATAAGCGAAGGGAACATTTCTAACATGATATTTATATGGCTCCATTTTAGATGCTGGAAAAAAATCTTCACGGGTGATTCTTGTCATAGGTAATTATCATAAACATAACTTGTTATTATAACCCACTATTTCACTTTAGATACTAAACTTATAAAAAAGATCTTGAATCGATTATATGTTACAGCTCTGGGTGTAGGATCGGTGACAATATTAATCACCATGATCTTATGCTTTAGAAGGAAGGTCAGATGGAGAACAAAGTCAAAGAATAATGTCAATGTGGAAATATTTCTAAAGAATCATGAATTCATAGCTCCAAAAAGGTATTCTTATTCACAAGTCCAGAAGATGACAAACTCCTTTGAAGTCAAACTAGGCCAAGGTGGCTTCGGTTCTGTGTATAAAGGAGCGATAAGTGACCAAAACCTGGTAGCAGTGAAGGTTTTAAACGAGCTTAAAGGTGACGGGGAAGATTTCATCAATGAAGTCGCGAGTGTTGGCAGTACATCCCATGTGAATATTGTCAGTTTAGTGGGATATTGTTTGGAGGGCCGTCGAAAGGCTTTAATCTACGAATTCATGCCTAATGGATCCCTTGAGAGGTTCATATATGGTCGGGGTTCTTCAAGTAATAGCGACCTTGGGTGGGAAAAGTTGCACCAGATCGCTATCGGGATTGCTCGAGGACTAGAATACTTGCATACGGGTTGCAACACACGGATCTTACATTTGGACATAAAGCCACACAACATTCTACTGGATCAAGATTTTTGTCCTAAAATATCCGACTTTGGGCTGGCTAAGCTTTTCCCAAATGAAAGAAGCATGATATCCATGTCCCGTATGAGAGGAACACCAGGGTATATTGCTCCAGAACTATTTTCTAGAAATTTTGGACAGGTCTCACACAAGTCTGATGTTTATAGTTACGGAATGCTGATTCTAGAAATGGTTGGAGGGAGGAGAAATATCGAGGTTGAAGTTGATCACACTAGCGAAATATACTTTCCTCATTGGATATACAAAAAGATTGTGTCACAGGAAGAAGAGCTTGGACTACACGGGATTGTGAATGCTGAAGAAAATGAGACGATAAGAAAAATGATTATCGTTGGGTTGTGGTGCATACAAACTAATCCACTGAGTCGTCCTACCATTAGTAAGGTTTTGGAAATGTTAGAAGACAACATAGCATCATTGGAAATCCCTCCAAAGCCTTATATATTTTCTCCATCAAGATCAGTTGCTTCCTCAAGTACAGGTCAATTGAGCCATTAACTATTGTTCATTTACTGGATCTTAAACTTTTTTGGTCATTTAATTATTGTTAAGTTAGTTATTTCTTAAGAACTATTATAAGTTAATTTGTTACCGTAGCAATATAATAGAGGAATCTTGTGTATCAATGCTAATAGCAAAAATAGTTGGTAATGTAAATAGTGATCAAACAGATTGCAACAAAATATTTTCAGATTTGGTTCAAGAATGATGGCCAACTCGTGTGATCATTTATCTTAGAGCATAGTCAAAATTATGGATAGCTAAGGGCTTAGATGCTTGCACAAATAAGCATTCAACATGGCAAGTTTGGAAAGGCTGGGAAGTGTCTATCACTAGCTCTCTTTTAGGCATTTCATCGAACATGTTATATGCATGTAAAGCAACTTGTTCAAGTAGATCAATCATACAATGAAGTTATGAGCTGGTAAAGAAAACTGAAGAAAGAAAGGATGCATGATATATACCTTTTGACTTAAAATTGTGAAGTGTAAGAAATCGCTTGGCTCATTTTAATATGTGCCCTTCTATTACTATTGTCCTGCTTAAGTAGGTGTATTTTTTTAATGGCATGTATTATTAATGCTCTACTTTATACTATGTATAATGTATATATGTGTGAGCCCCCGAGAGACAAAAGTGAAAGTGAACTAAATTTAACGTTATTTTACTAATTTCATGAAAATAACGTTAAAAGAGGGGATGATTAATCATGCATCATGTGGTGACGTTGATAGCCGAAAGACAAGGAAGTACATGCATTAATCGGCTTTTGTCTTAATTGTTGAGTGTTATGTGCCTTGTGTCCAAAGCTTGTTGCAAAACTACTATCGAGCCGAGGGTCTCACCAGAAGCAGTCTCTCTATTCCTATAGGGTAGATGTAAGGCTGTCTATATTTTACCCTTCTTAGACCCTACATTAGCTTTGTTATTGGTGAGATTTACTGAGTATGATGATGATGATGCTTGGTGTATGTGTCTTTACCAAGTGAGCTAGCCTAATATTAGCTTTAAGCGCTTAAGTAAAGCTGAACAACTTAACTACCACCTAAAACCCAATTAAGTTTGTTAATCCCATTTACACAATTGATCCTTAATCTATTACTTCTTGACATTAGTAGCTAAACTATTATTGAAATTGTCTTGTCCTCATGAATGAAAATCCTAAATCTATCATTTATCGATACTCAACAGAAATATTCTATAAAATCAAACACAAGAATCAAACTAGTTGATATGAGCTTTTGTAGTTGAGAATAGATAAGTTAGGACTAATTATTAACATGCTCTCTTATGATACCACACTTGTTTCTGGTAAAATTTCTTTGAAGTGTGTTGCTTAATTGTCCACTACACGAAGGTGGAATTTTCAATGATTAGAAGCTTTGAAAAAAAAAAGGTTTTTTTTATTTTTCTGGTGTTGATGAAAAAAAAATATTTATTAAAATAGTTGATCTGAAAAATATTTACTGAAATAGGTATGAGTTTTTCTTATATCTTAATTAACAAATACATTAAAATTTAACAAATTCCAACTCTTCTCCACTTTCCCATGTTGTTACAGCATCTACATATCACCAACGGTGGCTGATCCAGAATTTTTTTCCTGGAGGTGCGGAATATTTTTAAAGATTTTAGGCCCTTAGCTATATAAAAAAAATTCGGTTCATAGCGGGTTGGGCCAGGTGATGTAAAACAAAACAATATCAAACAAAAATTTAAATATTTATCAAATTCATGTCAAAGTGTCGAACGTCGTTACAAACATATTTAAAATTGGCCCCTACAGGTTTTCATTTTTTGATATCATCTAGAGAGACATTCCCCGCTTGGGGAGTCGCCTCTAATGTTACAATGCCCCCGCTTGTTCAGCTTGGAAACGGACAAAGATGTAACTGTGGCAGTTAGATTGAAGATTCATAATGGTTCGCCTCAACCTGATTGGAATTGGAGTCGCATGCTTGATAGGAGGGAGGAGCTAGAGGAATTACAGTTCTGCAACAACGTCATTCGGGACGGCAATCTCTCTGAAGCCGAGGACTCGTGGCAGTGGACTGGTGAAAAAATGGTTCCTTTACGGTTCGCTCGGTTTGGGTGTTGCTGCAAGGCACATTCCCTAACTCACTCACAAATGTTTTTAAATGGAACAAATGGCTCCTTCTCAAAGTTAATATTCTTGGCTGGAGGATGGCTTTGAATCGCCTTCCTACCAAGGAATGTCTCATAACAAGGAACATTCAAATCGTCAATGATCTTTGCCCGTTATGCATGGAGTATACTGAGACTTTAGACCACTTATTCACTGCTTGTCGCTGGGCTCATGAAGTGTGGACTAAGGTTTCCAGTTGGATGAATATCCCCCATGTCATGGCCTTTTCTGTCAACGACATTCTGTGTTTTCATGAAGGGATCAATGGGTCTTCGAACTATGTCAAAGCGGTTCAATTGGTAAATCTTCTCACGTGTTGGGTCTTGTGGAGACATAGGAACAACGTCATCTTTAACGAATAGAAGATGAATCTTCAAGGCATCGTGGATGAGGTGAAAGTGTTCGGTTTTTTGTGGCTGAAAACTATAGCGAAAGGATTAAATCTCAGGGAGGATCAATGGGAAAGTTTCTATATAATGTAATTCTGTTATGTTGTTAGTGGCGAGGCTTGAGATTTCCGACTGGGGGGGGGGGGGGGTCAAAAACGTATACACCCAAAAATTTCTATACAACGGGGGGTCGACAGCGTATATACCAAAAAATTTCTATACGAAAACTACATACTCTCCACTACTGAGCGAAAAGTTCATGGGGTCGGCCGCCTCCTCCCGCCCCCACTATCCTTCGCCCATGTCTGTTGTTTTGTTGTTTGTTCTAGCTCCTCGCTAGTTTTGGTGTGGAATGAAATTTGCCTTTCAAAAAAAAAAAAAAATATCTCGAGAGACATTCCTAAGGAAGTCTTTCTCGATATAAATTGCTTCATAAGTCCATAAAGCAACACTAAACACTTAAACATATAAACAATCATTAACCATAGTCCATAATTTTCAATTTTAAGTTTCAAACATTCAAGCCATAGTTTTAAATGTTGATTAGTTGTAGCTAATCATTTAAACAAACAAAACTTTAAATAAAACAGCATAATCATTAATTAGAAGTCTAGAACAACAAAAAAAAAACATCAAAAATTACTTCAACATTCGAAAGTGTGCGTCGATAATTTGTTTCCTTTAATGTAGTTGTAACTTTTGAGAACGACTATCAACTAGTAGTTGGAAGTTTCGAGTCTCTTTGAAATTGTTATAAACTTACTTCAAATGAGATAAATTAATAAATTTAAGAGTTAATTACTTCTTTCGTCCATGTGGTTTGTCAAAAATCACTATTTCAGTCAATTAGTTTAAAAATTGCGATTTCAGTCCCTATGGTTTCACTTTCGTAACCATTTCAGTCTACCTCGTTGTTTTGGTCAAAAATCACACAAGGATAATGTAGCCAAATCTGATTTTTGTGTGGTATGATGCTTGGTTAATTGGACAAATGATTGAAATGAATGATGAACACAAGGATTTATACGAGGAAAAAGCCTTTGATCAATGAATGATCTCCGGCGTAAAAAACCTCGGGTGATGGAAACTATCGATCACCAACTATATTCAACAAAGAAAGTTTACAAATCGGGATGATAACAAGCTTGGTACAAAGATCACTAGTGTGCAAAAAGTGTGTAGTTACCGAGAGTTCTCTAGAGTTCGAATAGTGCAGTTGTGTTTCTAAAAATAGCTTGTTATCCCCTTTAAGAATAGAAAAATATCCTACTAACTAACTATCCGAAAATTAAGCAAGCTATCCACGATCACTATAACGGTCATCGGCCTCATTCACGTGCACAAATAGAAGCATATTCCTCCGAGATTCCCTCCATGACTCAGTCCATAAGTGCCTGCATTCGTAAACTGAAAACACAAGGAACAAATGTTAAAACATAAATAATAGTAAGGATCCTGGATCCTCAGACTCCCTGCATTATTCGTTAAGGATCCGTGATCCAGGCCCCGTCTCAGGATAAATGATCCTTAATGTCAAATTCATGCCCTAACAATTTCCCCCAAAATATGAGGAATTAAATGCAACTGAATGAGTCATATTTTCTGCTTGATTCCAAACGAGTTGTTAGCGATAAACTATCCGTTACATCAGGACTAGCCGTTACGAGGGTGACATCAGCGATAAGACTTCCTGCAACAATCATCATTATAAATAGGATTAGAGATAAGGATGAAAACTGCATTTAAATTCGAGACCCTTCCCCTTTAAATCCCCATTCGAAGATTTCATCAGGTATCTCTTCTTTCCTTCTCTCTACATTTTCTTCTTTCTGATCCCCTGTTCTTCAAGTATCCATGGCAAAGATGAGTACCAGATCCTCCCCTGCTAAGGATCCTAAAAAAAAAGCCCTCCGAAGAGTCAGGGTATAACTAAAAACCCTTCAAGGGAACTCTGTCGTTTCACCGATCATGAGATTGATCGGTTACGTCATTGTTTTCCAGAAGGCACCATTTTCAGACCCTTTGACTCTTCCATGAAGAGTGATTGTATTTCGGATGTCTGGATCACCTTTCCTGCAATCCCTTTCCAGATTGGCTTCACATATCCTTTCCCATTTCTCACCCAAAGCTTTTTCACACTCACCGGTTTGTGCTACATCCAAGCCATACCGATGGTGTGGAGAGTCTTGTACACGCTCGAGCATATTGTTGAACAAGAGGGAATCGATATAGGCTTATCTGAGTTGAGCCAGTTATATAATCTTGTTAGCCATGGTTCTCATCGTTTTCTTTTCAAGTCCAAACCCCAACAAGCACATCCAATTCTAAAAACCACTAAGAACGACTCCAACTGGAGGAACCAGTTCTTCTTAGTAAGAAGGGACTCCATCCCAAACGGGAGTCATCTTCCCAAGAAGTGGATCACTCAGGGTAGGATATGGGATCCTTGGACCAGGACCATGGTAGGATTCTTCTTTTCTGTTGTGGATAACTGACCCTTCTTTGTTGTTGTGCAGCTATCTCATTCTCTCACATCCAACAATATCCCGTCACAAGAGAGAGCATTGCTGCTTTCTGGAAGCTTGATCGTGCCATAAGAACATTTCAAGCTAAAGCAAAGGATTCTCAAGAGATCTCCTCCGGTTCCTACACAATGTTGAGTAAGTATCCATATTTATGTGTAAATAAATGTTTAAATGAATATAAGATATGAATACTTATCTGTGAACTATATTTGTAGGTGCTGCCAAATCTTGGAAGTCTGCTTCAAGGTTTAGTGTGGGTGACATCCAGGAATATGTATCCCCTAGGTCTATTTAGAAGGAGCTGGCTGTAAGCCAAAGCATCTCTGAGACCAAAGGTATCAGCACCAGGGGTAAAGGAACTAAAAGGAAGAAGCCTGCTGAACCCACGGAAGGCCTCCCTCTGATGGAACGTCAACTCCAAGAATATGTCTCTAAGGTAAGGATTTCATATCCTAAAATTTGCATTTCTCTTGAGGATATAGGATCCTGAATACTGAATTCTTTTATTGCAGAAATTCACTGAAGTCTAGATCCTTCTTGACCAACATGTGGCTAAAGCTGAACAAAAGAGTCTTGACCTCCAGGCCATTGTAGTTGCCAAAGATAAAAAGATCTCCCAGCTTGAAAAAGAGAATAGGGCACTACATAAGGAACTGCTTGTTGATGAAATGACAGCCCAAAGGGAGAGGACATAGGTCATGGAAGGGGCCAAACACTCTGTTGCTGTCGTGATGCTGAAGGTCAAACTCCAGATGGCTAAGGAGGCTGCTGATCCTTCCTTCGACAGGTCTGAGTGGGACTTGGAGGGATGGACCAAGAGGCTGGTTGAACTTGGAGATGATGAAGAGCCTAAGGAAGTGCTGGCACTTGAAGCCGGTGGCAGTGGAGCTAATGATCCCGAGGATGCAGCGGCTGGAGGAAGTGGTCAAGGTGGTGATGAGAAGGTGGATGAAGCAGCGAAGGTGTAAGCGGCACAAATGGGCGATGATGGATAATTCTAGACGTGGTCGGAGCCCATTTTTTATGATTTAATAGTTTTTTGGTTATGATGTTTTAAACAATGATGGTCTGTATGGTGAACAATAGTTTCTAGGTTTAAGGATCACTGATCCTTTGGACAATAGGGGGTAGCAAAGGTGGATGGGTCCTTCTGTTTGTGGAGGATGAAGCCTTTGATGGCCCTCGCCTTTTATTTCCTGCACTTATCGAACCTTTAGTATGGACACCCTTTGCCAACCCAAGTGGACGGACCACGTTTTGCTGGTAGAAACTTGGGTTGGCAATTTTGACAACCTTTTAAAGGGTTAACTTTGATAAATAAATAAAACTTTAACTTTTTGGCTATCTTTGTGTTGTTTATTTTGCATACATTTACTTGTCAATTGTCATTGCATAGTTTTAGGATTTACAAGTTATTGGTAAAAGTATTAAATGAATACCTAAATCAATTAATATAAAAAAACTTAGGATATGATCAAGGATCATATATCTTCTGATCAAAAAAGAAGTTTGAAAAGTTAGATGATTTAGGATCATATATCCTGTTGTCAAAGAATAAGGGTATAATTGATAAACCAAGAATAAAGTTAAAGTAAATAAGGATCATACCAGAGAATCCAAGTTAGGATCCTATATCCTTAACACTTACAACTGTGACAACCAAAGGATAAAACCTTGTAGAAAGTTAGGATCCAGGATCCTCGACTGTTTGGCTTTGGAAACCTGCAATATAATATAACTTGGGGCTAAGCCAATTGTGAAAGAAGATGTTAGTATCTGGGGACAAGCCCAACAATCTGGGGACAAGCCCAATAAGCTGGGGACAAGCCCAAAAACTGGGGACAAGCCCAAAAACTGGGGACAAGCCCAAAGGATCTTGTGTAAATTGGAGTATGGCCCATACTGGCGACTATCCAAACTTAGTGGCATGAAAATGCCAAAACCTTAGCTAACGTGAAAACGTTAGAAACCTTAGGAACAGATGTATGGTACGTCTACCATTATACTTAGGATCCTAAATACAGCCAGTACAATGAAATTGTCAGCCCCTAAAGCGGGTACTGGTCCCATTGCCTTTAACTGCATTAGGATAATCATGCGCAACTGGAGAAGGTGTAAGAACCTGATTCGTAGGAGGTAATAGATACCTTAAATTGGGGACAAGCCCAAAAATATGGGGATAAGCCCAATGAACTGGGGATAAACCCAAAGACTTTGGAGAATAGATTGGATACTTGATCCTTTGGCAAGATTACACCTACTTCTGCAAAACTCAAAACTTGATGAAAAAGGGTAAAGGATCCATGATCTTTTCTCCTTGTAATAAAATAATTTTAGGAATAAGAGAAGTAATCGAGAAATCATTACCAGAATTGAGGATCCTATATCCTCTGAGGATTCTATATATGTACCAGATATAGAGATGAGCAAGGATCCTGGATCCTTCTCACATGAAGTATTTCTTTAAATGGACAGCATTCCAAGCTCTTGGTAATAGATCACCTTCCATTGTTAATAAACGGTATGCCCCATTTCATAACAGGATTTGTGGTAATTTGGAATGCTTTCCTTAACACCATATCACCAACTTGGAATTTCATGATCCTGACATTCTTGTTAGATGCTCCAGCCATCCTTTGTTGATAACTAGCCAATCTTATTCTTGCTAAATCCCTGAGTTCTTGTCACACCCCGACCACGAAAAACAACAAATCGTGGCGGAAACGTCGGGGAGTGTTGTAACGGAATCATTGTTTCATAACACATGGATTGAAGTTCTGTTTTATTGAATTAAATGTTTTACATTACATTAAAATTTGAAACAAAACATGAACAAATAGACTTTCATTGTTATTAAGTCACTAAGGCCTCGTCCGTTCCTATGTGAGTATGCATCAATATCATCATCAAACATCACCAACTATGGTACCTAAAACACATGTGAAAATACGTCAGCATAAAATGCCGGCGAGTACATAGGATTTTATGAGAGTGTCAGATTCACGGCTCGTTTATGTTTTGAAAATATAACTTAAACACTTTTGTAAATTGATAATCAGAAAACCAAGTTTTGTAAAATGTTTGTAAATGAAATTGAAATAACTAGGTCAAAACAGATTTGTTTTATAAAACCTCGATACCATGAATCTTAACTCCAAAACATTTGTTCATATAAACCCAAATTTTAAATCGTTTTTGAAATAAAACTCGAATGTTTTATATTGTTAGAAAAACCTTGTAATATAACTTTATTTTAATAAACTTGCTCAAGTGATCTAGATAACGCAACGATATATAATGTATTAAAAGCACTTATATATAGGAAGTACCAGCGGCGTATCCACCATGCTTTTAACACATTACACCCGCCCCGTTACCTAATCACTTCGCTAACCCAATGGTTCAAACAATACCAAACGGTTCACACAATCAAACAGTTACAAACGGTTCATATAAATCAAACAGTTACAGACGGTTCATATAAATCAAACAGTTACAAATGGTTCACATAATCAAACAGTTACAAACGGTTCACATAATCAAACAGTTACCAACGGTTCACATAAATCAAATAGTTCCAACGGTTCAAAATGTAAAACAATGTGTCCATATGCTGAGTGAACATATGCAACAAAATGTAATATACAAAAAATCAATGTTCTAGCATGTTAAGTGAACATACATAGCAAAACATAATGAAATCATGTACTATATATGTACTAATGAACATAACAAGCATATGATATAAAAACATGAAAAGCATGAAAGTAACAAGTAGGCACATGTGTTTCACCCCAAAATGTTTGAAAAACAGTAAAAGAGGGGACTATGTACTCACTTGAGAATGCTTAGAAGTCTTGAATAACAACCAAGCAAAGCTAGAGGGATCACGGAAATCAAACGGCACCTAATATAGGTAACTATGTTAATAAACCGGACCTAAATCGGAGGATCGGATAAAATGAGGTTTCGTAAACCAAATGAGTGTAGGGACTCATGTAATATGGTTTAACAAAGCCTACATTCTAAAACAAAACCTAACCTAAGTGCTTACGACCCATTACGACTTGTTAAGGTAGCTTACGCCACTTTAACGTGTCGTTCACGTAAAACGCGTTCGGACCGCCTAATTAGTCCCATGACAAGTATTATATGCCTTAACATGTGTAATAATGTTGCCTAATCAGTTTAGATGCCAAAATTTATGTTACATATGCTTAAAATGAATTTATGCGTAAAAATGGCATTTTGGTCATTTTCCTAAGGCATATAAATTACCTATCATACAACTACTTAAACAAAGTGACCAAAAGGTATAACCCCGGAAGGTTATTCCCTATACAACCATGGTCACAATAAATGCTTGGTCGGATCCTAATGATCGACCAAACGGGTCGGGTTTGAAAGTCTAAGCGGTTGTTTAGACCGCTTATCTTACGACCCTATATAAGCACTAAACTAAAAGTGATGAGTTAAACATGTTAAAACATGTTTAACGAAGTTAGAAAACAAGTTTGATATCAAAACAAAAGGTTTTGATACCTAAGAATAGTTTGGTTTCAAAATACGCATGAATACGCATTTTGACCGAAACTATGACTCGTCACTACACCTAATCAACGTGGTAATCAGTAGGTATAGTCACAAGGGACTATAACCATCGTGATTACACTCACGTTGCAAAGTTCAAACGAACTTTGTGTTGACCATAACCTGGTCAAAGCAGAAAGTCAAACACAGTTTGACTTTCGTGCTTAAAAACGCATAAAAGCGTGAAAGAAACTTACAAAGGGTCCAATCTAGGAAGAACTTGATCTAAATACTTAGGTATGAAGCATAAAGCTTCAACTTAGAGCATAAAATCAGATCAACGTGTGAGGAAAATGGAATGAGATCTTGGGTATTTATAGATTTCGGAGAACCGTTAGGATCGTTTCTCGCATTTCGTGCCATGATCTTGACCCTCCATGTGGGCACATGGTATTGCAATACAAGGGGACATGAAATACCATCAAATTTTAGCCCATATAATGCAAAACTAGGGGTTAAAAACTATCAAAACATCAAAATTGGACTAGATACAATGAATCTGGTCATTTTGGTACTTTTTGACGCTTTTAGTCCCTGTTGATCAATAAGTTTATTTTGCGCACCAAAACACCTCAAAGCCTATTTCTAAGCTATGTACAGTATATTTAGGGCATGTTTAACTTATGATCAAGTTCTGGAACATTCGTTACTATACAAATCGGTATAGTTTCGTAGTTTGACGCAAATAGTCCCTGCGATCGAACAAACTTGATTTCGACACACCAAACCATCCAAAACTTATTTCTAAGTTATGTAAAGGTTATTTAAGGTATGTTGAGCCTATGTCACTATCCCAGAGTGTTTGTCACATTAAACTGATTATATTTACGCATCAGTTTGCGTATAACCTTCTAGAAAGCGATTTAAAGCTCAAAATCGATCATGAATTGATATGTGCACATGATACACATATTTATACAAATCCCAAGTATGAAACACAATATTTCATTGATTTGGTATTTGTTTGATGGTCGCAGAGGCACAGGTGTCACAGTCTCCCCTACTTTAGGAAATTTTGTCCCGAAATTTATTCGTAGGAGTCTGTCTGTGACTTTGTGTTAAATAACCACCAAAGATATGCAAGGCATAATCCTGTCATTTCCTTAACGAACATTCTTCAGAAACAAAAATGAACGGACGGAGTCATTTTTTTTAACGGGTGCTTCCTCAGAAATGGAAATGAAGGAATAATCAAAAGGATATTTGTTAGTGCATATGTCTGTTGACTTCGTCTTATGTCTTGTATCGAGTCATGTAACTAGAATAGATAGACCAGGACACGTTGTATGAGAGAAACGGGAAACAAACCTGAACCAGCCACCCCTCACGAAGTGGCTAGGCCACTTCTCACGAGGTGACCAAGTTCATGCTTTATGGCAAGTTCATGCTTTCTGGCAAGTTCATGCTTTCTGGCCAGGTCATGCGACCTGGGCCAGCTCGTGGGGTCAGGTTCATGGGGTCTGGCATCTCCTATATATATGTGGTCTTGGGTCTTCATTTAGAACTTTTGAACTTTTGGAGAAATTTTGGATTCTGGTAGCAAAGCTCTGCCGAAGTGTCGCCAGCTCGTGTAACTTTGTCAAATCAATACAATCGACAGTTAAAGTGATTCTACGTGCAAATCTAGCTGCTATAACATCAATACGTCTGATTTCGCCTTTCGTATTGATCGAGAACTCTTCTGAACGACTCGTTTGATCGATTCCCGATCCTACAAGTGGTATCAGAGCTCAGGAGGAAGAGTTCTTACCATTTCAGCTCGATTTCTTCAAAAACAACTTCTTTATACTCATTTTCTACATTTTTCATCAAATTTACTGAGATTCCACGGCTAAAATGATCTGATTTTGACAAATAACACGTAAAACACTGTTTTGAACAATCTGGGAACAAATTTGACTGTAAATTCAAACTAAAAACTGATCAAATTTGACAAAATAATGAATTTTTGGACTTAGAAGTTTCAAACGGAGTGAATCTCTGTCCAAATCGTGTGAAAAACCCTTCAGATCGCTTGAAATTGTTCCAGCTCGCTTGAAATTGTTCCAGGTCACTTGAAATTGTTCCAGGTCGCTTAAAATTGTTCCAGGCCGCACGAGTTGAACTCCAGGTCGCACAAGTTGAACTCCAGGTCGCACGAGTTGAACTCCTGGTCGCACGAGTTGAACTCCAAGTCGCACGGGTTGGATTCGAGGTGATCAGGTCGTTTGAGATTAAGCCAGGTCGTTTGAAAAACGTCAGCTCATTTGAAATCCAATCTCAGGTCGCACCAAATTCAGATTGTGCCAACTTCCAGATCGTTTGAAAACTCAGATCGTTTGAAAATTCTGTTATTGGGAACTCTCGATACCGAAACATGGAAAACGAATTCTATAACGCGTTCAGTACTACCTCAGCTACTGCTAGTTTAGTTGCTCAGAACGTAAACATGGAGAATGAAACAGGAACATTACAGAAACCTCCTAAGTTGATGAGCATTGAAGAATATTACAGTTGGCAAGAACGGTTCAAGAATTGGGTTCAAGCAAATCATCTAATGTCTTGGGTTTGTATTGAAAGTAAGTATGTTCGACCTCATTCTGATATGGGAGTTATAAAGATTATTTCTGAATTTTCGGATAAAGAGGGAGACATGTACAAGGCAGAAAAAATGATGACCAGTTTACTTCAACAAGCTGTGAAAGAAGACATTTTTCGTATTACTTCAACATGATGGTAGTGCACGTTCGATTTGGGAAGCACTTCGCACAAAATTCGAAGGAAGTACGAAGATGATCAAGAATAAAAAATCATTATTAAAGAAAGATTTTGAATTGTTTTCAAGTTTGCCGGGTGAAACTACAAAGACTCTTATTGAGAGATATTGTCATTTAGTGCGTTCAATGACTCGGTTGGATATCAATAAAGATTGAGAGGAATGGGTTGAAAAATTAGCCGATGCTTTACCTCAAAATGAATGGGGTACATATCTTATGATTTTGAAGAATACCGGAGAGTATGATAGATTGTCAATTGCTCAATTCATTGAAAAACTAGAAGGACAAGATCTTGAACAACAAAAGATCGCTAGAATGAAAAATTCAAGTGGTCAACAAGATATCAAGATGTATTTAAAAGGTAATATTCAAAACGTTGAAGCTAGTCCAAAGATCCAGACCGCTTTCAGTGCAGAAAACTCATCCGGATCACTCAATCAAAGTTCAATCAGCAACAGTGGATTTTCTTCATATCCGAGTGTTAATCCTAATGTTTCAACTTCAAATTATCAGTCCCAAAGCTCAAACAATGGTAATGGTCATGTGCTACAATGTAACATCGCGTTGTATCTTCAGAACGGTCATAATTTCTCTGAAGAAGTCGCTAAAGGTCATATGGTATTACTAGTTACCGTGTTAGAATCATATGAGAGTTTGGTTGTGGGAAGGATCGGAAATCCTATGTTAACAAAAGAGGATTACGATCAGATTGATGCTGAGGAAATGGAGCTAATGGATATTAAGTGGTGTTTAGCGAGTGTGTTGAGGAGAGCTGAGAAATTTGAGCAGATTACCGGAAGAGATGACTTACGTGATGCTAATGTTTCTACTTTAGGTTTTGATAAGTCTAAAGTTACTTGTTTTCGATGCAGGGAAAAAGGACATTTCAAGAGGGAATGTACCAACCGAGAAGCAGGTGGAGCTCAGAATCCTTTCGGGAACAATGAATATTATCGAAAATCAATATATCATCAGGTAGCTCAACAACCGTCATCATCCCGTACTATTCCGATTGAAGATGGAAAGAAGAAAGCTTGTATTACTATGCCTCCAGATCAAGTAGATGAAAGATTGCCCGAGGGATTTAGTTGGGATAAATATATTCCGGCTGAAAGTAACTCTAAGTTTAGAGCATTTGTTGCACAGATCATTCAAGAGCCAGAGTTGATGAAAGAATGGATGGATGTGTTTGCAAATGATGAGAAAAGTCAAGATAGAGAGTCGGTCTCTTTAGAAGATAGTTCAGAAAAGACACCAGTATTTGATCAATCACAAATTGATAGCAGTGATGATGATGAAGAAATTAAACAAATAAACATTGGTAAAACTCATTTATCTCCTGAAAGTTTCAAATTTTATTTTGCAGACAAATTGGAGTAGCTAAAGGAGAAACGAGCAGCAAAAGAAAAGAAAGAGGTAAAATGTGAGAATGTTGCTCAGGAAGAGAAGTATGAACAGAGTGAAGAAGTTAAAGTTGTTGAGAAGATTGTTGAGATTGAAAAGATTGTAGAGGTCACAAAACCTTGTCTGAAATGTTTGGAACCATGCAAACATTGTGAAGAGAAAGATAAGAAGTTTAGTGAGCTAGACAAGATGAAAGAAAAATTGTTGTTTGATGTTAAGTACGTGAAAGAATCTTATGATGTGTTGAACATAACGGTTAATCAGTTGGAAAATACAAACTCAGAAAGGGAAGATGCTTTGACAATGATGAATGCAGTGATGATGTCTAAGCAGAAGGCCATCAATCACTATATTGATGAGTGTGCAAAGTTGAAGCAAGAATTAGAGACTGAAAAGATTGAGAATGAAAGAATCAGACGATTGCTAATGAGTTACTCAAGTTCTGATTACTTGATTGATAGAATTTATCCAACAGTAGCAGATTTTGAAGCCTTTCAAGATAAGAAGTCGGAAGATACGGATACTTGTAAGAAACAAAGTGCAAATTATAAAAGGTGTCCGCCTCCGATCTGGGAAGGTTATTCTCCCAGAAAACCAAATTCGGAACAAGTTAAAAAGGCAGTCAATATAAAGTTAAAGTCTGAAACAACTGATGAGTTGCCAGACAACATTGACGTCACAATCACATCGTCTGACACTGATCATGAGTCTGAGTTAATAAAGAAAGTGGTTGATCAGGTGTTGGATAAGGATGAGGAGTCAGAGTCAAAGTCTGAATCTGAGAGCTCAAGTTCATCAGTTGACAGTTCGAAATCATTGGTCAAAAGGGCTTACAATAAAGATTTTCTGATATCAAAAAATAATTTGAATGACGAAACATTCAAAGTAGCATATACTTTGAATGACTCCGACAAATTATATTCTGATGAAGAATTTCCAATAAGAGGTGTTAAAACTGAAATGATTAACAAGGTTTTCAAATTAACAGAAATTAATATTTCTGAAATAAAAGATGTCAATCTTACTAAAAAACCTAAAAGATACACTTCAAGAGTTCAACAAAGATTGAACAAGAAAAAAGGTTACAGTTCTGGTTCTGGTTATCGAAAGAAACCAAACCATAACAGTAATTTCAAAAAGAAGGGATTGGGTTTTATTCCACCCGAAAATCATAAAAATGAGAAAATTTATAAACTAAAAACTAAATTTGTTTCAGGAGCAAGTTCTGAAGAAGAGAAAAAGAGCTCATTCTGGAAGCAATCGAACAAAGCGTTTCTTGCAGAAAAACAGAAACATGAGAAGAATGAAGCTAATCAGAAAAAGGAGACAAGAATCTGTTACCGATGCAAAAAAGTTGGTCACATCGCCTGGAACTGTCCAAAGGCAATCAACACACAACAGGGAGTGTCTTCTAAACTCAAAGAAAAAGTTGTTGATAAAACTGAACCACCAACTGAAAAATTTAAAATGTTTAAAAATTCAACATATGAAGTTGGTGAGTATTCTAAAAGGTTTTACAAAAGAAGAGTGAATCTTAACAATCAAACGTGGGTTGTTAAGAAATCAGATGTTAAATCTTGGGATGAATTTGTTTCTTCGGAAGCAAAGGAGCCACTTTCTGGCGATGAATCTGACTCGTCAAAGTCAGAGGAGCCACAAGTTGAGCTAAAAAGAGAAAAGTCAGTACCGCCAATGGATGATGTCAACTTTCCACCATTGCGGGCTGCAAATTTAAAATCAAAATTTGGAAAAGTGGAAATTTCGAATCAATTCTATTCTGAAAAGAAAGAATTCGATGTCGAAAAGACTTTCAATGGCAAAGTGAAACATATCTTTGGTAAGATGGTTGATGGAAGGGCCAAAGGGGTAAAATAATTTTATGAATCAAAGAGGAGAACTTACACACCGAGTGAAAATAACTCGGATGCACCCAAAGCTGGTCAGGCTTGGGTGTTAGCATTCTTTGTTTGAAATTCTGACTTGTCGGAGATCCCAAGTTGGTAATCGTGGAGCATGAATCGGCATCATTCTTGAAAAATGTTTATGTGAAAAACCTACAAGTGATAGTTTTTACAAGTGGTTGAAAGAACAAAGTGATGAATGAATCCCCATGATGTGTGAAATCAACAAAACTAATTTTCCGGAAAAACAATTTTGATTAAAACAAACTTAAGTGTTTTGAAATCATAATGGGAAAATAGTTTGTTGTCAGGGGGAGTTCTGATTGTTTAAGCCAAGAAAATGGAGAATTGAAGCAATTCACATCAGTTTGTCATTTTATTTGTACAGTTTATTGCTTTTACTTTCAAATTTTCCCGGAAAATCAAAAATTGAAACATATTTTTGATTTTAGGGGGAGTAAAAAATTAAAATTTTAAAAATTTGAAAAATCTAAAAACATGATAAAATCTAAAAACCAAAAACATCGAAAAATCAAAATGAGTTTTGTTGTGAAAAAAAGGAAATGATAGTACATCAGTAGACAATCACAGTACGCTAAAGAATTGGAAAGTTAAAATGTGATAAACGGTCTCACTGATGATACGCCAGTAGGTTTTTACACGCTTAGTAGATTGTTTTCGAGATATAAACCTAAATATCAAATACTTACTTATCTCGTGGGGAACATCTCTCGGATATATAGGTAACCCCTGAAATCTTGTTTGAAGGGCTTTCTATTTCTGACATACTAGGTCTTTGTGCGTGATGATATCTGGGGTATTATACCGGGACTTATGATTTTGCGGGAGCAATAGCCTAGTCCTCGTATAATACTCTACCCTGCTTTAATCATAAAGCCCACCCTCAGCATAAAAAATGATGAAACATTGAAAAATGCTAATCATGTGCTGTTGAAGAAAAGATCCCCAAACAGGACACACCTAAAAGTCGAGCCATCATCTCTCTGTCTGAACGGAAGTTCTAACCTGAGCTCTCATGGCCTCGCATTACCCGTTTACAGATATCATTAGTGTACATTCATCTGTAAGACTGAATATAGAAGTCTGGATACGGGAGTATATTCTGAGGTGGTACACGCGAATAAGTTTAAGTCCTTAAAACACTAAATTCGTATCTCGAAACAGTTGAACTTTGTGTGAAAATTTAAGTGGATCAATATACTGACAATCTAAGTGAATATTTTAGATCTTAAAGTGTTTAAAGCTCAACCGTACTAGTGATTTGTCAAAAACTGATATGATCCTCTTAAACAAACTCACAAAAAGATGTCTGTATATAGTTTATTTCCCAAAATCCAAAAAGATTTTCAGTATGTTTTAGCATAAAATTTTGAAAATTCAAAAAGATTTTACTTCATCTTATTTTCGACAACTGATGTTGGAAAGCTGATTTTCAAAATTCCAAGTGCTGAACATGATGAACAACAAAGGTTGGGAGAGTTTGTTTGAAATAAGAAATGATTTTGAAAGGATTAAATGGTTCATTAATTTGAAATCAAAATTTGAGTGTTACGAATACAAGTGGTTAAGCAGAGATCATAAATGAGAGATCATGTTGATTTGAGAATGTTTCTAGTAGTTTCTAAAATTGTTATAAATAAAAAAAACTTATGTTTTGGGTAGAGTATGTGCAGGTAAAAAGATTTGAAAGAGCTAGGTTTCGACTCCTGAGGATTTTCCGCATAAGCGTATGCAGATTAGAGCCAGGTTTCCGATTCAAAGCTTGCAGATAGTGAATTCCAGACTGTGATCCCAGCTTATCGAGAGGGGGAGTCTGAAGACGTTAGAGCCGGATTCAGATCTTGAAATAGCGTTTGAGATAGAAGCTGCTAATGCTGAAGAGCTTAATGAATCAAGAGATCTGATCAAGAGAATTAGAAAGTTCGAAGAGTAAGGTTAAGATTCTGGAAGAGTAAGAGAGAGTTTGATAAAGATGCGTACAATGGAGAATACTTTGGAGAGAGCGAGAAGACTGATCAAGACGGAAGACTCGACACACTGAAGACTCGTCATCATCCAAGGGGGAGTTTGTTAGTGCATATGTCTGTTGACTTCATCTTATGTCTTGTATCGAGTCATGTAACTAGAATAGATAGACCAGGACACGTTGTACGAGAGAAATGGGAAACAGACCTGAACCAGCCACCCCTCACGAAGTGGCTAGGCCACCTCTCACGAGGTGACCAAGTTTATGCTTTCTGGAAAGTTCATGCTTTCTGGCCAGGTCGTGTGACCTGGGCCAGCTCGTGGGGTCTGGTTCATGGGGTTTGGCATCTCCTATATATATGTGGTCTTGGGTCTTCATTTAGAACTTTTGACCTTCTGGAGAACTTTTGGATTCCGGTAGCAAAGCTCTGCCGAAGTGTCGCCAGCTCGTGTAACTTTGTCAAATCAATACAATCGACAGTTAAAGTGATTCTACGTGCAAATCTAGCTGCTATAACATCAATACGTCTGATTCCGCCTTTCGTATTGATCGAGAACTCTTCTGAACGACTCGTTTGATCGATTCCCGATCCTACAATATTCATTTCCTCAACGGACATTCTTCAGAAACGAAAATGAATGGATGGAGTCATTTTCAATAGGTGCTTCATCAGAAATGGAAATGTAGGAATAATCAAAAGGATATTCATTTCCTCAACGGACATTCTTCAGAAACGAAAATGAACGGACGGAGTCATTTTCAACAGGTGCTTCATCAGAAATGGAAATGAATAGAATTAACTCAAAAGGATATTCATTTCCCTCAACGGACATTCTTTAGAAACGAAAATGAACAGACGGAGTCATTTTCAACAGGTGCTTCATCAGAAATGGAAATGAATAAAATTAACTCAAAAGGATATTCATTTCTCTCAACGGACATTCTTTAGAAACGAAAATGAACGGACGAAGTCATTTTCAACAGGTGCTTCATCAGAAATGGAAACGAATAGAGTTAACTCTAGACACATGACAAAACCTGTTGTGGTTTCTGTGCACTAAATTCCATAATTATGTATGCATCCATAATTACGTAATTCCTTGCACAGTCCGCACAGTGCATTTCATAATGTGTAGGGGAAGAAAAATCAAACCTGTGATGAGTGTGACTAAACTACCATAGGGTCCTTTTAATTAGATCGACAAATGATCTCTTTAAATAGACCATCAAGGAGTCTTTTCAGCTATATCATCACATGACATTCCTAACCAGATTTTTGGATCAATCTGTTTAACTAGACCACTCAAGGGGTCTAATTATGGAATAGTATTTTATAATCCAAGGGTCTTAACTATTACGTAGAAGCCATTAAGGATTTGAGGTAGTACCTTTGGATATCCTACTATGAATCCCTTATACGAAGATATAGAAGATTCTACGAGGATTTGGATAACGAAAAATTCGGATCACGCAAAAACATAAAAGAGAACACATAAGCACATAATCACATAATTGTTTAACTTGACCTTTAATTTGTTATCTTTGGACATGGATATTTAAAGCATACCAGGAATCCAATCTGTGGATTTCATTTGGCACTTCAATCATTTTCAAGAATCTATCTATGAAGATAGGATGATCTTCCAAAAATTCGATTTTTGATTACAAGGAATCATAACATTCGAATTAAGGTACACAACAATTAAGGACTTACGGAAATACCCTTAGGTACCCTATCAAGGATTGGGTATTCGTCCAGAGTTGTAACTTGCGCCTTGTACTTCTTTTACTTGGAAGAAACGGGTACTTAGGATTTTCGTGGAAAACGCAAGAGATCATAAAATGGAAGAATTTTGGGAGTAGTCTGTTTTTCAAGGAATACGGTTCCTTGATTGTCGGTATTGTAGGGGATATGATGTTTATACATGCAACCACATAAATACATTGCAATGTAAATAACAGATTTATTTATAAACAACATCAACAACTGTTTCTTAGACCTTGACAACAAAAGAAAATAATATATAAAGCTTGATTATTTCTAAACAGCGTTGTCTTCCAATCGGTCAGATGCTCATCCCTGCGCTGGATTTACATTAGCAAGCTTTGGGCAATCCCTTCGAAAATGGCCTATCTCACCACAATTGAAGCAAGAACCTGGTAGAAAATGAGCTTGAGCCAGATTGTTTCCAGCTTGATTTGGTGCAGCTACAGTTGGGCAAACTCTTGTTGTATGACCAATAAGTCCACAAATTTGGCATTTGCGGCACTTCACACTAGCATGATGATGAATGCTACATTGGTTGCACAAGGGTGCAGTTCCGTTGATGGCTTCCTAGCAGGGGGTTGAGCTGGTTGGTTGGGGACAACTTGATCATTGTGAGCGACCACGGCGAAGTTCTAAGAAGCCTTTCGTTTCTTTGACTTCTTGGAGGATTCAGTCTGCTCATCCTTCGGTTTTGATTCCTCGATCGGTTTCTTGTCACCCTTTCGGAAAAGCTTACCTTTCCTGATATGAGATTCAGTCAAGGTAGCGGAGACCTCAATGGCCTGTCTAACTGTAGTGGGATTACTACCAGTAACAATATCTTGAACTGAGTCAGGGAGGCCATCAATGTACTTTTCGATTGCCTTATCCAAAGGCGTGACCTTGTTTGGGCATAACAGGTTTAACTCCTCATAACGGTCCGTGTAAGCTCGATGCTCACCGCTATCTTGCTTAAGATTGTCGAATTCCCTTTCCAATGCCCTAATCTCATGACGAGGACAGAATTCCCTCATCATTAGAGCTCGAAGCTCTTCCCATGTTTGAGCCAGTGCCACATCGGCATCATGTCAAAGCTCGTTTCTCAAAGACGCTGGATGCGAACTCTACCTTTTGCTCGTTCAGACACTGAACATGTCTGAAGGTGCTCTCTAGACTCTTGAACCATTGCAGAAGTGCAGTTGCTCATTCGGACCCAGAAAACTTTGATGTCTTGGCAGAGTTGAATGTCTTGGAGTTGCATGGGGCATTATTGTTGTTGAGGGCTTGGTTACATTGAACAATGATGTTTGGGATTGCAGCAGCCATTTGCTGCGTAATGATAGCTGCCAGTTCTTCATTAGGTATTTGATTGTCGCGTCATGGAGGCATTCTAAAAGGGGAAACAAGAGAGAAAATAAGTGAAATGGCATTGGATAAGGATGGGATGTTACAGTTACCGACCAAAAGGCATGGGTGATGGTCATTTGTTCGAACCACGAAGCAAACAAACGACACACAAAAGCTGAATCAAAGTAAATAGGTCTTCTTAATGTATCGTGAAGACATGCTCGCCTATAAGTGGACACTCACCCCAAGAGTTCCCAGGTAAGAGTGACTGGTCCGATTATGTGGATTTGTACGAACACTCTAGCCTTAGACAGAAAGCTCAGAGTACAGGCATCCACCCTTCCAGATTGCACGTGTTCACATTATTTAGACCCAAACTTTGACGAGATTTTGAAAACTTTGAAGGTTCAAAACCTTATAATAAGTCATCCTAGAACAGATGACTAGTTTTCAAAGCGGATTCGAAATTTGTGTTCTTATTGTGGTTGTCACCTAAAGATAGGCGATGGTATTGTTTTATGACTAAACGCAAGTAAACTCACGTTAGGGTCCTAGGAAGGTTATAGACTAGGTCAAAGCATTACTAATAACCTAATTCCCTATAACCATGAGCTCTGATACCAACTTTTCTGTCACACCCCGACTACGAAAAACAACAAATCGTGGCAGAAACGTCGTGTGACACCTGGGTCACTGCGACCATCAAACAAATACCAAACCAATGAAATATTGTATTTCATACTTGGGATCTGAATAAATATGTGTATCTTTTGCACATATCAATTTTTGTTCGATTTCAAGCTTTAAATCACTTTCTGGAAGGTTATACGCGCACTGATGCGTAAATATAACCAGTTTAATGCAAGGAACACTCCGAAATAGTGAAATAGGCTTAACATACCTTAAATAACCTTTACATAACTTAGAAATAAGTTTCGAAGGCTTTGGTATGGCAAAATCAAGTTAAATCGCTTACAGGGACTAAACTTGACAAACTTCGAAAGTATGCCAATTTGAACTGTAACAGACATTCCAGAACATGACCATAAGTTAAACATACCATAAATATCCCTTACATAGCTTAGAAATAGGCTTTGAGGGGTTCGGTGTGCTAAAATAAACTTTTGGGTCATTCAGGGACTAAAAGCGTCAAAAAGTGCACAAGTTTGCATTTTCGCTCATAACTTACGTTCTGAATACATCCGGACATCCAAAAATTTATGTAAGCATTAAAATATTTTATTTTAGTGTTTGGCATGAGAAAAATCCATTTGTCACGCATTTTGGATCGTTTTTCGCGCTTATGCGCATTCCGTCGTAATTAAGCGAACATCGCGATCGTACGGCCAAATGAACCGACATCCGAGATATTTGTGAGCATGTTTCATGTCCACAATATTTAGGCATCATTTTAGGGCCTTAACATTGGCTTAACGAGCCTTAAATGTGTCGAAATGAGCCTTAAACACCAACAGGGACTGAAACTGTCAATTTTCAAACTTGTTTTCTGATCAGGATGCCCAGGCGGGGCGTGTATGGAATGACTGTCCCTTACGCAGGCCGCGAGGCCCCTTCAGACCAGATTAAATGAATCTAACAGCTGTTAACAGCTGTTAAGCACCCAACACTCAATTCCACATGTTGCTTCCTGCTCATGGGGGGCCAATGCGATACACATGAGGTTACCAACAATTGTAGGGATGTGATTAAATCACGGTTTACGAGAAACGATCCTAACGGTGGTCCATTTACTATAAATACCCACCTTAGTTTTCACTTCTTCCTCACAAATCTGATCAAAAGTGCTCTAAGTTGAAGCCCTTGCTTCATACCTGAGTTATTTGGATCGAGATTAGCGTGCGGGGACCCGTTGTAAGTGTTCCTTCGTTCTTTTATGCGTTTTAGCGTTAAAAGTCAAACTTTGTTTGACTTTTTGTGCATTAACCAGTTTATGGTCAATGCGAAGTTCGTTTGAACTTCATAACGTGAGCGTAATCACGATGGTCATAGTCCCTAGTGACTATACCTACTGATTACCACGTTATCTAGGCTCAGTGACGAGTCGTAGTTTCGGCCAAAATGCGTATTCTTGCGTATTTTGTAACCAAACTACTCTTAGGTATCAAAACCATTTGTTTTGATACCAAATCTGTTTTCTAAACTTAGTTAAGCATGTTTTAACATGCTTAGCTCGTCACTTTTAGTTTAGTGCTTATATAGGGTCGTAAGGTAAGCGATCTAAACAATCGCTTATACTTTCGAACCCGACCCGTTTGGTCGATCATTAGGATCCGACCAAACACATTAGGTGACCATAGTATATAGGGAATAACCTTCCGAGGTTATACCTTATGGTCACGACGTTTAGTTAGTTGTATGATAGGTAGTATATATGCCTTAGGTAAATTACCAACATACCCTTTTTACGCCAAAATTCATTTTAAGCATATGTAACATAACTTTTGGTATCTAAACTGATTTGGAAACAATATTAGACATGTTAAGGCATATATTACTTGTCATAGGATTAGTTAAGCGGCCCGAACGCGTTTCACGCGAACGACGCGTTAAAGTAGCATAAGCTACCTAAACGGGTCGTAATGGGTCGTAAGCACTTAGGTTAGGTTTCATTTTAGTATGTAGGATTTGTTAAACCATATTACATGAGTCCCCATACTCATTTGGTTTACGAGCCCTCATTCTATTCAATCTTCCGACATAGGTCCGGTTTATTAATGTAGTTACCTATATTAGGTGTCGTTTGATATCCGTGATCTCTAGCATTGTTTGGTTGTTACTCAAGGACTACTAAGCAATCTCAAGTGAGTACATAGACCCCTCTTTTACTGTTTTTCAAACTGTTTTGGGGTGAAACACATGTGCCTACTTGTTACTTTCATGCCTTCCATGTTTTCACATCATATACTTGCTATGTTCATTAGTACATTTATAGTACATGATTTCATTACATTTATGCTATGTATGTCCATTGTGTGCATACTTAGTACATTGTTTTACATTACATTTTATGCTATGTATGTCCATTGTGTGCATACTTAGTACATTGTTTTACATTACATTTCATGCTATGTATGTCCATTGTGTGCATACTTAGTACATTGTTTTACATTACATTTCATGCTATGTATGTCCATTGTGTGCATACTTAGTACTTTGTTTTACATTTCATTTCTGTTGCATATGCTCATCCAGCATATGAACACATTATATTACATTTTGAACCGTTGTAACCATTTGACTATGTGAACCGTCGTAACCATTTGATTATATGAACTGGTTGTAACTGTTGAACCGTGTGAACCTTTTGTATCTGTTGACATGATTTACATTTGACAATAGACATTGGACTATACATAAACATTTCTACAATTGTTAAACATTACATCTTGGTGGTTTGGTTTGAGTAAGTGAATTAGGTAACGAGGCGTGTGTAATATGATACAAGCACGGTGGATACGCCGCTGGTACTTCCTATATACAAGTGCTTGTATGGTATTACATATCGTAGTGTTATTTGAATCATTTCAAGTTAAGACATATAACATTTTATACAAATAACATACTTTTCACAAGACATTGTTTTACAAACAAACTCATCTTACATGGTTATTCATTTAACCTTACATTTATCTATACATATCATCTGATCTTATTGTTTTTCAAACGATTTACAAAACAAATCAATTTACAAGGTTCATGACTAAACTTTATTAAACAATTTCTTAAACTTACAAGTCATGAATCCTATTTTCACAAAACCTATGTATCTCACAGGCATTTTTATGCTGACGTACCTATTTTCACATGTGTTTTCAGGAATTGATGCATAGGACTTATCGAGACATACTTAGGCGGACCTGTGCCTTAGTGACTTAAAACGAGACAAGAACTAGTTAATTTTGTTATGGACTCTTTGTTTCTTGTTTTAAAACAATGTAACTCTCTTGTTTGAATAATAAAACGAAACTTTAATTGCCATGGATTTGAAACAATTAATTCTGTTACAACACTCCCCGACGTTTCCGCCATGTTTCGTTGTCTCACGTGGTCGGGGTGTGACACGTCGGGGAGTGTTGTAACAGAATCATTGTTTCATAACACATGGATTGAAGTTCTGTTTTATTGAATTAAATTTTTTACATTACATTGAAACTTGAAACAAAACATGAACAAATAGACTTTCATTGTTATTAAGTCACTTAGGCCTCGTCCGTTCCTATGTGAGTATGCATCAATATCATCATCAAACATCACCAACTATGGTACCTGAAACACATTTAAAAATACGTCAGCATAAAATGCCGATGAGTACTTAGGATTTTATGAGAGTGTCAGATTCATGGCTCGTTTATGTTTTGAAAATATAACTTAAACACCTTTGTAAATTGATAATCAGAAAACCAAGTTTTGTAAAATGTTTGTAAATGAAATTGAAATAACTAAGTCAAAATAGATTTGTTTTATAAAACCTCGATACCATGAATCTTAACTCCAAAACATTTGTTCATATAAACCCAAATTGTAAATCATTTTTAAAATAAAGCTCGAATGTTTTATATTGTTAGAAAAACCTTATAATATAACTTTATTTTAATAAACTTGCCCAAGTGATCTAGATAACGCAACGATATATAATGTATTAAAAGCACTTATATATAGGAAGTACCAGCGGCGTATCCACCATGCTTTTAACACATTACCCCCGCCCCGTTACCTAATCACTTCCCTAACCCAACTGTTGAAACAATACCAACCGGTTCACACAATCAAACAGTTACAAACGGTTCATATAAATCAAACAGTTACAAACGGTTCATATAAATCAAACAGTTACAAACGGTTCACATAATCAAATTGTTACAAACGGTTCACATAATCAAACGGTTACTAACGGTTCACATAAATCAAACAGTTCCAACGGTTCAAAATGTAAAACAATGTGTCCATATGCTGAGTGAACATATGCAACAAAATGTAATATACAAAAAATCAATGTGCTAGCATGTTAAGTGAACATACATAGCAAAACATAATGAAATCATGTACTATATATGTACTAATGAACATAACAAGCATATGATATAAAAACATGAAAAGCATGAAAGTAACAAGTAGGCACATGTGTTTCACCCCAAAATGTTTGAAAAACAGTAAAAGAGGGGACTATGTACTCACTTGAGAATGCTTAGAAGTATTGAATAACAACCAAGCAAAGCTAGAGGGATCACGAAAATCAAACGGCAACTAATATAGGTAACTATGTTAATAAACCGGACCTAAATCGGAGGATCGGATAAAATGAGGTTTCGTAAACCAAATGAGTGTAGGGACTCATGTAATATGGTTTAACAAAGCCTACATTCTAAAACAAACCTAACCTAAGTGCTTACGACCCATTACGAGTCGTTAAGGTAGCTTACGCCACTTTAACGCGTCGTTCGCGTAAAACGTGTTCGGACCGCCTAATTAGTCCCATGACAAGTATTATATGCCTTAACATGTCTAATAATGTTGTCTAATCAGTTTAGATGCCAAAATTTATGTTACATATGCTTAAAATGAATTTATGCGTAAAAATGGCATTTTGGTCATTTTCCTAAGGCATATAAATTACCTATCATACAACTACTTAAACGAAGTGACCATAAGTTATAACCTCGGAAGGTTATTCCCTATACAACCAAGGTCATAATAAATGCTTGGTCGGATCCTAATGATCGACCAAACGGGTCGGGTTCGAAAGTCTAAGCGGTTGTTTAGACCGCTTATCTTACGACCCTATATAAGCACTAAACTAAAAGTGACGAGTTAAACATGTAAAACATGTTTAACGAAGTTAGAAAACAAGTTTGATATCAAAACAAAAGGTTTTGATACCTAAGAATAGTTTGGTTGCAAAATACGCATGAATACGCATTTTGACCGAAACTATGACTCGTCACTACACCTAATCAACGTGGTAATCAGTAGGTATAGTCACAAGGGACTATAACCATCGTGATTACGCTCACGTTGCAAAGTTCAAACGAACTTTGTGTTAACCATAACCTGGTCAAAGCAGAAAGTCAAACACAGTTTGACTTTCGTGCTTAAAAACGCATAAAACATGAAAGAAACTTACAAAGGGTCCAAGCTAGGAAGTACTTGATCTAAATACTTAGGTATGAAGCATAAAGCTTCAACTTAGAGCATAAAATCAGATCAAGGTGTGAGGAAAATGGAATGAGAGCTTGGATATTTATAGATTTCGGAGAACCGTTAGGATCGTTTCTCACATTTCGTGCCTTGATCTTGACCCTCCATGTGGGCACATGGTATTGCAATACAAGGGGACATGAAATACCATCAAATTTTAGCCCATAGAATGCAAAACTAGGGGTTCAAAACCACCAAACCATCCAAAACTTATTTCTAAGTTATGTAAAGGTTATTTAAGGTATGTTGAGCCTATGTCACTATCCCAGAGTGTTTGTCGCATTAAACTGGTTATATTTACGCATCAGTTTGCGTATAACCTTCCAGAAAGCGATTTAAAGCTCGAAATCGAACATGAATTGATATGTGCACATGATACACATATTTATACAAATCCCAAGTATGAAACCCAATATTTCATTGATTTGGTATTTGTTTGATGGTCGCAGAGGCACAGGTGTCATAGTTCTTCTATGGTATCCAAATCTTGAACCAAGTTTTCAGTATTTCCTTCAGGATCACGGATGCTTGTCCTTGGAGTAGGGACTACCATCTCTGTAGGGATCACATATTCAGCTCCAAACACTAAAGAAAATGGAGTCTGGCCAGTAGCATTCTTGGGAGTTGTTCTATCAGCCCATAATACATATGGTAGCTATTCTGCCCATTTCCCTTTCTTGGATCCAAGCTTCTTCTTCAAGTTGTTGATGATGATATTGTTTGATGATTCTGCTTGACCATTAGCTTGTGGGTGGACTGGTGTTGATGTTATCATCTTAATCCCTCAGTTGTCACAAAAGTTAGTAGTTCTATTCCCAATAAATTGGGATCCGTTATCACAAACAATTTCAGAAGGTATGCCAAATCTAGTAATAATGTTTCTTTTAATAAAGGATATCACTTCCTTTTCTCTGACTTGAGGAAAGGCTTCAGCTTCTATCCATTTGGAAAAGTAATAAGTCATAGCAAGCATGAACACTTTTCCTCCTGGTGCTTTGGGAAGTTTTCCAACTATATCCATTCCCCATCTCATGAATGGCCAAGAAGAGGATATAGGATGCAGGAGCTCCGCTGGTTGATGAAGGATATTGCTATGTCTTTAACAAGCATCACATTTCTTTGCATAATCCACAACATCCCTCTTCATGGTAGGCCAATAGTATCCCGTTCTAAGGATCCTTGAGAATAGTGCTCTGCCCCCAGTGTGGTTTCCACAATCTCCTTCATGAAAATCCTTCAGAACTTTTTGAATTTCTAGATCCTCGATGTACCTTAGATATGGACCTGCAAGAGATCGTTTGTATAACATGTTATTTAGTATTGTAAATTGAGATACATTGACTTTGAAGGCTCTAGGATTTTCCCGAGTAGGAATCTCTCCATGTTGTATATAACTTAGGATTGGAAGGATCCAGGATCCTGAATTCGACTGTGCAGCATCACTAGGTATGATTGTAGAATCTTCCACTATCTCCATAGCTGTGTGATCCTCAATAGCAGCAATTAAAGCTTCATACTCAGCCTCATTATTAGTAGTTTGAAATTCACATGCAATTGAGTGGGGTATTATGTACCCCTGTGGCGATTTTAGTAGTATGCCTAGTCCAGTTCCTTTGACATTTAAAGCCCCATATGTGAAGAGTATCCAAGGATCCTTAGTCTCTTCAAGTTGTTGAACTTCCAGTTCAGCTTCCCTTTGTAGATCACTACTGAAATCAGCCACAAAGTCAGCTAAGGCTTGGGATTTGATGGCAGTTCTTGGTTCATATCTGATATCATAAGCACTAAGCTTGACTGCCCACTTTTCCATCCTTCCTGACATTTCAGGTTTTATGAGGACATTCTTAATAGGAAAGCTAGTCTTAACAATAATAGCATGAGTCTCTAAATAATGGCGTAATTTAGTAGATGCCATGATTAAAGCAAGAATAAGTTTTTCTAAATGAGAATACCTGGACTCAGCATCAAGTAGACTTTTACTTACATAGTATACAAGATGTTGAGTACCTTCGTGATCCTTGGCAAGGACTACACTAACTGCCTTAGAAGAGACTACTAAATATAAGGATAATATATCCCCTTTTCCGGTTTCATTAAGGCTGGAGCTGAGGATTGGTAATCCTTAAGGGCCTTGAGAGCATTCTCATGCTTTTCAGTCTACTCAAATTTCTTGTTCTTTCTGAGGATGTCATAGAATTCCTTGCATTTCTCTGATGACTTTGAGATGAATCTGTTCAAGGCTGCGATCCTTCCTGTCAATCTTTGCACATCCCTGGCATTGGCAGGAGACTTAATATTCACAATCGCCTTGATTTGTTCAGGACTTGCCTATATCCCTCTTTTTGTTACCATATAACCTAGGAACTTGCCAGCTTTTACACCAAAGTGGCACTTGGAAGGATTCAATTTCATGTTGAATTTGTCAAGGATATCAAATGCTTCTTCCAAATCTCTAAGGTGATCCTCAGCTCTCTTGGACTTAACTACCATGTCGTCAATATAGACTTCCATTGTGTGTCTAATTTGTTCTTTAAACATCATATTAACTATCCTTTGGTATGTAGCACCTGCATTTCTTAGTCCAAATGGCATAGCAATATAACAATAGATACCAGTAGGGGTCATAAAGGCTGTATCCTCTTGATCAGATGGTTTCATCTGAATTTGTTGGAATCCCGATGAAGCATCCATGAAAGTCAACAACTCATAACCCGCGGTAGCATCCACCATGGGGTCAATGTGGGGTAATGGGAAAGGATCCTTGGGACATGCCTTATTTAATCGGTGAAATCGACACATACCCTCCACTTTCCATTTTTCTTTTGAACAACAACCACATTGGCTAACCACCTTGGATACTTTACCTCTCTAATCATACCTGCTCTGAGTAGTATATCTACCTCCTCTTGGATGATGGCATTCCTCTCAGGTGCAAACTTTCTCCTCTTCTGATGTATGGGTTTGAATGACTTGTCAATGCCAAGTTTATGAGTAATAATGTCTTTAGAAATACCTGTCATATCCTCGTGCTTCTAAGCGAAGGTAGCTTTTCTCCTTTTTAAGAAGGATAGTAAATCCTGCTCAACATTGTTGAGGATCCCGGATCCTATGAAAACTTTGGATTCAGGATCCATGAGGATATCTTTAACATCTTGTTCTCTTGCCTCCAGGACATCTCTTGGAGGATACTTTAATTGTTATGCCTCCCTAGGTCTTGAGGCTGGCTTCATTGATGAAGTGTAACAATTTTTGGCTTCTTGTTGGTCACTTTCTATCTTCACCACACCCCATGGGGTAGGGAGCTTGACACACTGATGATATGTAGATGGAACTGCTTTCATATCATGTATCCATGGCCTGCCAAGGATAACATTGCAACAGGATAAGGAATCTATGACACAAATTTTTTGAAAAGAATTAACTCCCTCTATGTAAATGGGAAGTTTAATGTCCCCCAATGTGTTCTTGGTTTCTCCACTGAATCCTATAAGAACTGATGATCTTGGGATAATTTCTGATTCAGGGATGTTCATTTTCTTGAGGACATCGAGTTGAATAATGTTCACTGAGCTCCCTCCATCTATAAGAATCCTGCGAACAAAATGGTTAGAAATAAACAACGTAATAACAAGACCATCATGATGAGACTCCTGGATATCCACACGGTCCTCCTCATCAAAGGATATAACTTTATCCTGTGTAAGGATAGAAGTTCGAATAGGACTATCCCCATTCTCCATCTTTGTCTCTTTAGCATGCCTCTTGGCTGCTGAAAAGGAAGTGCCACATATATCTGACCCACCGGAGATAAAGATGATAATCTGGGCATCAGCTGAAGGAGTAAGAGCCCTTTCTAGAAGTTTTTCGGGATCCTGGATCCTTGATTTATTTCTTCCGAATAGCTCCTTCAAATATCCTTTGCTTAACAGGTAACCAATCTCTTTCCTGAGTGCTATACATTCATCAGTAAGATGACCAAAATCTTCATGATAGGCACACCATTTGGATTTATCTTTTGTG
Organism: Helianthus tuberosus; assembly: GCA_030545235.1. Classification (NCBI taxonomy): domain Eukaryota; kingdom Viridiplantae; phylum Streptophyta; class Magnoliopsida; order Asterales; family Asteraceae; genus Helianthus; species Helianthus tuberosus. Next base: position 129,083,050 of record CM060420.1, on the reverse strand, counting down.
GCAGCCGGCTTGTCATTCTTTCTAGGCCATCTAGCTTTATCAGCTAGATTCTGCATAGCCAAGATTAGTTCATTGTTATCAACAGCAAAACAATATTCAGAAATAGGAGGATAATCCTCATCATCCTCTTCTTGCTCCACAGCATGCACATTATCAGACTTGTTATACGATTTAGACTTGTTGTTCCTGAAAAAGGATCCTTGCTTTTCCTGCTTCGAGGATCCTGACAGTCTTTCTTGGATCCTTTTATCATCCTCTACACGGATGAATCTAAGGGCCCTGTTTCTCACTTCATCAAGATTCCTTCAAGGGGTCATGACAAGATCATCATAGAATTGTGAATCCTTAAGTAAACCCATTTTAAAGGCCTCTACAGTTGTAGCAATATCCAATTTAGGAATCTCTAAGGATTCTCTACTGAATTTAGTTATGTAATCTCTAAGTGATTCTCTACCCTATATAGATCACTAGTTAATCGTTCAAATCTCCTACTACATGAAAATTGGCTATTAAACAAATTAACTAGATTAGCAAATGAAGTAATAGAGTAAGGGGGAAGACTTAGCAGTCATTTAAGAGCTGATCCTGTCAGTGTGGATTCGAAACCCTTGCATAGACATGCTTCTTTCCACCTTTCAGGAATGGGATTGATCTCCATTCTCTCCCTATATTGAGCTACATGTTTGGTGTTTGGAACCTCTTTGGTATCTCTGCATCACATATAGGTGGTGCAAAGCGTGACACTCTATGACTCCCATCCGGAATCTCAGGAATGGGTTTAATCACTCCTGGAACACTGGATATCATATCCTTGAGTTTTTGCAACTCCTTTGCCATAGCTTGGTTGATTCCTGGTTCCTGCACAAAGCTATGGTTAGCATTATAAGAAGTATTTAAAGTGTTACCTCCTGATGGATTCAAGGTTGGGATTCCTGATGTGAATCCATATTGATGTGATTCTGGCATGATCGAGGGGCCAGATGAAACAATAGTCTGCATGGGAATAAAGTCTTCCCACATGAATTTCTGAGCTTCTGGCTTGTTGACTCCTTAAGGATCCTTGATCCTGGAAGATGTTGGATCCGGTATGCATTGGAGCTAAAGGTCTTGGAGGATACTCCATTGATCCATGAACCTGAGGTGAGGATCCTTGAACCTGAAATGAGGATCCTGGATACTGAGAGTAGGATCCTTGAACCGACTGCGTCCCCATGTATCCTCCTGAATATGAGAAGGATCCTTGATGTTGGAAGGAGGATCCTTGAGGCTGAAGAGTGGATCCTGAAGGCTGGAAGTAGGATCCTTGAGCCTGTGTCATTGCCGATAATCCATAGTGCATACTTGATGATCTTCCCTGATGCTGGACATCTGATGCTGTGGGATGCTGGGCAGTTGTTGCTGGAGTGCCGAAATCCAGTGATCTAGGCACCAATGGAGAGTGATCCTCCGCTGATCTTTCAATTTGTTGATCTCGTCAATTTCTCGAAGGATCCTGTCATTAGTTTTGTCCTGCTGCTGCATGTAATCCTTCATCTGCAAAATCAAAGAATAAAGAGCGTTGTTAGTAGGACCAGAAGTAACAACAGTAGTTGATTTTGAGAAAACGGGGGGTTTGTTTCTTCGCAGCATTCTTTTGGGATCCAGAAGGGACATGAGGCAAAGGTGGAATACCCTGTGAAGAAGTGATCACCGGCATGGAGCTTGAAGTGCTCTTTACATGAGAAGCCATGTGGTTGAAGGTAATGAGCAGAAATGAATAAAATGAACAAGATTTTCAAGAATGAAGCACCGATTGTCCCACGGTGGGTGCCAAACTGTTTTGGTCAAAAATCACACAAGGATAATGTAACCAAATCTGATTTTTGTGAGGTATGATGCTTGGTTAATTGGACAAATGTATGAGCAACAAATGAATGAAATGAATGATAAACACAAGGATTTATACGAGGAAAAAGCCCTTGATCAATAAATGATCTCCGGCATAAAAAAACTCGGGTGATGGAAACTACCGATCACCAACTATATTCAACAAAGAAAGTTTACAAATCGGGATGATAACAAGCTTGGTACAAAGATCACTAGTGTGCAAAAAGTGTGTAGTTGCCGAGAGTTCTCTATAGTTCGAATAGTGCAGTTGTGTTTCCAAAAATAGCTTGTTATCACCTTTAAGAATAGAAAAATATCCTACTAACTAACTATCCGAAAATTAAGCAAGCTATCCACGATCACCATAACGGTCATCAGCCTTATTCACTTGCACAAATAGAAGCATATTCCTCCGAGATTCCCTCCATGACTCAGTCCACAAGTGCCTGCAATCGTAAACAAAAAACACAAGGAACAAATGTTAAAACATAAATAATAGTAAGGATCTTGGATCCTCAGACTCCCTGCATTATCCATTAAGGATCCGTGATCTAGGCCCAGTCTTAGGATAAATGATCCTTAATGGCAAATTATTGCCCTAACACTTGTAACCATTTCAGTCCCTGTACTAACAGAATAAATGGATTGAAATGGTTACGAAAGTGAAACCATAGAGACTGAAATGGTTACGAAAGTGAAACCACAGGGACTGAAGTCTCAATTTTTAAACTAATGGACTGAAATAGTGATTCTTGACAAACCACGGGGACGAAAACAGTAATTAACTCTAAATTTAAAATCAAATAGTCTTTTAACGTGATATAAAAATAAAAATAGAAAATAACTCCATCTCACATTTTAGAATTTTACTATACAAGTATTATTTAAGGGTTGTGTTAAATACACCCCAAATTCAACTTGTTTTTTTTTTTTTACTTTTTCCCACAAGTCAACTTCAACTTTTCAAGTTTATTTCAAGTTTCCATAAACTAATTTTTACAGTCAATGGAACAAGCTTTTAACCCAGATATTACTGTTTTGGTCAAAAATCAAACTAGGATAATGCAACCAAATCTTATTTTGTGAGGTGTGATGCTTGAATGAATGAACAAATGTATGAACAATTTGTAAACGAAATGAACAAGGGACACAAGAATTTATACGAGGAAAAAGCCCTTGATCAATATATGATCTCCGGCATAAAAAACCCCGGGTGATGGAAACTACCGATCACCAACTATATTATACAAGTAAAGGTTACAAATCGGGATGATAACAAGCTTGTTACAAGGATCACTAGTGTGCAAAATGTGTGTAATCGCCAATAAGTTGCAGAGAGCTCTCGAGAGTGTGTGTGTTGCTAATTGTTCTAACTATCAAGCTCGTTATCCCCTTTAAAAATGGAAATAATCTAATTAACAAACAATCCGCAAATCATGCTAGCTTCCCACGACTTCGATAACGGTCATACAAGCCATGCACATGCAGAATAATGGAGCATATTCCCCTAGAATCTCGACAAGACCAAGTCCCATTCGAATACTCTTGTAAAACGAATTCAAACAAAGTGGAAACAACTGTTAGTGTTAGGATAATAATGAGGATCCTAGATCCTTAAACCTGCAACGTCTCCTGAGGATCCCTAATTCAGACTGAACTAAGGATCCGTGATCCTGGTTGCACTTGAGGATCCGTGATCCATAGGTTTAGAAAATCCATCCCTAACAATTGCCCCCAAAATATGAGGATTAAAATACAACTTGATGAGTCATATTTTCTGTTCGATCCGAAACAACTTGGTTGGCGAGGAACTAGCCGTTGTAATCGGACTAGCCGTTACAAATATTACGTCAGCGATAAGACTACCTGCAGAATCATCATTATATATAGGTTAGAGATAAGGATCAAATTGCATTTAAATTCGAGCGTTACTCTCCTTTAAATCGCCATCCGCAGATTGAACAAGTATCTCTCTTCTTCCTTCTCTCTACATTTTCTTATTCTGTTCTTCCGTTTCTTCAAAATCTCAAAACCACAATGAAGCTACGATCCTCTCCTTCCAAGGATCCTAAGAAGGATAGCCCCTTAAAAAGCCAGGGCGTTATCAAAAATCCTTCGTCGGAACTCTGCTGCTTCACTGATCCAGAGATTGACCGGATTCACCATTGTTTTTCGGCAGAAACTATTTTCCGATCCTTCGATTCTTCGATGAGGAGCGATTGTATCTCTGACACTTGGGTCGCTTTTCCGGCCACTCCTTTTCTGATAGGATTCTCATATCCTTTTCCTGCCTTTACACAGTCCTTTTTCTCGGGGCATGTGCTTTATACAGGCCATGCCCATGATGTGGAGAGTTTTATACACCATTGAGAATATCATTGAGCAAGAAAATATGGACATAGGGATGTCTGAGTTAAGTCAGTTATACAACCTTGTTAGCCATGGTTCACACCGTTTTCTGTTCAAGCATAAACCTGGTGATTCTCATCCAATCCTCAAAACCACTAAAAACGACACCCACTGGAAGAGCCATTTCTTCTTTGTGAGGAGGGACTCAATCCCAGATGGGAAAAATCTTCCTAAAAAGTGGATCACCCATGGTAGGATATGGGATCCTTAGACAAGGATCATAATAGGACTTTATCTTTTTTAAGGATAACTGATCCTTTTTTCTGATTTTGCAGCTATCTCACTCTCTTTCATTCAAGAAACACCTGCAACAAAGGAAAGGGTTGCTGCCTTCTGGAGCCTTGATCCTGCTGTTAGAACATTCCAAGCCAAAGTAAAGGATTCACAAGAAGTATCCTCCGGCTCCTTCACCATGTCAAGTAAGTATTCCAATTTGTATATGATTAAATATTTAAATGAAAATAAAACAAGAATACTTATATGTGTTTTACATTTGTAGGCGCTGGAAAATCCTCAAAGTCAGCCTCCAGGTTCAGTGTCAGTGACCTTGATGCGTTTGCTGCCTCAAAATCCATCAAGAAGCAACATGCTGCCAGTCCCAGCGTTCCGAACCCCAAAAGCATGAGCACACGTGGCAAAGGTGGCAAGAAAAGGTAAGCTGCTGAAACTCTTGAAGGCCTGCCTCTCATCCAACACCAGTTCGAAGAATACGTCTCTGAGGTAAGGATCCCGGATCCTTAAGTCTGATCTTCCCATACTGAGGATAACGGATCCTGACATGTGTTTCCTTTTTTGCAGAAATTTGCTGAGATCCACATGCTGCTGGATTCGCAAACTGAAGTGGCTGAGCAAAAGCACTTGGACTTCCAGAAGCTGTTCCTGGCAAAGGATCAAAAAATTGCCTCTCTCAAGAATGATGTCAACCTGGTGAAGAGGGAGCTGGTCCTGGCCCAAATCACAGCTGATCAGGAGAAGGCGGAAGTGATGGAATGGGCTAAGCTCTCTGCTACAATAGCCATGCTCAAGATTAAGCTTCAGATAGCAAAGGAGGCTGAGGATCCTAACTTTGACAGGACTGCTTAGGACCAAGAGTCCTGGAAGAAAAAGCTTGCGGAACTGGACGATGAGGAAGAGGCTGAGGAGACTCTGGCAATCGAGGCTGGTGGCAGTGGGCTGAAGGATCAAGCAGAAGGAGCAGCTGGTGGGGACGACACAACGAAGGTTTAAGCTGCACAAATGGGCGATGATGGAAATTTCTAGACGTGGCCGGAGCCCATTTTTTATGGTTTAAGGTTTTTTTGGTTGTTGATGTTTTTAAAACAATGGTCTATACTGAAACAATAGCTTTAGGTTTAAGGATCACTGATCCTTCGAACAATAGGTAGGATGACAATTGGTGGAGGGATCCTCTGTTTGGGGGATGAAGCCATTGTTATCCTGCCGTCTTTCTATTCCTGCATTACTTAGAACTTATTATCATGGACACCCTTTACCTACCCCAGCGGACGGGACATGGATTGCTGGTAGATGCTTGGGGTAGGTAATTTTGACAACCTTTAAAGGGTTAATCTTTTGTTAAATAAATAAAAGTTTAATCTTTTGGCTTATCTTGTGTTGTTAATTCTGTGCATATTTACCTTTCAATTTTTATGATACAATTTCTTTGAATTTACAAGTTAAGAACAAAAGTATATTAGATTATGTCAAAAAGTTTAGGATATGATCAAGGATCAAATATCCTATAATCGAAAAGTTCAAAAAGTGACATAATTTTAGGATCATATATCCTGTTGTCAAAGAATAAGGGTAACTTAAATAAATCAAGAATAAAGTCAAGGTAAATAAGGATCATACCTGAGAATCCAAGTTAGGATCCTAAATCATTAATACTTATAATCAAGATAACCAAAAGACAAACCTTAGTAAAAGGTTAGGATCCAGGATCCTTAACTGTTTAGCTTTGGAAACCTGAAACAGAACATAACTTGGGACTAAGCCAATATAAAAGAAGAGTTAGTAACTGGGGACAAGCCCAACAATCTGGGGACAAGCCCAATAAACTGGGGACAAGCCCAAAAAACTGGGGACAAGCCCAACAAACTGGGGACAAGCCCAAAAAACTGGGGACAAGCCCAAAGGATCTTGTGTAAACTGGAGTATGGCCCTCACTGGCGACTATCCAAACTCAGTGACATAAAAATGCCAAAACCTTAGTTAACGTGAAAACGTTAGAAACCTTAGGAACGGATGTATGGTACGTCTACCATTATACGTAGGATCCTGAATACAGCCAGTACAATGAAATTATCAGCCCCTAAAGCGGGTACTGGTCCCATTGCCTTAAACTGCACCAGGATCAGCGTGCGCTACTGGCGAAACTGGGGACAAGCCCAACAAACTGGGGACAAGCCCAAATTACTGGGGATAAACCCAAAAACTGGGGACAAGCCCAACAAACTGGGGACAAGCCCAAATTTACAAGTGACATGAAAATAGCCAAGGATCCTAAATCATTCTCACATGAAATATCTCTTCAAATGGACATCATTCCAAGCTCTTGGCATTTGATCACCTTCCATTGTTAATAATCGATATGCCCCTTTTCCTGCCTCAGCTTCAATAAGATAGGGGCCTTCCTATTTTGGTGCTAACTTGCCATCAGCAGGATTTGTGGTGTTCTGGAATGCTTTCCTCAACACCATATCACCAACTTGAAACTTTCTGATCCTGACGTTTTTGTTATAAGCTCCAGCCATCCTTTGTTGATAACTAGCCATCCTTATCCTTGCCAAATCCCTGAGTTCTTCTATGGTATCCAAGACTTGAACCAAGTTTTCAGCATTTTCTTCAGGATCACGGATGCTTGTTCTTCCAGTAGGAACCACCATCTCTGTAGGGATCACTGATTCTGCTCCAAACACTAAAGAAAATGGAGTTTGGCCAGTAGCATTCTTGGGAGTTGTTCTATCAGCCCATAGCACATAAGGTAGCTCTTCTGCCCATTTTCCTTTTTTGGATCCAAGCTTCTTCTTTAAGTTGTTGATGATTATCTTGTTGGATGACTCTGCTTGACCATTAGCTTGTGGGTGGACTGGTGTTGATGTTATCATCTTAATCCCCCAGCTGTCACAAAAGTTAGTAGTTCTACTCCCAATAAATTGGAATCCATTATCACAAACAATTTCAGAAGGAATACCAAATCTGGTAATAATGTTTCTTTTAATAAAGGATATCACTTCTTTTTCTCTGACTTGAGCAAAGGCTTCAGCTTCTATCCACTTTTAAAAGTAATCAGTTGTTTTGGTCAAAAATCAAGCAATGATAATGCAACCAAACTTTCTGTTGTGGGGTATGATGCTTGAATTGATGAACAACAATAAGGATCACTCTGAATTGTAATGAACAAGTGACACGAAGATTTATACGAGGAAAAAGCCCTTGATCAATGAACGATCTCCGGCATAAAAAACCTCGGGTGATGGAAACTACCGATCACCAACTCAAATTAAACAAGAAATGTATTACAACTTCGGATGATAGCGAGCTAAGTACAAGGATCACTATAGTGTATTGTGTAAAAACGTGTGTAATCGCCAAGTGAGTTAACGAGAGCTGATGAGAGCAGTTGTAAGAGTGTGTGTGTAGCCAAAAATAGCCAAGTGTTTTCTAATTAGCTCGCTACCCCTTTAAAAATGGAAAATATCTACACTAACTAACATTCCGCAAATGGTGCAAGTCCTCCATGACTCCATAACGTCCACTTTTGGCCAAGCACGTGCGGAATAAACATAGTATATGCTCCAGGAATATCGCCAAGACCAAGTCCAAGTTGATACTCCTGCAAAACAATTTTGAATTCAAAGTAGACAATCGTTAGTACAAGGATCCTTATGATGATCCATGATCCTGATCCTGAAATACTTCTGAGGATCACCAATACAAACAGAAGCAAGGATCACTAAGCCCAACAGCAATTGAGGATCACTGATCATTGAGAAATCCACCCCTAACAATTGCCCCCAAAATATAAGGAGTAATTATGTAAATAAACGAGTTGTATTTTGTTCTTATCCGCAATCAACCAACGGATAACTAGCCGTTGTAATCGGACTAGCCATTACGAACATGACGTCACTGAGGTGACTATCCTGCAAAATCATCATTATAAATAGGAGTTATAGATAGAGATCATTTCACATTTAAATTCAAGAGAAACTCCCTTTAAATTCACATCCGTAGACCAAGCAGGTATTTCTCTTCCTCTTCCTCCTTTACGTTTTCTTTCTCTATTCATCTTCTTCTCTATTGCTATGACCAAGATGATGCTAAGATCCTCACCGGCTAAGGATCACAAGAAGGATAGTCCTCTTAAGAGCCAGGGGATCATCAAAGATTTGGCGAATGAAAGGTGCTGTTTCACTGATCCACAAATAGATAGAATCCGCCATTGTTTTCCAGCAAACACCGATTTCAAGCCATTTGACCCCACCATTCTAAGTGATTATGTTTCTGAAACTTGGGTAGCCTTCCCGGTCACACCGTTCATAATAGGATACACATATCCTTTCCCTGAATTCACCCAGTCTTTCTTCTCCCTCACCGGCATCTCCTACATTTAAGCTATGCCAATGATCTGGAGGGTCTTGTATACCCTCGAAAGGATTATTGAGCAAGAAGAAATTACTCTAGGAATGTCGGAGTTGGCAGAGATGTATGATCTCACAACATTTGGATCCCATCGATATCTATTCAAGCGTAAACCCGGTGAAGAACATCCCATCTTCAAAGCCACTAAGAATGATACTAATTGGAAACGGAGATTCTTCTTTGTTAGAAGGGATTCTCTTCCTGATGGAAGGGATTTGCCAAGGAAATGGAGCACCCATGGTAGGATAGAGGATCCTTAGAAGGATCACTAAGTAAGCTTGTTTCTGATGAGGATTACTAACATGCTTCTGTTTCTTTTGTACAGCTATCACTGTTTCACATATTATACCCTCACCTGCCACCAAGGAGAGACTTGCTGCTTTCAGAAAACTTGATCCTGCAACAAGGTCATTCAAAGCAAATACCCAGGATTCTCAAGAGGTATCCTCAGGTTCTGTCACGATGTCAAGTAAGTATCCTGTTCTTTTTATAATTAAATGTTTAAATGAATAATTAAATAGAAATAGGATAAGGATACTTATCTGTTCCGGGTGTGTAGGTGCTGGGAAATCTTCAAAGTCTGCCTCCAAATTCAGTGTCACTAATCTAGACACTGTTCGATCCTCCAAGAAAAAGTCTGCTGCTAGCCCTTCCATTGTTATCCCCAAGGCTACCACTTCAAAGGGAAGAGGTGGAAAGAAAAGAAAAACCTCTGAAGCTGATAACCTTCAAGGCTTGCCTCGAGTACTTTAATGATGTAAGGATCACTGACTTAGTTTAGTTATCCTATCCACTTGAGGATCACCTGACTCTAATATTTACATTGTCTTCTTTGTAGAAATTTGCTGAGATCGAGGACTATGTTAGGAATGTTGAGGAGCTTGAGGAGAAATACTCTGATCTCCAAAAGGTGGCGGTGCTCAAGGATCACAAGATTGCCTCCCTTGAAAAGGATCTCAATGATGCCAAAACTCAGACAGCTGCAATCCTGATCAATGTTGATTATGAGAAGCACGAGATCACAGAGGATGCCAAGGTCTCCGCTGTCATTGCCATGTACAAGACCAAGCTACAGATGGCCCAAGAAGCTCAGGATCCTGCCTTTGATAGGAGCAACTGGGACGTGGAAGGCTGGAAGGCCAGGCTGGCTGAGTTGGAGGATGAGGATGAGGCTGACGAGGTTCTGGCAATCGAAGCTAGTGGCAGTGGCAAGGATCAGGTGAAGGATACTGGAGTTGGAGGGGATGATGATGCAGCGAAGGTGTAGGCTGCATGAATAGGCGATGAAGGACATTTCTAGACGTAGCCGGAGCCCATTTTTTTTTAAGTTTGGTTATGGTTTTTGTTTTGATGATGTTTTTGTTGAACAATGATGGGTTGTACTTAAACAATAGTAATTAGGGCTAAGGATCATGGATCCTTTGACAAATAGGTAGGATTACAAATGGTGGAGGGATCCTCTGTTTGGGGGATGAAGCCATTGTGATCCTGCCGTCTTTTGATTCCTGCACTACCAAGACCCTTAGACAATGGACACCCTTTGCCAACCCATGTGGACGGGCCACGTTTTGCTGGTAGAAACGTGGGTTGGCAATTTTGACAACCTTAAAGGGTTTAATCTTTTGTGAATAAAATAACTTTAACTTTTTGGCTTATCCTGTGTTGATATCCTTGTTAATATTTTACTTTCCAACTGTTGTGATGTTTATTTTGTTTAAACTTATCAAGTAGAGAAAAAATTTAAGAAATATCCCCAAAGAATTTAGGATATGATCAAAGATCACATATCCCATAATCAATAAGTTCTGAAAAGTAATATAGTTTAAGGATCATAAGTTCAGTTGTCAAAGGATAAGGGTTATTCAAATAAATAATGAATAAAATCAAAATAGTTAACGATCATACCTGAGAATCCAAGTTAGAATCCTATCCTTTAACACTTATAATCAGGATAACCCAAAAGACAAACCTTAGTAGAAGGTAAGGATCAAGGATCCTTGGTCATTTAACTTCAAAAACCTGAAATAGGATATAACTTGGGACTAAGCCAATATAAGATGAAAGTTAGTAACTGGGGACAAGCCCAACAATTCTGGGGACAAGCCCAATATACTGGGGACAAGCCCAAAGGATCGTATGTAAACTGGAGTATGGCCCTCACTGGCGACTATCCAAAATTAGTGACATGAAAATGCCAAAACCTTAGCTAACGTGAAAACGTTAGAAACCTTAGGAACGGATGTATGGTACGTCTACCATTATACGTAGGATCCTGAATATAGCCAGCACAATGAAATTGTCAGCCCCTAAAGCGAGTACTGGTCCCATTGCCATGAACTATACCAGGATCATCGTGCGCTACTGGCGAAACTGGGGACAGGCCCAAACTGGGGACTGACCCAAATAACTGGGGACAAGCCCAAATAACTGGGGACAAGCCCAAATAAACTAGATACTTCTGTGGATACTCAATCCTTAGTTAAGGATACCTGAACCTTCAAAACTCAGAATCAAGTGAAAGGAGGATAAAGGATGCAGGATCCTTATCCCTATATAAGAGAATAAAAGAATGAAATAGTTTGAGATTAGAAGATTACCAAGATGAGGATCATCCGTTCTGTAAGGATCCTTCAAGGATACTGGTCAGGTAAGGATCATGGATCCTTGTCACCTAAAGTATTTCTTCAAATGGATAGCATTCCAAGCCCTTGGTAGCAAATCACCTTCCATTGTTAGCAATCGATATGCCCCCTTTCCTGCTTCAGCTTCAATCAAATAGGGGCCTTCCCACTTTGGTGCCAACTTTCCATCAGCAGGATTGGTGGTATTCTGAAATGCTTTCCTTAATACCATATCACCAACTTGGAATTTCCTGATCCTGACATTTTTGTTGTAGGCTCCAGCCATCCTTTGTTGATAACTAGCCATCCTTATCCTTGCCAAATCCCTGATTTCTTCTATAGTATCCAGGTCTTGAACCAAGTTTTCAGCATTTTCTTCAGGATCACGAATGCTTGTTCTTGCAGTTGGAACCACCATCTCTGTAGGGATCATTGATTCTGCCCCAAATACCAAAGAAAATAGAGTTTGGCCTGTAGCATTCTTGAGAGTTGTCCTATCAGCCCAAAGCACATAAGGTAGTTCTTCTGCCAATTTTCCTTTCTTGGATCCAAGCTTCTTCTTCAAATTGTTGATGATGATCTTGTTGGATGATTCTGCCTGACCATTAGCTTGTGGGTGGACTGGCGTTGATGTTATCATCTTAATCCCCCAACTGTCACAAAAGTTAGTGGTTCTATTCCCAATAAATTGGGATCCATTATCACAAATAATCTCAGAAGGGATACCAAATCTAGTAATAATGTTTCTTTTAATAAAGGATATAACTTCCTTTTCTCTGACTTGAGCAAAGGCTTCAGCCTCTATCCACTTAGAGAAGTAATCAGTCATAGCAAGCATGAATACTTTTCCACCAGGTGCCTTAGGAAACTTTCCAACTATATCCATTCCCCGTCTCATGAATGGCCAGGAAGAGGATATAGGATGCAAGAGCTCTGCTGGTTGGTGAAGGATATTACTATGCCTCTGACAAGGATCACACTTCTTGGTATACTCCACAGCATCCTTCTTCATAGTGGGCCAATAGTATCATGTCCTCAGGATTCTCGAGAATAATGCCCTGCCCCCAGTGTGGTTTCCACAATCTCCTTCATGGAAATCCTTTAAGACTTCTTGGATTTCAGGATCCTCAATGCATCTTAGATATGGTCCTGCAAGAGATCGTTTATACAACATATTATTCAATATTGTAAATTGAGATACCTTAGTTTTAAAAGCCCTAGGGTTTTCTCCTGTAGGGATCTCTCCATGTTGTATGTATCTCATGATTGGGAGGATCCATGATCCTGATTGAGATTGAGTATCATCACTAGGAATGACTGCAGAATCTTCTCCTATCTCCATAGCTACATGATCCTCGATACCAGGGGTCAGGATATGGATAATAGGGATCTTGATATCCTCAGGAATCTTCAAAGATGATCCTAGATTGGCTAATGCATCAGCTTCTGCATTCTCTTCCCTTGGTACCTGTGTCAAACTAAAGGATACAAAAGAGAGTGCCAATTCTTTGACTATCTCCAAATATTTGATTAGCTTTTCACCTTTAACAGCATAGGATCCATTAAAGTGATTAGTGATCAGTAAAGAATCTACATGTACCTCAAGATACCTGATCCTCATATGCTTTGCAATTTGCAAAATGGCTATCAAGGCTTCATACTCAGCCTCATTGTTGGTAGTTTGAAATTCACAAGCTATGGATTGGGGTATTATGTCCCCCTGTGGCGATTTTAGTAGTATTCCAAGCCCTGTTCCCTTTACATTAGAGGCTCCATCAGTGAAGAGTATCCAAGGATCCTTACTTTCTTCAAGCTGTTGGACTTCTAACTCAGCTTCCTTTTGCAAGTCACTACTAAAATCTGCCACAAAGTCAGCTAAGGCTTGGGATTTGATGGCAGTCCTTGGTTCATATCGTATATCGTATGCATTAAGCTTCACTGCCCACTTAGCCATCCTTCCTGACATTTCAGGTTTCCTGAGGACGTTCTTAATTGGAAAATTAGTCTTAACAATAATGGCATGAGTCTCAAAATAATGTCTTAATTTAGTAGATGCCATAATTAATGCAAGGATAAGTTTTTCTAAATGTGAATACCTGGATTCAGCATCAAGTAAGCTCTTACTTACATAATAAACAGGATGTTGTGTACCTTGGTGATCCTTAGCAAGGACCGCACTTACTGCTTTTGAGGATACCGCCAAGTATAAGGATAACACATCTCCTTTTTCTGGTTTCATCAAGGCTGGGGCTGAGGATAGGTAATCTTTAAGAGCTCTAAGGGCACCTTCATGCTTCCCAGTCCATTCAAATTTCTTGTTCTTCCTCGGGATATCATAGAATTCCTTACACTTTTCTGAGGATTTGGATATGAATCTGTTCAAGGCTGCGATCCTGCCCGTCAATCTTTGCACATCCTTAGCATTGGCAGGAGATTTGATATTCACAATAGCCTTAATTTGTTCTGGACTTGCTTCAATGCCCCTCTTTGTTACCATATATTCTAAGAATTTACCTGTCTTCACACCAAAATGACACTTAGAAGGATTAAGTTTCATATTATATTTATCAAGGATATTGAATGCTTCCTCCAAGTCTTTAAGGTGATCCTCAGCCTTCTTGGACTTAACCACCATGTCATCAATATAGACTTCCATAGTGTGTCCAATTTGTTCCTTGAACATCATATTGACTAGCCTTTCATAAGTAGCACCTGCATTCCTTAATCCAAATGGCATAGCAATATAACAGTATATACCAGTTGGGGTCATAAAGGCTGTATCCTCTTGATCAGATGGTTCCATCTGAATTTGTTGAAATCCAGATGAAGCATCCATAAAAGTCAACAACTCATGACCCGCAGTAGCATCCACCATGGAGTCAATGTGGGGTAATGGGAAAGGATCATTGGGACAGGCCTTGTTTAAATCTGTAAAATCCACACATACCCTCCACTTTCCATTTTTCTTTTGAACAACAACCACATTGGCTAACCATCTTGGATACTTAACCTCTCTTATCATACCTGCCCGAAGTAGTTTATCTACCTCTTCCTGGATAATAGCATTCCTTTCAGGTGCAAACTTTCTCCTCTTTTGATGAATTGGCTTGAATGACTTTAATTGCTATTGCTCCCTTGGTCTTGAGGCTGGCTTCATTGATGAGGTATAGCAATTTTTAGCCTCCTGTTGATCACTCTCAATTTTCACCACTCCCCAAGGACTTGGAAGCTTTACACATTGATGATAGGTGGATGGGACTGCCTTCATGTCATGTATCCATGGCCTGCCAAGGATAACATTACAACATGATAAGCAATCTATAACACAAAACTTTTGATAAGAATGCAATCCTTCAATATAGATTGGTAGTTTGATGTCCCCCAATGTATTCTTAGTTTCTCCACTGAATCCCACAAGTACTGAGGATCTTGGGATAATATCAGACTCTGGGATATTCATCTTCTTGAGAACATCAAGCTGAATGATGTTCACAGAGCTTCCTCCATCTATACGGATCATGCGAACAAAGTGGTTAGAAATAAATAATGTAATTACAAGACCATCATGATGAGGATCCTGGACGTCAACACGATCATCCTCATCAAAGATTATGACTTTTTCCTGGGTGACAACGGAGGTCCGGGCGGGTCTGTCTCCATTATCCATCTTGGTTTCCTTAGCATGTCTTTTTGCTGCTGAAAAGGAGGTACCATAGATATCTGATCCACCGGATATGAAATTTATGACTTGTGCATCCGCTGGAGGAGCAGGAGCCCTTTCTGGGATCCTTTCAGGATCCTGGATCCTTGATTTCTTCCGTCCCAAGAGTTCCTTCAAATGCCCCTTGCTCAACAAGTAACCAATTTCCTTTCTTAGTGCAATACACTCTTTAGTGAGATGCCCAAAATCCTCATGATATGCACACCACTTGGACTTATCCTTTGTAGCAGCTGGTTTATCACTCTTCCTTGGCCACCTAGCTTTCTCACCTAGATTCTGCATTGCAAGGATTAGTTCATTGTTATCAACAGAAAAACAGTATTTAGAAATAGGAGGATAATCCTCATCATCCTCTTCTTGTTCCACTGCATGCACATTCTGGTTATTAGATCTGTTGTAGGACTTGGATTTGTTGTTCCTGAAGTAGGATCCTTGTTTATCCTGTTTTGAGGATCCTGTCACTCTATCCTGGATCCTTTTGTCATCCTCTAGGCGGATGAACCTAAGGGCCCTGGTTCTTACTTCATCAAGATTCCTGCAAGGTGTCATAACAAGATCATCATAGAATAATGAATCCCTAAGCAATCCCATTTTAAAGGCTTCTACAGCCGTAGCAATATCCAAATTAGGAATATCTAAGGATTCTTTACTAAACTTAGTGATATAATCTCTAAGTGATTCATTTTGGCCTTGTGTTACCCTGTATAGATCACTAGTTAATCGTTCAAACTTTCTACTACAAGAGAATTGACTATTGAACAAATTAACTAGATTAGCAAATGAAGTAATAGAGTAAGGGGGAAGACTTAGCAGCCATTTAAGAGCAGATCCTGTGAGTGTGGATCCAAATCCCTTGCATAGACATGCTTCTTTTAACCTTTCAGGAATTGGATTAATCTCCATCCTCTCCCTGTACTGAGCTACATGTTCCTCTAGATCCGTTGAACCATCATACAGCTTCATAGATGGTATCTGGAATCTTTTAGGTATCTCAGCATCACACAAGGGTGGTGCAAAACGAGATATCCTATGGCTACCATCTGCAATTTCAGGAATGGGTTTAACCACTCCCGGTACACTGGATATCATATCCTTAAGCTTCTGTAGCTCTCTAGCCATAGCCTGATTAATACCTGTATCCTGCATTAAGCCATGGTTAGTGTTATATGAATTATTAAAAATGTTACCTCCCACATGATTCGTGTTTGGAATTGCGGATGTGAATCCATATTGTCGAGACTCTGGTATGATTGAAGGACCAGAGGGAGCAATGGTCTGCATTGGTATGAAGTCTCCTTGATGAACGCCCGAGCTCTGAGGCTGCGTACTTCTCAAGAATCCTTGATCCTGAAGGACGTTGGATCCTTGAAGTTGAGATGATCTTTGAACCTGAAAGGATCCTGGGTTCAGAGAGGATCCTGGGACCAGGGAGGATCCTTGGACCTGGGAGGATCCCTGGACCTGGGAGGATCCCTGGACCTGAGAGGATCCCTGGACCTGGGAGGATCCCTGGACCTGGGAGGATCCCTGGACCTGGGAGGATCCCTGGACCTGGGAGGATCCCTGTACTGCATGCATTCCCGAATATCCTCCTGACGTGAAGTATCCCTGATGCTGAGAAGAGGATCCTTGAGGCTGGAAGTGAGAACTAAACGCCTGACTCATAGTTGCTGTTCCATAACGCCTTCCTGGTAATTCACCCAAGTATTGCACGTCCGGAACCGCTGAGTGTTGGGAAGTTATGACTGGAGTGTCAAAGTTTAGCGATCTTGGCATCAGAGGGGAGTGATCCTCCACTGATTTCTTCTGTTTTTTGATCTCCTCGATCTCTCGGAGGATCCTTTCGTTGGTTTTGTCCTGCTCTTGTGCATGATTCCTCATCTGCAAAATCAGAGCATAAAGATCATTAGTAGTAGGATTAGTTGAAACAGAAGAAGTTGGTGGTTTTTGGAAAATGGGGGTTTGTTTCTTCGCAGCATTCTCAGCATTCTTCTGGGATCCAGAAGGTGGTGGAGGCAAGGGAGGAACGCCTTGTGAAGAACTGAATGAGGGCATCAAACTTGAAGTATTCTTCGCTGAGGAAGCCATCTGCTTGGTTGTAACGAACCGAAATGAGCACGAAAATACGAATCTTTCTAGGAATGAAGCACCAATTGCCCCACGGTGGGCGCCAAACTGTTTTGGTCAAAAATCAAGCAATGATAATGCAACCAAACTTTCTGTTGTGAGGTATGATGCTTGAATTGATGAACAACAATAAGGATCACTCTGAATTGTAATGAACAAGTGACACGAAGATTTATACGAGGAAAAAGCCCTTGATCAATGAACGATCTCCGGCATAAAAAACCTCGGGTGATGGAAACTACCGATCACCAACTCAAATTAAACAAGAAATGTATTACAACTTCGGATGATAGCGAGCTAAGTACAAGGATCACTATAGTGTATTGTGTAAAAAAGTGTGTAATCGCCAAGTGAGTTAATGAGAGCTGATGAGAGCAGTTGTAAGAGTGTGTGTGTAGCCAAAAATAGCCAAGTGTTTTCTAATTAGCTCACTACCCCTTTAAAAATGGAAAATATCTACACTAACTAACATTCCGCAAATGGTGCAAGTCCTCCACGACTCCATAACGTCCACTTTTGGCCAAGCACGTGCGGAATAAACATAGTATATGCTCCAGGAATATCGCCAAGACCAAGTCCAAGTTGATACTCCTGCAAAACAATTTCGAATTCAAAGTAGACAATCGTTAGTACAAGGATCCTTATAATGATCCATGATCCTGATCCTGAAATACTTCTGAGGATCACCAATACAAACAGAAGCGAGGATCACTAAGCCCAACAGCAATTGAGGATCACTGATCATTGAGAAATCCACCCCTAACATCAGTCATGGCAAGCATAAACACTTTTCCTCTTGGTGCCTTGGGAAGTTTGCCAACTATATCCATTCCCCATCTCATGAATGGCCAAGAAGAGGATATAGGATGCAGGAGCTCTGCTGGTTGATGAAGGATATTGCTATGTCTCTGGCAAGCATCACATTTCTTGGCATAATCCACAACATCCTTCTTCATAGTAGGCCAATAGTATCCTTTCCTAAGGATCCTTGAGAACAATGCCCTGCCCCCAGTGTGGTTTCCACAATCTCCTTCATGAAAATCCTTTAGGACTTCTTGAATTTCAGGATCCTCAATGCACCTTAGATATGGACCTGCAAGATATCGTTTATATAACATGTTATTTACTATTGTAAATTGAGATACCTTGACTTTGAAAGCTCTGGGGTTTTCTCCTGTAGGAATCTCTCCATGTTGTATATATCTCATGATTGGAAGGATCCATGATCCTGAATGAGATTGTGTATCATCACTAGGTATGATTGAAAAATCCTCTCCTATTTTCATAGCTACGTGATCCTCAATAGCAGGAGCCAGGATATGGATAATGGGAATTTTAATATCCTCTGGAATCTTCAAGGATGATCCAAGGTTGGCCAATGCATCAGCTTCTGCATTCTCTTCTCTGGGTACCTGTGTTAAACTAAAAGAAGCAAAAGAGTGTGCCAATTCCTTGACTATCTTTAGATATTTAATCAGTCGTTCACCTTTAACAAAATAAGATCCATTAAAGTGATTAGTAATTAACAATGAAATCATGTGTACCTCAAGATGCCTGATCCTCATATGCTTGGCAATTTGCAAACCAACTATCAAGGCCTCATATTCAGCCTCATTATTAGTAGTTTGAAACTTACAAACTATTGAGTGGGGTATTATGCCCCCCTGTGGCAATTTTAGTAGCACTCCAAGTCCAGTTCCCTTGATATTAGAGGCTCCATCTGTAAAGAGTACCCAAGGATCCTTGGTCTCTTCAAGCTGCTGAACTTCTAACTCAGCTTCCCTTTGTAGATCACTACTGAAATCTGCCACAAAGTCAGCCAAGGCTTGGGATTTAGTGGCAGTTCTTGGTTCATATCTTATATCATAAGCACTAAGCTTCACTGCCCATTTGGCCATCCTTCCTGACATTTCAGGTTTCCTTAGAACATTCTTAATTGGAAAGTTAGTCTTAACAATGATAGCATGAGTTTCAAAATAATGACGTAATTTAGTAGATGCCATAATCAAAGCAAGGATAAGTTTTTCTAAATGTGAATACCTGGATTCAGCATCAAGCAAACTTTTACTTACATAATATACAAGATGCTGTGTACCTTCGTGATCCTTAACAAGGACTGCACTTACTGCTTTAGAAGAGACTGCCAAATATAAGGATAGTATATCCTCTTTTTCTGGTTTCATCAAGGCATGAGCTGAGGATAGGTAATCCTTAAGGGCTTTGAGAGCATTCTCATGCTTTTCAGTCCACTCAAATTTCTTGTTCTTTCTCAGGATGTCATAGAATTCCTTGCACTTCTCTGATGACTTTGAGATGAACCTGTTCAAGGCTATCCTGCCTGTCAATGTTTGCACATCCTTAGCATTGGCGGGAGATTTAATATTCACGATCGCCTTGATTTGCTCTGGACTTGCCTCTATGCCTCTTTTGGTTACCATGTAACCTAGAATTTTCCTGCTTTAACACCAAAGTGACACTTTGAAGGATTCAATTTCATATTGAATCTATCAAGGATATTAAATGCTTCTTCCAAGTCTCTAAGGTGATCCTCAACTTTCTTGGACTTAACCACCATGTTATCTATATAGACTTCCATAGTATGTCCAATTTGTTCCTTAAACATCATATTGACTAGCCTTTGATAAGTAGCACCTGCATTTCTTAGTCCAAATGGCATAGCAATATAACAAGAGATACCAGTTGGGGTCATAAAGGCTGCATCCTCTTGATCAGATGGTTCCATCTGAATTTGCTGAAATCCAGATGAAGCATCCATAAAAGTCAACAACTCATGACCCACGGTAACATCCATCATGGAGTCAATGTGGGGCAATGGGAAAGGATCCTTGGGACATGCCTTGTTTAAATCAGTAAAATCGACACATACCCTCCACTTTCCGTTTTTCTTTTGAACAAAAACCACATTGGCTAACCACCTTGGGTACTTAACCTCTCTTATTATACCTGCTCTGAGCAGCTTGTCTACCTCCTCCTGGATAATGGCATTCCTCTCAGGTCAAACTTTCTCCTCTTTTGATGTATGGGTTTGAATGACCTGTCAATGTCAAGCTTATGAGTAATTATATCTTTAGAGATACCTGTCATGTATTCATGCTTCTAGGCAAAGGTAGTTTTTCTCTTCTTGAGGAAGGATACTAGATCCTGTTTGATGTCATTGACGATCCCGGATCCTATGAAGACCTTGGATTCAGGATCCTGAGGATCCATCTGTATATCTTTACATCTTGTTCTCTTGCCTCCAGGACATCTCTTGGAGGATGCTTTAATTGCTATTGCTCCCTTGGTCTTGAGGCTAGCTTCATCGATGAAGTATATCAATTCTTTGCTTCCTGTTGGTCACTCTCAATCTTCACCACCCCCCATGGACTAGGAAGCTTTACACACTGATGATATGTAGATGCAACTGCTTTCATGTCATGTATCCATGGCCTGCCAAGGATAACATTGCAATAGGATAAGCAATCTATAACACAAAACTTTTGAAAAGAATTAAGTCCCTATGTAAATGGGAAGCTTAATGTCCCCCAATGTGTTCTTGGTTTCTCCACTGAATCCCACAAGAACCTAAGATCTTGGGATAATTTCTGATTTAGGAATGTTCATCTTCTTGAGGACATCAAGCTGAATGATGTTTACTGAGCTTCCTCCATCTATCAAGATCATGCGAACAAAATGATTAGATATAAACAAAGTAATAACAAGACCATCATGATGAGGATCCTGAACATCCACACGATCATCCTCATCAAAAGTTATAACTTTTTCCTGTGTAACAGTAGAGGTTCGGATGGGTCTATCCCCGTTATCTATCTTGGTCTCCTTGGCATGCCTATTGGCTGCTGAAAAGGAAGTGCCACATATGTCAGATCCACCGGATATGAAGTTGATAATTTGTGCATCAGCAGGAGGAGCAGGAGCTCTTTCCTGAACTTTTTCAGGATCCCGGATCCTTGACTTTTTCTTCCCAACAGCGCCTTCAAATGCCCTTTGCTTAACAAGTAACCAATCTCTTTTCTGAGTGCAATACATTCTTCAGTGAGATGACCGAAATCTTCATGATATGCACACCATTTGGATTTGTCTTTTGTTGCAGCTGGCTTATCACTTTTTCTGGGCCATCTTGCTTTTTCACCTAGGTTCTGCATTGCAAGGATTAGTTCATTGTTATCAATAGAAAAACAATATTCAGAAATGGGAGGATAATCCTCATCATCCTCTTCCTGTTCTACTGCATGCACGTTCTGATTATCAGACTTGTTGTAAGACTTAGACTTGTTGTTCCTGATGTAGGATCCTTGCTTTTCCTGCTTCAAGGATCCTGCCAGTCTTTCTTGGATCCTTTTATCATCCTCTAGT
Organism: Helianthus tuberosus; assembly: GCA_030545235.1. NCBI lineage: Eukaryota > Viridiplantae > Streptophyta > Magnoliopsida > Asterales > Asteraceae > Helianthus > Helianthus tuberosus. The sequence goes on along the minus strand of CM060420.1, from coordinate 129,061,282 downwards.
CGGATGAATCTAAGGGCCCTGGTTCTCACTTCATCAAGGTTCCTGCAAGGGGTCATGACAAGATCATCATAGAACAATGAATCCCTAAGTAAACCCATTTTAAAGGCTTCCACAGCCGTAGCAATATCCAAATTAGGAATATCTAAGGATTCTTTACTGAACTTAGTGATATAATCTCTAAGTGATTCATTTTGACCTTGTGTTACTCTATATAGATCACTAGTTAAATGTTCAAATTTTCTACTGCATGAGAATTGGCTATTAAACAGATTAACTAGATTAGCAAATGAAGTAATAGAGTAAGGGGGAATACTTAGCAGCCATTTAAGAGCTGATCCTGTCAGTGTGGATCCAAAACCCTTGCATAGACATGCCTCTTTTAACCTCTTAGGAATTGGATTGATCTCCATCCTTTCTCTGTGTTGAGCTACATGCTCTTCTGGATCCGTTAAGCCATCATATAGCTTCATGGTTGGTATTTGAAACCTCTTTGGAATTTCTGCATCACAAATAGGTGGTGCAAAACGAGATATCTTGTGGCTTCCATCTAGGATTTCAGGAATGGGCTTAACCACTCCTGGAACGCTGGATATCATATCCTTAAGCTTTTGTAATTCTCTGGCCATAGCTTGGTTAATACCTGTATCCTGCATAAAGCCATGGTTAGTAGTGTGGGAATTATTCAAAGTGTTACCTCCTGAAGGATTCAAATTTGGGATTCCAGATGTGAATCCATATTGGCGGGATTCTGGTATAATTGAGGGACCAGAAGAAGCAATAGTCTGCATTGGTATGAAGTCTCCCAAATGAATCTCTGAACTTCTGGGTTCTTCACTTCTTAAGGATCCTTGACCCTGGAAGATATTGGATCCTTGATACACCGAAGCTGGGGGTCTTGGAGGATAATCCATGGATCCATGAGCCTGTGATGAGGATCCTTAACCCTGAGATGAGGATCCCTGAACCTGAAACGAGGATCCTGGATGCTGAGAGAAGGATCCTTGAACCGTCTGCGTCCCCATGTATCCTCCTGAACTAGGGAAGGATCCCTCATGCTGGAAGGAGGATCCTTGAGGCTGAAGAGAGGATCCTGAAGGCTGAAAGTAGGATCCTAAAGCTTGAGTCATTACCGATGATCCAAAACGCATTCCTAATGATCCACCCTGGTATTAGACATCTGGAGCTGCAGATTACTGGGCGGTTATAGCTGGAGTGTCGAAATTCAGTGATCTAGGCACCAATGGAGAGTGATCCTCGGCTGATCTCTTCAATTTCTTGATGTCGTCAATCTCTCGAAGGATCCTGTCATTGGTTTTGTCCTGCTGTTGCATGTAATTCCTCATCTGCAAAATCAAAGAATAGAGATCATTGTTAGTAGGGCCAGAAGTAATAGCAGAAGTTGGTGGTTTTGAGAAAATGGGGCTTTGTTTCTTCGCAGCATTCTCAGCATTCTTCTGGGATCCAAAAGGTGCTAGAGGCTAAGGTGGAATACCCTGTGAAGAAGTGACTGCCGGCATGGAACTTGAAGTGTTCTTCGCTGAAGAAGCCATGTGGTTGAAGGTGATGAACCGAAATGATCACAATGAACGAAATTTCTCAGAAATGAAGCACCAATTGCCCCATGATGGGCGCCAAACTGTTTTGGTCAAAAATCAGACTAGGATAATGCAACCAAATCTTATTTTGTGAGGTGTGATGCTTGAATGAATGAACAAATGTATGAACAATTTGTAAATGAAATGAACAAGGGACACAAGGATTTATACGAGGAAAAAGCCCTTGATCAATATATGATATCCGGCATAAAAACCTCAGGTGATGGAAACTACCGATCACCAACTATATTAAACAAGTAAAGGTTACAAATATGGATGATAACAAGCTTGTTACAAGGATCACTAGTGTGCAAAATGTGTGTAATCGCCAATAAGTTGCAGAGAGTTCTCGAGAGTGTGTGTGTGTTGCTAATTGTTCTAACTATCAAGCTCGTTATCCCCTTTTAAAAATGGAAATAATCTAATTAACAAACAATCCGCAAATCATGCTAGCTTCCCACGACTTCGATAACGGTCATACAAGCCATGCACGTGGAGAATAATGGAGCATATTCCCCTAGAATCTCGGCAAGACCAAGTCCCATTCGAATACTCCTGTCAAACGAATTCAAACAAAGTGGAAACAACCGTTAGTGTTAGGATAATAATGAGGATCCTGGATCCTTAAACCTGCAACGTCTCCTGAGGATCCCTAATTCAGACTGAGCTGAGGATCCATGATCCTGGCTGCACTTGAGGATCCGTGATCCATAGGTTTAGAAAATACATCCCTAACAATTACAAGTTTCCATAAACCCATGTATAGTTAAGCAACTCTTATATATAAGATGACAATACATCTCCGGCCCCCACCACCCGCCGTACGGCTCCGACCACCACCACCCAGCGCACACCTCCGGCCACCACCAGCTTTTATTATTTTTGAAGATGTTGATTTCTATGAAAACAACTCAATGGAAGAAGATGATTTTATCATGAGGACACCTGAATTTGTCACTAATCAGGTACAACCAGATCTATAAAAAAACAAGCTTTTTACCGGAGTTATTTTTTGCTTTGTTTTATTGAATCATCATCGTCGGAGCCGTCATCGGAACCGTTTATATATATTGAACAGGCCCATAATGTATTGATTTGTTTATTGATGTGTTTATATATATTGAACAAGCCCTTTAACATGTGCTCTTTATATATCTATACACATTTTTATAACATACATACCCTTTAGTTATCAACAATTAGTGTATTGATTTGTTTATATTGTCCCTTTTGGAAAGTAGTAGAATTGTCCGCATTCATCAACAGAACATACGATGTTTCACACTATTGCGTGGTTTTGTTTCAAATTTGGCTCTCAAAATAATTCTTGAAGATCGTGAACGATGGAAGGATCGTCTAGTACACTGTGATTGTCGACTTCACACTAGTCATGGGTTACCATGTGCTTGTCGACTTCGCACTAGTCGTGGACGACCAAGCTTGAAGAAATCGCAACAAGATAAGCCGGCCGTTCATTCGAATTTGACGTGAACATGGAACCGGTGATAGATTGGAACGAGGTCCCAGATAAGCCGGCCAGACATAGGTTATACATGATAGACTTGAACGAAGTGCCACTAATGAATGACTTGAGTATAATGGGTGATATTCCAAAAGTATTTCATCCATACATAACAAATATACGAAATGTTAAACCCAATGGAAATTGTGGATTTAGAGCACTAGTTGTTTGCCTTGGACTTGATGAACAAATTAAGTGTTTGCTTATTCTTGTATCTTACAGTGCGTGCAGTAGAAGTGATGACACCTAACCTCTCTATCTTAGCCCTTTCATTTATTGTCAGCCTAGTTAAAAAAAAGTGTGAAAAGTAGAAGAAAATTATAAAATAATATATATACGTTTTTAAAGAGAATTAATTTTTTCTTTCTTTTCTTTTAGAGTTATGTCTGGTTGGTCCCTATAGTTTGCAAATATTGCAGACTTGGTCCCAGTGGTTCAATAATTGCACATTGATGTCGGTGGTTGTAATTTTTGCACTTGGTTGATCCTTACCACTAACTTATGTTAAATATCTCAGTTAAGTATGTGTTAAATGACCATATTTCCCTTTTAACTAAAAAACAAAAACACTTCCAAATATTAAAAAAAAAACAATAAGGTCCACCTCTCATCTTCTTCCTCCTTAAACCACACACCACCCACCACCACCTCTATCTCCCCCATAAACCCACCGACCACCACCACCACTGACACCTTCAACCCGGCATTTAACTCTCATGTAAAAGTGATTAAACCTAAGGGATGATTTTGGCATTTTACTACTGGAATTTACTCTTTGCCAAAAATGCTTAATTGATTTGAAAGTCGACCGTGTAAAATGTAGTGAAACTTGTGATAAACGCAAGTAATAACCTAAACCACCTCCACTAAGACGAGATTTGTACCCTCTCCCTCTTCCCTCACCAGATCCCTAATGTCGACTCATCGGCCGGTGACTCAAGCCGTATTTTCTTCGATATCAGGTTAATCCGCAATCACAATACCTGCAACTCTCACACAATTAAATATTTTATCAAATTCATACCCCATCTTTCTCATAATAATATTTTTATTGGTTATCAAGTGCATTACATTTCAGTGGTTTTCAGATGAACGCTACTTTTCATTGTAATTTCGCAATTTCATGTATGTTTTAGGGATGTCAGATCTGGTTGAACAGTGTGTCGGTGAATTCGGTTGAATTGGGTTGTAATCGGGTTGATTTGAGGTCTTCTTCCATGGTGGTGGGTGTACGGTGGTGGAGGGGAGACGGTGGAGGTGGATGTTCAGTGGTGGAGGAGGGAAGATGGTGGTGGTGGAGGTGAGATGGTGGTGGGTGTTCAGTGGTGGAGGAGACATGGTGGTGGTGCTTGTAGTGGTGGTTTAGGGTATTAGAAAAAGAATTGGTGGTAGGGTTGAAGATATATTCTTTTATTTTTTATTTTCTTAACAAGTAAGGGTATTATAGTCATTTAACAAATACCTATCTGAGATATTTAACATAGGTTAGTGATGAGGATCACCCGAGTGTAAAAATTACAACCACCGGGATCAAGTGTGTAATTATTGAACCACTAGGACCAAGTGTGCAGTATTTTCAAACCACAGGGACCAACGAGCTGGCATTTAACTCTTTCTTTTAACACACAAACTAACTAACATACAAACTAACAATACTTATCTTCTTCATGTCTGCCTATTGTCCATCACTTCCTCTACCACAGTCTGGCCGGAATTCTTGCGAACTCCATTTTCAGTTTTTCTTCTTTAGTTTCTTTCACACTTTGTCAAGTTTTAAGATTTCATGGGGACGGGGTCAAAATTTTATGGGGAGCGCTCGGGATTTTAACGTCTGTATAACACTAAATATTTTTTTTTCAAGGGGGCTCCCGCACCCCACCCTTGGCCTTGGGTCCAACCCTACAGTCACCAATCCTCCCTATACTTCCCAACGATTCTTCCGCCTCTCTCTCCTTCACCTCCAAATAGCTCATACACAGTCGCATTTTTGCATCAGTTGGTTTGTAATTGTAACACCCCGTGTTACGAAAGGAAAAGTACAAGTCAAAGTCAAAGTCAAAGGAAGAAAAGATTGCTAATTACGATCTGTCACTCCTTGCTTAACTATGGATTGTACTTTAATGACTTGTAATCGAATCTTTTATTTTGTTTGCTTTAGTTGTATTATGTGGAGTATCTATTAATAATCGAGGTTTAATTGATGTTTATCGCTTTATCGCTTTGTCGCTAATCGCATCGCAATCGCATTCGCAACTTGATTGATAGGTTCTGTATATTGTTTTATGTATGTGTGTTACTTATGTGTTACTTGCGCATGTTTACTTTATGTTTGTGGTGATTTATCGAAACGCAATCGCAACTCTATCGCAACGCAACTTAATCGCAAATGCTAAACGCAAATTATTTAGGATGATTGTATGTTAGATATAGTATTTGTGTGGTTATTATTAATCTATCGCATCGCATAATCAACACTCACTCAAACGCATCGCAAAACTCAACACGCGAAATGAAACGCCGAAACTCAACTCGTCGGACCACTTCGATCGAATGGCCAATCGATCGAATGGTCGACCGATCGGATTGCCATCCGATCGGATTGCCATCCGATCGGTATGCCATCCGACACTTGCACTCTTTCCCTTTTTGGCAACCTATAAATACCCCCCGTCACATCACAAGTGATGTGACAGCTCTCCCTCATTCGACCAGCACGCTCAAGACCTTCTTTCTCTCGATTTCTCGCGATTCTTGAAAGTTTTCAACTCAAATCTTGTACTTCTATGATCCACACACACTTCTTCATCATTTTCACCTTTGAATCTTAACTTTTAACCGTGAAATCAGCGGATTTGAGGTGTTCTAGGGTGATGTCGTCATGGAGTTCTTATGAACTTCAAGTTTTGGCCTCATTCCACCAAGAACAACTCAGATCTAAAGGATTTCCACATGATTTAACAATGATTTAGCATAGATCTACACCTTTTCAAAGTTAAAAGGATTGAAAGATACTTTTCCAACTTTCTTTCAACTCTTTTACACTCAATGCACTCAAAACCGATAGAATCGGAGCTCATTCAGGCCTTCTACTCTTTTCTTAGTGAAGTGTCGGTCTGAGATCTGACTTCTATCAAAGAGACAACCGATTTCGGATTGAACATGAACAACCATCATGAACAGTTATCTGAACGGATTAGGGTGATTCCTGTCCGATCGGACGACTTGGGACTTGACGAGGTTCCGTTGTTCAGTACGTTGTCATACCGTCTCGAGCAAACTTTCAAAACTTTTCAAAACATTCAAGTTTCAAGACGATTAGATTTGTTAGGACGGATTGCCGTCCGATCGGATTGCCATCCGTTCGGATTACTATCCAATCGAACAACAATCCGACCGGATTGCACTTAAACTCCCCCACTTAAAACATTTTCAAATATTCAAACAATTTGAATGTCGAACGGATTACCGTCCGATCGGATTGCCATCCGATCGAACGACAATCCGATCGGTTGACCTTTGGGAATTTAACACTTAAACATTTTCATAATTTTCAAAGATCATCAGTTTCTAACGGATTACCATCCGATCGGAAGACCATCCGATCGAATGATAATCCTGCTGTGAACTTGTTCTCACTAAGTGTCCTGCCAATCGGATCGCTATCCGATCGAGCGACCGTTCGATCGATGACCTGAAAGGTAGAGATACTTCTCTGTTTTCAAAATGTTACAACGAAAACTTCAAAGCCATCATACACAAACACATCCATCCCAAACGAATGTCAATCCGACCGAATGGCCATCCGATCGTATGACCATCCGAACGGATTGACATCCGATCGAATGACCATCCGATCGGCTTGCCATCCGATCGGGTTACCATTCGACACTTGGTACTTTTCACCGTTTATCACGCCGTTCTTCGCTTATGCTATCATTCTGTTCAGGCTAATCTTTCCAGTGCTCCCTTTAATCCAAGAGAATGTTTACTTGTTAAACACTATCTATGAGTACACTCGAACCCTTTTTGCTTTACGCACTTTTGGGTGTTACATACGTTACTTATTCAAAACACAATCGACACACAACGCAAACACTATTTATGCGCTGACCGTTATTGCATGCTACGTGTTATTCGATGAATGCTTATATGTTATGTTAACACAGTGATTGTTGCCTGACACCTTAGCAACGATAGTACTATAGTTTGGACTCAGCACCTGTCGTGGAAATGGGTTGTTAAGGGCTTTACTTCACGTGTCCCAGTGGGGATATGTGTTACGCATTCTACAACTCACAGTCACGTCTGTGCATATTTCTCTGTCGATGACCTACTAGCCTTCATTTGTTACATGTTACATGCTGGTTATGCGTAAACGATTTCGAACTCTATTATACTATTAAACTTGTATGCTCACCTTTACACTATGTGTATTGACCTTTATTTTAACGTATGTGGCTGGTGCTTAAGATGCTAGGAATGCTGTGCTTTGGTGAATAAAGCTAGGGGTCTAGTTATGTTACGCTAAATCTGAGTTGTCGGAACAGTGTTTGTTTTTGAGAAAAATATTTGTAATAACTGTTTTATTTGGATATGTTGTGGTATGGGACATGACGTTTAAATATCTGGTAATTAGTAGTTGTTATGGATACTCATGGATAATCTGTTTCGCTCAGTGCCATGCCCCGATGTTTCCGCCATCGGTTAGGGTGTAACAGATTGGTATCAGAGCCATAACTATAGGGAATTAGGCAAGACGCGACCTAGTCCGGGCCGATGTCTTAGAAACGACCTAGTCTATAGTCTAAGTACCAATAGACCGCCTTGTGCGAACTCGTAAGGGGTACCGCACGAGCCTATTGCTATTATTCGATCGACTCGCAATTATGCTATACTATCACACTGCCTTTCCTAAGACAGTCACACTGCACTATTTTCGAAAATGAGTAAGTGATTAGATCGAGACTAGGTGTGAAAACTGCAAACTCTCGATCAGATCTCTTGTTTCGACCGCATTTTTACTATAAACAAGAGAATTTGCTTTGAATCAGGAGTGAAATCCGTACTTTGACGTAGATTTTTCTCTCACAATCTCGTGATTTTATCACACAAACAGGGATGTAGTCGTTAAGCTAGGGGTGAAACCCGAATCTTGATAACTCATTCCATTCTCTATTTTGGTTTTACAAAACTCTCACCAAAGTCTCGATGGAATCCAACGACTCGAGTTGTGTAAATAACCGAAAGGATGCATGTCATTTACCATGTATCGGTGATAGAGCAGAACCTATTAGGCCAAAACGTATACTTGTAGTCCTTGAGAATAGTCGAATCACTTTGGGTAGTCGACGTCTTTCAAGCCTAAGACAATCTATCCTCGATTTCAAGCTCGCAATCGCTGATTTTATGTGTTTCAATTCTAAGCCCGCAACCGCTGACTCTGATATTTGTCATTTTATGTGGAATTTTATGAGTTTTATGTGGATTTTACCTGTTTATGTGTTTTGATTTCTTGGTGATTTATACGCTTTCCGCTTTATGCTTGATCGACACACACAAATTGCACTACACATCTATCTCAATACGTTAATAAATCGCATGCTATGTCACTCGCTTATGCTATGCTACTCGCTAATCGCAATCACTATTCTCGAACTCGCGGACTTTGAATGATAGGTGAATACGTGCAATAAATGTATATGTGCGAAATATAGTGTGTTTTCGTGGCTTACGTGTTTCTGTGCTTTACGTGCTTATGTGCTTCTGTGATAATGTGCCTATGTGTTACGTGATTGTGTTCCTGAGCTTTAGTAGGATTGAATGTGTTTCTGTGCTCTATAAAGTAGACTTGGGAGAAATCTATTAGGTTATGCTCGACTTAATCAAAATTGTGTTTGAGTCCTATGGCGATGTCTGTTGCAGACAATGTCGTCATTTGGGTCGTTTCACTCTCGCTCAGCTCGTCGTAACCATGAAGACAAGCGTATCGCTGTTCTCGTCTCAAAGCAGATGGCGAAAGTCATTCCGCAGATTGTTAGTGAACTGAACGAAAACGCTAGCAAGTCTTCTGAAGAGTCCAGGAGTGATGCTCCTAAAGCTACTTTTAGCTTCAAGCAGATCAAAGCCTGCGGTCCTAAAGAATTCACCGGAGAAGATGGACCTACTGCCATGTTTCAATGGTTTGATTCTATTGAAGTCACCCTGCGCCAAAGCGGTTGTCCTGATAATCTCTGCACTGTTAACGCCACCGGCGTTTACCAGTCCAGGGCTCTGGACTGGTGGACTGCCGAAAGAAATAAGCGTGGAAATGATGCAGCTTACGGGCTAACGTGGGACGAGTTGAAGGACATCATGATGAAAGAGTTCTGCCCTCCCCATGAGCTTCAAAAGTTGGAGGATGAGTTTTGGCAAATCAAACAAAAGGATGGCGACAACGCTAGTTTAACTGCTCGCTTCAAGCAGCTAAGCATAATCTGTCCAGGTCAAGTTACTACCCCCGAAATCACCATCAAGAAGTATATCCGTGCTCTACCGGATTGCGTGGCTGATTTCGTTCAAGCTGCGAAGACGACAACTATTGAGGAAACCTTCTTACTCGCTGCTGAGATCAACGACAAGCGAGTCAAGGCTGGTTACTGGGATAAAGCCTCCAAGAATCTCCATCAAGTCACCGCTGCTCCAACCGCTGAAACCGCCACCGCTTCGCAATCTTCAAAGTCATCCCGCCGCAAGAGAAAGAAGAAGAACAACAACAACAGTAGCAAGAATGTAGCGGGTACTGCTGCCATACCTTTGAATGCTATCTCCGCTCAACCGCAGCCGCAACACCGCCAAGTAGCGGCACAGGTCACCCATGCACCGCTGGCTAAGCGTGCATACACTGGTCCTCACCCGGCTTGCCCTACTTGTACTTATCATCATCCTGTGGGGATTGCTTGCAGATACTGTGCGCACTGCAATATGTACGGCCACTTCACCGCCAACTGACGTACAGGTCCATGTCAAGCTCCAGCTCCAGCTCAAGGTCAAGCTCCTGCTCAACAAGCTCTACTTCCTGCTCCTCAAGGCCAACAAGCAGCTCCTGCACCCGCGATCCACGCTAGAGCTTGCTTTGCGTGTGGTGATCCCAACCACTTCGCAAACTTATGCCCCAACCGAGTGGTGAAGCAAGAGCCACAACAGTAGCAGCCCTAGTAACAACAACAACAGCAGCAACAGCAGCCAACAGCCCGCGGACGTACTTTCAACATCAACGTCCGCCAGGCCCAAGCAGACAACAATGTGGTTAATGGTACGTTCCTTGTGAATGGTATATATGCTTCGTGTTTATTTGATACTGGAGGTGATAACTGTTTTGTGACGTTAAAATTCAAAAAACTACTTAATCGTAAGCGCGCCCATCTCCCCTCGACATTCGATGTTGAAGTTGCCACTGGAAGAACCGTTGCCGTCAATTATGTTCTTTGTGATTGTACTCTCGAACTCAACAATCACATCTTTCCTATCGACCTTATTCCTATGCAGCTTGGTAGTTTCGATATCATAGTAGGCATGGATTTTCTTCGCGAAAATCATGCTGAAGTCGTTTGGTTCGATAAGATGATTCATTTCTCTCTCGCTAACGGTGATCAACTTTGTGTGTATGGCAAAACTCCTTCGAAAGGTCTCAAACTCATGTCGTGTATCCAAGCAAGCAAGTATCTTCGCAAGGAATACAGAGCTTTCTTGGCAAACATTGTAGTAGCGGAGAAGGAAAAGAAAGGAAAGACGTTACTGAAAGATGTCTCTGTGGTTTGCGAATTTCTTAGTGTTTATCCTGATGATCTACCTGGTTTACCCCTGAGTCGTGATATTGATTTTCGTATCGACCTCATTCCTGGAGCCAACCCTGTTGCTAATTCTCCTTATCGCCTCACTCCGTCTGAAATGCGCGAACTCTCGAGTCAACTCCAGGAATTACTTGACAAAGGCTTCATTCGCCCTAGCACCCCTCCTTGGGGCGCACCAGTCCTTTTCGTCAAAAAGAAGGATGGGTCGTTCCGGATGTGCATCGACTATAGGGAGTTGAATAAGCTGACTATCAAGAATCGCTATCCCCTGCCTCGAATATTGATTTGTTTGATTAATTGCAAGGTGCTACATGTTTCTCGAAGATCGATTTACGCTCAGGCTATCTCCAGTTACGCATCTAGGAGGAAGATATACCAAAAACTGCTTTCCGAACCCGATATGGCCATTATGAATTCGTCGTAATGCCCTTTGGTTTAACCAATGCTCCTGCGGTCTTCATGGATTTGATGAACCGTGTATGCAAACTGTTTCTTGACCACTTCGTCATTGTATTCATCGACGACATCCTTATCTATTCGAAGTAGAAAACCGAACACGAGCAGCATCTACGTTTGGTCCTCGAACTACTCTAGGGGAATCAACTCTACGCCAAGTTCTCCAAGTGTGAATTTTGGCTGGAGGAGGTTCAACTCCTCGGTCACATTGTCAATAGCCAAGGTATTCACGTCGACCCCACGAAGATTGAAGCTGTTAAGAGCTGGGTTACTCCAAAATCACCATCCGATGTTCGTTCATTCCTCGGATTGGCGGGCTATTACCGTCGATTCATCGCTGACTTCTCGAAAATCGTTGTCCTGCTTACTTCGTTGACGCATAAAGAGAAGCCTCTTGTTTGGGGAACTGAACAAGAGACTGCCTTTCAAACTCTAAAACATATGCTCTGCAATGCTCCCGTTCTCACTTTACCCAATGGAAACGATGACTTCGATGTCTATTCAGATGCCTTGAACCTTAGTCTTGGTTGTGTCCTCACCTGGGAACGAGAAGATCAAATGAAACTCAAGTATCCCCAGTTGTTCGGAAACAGTGCAACCACTGCTGAGACTGAAGCTACTACAGAATTTCGGGACGAAATTCCAAATCAACGGGGGGATGATGTGACACCCCAGGAAAATCAGTAAACGATGCAACTTACCTAGCTTCCACAGTAACTGCATGCTAAATTTCGGGACGAAATTTCTTTTAAGTTGGGGATAATGTGACAACTCGAGTTTTCGACTTTCACTTTCGTATTTATTTCGCGTTGACTTTGACTGTTAGTTGTTTGACTTATTTGACTTGTAACTGTACATGTTATGATATGATAAAACGCATTGTGTTTGCATGAAATTGTGTTTGGTTGTATAACATGAGACTGTTTAGAAAACTTAAACTGTTAACACATAAGTGAACCCGATGAAACAGAAGTTGATTCGCCAAGAACACCCCGACGAAACAGGATCCATTTCGTCAACCTAATCTCGACGAAACAGGCTGTTTCGCCGGCCCATTGATTCGCCGAGGCCCACTACGGGCCCAGTAAGTAAATCTGTATATTAAAACGTGAACCGACTTCTATTTTCACACTTTTGGCGAATAAGAAACCCTAGAACTCTCCTCTGTGCAACGGCATATCTGTGTACCCCCGAGCCCTCCCGAACGATCAAATCCTCCTTACAAACATCTCGGTTAGTGTGATTAGTTTAGTGATTTGTTTGGATGGATGATTATTGATATCATAGTTGTCGGCCACTATGCTTTTTGGTCCAATAATATCTTGCATCATTATTAATATTAAAATTGTCGTCTGCAATATTCATATGATTGGATAATGATTGTTGAACAAGAGGTTAAATTGTTGTTGTCAGCATATGTGAACTTGTATTGGAGGTCCAATGAAATTCAAGTGCAATTAATTAAAAGCTTAATTAAAAGCTGGATGTTTGGTTGAGTTGTGTTTTGGTGTCAGTAGGCATCACGTGATGCATTCACCTTCTTATCCAGTTCTGAATTGTTAGTGTATAGTTCCAATATAATAGTATATATATATGTGGCCCATGTGAAAGTAATCGGTTCAATTAGGAGTTGTGGTAGATAGATTGTCGGCCACTTTATGTAAACTTTCTGTTGACTATTGATGTTATGATCTACTACTAGGTTAATGTTTTGCATATGGATTGACAGATACATGTGATTGATTTGTGTGTGCCTTTAATTGAAATCGATTAATATCACATATGTGTGCCACTAATCAATTACTCGCATGAGTTGTTATTACCGAATGATTATATGATGAAGTTGGCATGATTACTAGATGAGCACTAGGGTTCTGCGTCTGTAATTGATGATGACGTAACTGAATTAATGACGAAACCAACTCACGGTGAAACAGACCCGACAAAACAAATGTGTGTTTCGCCGAGGGATGTCACGACGAAACGGAAGTGATTCGTCGAAGGGGCTCACGGCAAAACAGAGGATGTTTCGCCAACTTGGGTAATTTGCACAGTAACCTAGTTAGACTCTGTTAGTAGTTAACTGGATTAACTAACTGCTGTTAGATGATATGCATGACTTGTATGATTTTGTGTGTGTGATCTATGCCACTTGGTGATTTAATATGCATGCATGAACTTCGTGAATATGAAACTGATTATGTACACGTACGTACTTTAGGACGTGATTGATTATTTGCGAGCACATACTTTAGCATACCGAGCAAACCAAGGTGAGTTCACACTTTTACTAAGGCATGGGATTCCCAGGGTATGGGAATGGGGATTGAAGGAATGAGATTTGAATAGATACTTGTACTTACACTATTACTAGACTATCTACCATCGTCCTCGGATGCGCAGGATACATACGTAAAACCTACGTATACTTGTACTCATCACTGTTCTCAGGTTGCGAAGGACACTCACGTAAAACCTACGTGAACTTATACTCACTACTGCCTCGGTTGTGTCAGGCACTTACGTAAAACCTACGTAAACAAGAACATGCTACTGTCTTCCGGAGTCAGGAAGGACACTTACGTAAAACCTACGTAAACCCCCGCGTACTCCTGTCCTCGGTTGTGAAGGACACTTACGTAAAACCTACGTAAACTTTGTACGTACTACTATTCTCGGTAAGAAGAACACTTATGGTTACAAATAGTCTAGTGTATATGCAAACATGGGAAGCCCCCACTAATAGAACATACTATCGGCCTAGTAGCGCCACATGTTACGAAACAAATTTACTATTACGAACTTACTTACTGTGAACTTGCTCAACTAGTTGTTGACTCTCTGTTACATGCCTTGCAGGACCATAGGTACTCTTGGAGCTTGCACGGGAGGCGCGGTCGTTGTGGGCACGGATTGTGGATGTTTCGATAAAAACTTTATGACTCTTTAAACTAAACACTTGTGTTGGATGTTCATAACTATACTTCCGCTACCTATGCTATGCTTTTGATTTAGCACCAATTGTATTGTGATGGATTACGGTTATTTTACTGATTACTTATATGTTCAATATGATTGGTGGCTTGATCCTGGTCAGTCATGCCTCCAAGCGGTGGTACTCCGCGTGTGGATTTTGGGGGTGTGACACTAGGCGTAGTTGTTTTTGCGTTGAAAATTTGGCAACACTACCTTTATGGTACCAAGTGTACGATCTTCACAGATCATAAGAGCCTACAACACATCCTTAGCCAAAAAGAACTGAATATGCTCCAACGCCGATGGGTAGAACTTCTCAACGATTATGACTGTGAGATTCGTTATCGTCCTGGCAAAGCAAATGTCGTTGCCGATGCCCTCAGCAGAGGAAGTTATTTGCATAGCGTTCGTAATATTCATGCTCAACACCATCTCGAAACTCTTATCCGTGACGCTCAGCATGCTTGTTTTACCGAACGCACCTTGAAGAAGGAAAGGATTCACCATAACGGCGAACAGTTAGTGAATAAATCGAATGGGATATTCCACTATTTGGACCAAATTTGGATTCCCAAATGCACTAACTTGTGACAAATCCTGTTGGATGAAGCCCACAAGTCTCGATATTCCATTCATCCTGGCACCGACAAGATGTACCATGACCTTCGTCAACGGTACTGGTGGCCTAGTATGAAAAAGGATATCGCAATCTATGTTTCGAAGTGCCTGACTTGCTCGAAAGTCAAGGCCGAACAACAAAGACCCTCTGGCTTGCTTGTGCAACCCGAGATCCCGATGTGGAAATGGGAAAGCATAGCCATGGACTTTATCACGAAACTCCCGCGTACAACCTCAGGTCACAATAGCATCTGGGTTATCGTTGACCGTTTGACTAAATCCGCTCATTTCCTGCTGATACGAGAAGACTTCAAGGTAGAAAAATTAGCTCGAATCTACACCGACGAAATCATTTGTCGACACGGTACCCCTCGTGACATCATCTCTGACCGCGATGGTCGGTTTACCTCGCGTCTATGGGAAACATTTCAATCGGCTCTCGGTACTACGCTTAATCTAAGTACCGCTTTCCATCCCCAAACCGACGGTCAGACTGAAAGAATGATTCATACCCTTGAAGACATGCTTCGCTCATGTGTCATAGATTTCGGTGGTAATTGGGACGCGCACTTACCTTTAGTCGAATTCTCGTACTATAACAGTTATCATTCTAGCATATAAATGGCACCATTTGAGGCATTATACGGAAGAAAATGTCGATCGCCAATTGTGTGGCATGAGATCGGAGATGCGTAACTAACCAGTCCTGAGCTGCTGCAAGAAACGACTGACAAAATCCTCCAAATTTGAGACAATCTGCTGAAAGCTCGGAGTCGCAAGCCCATTGAATTTGACGTTGGTGATCACGTACTCCTAAAGGTATCACCTTGGAAGGGTGTGATCAGATTCGGCAAGAAAGGAAAGCTCGTGCCTCGATATGGTTACAAATAGTCTAGTGTATATGCAAACATGGGAAGCCCCCACTAATAGAACATACTATCGGCCTAGTAGCGCCACATGTTACGAAACAAATTTACTATTACGAACTTACTTACTGTGAACTCGCTCAACTAGTTGTTGACTCTCTGTTACATGCCTTGCAGGACCATAGGTACTCTTGGAGCTTGCACGGGAGGCGCGGTCGTTGTGGGCACGGATTGTGGATGTTTCGATAAAAACTTTATGACTCTTTAAACTAAACACTTGTGTTGGATGTTCATAACTATGCTTCCGCTACCTATGCTATGCTTTTGATTTAGCACCAATTGTATTGTGATGGATTACGGTTATTTTACTGATTACTTATATGTTCAATATGATTGCTGGCTTGATCCTGGTCAGTCATGCCTCCAAGCGGTGGTACTCCGCGTGTGGATTTTGGGGGTGTGACAGATTGGTATCAGAGCCATTGGTTATAGAGAACTTGGTTTTAATATGGGGAAAACGTTTTTATTAAAACCAGACTATAACCAGAACAGTGCTCTCAACGATCCACAACGACGCTTCGCTCCACGTGCAAGACTCAACATCCTAGGTAATATGGTACATGTTTTATTGCCTACTTTCTAGAATTGCATAGAACTTTGCTCAGGGTATGCTTAGATTAACGTAACACTATTGCATGAGAACACTTGTGTGCTCACTCTCTTCTGTCATCGCACTATTCGTGAACCTCTCTTACTCATGTTCTCCTTGATGTCAAGATCATGAGTGGACGTGTTAACCTAACTCAAGCCCAGTTGGCGGCTTCGATCACTGAACAAGTTACTGCAGCACTCGCAGCTGCCCAGGCAGGAGGTGTAGCCTGCCATCACAACTTACTCTAGGATCTTTAGATCCTACTCTCGTAACCCAACACTTGTGCTCAAATTTTGTTCACTAGTACACACACGACAGGTCAACACGCTCAGCCACCTGTGTGCACGTTCCAAACTTTCATGGACTATCATTCTAGTACTTTCAGTGGCACTGAATGGGGGCCGATGGACTCCTCCACTGGTTCGAGAAGCTCGAATCGGTCTTCGAAATGTGTGAATGCCCTGAAGCTCGTGGGGTGAAGTACGCCACTGGTACTCTCGAAGGCACTGCGCTAACTTGGTGGAACGCGCAAGTTCAGATGCTGGGGCTGGCAGCTGTTAATGCCACCCCATGGAATGATTTTAAGGAACTGATCAAACGTGAATACTGTAGTCGTGATGACACCCACAAGCCGGAAGTGGAGTTCTTTAACCTGAAGATGACGGGGTCAGAGATAGAAGCGTACACGAAACGATCCAACGAACTGGCAGTGTTATGTCCAACTATGGTGGATCCTCCCATCAAGCGCATTGAGTTGTACCTCAAAGGCTTAGTACCAGAGATTCAAAGTCATGTGACATCGGCCAACCTTGCTACTATCCAGGATGTTACTCGTCTTCCTCATCGTCTCACAGATCAGGCAGTGGAACAGAACATGCTGCCTAAGCGTATCGGTGCTACTACCACTACTACTACTTCTGCTACTCCCAGTGACAACAAACGAAAGTGGGATGGAACCTCTAGCAAGAGTTCGACTGCGGTTCAGTCCCAGGCACAGCAGCGAAAGATCGACGACTACCAGAGTCCTGGTCAGCAATCTTCTGGTGGTCAAGGGCAGGGTGGATATCGAGGAAACCACCCAAAATGCAACAGATGCAACAGACACCACAGTGGTCACATAGTCAAGGGTTGTAACCTCGTCTTAGCTGGTCAGACTTTCTCCATCGATCTCATTCCTATAACTCTGAGTAGTTTTGATATCGTCATTGGTATGGATTGGTTATCCCAACAACAAGCAGAGATCATATGCAAAGAAAAGATCATTCGTATTCCTCGTTCTGGCAAAGAACCTCTTGAAGTTCAAGGCGATAAGAGCGGTGTCGTGAGTGGCATCATCTCCTTCTTGAAGGCACAGAAGTGTTTGCGAAAGGGCCACGCAGCTATTTTAGCACTTGTTACAGATACATCGACGAAAGAGAAGAAGTTAGAGGATATTCCGGTTGTACGCGACTTTCCTCAAGTGTTTCCTGAAGAGTTACCTGGGCTACCGCCTCATCGTCAGGTCGAATTTCAGATCGAGCTAGCTCCAGGAGCAGCACCCATAGCTCGAGCACCTTATCGCTTAGCTCCAACTGAACTGGAAGAACTGTCTAAGCAATTGCAAGAACTCTTGGAAAAGGGTTTCATACGTCCTAGCTCTTCGCCCTGGGGAGCTCCAGTAGTATTTGTAAAGAAGAAGGACGGTACCTTCCGCATGTGTATAGACTACCGCGAACTGAACAAGGTGACCGTGAAGAATCGCTATCCACTTCCACGCATCGACGACTTGTTCGACCAGTTGCAAGGGTCGAGCTATTACTCGAAGATTGATCTGAGGTCAGGCCATCACCAACTGAGAGTCCGGGATGAGGACGTCTCCAAAACAGCATTCAGAACACGCTACGGTCACTACGAATTTCTAGTCATGCCATTCGGGTTAACGAACGCGCCTGCGGTTTTCATGGATCTTATGAACAGGGTGTGCAAACCTTATCTTGACAAGTTTGTTATTGTTTTTATTGATGACATCCTGATCTATTCGAAGAGTCGGGAGGAACACGAGCAGCATTTACGACTCATTTTGGAACTTCTTCGAGCAGAACAGCTGTACGCTAAGTTTTCAAAATGCGACTTCTGGCTTCGTGAAGTCCACTTCCTAGGCCACGTGGTAAACAAGGATGGGATTCATGTCGATCCATCCAAGGTAGATTCGATCAAGAACTGGCCTGCACCTCGCACACCAACCGAAATACGCCAATTCTTGGGTTTGGCGGGTTATTATAGAAGGTTCATCAAATATTTCTCAAAGATTGCACAGCCGCTCACATTACTGACACGGAAAGGTGTTGTTTATCGTTGGGGTAATACACAGGAAACATCATTTCAGCACTTAAAGGATAGACTTTGTAGCGCACCTATCCTCTCATTGCCTGAAGGCACGGACGATTTTGTAGTCTACTGCGACGCGTCTATCCAAGGTCTTGGATGTGTGTTGATGCAACGGGATAAAGTTATTGCTTACGCTTCGCGTCAACTTAAGATTCACGAACGGAATTACACTACACATGATCTAGAGCTGGGAGCTGTTGTTTTTGCGCTCAAGATATGGCGACATTACCTGTATGGCACTAAGTGCACCATCTACACCGATCACAGGAGTCTTGAGTATATATTCAAGCAGAAAGAATTGAACATGCGACAACGTAGATGGGTTGAACTACTGAACAATTACGAATGTGCTATAAAGTACCATCCGGGCAAAGCCAATGTGGTGGCCGACGCCCTCAGTCGAAAGGATACTACATCTAGGCGTGTACGAGCATTGCAACTCACTATTCAGTCTGGTCCTCCTGCACAGATACGAGATGCTCAGGTAGAAGCATTGAAAAACAGAAAACGTCAGGGCTGAAGCCCTACGCGGCTCAAGACAACGGTTGGAACAAAAGGCAGACGGCGCCTACTATGTAACGGGACGCATCTGGGTCCCACTCTATGGTAACTTACGCGAGCTTGTAATGGATGAAGCTCATAAGTCTCACTACTCAGTACATCCTGGTTCGGATAAGATGTACCACGACTTGAAAACCACATATTGGTGGCCTAGCATGAAAGCTCACATAGCAACTTACGTTAGCAAGTGTTTGACTTGTGCGAGAGTCAAAGCGGAATATCAGAAACCTTCAGGCCCACTCCAACAACCTGAGATACCACAATGGAAATGGGAACAAATTTCCATGGATTTTGTTACTGGCCTGCCTAGATCTCAACGTGGTAACAATACTATTCGGGTGATCGTGGATCGACTCACAAAGTCTGCACACTTCTTGGCTATCAAGGAAACGGATAAGTTCTTCACGCTAGCAGACGTATATCTTAAGGAAGTTGTCTCGAGGCACGGAGTGCCCACCTCTATTATCTCTGATCATGATGCACGTTTTACTTCAGAACTGTGGCAAGCAATGCACAAATCTTTTGGCTCTCGTTTAGACATGAGCACAGCTTACCACCCTCAGACAGATGGGCAGTCTGAGCGCACTATTCAAACTCTAGAAGACATGCTTCGGGCGTGCGTAATTGACTTTGGCAAGGGCTGGGAAAAGCATCTGCCACTTGTGGAATTCTCGTACAACAACAGCTACCACACCAGCATTAAAAGCCGCTCCATTTGAGGCATTGTACGGACGTAAATGCCGGTCACCTCTTTGTTGGACAGAGGTGGGTGATAGTCAAATCACAGGTCCAGAACTCGTAGTTGATACTACAGAAAAGATTTCTCAGATACGACAACGCATGGCGGCAGCTCGTGACCGTCAGAAAGCATACACCGATAAAGACAGGAAACCACTCGAGTTCCAGGTTGGGGGATCGAGTGCTACTTAAAGTTTCACCCTGGAAGGGTGTGGTTCGTTTTGGCAAACGAGGCAAGCTTAACCCACGATACGTTGGACCATTCGAAATCATTGAGAAAATAGGCAAGGTGGCCTACAGATTGAACTTACCAGCTGAACTCAGCGCAGTTCACAACGTCTTTCACGTGTCGAATCTGAAGAAGTGTCTGTCAGATGAGACCCTCATAGTTCCTTTGAAGGAGCTCACTATCGACGAACAGTTGCGATTCGTCGAGGAACCAGTTGAAATCACGGACCGGGATGTTAAGGGCCTCAAGCACATTAGAATACCTCTTGTTCGAGTTCGTTGGAACTCCCGTCGTGGCCCAGAGTTCACCTGGGAACGAGAAGATCAAATGAAACTCAAGTATCCCCAGTTGTTCGGAAACAGTGCAACCACTGCTGAGACTGAAGCTACTACAGAATTTCGGGACGAAATTCCAAATCAACGGGGGGATGATGTGACACCCCAGGAAAATCAGTAAACGATGCAACTTACCTAGCTTCCACAGTAACTGCATGCTAAATTTCGGGACGAAATTTCTTTTAAGTTGGGGATAATGTGACAACTCGAGTTTTCGACTTTCACTTTCGTATTTATTTCGCGTTGACTTTGACTGTTAGTTGTTTGACTTATTTGACTTGTAACTGTACATGTTATGATATGATAAAACGCATTGTGTTTGCATGAAATTGTGTTTGGTTGTATAACATGAGACTGTTTAGAAAACTTAAACTGTTAACACATAAGTGAACCCGACGAAACAGAAGTTGATTCGCCAAGAACACCCCGACGAAACAGGATCCATTTCGTCAACCTAATCTCGACGAAACAGGCTGTTTCGCCGGCCCATTGATTCGCCGAGGCCCACTACGGGCCCAGTAAGTAAATCTGTATATTAAAACGTGAACCGACTTCTATTTTCACACTTTTGGCGAATAAGAAACCCTAGAACTCTCCTCTGTGCAACGGCATATCTGTGTACCCCCGAGCCCTCCCGAACGATCAAATCCTCCTTACAAACATCTCGGTTAGTGTGATTAGTTTAGTGATTTGTTTGGATGGATGATTATTGATATCATAGTTGTCGGCCACTATGCTTTTTGGTCCAATAATATCTTGCATCATTATTAATATTAAAATTGTCGTCTGCAATATTCATATGATTGGATAATGATTGTTGAACAAGAGGTTAAATTGTTGTTGTCAGCATATGTGAACTTGTATTGGAGGTCCAATGAAATTCAAGTGCAATTAATTAAAAGCTTAATTAAAAGCTGGATGTTTGGTTGAGTTGTGTTTTGGTGTCAGTAGGCATCACGTGATGCATTCACCTTCTTATCCAGTTCTGAATTGTTAGTGTATAGTTCCAATATAATAGTATATATATATGTGGCCCATGTGAAAGTAATCGGTTCAATTAGGAGTTGTGGTAGATAGATTGTCGGCCACTTTATGTAAACTTTCTGTTGACTATTGATGTTATGATCTACTACTAGGTTAATGTTTTGCATATGGATTGACAGATACATGTGATTGATTTGTGTGTGCCTTTAATTGAAATCGATTAATATCACATATGTGTGCCACTAATCAATTACTCGCATGAGTTGTTATTACCGAATGATTATATGATGAAGTTGGCATGATTACTAGATGAGCACTAGGGTTCTGCGTCTGTAATTGATGATGACGTAACTGAATTAATGACGAAACCAACTCACGGCGAAACAGACCCGACAAAACAAATGTGTGTTTCGCCGAGGGATGTCACGACGAAACGGAAGTGATTCGTCGAAGGGGCTCACGGCAAAACAGAGGATGTTTCGCCAACTTGGGTAATTTGCACAGTAACCTAGTTAGACTCTGTTAGTAGTTAACTGGATTAACTAACTGCTGTTAGATGATATGCATGACTTGTATGATTTTGTGTGTGTGATCTATGCCACTTGGTGATTTAATATGCATGCATGAACTTCGTGAATATGAAACTGATTATGTACACGTACGTACTTTAGGACGTGATTGATTATTTGCGAGCACATACTTTAGCATACCGAGCAAACCAAGGTGAGTTCACACTTTTACTAAGGCATGGGATTCCCAGGGTATGGGAATGGGGATTGAAGGAATGAGATTTGAATAGATACTTGTACTTACACTGTTACTAGACTATCTACCATCGTCCTCGGATGCGCAGGATACATACGTAAAACCTACGTATACTTGTACTCATCACTGTCCTCAGGTTGCGAAGGACACTCACGTAAAACCTACGTGAACTTATACTCACTACTGCCTCGGTTGTGTCAGGAACTTACGTAAAACCTACGTAAACAAGAACATGCTACTGTCTTCCGGAGTCAGGAAGGACACTTACGTAAAACCTACGTAAACCCCCGCGTACTCCTGTCCTCGGTTGTGAAGGACACTTACGTAAAACCTACGTAAACTTTGTACGTACTACTATTCTCGGTAAGAAGAACACTTATGGTTACAAATAGTCTAGTGTATATGCAAACATGGGAAGCCCCCACTAATAGAACATACTATCGGCCTAGTAGCGCCACATGTTACGAAACAAATTTACTATTACGAACTTACTTACTGTGAACTCGCTCAACTAGTTGTTGACTCTCTGTTACATGCCTTGCAGGACCATAGGTACTCTTGGAGCTTGCACGGGAGGCGCGGTCGTTGTGGGCACGGATTGTGGATGTTTCGATAAAAACTTTATGACTCTTTAAACTAAACACTTGTGTTGGATGTTCATAACTATACTTCCGCTACCTATGCTATGCTTTTGATTTAGCACCAATTGTATTGTGATGGATTACGGTTATTTTACTGATTACTTATATGTTCAATATGATTGGTGGCTTGATCCTGGTCAGTCATGCCTCCAAGCGGTGGTACTCCGCGTGTGGATTTTGGGGGTATGACACTAGGCGTAGTTGTTTTTGCGTTGAAAATTTGGCAACACTACCTTTATGGTACCAAGTGTACGATCTTCACAGATCATAAGAGCCTACAACACATCCTTAGCCAAAAAGAACTGAATATGCTCCAACGCCGATGGGTAGAACTTCTCAACGATTATGACTGTGAGATTCGTTATCGTCTTGGCAAAGCAAATGTCGTTGCCGATGCCCTCAGCAGAGGAAGTTATTTGCATAGCGTTCGTAATATTCATGCTCAACACCATCTCGAAACTCTTATCCGTGACGCTCAGCATGCTTGTTTTACCGAACGCACCTTGAAGAAGGAAAGGATTCACCATAACGGCGAACAGTTAGTGAATAAATCGAATGGGATATTCCACTATTTGGACCAAATTTGGATTCCCAAATGCACTAACTTGTGACAAATCCTGTTGGATGAAGCCCACAAGTCTCGATATTCCATTCATCCTGGCACCGACAAGATGTACCATGACCTTCGTCAACGGTACTGGTGGCCTAGTATGAAAAAGGATATCGCAATCTATGTTTCGAAGTGCCTGACTTGCTCGAAAGTCAAGGCCGAACAACAAAGACCCTCTGGCTTGCTTGTGCAACCCGAGATCCCGATGTGGAAATGGGAAAGCATAGCCATGGACTTTATCACGAAACTCCCGCGTACAACCTCAGGTCACAATAGCATCTGGGTTATCGTTGACCGTTTGACTAAATCCGCTCATTTCCTGCTGATACGAGAAGACTTCAAGGTAGAAAAATTAGCTCGAATCTACACCGACGAAATCATTTGTCGACACGGTACCCCTCGTGACATCATCTCTGACCGCGATGGTCGGTTTACCTCGCGTCTATGGGAAACATTTCAATCGGCTCTCGGTACTACGCTTAATCTAAGTACCGCTTTCCATCCCCAAACCGACGGTCAGACTGAAAGAATGATTCATACCCTTGAAGACATGCTTCGCTCATGTGTCATAGATTTCGGTGGTAATTGGGACGCGCACTTACCTTTAGTCGAATTCTCGTACTATAACAGTTATCATTCTAGCATATAAATGGCACCATTTGAGGCATTATACGGAAGAAAATGTCGATCGCCAATTGTGTGGCATGAGATCGGAGATGCGTAACTAACCAGTCCTGAGCTGCTGCAAGAAACGACTGACAAAATCCTCCAAATTTGAGACAATCTGCTGAAAGCTCGGAGTCGCAAGCCCATTGAATTTGACGTTGGTGATCACGTACTCCTAAAGGTATCACCTTGGAAGGGTGTGATCAGATTCGGCAAGAAAGGAAAGCTCGTGCCTCGATATGTTGGACCCTTTAAGATTCTGGAAAGGATCAGAAAAGTGGCCTACAGACTCGAACTACAGGAGGAACTTAGCAACGTCCACCCAACTTTCCATGTATCAAACCTCAGAAAGTGCCTAGCCGAGTAGGATTTACAAGTTCCGCTTGAGGATCTACAAGTGGACGAAACATTACACTTCGTGAAGAAGCCTGTCGAGATCATGGATCAAGAAACCAAGAAGCTCAGGCGCTCACGCGTCCCCATTGTGAAGGTTCGTTGGGAAGGCAAACGAGGCACCGAGTTCACCTGGGAACTCGAAAGTGACATGAAGGCGAAATACCCGCAGTTGTTTGTTACGCCTAAGGCCTAATTTCAGGACGAAATTCCCTAAAGTAGGGGAGGTTGTAACACCCCATGTTACGAAAGTCAAAGTACAACTCAAAGTCAAAGTCAAAGGAAGAAAATATTGCTAATTGTGATCTGTCACTCCTTTCTTAACTATGGAATGTACGTTAATGACCTGTGATAGAATCTTTTATTTTGTTTGATTTAGTTGTATTATGTGGAGTATCTATTAATAATCGAGGTTTAATCGATGTTTATCGCATGTTTTATCGCTTTATCACGTTGTCGCTAATCGCATCGCAATCGCATTCGCAACTTGATTGATAGGTTCTGTATATTGTTCTACGTATGTGTGTTACTTATGTGTTACTTGCGCATGTTTACTTTATGTTTGTGGTGATTTATCGAAACGCAATCGCAACTCTATTGCAACGCAACTTAATTGCAAACGCTAAATGCAAATTATTTAGGATGATTGTATGTTAGATATAGTATTTGTGTGGTTATTATTAATGTATTGCATAATCAACACTCACTCAAACGCATCGCAAAACTCAACACGCGAAACGAAACGCCGAAACTCAACTCGTCGGACCACTTCGATCGAATGGCCAATCGATCGAATGGCCGTCCGATCGGATTGCCATCTGATCGAAGTGCCATCCGATCGGTATGCCATCCGACACTTGCACTCTTTCCCTTTTTGGCAACCTATAAATACCCCCCTGTCACATCACAAGTGATGTGACAGCTCTCCCTCATTCGACCAGCACGCTCAAGACCTTATTTCTCTTGATTTCTCGCGATTCTTGTAAGTTTTCAACTCAAATCTTGTACTTCTATAATCCACACACACTTCTTCATCATTTTCACCTTTGAATCTTAACTTTTAACCGTGAAATCAGCGGATTTGAGGTGTTCTAGGGTGATGTCATCATGGAGTTCTTATGAACTTCAAGTTTTGGCCTCATTCCACCAAGAATAACTCAGATCTAAAGGATTTCCACATGATTTAACAATGATTTCACATAGATCTACACCTTTTCAAAGTTAAAATGATTGAAAGATACTTTTCCAACTTTCTTTCAACTTTTTTACACTCAAAACCGATAGAATTGGAGCTCATTCAGATCTTCTACTCTTTTCTTAGTGAAGTGTCGGTCTGAGATCTGACTTCTATCAAAGAGACAACCGATTTCAGATTGAACATGGACAACTGTCACGAACAGTTATCTGAACGGATTAGGGTGATTCCTGTCCGATCGGACGACTTGGGACTTGACGAGGTTCCGTTGTTCAGTACGTTATCATACCGTCTTGAGCAAACTTTCAAAACTTTTCAAAACATTCAAGTTTCAAGACGATCAGGTTTGTTGGGACGGATTGCCGTCCGATCGGATTGCAATCCGATCGGATTACCATCCGATTGAACAACAATCCGATTGGATTCCACTTAAACTCCCCCACTTAAAACATTTTCAAATATTCAAACAATCTGAATGTCGAACGGATTGCCGTCCGATCAGATTGCCATCCAATCGAACGACAATCCGATCGGTTGATGTTTGGGAATTTAACACTTAAACATTTTCATAATTTTCAAAGATCATCAGTTTCTAACGGATTGCCACCCGATCGGAAGACCATCCGATCGAATGACAATCCTGCTATGAACTTGTTCTCACTAAGTGTCCTGCCAATCGGATCGCTATCCGATCGAGCGACCGTTCGATCGACGACCTGAAAGGTAGAGATACTTCTCTGTTTTCAAAATGCTACAACGAAAACTTCAAAGCCATCATACATAAACACATCCATCCCAAACGAATGTCAATCTGACTGAATGGCCATCCGATCAGATGACCATCCGAACGGATAGACATCCGATCGAATGACCATCCGATCGGGTTACCATTCGACACTTGGTACTTTTCACTGTTTATCGCGCCGTTCTTCGCTTATGCTATCGTTCTGTTCAGGCTAATCTTTCCAGCGCTCCCTTCAATCCAAGAGAGTGTTTACTTGTTAAACGCTATCTGTGAGTATACTCGAACCCTTTTTTGCTTTACGCACTTTTGGGTGTTACATACATTACTTATTCAAAACACAATCGACACACAACGCAAACACTATTTATACGCTGACCGTTATTGCATGCTACGTGTTATTCGATGAATGCTTGTATGTATCGCAACCCCCGATCCCTGATTCCCGGGAACGGGCGGCCGCGAGCCAGTTTCGGTGGTATCGTGGTATTTATCTAATTTGGCAGCGGAAATTTTCATCAGGACCGTAGTTAGGAAATGTTTATCAGAGTAAAACCACCATTTTTGATATTAATAATCACATGGGTAAAACCCAAGTTTCTTATTACAATACATTCATAAGGATAAACCCTATTTTATTGAATTTAAAACATCATCTTTTAGGTAACTTTTATAGTCACATTTTTCCCAAGCCTTCAGTGCTCTCCAGCTGGCTTTTTACTAATAAGCTGTCACATTTTGTTACCTGAAACATGTTTTAAAAACATTTGTCAGCTGAAATACTGGTGAGTGAATCCCAGTTTAATCAAGAAACATTTTATCAATTAAAACAGTATTGAGAGCGATCATATTGTTTATTTCTACACAATTACTCATTCAGTACTATCAATCCTGACTTGTGGGTCATATTACTCATTGGCTAACTCTTTGTCCAATGGTAACGTCCTGTCATCCCCGACTTACTACTCACAAGGTAGTAAATTTTGTATACAAAACCCCAACATACCGGCAGTAATTGAAGAACTACAAAGACTCAATCACTACTTAATCATATTATTAAGCATTAAAGGTTTTGTAAATTAGTTACAAAAAGGTTATCAAAAAGAGGATAAACTCACATTGCTATCTTAGACTTCGCGTAAGGGTTTCCTGGATATAATCTATAATTTATACAAATGTACATTGGTTACTCATTGGCTAACTCTTTGTCCAATGGTAACGTCCTGTCATCCCCGACTTACTACTCACAAGGTAGTAAATTTTGTATACAAAACCCCAACATACCGGCAGTAATTGAAGAACTACAAAGACTCAATCACTGCTTAATCATATTATTAAGCATTAAAGGTTTTGTAAATTAGTTACAAAAATGTTATCAAAAAGAGGATAAACTCACATTGTTATCTTAGACTTCGCGTAAGGGTTTCCTGGATATAATCTATAATTTATACAAATGTACATTGGTTAGTATCATAACCCTTTGAAAATATTAATGATACCCTCCCCGAGACGGCATTCCAACAACTACGTCGGGCAGAACCACGACAGTTATTACGGAACCCTAAATCAATCGGGCAGTGTATCTATTATGAAACCGGGGTTATAATACTTACAACGGAGCAGAACCTCGCTAACTAGAGGGTATAATACCCGCGTATTACTTCTACTACTTCAGAATTTCGTTTAGAAAGAAAAGATGTGAGCGACGGAAAGTGAAATCCCGAGGCTTTCTTATAAAGGGCCTGATTCCGGTCTCCACGCGGCCCGCGTAAAGGTAAGCTAAAGCTTACGCGGCCCGCGTCAAAGCTGGGTCAACGCGTAGCTTAGCTGATTCGACAACTAGCTTATCCGGGTGTTGGGCCACGTGGCGGCCCAGGGCTGTGCCACATTTTGGGGCTCTCGCGGCCCGCGTTAACTTAATAGGTCTATTACGCGGCCCGCCTGAACTTAAGAAATCAAACGAAATCAAGTATCCACCTTGATACCGCCCGCGTAAATGGTTGGGGTGGGTCTATGCGGCCCGCCTCAGCTTAATAATCAGATATTATATTTTATTTTATATGTTATAACATATTTCGGGCTCGGTTTTCATATACAGGGTGTAATTAAAGACATATAAGGGTACTTTAAGATATAATAGGGTGTCGGAAATATTACGAGAGTGTCGGTTTTACCGAGGGTTGTTACAGTATGTTATGTTAACACAGTGATTGTTGCCTGATACCTTAGCAATGATAGTACTACAGTTTGGACTCAGCACCTGTCGTGGACAGGGGTTGTTAAGGGCTTTACTTCACATGTCCCAGTGGGGATATGTGTTACGCATTCTACAACTCACAGTCACGTCTGTGCATATTTCTCTGTCGATAACCTACCAGCCTTCACTTTGTTACATGTTACATGCTGGTTATGCGTAAACGATTTCGAACTATATTATACTATTAAACTTGTATGCGCACCTTTACACTATGTGTATTGACCTTTATTTTAACGTAAGTGGCTGGTGCTTAAGATGCTAGGAATGCCGTGCTTTGGTGAATCAAGCTAGGGGTCTAGTTATGTCACGCTAAATCTGAGTTGTCGGAATAGTGTTTGTTTTTTAGACAAATATTTGTAATAACTGTTTTATTTGGATATGTTTTTGTATGGGACATGACGTTTAAATATCTGGTAATTAATAGTTGTTATGGATACTCATGGACAATCTGTTTAGCTCAGTGTCTGCCCCGATGTTTCAGCCATTGATTGGGGTGTGACAGTAATCGTCAAGCCAAACTTGAAATTAATAAATTAGAGAGTTAAATGGCTGGTTAGTCCCCATGGTTTGCAATTTTTGCAGAGTTGGTCTTCATAGTTTAATAATATAATAGGTGATCCTAGATGAGATTTTTAAACTCGTTTGATTCTTATTACTAAAAGCATTCACAGCCAACCCCTCATTTTTACCCTGTATTACACTAAAAAACACTAATTTTTCTCTCTCATTTTCAATTAAATAATACTTTTTAATACCTTTATAATTACCTCTTCTCTCTCTTCTACTCAGAACCAATTTCAAAATATATTAAAAAAATTATAAATGGTAAACAATGTCTCCTCAAATTTACAGATGAATAGTAACATTTTATCTCTCCCTACTTATAACATTTTCTCTCTCCTCTACTCATAACCACTTACAACCACTTTTCATAGGTAAATTGGATTTAAATAATCCGAACTAGCTGTTTTTGTTCAATAATAATCCCAACTGGGTTACTCCCTACAATGGTCCCAATTTTTTCATTTTGTTTGTATAATGGTTCGCCGTTAAAAATAACTTAACGAAGTTAAGTTTTTTTTTCCGAATTACAAACCGATGTTTTAGGGCTTTTGATTAGAACGAGGATACGAGTCGATTGATGTAAAACTTATCTCGAAATGGTGTTCCAACCGACTTGATTTTTGTTAATTGTACGTTTAAACACCCGAATTGAAGCACCGTTTTCATCGTTTGGACTACTGTTTTGAGGTAAGTTTATATGAATCGACTCATATCCTCGTCCTGATCAAAATCCCGAATACATCGGTATGTAATTTAGAAAAAAGACTTAACTCCGTTATGTGTATTTAAAGATGGACCATTATACAAACAAAATGAAAAGTTGGGACCACTGTCAGAAATAAACTCAGTTGTGATTATTATTGGCCAAAAACAGCTAGTTCGGATTATTTAAATTCAATTTTCCCTTTTCATAATATAAAAACTTCCCTCACATAATTTAAGACAAGGGGTGTAAATGCTCTAACCTGACATAGATTTATCAATTAAGTATGTGAGAAATAATAAAAATAAAAATAAAAATAAAACATGGGCCCTCCCCCATCATCTTTGCTTTCTCTCTCTCTAAAAAAACCTATATACTCTTCACTAAAAACCCACAAACAAGAGTAAATTGCATAAAACATCCTTTATGTTTTCTCAAACTTGTAGATCCCAGCCTTTATGTTTAAAACTTTCTAAAAACATCCTTTAAGTTTATTTTTGTTACGGGTTGAAACCTTTTCGACTAACCAAGTTAATTTCATCAGTTAAATTCTCTCACATGTATAACATGTGAGGGTATATTGGTCATTTTGGCTGATCTTCTCATAAAACCCTTTTTATCTATTCTAGCTTTTCACCAATCCCCAAAAATCACATACGTGTTCCTGTTCTATATACCCACATTCCATTCAAGATTATTAGAGAGAAAGTTCCATAGAGAGAGGGAGAGGCATATTGTAGAGAGAGAAACTGGAGATAGTGGCTTTCTATGGAAAAGACCGCCGGAGCTACAATGTGACGGGTGGTTTACAACAGAAGTACATGGCGGAGGTTAGTGGTGTAACACCCCGCTCCGACTAGGGCTGACGTGTCACTGTAACAGTAATCAGAATCAAACGTCATTCCATTAAATAACTTAAAATGTTACAATTGTTTACAATAATTACACAAAAAAAAAAAACATTATTAATTTTATAAAAATCATGTGAGTCTTTCATCCCCTGAGCTCTCTTCCCTAGTCTTCTCAGATAAACATGTAACCTAACGTACATAAAACACATATGCACGCCTGTGTAAAACTTACTTAGTGGGACAACAACTATAAAGCGTATAAATCTTTAACAATATCTATATAACAACTAATATACATAATACACTGAGTTAGCCACATTCGGTGAGTCACATTCGGTAGTATCACACCCCAACCGATGGTGGAAACATCGGAGTGAGACGAACAAGATTGCTCGAGACTTCATAACACTATTTGTGACAATAATTAATTCAAAACTGATTTTATTTCATAACTATTGTCAATTACATCAAAGAGATCAAACTACAACACTTGAAATTCAAAGTACAACAAAGTTTAATCAAAATACGATAACAAATCTAGCATTTCATTATAAGTTTCTAAAGTTGTCCGTACTAGATTTCATCAAGATCATCATCATCAACCTGCAACATGTTTAAAATTATAGTTCAACACACAAGGCATTGGCGAGTACACAAGTTTTAATACATAGCATAAGATAAAATGTTTAAACGAATCCACATGGCAACTAAGTTATCAAGATTAACGTACAATTGGCATGCGAATATTCTAGTTAACCCTCTGATTACCACAAGAATTAAATTTAATATGACCACAAGTTTATGGGCGGTGCGTGACTCCTATAGCGCTATACATGTTAAATGGAGGCTCGTACGAAATTAATGACATGTTTATCACATAAGAATCACCCAAAAATACGAATCAAGTATAACGAATAAGTATGCATGTATTGGATTGTTTGTGCATTGCATAAAGTATAGTGTGTTTGTGATTTTAATAGGCTAAACATATTGCACCCAAAAAGTGCACGATTTTGCAAAGCTTTCCTTTGTAATCCCATGAAGAGTTGGAGAGTGGAACACCAAAGTCACCCTACATGGGGTAAACAAAGGTGTGTAAGTAACGTAACTAAACAAAAGATTCGGATTTGGAATTTTAAAGTACACAAAGTATATATGTATAAAAGTATTATCTAGTCTAAGTACTCGTTTTTGACACTAAGTTGTATGTGATTTCATGGATCCTAGTCTGCCCATTACAATCAACAACGAGTGACTTAGAATCATAGATAAGTTGGCCCTAGTTCATGATGAATAACCATAAACCGATTATTATCACAAACTTGGCCTAGTTCATATATATATATATGCATATTTATATAGTTATATTAATAACCTAAAACTAAGTCCATCATAGATTGTCATATATTATCATGTAAGTCAAGCATTGGAGGATTTAACCTCTTTGTATGATTCACCACTACACAAATCATCACAAGGATGATTCGAAGGGTCATGAATAACAAGAATTAAAACTAACTAATGCATGCTCAAGTGACCGAGTAAATCCTAACCCGGGTGAACCACCACGACATGGAAAGAGTTAACTAAGTGTTGGAGGCTATGCGGGGTTATGTTACTTTGATCCTAGGAAGTCACTTAAGTGTTCATACACAAGGTTCCAAGTAAGGTAGTGGAACTAGATTGGAAAGCCAAAGCTCCCACGATTCACACTTTACAAGTCACAAGTTCATCATATGGAAGATGATGATTCATGCTTGTTTTCAACACTTGGATTATGATATGTATGAACTGAAAAACAAAGAGTTTTGAACCAATAACTTGATGGAAATCACCTCAACACAAACCCACAACTATAGGCTAAGTTGTGAGCTTGGTGAGTACAAGATTCTACCAAGTTTAAGCAAAGAAAAATGAAGTAACAAGAACATTGTACAAAACAGAAAATATATCTCACTTTGGACCTCAAATATGGTGAGGTTTCACCTTAATTTGTCATGTAAAACTTGTGAAAACCTTCCTAAAGGTTATCCAAGTGAAATAGAGGAAGACACAAACAAGATTGAAGAAGGAAGTGAGCTAGAACCCACTTTTAAAACCTTGAAACTTTCTACTCAAAATCAGAATATTTAGGGAGTTTTAGAGAGGATTTGAGAGTTTTGAAAAGTGAAAATGAGAGTTAGAATAGGTGTATATAGTGGAGGATTAGGGTTAAGTGTTAGAAGTGAATTAAATGGAATTAGGTGGGAGTTGAAAGCATAGAAGGGACCAATCCGTGAGCTGGGTTCATTTTGCTGCAGATCAAGCAGCCCCGCGTGTCGTGGACGGGGACACTGCACCCGTTATGACAACCCACAACTTTAGGTTATTACCTAAACCTAACCACAGTTAATTCAATCATACATTCATAGCATTGTATTTAACTAGGGTTAGTTAAATGAGTCTACATTGGTAATTCGGGGAATTACCGGAACACATATATGATAACTTATGCATTACATGACGAACACGTGAATTATATGCCTTATTTATAAATTACAAAATGATATGTGCTTTGTGAAAGTTAATAAGTTAGGGGTGTTTAGTGTTAATATTGAAATAAAAAAAACTCCTTAACCCTAATCATTTCTCATAATTTCAGTCATATGACAGTTG
The DNA here is from genome assembly GCA_030545235.1 of Helianthus tuberosus. Classification (NCBI taxonomy): domain Eukaryota; kingdom Viridiplantae; phylum Streptophyta; class Magnoliopsida; order Asterales; family Asteraceae; genus Helianthus; species Helianthus tuberosus. Next base: position 129,027,512 of record CM060420.1, on the reverse strand, counting down.
CAAATTCTCCAAATCATTTAGGGTTTCACAATCCCTAAACCTTTGACCTTTGATCTCTCAAATTCTTCGAGAACAAACTCCACATCGAATCTAAGGTAATGTTCGTATCATACGTTGTTATTCTTATTCTATTGATTTCATACAAACCCTAGTCCTCCAAACAATGATTCTGCATTTAGTTGATCGTTCAGATTGTTTGTACAATGGTTTGTGATTGTGTATTGTTTTGCCTGTTGTTAGGATGTAATTTACATGCTAGAATTGTTAAATTTTTGCTGGATTCGTATGATAGATTAGGGTTTTGATCGTACTGATTGATTGTAATTGTTGTATTGAAAACTGCAAAATTGGTTTTGTTAATTCTGTGTGTTGTTTGTCCAGAGTTAACAGTCAGGCTTTGTGAATTCACAAAGTCAGAGTTTACTCGTGTCAGGACTTATGTGTTTATGAGAGTCAGGGTTTTGACAAGTATCAGAGTTTATATTCTATTAGAGTTTATATTGATCAGAGTTTATAAAACCCTTGTGTCCTAGTCAGAAATTCAAGTGAAAAGGAAGTTCAGGGTTAACAAGTTTAAAACATATCAGGGTTAACAAGTTTAAAAGGGGTTCAGGGTTTGTGAATTAAAGGATGGTCCGAGTTTACCTTAAAGCATATTTAGGGGCTTTTTGGCAACATCTGAACCAATAAGTGTTGAATGAATAAGAGGTCTGAATGGGTAAGAGTGTCTAAACCAGTAAGTGCTGAACCAAATAAAACGCTGTTTGGTTGCACATTTGAATGATGTGTAAAATGACATTTTTACCCCTAAACAAAACAAAATACTTAAATACCCAACAAACCAAAGTTTTCTCTGTCTCTCTCACTTCCCCATCAACACAGACATCAACATTCTCACTTCCCCATCACTTCTCTCTCTAAAAACACAGAGCGGAGAAAGAGTAGCGACGGCGAAGGAGTAGCGACGGCGGGAAAGAGAGACCGGAGAAGGAGTAGCGAGTCGGAGGGAAAGAGAGACCGGAGAAGGAAAAGAGTCGGAGAGAAAGAGATACCGGAGAAGGAGTAGCGACGGCGGTGTTTCGACTCCGGTAAGTTATCGTTTCAGGCAACTCGTGTGCTATTTCTTATATCTAGATTTTGACTCAGGTTCGTTTGGTTTGCCGGTGATGAATGACGTTAATAGAGGTGTCGATGATAATGATGAGGATAGGCCGTTGACGTTGATGACGGTGAAGACTCCGGTGGCGACGGCTGTAGGTGTGGAGATGAAGGGGCAGTGTGGATGAGGGCAAGCTTGTCAAAATTCCATTCAGATCTCAAATTTGTCTGAACCATTCAGATCTGAATGAATCCATTCAGAGGTAAACCAAACACCGAGCACATCTGACCAATTCAGAGGCATGCCTCTGAATGGCTTCATTCAGACCTAAACAAACAGCCCCTTAGGATTTTATTTTGAAAGGGTGGCCCGAGTTTGGGAAGGACTTTCAAGTCCGAATTTAATAAGATGTTTAAGTGTTTTGAGGTTTATTAAATTGTTTTCGAGTTTACATTGTATAATGAAGGTCTGAGTTTCCTTAACAACCTAATCAGGATTTACAAAGTGTGATTTGATGTCCGAGCTTGCAAAACGTTTCAACTAGTGTCTGAGTTTAATTGAGATGTTTAGAGTCCGGGTTTCACAATAGAAATGGAGTCGGGTTTAGTAGTTATAGAAGGGTTCCGACTTTAGGGTGAGTGTCGAGTCCCTTATTGAAGCTTTAGCGGTCCGGCTTTGGGGTATTACTTTGTAGTCCGAACTTAGCATTTAAACAAGAGGTCCAAATTCATTAAAACCCCATGTCAGAATTTATATCTCATCCGAACATAATATATGCTCATATTAATTTGTTGGCATTTAGATGGTTATTATATATTGAGTATATGTGATCTGGACTTGCATACTGTATGCATGAGATAAATTTAGAATTGTAAACATGGGATCAAGGACTTTGGCATGTGCATGTGGGGGTGATATCCCATATTTAGTGATTTATAGTAACATGTGAACTACACTTATTAAATAAAAGAAATAATTTGGTAGACTGATTTAATATGGGTTTATTTCTATGTAATTATAAGATCAATACATATGAACTGGAAGATTAGGATGTCCGGCTTTATTTAAAATAATAACCCAAAGTTATATTTGAGTATAAAAGTGGTCCGGAGATGTATACTTTTGATGTGAGCCAACTTTGTGTTACTGTTTGCACTGTATCGAAACTAGTTAACTTGTAAATAATAAATCCCTGCTGTTTGGGACATTAGGGTATTGCATGACCCTACATATATATACGTACTTATACTTGTCATACAGTAGGCCACGTGTAACAGACCTAACATCTAATTAACGCTTAGAAGTGCGTAACACATACCGAGCAAACTAAGGTGAGTTCACTGCTCTTTTTCACAAGCATGGGTCCCGAGGGGAGAAACAAACAAACAAACTACTTACTATTCCGGAGAGGAATACTTTTCAAACTATTATTCCTGGGAGGAATACTTTTAAACGCTTTGGTTTAATTTCGATGTTAGTTAATAAACTCAACTCTATCACGAAAGTCCCTACTTATTACCGAGCTAGTTGCCGGGGAGGCAACGGGGTATTAGTTAATAGCGCGCTATTAGGCTTGACAACCTCACACCGTGCCGGGAAGGACGGGCGTGAACTAATGACCTTAACCACATGGCCAATGTTGATAAGCATTGATGAGGGCAAAGAAAGAGACATCACTTCAATATCGAGTTTATTATTGACATGTCTTTAAACTAAACAATTACCAACTTTGCGTTAAACAAAACTGTGAGCTCGCCAGCTTTATGCTGATACACTTTTTCTGCATGCTTGCTGGTCGTTAGACGATTTCTTGAAACGGAGCTTGCAATCGAAGGAGCTGTGGATGCCATGCGTCGTTCCGTTATTAACATATCAGATGTTATGCTATGTTTTGCGAACAAGTTGCTTTCAAATACTTAGAACAATTTTAAATGCTTCTGCTGAACGTATATTGTTTTAAACAGATGTTTTTGAATTTCACTTGTCACGTTGAATGAGATTTCGAATTTGTTATATTGCTGTTAGTTCAATGTGATTAGTGGCTAGATCCTGGTATGTCACACACCTCACGGTGGTTTCCACATGTGGTATTTTGGGGGTGTTACAATTTGGTATCAGAGCCATTGGTTATAGTGAACTAAGTTTTAAAACATTTTTATAAAACAAGACTATAACCGAATCGGTTCCGAAAGCGACCATGACACTACGCTCCAGATTGCAAGGTTCGTCTTTTATTATCATATACATTATACAGTTAGCATACACATATGCATTGCATTGCATAAAGTTGCATACACAATATCATAGCACGATTGCATGTGTTACTTACTTATATTATGATGAGTCGTTAGTATAACCTTATCCCTAAACCCTTTTGTGATCTTGACCTTTTGACAACACCCACTTTTGAGACTCGAAACTGAGGATCTTTGACGCAAGTTGGGAGGAACTGAGTTGAACATGCAAATCACGTTTTCATTACGGGTGCAAACGTAATAATAAATTGGGGTGCATGTGAGTCCCAGTGAGACCTAGCGAGTGGAAAGGATTCTGACCCAATACCCGACGTAATTAGGATCTCAACCATCCATAGGAGCCACGTCGATGATCGACTCCTACTCGAACTTGATCTTTTCACTTCCCTACGACTCCTTATGAATCTCGATGATATTGAGTGTTGCTTGAACACTTATCTGAGCGTCTCGAGGATTGACTAGGAATGTTATATGTTAGTGTAAACATCTCTGAGTTGGTTATTGAAGCATCGAATGTTTGGTCTATACTATTCCCACTTTTCTCGTTTATTCGAACTCAATTGGCGCCTCAGATCAAGAGTATGGTTACCTCTGCAAATCTAGAACAATTTACCCGGAGTTGTTCTTTTGGCTCACCAGATGACGAACAAGAAGTTGAACGTGGTACATTACCGTTCATGATGGCCCCGATTACTTACAACGAATGCAAGTAGAGTGACTTCAACCAAGTCTCCAACTCCAGCCAGCAACAGAAGAAGGCTGGCCACAACAATAACGACTGCAACCTCGACCAGCCTTCTTTCACTGATCAGAATCAAGGCTTTAATCAGAAGCAGGGCTCGTACGTGGACAAACGACCGAAGTATGAGATGAGTAACTACACTCACCAAGGGCAGTGGCCTAGGACATGCAACAGATGTGAGAAGGTGGGCCATTTGGCGAAAGGACGAAGAGCTTGTTCCCGAAGCAACAGCATCAGAAGCAACAGCCACGACAACAGCAAGATACTCGTAAGCATTGCTTTCAGTATGGAAGTGAGGGTGACTTCGATAAGGATTGGCCGCAATTAAATCAAAACGCCAACAACAACGCTAGAAATCCTAGTAACAATAACAACGATGGTGGAAATGGTGCTTGTAGAAGAGCATTCACGATTGGCGCGGGTGATGCCAGGAACGATAGCAACATAGTGACTTGTACATTTTTATGAATAATCTATTCGCTTCTATTCGATTCGACCCCGACACCTCACGAAACCAAGCATATTGTAGAATCAGCTGATGGTAAGCCAATTGAAGCATCTCATGTTCACGTAGGGTGCAAACTCGATCTTCTAGGTCAAGTGTTAAACATTGACCTTCTTCCCGTCACTCTTGGTAGCTTTGACGTAGTCATCGGTATGGACTGGTATATCCAAATAACGAGCCGAAATTCTCTGCAAGGAGAAGATTGTTCGTATTCCTCTCCCTAGTGGAGATTCACTGTCTGTCCAAGGTCATCGAAGTGGTGCTACGGTTGGCATCATTTCAGCTATGAAAGCCCCAAAGTGCATACGGAAGGGTTATCCTGCTATTCTAGCTCTCGTTACCGATACTCGGTCTGAGCAAAAGAAGATCGAAGACATTCCAGTCGTTCGTGACTTTTCCGATGTGTTTCCCGAGGAACTTCCAGGATTACCTCCACATCGACAAGTGGAATTTCAGATCGAACTTATGCCAGAAGCAGCTCTGATTGCTCGTGCTCCTTATCGTCTTACACCAGGAGAGTTGAAAGAGTTGTCAAATCAACTCCAAGAACTGTTGGATAGAGGTTTTATCCTACCTAGTTTTTCGCCATTGGGAGCCCCAGTCCTATTCGTTAAGAAAAAAGACGGGTCTTTTCTCATGTGTATCGACTATCGCGAACTCAACAAGGTGACGGTCAAGAACCATTATCCTCTTCCTCGCATTGATGATCTGTTTGACCAGCTACAAGGTCAAGCTTCTTCTCGAAAATCGCTCAACCTCTTACAGCTTTAACTCAGAAGGGTGTCACGTATTCATGGGCATCGAAACAGGAGAGCGCCTTTCAGCTTTTGAAACAAAAACTCTGCAGTGCACCGATATTGTCTTTACCCGATGGTACGGATGACTTTGTGGTGTACTGTGATGCTTCTATTTAGGGTCTCGGTTGTGTTTTGATGCAACGCGAGAAAGTGATAGCTTACGCTTCCTGACAGTTGAAGGTTCACGAGAAGAATTACACCACTCATGACTTGGAGTTAGGAGTCGTGGTCTTTGCACTTAAAATTTGGAGGCATTAATTGTACGGTACTAAATGCACTATTTATATCGATCACAAGAGCCTTCAACACATTTTCAATTAGAAATAGTTGAACATGCGGCAGTGTCGCTGGGTGGAACTCTTAAACGATTACGACTGGGCCATTAAGTATCATCCAGGCAAAGCAAACGTTGTAGCTGATGCTCTCAGTCGGAAGGAAACAAAGCCTAAACGCGTCCGAGCCTTACAGATCACAATCCATTCTAATCTTCCTGATCAGATTCGTTCTGCCTAAACTGAAGCATTGAAGGACGAGAACCTTCAAGCTGAATCCATGTGGGGCATGGAAAAATAACTCGTAATCAAACCTGATGGTATTTGTTACTTCATGGAGCGAATATGGGTTCCTTTGTACGGTAATCTGAGAGAGCTTGTGATGGATGAAGCGCACAAGTCCCGGTACTCTGATCATCCAGGTTCTGATAAGATGTATCAGGATTTGAAAATCTTGTATTGGTGGCCAAACATGAAAGCAAACATTGGGACGTATGTGAGCAAATGCTTGACTTGCACCAAAGTCAAAGTGGAATATCAAAAACCGTCTGGTTTGCTTCAGCAACCAGAGCTGCCTATGTGGAAATGGGAACGGATTTCCATGGATTTTATCACTGGCTTGCCAAGAACTCAAAGTGGAAACGATACCATCTGGGTGATCATTGACCGATTGACAAACTCTACACACTTCCTTGCGATCAAGGAAACTGACAAGATTTCACAACTTGCTAGTATTTACTTGAAAGAAGTAGTTTCTAGTCACGAGGTGCCAACTTCTATCATTTCTGATCACGATCCGCGTTTTGCGTCCGATTTGTGGCAAGCGATACACAAATCATTCGGCTCACGTCTAGACATGAGCACCGCTTATCACCCTCAGACGGATGGTCAAAGTGAACGAACCATCCAGACACTCAAAGACAAGATGCGAGCATCTGTGATCGATTTTGGTAAGGGTTGGGAAAGAAATTTACCTTTGGTAGAGTTTTCCTACAACAATAGTTACCATTCCAGCATTCAGGCAGCTCCGTTCGAGAAGTTGTACGAACGAAAATGCCGATCTCCTCTTTGTTGGGCTGAGGTGGGTGACAGCCAAATCACGGGTCCAGAACTCGTACTCGAAACTTCAGAGAAGATTGTTCAAATCAGAAATCGTATGGCGGCAGCACGTGATCGCCAGAAAAGCTACGCCGATAAGCGTAGGAAGCCCTTGGAATTCGCCATGCGCGATCGTGTTTTATTGAAAGTCTCACCGTGGAAGAGTGTGGTTCGTTTTGGGAAACGCGGCAAGCTCAATCCGCGTTATGTTGGGCCGTTCAAGATTATAGAAAGAATCGGTAAGGTTGCTTACCAACTTGAGTTGCCTGACGAACTTGGTAATGTTCATGACTTTTTCATGTCTCTAATCTAAAGAAGTGTTTGTCCGATGGAACACTTTTGGTTCCTTTACAAGAACTGAAGATCGATGACAAGCTGCAGTTCATCAAAGAACCCATCGAAATTATGGACCGGGAAGTTAAGGTCCATAAACACAGTCGCATACCTATCGTGAGAGTTCGTTGGAACTCAAGACGTGGACCGGAGTTCACGTGGGAACGTGAGGATCAGATGATGCAAAAGTATCCTCACTTATTCAAAACTGCTGAGCCAGACGCTAATGCGACTAACGAATTTCGAGACGAAATTTCCTTTCAAGTTGGGGATGATGTAGTACCCGAGGAAAATCCACAGTCATCTTAACTCACCGTTTCTTTCCTCCGAGACTGCTTATCAAATTTTGGGACAAAATTTCTTTCAAGTTGGTGATGATGCGACAACCCGCAACTTCAGGTTATTAACTAAACCTAACCACAGTTAATTCAATCATACATTCATAGCATTGCATTTAACTAGGGTTAGTTAAATGAGTCTACATTGGTAATTCGGGGAAATACCAGAACACGTACATGATAACTTATGCATTACATGACGAACACGTGAATTATATGCCTTATTTGTAAATTACAAGATAATATGTGCTTTGTGTGAAAGTTAATAATTTAGGGGTGTTTAGTGTTAATATTGAAAATAAAATAAAACTCCTTAACCCTAATCATTTCTCATAATTCCAATCATACGGCAGTTGCAAATTCTCTAAATCATTTACGGTTTCACAATCTCTAAACCTTTGATCTTTGATCTCTCAATTCTTCGAGAACAAACACCACATCGAATCTAAGGTAATATTCGTATCATCCGTTGTTATTCTTATTCTATTGATTTCATGCAAACCCTAGTCTTCCAAACAATGATTCTGTGTTTAGTTGATCCTTCAAATTGTTTGTACAATGGTTTGTGATTGTGTATTGTTTTGCATGTTGTTAGGATGTAATTTACATGCTAGAATTGTTAAACTTTTGTTGGATTCATATGATAGATTAGGGTTTTGATGGTACTGATTGATTCTAACTGTTATATTGAAAACTACAAAATTGGTTTTGTTTATTTTGTGCGTTGTTTGTCCGGAGTTAGCAATCAGGCTTTGTGAAGTCACAAGGTCAGAGTTTACTCGTGTCAGGACTTATGTGTTTATGAGAGTCAGGATTTTGACAAGTATCAGAGTTTATATTCTATCAGAGTTTATATTGATCTGAGTTTATAAAACCCTTGTGTTCTAGTCAGAATTTCAAGTGAAGTTCAGGGTTAACAAGTTTAAAACATATCAGGGTTAACAAGTTTAAAAGGGGTTCAGGGTTTGGGAATTAAAGGATGGTCCGAGTTTACCTTAAAGCATATTCAGGATTTTATTTTGAAAGGGTGGTCCGAGTTTGGGAAGGACTTTCAAGTCCGAATTTAATTAGATGTTTACGTGTCCGAGTTTTGTTAAATTGTTTCTGAGTTTACATTGTATAATGAAGGTCCGAGTTTCCTTAACAAGCTAATCAGGATTTACAAAGTGTGATTTGATGTCCGAGCTTGCATAACGTTTTAACTAGTGTCTGAGTTTAATTGAGATGTTTTGAGTCCGGGTTTCACAATAGAAATGGAGTCGGGTTACTAGTTATAGAAGGGTTCCGAGTTTAGGGTGGGTGTCGAGTCCGGATTTATTGAAGTTTTAGGGGTCTGGCTTTGGAGTATTACTTTGTAGTCCGAACTTTGCATTTAAACAAGAGGTCCGAATTCATTAAAACCCCATGTCAGAATTTATAACTCATCCGAACATAATATATGCTCATATTAATATGTTGGCATTTAGATGGTTATGATATATGTGGAAGGTTCAAATGAGAAGAATTTTTTGTAATAAGAAAAAAAGAATAAGTTTTAACCAATAAGAATGTTTTATTTTACTTCATTTAATATTTGCATTTAATTTTAAAGTAAGGGTATATTTGTAAACTTATATAGATCATTAATATCTAGTCTTTCTTTTTAATAGCTAACAAAATTAAATTTGTAACTTATTTTCAAAAAAATACATATTTAAAAAAAAAAATAATAATAATTTAGAGTGCAGGACAAATTACTAGGTGTGTAGGATAAATTACGAGTTGTGTAAGATAAATTAAACTATGTGTAGGATAATTTTCGAAATGTGTAGGATAACTTTTTATGTGTGTAGGCAATGAAAATTAGTGTAGAAAATAATAGTCTTTATGAGTAATTAATTACTTAAATATTGTAATAAATGAGATGAAAGAATAACTACTTAATATTTTACAATTGTACCCTTTGTTCTTTTTATTCTCAATTAAATTTTCTTCTCATTTGAACCTACCCCTATGATATATTTAGTATATGTGATCCAGACTTACATACTGTATGCATGAGAGAAATTTAGAATTGTAAACATGGGATCAAGGACTTTGGCATGTGCGCGTGGGGGGGGGGGGGGGGGGGGGGGTAATATCCCATATTTAGTGATTTATAATAACATGTGGACTACACTTATTAAATAAAAGAAATAGTTTGGTAGACTAATTTAATATGGGTTTATTTCTATGTAATTATAAGATGAGTACATACGAATTGGAAGATTAGGATGTCTGACTTTATTTAAAATAATAACCCAAAATTATATTATATTTGAGTATGAAAGTGGTCCGAAGATATATACTTTTTGATATGAGCCAACTTTGTGTTACTGTATGCACTGTATCGAAACTAGTTAACTTGTAAATAATAAATACCTGCTGTTGCTGTTTGGGACATTAGGGTATTGCATGACCCTACATATATATACGTACTTATACTTGTCGTACATTAGGTCGCGTGTAACGAACCTAACATCTAATTAACGCGTAGAAGTATGTTGGTTCAGGCCCTCACAAATACACAATAAAACTTACGTGAATATGCAGAAGATGTAAAGCTTACTATGTGCAGTAAGGAAAAGATGACAACGGAGAAAACTTTCAGTATTCAATAATAAAGGGGTACATCACAAATAAAACAGTACTACTATTTATAATAAAATAATAACTATCACATGCAAAAATACTCGGTCCACGTCTCCATAAAATCAGCAACTTGCTACGTTCACATCCACTACCATGTCAACCGGAGATCATGACTAAATTTCCAACAATCTTTCAAACCATCTATATCCGACCCGTGAAACCGATCCATAACTTCGACCCGACTTTGACCCGTACTCAACCCGAACCGACCCGAAATAACCCGCAACATCAAGATTACCCAACATTCACCCCCGTAATCTTGATGTGGGTTCTTTCTCCTTGCTACTTGCTTGATTCGAATGCTGACTTGCTTTAATGAACAGGCTACTTGCTACCTGTTTTCTTTCTTGCTTTCCGAATCACAAAGATTCGATCATTCTCTTTGTGTACGAACAAACACGTGTCCGTTTCTTTCTTTCGGTTGTCGAATTTGCTTTCTTCTTTCTTGCCGACACCGTTCTTCTCTTCTTGTGGTTTGCTACTTTCTTACTTTCTTGCAACACCACCGGTCTCTTTCTTTCTTACGAGGCCATCTTTCTTTCTCATGAAGCGACGCCGGCCTCTTTCTTCTTTCTTGTGGCGTCTCTTCTTTCTTTCTTGCTTTCTTTTGAGATCAACGAACCAGTGCGGCACCCATCTTTCTTCTTTCTTCACGGTACCGACTTTCTTTCTTCTTTCTCTGGTTGTTGATCTTTCTTTCTTTCTCTCTTTCTTGTTCGACCGGTGACCTTTCTTCTTTCTCTTCCCGACGAACTTCCTTCGATTGTTGCTGAACAAAGAGGTCGCTCTTTTCTTTTCATTTCCATGCTGCAATTGCGTACAGATCCTTGCAAATAATACTTGCTGTGACAAAAACAAGCTTTCTTCTTCCGATATCATACATTGCTACTACTTCGTCCGGTTCACAGAACCTGCAACTTTCTCGTCTCTTTATTTTCTCACCCCTGCAGTTTAGAGGGCTGCTACCCTTTTCTTTCTTAGGGATAAAACCCCAACTTCTTGCTTCTGGCGACAGCAGCCAAGGCTACCGCCTCTTGTTCGACTTCCTTCTTTCGACTCTCAAAACGGCACTCGTATCTCGACCTTGCTCTGATACCAAATGTTGGTTCAGGCCCTCACAAATACACAATAAAACTTACGTGAATATGCAGAAGATGTAAAGCTTACTATGTGCAGTCAGGAAAAGATGACAATGGAGAAAACTTTCAGTATTCAATAATAAAGGGGTACATCACAAATAAAACAGTACTACTATTTATAATAAAATAATAACTATCACATGCAAAAATACTCAGTCCACGTCTCCATAAAATCAGCAACAACTTGCAACGTTCACATCCACTACCATGTCAACCGGAGATCATGACTAAATTTCCAACAATCTTTCAAACCATCTATATCCGACCCGTGAAACCGATCCATAACTTCGACCCGACTTTGACCCGTACTCAACCCGAACCGACCCGAAATAACCCGCAACATCAAGATTACCCAACAAAGTATGTAACACATACCGAGCAAACTAAGGTGAGTTCACTACTCTTTTTCAGAAGCATGCGTCCCGAGTGGACAAACAAACAAACAACTTACTATTCCGGGGAGGAATACTTTTCAAACTATTATTCCTAGGAGGAATACTTTTCCAACTAATATTCCGGGGAGGAATACTTTTAAAGGCTTTGGTTTAATTTTGATGTTAGTTAATAAACTCATCTCTATCACGAAAGTCCCTACTTACTACCGAGTTAGTTGCCGGGGAGGCAACGTGGTATTAGTTCATAGCGCTATTAGGCTTGACAACCTCACATCGTATCGGAGAGGACGGGCGTGAACTAAAGACCTTAACCACATAGCCAATGTTGATAGGCATTGATGAGGGCAAACAAACAGACGTCACTTCGGTATCGAGTTTATTATTGACATGTCTTTAAACTAAACAATTACCAACTTTGTGTTAAACAAAACTGTGAACTCGCCAGCTTTATGCTGATACACTTTTTATACATGCTTGCAGGTCGTTAGACGATTTCTTGAAACGGAGCTTGCAATCGGATGAGCTGTGGATGTCATGGGTCGTGCCGTTATTAACATAATGTTATGCTATGTTTTACGAACAGGTTGCTTTCAAATACTTAGAACAATTTCAATTGCTTCCGCTGAACGTATATTGTTTTAAACAGATGTTTTTGAATGTCACTTTTCATGTTGAATGAGATTTCAAATGTGTTATATTACTCTTAGTTCAATGTTATTAGTGGCTAGATCCTGGTACGTCACACGCCTCGCGGTGTGACACCCGTCGCATGTCGCGGCCGGTTCCAGCCGGGCCATGTTTCACCTTTTGACATTTATGGTCCGTGATGTTTGGCATTGGTATATTTTATGGTGTTTCTTAGTATATTAAACATATATCTAAGTATAAATCAAGTATAAAAGTGTGGATTTAAATATTGTAAATGAATAACCAAGTATTTGCACGAAATAAGCGTATGAAGTCACGTATTTATGATAGTTGTTTGTACGTTAAACACATGTTTACAAGAATCACGAATATGTATCAAGTGTATATGAATTAAATGTATAAATAAGTATGAATAAACAACGTATAATTCATATAAAATGATTAATTTTATTACGATCAAAGACTTGGATTACAATCATTCGAAACGAAATACGATTACAAGAGAAACAAGTTTCCGAAAATAGAAATACAAGACAAGCTTTCTAATTAAGGAAAGTTACAAAAGCGAGGCGTTACAGATAGTTCGGTGCGTAGTTAGTTCACATTCGGTGCGTCACATAATCACATTCGATAGGTCATATAATAAAATTCGGTAATTCGGTGCGTCATATTCTATTACTCGGTGCGTCATATACAGTAATTCGGGGCGTCAAATTCATATTTGCTATAAACAATATAACTATATCTATATACATATAGCATATCACATAATCTTAAGGACCACAAAAGCATATAAAAACGACTTTAAATTTCCGACAACGAGGTTGCAAAAATCTAAATCCGTACACATAAGTTGTTTAGAGTCCATACCTTATTTTCAAAAAGCGAAACCGTAAAGAGTTCGTGCGTGTGGAATTAACGTTGTCAAAGCCTACAATTTATTTCTGTCGTAAGTTTAAATCCAATGATTTGGTGTTCGTAGAAATCATCGGTATTACTTGGCAGTGATTTAAAATCAAAACACTGTATAATGTTCTCATACTTAAAATAAGTTTTCTCAATAAGTTAGTGATTTAATAAAACAAAACATTAAAAACAAATCAAACAGTTTAGTTTCAAAAGATATATATATATAAATATATGTATATATATAGAGGTCGGTTATCATACAATATGCCTAATCGTACATTATGTATGCTATAACCACAACCGTCAGATCATCTCATTTTAACCCCGTGCTTAACTATTAAATTAATCAAATTAAAATATATTATGAAACCGCCAAGGTTAAAATCGTCCATTGCGAAATAAAAAACCCCTGATAATCAGCAAACAAAAACTCACAATCATACCGTAAGATTCTTATTCATAATCGTATTCGAAAATCCAACGAGTAATCAAAATTCGATCCATAAATCAAATACAACAAACGTAAGATTCTTATTCACCAACCTCCTTCTGCGATTTCATTATCTGCTGATTTTAGAAGTTCAGAACTGAAACAAATCGATAGACCGTCTAACGAAGAAGATGATGCAGGATGAAAATTATAAAATATGCGAAATACATATCAAACGTGCGAAAAAACATTGCAGACAAAAAAAGGTTGTGTTGTTGTAAAGTGTGCGAAATCATATTTTATAACATGCGATTTAAAAAAAATGTAATAATGTTTAACTTGTCTTATAGTGTGCGAAATCATGATTTATACACATGCGATTTAAAAAAAAAAGTTAATAATGTTTGAGATTTCTTATAGTTTGCGAATTCTTTCTTTACAAACATGTGATTTAAAAAGTGATGTTGTCTGGGGTTTCTTAAAATGTGCGAATTCGTTTTTGAATCATATACGATTTGGAAAAAATGCTGCTAATACTTTCATGTAACTTTGTCCTACAATGCAAAAAAAAAAAATTATGAATTAATAATTAAAATAAATAAAAATTAACTATTTTATATAAAAAATGAATTTATTACCGATGTGACTGTAATTTGACATGTAATGATCAATTTTACCATAAATACTACTGAACTTACCACCCTACCTACATAATAAATTTACTATTTTAATATAAAATACCCAGAGATAACTACCTTCCATATTAAGGCATAGAACACAAAAATACACACAACACACCCACAAAAATGGCATCTGAAGATTCAGAAAAAATAAAAAAACATTGCAATAAAGGAACTATTGTCAACTCGCACGTTGACAGAAATAAGCACCGATATCACCTCACCTCTTCTCATTTGATTCTTGATGTGCAGGGGAAAATTCTTGAAGAAATCAAGAAAAATCAAGAGATGTGGGAGATACTACTTGAAGAACCACCATCAAGCTTCAGAGACGCAACTTTGGATCACATAAAGGAACAGTCTCGAGCTGATGACTTAGCCTTCTCTTTCCTGAAAGATGCTCTAAACACTGTGAAGGAGAAGATGGAGTTCAGCTCGGCTGAACATGACAAAATCTTTGCTTCAAGTAACTAAATTTATGTTTAATCGTTTTATGGTTTTAGCTGTGTTAGACAATAACAACTACTTTATATTTATGTTTTGGGTACATGTTTTAAATACATCTTATGCTTCGTTATAATATAAATCGCATGAATGATTTAGACATCTCTGTCACAAATAAAACAAGATAACACAAAATCGCATGTACTAACAGTGAAATCGCATGTAAGACTAATTATAAACTGATGCATATAAAATCATATGTTTACATACTAAATTGCATGAATGTGTGATATAAACAGATGAATATAAAATCGCATGTGTTTCGTATAAAATCGCATGTACAGATAACAAATTTAATCTTCCTCGTCGGAAACCTCCTCCCACTCATCTTCTTCACTGCCATCATCACTACCACCACTGGAATCTTCAAACTCATCTTCCTCTTCCTCTTCATCGTCTTCGACCTCGTTGGATTTATGCCTAGGATCTTTTTTAATCTGGACTCCCTTCATCTTCTTTTGTTGTTTGCCTTTCAGTATCTCGCACGTCCGAATATCATGACCTTTTTCGTTGCATACACTACATGTCCTTGACCTTTTTCCTTTGCGGCTTAGCATTTGTTCCTTCTTAGATTTAATCCTTTTATGCGAGCCACGTCCTTTGTTTCTTATACCAGCCGGCACACGGACAGTAGGAGGTGCATTAGTTACTGGTTATTGGTAACCAATGAGCTTTGAAAAACGGTCAAACTTTGGATCAAGCTGCTTGGTTATACGACTCTGATCAAATTTTTCTTTAATTTGCTTCATTTGATCCCTGACTAAAACAAGTTGATTAAGGTCGGATATCAAATTGCTAAACAAATACTCCCCTGTGTATATGATTTCACGAGCAATCTATTTAGCCTTGTGTTGCTCATCCTTATCACCCACCTTTACATCGAACGTCGCGTTTAATTCATTCTGGACCACATCCTTTGTCCATCTCTTCATAACATATTTGTTTGGTATTTCTTTAACACCAAACATCTTGAAAATAAAATAGATGTGTTTACATAGCAGCCCATATTGCTCAAAACGCAAACAGCTACACTGTGCAGTTACATCATATTCAAGATTCTTGAACCACACCTAAGAAAACAAAAAAAAAAAAAATTTCGCATGTGTACATGAACAATTTCGCATGTCTAAAAATCATTTTAATTTAAAATCGCATACGATCATCAAAAATCGCGTATGCAAAAAATCATGTTCTGTAAGCATTTCGCATGTGGTTTTCAAAATCGCATGTTTCAAATATATATGCTATATTACCTCTAACAACCCATCTCCATGAGCTTTAAAGTCTTTCAACGATATCTTTATCTGTGGACCCTCGATTTTGGTGTCCATCGGCAGACATTCGATAATAGTTCCATATATCTCTGTTTGCTGATCAAACAAAATAGACCTGTGTTGATACATATATGTGGACGCGACTCGACTCAACGCGACTTGGTTTGGTTCGACCCAGTTAGGTTCGGCTCAAGCCAGACGTCACGACATTCCTCCGTCGTGCGCCCCAGAGTTCGACACGCGAAGCACGGAGAGCCGAGAATGTTTCCCGCTTGACACATCATCATGACATCATCATCATGATGTCATGATGATGTCTACTTTGACTAAACTTCACAAATATGAAACAAAGTAAATCGTGAACGTGCATGATTATTATGGCCAATCAACTTCTTTGTTTGTGGGCTGATTAACTTCATTTGGGCTTAAACCTTCAGCTGGGCCGGACTACATGTGGGTTGACGAAACAGACTTTGTTTCGTCAACTTTGATGTATGTTTCATCTGTTTCGTCGAGCAATGATGTGATTCGTCAAATGTAATTCTGATTCGCCAAGCCTGATTCGCCAAAGATGTGATTCGTTGTGCTGTGACTATAAATAGTCTGTCTGTGGATAAGAAATGTAAGAGAACACATTGTAGACAGAACACACACACACGAGAGAGAGAGTTTACAGAATAGATTTGTAAACATTGAGCTTGTAACTGATCTTTTCATACGTATTAATACAGAGGTGTTAATCGGTGAATCTTGCGTGTCGTGTATTTACGTGTTCTATCTCGGTTTGCTATCTCGGTTGGATTCCGCACAACCGAGTTGGTTTGTACACAAGGATTAGGCGACTAGATCCTCCCCTAGCCGGACCTACAAGTGGTATCAGAGCCTTGGCTCTTCTCCTTGTTAAAACCGAGGTGTTCTTGGTGGTTTTCGGGTTGTTTTTCGGGTCTTTGGAGTTTATCATTTTCTGAAAATTCTGTCTAAAATCTCGAAAATCATCATGTTTTGCTGAAAGTTCTTATAAAAACCTTGTTGTTTATCATTTTCACATGTTAAAAGTGGGTTTTTAGTGAAGTTTTATGCAAAAATTCGTGTTCGGAAATTTTTCGGTCACCGGAATCATCATATTTTTCACCGGAATATTCAAGTGTTCTTCATATCTTCATCATATATTCAAAATGTTCTTGAAGTTTTACACTTTTTGATCTTTGGAAACCATTTGTAAAACTTGTTTGTGCATTGAAAAGGTAAACAGATTTAAATATTTGTAACCTTACTTGTTTGGTGAAAAAGCAGCATGTCTTAGCCGAAAGGAGCATACTTGTGTCAGTAAAAGATAAGACTGAACCAAAAAGTTTACCAACCCTGAACCCTTTTTGACGAATCAAAAATCGACGAAACAGGACTCTATTTCGTCAAATTTTTAAAACACTCATTGGGCCGTTTCGTGTGAAAGCCCAACAGACATCAGTGCCTTGTTTCGTCATTTTGAAAAGCCTAACTATATTTATTTTGTTTCACCGTTTCATTTAAAACAAAAAGGGTGGGCTGTTTCGTCGGTTGTTAAACAATCAACAATTTGGGCTTGTTTCGTCAAAAGCCCAAATCTCAAGTTAATATAGTTCATTTTCGTCAAAGGGCTCAAATTCCAAATCTTTTAGTCAAACCCAAAAGAAAATAATTAAGGCCTCTGTTTCGTTAATTTGCAAGCCCAAAAGTGTTTCGTCATTATAAGTTGGGCCCTGTTTCGTCATCACAAGTGTTTAAAATCAGTTCCGTCAAAAATTAAAATATTCTGTTTCGTGAAACAGTTTCGTCGAAACACTTGTGATTTCAAACAGAAAGTTTGCATTTGTGGTTTAACTATTTGTTTCAAGTGTGATTTTCAGGTATTCATTATTCTTGATAAAAAATGAATCCAAGATGGGGTACTCCGGTAAATACAGAGATGTATTTTGGTACTCCGTCTCCCGCACCAAAACGACCTATCAGAGCAACTGATATGTTCGGAAATCCATTACCTGTTCGATCTACCAGACCAACAGATCTGTACGGAAATCCGCTTCAACCAGTTCCTCAACCAGTGCCTCAACAGCAAACCCAAAGGCCTCCTATGACAACAGATTTATATGGCAATCCGATACAAGTTCCAGCAAAGCCAACTCAAACAACAGACTTGTATGGAAATCCTCTACAACCAGCTCCACAACAGCAAGTCTATCAGCCATCTACTGTAATCGCTTGTTTTGCTGAGGTTGTCAAGATTATAAATCACGCCAGTGGTGGAGAATCTTCCACAAATGGTGATAAAATTTCGGAGAATGAAGACAGTTCTGGTTACAGTGGAAGCTCAGATGAAGAATCCTCCACTTCAGGCAATGATCAGGTGGATGAGACATCGAGTGCGTCAGTCGATGCGGACATTGATGAGATTTTGGAAGAAGCTGCAGCAGGAACTCAAAGAAGATCTATTTTGGTGGATCAAGCTGCCTATTCTTCGTCTTCTCTCCATTCAGCCGTTATGGCTAATGTCGACAGTTCATCAAGTCAGGTATGTGTCGATGAACCCACTGCTGTTATTTGTGATAATTGTGATAGATTGCATGTTAAATGTGCTGATTTAGATGCAAACATGTCTGAGTTGCAAGGCAAACATGATGCTTTACAAGCTAGTTTGTTTGATTTGCAAGACAAACATGTTTCATTGAATGATAAGTGGTGTGAGTTGCAAAGCAATCACGAGGCTTTGCAAAACAAGTATGATGTGACATTCATTCACAATCAAAAGTTGACCGTGGACCTTTCTAAGTGCACAGAAGCCAACATGTTTTATGAAAACCATGAAAAGGAATTTAAATCGATGATTGAAACATTAAAGAAAGATAAAATAGAGCTGACAAAAATGGTTTCCAGAAAACAAACTGACATAAATTTGTATATCACACGTCTTGAGATAATGCAAAAAGAGATGGCTTGTGTTAAAACTGAAAGTGAGGCGATCCGACTCAAGTTAGACAGTTATTTGAGCTCTAGCTATGTGTTGGATCACATCATTGACGTTCAGAAAGAAAAACGGGATGTCACATGCATAGGTTACAAGAAATGTCCACCACCTGTGAGAAACAATTATGATGCCATGCCTGATGAGGAGTATAGAACTCACTTTGAACCATCTGTTCCTCTAGATGTTAATGAATTTGCAGCAGGACTCGGATACAAGAAAGAAGTATCGTCAGATTCAGATGTGTCAGCAGATACATGTGTGTCTTCTGCCGAACTGAATCAGGATCCTCCAGTTGTGATTGAGGATGCTGATTCCTCTGATGATGAATCCGATGATACTTATTCAGCAAAGTCTGATGCGGTGATAAAAGAAGAGGACATACCTCTTGAGAATCATATTCTGTGTGATCCTCCTGCAAAACCCGCTAAGACTGTTGCAATCGAGTCCTTGTCTGCACAAGAGTCGGAGAGTGTGGATTTGCTGTATACTCTTGTTGGTGATAATAAAATTTATTCAGACAAAGATTTTCCTATTAAGAATGTTAATCAATCATTAATCAGTAAAGTCTTTGAAAATTCAACAAGTAAGTTTTTGGGTAAGAAAGGATCACACATTGTGGTAACACAGTGCCCTCCTATCCCAAAGGCTGAAGTTAGAAAACAATTTGGCAATCAGAAATTACCAACAGAGAAAAGGCAGCAAAATCATACCAAACCAAGAGGTAAAACACCGACTGAAAGTCAAAGGAAGCCGAATAAGAAGAAGAACAAGAATGTGAACTTTGTGAAATCTAAGGGAACGGACAAAATTGCAACGTTTGAAAATCAATCTAACTTAGATTTTGTCAAGAAAGCAACAGTGATGAAAAGGAATGAACTAAATAGTTCAAAACCTAGTACCTCGGGATCACAAAGTTCATCATCGGCAAGACGATCACATGATACTTCGGGGTTTGTTGAACGAAGATCATGTTTTAAATGTGGCACAATTGGACATATCATTCGAAATTGTCCGTATCTTCATAAATTAAAAGCCAAAGAAGATGATCCCCGTGAACGAAATTACCGAAAGCGATCTGTTTCATCAAAATCAGACCCTCGTCTTGTTAAACAACGGGAAATGAAACAGAAAAGGAAACAAAGAAAAGAAATTGAAAAGGTTTTAAAACCAGAGGTTATCCAAACACAGTCTGTTAAGTTAGAAGTTAAAAATGAAAAACAAAAACAGATTTGGAAACCAAAACCAGTAATTGTTTCATGGGGAGCTACATCAATTCCGAATCATCGGGAAATGGATGTTACAATTCTCGATGATGACGGACGACCCAAGTCTGTGAAGGCTTGGGTCCCCCTCTCCAACTAATCTCTGAATGAGTGTGTAGGATGTTCCAGGAGGAACTATTGATAGTCTTAGGATTGTTGATAGTGGAGCGTCCATGCACAAGATCGGCGACACCAGACTCCGAAACATCATTATATCTAGGAGTTGTTGCCTTTGATGGAGAGAAATGAGAAAAGAAAAGGAGAAAAGAAGACAAAAATGTCTGATGAAAGAATGTTGTTGAATGAAGTTGAAAAATTCGACCAGTTGAGATATGTGCCAACATTTGGTTGTTATGGTTTTTGATCGGGTCCTCAGGAAAGATTCCAATGAAAAGTACGCGCCTGTAGCACGTCTGAAACTTTTTGAAGATTCATGGATTTTTTTTCTTCCACAAGAAGTTCAAAGTCCACAAGATGAACGTGCAGTGTACATTTCTCCACGGTGTGATTGAAGAAAATGTGTTGGTTGATCAAACTACACCGGGTGTGCGGATGCCTTGGCGTGGATTGAACAACCGCACACTTCTTCTAAAAGAGAAAGACAAAGACCTTCGCTGGTGGAATGTGGAAGACCAGCCGGACCCAAAGGTTTCTGATCTTGTTGCTGTCAAGAGATTTCAGTAGCCACAAAATCGACTTTGAAATCCACACCGGGTGGATATCCAGTTTGGGAGAGCGCTCAAATTCCTTGCAATGCACAAAGCAGTTGCAGGATACGGTTTTAAATTTCTAATCTCTCCTATACTTGTCGATATTTAAGCTGCTTTATGAATTATTATCCTCTCGTACAGCACTCCTTGACCTGACACGTTGATCTCAAATATCACCTCACACGTGATTGTTTCACTATGAAACTCATCAATGTTGTCATGGTCCACACCGATGACCAACGTGCCGACCTTTTTACCAAAGCATTTGACAAATCACGATTTGACTATTATTGGTAAACGGCATTAAGGTCAAGCAAGAGTAAAGCCAACATCGGAAAATCATTTTTGTAAATACCTTTGTGTTTTAAATTTGTCTTAGTTTATTGATTTTAGGGGGAGTAAATCCAAAATTTGAAAATCCAAAAACATCGAAAAATTTCAAAAACACAAAAACAATAGAAAAACAAAAATGAGTTTCCTGGCGAGCAAAAGAGAAAATGATAGTACATCAGTGGTCTGTCCAAACCTCCTTAAACCTTGAATGAAAAACGATAAGCAGCTCTATATAAGATGTATCGGTAGGCTCACAATCATTTTAAAGTGTGCAGGGTGATATAAACTTAAATCGACTGAAGACTAGGTGGGAACCATTCATTGGCATATGGTCTTAGTACCGAAATTTCGTTTGAGAGATTGCCGAGGTTCTGAGATATTCGGTCTTTATGCTGCTTATCATCTGGGTATCATGGTTGTATCTTTTACCGAAAAATAACGGGGACGCAAGTCTAGGTCTTCCATGATACCATACATACGTGTACATATTGCATTCGACCTCAATAAGTGATCAACAATCACATGTCTAAACAAATAAGTGATAATATATCACATTTATCCGGGAGTCAAGTTCGTCTCTCTGCTGTACGAAAGTACTGACCTGTTCACGGACTTGCTCCTGTGCCCTCATGCATATGAAAATCAAGTTCCTCATCAATAAGTGATTCTATCACATAGGGCTTGTTTTCAATCAAAATAAGTGAGTTTCTCACATCCTTTATACGGTCAAACAGATGATAATCGGTATACTCACCGGTAAGATGAACCCTCGTGCATACCTTGATACGGGAATGTGTCGTGATGTGGATGAACACCGGTCGGTAAGTATAAATCATACCTTAACGTATCCCCTCGCCATGATTACATCTGATAAGTTGAGCTTAAGTGGACAACAATACCGATAATTGTTATAGGATGCTTATCTTAATGTTAACTAATTGAACAACAAGAGCGTTTTGGCATGACCGTACACTGATATGATTCTCTTACCCTCGAAACTCGCAAAAAGAATGTCTGTAAATATTTATTTAATGCTTTCAGTTTCTGCATCTTTGTATATATTTATTTACTACTTTCAGTCTTTAAATTTGAAATATTCAAAATACCAAAAAGATTTTAGGTGTGTTTTAATTTAAACTTTATAAAAATCAAAAAGATTTTATTTCTGCTTTAGTTTTGATTAACCGATGTTGGATCTCAAGTCTTCGTTACCTGAAACCTGAACGAAAACCGAATCGACTGAAACTTCATAAATGGTCAGAATTTGCAAAGTTTTTGAAAGTTAAAAACTGAAATTTACAAATTTATTAAACTTTCAAACTGTCGGACGGTAGTTGATTGAGATATGGTCATACGTGTGTTGTTTGTTATGCTAACTATATTCCAAGCAGTTGTTCTCATTACGCGTTTAGATTTCTTACATGTGCAGATTCTAAAGGCAAGGAGAACATGGTCGATGACAAGCCTCGGAATGAAGACACAACGTGAAGGCACTCAAATGATGAAGATGATCGAGTTGCTGCTGGCCATCATCAACACCATAAGGATCTCAAGTATTGAAGATCAAAAGATTCACGAGCATACCTCAAAGGAGAGCTTATGTTAAGGGGGAGTTTGTCAACACACTTCCTACATGAAACGGGGAGTTTGTTGATACACTTTCTTCTTACAAGACGTGAAGACTTTGAAGATCGTCCGACATAGAAGACAAGAAAGGCGAATCTCGCGAGTAGCGTCCAAGGGGGAGTTTGTTGATACATATATGTGGACGCGACTCGACTCGACGCGACTTGGTTTGGTTCGACCCAGTTAGGTTCGGCTCAAGCCAGACGTCACGACATTCCTCCGTCGTGCGCCCCAGAGTTCGACACGCGAAGCACGGAGAGCCGAGAATGTTTCCCGCTTGACACATCATCATGACATCATCATGATGATGTCATGATGATGTCTACTTTGACTAAACTTCACAAATATGAAACAAAGTAAATCGTGAACGTGCATGATTATTATGGCCAATCAACTTCTTTGTTTGTGGGCTGATTAACTTCATTTGGGCTTAAACCTTCAGCTGGGCCGGACTACATGTGGGTTGACGAAACAGACTTTGTTTCGTCAACTTTGATGTATGTTTCATCTGTTTCGTCGAGCAATGATGTGATTCGTCAAATGTAATTCTGATTCGCCAAGCCTGATTCACCAAAGATGTGATTCATTGTGCTGTGACTATAAATAGTCTGTCTGTGGATAAGAAATGTAAGAGAACACATTGTAGACAGAACACACACACACGAGAGAGAGAGTTTACAGAATAGATTTGTAAACATTGAGCTTGTAACTGATCTTTTCATACGTATTAATACAGAGGTGTTAATCGGTGAATCTTGCGTGTCGTGTATTTACGTGTTCTATCTCGGTTTGCTATCTCGGTTGGATTCCGCACAACCGAGTTGGTTTGTACACAAGGATTAGGCGACTAGATCCTCCCCTAGCCGGACCTACAACCTGGTGTATATCTTAGCAGCATCTTTTTCCAAAGTAGTTTTACTCCAATCATCAGGCTCAGTATATCTTAAAATATGATCATTCTTTCTGTGATTGAACCTTTGGACATCCATTGCACCATCAAAATGATTCATAAACTCTACAAGAGTGAGTTGTGAATTTGCCACCTGGCAAAAAAAATGATTCTCGCTCTCTGATCTCGAAAATGTTCGCATGAGACCAGACATGGGCTCATGCCGGTAAAATGCCGGAATCCACATGTATCTCATCGAAAACATATCATCAGTCCAATTGTTTTCAGTGAGACCGTAATCAATCATCACCAACTTCCACTGTCTCTCAAATTCTTCAGGCTCAATGGAATCAGTCCATACAATATCGCACATCCTCCTTTTGAAATCATCATTATTGCACAACTCGTGTCCAACCTATACCGATAAATGCTTTTTATATCAGCCTATAACGAATCTATATTATAAAAAAATGCTAACGAAAGAAAATATAGCATGCTATACCTTATCTGCCACTTTTTTCATTATGTTCCACATGCACAATCTATGTCTGCTGGTAGAAAAAACCTCCTCAATAGCCTGTTTCATCGCAGGGTCTTGGTTCGTCACTACAACCTTTGGCTGCTGTCCAAATGACTTTACAAATGAATTGAGAAGCCATTTATAAGACTCAATGCTCTCCGATGCCAACAACCCAGCTCCAAGGGTAACATTTTGAGAGTGGTTGTCAATCCCAGTGAACGGAATAAACACCATATTGTACCTGAAATTCCATAATATTAACGATTTAGTACACATGCGAAGTACAAATTATAACATGCGAAATAGACATAATATAACATGCGAAATAGACAGTATAACATGCGATATATTCAACACCTAATATTCAATGAAAAATAGCATGCGATATTGCAAGTTTAGGAAATCTTATAACATGCGAAAACTATTAAAATTTTTTTTATGTAACACTTACTTGTTTGTCTTGAAAGTTGCATCGAAAGATATCACATCCCGGAACTCCATAAAGTTACGCTTGCATAACCCATCGGCCCAGAACAAACCAGTTAACCGTTTGTCGTCGTCAACAGAATATTCAAATGAAAAATCAACTAAATACTGTTTTTTGTCGGTCAACCAATTGATCACCATGTCAGCATCATATTCTCCTATATAGCTGTTAATTCGATTCCTAAAGTTTTTGCAATCATCAACCGTGGCACCAACATTCTCAAAACCACCGTAACATTTCCTCATTATATGAAAAGCTTTCACAGGGCCAAGGTTTAGAATGCCTAGTTCCCATATCATCTCCCCTGGACATCTGACAATTGCATGTACGCTAGCAGCATATGAATATCGTGTGGACATACAAACTTATGATTATGGCCATCAACAAATTTCTTTATTGTATATGATCTACCATCCATAGTGCAAATCATAAGTTGAGCTTTGCAGCCAGTTCTAATGGTCCCCCTCTTCCTTGATTTGAATGGCTTTTTTGACTTCGAATAAGCATCGTCAATAAACAATGGCTTATGCCCCTCTTTAGAACAAACAAAATACTTAGTTTTGGTTATACCACCACTGTGTACTTCACCACCACCTTTCCGAATAGAAAAACCAGCTAACTTAGCATATGTTTGGTAAAACAGGTATGCTTGTTCAATAGAGTTAAATTGCATTCCAACCACAGGTATAGCTGATGGTTCAACCTCAAGAGTGTAAATCCTTTCATCTACAAAAAACAAATAAAAAAAGGTAAACACATGCGAATTATCGGACTCATAACATGCGATATATTAAAAACTCTATAATTTCATCATAAAAAAACAACACGTGCGAATTGTTTGACTCGTAACATGCGAAAATCACCATTATGATAAATATGTTTTACAAATGCGATTTATATCAACACAACATGCGAAATCACCATTTAAAATAAACATCACATGCGAATTGCCAGACTCATAACATGCGAAATTATACAGATTGCTTTCAAATCAATTATGTTCAACATTCAAACTCCAAATCAGTTACAACAATGCAAAATCATTACTACAATTAAACAAAACAAATCTACGAACAATTTAACAATCTGAATTAACATAATAACCATTCGAACACTTATTTACACCAC
Organism: Helianthus tuberosus; assembly: GCA_030545235.1. Taxonomy (NCBI): domain Eukaryota; kingdom Viridiplantae; phylum Streptophyta; class Magnoliopsida; order Asterales; family Asteraceae; genus Helianthus; species Helianthus tuberosus. The sequence goes on along the minus strand of CM060420.1, from coordinate 129,001,468 downwards.
TTGTATTTGCATTTCGATTTGGATTTGGATTTGCAGGTTCCGGATTTAAAACATCGTCAATCGTAACTTTCTGATACGCAGATAACTGAACCTGATCACCGATTGATCGAGCTTCTTCAAAATCAACATCTGTGTTTCGTGCGGTGCTGCTCTGTGGATCCATTGAAAAAAACAATTGAATTAAACCCTAATGCAGAAGAACGAAAACTGCAATTTGAGAATTGTAAAAATTTGAAACTGATTCGAATAATAATTACCCGGATATTAGTGTAACGAACTTCTCGCTGATTGAATGAACAGACGATTTTGTCCTCAGGTGATTGAATCAATTGCCTGATTTAACCTTATGAGTGAAAAACGAATCAGGACACGTGTAGGGCTGAGAATATCGCGTATATAATGTACGATTAGGGGATTTGTATCCTACACTTCCTATATATATATATATATATATATATATATATATATATATGCATAGTTTCTTTAAAAAAATTCATTTAATTTAAAAAGAACTCTTATATATGCATTAGGTTTATTATTGGGTCATTGAAGGTTTGGGCCGTTTTTATGTTTGAAATGGCGTGACTGAGGAAATAACCGTATGAGCGGTTATGTAGGAATCGACATATCCCTCCATTAAACGTCACGACTCCTCAGACACACCCATTTGATCAGTATTTATACATGGCACCAACTTCCGGTTCGTGTATGCAATTTACGGTTGAAATCAATTGCAAGTTTCAAGTTTATTCAAGTTCTAGTTTCTTTGATTCGGTTAGTTGTTATTTCGATTCTTGTTATTTTCGGTTAGGATAAGGTGGTGTGATGTTTGTGGTGATTTTACGTATATGTGTGATCATCGTTCTTCTCGGTCCGATTGGTCCTAGGAACCCGTTAATTATGATACCAACATTGGTATCAGAGCCAAAGGTTCGGTGAAAACCGAGAAGGATGATGGTGGTTCTGGAGGTTGTCTGAGGGATAAAGGAAAATCGGTTGGTGCCGATTTCGGTGATCAAAGGGTGCACGCTGGAAAGTGCAGTCGGGGCTGCAACAAGGGGAAGTATGTTACGCAGGGGAAGCCATCTGCGCGTTCGTGGAAATCACCCATCAAGAACTTTTCCAAGAAGATGGTTTAGACCGAGTTTCGCGAAAAAGTTTGGCCGTAAGGGAAGTGCACCAGTCGGAAGACCGAGAATGGCCGGGATTCGCTGTTTCATGTGCAAACAATTTGGACACATCGCTTCTATTTGTCCGAGTAAGTACATCAACCTTACCCCATTACCCATAGAAAATGATTACTTAGTTGATGTACTTGTGGAGGAAGTTGGGATTCGATTTGGGTAGTGGATCCAAGTTTTAAGACACACATGATCGGGAATAAGAGTGTGTTCAGGCGTTTTAAGAGGCATTTTGGTGTGATGATGGATGATAAGAAAAGAGAATTCTCATTCGTTCATGGGGTTGGTGAAATTAAGATACCGGTGGATGGAAAGAGTAAAATCATACCATGTCTTAGTGATGTTCCGAGACCCAAGAAAAATGTTTTAAGACTAGAGCAATTGTAGTTTCCAGGAATTGAAACGGTTACTACCGGTGATACTTGTGTTTTAAAGAAAATGTTCGGTAGTCAAGCGATAGGGTTTGATGTTTTTGAGAACAAGTCGGAAGTCGAATTGGAGGAGTATCTAGACAAGTTCTATGATGGTCTAGATGTCGAAAATGGGCACCACAAGGATAAAGAAAAACTCAAAGAATATGTTGAAGGGTATTACAAGGAGTTCGAGATAGAGAGAGAGAGAGAGAGAAATAGGAAGTTGAACGGTGAAGGCACATCGGGTATTAAAAATAAGGAGAGTGTTTACTCAAAAAAGGCAAAAGTTGGGTTCATGATTTACTACAAGGGTTTTTAAGACAATCCGTTGCAATCTCGACAAGAGTTACGTCAAAGGGCGGTGGTCCTTTCCCAAGACGAGGAGGATGCCATTAAAAATGACATGATTGTTGAAAGTTGCTTGGAAGCGTTGGATTTAATGTTGCTACACGAAGAGTTGGCCGTGCATGGTAAGTTTTATGGCGCCACTTTCGAGGAAATCCTTTTATGGTTTATACCATGTTTCCTCGGGATCTTGAAAGACGAAACTATGCCACCAACACTAATTGACGATAGAGAAGTAAGTTTGATATTGCTACACCGAATTGTAACCGTCAAGGGTGGAATAAAGAAGGTGATCGAGGATGATCTTTGGGACGAAGTAGCGTTCGAGTATGGTTATGAACCGGACGTCGCGTATGTGGTAAAGGTTGCTTACATTTACTACATAGAATTAATCGAGTGGTACTTCGACTTGATGAAGAAAAAGGGAGATAAGAAAGCACTGGACACGGATGGAGCAAGCACGAAGAAGGCACAAGAGGAAGCGGTCGAAAGCGAAGATGAGTCAGACTTGGTGATAACCATCGAGGTCACCGACAACATTGATGATTGAAGGAAGCAAGCGGATCACGGATGTTCACGCTTAGGAGGGAGATTGAAGACGATAATCAAGAACTTCGGGATCTGAGTTTGGGCCGCTTGTTATCTTACATTTATTAGTTCTATTATGGGTCAAATAATGCACTTGTTATGTTTAATTTGTTTCGAATTTGGGCCGTAGGCCACTTTATGTTATTGGGTCAGAAACACTAGAAGTCCATTAGGTTTATTATTGGGTCATTGAAGGTTTGGGTCGTGTTTATGTTTGAAACGGTGTGACTGATGGCATAACCGTATGAGCGGTTCTGTGTGATTTTGTGTGTGTGTTTGTACAGAGAGTATAGAAAACGAATTGGAATGATATTTTATTGAATATCTTCTTGGTCAAAAATAAAGTTACAGTGGGTTTGAATATATATATATATATATACACACAAAAGGAAACGACAGTTGTGTTGGTTGTTGAACCGGTATAATTTTACCATAACCGTTTTGTTGCAACCTTGAACAAACAACTAAACGTTATCCTAACCTAGGATATCTAAATAACAATTATAATAATAACTAAATATATAGTTTAGTTTATATATATTTAACAAGATATCCGACTTCGGGCTGGCAAAGCTATTCCTTGAGAAAAGAAGCATGATATCCATGTCTTGTGTAAGGGGAACACTTGGATATATTGGTCTTAACTAGTTTATAGGAATTTGGGTCACGTGTCCCACAAATCAGATATTTATGGTTATGGAATGACGATCCTAGAAATGGTTGGAGGGAGGAGAAATGTTGAGACAAAAGTTGATCATACAAGTGAAATATGTTGGGATTCATGAGAGTTTGCAGCGGAGTTAAGAGGGTAGTTTGAATCAGCATTCATGATGAACAAGAATGTGTAGAAAAACAGTGAATGAATGGAAGGGTAACAACACGAGTAAAAAGGACACTTCGAATAGAAATTCTGAATGTCTTGGTACCGGACATTGATGCCGGACATTATATATATATATATATATATATATGAGATTTTGGCGGTTGTTTATGGCGGGAGTAACTGCCATAAACGGTTTGAATATTTAACCCACTTTTCTCCATGTTTATAAGTAATAATACATATAAAAATTATAAGTTGCATAATAAACACTAACATAATTAAGTTTACATATCAAACACAACTCCCCAAACTTGATTATGCTTAGAAGCATACATGAGGACACTCCGGTTAGCTTCGTCCACGACTTTCATTGGTTGCTTGAAATTGAATCGACGACATTTCTTCTGCATCTTCATTGCTCCTTCCCAGTCGTTTCCTGAAAATAAGGCATAGTGATGAATAGCTTCTTCGTCTTGAACATCTCTGTCGCTCTTCCTTCTTTCATGGCTGGCATCCGACGGACCTTCATCTTGTTCAACCACTTCTTTATCAATCACTATTCCTTGCACCGTCTTGAACTTGTGATAGTAAACTAAATCGAGATACATCGGATATATGATCCTCATGAATTCACCATCGTGATATTCATAACCCATATCCTTTGCAACAACAGCCCATAGATTGTTATCGGTAACATTCCTGTACCCTCCGTCATGTTTAACCACCATGTATAGTCCGAGCAAGTCCACTTTCCTGTTATCAGAAGCGTATGGCGGAATGGGTCGTGTAGTAATTCCCAGTTTAACATTGATAAACCATGTTAACATTTCTTCAAACTTTATCTCCAATTCGTGTTTATACTTAAACACAAATTCTTCGTGTTCCATCATATCCAGCAGCGACTTACAGTCGGAAAAATCATGGAATTCCATAGCATGAATAATCATTTGACTCCAATCGGGTTCTTGTGTGGATAAATTCAGATCTTCAAAGTATGAATTGAGATAATTCTCCTTATGTTCATCATTCACTGCACTTAGATCGATCACCCTTTGTTTTTCTTTCAAACCAATTTCTTCCTCTTTGGTTAATCCATTTATGTTGTTCACCAAGTTAGTGATCGGTGCAGAAAACATTGGGTATATCTTGCATGTATCGCCGGATTTTTTAATCGTATAACCTTGTAGTGTTAATTGATCCAGGCTTAATACATTTCGATTTAATTCTGGTGCATAAAATACACTTTGTATTCGTAATATTTCATAACCAGATCTGATTTCCACAGCCCCGATTCCCCGAATAAACAGAAAATTATTTTCCCTGATTTCGTTTCCACCCCAACCAAGTGTTTGATTCGCTTAAACACATTTAGGTTACCGGCAAAATGATGAGTAAACATGGAACTTACATACCAAATATCACCCCACTGACCACCTTCCATTCCGGTAACGATCATCTCTTGACGGTTGATGACTTCATCTTTATGTCTCTGAATTCCAGTGTTTATCGCTTGTTTGATTAATTGAGTGGCCTCATCTTGTTCCTTCGCTTTGCACGAATACATCTGATGTCCGAGTTGATGACAGTAATAACACAGCCTTACACGAGGGAATTTCTTCTCTTTTTCATGTTTTTTATCAAGGCAATGTTGGCATGGCATCGTCGTCGACGTTGGATGAATTTCTGCATTCTTTGAATCTGTGGCTCTGATACCACTATGTTGGGATTCATGAGAGTTTGCAGCGGAATTAAGAGGGTAGTTTGAATCAGCATTCATGATGAACAAGAATGTGCAGAAAAACAGTGAATGAATGGAAGGGTAACAACACGAGTAAAAAGGACAATTCGAATAGGAATTTTGTTGATGCCGGACATTACATATATATATCTGAGATTTTGGCGGTTGTGTATGGCGGGAGTAACTGCCATAAACGGTTTGAATATTTAACCCGCTTATCTCCATGTTTATAAGTAATAATACATATCGAAATTATAAGTTGCATAATAAACACTAACATAATTAAGTTTACATATCTAACAAAATATACTTTCCTCATTGGATATATAAGAAATTCTTGATAGAAGAAGAAAAACTTGGACTGCATGGGATTGTGAGCGAAGAAGAAAATGAGATGGCAAGGAAGATGATTATTGTTGGTTTGTGGTGCATACAAACTAATCCCTTAAACTGCCCAGCAATAACCAAGGTGCTGGAAATGCTAGAAGGGGGCTTAGAGTTATTGGAAATCCCTCCAAAATCTTATATGTGTTCTCCGTAAAGATAAGTTGATCTGTCCACTACAGATTAGTTGCTTTCTTATTGTTTACTACTGATACTACAATGCTTCTATAATCTAAGTACTGCTATGTTAATTAATTCCTTATGGTTGTTAAGTGCATGTGTGCATATACAAGCTAATACTAAAATTCTGCTATGTTGGTTAATTCCATGTGAACTCCAACATACATGTCAAGTTATATGGTACTGGTGTTGTAAACAGAAGGGTTATTTACAGTTTGTTACATTATTCGTTAATACTCTTAATTTGGGGTCATAGGCTCCTAGGTATATGTATCTCTGGTTTACTCAAGCTTCATAATACTAAGAGAATGCAGAGTTTCTGCTCTCTGAACTGTTTCTGCACCTAAATCGATCATGTCCTGATAGAAAAACATACATTTTTAAGCAAAAACTAAATCCGAATTGCAAACATTTTTATACAAAAACTTCAAGTCAACTGCAATAACAAAATTAACTAATGTTTACCTTTAATACTTTTCTTTAGGTGTGCTGCAAACGTGTTGGACTCTGTATGCCCAAGACACATATTAGATTTGTGTGGCTAGTACGTTATGATCCAAGTCGAGTCATACCCAAATACAAGCTAGACAAACACTTATAATATTTATTTATCATATGATCAAACAAATAAATATTAACACTTATAATAGTTAGAAATTGGTTTTCTAAATAATTACACTTGAGAAACCAATAAATTATATGGATAATTTATTTTGAGAGAATAATTTATTTTTGTTATTTAATGGGTTAAATAACATAATAAAAGTAGTATAAGTCTTATAACATGCGATGTCATAATTTTATAAAAGTTATAAAATTATATATATGATTTATATTATTATAAAAGATTTTTTTTTTTTATAAAAAAATGCCCAAGTGGGTCGCCCCCTATGTGGTTTACCCAAGGATTTTGGTCCAATAAACTTGCATGCATTTTTGCATGTTTAGAGAGGATTTGATTGGCCAAAAGGGAGGTGATCTTCTCTCATGTTTTTATAACAATTTTGATGACAAAAAAAAAAATAGAAGACTTGAGTATTCACTCTCAAATTTTCGGCCAAACATAGGGTTTAACAAGTTCATCAAATTTTGATTTTAAGTGTTCAAATCCTAGCTTCAATCAAGGTGTTTGTTGGAAAGCTTGGGGTATACAAGCTTGAGGTCTTCTACACTTGAAGGCAGCCGTTCAAGAAGCATCATCCCTTTCATCATCCTATTACTCCAAGAAGGTAGTATTCTAAACATCTTATGGTTATGTTTGATAGTATGCATGTTCATATATGAATCCGGGTTTTGGGATTTTGCATATAAATGAAATTTATATAAAAAAAGTAACATGTTTTAAAAAAATTTCCGTTGCGTTTTGATTTTATACGGATGAAATCACTTTGATAAACATGTGAAAATCCCAACAATGGTATCAGAGCCGCTTATATGAGTGCATGCTTCAATCGATTAAAAAATTCGGGTTTGAAAAAAACCCTATGGCCGAAAATTTTAATATGGTTATCCCTTTGTTTTTTAAGATTGTTTTCTTACATGCATAAGGGAATCTTGAAAAATTATTTCATATGGATGATTTGTTTGTTTGGACAAAACTTACCTTTTCGGTTTTTTGTACATAACCAAAAATGGTTACATAAGGGAACCATTTTTTTGCTTCTTGATTTTAATATATATATGTGGATATATATTTTGGTGCATATAACCTAGTCATGACCTTGTGTTGATTGATTGTGTTGTGATTTATTTTATTATTATTTCAATGGGTTGTAATAATTATAATCTTTGTTCTTTCATTTGTAAAATATGTAATTTATTTATTTTTCATTTGGCATGTAAAATAAATAGATTAGTTGCATTTTATTTTACTAGAAAAAAATGTATTAGGATTATTTCATGTAAAAGAAGATGCACAAAATGCGTTTTGGTTTGGACCATAATATTCGGTCCAAAGAACTTCATCGTTCTCAACGGGATTTTAACCCAATAACCAAAACACATTTTTGAAGTCCAAAGGAGTTTGTAGCTGAATATAAAAGACATTTGGAAGCTCAAAGAAAGTGGAGAAATCACAACACAAGAAAGAGACTTGAAGCATTTGGATGGGGGATCAAGTGGAGTTCAACGACACATCACTTGTGTCATTTTTCACCCCTTAGGAAGGACCTTTTGGCACACTTGTTTCGGCTAACAAGTGTTGTCAAAATAGTTGGCTATGGTTATGCACCTATTGCTATGTATGTTATGCTTGTGTGGTTGTTTATTTATATTGTTTTAATGATATTTGGATATGCATGCTTAACAAACTTATAATCAACAACAAGCTTAAAATTGGTTCTTAACAAAATCATTAAAATGGTTAATAAAAGGTTTTATTAAAAATTAATGATTTTATAATAAAATGGGTTTTATTAAAAGAACCTTGAAAATTTGTTTTCACTAAAGTACCATTGATTTGAATGCATGCAAATGTATGGTACATAATATTTTCTAATCTAGAATTTTGAAATACTAAAAAACAACTTTTATAAAACAAGTTAAACACCATTCTTTTATACAACACTCGAATCACTTGGGAACTCTTATTGTGGGATAAAGGTCACCAAACCACATTTGAGGGAACTTGTATGTTCGAGGTGGGTTTACCATGTTTGTGGGATAAAGGTCACCTAACCAATTATGTGTATAAACTCACATGTGTGTGTAAGTTGGACGACTTGATTTGGAAACCATGTGCTTAGGGTCACCGAAGCATGGTGGAAAAAGGTGTTGATGGGATTAAACATTCCAACTAAACATATAGATGTTTAACCTATCCCATATGGCTAGAAATTGCAAAGAGTTGCAATTGTCAAACGGTGACTACCTTGTTAATTTAAATAGAGGGATAAAGGTCACCTAACCAATATTTTAGTGTAACGTTGGATTCTAGATTTTAATTATTAATTGTATTTAAGACACAAAAGGGTATTAATGATTAAAATATAATAATATCGAAAATACTAAATTGAACTTGTTAAATTTTGTAGATGGCCGCTAACAATGCAAACCCGATTAACCAAACCGTCCGAAACCTATCAGTAAGAACCATCCTTGAAAAGGATCATCTCAACCATAACAACTTCATGGATTGGTTTCAAAACTTGAGAATCGTTCTCAAGCAAGAGAAGATATCCTATGTGTTGGACGATCCTATTCCCGATGAACCTAACGTGGAAGATGTGGAAGCCTACAATGATTGGGTTAAGTATACCGAGGACTCCATGCAAGCCTCATGCCTCATGTTGGGAACTATGATTCCCGAAATTCAAAAGGATTTCGAACATCACGGGGCATATGACATGATTACCCAATTAAAGGAAATGTTCCTACAACAAGCAAGGGTAGAACGCTTCGAAATTGTTCGGGCGCTTCATGCATGTCGAATGGAGGAAACCCAATCGGTATCATCTTATGTCCTTAAGATGAAAAGCCACATTGATCGCCTCGAAAGGCTAAATTGTCCCGTCTCTAAAGAGTTGGCTACGGACTTGATCCTCAACTCTTTAACAAAGAAATTTGAGAGCTTTGTAATGAATTACAACATGAATGGATGGGACAAAAGCATTTGTGAGCTTCATTCAATGCTCAAAATGGCTGAAGCAGGAATGGGCAAAAAGGCTTTACCCGTCCTAGCGATCACTGAAGGAGGCAACACGAAGAGGCCCCACCCCGATTCTAAAGCAAACTATGCTAAAAGATAGGGACACGTCAAGGGAAAGGGAAAGGGAAAAGCTAAAGCAGAACCCACCAAACCAAAAGAGAAGAAGCAAAAGGTTGCTACGAATGACCCATGTTTTGAATGTGGTGAGATAGGACACTGGAAGAGAAATTGTCCAACCTATCTCAAAGAGTTGAAAAACAAGAGGGATGCAGGGCAAACCTCATGTACTATCTTTATGATATATGTTGAGCTTAATGTTATTTCTTCGAAGACATGGGTACTAGATACCGGATGTGGAACTCATATTTGCAATTTGTTGCAGGGGTTCAAAAGAAATAGATGTTACAGAAGGGAGACGCTACTCTCTTCATGGGAAACGGAGCAAAGGTTGAAGTCGAAGCTCAAGGAGACTACGTTTTAAAGCTTCCAAGTGATTTGGAAGTGATTTTGAAGAATGTTTTATATGCTCCTAGTTTGACTAGGAACATAATTTCTGTTTCCCTTTTAAAACAATCTGGTTTCAATTTCGAATTTGTTAACTATGACATTTACGTTTATAAGAATGATGTGTTTTATTTTAAAGCTATGTATTTAAATGGTATTTATGAATTAGATCAAGATAACACATCATATGATAGCTTAATGTACCAAGTAGCCAACAAGAAACTCAAAATGGATTTGAGTGATTCCTATCTTTGGCATTGTCGCCTTGGACATATAAATAAGAATCGCATGCAAACACTTCAGAGAAATGGTCTTTTGAAAACGAATGAAGATGATTCATTTGATGTATGCGAATCTTGTTTGCAAGGCAAAATGACTAAGACACCCTTTAGTGGAACATTTTAAAGGTCTAAAGACTTATTAGGTATCATAAATTCAGATGTATGTGGTCCTTTTAAGCCCATGACTAGGAATGGTGAAAGATACTTCATTACCTTTACCGACGACTATAGTCGTTATGGTTATGTGTATTTACTGAGACACAAGGATGAAGCATTTGAAATGTTCAAAGACTTCAAAAGTGAAGTAGAAAATCAACTCAAGATAACAATCAAAGTCTTTCGCACCGATAGAGGAGGTGAATACCTCAGTGGTGTTTTTCAAGATCATCTTAGGAGTTGTGGAATTATCTCACAACTTACTCCGCCTGGAACACCACAACATAATGCTATATCCGAAAGGAGAAATCAAACTCTATTGGATATGGTTCGATCTATGATGGCTAGAAGCACATTACCTCTATCATTTTGGGGTTACGCTTTGCGTTCCGCAGTTCGTATACTAAATATGGCCCCAACCAAGAAAGTGGAAAAGACACCTTTTGAAATATGGCATCGAAACCCTCCATCATTCTCATTCTTAAGGGTATGGGGTTGTGAAGCTTATGTTAAGCAATACACCCCAAATAAATTGGAAGTCCGATCCACTAAATGTATCTTTGTAGGATATCCTAAAGATGATATAGGATATTATTTCTACGATCCAATCGAGCAAAAGGTATTTGTTGCTCGAAAGGGTAAGTTCTTAGAAGCTAAGTTCCTTATGGAAGGAACTAGTGATAGAACAGTGGAACTTGAGAGGAACAAGAACCACAAGACGATACACGTTTGGTTGATACTAGCGCTCAACAAGAGGTTGTTGAAAACGATTAAGAGGTTGATCAGAACACACAAAATGTTCGCAGATCTGGTAGAATTAGTAATCCACCTGAAAGATATGGATTTTTCATGGATGGATGCTACGTGGTAGATTCAGATGAACCAACCACATACCATGATGCAATGTCAAAATCCAATTGTGACAAATGGCTTGAAGCCATGAACATAGAGATGCAATCCATGTATGACAACCAAGTTTGGGAATTGGTTGTGCCACCACTTAACTCTAAAGTAGTTGGAAGTAAGTGGGTTTTCAAGAAGAAAACAGATATGCATGGTAACTTGGATACTTATAAAGCAAGACTTGTAGCAAAAGGTTTCACTCAAACTCAAGGGATTGATTATGATGAGACCTTCTCGCCTGTGGCGATGCTAAAGTCAATCAGGATATTATTTGCCATAGCTGCATATTATGACTATGAGATCTGGCAATTGGATGTCAAAACGGCTTTTCTTAATGGATATCTTGATGAAGATGTGTTGATACATATTCTGTGGATACGGCTCGGCTCGGTTCGACTCGGCTACGAAGTGAAGGACGTAGTCAAGACATCCTCCTGTCTTGACTCGGTATGCTAGTTACTTCGTAAAGTTCGATGTAAATGCAACTGCGTGTGTGCAGTTTGCATTTAGATTATGTTTACTAGTTGTTTATTTGTGTAACCCATTGTTGTTTGGCCCAACATGAGAAGTAGTCCAACATGATGAAGCCCAAGTCTGAGGCCCATACATATGATGAAATCCCTTAAAGGCCCAACCTCATGTGGCGAAGACACACCAGGTGACGAAATCACCTGATTTCGTCGGAGACTTTGGGTGTTCGTCAATGATGATGGATTTCGTCGATGTGTTTTCGTCGGCTTCATGTTTTCGTCGAGGCCTTTACTATATAATACACTCACAACAGACAGAACATAGTACGAAGTCTGAATAGATTTCGGAGTGAACAAACTGTAAACACACACACACTGAGAGTTTATGAGAGCATCTTGTAAACATTGCTTTGTAACCGTTTTCTAGATTAATACATTGGAGTGTTAATCGGTGAATCTTGTGTTTTACGTGTTCGTAACTTGGTTTAACTTACCCGTTTGGATTCCGCACTCTCGGGTTCGTTGGAAAACAGGAATAGAGGTTGACTCGATCCTCTGGGTGGACCTACAATTGGTATCAGAGCATTGTCTCGATTCCTTGTTAAAACCAAGTTTGTGTTCTTGATTTTTCTTAGTTTTAATGTGTTTTTCTTGAGTTTTGATCTTTAAAGTTCATACATTTTCTTGAAAAACGTTGTTAAAATCTTGAAAGTCTTGGTATTTTTGCTTCTAGTTCATATAAAACCTTGTTAAAACTCTTATATACATGTTAGTATTGGGTTTTTGTTGAACTTTATTACAAAAGTGTGTTCGGAAATTTTCTTGTAACCAGAAAACTCATCAAGTTCATCAGATCTTCATAAAGTTCTTTGTGGCCTTCAAACTGTTCTTGAATATTATCTATGTTTGATCTGATTTGTGATTGAATTATTGTGTTGTTATTATTATAATACAAGTGTTTGAATATTGTGTCATACAAATGATGAAATGTTGAATAACAGGTTCTAAAAGCATGTGTGTTTGAAAAGGAAGTCTTTGTGTCAGAGGATATGATGCAGGTTCGCATGCAATCAAATGGCTCAAGAACAATTAGTTAATCAAAGACAATAAAATGAACCGAACGGTTCAAGAACAAAGTTCATATCATTAAAAATCAATCAAAAACTGACTAAACAATAACCCTAAACACCCTATTTATAAGATATGAATCATAATTCGAAAAGGAAACAAAATAAGATAAAATATTAAATTCAAATAAAAAGATAATTAAAGAGATCGGGTCTATCCGCATCATTCTCCCCGTCTTCAAAAAAAACTCGTCCTCGAGTTTTGTCTTCAAACCAAAGCCACTTGGGTCGAAAGGAACATCAATCCGATTCCGATCTATTATTATTATCACACCCCACCAAAACAATTCTACTTCACGATTCGTCTCGCCTAACTCTTGACCTGAACCACCAAGATGGATTTGATTAGTACACAAGTCCATCGACTTTTTTATTTTATTTGAGATTCCTGAATACATGTTCCCATTAGCCTTAATGTGCGACACCTGATCTTTAATCCCAAAACCATGTGGGTCATCGCTGAGTGTTAAAATTACAACCGCCAAGATAGGCTTCAGTGGATGATGACTCTCAATCTCATTAACCAATGGGCTCCTACAACTTGTCACATGACTTTCCACCCTTGACACAATTGAGGCATCATCAATATTAGCTGTCAAATTGTTATAATTCATTCCATTTAAATCATTCTCATCGCACGCATGTCCTTTAAATATGGCATTCACAATATCTTTACTAATTTGAAAATTATTTCCAATTTCAAATTCCAAGATTTTGGGATCACTTCTCAACTCAATCTTCGGTAATGGAAAAGGGATTTCCACCCGATCTTGAGGAGGTTCCTTAATCACTGTTCGTCCACCCAGAGCCACCTCTACGACACCGGCAGGGATACCATTACCGGAGGCTTTATCCTCTTTCAAAAATTCAACAAAATTACCCGAAAAAAATCGTCGGATATTTTTTTACTTCAAGCCTAGCATCACAATCAGTATCGTCTGTATTTGTCACTTGTTCATCATCTTGAACGGTAATTCCGCTAAGAACCTTCCGCACAAACGAACATTCTTCCTCATCGGGTTCAATCTCGTCTTGATCGAATTTGGGTTGGTTTTCTGATGGGAAATCCGGATAGGTCGGTTCAAAGAACCGGTGTGGATGACGGCTACACGGTTGCTGCTCTCTGTCACCACCTTTGTCCCAGACAACGGTGCTCGACTCGGTTTCCGTGTTGCGCATCTCCCGTTGCAACTCCAGATCCCGGACTCGTTGATGGAGCCGTCTGATCTCTTCAAGATCTCGGACTCGTTGTTGGAGCCATCTGATCTCTTCAAGATCTCGGACTCATTGTCGGAGACTTTTGATCTGAATAATATCCCGTGGATCACGGTTTCCGATTTCGTTGCCTCGCCCGACGGATCTACGGTCACGGTTTAATCGATCACCACGAACACGTGAATCACTAATGTTCTTGTCGATGCCTCGGTCGGCGACTCTTCGAACAAGAAAACACCTGCCTTCACGTAGAGCCATTTGACAACCAAAGATCTGATACCAACTGATGCAGGTTCGCATGCAATCAAATGGCTCAAGAACAATTAGTTAATCAAAGACGATAAAATGAACCGAACGGTTCAAGAACAAAGTTCTTATCATTAAAAATCAATCAAAAACTGACTAAACAATAACCCTAAACACCCTATTTATAAGATATGAATCATAATTCGAAAAGGAAACAAAATAAGATAAAATATTAAATTCAAATAAAAAGATAATTAAAGAGATCGGGTCTATCCGCATCAGGATAAGGTTGTAGAAATATCTTTCTGTCTGGTTGCATTTGTCAACGAAATCATCTTAGACGAAATCACCCTTGATGAAAACACCTGATTTCATCAACACATTCTTGGACGAAAACACCTGATTTCATGAACACATTCTTGACGAAAACACCCTGATTTCCTCATCAACATATCAGCGACGAAATCCACTTGATTTCGTCAAACAGCTTTCAGCGATGAAATCAACAGCTTTCAACGACGAAATCAACAGCTTTCAGCGACGAAATCAACCATTTTCATCAAACTTGTCAGCGACGAAATCACCCTATTTTCGTCACACTTGATCTTGATGAACACCTCTGATTTAATCACATTTGATCTTGACGAATTCTCACATTTTCGTCACTTATTGTTTTGGACGAACACCTTATAGTTTTCGTCGCATATTTGTGATATTATTATTAACAGAAGCTTTGCAAATCATACTTAACCATCTGTTTTCAAGTTGTTATTCAGGTACAATTGTTCTAATATCAAATATGAGTTCTAATCCATTAGATTGGAGCATTAGCACGGTCCCTGATATGTCATGGGTTAAGTCTTTGATGCCACAAGAAAGAATTTCGGCTAGTCAATGGGCGTGCGTGGCAAATCAAAATCAAAGTATCCAAAACCTGCTCATAAGCGAAAATGAAACGGGTAGCAATAACCATCCGCCAAAACTCAACCACATGAACGACTATCCATCGTGGAAAGGTCGTTTTCAGAATTATGTTTTAGGTCAAAACACCGAGTTATGGACGTGTTTCACCACAGCATATAACGTCGCTCTTGAGGAAGCCGGATCAAATGCTACGACTTTGGCGACCATGGCTGAAAACGACAAGAAGGCGTATGACCTTGAAAAGAAAGTGTTTGCTATTCTTACGCAAGCATTGCATAAAGATATCTATCATCAATTCGCCCATTGTACCAGCACCAAAGCCTTGTGGGACATCCTAGTTAACAGATGAGAAGGAAATGCGGCCACACGGAAGACGCGTCATGATTTACTAAAGAAGGAGTTTGAATGTTTGTGCAGACTGAAACACTGAATGAGATGACAACTCGTTTTTATCATTTAATTAGTGAAATGATGTCTTACAAGGTTGTTATATCTTCGCAGGAAATAGTCGCACGGTTTGCTGATGCTCTACCACCAAAGTGGAGCCCATTCATTGAGTTGTTAAAGCATACAGGTGTATTGGATACTGTCAGTATCTATGAGTTTGTTCAAAAGCTAGAGAACAAGGATGCAGAAGAAATCAGAAAAGCTAAACTAATTCCTGTCCCTCAAAATCCAGAGATGTACTTTGGAGGGATTGCTCCAGCTGTACAAGCCAGCAACCAAAGATACAAACAGCTTTTGTGTCAAATGCTTTCGACCCAAATTCCTATTTTGGAGGAGTAGTTGCACAACCCCAATTTGACATAAATGCCTATCTTCCGAAACCTCAAGTTGCCACACCTCAACCCCAATTTGATATAAATGCCTATCTTCCGAAACCTCAAGTTGCCACACCTCAACCCCAATTTGATATAAATGCCTATCTTCCGAAACCTCAAGTTGCCACACCTCAACCCCAATTTGATCCAACTACCTATTTTTCTAAACCACCACAAGCCCAACCACAACAAGCCTTCTATGGTAACAAACCTGATACTTCAAATCTTTCCAAAGTGAGTGTAGAAGCTGCACGGGATCACATTGAAATTCTTACCACTATGGTTAATGCCTACATCGGATTAGTCGCAAGTCAAATTGGAAACATTAATTTAACCAATGAAGATTATCAGCAGATAGACAGAGATGAGATGGAGTTGATAGACATTAAGTGGGCGTTTGCTAGCGCTGTGAGAAGGGCAAAGGATTATATGAGCAGAACTGGGAGAACCAGCTTGGAAAGCAAAAGGGATACCAAGTATTGGTTTGACAAGGGTACTGTCACATGCTTTAATTGCGGTGAAAAGGGTCATTTCAAGCATGAGTGCAAACGCCCTAGCAACCAACAACGCAACCAAAATCCCTTCCAAAATCAAACAAGTACTTCAAATCAAGCTAACAACGAAAGAGGGATAGTAGCTGCTAACAACCAAACCAACCAGTCATGGCCTTCAAACCCCAATCGAGCATTGATAGTTCAAGCTGATGAAGGATGTGATTGGTCTGTACAGTTGGGAGGAGGAACTGCATGTTATGCGAAGATCATCAGTCACATCAAGCATGTGCACAAAGAAGAATTCTCTGAAGATGATGATAGTTCGGGATACAGTGGCAGTTCGGATGAAGAATCGGATGTGAATGAGAGAACTGGTTCTGAAGGTGATAGTTTGTTGAATGATGCTGAGGAGGTCAAGTGTCAGAAATATGTCTTGATCAAGAAAGCTGATGCTACATCAGAAGAAATGGAGAAGATTCTCACTGAAGATGGATCTTTCTCTTCTCAGACTGCCTTTATGGCTAATGTCACAACTTCTACAAGTCAGGTACAATCTGAAACTCCTAGCATATGTAGTGATTGTGTTGATATGAAACATGAATGTGCTGAATTAAAACATGAATCTGAAATGGTTCATAGTCACAATCAAAGTTTAGTTATTGAACTGTCAAAATGCAAAGAGGCAAACATGGCCTTAGCTTGCAACGAAAAAGATTTTAAATCGGTAATTGAAACACTCAAGAAAAGTGGTTCTGAGTTATCAAAAACGGTTTTTAATAAGCAAACTGGTATTAATAATTACATTAATATCATTGAGGCAACTAAGAAAGAGCTAGCCGAGGTGAAATGTGAGCATGAAACGATCAAGCTCAAATTGGAGAGTTACTCAAACTCCCGATATGTGCTTGATCACATCATTGACGTTCAACAACTAAAGGGTAATGTTAAAGGCGTTGGGTATAAGTCGTGTCCGTATCCTTTGAGACACAACTATACCAAGATGCCCGATGAGGAGGAAATGCCGCGTTTTAAGCCAACTGTACCTCTTGATTATGAGGAAGTTACAACTGGCTTAGGGTTCAAAACGGATAATTCATCAGAGGGCTCATCTGATAGCAAGGAAAAGTCATCATGTGCTTCAAATCAAAGTCCTCCAGCCGTTGAGGACTATGATTCTTCGGATGATGAATCAGATGTGAGTGATGAGGATAAATCTCTTGACGATAGAAAAGGAGTAGAAGTTCCTTTTGAGAATCACATTCTGTGTGATCCTCCTACTCCTGCTGTGCAATCAACTGGTGCTAAACAAGAGATAGATCCTATCACTGAGACAGTGTCTACCATTAAAAGTGATAACGTGTTGTATACTTTGGTCGGTGATAGTAAAATTTATTCAGACAAAGATTTTCCAATAAAAAATGTCAATCAATCCTTGATTGATAAAGTGTTTGAAGATAATACAACTAAGTTTTTGGGTAAAGCGTCCCGAGAGTTTCTGTAACTCAGTGTGATCCTATTCCAAAAGCTGAAATTAGAAAACAACATGGAAATCAGAAATTACCAACTAAGCAACAACCTGTCGCCTTTAAGGGTAAACAACAACAACGAGCTCAAAAGCCTAAGGCTTTACGCCCAAAGGCTGAAACAAAAGGAGCTCGTTACAAGAAGAAAAACAAAGTCATTAAATTTGTGGCCTCCATGGGTACTGATAAAGTTGAGACTTTTGAAAATAAATCCAACACTGAGTTTGTTCAAAAGGTCAAAATTTTGAAACGTAATAGTGATAACAATTACACCCAACACACAAACGGGTGTGAAGCTAGTACCTCGGGGTCTACAAATTCAACGTCAGGTCCTCGAATAGAATCTCCTAATTTTGTTGAAAGGAGATCATGCTTTAAATGCGGGGAGTTTGGCCACATTATCAGAAATTGCACAAACTCTCCGAAACCAAATTTTGTAGAAAGAGACCCTTCTGAACAAGGTCACCAACAACGTCGTCCTGTGTCACTAAAAACTGACAAACGCACTGTTAAAGAACAAGAAACAAAACAACGACGTAAAAATGTGAAGGTGATCGAAAAGGCTGTAAAACGGAAGTAAAATCTGTTAATAGGAAACCTAGTTTGTCACAACCATTAAAACCAGAA
This sequence comes from Helianthus tuberosus, assembly GCA_030545235.1. Lineage (NCBI taxonomy): Eukaryota > Viridiplantae > Streptophyta > Magnoliopsida > Asterales > Asteraceae > Helianthus > Helianthus tuberosus. The sequence continues at coordinate 128,982,879 of CM060420.1, read as the reverse complement.
AGTGTAAATAATACACAAACTGGTAAAAGGAAACATGCTTGGATACCGAAAACAGGTGAGGATTCAGGGGGAGGCTTGCAATTTAACGACCTTCAAGAAATTGAAATTACATTTCTTGATTCTTAGGGGCAACCCAAGTCTATGAAGGCTTGGGTCCCCCTCTCCAACTAATCTCTGAGTGAGTGTGCAGGATGTTCCAGGAGGAACTATCGATAGTCATCGGATTGTTGATAGTGGAGTGTCCATGCACAAGATCGGCGACAAAGAAATTACTGCCTTTGATGGAGAGAAAAAGAAAAGAAGACAGAATTGTCTGTCGAAAGAAATTGAAAACCTTCGACAAAATGAAAATCATTCCAAAGTTTGATTGTTAAAGGCTTTAATCAGGTCCCCAGGATAGATTCAATCAAAATGTACGCACCTGCAACACGTCTGATGTTCAAAATCAACAAGATGAACGTGCAGTGTACATTTCTCCACGGTGTGATTGAAGAAAATGTGTTTGTTGAACAAACCAACCGGGTGTGCGGATGCCTTGGCGTGGATTGAACAACCGCACACTACTTCTGAAAGAGAAAGACAAAGACCTTCGCTGGTGCAATGTGGAAGACCAGCCGGACCCAGAGGTCTAAGATCTTGTTGCTGTGAAGAGATTTCTCAGTAGCTACAAAATCGACTTTGAAATCCACACCTGATGGATATCCAGCTTAGGAGACCACTCAGATTCCTTGCAATGCATGAAGCTGTTGTAGGATACGGTTTTAAATTTCATATCTCTCCTATACTTGTCAATATTTAAGCTGCTTTATGAATTATTATCATCTCGTACAGCACTCTTTGGCCAGACACGTTGATCTCGAATATCACCCCACACGTGATTGTTTTTTTAATATGAAACTCGTCAATGTTGTCATGGTCCGCACCGCTTACCGACGTGCCAACTGATTTTTCCAAAATTCGATAAATCTTTTTTTAATTAAAACTTAATTTTGGTAAACGGCATTGAGGTAAAACATGAGTTAACCAACATCGGAAAATCATTTTTGTAAATACCTTTGTGTTTTTAAAATTTATCTTAGTTTGTTGATTTTAGGGGGAGTAAATCCAAATTTGAAAAATTCAAAAACAGTGAAAAATTTCAAAACGCAAAAACAATAGAAAAACAAAAATGAGTTTCCTGGCGAGAAAAAGAGAAAATGATAGTACATCAGTGGTCTGTCTAAACCTCTTCGAACTGAACTTAAAATGAAAAACGATAAGCAGCTCTATATAAGATGTATCGGTAGGCTCACAATCATTTTAAAGTGTGCAGGGTGATATAAATCTTAAATCGACTGAAGACCAGGTGGGAACCATTCATTGGCATATGGTCTTAGTACCGAAATTTCGTTTGAGAGATTGCCGAGGTTCTGAGATATTCGGTCTTTATGCTGCTTATCATCTGGGTATCATGGTTGTATCTGTTACCGAAAAATAACGGAGACGAAGTCTAGATCTTCCATGATATCATACATACGTGTACATATTGCATACGACCTCAATAAGTGATCAACAATCATATGTCCAAACAAATAAGTGATAAAATATCACAGATTCTTTGCGGGAGTCAAGTTCGTCTCTTTGCTGTACGTTTGTACCGACCTGTTCACGGACTTGCTCCTGTGCCCTCATGCATATGAAAATCAAGTTCCTCATCAATAAGTGATTCTATCACATAGGGCTTGTTTTCATCAAAATAAGTGAGTATCTCACATTTTTTATACGTCAAACAGATGATAAATGGTATACTCACCGGTAAGATGAACTCTCGTGCATACCTTGATATGGGAATGTGTCGTGTGTGGATGAACACCGGTCGGTAAGTATAAATCATACCTTAACGTATCCCCTAAACATGATTACATCTGATAAGTTGAGCTTATGTGGACAACAATACCGATAATTGTTATAGGATGCTTATCTAAATGTTTACTAATTGAACAAAAAGAGCGTTTTGGCGTGACCGTACACTGATATGATTCTCTTACCCTCGAAACTCGCAAAAAGAATGTCTGTAAATATTTGTTTACTGCTTTCAGTGTCTGTAAAGATCATCAGTCACACCCAACCGTGGAAGGTGTAAAAACTTGGCTTGGAAGTTGTTTTTCCATTAAGGATCTTGGTGAAGTCTCCTACATACTGGGAATAAAGATCTATAGGGATAGATCAAGGTGCTTGATAGGTTTAAACCAAAGTGCATACATTGACAAAGTCTTGAATAGGTTCCAGATGGAGAACTCTAAGAGAGGTTATGTTCCTATTCAAAAGGGGACAATATTGAATACATCTCAATGTCCAAGCTCAAAGGATGAGCAAGATAAAATGAAACGAATCCCATATACGTCAGCTATAGGATCCATCATGTATGCAATGATATGCACTAGACCGGACGTCTCATGCGCCTTAAGCATGACGAGTAGATACCAGCAAAATCCAGGTAACAGTCATTAGAAGGCTGTTAAGTGCATATTAAAATACCTTAGAAGGAATAAGGATATGTTTTTAATATATGGATCTGGTGAAGTACGTTATGATCCAAGTCGAGTCATACCCAAATACAAGCTAGACAAACACTTATAATATTTATTTATGATATGATCAAACAAATAAATATTAACACTTATAATATTTAGAAATTGCTTTTCTAAATAATTACACTTGAGAAACCAATAAATTATATGGATAATTTATTTTGAAAGAATAATTTATTTTTGTTATTTAATGGGTTAAATAACATAATAAAAGTAGTATAAGTCTTATAACATGTGATGTTATAATTTTGTAAAAGTTCTAAAATTATATATATGATTTATATTGTTATAAAAGAAATTTTTTTTATAAAAATATTGCCCAAGTGGGCCGCCCCCTATGTGGTTTACCCAAGGATTTTGGTCCAATAAACTTGCATGCATTTTTGCATGTTTAGAGAGGATTTGATTGGCCAAAAGGGAGGTGATCTTCTCTCATGTTTTTATAACAATTTTGATGACAAAAAAAAAAAAATAGAAGACTTGAGTATTCACTCTCAAATTTTCGGCCAAACATAGGGTTTTACAAGTTCTTCAAATTTTGATTTCAATTGTTCAAATCCTAGCTACAATCAAGGTGTTTGTTGGAAAGCTTGGGGTGTACAAGCTTGAGGTCTTCTACACTTGAAGACAACCGTTCAAGAAGCATCATCCCTTTCATCATCCTATTACTCCAAGAATGTAGTATTCTAAACATCCTATCGTTATGTTTGATAGTATGCATATTCATATATGGATCCGGGTTTTGGGATTTTGATTTATATCATAAAAGTAACATGTTTTAAAAAAATTTCCGCTGCGTTTTGATTTTATACGGATAAAATCACTTTGATAAACATGTGAAAATCCCAACAAAACATATATCCTACATAGAGACACTAGTGTTATATCTAAAATTTCTTCTTTTGTGAATTTTGGAAATTTAATTAAACTACATGTATCTTTCTATTTAACTTTGGACTATCCTAAACTGAGATGTGTTACATGGGGAGGGGGAAATGGGACCACATGCAATAGAGAAGAATCAACGAGTCAAGTCTTGATGGTGTTGGTCGATAGAGAAAAAAATAGCAAACGGATGGAACTTTCACGTATTTATGTATTGGCATAGAAATCATCATACTTACTAAATCCCACAAATAACAAAGCTAAGGTAAGGTCTGAGGAAGGAAAGATGTAGACAACCTTACCTCTATCTCATAGGAATAGAGATGCTGCTTCCAGTGAGACCTCCGGCTCGATAGTAGTTTTGTATCAAGCCTTGGACATAAGGCACATAACACTCAACAATTGGTACAAAAGCCGATTAGTGCATGTACCCCTTATCTTTCGGCTACCAACGCCACCACATGATGCATGATTAACCGACCCTCGCTTTTTAACGTTAATTTCACGAAATTAGTAAAATAACCTTAAAATTAGTGCACTTTCACTTTTGCCCCCGAGGGCCCACACATATACATATTATATGCGCATACCGTAAGCGGGTCGATATACTGACATAGAAAAAATTAGTGAAAGTTTGTTAAACGTTAGTCAGATGATAGTTCAGGGCCCCTCTTTTAAGTAAACCATTGCAAAGACTTCTTGCATGTATTATTCAATAGATCAGTTGATTCGGCAACTACAGACAAATCGTGTCACTATTGTTCGTTTACTAAGACTTTGATATGCCTTTTGTCATGTAAGTATTTTGTAAGTTAGTTATTACCTCATAACTATTGACCATGCGTGCAAACAGTAGTTTTTATGTACATAGCAAGGATAAATAACTGGTTCATGATTATCTACTTATGATATCCAAATCTATTAATTAACTATACTAAAACAAAACAATCTTATGCCACATGGCATAAAGTTAAGTCTATTACTGCCACGTGCCAATCCCTTACTCGACCTCTCTTTGGTTTAGGAGGAAACCATTTTGCATTAATTCCTTTTCTTAAATGACCTTCCTTATTTACTGCGTTTAGTTTTTTTACAAACCATAAATGTCTTCTTCTCAATCACGCATCTCCTTTGTTCGCAAGATGTTTTTTATTCAATCGCAAGAAGTGAGATTCATACTTTTTATTGCGTTCTAATCCTAAGATATCCATCTCTATTAACCACTTTTTTCCCTTTTCGCATTTGATATAAAACCCTAGATCTCTAAAGCAACAGTTTGGTATTAAAGATGAAGATGCCTCTCTTCCAAAAACCAAATCAATTGTGATTATTAATTCTATGAATTTATTCTCTTAATTTTGATTTCCTACATTCAAACTCAAAAACCATATTAATCTGTTACTTGCTTATTGGAAAGCGTTGAACTGATTTCCGAGTTCTGACATTCCGCATTGGCGCATTCGAAGGCTTGAAATTTGTTTTGCGTTTTTGATTTCTGATTATTGCGACGCTCATAGTCTTGATTGTGAGTATTTATTTTTGCAAATTTTGTGGAACTGTTCACCCATAAACGGGTTGATTGGATTATCTAGAGGTGTATAATAGTTTTGTATTTAGTTTGATTACAAACTGATGGGTGCATCGATATATTCATATTGAATCTTACAATTTATATCGGCGACTTCGAATGCACAAATTGGTGATACGAATTGCATTCTTAAAATCAATTTAATGTATGTTGACTCTTTCTTTGTGATATAGCAAAGACCCCTATATTTATGCATAGATCTGTTTTTTTTTTTGGTTCTTAGAGAACATACAAAAATATTGAAGTATCTTTTGGGAAAGAAGCCTTAGTTCTATGAACTATATTTGTCAAGTGGAGCTGTCACGACCACCATTGCCGATCACACTACATCAGCATTAGTTGCCTTCTTTTACGAGGCTAAGACATCCATTCTTCGAACTGAACACTTCAACATGGTTGTTGCCCACATCTATGTAGACCCATATACCATACCAGAGATGGAGTCATTTTCTTTTAATTAAGTGTAGTTTAATATTTACGTTAGTAATTGAACGTTTCTTTCATTAAAAAATTATGTCAATAATATTAAATAGTATATTTTATTATGAGGTCACCCGTGTATTCACGAGAACTTCAACTAGTGAAATTTATAATACTGATTTATCCCCCGCTAACATTTTGTTTTGAAGGCTAGCATGCACACATGAATATACGCATTATTTATTTCATATAACTATTTAACCACGTGAATTAATAGAATATATAGTCTATAAGCTTAAAGATATCTGAATTTTATTAGATCAAACTGTACCACTCTAACCCATTATAAGTATTATTTTAATAAATACGGATGATTAGGTCTCATAATTTTTTTTTACTTAGAACTTATACGTCCGGGTTAACCGACAACCCAGATGATTGGCATAACAAATTATTACACTTGATTTGTGTTTTACAATAGTTAAGTCTTTAAGTTCCAAAACTTCGACACACATGATAATGCTTAATCCTTCTCGTGATTCTTTCCAAAAAGGTTGCGATTTAGGTGTGTTCTGTTCTTTGCGTACGTGTTCGTCATTCCATCTGGTTCCTACCTTAGAGAAAACGTATCAAAAGTTTTCATTAAACGATTAGTAAAATCGATGGAACAAGCGAAAAAACGTCAAGGAAAACATTTGTTAAACTGTGCACTTTACTGAAATATACACTTCTCTAATGTGTGCACGTTACTTAAATGTGCACATCACTAACGTGTGCACTTCTGAAATGTGCACATCCCTAATGTGTGCACTTTGTTGAAGTATACACATCACTAACGTGTGCACATTGCTGAAATGTGCACATCCCTGATGTGTGTGTTGATATATTTTATGTGGACGCGACTCGGCTCGGTTCGGTTCGACTCGGTTAGGTGTGGCTCAAGTCCGATGTCACGACATTCCTCCGTCGTGCGCCCCAGAGTTCGACACGCGAAGCACGAAGCGCCGCAAACCAAGTCCCGATGACACATCACCATGACATCATCATTGTGATGTCATGATGATGTCATAGTTGAATTAGTGAAAAGTCTTGAACGTAACCAACATTGGGCCGTAACTCTTCTGTTGGGCCATTCAAACATTTGAGCCCAAAACTTTTGACGAAACCTGTTTACAATTATAATGAATGTGACGAAACTCTAAGGTTTCGTCACTTGTGGGGTTTCCCCGGGTCCATTTTAGGTTTCGTCAAGGTTTGTGTCTGTCTTATATAAATACCCCTCATAGTTTCTGTGTGAAACTGATGAGTATGAGAGAGCTGTGAGACTTAGTGAGAGTCTGTAAACATTGTTTGTATATGTTTGTGGTTGTACTCATCCCTAATCAATACATATTGAATCTTTGGTTACGCGTGTGTTTTACACTGTGTTTGGTTTGCACCGTCACGGGGATTCTGCACCCGTTACCGTGTTTGTGATAAACAAGGATAGGTTTTCGTATCGGATCCACCGAGAAAAACGGGACCTACAATTGGTATCAGAGCAACCTGTTACTGTGGGTTTGTTTGTTGTTTGAATTGTTTTGGTGGGTTCGGTTAAAACTGATTTCGATTTTGAATCTAAGATTGTTTTCTGTTTGTCTTGGGTAACATAAGTGTCAAATTGATGGCTTGTGTGTTTATTGATCATCGATTAAACATCATACGGCGAAACTCCCTTGATTAGAAAACCCCCAAAAACGGCGAAACGGCGAAACCCTAACTGTTCAAAAACCCCCAATTCGACGTAACTCCTCACGACGTAACTCCTTTACGACAAAACAACATTTGAGATGGATCCGTTTCGTCGAGGTACTGTCGACGAAACTCTGCTGGTCAACGATCAACTCTGACTTTAGTTGACCAAGGGAGTTTCGTCGTACATTAGGGAGTTTCGTCGAAGACTCCTCGTTTCGTCGTCCATGCCTTAGCATATTTTTCAGTTTGGTGCTTGTTCACAGAATATGTGTAATTATGTGTTTAATGTCCATTTGATGTTCAAACATGTTTGTATATATGTTTAATACACTTATTGTGAAATTGTGACTTATTGTTGACATTTTCATATACAGATGGCACCGAAAGAAGGAAAACGTAAGAAACCGACTAAGAAGGAAAACAAGTCGGAAGAGGAGATAATGTCTGAAAAGCGTCATAATCAAATTGCTTTTCTGGATCCCGAGGAAAAGATCGCTGAACTGAAAGATATCACTAAATGGATCAGGGAGTCACGGATCAATTATGCTGTTACATTCTCAAAGCCTTCTGGGATTCCGCAAGTGTTGTGCAAGTAGAAGGAAAAGAAGTTATACAGGGTCGTGTAAATGATGTGGATGTTATTGTATCTCCGGATAACTTGAACGAGGTTTTACAGCTATAAGACCATCCGGATGCTCCATATTCTGTACCTATCATATGTACGCGAGGCTGTTTGTTACGAATGAAATGTACAGGAGATATCTTCAGCAATCAAATCAACAACGGTGATCTGCCGTTGTGCTACAAGTTTCTATTACACGTTCTCATTCAGTGTCTTAGCAATAGACGTGCCGGATACGATATGGTAGGCAATGATCTAGTTGGTTTTATGGTGGCGTTGGTGCTAAACAAACCGTTTAGCATCTCAAAGTACATCTTCGCCAATATGAAGGAAAATATGACGAGGACAGGAAGTAGAATAACTGGGAACAAGTTCTGGATGTATCCGCGGTTTCTTCAAATGATCATGAATGTTCAACATCCTGGTCTTCCTAAAGCCGACAACGACATTCTAAAGATAGAACCAATGAATTTCAATTCATTAAGGATAATCAAGAGCCTTGCATCCAAAAGATACAAAGAAAGCGATCTTCCAAGGAAGTTGATCGGTGCGCTAGGAAATCCAGATTACGTTGCTCCAGCTAATGATATGTAACAACTCTCACCAAAACTATTATTTATTATTTTATTTTGCCCAATAGGAAACCCTAATTGAGACCCCCAAGTGATCCTGCATAAGCACTAAAATGTTCAGAACAATCGGAATCAGGATCAGGGCCCCTAAAACTAAAGAGGGGTATTCCCTAAATTATGCTTATCTGCTCAAAACGGTTCTAAAACACGTAATTTCGAATTTCATCGACTCAGCAGGGCTAGGTAGGTAACAAAGCAGACCTAGCCTACTTTGGGTTCCCCCGCGACACGCGACAGGGATGGGTGATCCTGTCGCGACACGCGGGAGGTCCAAATTTGGGCTATAAATTCAGGGGCTTGGGACTTGAACTGTTTGCATGTTTTGACGAAAAATTTCTTTACGTACACTAAGTTATACGCTGTTTACTACCAAACACACACTGTCTCGAACCTCTGCTGCGATAACAGGGTAATAACTCGATCTCTACTACGATTCAATGTCCGATCGATTAAAACTATCCAATGGATGTTTAAGTGCTGCCCACATTAGGGTTATGCTTTGTCATTCGTCGTGAATTCGATGGATGTTTAAGTATCGCGCTTTGTCATTTGTTGTGAAGGTTTTAATCTCGTGAGTTATCGTAAATGCTGTATTAGTTACTAACCTAGTTCGTGTGCATTGTTATTTGAATTAGGTTAACAAGCTTATCAGTAGGCTAAACTCTACTCAAATTAAATCTGCAAAGTGAGTCATTCTCTTTATCAAAAGTATTTTTACAATACTCCATTATTTTCAAATGTTATAATTACAAGGATTAAGTCGTGGTTATCTTAATCACTGGCTAGTGGGGTATTGTGCACATTACTAATTTCTCACGGGTTAGGCTAATAAATACTCACCGTGATAAACGTCACTACTTGAGGTGGGACCCAATAGTGGTATGACCATCGTCACATGGGTGACAAGGCGCCAGATAAAAATAAGATAGAAGCCATTGTAATCGCTCTTATGCTGTAAATTATAACCATGTGTCATTTTGTCAAAATGAATGATTCACCAGTATTTCCCCGCTGACAAAAATATTTTTAACACATGTTTCAGGCGACCTGCTGTAAATCAAGGAAAACGTGCTACGGAGCACTAACAAGCTTGAAGAGGTGGCTCAGTTAAAATAAATAGGCATGTTTTAATAAATCAGGGAATTTCTAGTAAAATTCCTCTATTGTAAATTACGGGGTTTATCCCGAATTATGAAATAAAATAATCAGGCATTTTCAGCATTAAAAAGTTCCTGTTAAAAATCTTCCGCTGTCGCATTATAAATACCACGAGTTCCTGTCCCGCGGCACCTGATCGGGTCAAACCGGGGCTGGGGCCGTGACAGGAAAAGGTGGTATCAGAGCCACTGATTTAAGCCAATTAAGTATGTAAAAGATACTTAATTTTTACAAATTGCTATTTTGGTGATTACGTGTTTTATTATTTGAACATTGTTTACAGTATGGGTAAACAAAGACTTTCGGACATCTATCATAAATTAGATACTACACCAAAGGAAAAAGGATCATCCTCATCAAAACACTCAGTAAATACTGAGGAAGGAATATTTGTTCGAAAGGCACAATATGAGGAACCACTTTCTCCTAATAAAAGAAGTTTGATTATTAGGAAAAGTCAAGAAAAACTAAAGAAATCCAAAGAAGTGAGGGTTAATCAGGAAACCCAGAAACTAGACAATCACCCACCATGGGAAGACCAATTAGATGAAAAATGGGCTGATCTCTATATGTTAGCCACTGTAGCAGTAAATACAAAATTTTAAAAATATCCTAACCCAGTATTAGCCCCATATCATCTACAATCCAGAAACTCTAAACTTTTACCAGTAAATAAATAAGTTACAATAAACCCTAGTATGTTCAAATTTTCAGTCGTCCTTTGTATTAAATTAATTACACGGTATGCAATAATACTTGAATGTTTATTTGTGAAATTTTGTTATAAAATTTTAACTTAGCATTTTGTGTGCATTTTGCATATATGCTAGACAGCATGAATGAATTATCTGAAGCCCTTCAGAATCTCAATCTTTATCCGGTGAAAATAGAAGTTTCCCGAGACTTTAATGGTTACATACCCGATATAGAATATCCTATGGAATTTAACGCTTCACCACCGGAGAAATCGAAGCCTAAGAAAAGGAGAAGATTCATAGGCTGGAGGCGTGTACGCAGGAGGAAGCCAACAACTAGAAAGGTTCCCAAAATAGAGAATCCCATAGACAAAGGAAAAGGAATCGAGATGGGGGAAGGATCTAGGAAAATAGAAATGGAGATTGGGGAGAGTTCTAAACAAGTCGAGGAGTTGCCATTACAAGAAGAATTAGATCGCCTGCTGGCAAGCTGTGATATCATCAGACCTATCAACACCAACCTCTACCCTTATCCTGCTGAAACCCAACTTCCCATAAATTTGGAACCAGCCATCCCAGAACCTTTAATCCATACTCAACCTCTAGGAATGGACGAGTGGTGGACCAATGACTGGCAGTTTCAAAACCTCCTTAATAATCCTTACACCTTCTTCCCTCAGTTTGACCCAGAACCTATACCAAACCCACCAATGAGCAATGAAAACTTAGCTGAACTCCGCCATTTTGGCGAAGAGCTGATAGGTGCAGGGAATAGGATTCGGGAGGTGGGAGAGCAAATCTCCTGGAAGTACGATGAGAGGGAACGTCGCTTCTAAGATGCCAAGGATAGATGGTTGAAAAAGCTGTGATTATATAATAGTAATAATAATAAAATAAGTCTGTAAAATAAACCACAAATAAAACCTTTGTAAAATAACAGTGTGTAATGATGCATAATATATATAAAATGGGAATCGAGAAATCGATAATTTTGGTTACATGTGTGATGTGAAATTTGTATGATTGTTTTATATAATTGTTATTTACTCTATACTAATAAATTATATATATTAATTATCAGATGGAAAACGCTAATAATGAACCAGTTAACGAGGTTAACCAATCTGAGCAACACCCGGAGGATGAATTTATGACTAGGCAAGATATAGAAAATATCGTTGCTCAAGGAATAGCCAATGCTATTCCAGAAATCCTTGCTGCTGCCCAGAAACCTGTTGAGCCTCAACAAATTATTCCTCGCAAACGTACTTCTGAAGAAAACTTCAGTAATAGCATAAACGGAGGCGGTAATCATACTAACAACGATAATGAACCACGGCAGGCTCCGCTCCCTAAGAAAATAAAAGCTGCAACGCCTGGTTGCACTTACAAAGAATTTCTTGCTTGTAAAGCAGCTGAGTTCGCAGGCAATGAAGGGGCGACTGTGGCACTGCGTTGGTTGGAGAAAACCGAAGCAGTACTCATGATAAGCAAATGTGCTGAAGAAGACAAGGTCATGTACGCGTCGCATCTTTTTAAAGAAGGGTCGCTAGAATGGTGGAATACGGTACTTCAAGCCAAAGGAAGAAATACGGCCTATGCCATGAACTGGGAGGAATTTAAGCAGCTAATAGAAAGAAAATTCTGTCCTGAATACGAAAAACAGCAAATGGCGAATAAGTTCGTGAATCATCGGATGATGGGTGTAGATTGTCGAACATATACTTCGACATTCTTCGAATATGCTAGAGTGGTACCAACCCTGGCTTCGCCAGAACCGGTACTTATTTCCCGCTATATTTGGGGATTGATTGGCGAAATTCATAATATCGTTAAAGTTGCGAGACCTCGCACGATTGACGATGCGGTAGAATTAGCTAACACCCTAACTGACGAGCTGGTACGCACAAGAGAAGAAAGCCGGAAGCATGAAGTAGCCCAAAAGATTACCCAAGGATTCCGTATGGGTAACCGTAGTAATTTCAAGAGAAAAGGAACTGGGCAATCTTCCACTGTTCCATTTTGCAATTCTTGCAAAAGAAAGCATTTTGGAAGATGCAAAGAGTATTGCAATTTTTTCAAAATCCTCGGACATCAAGAAGAAGATTGCAGGAAGAAGAGAGCAACAGTCTGCTACAACTGTGGAGAAGCTGGACACTTTAGGTCAGATTGTCTAAAACTGGTCAAACCAGCTGATAACAAAGCTAAACCTGCAGAAGGAGCTACTAAGAAGAATGTTCGAGCATTCCAGTTAACTACTCAGGAAGCCGAGCTAATCCCTGACGTGATAGCTGGTACGTTCCTAGTTCACAACGTTTATGCAAAAGTATTATTTGACTCTGGTGCAAACCAAAGTTTTATAAATACTTCATTCTGCCAAGCACTTAATTTACCCTTAACCCAACTTAGGCAGATTTTTACAGTCGAAACGGCAGACGGGAATTCTGTTAATATAGATAAGGTTTTGCAAAAAGAAAATATAGAACTTTCAGGTCATAAATTTCATGCAAACCTATTACCAATGAATTTAGCTGGGTTCGATGTTGTGTTAGGAATGGATTGGTTAGTAGCCAACCATGCTCGAATCCTTTGTGATAAGAACTCTATACAAATTCGTGCACCCACCGGAGAAGTAATCATGATTACAGGAGATAAGCCACGAAAACCCATGAAGTTCATTTCAGTAATGAAAGTTGCTAGTTATAAACGGAAACAAGGAATAGTGTATATGATTTCGGTAATCATTAGCACTAAGGTAAGGAACTTAAGGAAATTCCAGTAGTATCAGAATACCCGGAAGTCTTTCCGGAAGAACTACCTGGATTACCACCTGATAGGGAGGTAGAATTTAGAATTCATCTAATTCCTGGAACTACACCAATAGCCAAAGCACCTTATCGGTTAGCACCCACCGAAATGCTAGAATTGAAGAAACAATTAGATGAATTACTAAGTAAAGGATTCATACACCCTAGTTCATCCCCGTGGGGAGCGCCAGTGTTGTTTGTGAAAAATAAAGATGGTTCAATGAGAATGTGTATTGATTATAGAGAATTGAATAAGGTTACAATTAAGAATCAATACCCATTACCTAGAATAGATGATCTTTTTGATCAACTTCAAGGGGCTAGATACTTTTCTAAGATCGACTTACGATCCGGATACCATCAGTTGAAGGTACAAGAAGAAGACATACCTAAAACTGCTTTCAGAACTAGGTATGGTCATTACGAGTTTACAGTCATGCCCTTTGGGTTAACGAATGCACCTGCAGCATTCATGGACATGATGAATAGAATCTGTAAACCGTACTTGGATAAATTTGTAATTGTCTTCATCGACGATATACTTATTTATTCCAAAAGTCAGGAGGAATACTGTCAGCACTTGCATGCACTCTTAGCATTGTTAAGAAAAGAAAAGCTTTACGCCAAATTCTCGAAGTGTGAATTTTGGCTACAAGAAGTGCAGTTCTTAGTACATATGGTGAACCATGAAGGTATTCACGTAGATCCTGCTAAAATTGAAGCAATCACCAAATGGAAGGTTCCGCAATCAGCTATGGAAATTAGAAGTTTTCTAGGGTTAGCTGGATACTATAGACGGTTTATTAAAGAATTTTCCAAGATAGCTGTACCATTAACTAAGCTAACCTGTAAAGCGGTTAAGTTTGAATGGGGACCTAGACAAGAAGAAGCCTTTAGGATTCTGAAGCAAAAGCTAACAAACGCTCCAATTCTAGCCTTACCAGAAGGAACTGAAGATTTGGAAGTATATTGTGATGCTTCAAAGCTAGGATTAGGATGTGTGCTAATGCAACGCAAGAAGGTAATCACATATGCATCAAGACAATTGAAAAAGCACGAAGAAAACTATACGACTCATGACTTGGAGTTAGGAGCCATAATTTTTGCCCTTAAAATTTGGAGACATTATCTGTATGGAAGTAAGTTTACTGTCTATACAGATCATAAGAGCTTAAAGTACATATTTGGGCAAAAAGAGTTAAACATGAGGCAAAGAAGATGGATGGAAATCCTAAGTGACTACGATTGTGTTATTCAATATCACGAAGGGAAAGCAAATGTAGTTGCCGATGCTTAAGTCGTAAGTATCATGAGAAACAACGACGAGTTTGTGCTCTTAGATTAAATCTACAATTAGATTTAATAGAACAACTGAGAAATATCCAGGAAACAGCAATCAAGGATGATGCTGAAGGAATGAAAGGAAGGATAAAGGAAATGGAACAAGGAGTTGATGGAATTTGGAGATTCCACAAGAAAAGGATTTGGGTACCTAAGCAAAGAGAATTAAGAGATAAGATTTTAGAAGAAGCCCATAAATCTAGGTATACCATGCATACTGGAAACAATAAAATGTATCAAGATTTAAGAAATAATTTCTGGTGGATAGGAATGAAAAAGGACATAGCTAGATATGTTTCTAAGTGTCTTACTTGTTCATAAGTTAAGGCAGAACACCAGAAACCTTCAGGTCTACTACAGCAATTAGAAATGCCTGTATGGAAATGGGAACTCATAACAATAGACTTTGTTACTAAGCTACCCAAAACCAGAAATGGTAATGACGCGATTTGGGTAATTGTGGATCGATTAACCAAGTCAGCTCATTTTCTACCCATGAAAGAAACCTTTAGCATGTAAAGGTTAGCCAAGTTGTATGTAGACGAGGTAGTATCCTTACATGGAGTTCCACTCTCCATTGTATCAGATAGGGATAGTCGTTTCACTTCCCATTTCTGGAAAAGTTTCTAGAAAGCAATGGGAACACGACTAAATTTAAGTACGGCATATCATCCTCAAACAGACGGGCAAAGTGAAAGGACGATACAAACCCTGGAAGACATGCTCCGAGCATGTGTGATAGATTTTGGTGGAAACTGGGATGACCACCTACCCTTAATTAAATTCTCCTATAATAATAGTTATCATACAAGTTCGAAGCTGTCCCATTCGAAGCACTGTATGGACGAAAGTGCAGAACTCCAGTATGCTGGGCAGAAATAGGAGAAAGTCAATTATCAGGTCCTGAAATAGTGCAAGAGACCACCGACAAGATCACTCAGATCAAGGAACGACTGAAAACGGCTCGAGATCGTCAAAAGAGTTATGCGGACAATCGACGCAAGCCACTAGAATTTCAAGTCGGAGATAAGGTACTTTTGAAAGTTTCTCCTTGGAAAGGAGTAGTACGGTTCGGTAAGAAAGGAAAGCTAAGTCCAAGATACGTAGGACCATTTTCAGTGATCCAACGTATAGGACCAGTTGTTTATCGTTTACAACTACCAGAAGAGTTAGCTGAAGTACATGACGTATTTCATGTATCCAATCTCAAGAAATGTCTATCTGACGAATCCCTGGTAATACCCCTTCAAGATGTTAAGGTAAACGAAAAACTAAAATTTATTGAGAAACCACTGCAAATAGAAGATCAAAAATTCAAATTTCTCAAGCACAAGCGATTGGTGCTAGTCAAAGTCAAGTGGAATTCTAAGAGAGGACCAGAATACACTTGGGAGCTGGAATCAGAAATGAAGCGGAAATATCCTCATTTATTCCGGTGAATCTCGAGGACGAGATTTTTATTAAGGTGGGAAGAATGTAACAACTCTCACCAAAACTATTATTTATTATTTTATTTTGCCCAATAGGAAACCCTAATTGAGACCCCCAAGTGATCCTTGTAACATCCCGAAAATACAAATCCTTAAATTTGCAATTAAGTTGCAAATAAATTAGTACAATAAACTAATTAATAATGGCACTAACCTAGTTAGTGTAACACTTATGAGTAGTTAAAGACATTAAAACAAAATAAAAGAAACTAGAGGGACCAAAGTGTCAAACTTGAAACTAGTTTTAAGTTAACATTTTAATAAAACACAAACTCAATAAAATTGAGTCTGTGGATCGACCAGAAGCCAGGGAGGGGCGACCAAGCTTCTCCAAAACCCTAACAAGCACAAATCTCATAAATTGAAGGTGATAATCTGGTCCAAATCAAAATCCGAACATAGATTAGTGATCCTCATCACAAGGGGGTTACAAGGTATGTAAAATTTGGTGTTAATTCTCTGTTTGAAATTATCATGAAATTGGGAAATCTGAAATTAGATGATGCATGTTTGTGATTTGGTTAGCTTAGTGATGAGATGGTGTCTAGAAGTAAAACCTAGACAACTACATGTGAAATCATGTCCAAATTCAGGAAATTCCATGAACACGTTGAATGTGGGTGATGGGTTTTACAAGATAATGATGAACACTAGGGTTTAGAATGATTATTCTAGTGTAATTTGATCATAGAAAGTGATTTCAGAAAAAGTATGATGTTTAGGGATAAACCCTAGATGATTTCTTGTCAAAATCTTGCATGATACTTGTAGGGTTCATAATCACCATTGTAGGTGATTAATAAGTCGTAGAAACTTGGTAAACACTAAGATCATGATTCTTGTTCTAGTGTAATCTGAGTTTTATGAGGTACTTTATGAAATTTTGAAGTTAAAACATGTGTAAATGTGACTAATTGAAGTTGATTTAGATGATTATTACAAGTCATGAACTTGGTTTTGATGATGTAAAAATCTGACCCGCTAGGTGTTTGTTAAAATGCCTAAGTGGGGATTAAAATGTTAAAAATCAGATGAAAACGCAGATTTGATTATTATAGAGAATGATGCGTTAATGATTATAAAAAGAGTTCTAAGATGATTGTGAATTGAACTCTTTAGGCAAAGAATCCGGATCGTCAAGCGGACAAGCCGGAGCGGATACGCGTTTGAAGAGTGTGCTCTAAAGGTACGCGACTTGTCGTCTCGTTACATTTACGTAGATAAGCCTAGTCGTAAATATGTCTAATGTTGTTATAGCGAAAATAGTTGCGTTTGGTAAGTCTAAGAAGTGATGGAATACACTCGACAAACCAAACGGGTCAAAAGAAATAGTTGAAATAGGTATGATGTCGAAATAGTGAAATTGAAACCCTTTGGTAAGTCTAAGAAGTGATGGAATTCACTCGACAAACCAAGCGGGTCAAAATAAATAGTTGGTTAAATATGTTTATTGATAATACCGCCTAATTAGTCATAATGGGATGTAAGTAAAGTGATGTAATTCACTAGATGAAGAATGTGTTAAAATAATGGTCGAAATGGTAATGTTTGGAGTGACTCGAACGTCACTCGTTAAATTGAGTTATAAAAACAGAAACCAAGGATTAGAAGGGATACGCTAAGGTCGACAAGCCCGGGAATGGGTAATTATGATTAGAAAGCAACGTCGACAAATTATGAAGGTATGTAACTTAACTCGGTACATTCGATATTTCGATAAACTAGCATATATGTAGTTGAATTGTAGAATAGAGGTCGAGTTGAAATAAAGTGATAATGATCGCTATGTTGAATAATAGATAAATAATCATTTAGATCCCGTGGGTAGTCATCAAAATGGAGGATTCCATAGATGAGCCAAACGGGTCGAATAATCAATTAAGACATGGATAATGTTCCGTGATATGATGGATGGATTCCTTGTTATTGGATAACTGGTTGATATATCAGAAGTACGAGAACCTAACATGTTAGCTGTTAGAATGGAAATCCAAGAATTTAGTTTTGACAAAACGAACAAGAAAATCAGGCAAATAATAGACTTCCAGAGTCTACCGTAATTTACGGTAGTACCGTAATTTACGGTGGAGACTAAAAGTTTACGGTGGGTTCCCCCTGAGTTACGGTGGAACCAAAACTTTCCAGGAGCCACCGTAACTTACGGTATCTACCGTAAGTTACGGTGGGGCTTTAAAATTTACGAAAAAGTTGTATTTTGTTGTTCACTCGAATCAGTTTTGAACGTAGTTTCGAACATGTATTATTTCTAAGTATTTTAATACTAATGTTTAATGTAAACATTTCAGTTTTTAGGTATTCAAGGTTTACGGATGACGGTCAAGCTAGCTTTTGAAGAACCGAACACAAACTTTTGAAGCTTCCGCATTGATAAATTCTGTCTAGATAATGTTGAAATGAATCAGTTTGCTAAATAACTTTAAATGCTTAAATTAGTTAGTAGTTAACAAATGTTTGTTACCCTAGATCTTTGTTTTTGGAACATATGTTTTAACCAAAATATCAATTATATATAAACTATCGTGAATTATTCCTAATTTCAAGTAGAAATTTTAAGGGTGTTACAAGTTGGTAATCAGAGCTTAAGGTTGTCAACAAAGTGTTCGGTTCAAGCTTGATCGATCGTTCGGTAAGAATTAATTGTTTTAGTAGACTTACTAGGAAAAAAAAAGGAAATTTGAATTGATATGCATGGGAAGTGCGTGTTTACACACTCAAACCCGGAAAAGTGCACTAAGCATAAATGGTTTAAGCAAGTGGTGAACTTGGCTAGATCAAAATGAATGACGCATATGTCATAAATGAAATGTTTAACAATTAGTGTAAACATTTCAATTTCAAGATGACGGAAAGATGGGAGGAGTGTATGAATACGCTCGAACCCGGGAAAATACACTAAGTAAGAAAGGTAAGGCAAGATATATACTTGACCAAACCGAAAAAAAAAAGAATAACACATTATTTATGATTGAGTGAGAGTGATATAAATTTCCGCATAATAAGATGGAAATGAATTAAATAATTATTGATAAATCGTGATGGATGTTTCAGTTAAAGAAATGTCCGGAGTAACCGGAGATGATTCGACATCTCAATTGACTGAACAAATGAAAGCTAAGATTTCCGAAGAGGTCGGAAAAGCTCTAGAAAATAGTCTATCACAGTATATTGATAGATTACAAACCACAATCGTGCCAGTGGTAAACGATATGATGACTGAATTAAAAGATAGCATACTACAAGAAATAGAAGAAAGGAGGGTGTTGGATATGAATCCAAGATCCGTAAAGAAGTCCAAGTTTAATAAAGCTCTCAAGAAGGGAGTTACAAAAAGTGTGTTACATCAGTGTAGATTTTGTGGAAAAATTCACAATGGCACATGTGGTAAGCCAAGACATAAAAAGTCTAAATGTCCAGAGAGGCTTGGAACCAAGGACACAACCGACACAAAGTCTGATGCCCAGAAATCAAGGACAAAGTTGTTTTATATAACAGCCACGGAGGCTAAAGCTGAACCTGATGTTGTTTCAGGTATACTCTTGTAAATTAAATTTCAGCATGAATTTTTAATTATTACGAGTGCAAATAAATCGTTTGTTTTATATCGATTTATTTAACATTCTACATTAATGTTAACGAAATTACCAAGGCTTTGAAAAATAGAAAGAGGAAATAATAAAAGTTCTATTGTTTATAAGAGGTGCTGAAATTGTATGTTGAGCATCGAGGTAAAAATAATCATGATAAATATTGCCTTGGGAAGGGGTGCGCGCACACTCGAACCCGAGAACGTAATGAAAGATAAGCGTCATAATAGGGAGGAGTGTAATAACACCCGAACCCTGGGAGTTTACAATAGTAATAGATGACAAGGACATGGTTATAGACTAAGCTAAACTAAATGAAACAGATAGAAACATCGTTTATGTCAACAAACGATGTGGATAAATTCCATACAATGATATGAAACAATAACATGAAATAAATCGATTCTGTTATTGTAACAATAGGTTAAAGTCAGAAATCAAGAGATTAAGATTTGGATAGGAATATCCTCGAAAAAGAAACTAAATGGACAATATGTATTAATTGTTGCTGTAAATAATGAAATACCAATAAATTTGGATTTAAAAGCTCGGGTATGGGTAGATACCCAAGTAACATGTTATTAATAAATTCTTCCTGAGGAAGAACGATAATCACCTTGATGAGGGTGAATATGTAAAAGATTTAGTAAGACAAACATTATGAAAGCGTTAGAATAAGAACGAGTAAACCCCAAAGGCCGAATAACAATAACAGTAGTTTACCAAATAAGGCTTGAGACATGGGCCTTCGGGACATTTGTAAAAGAAACAGACCTAAGGGTCGCTGATAAAGGAAAGGTGGTGTACGGATTAATTAAGTAAAGTACTTGATAATAAAAGTAAACGGAAGCCGGATAATGGGAGCATATTACATTAAGATAATAAGCCCAAGGGAAGGGATATGAATTAAGTAAATGAAAATATGAATCGACAATTTAGAATGTCAAGGCATAAGGATAAAGTTGACTGTCATAGGAGATGGAACTCACACGAACAAGTCAAACCAGACGAGTGAAAGAATAAAAGACTTGATTGAGTAAAAGCGGTGGGTTTTGCTTTTACGACCAAATAAAGCGAGAAACAAAGTTTTAAGGAATGACAGAAGGGTTGCTATGAAAATAATATCGATAAAATACTCAATTAATAGGTATGTTTTCAGATAAATGCGTAACCAATAGTCAAGAACGCGAATTAAAAGTCAAGAGACTCGGATTAAGAGTGATGACTGAGAAAACAATAAAATTTTGCAAAAACATAAATTTCGATAGTTATGTTCAACTACTTGAATGTTGGGCGGATTGAATAAAGTATAGTAGTTGATATCCCCAGTAAGCGCAACCTGGATAATGAAAGCGTAAAATATTACTGAATCTATGGGATAGGTCATAAAAGAGTATAAAAGGGAAAATGCAAACCAATGAAACCGGAGTGTTAAAATATATCTATACTACTTTATAAAGCATATAGGAAGGATAGAATGGTCATTTGCCACTTTACAAGTCTTTGAAGCCCATTGTACAAACCTGTTAAGCACAAAGTGTTGAAAACTTCTTTTCAACACAAGCTGAACCTATTGGGCGGGATATCTAATTTGTGGGCGGTATTTCAAATTTCAAACACGCCTCTAATCTACACGCCATTGTCAACCCATTGTCAGATCTATCTTTTCTTCATCAAATCTACACGCCTCTCTCTCTCTCCTTTTCTCTTGCTTTTTCCTCTTTTATACTAAATCTCAGAGTTGATGTTGGAGCTGTTAAAGAGTGATGTCAAAATTGATGAGGTTTTGGTTCAAATTCATGACTGCGTGCTTGATTTCAGGCAATCTAGGGTTTTGTAAGTGGAGATTCCGGCGATATAGGGCTTAAACAAGCTTTATCTGGTGGCTTGGTAAGAACCGATACCTGTAGAATCATTTCTTTCTTCTGATTTAATGAATATATCTGGCTCTAATATGGCAAGTTATGATGTTTGACGGTAGTTGCTATTTGTTTTTCAGATGTCGAAGGCACCAAACTTTTCTTTATAGCTTTTTACTGTCATTTTTGCTTATGAGGTGCGTTTTTTTGAAGATTTAGGGTTTCGGTTATCTGTTTTGATACCCTTTTATCCTAAATTTCATGTTTCAAGCATCAATTTGTATTATAAATTTGACTGTAATTGCATATTTTGATGTTGTACACGCAGATTTAGAAAATAGAAGAGGAACTTGACCCGATTGAAATCGCATATTTTGATGTTCTATGATTCTTTTTCATCTTCGATTGGGGTTATTTGACGGGGTCTCAGGTTTGTAAATCAGTGCTTTATTTTATTAGCTTTTTTTTTGCTCTTTGTATAATAATAGACTATTTAGCTGGTGATTCAAAACAAATCTTGATATTTTGTTGATGTGTAATTAAGGTTTGGTTCATGATCTGTTGTTTCTTGAACATTTAACAGAGGTTGGGCTGGGATGTGGCTCATCTAACGCCAAGGGGTATGGTTCTTGTTTATTTTATTTTTATATGTGGATAATTATCCCTGCTTTTGTTTTTACAATCTTCAGATCTTGAGGAAATTGAAAAACAAAAATCAACAATTCAGTTAATAATGGGTTCGGTGGGTACAGAAAACATAACCGATATAACTGGTTTGGGTTATTTATAACGGGTTAACCGACCACTGGTTAAAAAACCCAGTGGTTAATGTTTGACTAAAAAGTTTAATGTTTGACTAAAAAGTTCTATGTAAATGTCTTGAATGGTCTCAAACGAAAAAATTTAAGGAACTTTTTAAACCATAATCATTTACAAATGTAATCATCTCAGGTTACGTTTTATTTTTAGATTCTCAAAAGTTTGTTAACTTGATTTTACATTTTTTGAAAAAAAAAACAATGAGATTGTTTGCAGCTGACCACATATGGCTTGTTGTGCTAAAACGTCTTGCAGTTGGTACAAATGTTGGTGAAATACGCATCTGGGAGGTTGGGTCTCGAGAAAGGATGGTACATAAACCCTTCAAGGTTTGGGATTTATCTGCTTGCTCAATGCCTTTCTAGGTAAAGTTCCTTTTCCAATTTTGTGTTCATTGATGCATGTAAGTGATGAATTTTCAATGGTTGTGATTCAAGCAAACAATTTGTTAGAAGATCAGCCAGGTTGAATCAGGACCGTTGAGTTCGATGAATTCAGGTCCGTACGGAACGTTCATCGGCGTCTATGGCGGACATGGTGGACCGGAGACGTCAAGATTCGTTAACGAGAATCTGTTCGCTAATCTCAAGAGTAAGTTCGGTTAAACGGTTTCAAGAATTCGATTCGATTGTGTAAGTGTGAAACTTTATAAAGTATTTGTTTATTTTGGTTCAAGAAAAAGGTGGACGAATTAAACAACAGTCTTTCGAAGCATATGGAATAGTAAGTCTCAAATATTAACCGTTTCTCGACACATTTAAAACATTCAAATTTAACATTATTCTTTTTTTAAATTTTTGCAGGATTAAGAAAGATTTAGTGGACCCCGAAAAACTTCAAGCCACACTCGCCGATGAATCTTTCTCTAACGGTTCCGATCTCAAAAAGTCGCTAGAAACAACATCTGATCTCAAAGTATCAAAGGACAATTTGCACAAAGTATCAAAGGACAATTTGCACAACAATGCAATGAGCTATTCAATTTTTTTACTGATATATACAACATACTTTCTTTTTTACCATTTCATGCAACATTCCGTTTCTTAGCAAAGTATGCAACTTGTTGCACTGAATTTGGTACTGCTTTTATGCATGTGATGATAATGATGACGATGACATCAATTTTCGATCCTATTTTAATTGAAGTTTTTATGTTTTTAGGGTTTTGACCATTCATGGATCCGATGATCCAATTGTTCGAGTTGAAGAGGCGCTAGAGTTTGCAAAAGTCATACAAAACCACAAGTTACACATCATTGAAGGTGCGGACCTCAGATTCCCCAAGCATCAACATGAGTTAATTTCCAATGTTTTGTCTTTCATAAAATAACCTCTAAATCACCACCAAGATGATTCACTGTAAAGGGTACTCAACTCAAGTAGATCAATTTCAGATTTTGGGTCAATATAATAGCTGGATTCACTTTCATATTGAAGATTCAAAATACTGAATCTATATCATATAGTAAGAAAAATGAATTTTGATGGTCAATGTAAATTATATATAATATAAAAAGTGGTGGCCGGTATCTACAATAACCGGCCACCACTTTTTTTTCATACATATGTGTGTGTTTCCACCTCCACAGCCATGTTATCTTATTACGTCCAGAGTTGTGGCGTGGTAGCATCGACATATGCATGTTGAGCGTTATTGGAATGATAAGTATAACCTTTGTCCACGTTTCCAAACACTTACATTAAGAATGCATTTCAGTCGTTAACCTGATTTAGTTTGGTGAGGATTTTAAGACCTGTAAGTTTTTTTTTTGATTTTGTTAACAGACTAGCGTCTGAATAGAGCTATGGGGCCGTGAGGTGATGCTTCAAGCTGGTGCCGTTACCGTGGAAGGTTGTGGGACAAGCAGTTTACTGGTATGACCAATGTGCCCAAAAAGAAATAGATGAACTTTAACTTTTAATGGCAAAAGTTGTGATTTTATAAACTTCGTTTTGACCTAAATCCCTTTTCCATACAAAAACCAAAAAGTTTGCCATGTATATACACTTAAGTTAAATGCTTTTTGTAAAGCTTAAAAACATTCATTTCAAATCTGAAGTTGCGTCTTTCTAACTATTGTTGTCTGTGTCATTTTGGGGATATGGTTGAAATGTTTTGGGATCGTTATAACAGGTGGAAGCATCAGAAAAGGCATTACATGATTTACTGGTGTTTAATGTTTCGTCGCTTCGCTATGGTGATGTCTTCGGATCTTGGTTTGCTATCCGTGTTGAAGTCTAAAGCTACCTCGAGCTGGATACATCACTTGAAGAAACAAGACTACCAAGATGACCGTTACACCCCTAAATGGCTTAAAATCTCTGGTCTGTGTTGATACATCAGTAACTTCTTCAAGTTTGCTGCTATATTGGGGATCTGCAGATTAACAAGAGTTACAATATTCAATACGGGCAATGTCAAATCGGTCTCCTTATTCAGGTTGCTTCTTTTCGATTGGCCTGGTTGTTTGGTATTGCTGAGATTGGGTTCCGGGTTTGTTGGTTTGGGTTTAGGAATCTGAATGTTGCCGCTGAGTTTTGGTTCCGAATTTGTAATCTCTGAGGTTTATGTTGCCACCATCCAAGATAAGCTTCATCCGCTTTAGCGCTTTATCTTATTTTCTTTTATCAATTTGTGCAGCCTTTGCCACCAAATTAGGTGTGGATTTGGTCAGAAGGGCGTTACCACTTGCTCACCAGATGATGACCCAAGGAGGGAGGGCGTATTACCACTTGCTGAGAGTATATTGCAACTAACTTTAGAAATTTGACTTTTTGGGGTTACTTATAGTATGCAAGATGTAAATTGAGTTATAAAATGTAAAATTTTATTTTATGCAATGTATTCATAGCTTAACTTGAACATACTTTGACTTTTTGTACTTTAAGACATGGCTTGGGTTACATTTTCTTATTTGTGTGTTTTTTTATTATTTAATTAAGATCTGTAAGGCTCATGGCATAGATAGACTACATCAATGCTACGAATAAGAAAACTATTGGCATAGATAGACTACGCCTATGCGACGAATTAGAAAATAACAAACGTACAATATAATATATCCCGAGATAATTGGTGGCTCAAAACCGAACCGTCCAGTACATAGCCGAAACTCACCAACCTAAGTGATGTGTTTCCCGTCACTGATATTTTCTTAATAGCATGTTTGTTATTTTTTAAAAGCCTGTAGGGCTCATGGTATACGCCACACACGGATGCTACAAATAAGAAACTTAACAAACGTATAATACAATGTATCACCAGAAAATTGAAAAAATCACAGTAAACAAAAACCGCGTTGTAAATTGTCGTCCTGCCGCATCGCGCGGGTATACGTCTAGTATATATATATATGTGTGTGTGTGTGTGTGTGTGTGTATATATCAAGATCAAGAACCCGGGTAACGGGTTGAAAGGAAATAGAGGCATAAACCACATAACGGCATGAATAAAATAAACCGACACGAAGGACACATAAGAAGTCATAGAGTCGGAAAGATAATCCGAAAGAAAATGAGTGTAGCCTTAGACTAAGGTCAAGGTAAAACTAAACATGGCGTGATGTGATCACGGACACAAAAGTAATATAGAATGTAATCACGTTATAGTGTAAATGACTAGATATGGAAGTATAAACACGCAAAAGGGCCGATGATGGCAATATTGCATACCCGAATGACGAGGTATGAGGTAAAATGGTGACCAATTAGTTTAGGCAATAAAACAAGTTGTAGCCTAAATAACACTATGACCTAGGTAGAGCGCTTGTTAATATAAAACTAGCGTAAAGTAAGTATGACTTACACTAGTCTTATATTTTAGAATATTCTCTATCGTATTAGTTACGAATAAGATAAATACATAGTTGAGGTATGATGTTTCGGCTTGTAGACGTACGGAACAAGATAGTTGAGCATGACAAGAAACCATGTGGAGGGTTTAAAAGGAGTTAAATCGGTAATTCGATCATTTTATGACAAATGGAAAAATGAACTTTTAAATGATTACCTTATTGGGTAAACCGAATGTTTTAAAAGAGGGTCGGGCGTTTCGAAAAGCATAATGACTTTTCAAACAAGATCATAACTCAAAAGAAGAATTATGGGTCAAACATGCTCTCAAAAGACCTTGTAGTAATTGAAGGACTAAAAAGGACCAAAACGCCCTTGTTAGCTAATTCAAACAAACAACCTTTAAAGGTTGTTTGGAAACGAGTTTTATGATAGATAAATACTTAGAATAAGTATAGAAGCTAAAAGAGGTATTATATTAGTCAAATCGCACTATTTGAGTTTTTGCCGTAAAATAATGATTCGAGAGGTAAAATTTGGTTTATATAGACCACCACATTAAACCCACCGTAAATACAGTTGTGGTGGGAGATTATAGGATAAGAAATGTGGTGATAGAATGCTAGAAGCAATTGCGAAACAAACAAATTGATCAAGTCAAGATCAAGTAGGAGCATAGGAAAGGTTCAGACTCTACGTGGGAGTCTGAAGAGGAGATGCGACGTCTCTACCCCACACTATTCGGTACGTAATTTGGTTTCGGGGACGAAACCCTTTTTAAGGGGGATGGACTTGTAACATCCCGAAAATACAAATCCTTAAATTTGCAATTAAGTTGCAAATAAATTAGTACAATAAACTAATTAATAATGGCACTAACCTAGTTAGTGTAACACTTATGAGTAGTTAAAGACATTAAAACAAAATAAAAGAAACTAGAGGGACCAAAGTGTCAAACTTGAAACTAGTTTTAAGTTAACATTTTAATAAAACACAAACTCAATAAAATTGAGTCTGTGGATCGACCAGAAGCCAGGGAGGGGCGACCAAGCTTCTCCAAAACCCTAACAATCACAAATCTCATAAATTGAAGGTGATAATCTGGTCCAAATCAAAATCCGAACATAGATTAGTGATCCTCATCACAAGGGGGTTACAAGGTATGTAAAATTTGGTGTTAATTCTCTGTTTGAAATTCTCATGAAATTGGGAAATCTGAAATTAGATGATGCATGTTTGTGATTTGGTTAGCTTAGTGATGAGATGGTGTCTAGAAGTAAAACCTAGACAACTACATGTGAAATCATGTCCAAATTCAGGAAATTCCATGAACACGTTGAATGTGGGTGATGGGTTTTACAAGATAATGATGAACACTAGGGTTTAGAATGACTATTCTAGTGTAATTTGATCATAGAAAGTGATTTCAGAAAAAGTATGATGTTTAGGGATAAACCCTAGATGATTTCTTGTCAAAATCTTGCATGATACTTGTAGGGTTCATAATCACCATTGTAGGTGATTAATAAGTCGTAGAAACTTGGTAAACACTAAGATCATGATTCTTGTTCTAGTGTAATCTGAGTTTTATGAGGTACTTTCTGAAATTTTGAAGTTAAAACATGTGTAAATGTGACTAATTGAAGTTGATTTAGATGATTATTACAAGTCATGAACTTGGTTTTGATGATGTAAAAATCTGACCCGCTAGGTGTTTGTTAAAATGCCTAAGTGGGGATTAAAATGTTAAAAATCAGATGAAAACGCAGATTTGATTATTATAGAGAATGATGCGTTAATGATTATGAAAAGAGTTCTAAGATGATTGTGAATTGAACTCTTTAGGCAAAGAATCCGGATCGTCAAACGGACAAGCCGGGGCGGATACGCGTTTGAAGAGTGTGCTCTAAAGGTACGCGACTTGTCGTCTCGTTACATTTACGTAGATAAGCCTAGTCGTAAATATGTCTAATGTTATTATAGCGAAAATAGTTGCGTTTGGTAAGTCTAAGAAGTGATGGAATACACTCGACAAACCAAACGGGTCAAAAGAAATAGTTGAAATAGGTATGATGTCGAAATAGTGAAATTGAAACCCTTTGGTAAGTCTAAGAAGTGATGGAATTCACTCGACAAACCAAGCGGGTCAAAATAAATAGTTGGTTAAATATGTTTATTGATAATACCGCCTAATTAGTCATAATGGGATGTAAGTAAAGTGATGTAATTCACTAGATGAAGAATGTGTTAAAATAATGGTCGAAATGGTAATGTTTGGAGTGACTCGAACGTCACTCGTTAAATTGAGTTATAAAAACAGAAACCGAGGATTAGAAGGGATACGCTAAGGTCGACAAGCCCGGGAATGGGTAATTATGATTAGAAAGCAACGTCGACAAATTATGAAGGTATGTAACTTAACTCGGTACATTCGATATTTCGATAAACTAGCATATATGTAGTTGAATTGTAGAATAGAGGTCGAGTTGAAATAAAGTGATAATGATCGCTATGTTGAATAATAGATAAATAATCATTTAGATCCCGTGGGTAGTCATCAAAATGGAGGATTCCATAGATGAGCCAAACGGGTCGAATAATCAATTAAGACATGGATAATGTTCCGTGATATGATGGATGGATTCCTTGTTATTGGATAACTGGTTGATATATCAGAAGTACGAGAACCTAACATGTTAGCTGTTAGAATGGAAATCCAAGAATTTAGTTTTGACAAAACGAACAAGAAAATCAGGCAAATAATAGACTTCCAGAGTCTACCGTAATTTACGGTAGTACCGTAATTTACGGTGGAGACTAAAAGTTTACGGTGGGTTCCCCCTGAGTTACGGTGGAACCAAAACTTTCCAGGAGCCACCGTAACTTACGGTATCTACCGTAAGTTACGGTGGGGCTTTAAAATTTACGAAAAAGTTGTATTTTGTTGTTCACTCGAATCAGTTTTGAACGTAGTTTCGAACATGTATTATTTCTAAGTATTTTAATACTAATGTTTAATGTAAACATTTCAGTTTTTAGGTATTCAAGGTTTACGGATGACGGTCAAGCTAGCTTTTGAAGAACCGAACACAAACTTTTGAAGCTTCCGCATTGATAAATTCTGTCTAGATAATGTTGAAATGAATCAGTTTGCTAAATAACTTTAAATGCTTAAATTAGTTAGTAGTTAACAAATGTTTGTTACCCTAGATCTTTGTTTTTGGAACATATGTTTTAACCAAAATATCAATTATATATAAACTATCGTGAATTATTCCTAATTTCAAGTAGAAATTTTAAGGGTGTTACAAGTTGGTAATCAGAGCTTAAGGTTGTCAACAAAGTGTTCGGTTCAAGCTTGATCGATCGTTCGGTAAGAATTAATTGTTTTAGTAGACTTACTAGGAAAAAAAAAGGAAATTTGAATTGATATGCACGGGAAGTGCGTGTTTACACACTCAAACCCGGAAAAGTGCACTAAGCATAAATGGTTTAAGCAAGTGGTGAACTTGGCTAGATCAAAATGAATGACGCATATGTCATAAATGAAATGTTTAACAATTAGTGTAAACATTTCAATTTCAAGATGACGGAAAGATGGGAGGAGTGTATGAATACGCTCGAACCCGGGAAAATACACTAAGTAAGAAAGGTAAGGCAAGATATATACTTGACCAAACCGAAAAAAAAAAGAATAACACATTATTTATGATTGAGTGAGAGTGATATAAATTTCCGCATAATAAGATGGAAATGAATTAAATAATTATTGATAAATCGTGATGGATGTTTCAGTTAAAGAAATGTCCGGAGTAACCGGAGATGATTCGACATCTCAATTGACTGAACAAATGAAAGCTAAGATTTCCGAAGAGGTCGGAAAAGCTCTAGAAAATAGTCTATCACAGTATATTGATAGATTACAAACCACAATCGTGCCAGTGGTAAACGATATGATGACTGAATTAAAAGATAGCATACTACAAGAAATAGAAGAAAGGAGGGTGTTGGATATGAATCCAAGATCCGTAAAGAAGTCCAAGTTTAATAAAGCTCTCAAGAAGGGAGTTACAAAAAGTGTGTTACATCAGTGTAGATTTTGTGGAAAAATTCACAATGGCACATGTGGTAAGCCAAGACATAAAAAGTCTAAATGTCCAGAGAGGCTTGGAACCAAGGACACAACCGACACAAAGTCTGATGCCCAGAAATCAAGGACAAAGTTGTTTTATATAACAGCCACGGAGGCTAAAGCTGAACCTGATGTTGTTTCAGGTATACTCTTGTAAATTAAATTTCAGCATGAATTTTTAATTATTACGAGTGCAAATAAATCGTTTGTTTTATATCGATTTATTTAACATTCTACATTAATGTTAACGAAATTACCAAGGCTTTGAAAAATAGAAAGAGGAAATAATAAAAGTTCTATTGTTTATAAGAGGTGCTGAAATTGTATGTTGAGCATCGAGGTAAAAATAATCATGATAAATATTGCCTTGGGAAGGGGTGCGCGCACACTCGAACCCGAGAACGTAATGAAAGATAAGCGTCATAATAGGGAGGAGTGTAATAACACCCGAACCCTGGGAGTTTACAATAGTAATAGATGACAAGGACATGGTTATAGACTAAGCTAAACTAAATGAAACAGATAGAAACATCGTTTATGTCAACAAACGATGTGGATAAATTCCATACAATGATATGAAACAATAACATGAAATAAATCGATTCTGTTATTGTAACAATAGGTTAAAGTCAGAAATCAAGAGATTAAGATTTGGATAGGAATATCCTCGAAAAAGAAACTAAATGGACAATATGTATTAATTGTTGCTGTAAATAATGAAATACCAATAAATTTGGATTTAAAAGCTCGGGTATGGGTAGATACCCAAGTAACATGTTATTAATAAATTCTTCCTGAGGAAGAACGATAATCACCTTGATGAGGGTGAATATGTAAAAGATTTAGTAAGACAAACATTATGAAAGCGTTAGAATAAGAACGAGTAAACCCCAAAGGCCGAATAACAATAACAGTAGTTTACCAAATAAGGCTTGAGACATGGGCCTTCGGGACATTTGTAAAAGAAACAGACCTAAGGGTCGCTGATAAAGGAAAGGTGGTGTACGGATTAATTAAGTAAAGTACTTGATAATAAAAGTAAACGGAAGCCGGATAATGGGAGCATATTACATTAAGATAATAAGCCCAAGGGAAGGGATATGAATTAAGTAAATGAAAATATGAATCGACAATTTAGAATGTCAAGGCATAAGGATAAAGTTGACTGTCATAGGAGATGGAACTCACACGAACAAGTCAAACCAGACGAGTGAAAGAATAAAAGACTTGATTGAGTAAAAGCGGTGGGTTTTGCTGTTACGACCAAATAAAGCGAGAAACAAAGTTTTAAGGAATGACAGAAGGGTTGCTATGAAAATAATATCGATAAAATACTCAATTAATAGGTATGTTTTCAGATAAATGCGTAACCAATAGTCAAGAACGCGAATTAAAAGTCAAGAGACTCGGATTAAGAGTGATGACTGAGAAAACAATAAAATTTTGCAAAAACATAAATTTCGATAGTTATGTTCAACTACTTGAATGTTGGGCGGATTGAATAAAGTATAGTAGTTGATATCCCCAGTAAGCGCAACCTGGATAATGAAAGCGTAAAATATTACTGAATCTATGGGATAGGTCATAAAAGAGTATAAAAGGGAAAATGCAAACCAATGAAACCGGAGTGTTAAAATATATCTATACTACTTTATAAAGCATATAGGAAGGATAGAATGGTCATTTGCCACTTTACAAGTCTTTGAAGCCCATTGTACAAACCTGTTAAGCACAAAGTGTTGAAAACTTCTTTTCAACACAAGCTGAACCTATTGGGCGGGATATCTAATTTGTGGGCGGTATTTCAAATTTCAAACACGCCTCTAATCTACACGCCATTGTCAGATCTATCTTTTCTTCATCAAATCTACACGCCTCTCTCTCTCTCCTTTTCTCTTGCTTTTTCCTCTTTTATACTAAATCTCAGAGTTGATGTTGGAGCTGTTAAAGAGTGATGTCAAAATTGATGAGGTTTTGGTTCAAATTCATGACTGCGTGCTTGATTTCAGGCAATCTAGGGTTTTGTAAGTGGAGATTCCGGCGATATAGGGCTTAAACAAGCTTTATCTGGTGGCTTGGTAAGAACCGATACCTGTAGAATCATTTCTTTCTTCTGATTTAATGAATATATCTGGCTCTAATATGGCAAGTTATGATGTTTGACGGTAGTTGCTATTTGTTTTTCAGATGTCGAAGGCACCAAACTTTTCTTTATAGCTTTTTACTGTCATTTTTGCTTATGAGGTGCGTTTTTTTGAAGATTTAGGGTTTCGGTTATCTGTTTTGATACCCTTTTATCCTAAATTTCATGTTTCAAGCATCAATTTGTATTATAAATTTGACTGTAATTGCATATTTTGATGTTGTACACGCAGATTTAGATAATAGAAGAGGAACTTGACCCGATTGAAATCGCATATTTTGATGTTCTATGATTCTTTTTCATCTTCGATTGGGGTTATTTGACGGGGTCTCAGGTTTGTAAATCAGTGCTTTATTTTATTAGCTTTTTTTTTGCTCTTTGTATAATAATAGACTATTTAGCTGGTGATTCAAAACAAATCTTGATATTTTGTTGATGTGTAATTAAGGTTTGGTTCATGATCTGTTGTTTCTTGAACATTTAACAGAGGTTGGGCTGGGATGTGGCTCATCTAACGCCAAGGGGTATGGTTCTTGTTTATTTTATTTTTATATGTGGATAATTATCCCTGCTTTTGTTTTTACAATCTTCAGATCTTGAGGAAATTGAAAAACAAAAATCAACAATTCAGTTAATAATGGGTTCGGTGGGTACAGAAAACATAACCGATATAACTGGTTTGGGTTATTTATAACGGGTTAACCGACCACTGGTTAAAAAACCCAGTGGTTAATGTTTGACTAAAAAGTTTAATGTTTGACTAAAAAGTTCTATGTAAATGTCTTGAATGGTCTCAAACGAAAAAATTTAAGGAACTTTTTAAACCATAATCATTTACAAATGTAATCATCTCAGGTTACGTTTTATTTTTAGATTCTCAAAAGTTTGTTAACTTGATTTTACATTTTTTGAAAAAAAAAAACAATGAGATTGTTTGCAGCTGACCACATATGGCTTGTTGTGCTAAAACGTCTTGCAGTTGGTACAAATGTTGGTGAAATACGCATCTGGGAGGTTGGGTCTCGAGAAAGGATGGTACATAAACCCTTCAAGGTTTGGGATTTATCTGCTTGCTCAATGCCTTTCTAGGTAAAGTTCCTTTTCCAATTTTGTGTTCATTGATGCATGTAAGTGATGAATTTTCAATGGTTGTGATTCAAGCAAACAATTTGTTAGAAGATCAGCCAGGTTGAATCAGGACCGTTGAGTTCGATGAATTCAGGTCCGTACGGAACGTTCATCGGCGTCTATGGCGGACATGGTGGACCGGAGACGTCAAGATTCGTTAACGAGAATCTGTTCGCTAATCTCAAGAGTAAGTTCGGTTAAACGGTTTCAAGAATTCGATTCGATTGTGTAAGTGTGAAACTTTATAAAGTATTTGTTTATTTTGGTTCAAGAAAAAGGTGGACGAATTAAA
Source organism: Helianthus tuberosus (assembly GCA_030545235.1). Taxonomy (NCBI): domain Eukaryota; kingdom Viridiplantae; phylum Streptophyta; class Magnoliopsida; order Asterales; family Asteraceae; genus Helianthus; species Helianthus tuberosus. The sequence continues at coordinate 128,949,167 of CM060420.1, read as the reverse complement.
CAACAGTCTTTCGAAGCATATGGAATAGTAAGTCTCAAATATTAACCGTTTCTCGACACATTTAAAACATTCAAATTTAACATTATTCTTTTTTTTAAATTTTTGCAGGATTAAGAAAGATTTAGTGGACCCCGAAAAACTTCAAGCCACACTCGCCGATGAATCTTTCTCTAACGGTTCCGATCTCAAAAAGTCGCTAGAAACAACATCTGATCTCAAAGTATCAAAGGACAATTTGCACAAAGTATCAAAGGACAATTTGCACAACAATGCAATGAGCTATTCAATTTTTTTACTGATATATACAACATACTTTCTTTTTTACCATTTCATGCAACATTCCGTTTCTTAGCAAAGTATGCAACTTGTTGCACTGAATTTGGTACTGCTTTTATGCATGTGATGATAATGATGACGATGACATCAATTTTCGATCCTATTTTAATTGAAGTTTTTATGTTTTTAGGGTTTTGACCATTCATGGATCCGATGATCCAATTGTTCGAGTTGAAGAGGCGCTAGAGTTTGCAAAAGTCATACAAAACCACAAGTTACACATCATTGAAGGTGCGGACCTCAGATTCCCCAAGCATCAACATGAGTTAATTTCCAATGTTTTGTCTTTCATAAAATAACCTCTAAATCACCACCAAGATGATTCACTGTAAAGGGTACTTAACTCAAGTAGATCAATTTCAGATTTTGGGTCAATATAATAGCTGGATTCACTTTCATATTGAAGATTCAAAATACTGAATCTATATCATATAGTAAGAAAAATGAATTTTGATGGTCAATGTAAATTATATATAATATAAAAAGTGGTGGCCGGTATCTACAATAACCGGCCACCACTTTTTTTTCATACATATGTGTGTGTTTCCACCTCCACAGCCATGTTATCTTATTACGTCCAGAGTTGTGGCGTGGTAGCATCGACATATGCATGTTGAGCGTTATTGGAATGATAAGTATAACCTTTGTCCACGTTTCCAAACACTTACATTAAGAATGCATTTCAGTCGTTAACCTGATTTAGTTTGGTGAGGATTTTAAGACCTGTAAGTTTTTTTTTTGATTTTGTTAACAGACTAGCGTCTGAATAGAGCTATGGGGCCGTGAGGTGATGCTTCAAGCTGGTGCCGTTACCGTGGAAGGTTGTGGGACAAGCAGTTTACTGGTATGACCAATGTGCCCAAAAAGAAATAGATGAACTTTAACTTTTAATGGCAAAAGTTGTGATTTTATAAACTTCGTTTTGACCTAAATCCCTTTTCCATACAAAAACCAAAAAGTTTGCCATGTATATACACTTAAGTTAAATGCTTTTTGTAAAGCTTAAAAACATTCATTTCAAATCTGAAGTTGCGTCTTTCTAACTATTGTTGTCTGTGTCATTTTGGGGATATGGTTGAAATGTTTTGGGATCGTTATAACAGGTGGAAGCATCAGAAAAGGCATTACATGATTTACTGGTGTTTAATGTTTCGTCGCTTCGCTATGGTGATGTCTTCGGATCTTGGTTTGCTATCCGTGTTGAAGTCTAAAGCTACCTAGAGCTGGATACATCACTTGAAGAAACAAGACTACCAAGATGACCGTTACACCCCTAAATGGCTTAAAATCTCTGGTCTGTGTTGATACATCAGTAACTTCTTCAAGTTTGCTGCTATATTGGGGATCTGCAGATTAACAAGAGTTACAATATTCAATACGGGCAATGTCAAATCGGTCTCCTTATTCAGGTTGCTTCTTTTCGATTGGCCTGGTTGTTTGGCATTGCTGAGATTGGGTTCCGGGTTTGTTGGTTTGGGTTTAGGAATCTGAATGTTGCCGCTGAGTTTTGGTTCCGAATTTGTAATCTCTGAGGTTTATGTTGCCACCATCCAAGATAAGCTTCATCCGCTTTAGCGCTTTATCTTATTTTCTTTTATCAATTTGTGCAGCCTTTGCCACCAAATTAGGTGTGGATTTGGTCAGAAGGGCGTTACCACTTGCTCACCAGATGATGACCCAAGGAGGGAGGGCGTATTACCACTTGCTGAGAGTATATTGCAACTAACTTTAGAAATTTGACTTTTTGGTTGACACTTTTTGGGGTTACTTATAGTATGCAAGATGTAAATTGAGTTATAAAATGTAAAATTTTATTTTATGCAATGTATTCATAGCTTAACTTGAACATACTTTGACTTTTTGTACTTTAAGACATGGCTTGGGTTACATTTTCTTATTTGTGTGTTTTTTTATTATTTAATTAAGATCTGTAAGGCTCATGGCATAGATAGACTACATCAATGCTACGAATAAGAAAACTATTGGCATAGATAGACTACGCCTATGCGACGAATTAGAAAATAACAAACGTACAATATAATATATCCCGAGATAATTGGTGGCTCAAAACCGAACCGTCCAGTACATAGCCGAAACTCACCAACCTAAGTGATGTGTTTCCCGTCACTGATATTTTCTTAATAGCATGTTTGTTATTTTTTAAAAGCCTGTAGGGCTCATGGTATACGCCACACACGGATGCTACAAATAAGAAACTTAACAAACGTATAATACAATGTATCACCAGAAAATTGAAAAAATCACAGTAAACAAAAACCGCGTTGTAAATTGTCGTCCTGCCGCATCGCGCGGGTATACGTCTAGTATATATATATATATATATGTGTGTGTGTGTGTGTGTGTGTGTATATATCAAGATCAAGAACCCGGGTAACGGGTTGAAAGGAAATAGAGGCATAAACCACATAACGGCATGAATAAAATAAACCGACACGAAGGACACATAAGAAGTCATAGAGTCGGAAAGATAATCCGAAAGAAAATGAGTGTAGCCTTAGACTAAGGTCAAGGTAAAACTAAACATGGCGTGATGTGATCACGGACACAAAAGTAATATAGAATGTAATCACGTTATAGTGTAAATGACTAGATATGGAAGTATAAACACGCAAAAGGGCCGATGATGGCAATATTGCATACCCGAATGACGAGGTATGAGGTAAAATGGTGACCAATTAGTTTAGGCAATAAAACAAGTTGTAGCCTAAATAACACTATGACCTAGGTAGAGCGCTTGTTAATATAAAACTAGCGTAAAGTAAGTATGACTTACACTAGTCTTATATTTTAGAATATTCTCTATCGTATTAGTTACGAATAAGATAAATACATAGTTGAGGTATGATGTTTCGGCTTGTAGACGTACGGAACAAGATAGTTGAGCATGACAAGAAACCATGTGGAGGGTTTAAAAGGAGTTAAATCGGTAATTCGATCATTTTATGACAAATGGAAAAATGAACTTTTAAATGATTACCTTATTGGGTAAACCGAATGTTTTAAAAGAGGGTCGGGCGTTTCGAAAAGCATAATGACTTTTCAAACAAGATCATAACTCAAAAGAAGAATTATGGGTCAAACATGCTCTCAAAAGACCTTGTAGTAATTGAAGGACTAAAAAGGACCAAAACGCCCTTGTTAGCTAATTCAAACAAACAACCTTTAAAGGTTGTTTGGAAACGAGTTTTATGATAGATAAATACTTAGAATAAGTATAGAAGCTAAAAGAGGTATTATATTAGTCAAATCGCACTATTTGAGTTTTTGCCGTAAAATAATGATTCGAGAGGTAAAATTTGGTTTATATAGACCACCACATTAAACCCACCGTAAATACAGTTGTGGTGGGAGATTATAGGATAAGAAATGTGGTGATAGAATGCTAGAAGCAATTGCGAAACAAACAAATTGATCAAGTCAAGATCAAGTAGGAGCATAGGAAAGGTTCAGACTCTACGTGGGAGTCTGAAGAGGAGATGCGACGTCTCTACCCCACACTATTCGGTACGTAATTTGGTTTCGGGGACGAAACCCTTTTTAAGGGGGATGGACTTGTAACATCCCGAAAATACAAATCCTTAAATTTGCAATTAAGTTGCAAATAAATTAGTACAATAAACTAATTAATAATGGCACTAACCTAGTTAGTGTAACACTTATGAGTAGTTAAAGACATTAAAACAAAATAAAAGAAACTAGAGGGACCAAAGTGTCAAACTTGAAACTAGTTTTAAGTTAACATTTTAATAAAACACAAACTCAATAAAATTGAGTCTGTGGATCGACCAGAAGCCAGGGAGGGGCGACCAAGCTTCTCCAAAACCCTAACAATCACAAATCTCATAAATTGAAGGTGATAATCTGGTCCAAATCAAAATCCGAACATAGATTAGTGATCCTCATCACAAGGGGGTTACAAGGTATGTAAAATTTGGTGTTAATTCTCTGTTTGAAATTCTCATGAAATTGGGAAATCTGAAATTAGATGATGCATGTTTGTGATTTGGTTAGCTTAGTGATGAGATGGTGTCTAGAAGTAAAACCTAGACAACTACATGTGAAATCATGTCCAAATTCAGGAAATTCCATGAACACGTTGAATGTGGGTGATGGGTTTTACAAGATAATGATGAACACTAGGGTTTAGAATGACTATTCTAGTGTAATTTGATCATAGAAAGTGATTTCAGAAAAAGTATGATGTTTAGGGATAAACCCTAGATGATTTCTTGTCAAAATCTTGCATGATACTTGTAGGGTTCATAATCACCATTGTAGGTGATTAATAAGTCGTAGAAACTTGGTAAACACTAAGATCATGATTCTTGTTCTAGTGTAATCTGAGTTTTATGAGGTACTTTCTGAAATTTTGAAGTTAAAACATGTGTAAATGTGACTAATTGAAGTTGATTTAGATGATTATTACAAGTCATGAACTTGGTTTTGATGATGTAAAAATCTGACCCGCTAGGTGTTTGTTAAAATGCCTAAGTGGGGATTAAAATGTTAAAAATCAGATGAAAACGCAGATTTGATTATTATAGAGAATGATGCGTTAATGATTATGAAAAGAGTTCTAAGATGATTGTGAATTGAACTCTTTAGGCAAAGAATCCGGATCGTCAAACGGACAAGCCGGAGCGGATACGCGTTTGAAGAGTGTGCTCTAAAGGTATGCGACTTGTCGTCTCGTTACATTTACGTAGATAAGCCTAGTCGTAAATATGTCTAATGTTGTTATAGCGAAAATAGTTGCGTTTGGTAAGTCTAAGAAGTGATGGAATACACTCGACAAACCAAACGGGTCAAAAGAAATAGTTGAAATAGGTATGATGTCGAAATAGTGAAATTGAAACCCTTTGGTAAGTCTAAGAAGTGATGGAATTCACTCGACAAACCAAGCGGGTCAAAATAAATAGTTGGTTAAATATGTTTATTGATAATACCGCCTAATTAGTCATAATGGGATGTAAGTAAAGTGATGTAATTCACTAGATGAAGAATGTGTTAAAATAATGGTCGAAATGGTAATGTTTGGAGTGACTCGAACGTCACTCGTTAAATTGAGTTATAAAAACAGAAACCGAGGATTAGAAGGGATACGCTAAGGTCGACAAGCCCGGGAATGGGTAATTATGATTAGAAAGCAACGTCGACAAATTATGAAGGTATGTAACTTAACTCGGTACATTCGATATTTCGATAAACTAGCATATATGTAGTTGAATTGTAGAATAGAGGTCGAGTTGAAATAAAGTGATAATGATCGCTATGTTGAATAATAGATAAATAATCATTTAGATCGCGTGGGTAGTCATCAAAATGGAGGATTCCATAGATGAGCCAAACGGGTCGAATAATCAATTAAGACATGGATAATGTTCCGTGATATGATGGATGGATTCCTTGTTATTGGATAACTGGTTGATATATCAGAAGTACGAGAACCTAACATGTTAGCTGTTAGAATGGAAATCCAAGAATTTAGTTTTGACAAAACGAACAAGAAAATCAGGCAAATAATAGACTTCCAGAGTCTACCGTAATTTACGGTAGTACCGTAATTTACGGTGGAGACTAAAAGTTTACGGTGGGTTCCCCCTGAGTTACGGTGGAACCAAAACTTTGCAGGAGCCACCGTAACTTACGGTATCTACCGTAAGTTACGGTGGGGCTTTAAAATTTACGAAAAAGTTGTATTTTGTTGTTCACTCGAATCAGTTTTGAACGTAGTTTCGAACATGTATTATTTCTAAGTATTCTAATACTAATGTTTAATGTAAACATTTCAGTTTTTAGGTATTCAAGGTTTACGGATGACGGTCAAGCTAGCTTTTGAAGAACCGAACACAAACTTTTGAAGCTTCCGCATTGATAAATTCTGTCTAGATAATGTTGAAATGAATCAGTTTGCTAAATAACTTTAAATGCTTAAATTAGTTAGTAGTTAACAAATGTTTGTTACCCTAGATCTTTGTTTTTGGAACTTATGTTTTAACCAAAACATCAATTATATATAAACTATCGTGAATTATTCCTAATTTCAAGTAGAAATTTTAAGGGTGTTACAATCCTGCATAAGCACTAAAATGTTCAGAACAATCGGAATCAGGATCAGGGCCCCTAAAACTAAAGGGGGGTATTCCCTAAATTATGCTTATCTGCTCAAAACGGTTCTAAAACAAGTAATTTCGAATTTCGTCGACTCAGCAGGGCTAGGTAGGTGACATAGCAGACCTAGCCTACTTTGGGTTCCCCCGCGACACGCGACAGGGATGGGTGATCCTGTAGCAACACGCGGGAGGTCCAAATTTGGGCTATAAATTCAGGGGCTTGGGACTTGAACTGTTTGCATGTTTCGACGAAAAATTTCTTTACGTACACTAAGTTGTACGCTGTTTACTACCAAATACACACTGTCTCGAACCTCTGCTGCGATAACAGGGTAATAACTCGATCGCTACTACGATTCAATGTCCGATCGATTAAAACTATCTAATGGATGTTTAAGCGCTGCCCACATTAGGGTTATGCTTTGTCATTCGTCGTGAATTCGATGGATGTTTAAGTATCGTGCTTTGTCATTTGTTGTGAAGGTTTTAATCTCGTGAGTTATCGTAAATGCTGTATTAGTTACTAACCTAGTTCGTGTGCATTGTTATTTGAATTAGGTTAACAAGCTTATCAGTAGTATTTTTACAATACTCCATTATTTTGAATTAGGTTAACTCTGCTCAAATTAAATCTGCAAAGTGAGTCATTCTCTTTTATCAAAAGTTTTTTTACAATACTCCATTATTTTCAAATGTTATAATTACAGGGATTAAGTCGTGGTTATCTTAATCACTGGCTAGTGGGGTATTGTGCACATTACTAATTTCTCACGAGTTAGGCTAATAAATCCTCACCGTGATAAACGTCACTACTTGGGGTGGGACCCAATAGTGGTATGACCATCGTCACACGGGTGACAAGGCGCCAGATAAAAATAAGATAGAAGCCATTGTAATCGCTCTTATGCTGTAAATTATAACCATGTGTCATTTTATCAAAATGAATGATTCACCAGTATTTCCCCGCTGACAAAAATATTTTTAAAACATATTTCAGGCGACCTGCTGTAAATCAAGGAAAACGTGCTACGAAGCACCAACAAGCTTGAAGAGGTGGCTCAGTTAAAATAAATAAACATGTTTTAATAAATCAGGGAATTTCCTAGTAAAATTCCTCTATTGTAAATTACGGGATTTATCCCGAATTATGAAATAAAATAATCGGGCATTTTCAGCATTAAAAAGATCCTGTTAAAAATCTTCCGCTGTCGCATTATAAATACCACGAGTTCCTGTCCCGCGGAACCTGTCCGGGTCAAACCGGGGCTAGGGCCGTGACATGATAAATGGCGTCACAATGACAGCCAATCAGATGACGAAGAGCCAGAGCTGAATAGGAAAAGGATCGAAAAGTTTGGTCTAGATCCAGTTGATTCTGATATGTCAGAGAGTGATAGTGATGACGAAGGTGATGATGGTGGTGATACAGGTGCCGTTGGTGCATCTAGTGCTGGTGCAGCTGGTGATACATCAGCAGGTGGCGATGACGAGTCTGATTCTGATTCGGATGATCATCTAATCGAGCCTGGATACGAAGCGTATCTTGATGAACGTGGTGTTAAAAGATACAGGAGGATTAGACAGGAAGATGATCCTGAATACGTTCCAGAGATTACTGAAGCGGAACGTTTAAAGAAAAGGAAAGTTGAGAAAGCTGCTAAAAGTCAAAAGAAGAAATCAAGAAGATACTTGAGTACCTCTGCTCGGCAATCTGTTCCTCAAGAGCCAGTTCAAGAATCTCCCATAGTATCTTCAGCTCCTGAAACTCCAACAGTAACTCCTCAGGATGTTCCACAAAGATCAATGGCTGCTGTAATTAGAGCAACTACTTCTCAGCCTAGTTCTGAACGCCAAAGGATATTCTTGGAAATGTCTCAAGACGAGAAGAAAAACTTCCTATTCTCTCAATTTGAAGCGGCTACAGATCGTATTCAGAGGCAAACTAATTTTGTTAGGGTCACGAAGAACGATCAGCTCAGTCAATTAGTGGAAATAAATAAGTTGAAGTCCACTATTGATCAGCAACAAAATGTGATAGAATGCCAACAAGCTGAGATTGATCAACTTAAGGCTGAGAATGTACGTTTGAAAGCTGCAGATGAAGAGAGACAGAGAAGCAGCTCTATACTTCAAAAGTTGGCTGGAGATCTTAAAGGAAGATGTGACTTCATGAAAGAGTGGTACGAGACTCGTAACACAACTATAGTTGACGGAGTAAAAAATATCACTGCAGGCTATGAGTTCCTTCGAAATCGGGTTGCTACGCTGTGGGATGATCGATGTAAGCAACAAGAAGTAATGAAGAAAAGGGATGACGATCCTGAAGATCAAGGGAATCCTGATCCTTCTACTACATCAGAGCAGCCGACAGCCGCCACATCTTCTGCAATCGTTGTTGTTCAGCCGTCATCGATCGAATCTACTCAAGGAACCTCCTTTGGAACAGTTCAACAGATTGAAGGTACATCTTCTGTTCCTTGCAGTCCTGATCTTGCATTACAGGTTGTTCATCCAGTCACTGGGGAATTACTTGAAGAAGGAGAAATTATCGAGGATCTTTCACATGAGCAATTGCTTGCTCTACATGCTATGAGAGAGATTGATGACGCTGAGATTGATAAGATGCCGAGTGAGCCTGAAACAACAAATGTTGAAAATATCGAAGAAATCGTATTTGAAGGAAATGAGAAGAAGTCTTCATATGTTCGACAAGACGGGACTGAATTCTCCCCTTTCGATGACGAATGGCTAAAAGAGAATGTGGACGTCATAGATGAGCATTTAAAGAACCGTGATACTTCTAAAAATGCCACAGATGCGTTCTCCGAATGGCGAAAACAGTTTTTATCCAAGGTTTCCAAAGCTGTGCCAGACGTCGCTCAAGTCGATTACTTACAGTTTGAAAAAGTGAAGCCGAGTGGAAGAATTCTCTGTTGGATGTTCGTCAAGGAAATTCATTGCATCGCCATCAAAAGGGAATTCGGTATCCAGTACTTCAGTTCGCTGCTGAGCATATTATCTCTGCCGTTTTACGATGTTGCAACTCTGACAAAGCTAAAGCTCCACAATCGCTCAAACTTCGAGGAAGCTACATTGTTCGAGAAAAGGATAAAGTTCAACAAAAAGTCAGGCTGGAAAGATGCATCGTACAAGCTGCAGTTCCCTATCTACCAGCAGATTAAATTCACTCTTGATCCTGCAACGAACACAGGGCGCTACAAACTTTTGTATCAGCCAGCGAAAGTCGTAGATAAAATCCCATTAATGCCGATGCCACAGAACTTTCTCGACGAAATGGCATTATGGTGCTACGACTCAGACACGCACGAGGCGGTGATTGTTTTTAGAGATGATCGTGAGAATTTCCCTATGTTGGATCCGATGTGGATCGTCAATATGTCCGTGGCCGACATTGAAAAATTATATCGCCACGACATTTTCTACGAAGACAAGGACGCGCATCAAGCGTTGCTATTTCAGCGCGTCGCTTGTTTCTGCTACTACCGAGGAATACACGCTGGCAGTTCATGATCCGAACAGCACTGAAGATTGAAGATTGGAAGACCGAAGACGAGTAACAGACAAGGGGGAGTTTGTTGGTGCACCTTTTTTGTGTCTGTAACTAGTCTTTAGTATCGTTGTATTTTGTACGGTCTTTTGTCGTTTATAGAGTCTGTATTCGCCGTCGACCAAGTCGGATATCCTCCTATCCACTTGTGTCCGACACATTTTTCTTGTTTTGATATGTAATGATATACGAACAATGCATGTTGCATATAAGGGTAAAACTGTCATTATGTTTGTGTTTGTATGAGGTTTGCTGCAACTGTCTGTTTGTAGCAAACAGTTCACAATTTGCAGCCTGCGACGAAACTCCCTGTTTCATCGCACACAACATGACGAAACTCCAAGTGTCCATTTTAGCTCGTTTCGTCGTGATCAGTGACAAAACTCCCTAGTTTCGTCGACTGTTGGGTTTCTTCAGGCCCAATGTCTGGCCCAAATGTTGTTTCGTCGAGCCCACTTTTGGTTTCGTCGATGTTAGGCCCAGGCTGCTATATAAACACCTTTCTGGTTTCACTTTGAAACTAGATGAGAGCATACCCTGAAAGGTATACTGTCAAACTGTGTGTGTATCAGTTGTTCTTGGTTCTCATCCCATTTAATCAATAGATTGCGTTTCATTGGTTATACCGCGTGTGTTATTAACTGTGTTTGATTTGGCATCGTTACGGGGATTCCGCACCCGTGACATTGTTTGTTATAAACAAGGGTTTGGTTTTCGTTATCGATCCTCAGATTTCGGGACCTACAATTGGTATCAGAGCTTTGGCTCTTTTCCTTGTTTAAAACCAAACATTGTCGTGTTTGAAACAAGTGTGTTATTGTGATTTTTCAGATTTCGTTCTTAAAAAAAAATTATATATTTTCTGGAAATCATTGTTTAAATCGTTGTCTTTGCTATAAATTTTAGTGAAAACCTTATTATTTTGCATGTCTACGTGTTGGCTTTTGGTTTTTATTGAAAGTTTAAGCAAAATCGTGTTCAAAAATTTACCAAGTTCATCAAATCTTCATAGAGTTCATGTGTGTTCTTTAAAGTTTCCACTTTTTGATCCTTTGTAAGTTCACTGTATTAGTTGTTGGTGACTTTAAAATTAAAGTGAAAAAGGAAATTTAATTAAAATATTTCAGACCATGCTTTGTTTGGTGTGATAAGGATGGTGTAAATTGAAATTTGTGTCTTTTGTCAGAAGAAGGATAAGGCTTCAAAAATATCTCACCAAACAATCTTATCTCTTTGTTGACAAACATCATAAACGACAAAACATAAGAGGTTTCATTAAGTAATAAGGTTTCTTTGAGTCAAATTCAATCAATGTTTCGTCGACCTTTTATTTAAAAAAAAACAAAAAAAAAACAATCAAAATCTTCGTCAAATTGAATTGGGCTTCACAAGGTTTCGTCCAAATATAGTTTCGTCGATCACAAATAAACAATTAAGGTTTCATCGGTCAACATTAGTCAAACAAGTTTCGCCATAATTCATAAGTTTCGTCAAGCTAAAGTTTCATCATTGAGAGTTTCGCCAAAATTTGGGTTTCGTCGAAACTTGTTAAATTTTTAACAGAGGCTTTGCAAAAGTGATTTAACAGTGTGTTATTAAGTGTGACCAGGTTTTCAATTTCATACATCAAATATGAGCAGTACGAGTCCATGGGATTGGAGTACGGACCCACGACCAGGTCAAAATCAGACTTTGTTGGCCGCTTTGTTAATGAATTCTGTGCCTCAACAACAACAATCAATAAGTACGAGTCCATGGGATTGGAGTACGGACCCACGACCAGGTCAAAATCAGACTTCGATGGCCGCATATTTAATGAATTACGTACCTCAACAATCAATAAGTGCATGGCTACCAACACCCCAACCTCCACCTCAAGTTACCACTACTCAACCACAGTTCAATCAAAGTGCTTATCTTTCACGATCTCAACCCCAACCCCAACCCCAACCCCAACCTCAAGCCCAACCTCAACCTCAAGTTTCCACAACACAACCTCAATTCGATCCAAGTGTCAATTGTGGTCCGGCCATACAGTTGGGAAACGTTGATCAAACAAGAACTGCGTTTTATGCAGAAATTGTCAAGAATGTCAATGATGGTGAATCCTCAGGAAAAGATGACAGTTTAGGATATAGTGGCACTGATAAAGATAGCTCAGGTGTGAGTGATTACAGTTCAGAATCGGACATCAAGGAGAGAATGGATTCTGAAGATGATAGTTTGTCGAATGATGCCAAGGAGATTAAATGTCAAAATTCTGACTTGATCAAGAAAGCTGGTGCTACATCAGAAGAAATGGAGAAGATTCTCACTGAAGATGGATCTTTCTCTTCTCAGACTGCCTTTATGGCTAATGTCACAGCTTCTACAAGTCAGGTAAAATCTGAAACTCCTAGCATATGTAGTGATTGTGCAGGTATGAAGCATGAATGTGTTGATCTGAAACTTGAATCTGAGTTGATTCATAGTCACAATCAGAATTTAGTTGTTGAACTTTCTAAATGCAAAGAGGCAAACATGGCCTTAGCTCGAAATGAAAAAGATTTCAAATCAGTAATCGAAACTTTAAAGAAAAGCGTTTCCGAATTAACAAAAACTGTTTTCAATAAACAAATTGGTATTAATAACTACATTAATATCATTGAGGAAACCAAGAAAGAGCTAGTCGTGGCTAAATGTGAGCATGATGCAATCAAGCTCAAATTGGAGAGTTATTCTAACTCCCGATATGTGCTTGATCACATCATAGACGTTCAACAACTAAAGGGGAACGTGAAAGGCGTTGGGTATAAGTCGTGTCCGCCTCCTTTGAGACACAACTATACCAAAATGCCCGATGAGGAGGAAATGTCGCGTTTTGAGCCAACTGTACCTCTTGATTATGAGGAAGTTACAACTAGCTTAGGGTTCAAAACGGACAATTCATCGAAGGGCTCATCTGATAGCAAGGGTAAGTCATCATGTGCTTCAAATCAAAGTCCTCCAACCGTTGAGGACTATGATTCTTTGGATGATGAATCAGATGTGAGTGATGAGGATAAATCTCTTGACGATAGAAAAGGAGTAGAAGTGCCTTTTAAGAATCACAATCTGTGTGATCCTCCTACTCCTGCTGTGCAATCAACTGGTGCTAAACAAGAGATAGATCATATCACTGAGACAGTGTCTACCATTAAAAGTGATAACGTGTTGTATACTTTGGTCGGTGATAGTAAAATTTATTCAGACAAAGATTTTCCAATCAAAAACGTCAATCAATCCTTGATTGATAAAGTGTTTGAAGATAATACAACTAAGTTTTTGGGTAAAGCGATCCCGAGAGTTTCAGTAACTCAGTGTGATCCGATTCCAAAAGCTGAAGTTAGAAGAAAATTTGGAAATCAAAAATCACCAACGAAGCAACAACCTATCGCTTTTAAGGGTAAACAACAACAACAACGAGCTCAAAATTCTAAAGGTTCACAACCGAAGGTTGAGACCAAAGGAGCTCGTTTCAAGAAGAAAAACAATGATGTTAAATTTGTAGTATCCAAGGGTACTGACAAGGTGGAGACTTTTGAAAATAAATCAAACACCGATTTTGGTCAAAAAGTCAGAATTTTAAAGCGTAACGCTCAAAACAATTACACCCAACACACAAACGGGTGTGAAGCTAGTACCTCTGGGTCTACAACTTCTACGTCAGGTCGTCGATCAGATTCTCCTAACTTTGTTGAAAGGAGAACTTGTTTCAAATGTGGGAAGTTTGGGCACATCATTAAAGACTACACAAACTCGCCCAAACCAAATTTTGTTGAAAGAGCCCCCTCTGAACAAGGTCACTCACAACGTCGTCCTGTTTCTCCAAAACATGATAAACGCACTATTAAAGAACAAGAAACAAAACAACCACGTAAAAATGTGAAGGTGATCGAAAAGGCTTTAAAAACTGAAGTAAAATCTGTTAAAAGGAAACCTAGTTTGTCACAACCATTAAAACCAGAAATTGTACATAATACACAATCTGGTAAACGGAAACAAGTTTGGAGACCTAAAACGGATAAAGTTTTAGGGGGAGCATCATCAGTTCCAGATCATCGAGAAGTTGAGATAACTTACGTCGATGAACATGGGCGACCTAAGTCTGTTAAGGCTTGGGTCCCCCTCTCCATCTAATCTCTGAGTGAGTGTGCAGGATGTTCCAGGAGGAACTTTCGATATTCATAGGATTATTGATAGTGGAATGTTCATGCACAAGATCGGCGACAAAATTTATTGGTGCCTTTGATGGAGAGAAGAAGAAAAGGGAAACAGAGTTGTCTGTTGAAAGAAATTGATAACTTCGAGAAAATGCAAATCATTCCAAAAGTGTGATTGTTCAAGGTTTTGATCGGGTCCCCAGGGGTAGATTCAAATCAAAATGTACGCACCTGCAACATGTCTGAAGTTCAAAATCAACAAGATGAACGTGCAGTGTACATTTCTTCGCGGTGTGATTGAAGAAAATGTGTTTGTTGAACAAACCAACCAGGTGTGCGGATGCCTTGGTATGGATTGAAAAACTGCACACTACTTCTGAAAGAGAAAGACAAAGACCTTCGCTGGTGCAATGTGTAAGACCAGCCGGACCCAAAGGTTTCTGATCTTGTTACTGTGAAGAATTTTCTCGGATTAATTGAAGTAGCAACAAAAATCGACTTTAAAATCCACACCGGGTGGATATCCAGTTTGGGAGAGCACTCAGATTCCTTGCAATGCATGAAGCTGTTGCAGGATACGGTTTTAAATTTCATATCTCTCCTATACTTGTCGATATTTAAGCTGCTTTATGAATAATTATCATCTCGTACATCACTCTTTGACCTGACACGTTGAACTCGAATATCACCTCACACGTGATTGTTTCAATATGAAACTCGTCAATGTTGTCATGGTCCGCACCGCTTACCGACGTGCCAACTCATTTTCCCAAAATTCGAATAAATCATTTCTGATTAACTTAATTTTGGTAAACGGCATTGAGGTAAAGCATGAGTTAACCAACATCGGAAAATCGTTTTTGTAAATATCTTTGTGTCCTTTAAATTTATCTTAGTTTGTTGATTTTAGGGGGAGTAAATCCAATTTTGAAAATTCAAAAACATCGAAAATTTTCAAAACTCAAAAACAATAGAAAAACAAAAATGAGTTTCCTTGCGAGAAAAAGAGAAAATGATAGTACATCAGTGGTCTGTCAAAACCTCTTCGAACTGAAATGAAAAATGAAAAATGTTAAGAAACTCTATATAAGATGTATCGGTAGGCTCACAATCATTTTAAAGTGTGTAGGGTGATATAAATCTTAAATCGACTGAAGACCAGGTGGGAACCACACATTGGCATATGGTCTTAGTACCGAAATTTCGTTTGAGAGATTGCCGAGGTTCTGAGATATTCGGTCTTTATGTTGTCTTATCATCTGGGTATCATGGTTGTTTCTTTTACCAAAAAATAACGGAGACGAAGTCTAGATCTTCCATGATACTATACATACGTGTACATATTGCATACAACCTCAATAAGTGATCAACAATCACATGTCCAAACAAATAAGTGATAAAATATCACAGCTTTCATGCGGGAGTCAAGTTCGTCTCTTTACTGTACGAAAGTACTGACCTGTTCACGGACTTGCTCCTGTGCCCTCATGCATCGAAAATCAAGTTCCTCATCAATAAGTGATTCTATCACATAGGGCTTGTTTTCAATAAAAAATAAGTGAGTTTCTCACATCTTTTATACGGTCAAACAGATGATAAACGGTATACTCACCGGTAAGATGAACTCTCGTGCATACCTTGATACGGGAATGTGTCGTGATGTGGATGAACACCGGTCGGTAAGTATAAATCATACCTTAACGTATCCCCTCGCCATGATTACATCTGATAAGTTGAGCTTATGTGGATAACAATACCGATAATCATTATAGGATGCTTATCTAAATGTTAACTAATAGAACACCAAGAGCGTTTTGGCATGACCATACACTGATATGATTCTCTTACCCTCGAAACTTGCAAAAAGATTGTCTGTAAATATTTGTTTACTGCTTTCGTTTCTGCATCTTTGTATATATTTATTTATTGTTTTCCGTCTTTACATTTGAAAAATGAAAAATACCAAAAAGATTTTAGGTGTGTTTTAATTTAAACTTTATAAAAGCCAAAAAGATTTTGCTTCTAGTTTATTTTTTATTGACCGATGTAGGAACTCAAGTCTATCCCCAAAATCCTGATCGTAAGCCGGAAAACAATTGCATCTTCATAAACTGTCGAAGTTAACAAGTTTTGAAAGTTAAAGAATTAAAATTGATCATTTTCTAAACTTTCAAACTGTTGTCGGTCTGTGTTTGATTGAGATTTAATCTCATACGTGTCATTTGTTTAATTTGTCTATATTCCAAGCGGTTGTTCTCATTACATGTTTAGCTTTCTTGTATGTGCAGATTCGACATCAGAATCAGCTAAAGGCGAAGAGAACGTGTCAGATGACAAGCCGTAAAGTGAAGACACGACGTTAATGCAATCAGAAGATCAAGATGATCGGGTTGCAGTTGATCACACATCAACACTAAAAGGATCAAAAGACTTGAAGATCAAAAGATTCACGAGCAACATTCAAGGGGGAGTTTGTTGATACACTCCCTATTTGCGACACGTGAAGTTTTTGAAGATCCTCCGACATGGAAGACATGGAAGACGAACCATCACGAGTAGCGTCCAAGGGGGAGTTTGTTGATACATTTTATGTGGACGCGACTCGGCTCGGTTCGACTCGGTTTCGACTCGGTTAGGTCCGGCTCAAGTCCGATGTCACGACATTCCTCCGTTGTGCGCCCCAGAGTTCGACACGCGAAGCACGGAGCGCCGCAAACCAAGTCCCGATGACACATCACCATGACATCATCATTGTGATGTCATGATGATGTCATAGTTGAATTAGTGAAAAGTCTTGAACGTAACCAACATTGGGTCGTAACTCTTCTGTTGGGCCATTCAAACATTTGAGCCCAAAACTTTTGATGAAACCTGTTTACAATTATAATGAATGTGACGAAACTCTAAGGTTTTGTCACTTGTGGGGTTTTGCCGGGTCCATTTTAGGTTTCGTCAAGGTTTGTGTCTGTCTTATATAAATACCCCTCATAGTTTCTGTGTGAAACTGATGAGCATGAGAGAGCTGTTAGACTTAGTGAGAGTCTGTAAACATTGTTTGTATATGTTTGTGGTTGTACTCATCCCTAATCAATAGATATTGAATCTTTGGTTACGTGTGTGTTTTACACTGTGTTTGGTTTGCACCGTCACGGGGATTCTGCACCCGTTACCGTGTTTGTGATAAACAAGGATAGGTTTTCGTATCGGATCCACCGAGAAAAACGGGACCTACAGTGTGCACTTTGCTGAAATGTGCACATCTCTAATGTGTGAACTTGCTGAAATGTACACATCCCTGTTGTGTGCACTTTGCTTAAATGTGCACATCACTAACGTGTGCATTTGCTGAAATGTGCATACCCCTGATGTGTGCACTTGCTGAAATGTGCACATCGCTAACGTGTGCACTTGCTAAAATGTGTACATCCCTGGTCGGTGCACTATACTGCACTTTGCTTAAATGTGAACATCTCTAACGTGTGCACTTGCTGAAATGTGCACATCACTAACGTATTCATTTGCTGAAATGTGCACGTCCCTAACGTGTGCATTTTGCTAGTATGTATGGGTCCAGACTTGTTAGCTCCCCACCGTTCTTTCAGTTCGGCGTTTTACCCAAACCGACCCGTTAGGAGGCATTTCGAATTCTAAATCATGTCTCCTACTTTCTTAGCAACATTCTAGTTATTTCCATCAACCACAACTCGATTGTGGTTGTTTACAATTGACGAACCTTATCTTTCTCATTAATTTCATCTAGTGGCATTTTAGTCAATTTTGGTCCTTTTTTTGCAACCGGTAAACTTTTAAAGTTTAGATAAAAAAAACTAGCGAGCATTTTTAACTCCTCATCCCATCTAGATTTATTATGTCCCCAGGAATATAGAAGTTTCCTTTCGTTTAGTGATTTAAAACTCAATTAGTCATAGATTGCGTCAAGGACACGTTCTCGGCTCTAATGGTTGTTTTACCTGAAAACTAGATATACCTCTTGTGAGATGATCTAGTGCCCACCCTTGACTAAACCAACTCTGGACGGACCATAAGCCCTCACCAATTAGTTTGACCTATTACCCATACCTGGCGCGGGTCAATGACCCGTTTTCAATACCTTGCAAATTCTTTTCACTAGTCATGGCAATACTTGCCAGTATAATAAGCTTACATGTAAGTTTGACACTTAACAATAACACGCGTTAAATACTACGCTTATATGGTGATATCATCACCATTTGACCCGTATGACCCGTTTGGTCTTTTAACCATTATTGGTTCATTCTTTAGGCAACTACACAAGTTCTTATATTGTTTAAATAACTAACATGTGATTTGCTTGTGATATCACTTAATTGACCCAGTATGGCTTATGTCATGGGGTTTCCTTTTAATAATCATTAGTTTAATCATTAACATATGATTTACTTGCCCTTTTTACTCGTTCGACCTATTTTGGTTCGCGTCAGCAAGTGTTTTATATCAAAAACTTATTTGTACTCGGTCGACCCATTTTAGTTCGCGTAGTAATTGTTTTATATCAAAAACTTTTTTTTACTCGCTCCACCCATTTTAGTTCGCGTTAGCAAGTGTTTATACCAAAAACTTAGTTTTACTCGCTCGACACCTTTTGGTTCGCGTCAGCGAGTGTTTTATATCAAAAACTTATTTTTACTCGCTTGACCCGTTTTGGTTCGCGTCAACAAGTGGTTATACCAAAAACTATATTTTTACTCGCTTGACTCATTTCGGTTCGCGTTAGAAAGTGTTTTATATCAAAAACTTATTTTTACTCGCTTGACCCGTTTTGGTTCGCGTCAGCAAATGTTTATACCAAAAACTATATTTTTACTTGCTCGACCCATTTCGGTTCGCGTCGGTAAGTGTTTTATATCAAAAACTTATTTTTACTCGCTTGACCCGTTTTAGTTCGCGTTAGCAAGTGTTTATATCAAAAGCTTATTTTTACCCGCTTGACCCGTTTTGGTTTACACCTTAGGATCCAAATTCTAAAATTCGATAATCAATCACCAAAATGTGATCTAACATAATCTTACCCATTTTGTCCCGTTTGGTCTTCACCATGGGTCTCGACTTCAACAAGTCATGTTTATTTCCGTGTATCATATTTCTTAATTAGTGATTCTATTATAGGTGGTGTAAGTTTTACTAACCTTGCGTCCGATCATGCTTTCTCGCGTCTCGACCCGTTTGACCCATTCCCTTCCAAGCTCCCACCTAGCTCGTTAAGAGTCAAACTATCATATAACATCCACAAAATTATTAGATTAGTCATTCTACATCATGACTATCACACCTTATGGACTTTTATATCATATTTCTCTTCCAATTCTACTATAAGTTAGTTTGACTTTTGAAAGTCAAACTTCCTAATGACATGTATAAATGCACTAACACTTTGATGAAACTTACTTAGGCATTTTATCAATCACTCGGTAGGCATCATTTTTATTTTGGCTATCATGTTAGCTAACTTTCAAGCATCATAAACTAATTCATCAAACTATGACACTAGAAATTGGGGTTTTCGTCTCTTATGCAAAAACCCATTTCACCAAATAATTAGACATTCATCCGAACACCTAAATTATTCAAGTTCTTCACACATTCTTGTAAACATGGTGTTTATAACATTATTACTATATTACTTTCACCATATTATAAAAACCCACTTCATGGCATGTATGTATGAACACTTACCTAAATCTCTAAATTGTTCAATTATTTTACATATACTAGCAATTATGATGATCATAAACATAAATATATCATCAATTTCATCATATCATCAAAGCCCACTTACACCCAAAACTCATCATATACAATTTCATCACATACCTTATGATTTGTAGGTTTAGATGATTGAAAACCCTTGATCATGCAAGGTTTTAGCTTCGATTTCAACCTTCAATTTGTTAGATTTTTTGATCTAGGGCTAAAGAGAGGAGAATCCTCTCTTTCTCTCCATCACGTTTCACACACACACACACACACTCTATGTGTGTGTTTTGAATCATTTGAGTTTTTATACATGCCACTTTCAAACATTACATTTCTGTCCTTGTAGTTTTTTATCAATTGTTAAGTAGGTTATAACCTACTTATTTCTACTCATATTAACTCTTATTAACTAGGTTAAACATGGGTGGTTGCAACCCAATTTAATTTAAGTCCCGATAACCCGGGCCTTTTACAACTTTATCTTATAACCCATATACACTAAAGTTAGGTGCTGGTATAGAAAAGTGGAAGAAAGAAAGCATACCTCCATTTGTATCTTCCATTTTTAACTAGTATGCAACTAAACAAGCACAAATTTGGAGTTCTTGAGATTACCTTAAGTTCAAAGTGGGAGTCAATCAGAAACTGCATATGTTAACTGTGGTGATCATGCGATCACAAAACGCTCAAGCACAACCTCACCACTCACATGCCACCATCACCATCTACGATGGCATCACCTCTGACAAAACATAATAGAGATTGTAGATCGCTTATGAAATCAATTATACGTGGTCCGCTTGATTTAGTGTTGTCGGACTTGATGTTTCTTGTGATGGTGTTCAACGAGTGAGACTCTGGGGTGAGAATTAAAGTGGCCAGAACTAACAAAGTGGTCTTACTGGTTTTTAAAGTGTAGGGTGTATTTCCACGCAACTAACTAGACCTTGAGTTCTTGTAAGTTAAACAAGTTGAGCTTTAGCTTAGGTGAGCCCAGGCTCGGCTTGACTCAGCTAGTTTACACCTCTACACTTGATATGGCAGGCTAGTTTACACCTCTACACTTGATATGGTAAAATTGTGTTTTTTCTCATAAAAAACAAAAGGTGTTAACAGTTCACATGATAAATCAAGTATACATGAATGACAAGTAGGAATTGTTTTTTCAAGTTAAGTGGAACTCATTCAAAGGTAAAATCATTACAAAAAAAATCGTTAAGAAGTTAACTAACAAAATTACTAAAGTTTGTTGGTTTTATCCAACATAACTCCTCTTATACGTTTTCTTCAAGTGCGCTCCAAAAGTATATACTACTAGTATCCAAGTTGGCCTTAATTGTTTGTGTCACACCCCTTTCTGCGGCGGAAGCACGAGGTGTGATCATGAAAGGTTCTCATTGCATACGAAAGGTAAACATACTACATGCTCATAAAAATAACTTCAAACGTCATTACCATTACATAACGGAAAACATAGTTAAGAGTTTACATCACGAAACGACATATTGTCTGAAAGTTAACAACTTATTTAAGACAAACATAATCGACATCCACGAGCATGAGTAAGACCGCGCGCACATCCACTCTTAGTTACCTGAAATACATGTGAGTTTTGGAAAAACGTCAACAATACGTTGGTGTGAATTCATGCAGTTTTTGTATTTCACGTTTGTATACTTTGTATGAAAACATAGTTGGTATCTTGCATAAAATCCAGTATTCTTGTGTACACCACGTACTCATGCAAAATCAAGTATTCGTGTATAAATCAAGTATTCTTGTGGTATGCTTCTTGTATAAACAAAGTATTCTTGTATGTATCAGGGTTGTTAATGGGTTGCAAGGCCATTAACATGTGACACGGCGTAGGAAGTCACCAAACCATAGGCATTTTTCTAGTTGGCATATTCTGAGACACAAAAGCACTGCTTGGTACTCGTTCTCACCAAGAGTGTGGCTGCCCGACACCCGTTAGATCTAACCTTTTGTTCTGCGGTCTAGGTATATTGTTGATTAATGGTGCTTATGGTACCCTATTCGTGACACAATTTCTCGTATCATTTCTCAAAACGCATCATACTTGGTACTCGTTCTCACCAAGAGTGCTTCTTGTATTCTTGTATTCTCAAAACGCATCATACTTGGTACTCGTTCTCACCAAGAGTGCTTCTTATTTTTGTATCATACCATTTATAAACATCGTAACATTTGTACATGTATTTCACCCCCGAAGTTATAAAACTGTAAACAGTTAAAAGAAAAGGGGGAGCATGAACTCACAAATTTGCGTTCCTTGCGTCGTAAACTTCACCGGATTTGCTTAATTAACGTCGTGACCTATACGTGTTTTCTTAAAGTTAGTCACTAGACTTGTATCGCACAAGTACAAGTCACTATCTTTTATGTATATATTGTTGTGTTAAAAATATTTTATATTTTTAACTAAGTGTCTTACTTATATTATTTTCCCAAAAATAAATATAAGCTTTTTGTATTTTGCACCCGAATTATGAATCTTGTATGTTGTATGTGTATTTTTGTGTTTTTACTTCTCATGAGTAATTAGTGTATTTTCAAATCCTAATACACTATCACGTATAGTACATACTACATACACTTAGCATAAAGTTTGGTGACCAATAAATACATATATTTTCCTCAAAAATATACATACTTAATATAAATTTTAAATCTTGAAGACATCATCATTTCTTATCACCAAAAATTAGGGAGACATTGGTAATATTTTCTAGACACATTTTTAGGGAATAAGTTTCTCAAAACTTATATTTTTTTAAGTGTCAAAATTTATAAAATTTTTGACAGAGTTTCCCCTAAAAATGGAGGTTTCCCATGTTTTCAAAACATGTGTTTATTTTCTTTTAAAATCATCATCATTCAATTTCAACAACAATCATCAACAATATACATTAATTTCTCCATTTCAGTTTTAATATACAAAACTGGGCTGTCTTCGGGCATTTTAATAAAATAGTTATCTTATTCCAAAAATTCCCAAATTTTTACAGAATGTCTTATACGAACTAAATATTATTGTGTAAAAATATCGGGGTCCAGTTCATTATCAATATTTTATAAAAATTTATTTACCGACTGCAATCAGATTTTTCATTTTCTGATTGCAGTCTACGAAATAATTCATCTAAAATTTATCGTAAGTCCGATTGTCGAAATTCCAGTGGGAGAATTACTAAGACATCAGTGGTCATCTACAGTACCATTTTTATGAGCTGATTCAACGTAGTTTTCAAGTTATGACTAAAAACATATCACCCATTCACTGCAGTAAAAACTCAGCTTTAGCTGCTGTTACAAAACGGGTCTTTTAAAAATAGTAAACGACCTCAAAAAAATATGATTCCAGTGCCATTTGCTTTGTTTTTTGAAAATACATAATTTAGACTTCAGAAAATCAGTTTTTCGATTTATAATGGTCCGGTTACAGCCAGTTGAAGTTGGCTGGAAACTTTACTCAGCATGCTTTTTATAGTCTAAATGCCACTAAAATGTACACATACGATTACCATTCATTCTAATAACGATTTATATCATTACGTAAGTCATTTACAGCAGATTGTCGTTTATATAACTCAGATTTATCATGTATTACAATCTCTCATCTCCCGATTTATGCAAAGCTTTATGTTCATGACTTTTGTTTATAATCTTTTAGAGTTCTTGTATTTTCACCATAATCTAACTATTAACCACCATAAACATGGAATAAATAAGGATTCAAGAGACTTACTACTAGCTTTTAAGCTAGGGAAGATTATGGTTGCAAATGTGGTGGATAAAGGCAAACAAATGAGGTCCTTGATGATCCGCAAACACCAAGCTTCCTATAACGCCTCCTTACACCTTGAGTGAACCTTGGATTGGATGAATGAAGATCAAAATATGGTGATGGTGGTGGTGTTAATTGCAGCCGAGAGGAGGGAGGGGAAGGGAGTGAAGGGTGTGGTGAAAATGAAGGATGACCATGTGTGCTTATATCCATGTTAGGGTATTATCCAAAGTGTATTATGTTGGCAAAGTACTAGACAAATCCTTCATCAAATCTTCATTACATTTCCAAGAGATCACACATGATCATATGAGATCAAAGGGATTTTATGGTGGGGTCCCCCATATGGGACGGTTATACAAGGTGGGGGGGGGGGTAATGTGTAAATGTTGGACCATGTGGTTACTTGTGATCATAATCTAAGTATCTAGTTAGTGTAGTTTGTTACTAAGTATTTTAGTGTGTGTTAGGGTGTTCGGGCATCATTACTAGCTCATAATTAATAAAACAATGTTTCAAATAATATTTTCATGTTCCGGGTAGTGTCCGGTTGTTCGGTTAGAGACCGGTTCGTTAAAATGTTAAATTGCACCGTTTAGTGTCCTTTAAGTATTCTTTTGTAACCCTTTTAATTCCCGACACTTAGGGAAGAATTCTGGATGATAAAACGTAATTTCTGCATGATATTCATATGTTTAAAAGCTTATTTGAGCTGAATTTATTAAAATTATGCACTTAAAGTGTGTTTCGAGTGCTTTTTAGTGCGTATTTTAGCTTCCGTAATGTCTATATATAAACCCTTGTATGTATTCTTGGGTTTTAATGTATTCTTGTCATTGGACCTACACCTAGGCCTTAATTCTAATGTCTGACTGCTTTCTGCAGAGTTGTTGACATATTGTGTTTTACCGGTGAGTTTACTAGTATTTCTGACGCAACGCTCTTGTTAATGCATAAAGCAATATTTGTAGTACAAAACGTGCATGAATTCACAAGTATAGTATGTAATCAGACAATGTTGACATTTAAGCACATAATTGCTGTCATTAAATAATAATTAAAGTGTACGGAAATTACCGGTTTTGTGTCAGTTGTCACAGTTTGATCAAAGTTTGATTAGAAGATACGGGTCAAAAGTGTAAATAGTTTAAAGTTAGTTTAGATGGCGGTTACAAAATACAGGGACTGAAGGTGGCAAACCAGAAAATGATAACCACCACCCCAAGGGTTGCGAAACTCATTGGGTCGCACCTTTTGGATCGCCGGCTTCAAGGGAAAAAGGAAGAGACACATCAGTTTGAACTTGTGGACAAGAATCAACATACTTCTTCATATTCAATTACAACCACAAGATCCTAGAGACACAACTATTCGTGAAAGGACACGTCTCTACACTCACACCCATTGAAGTCTATAAATAGATTAGGTTTTCAGTTTGTATATAGTATCTTGTATCAATCAGATTCAATTGTTCAGTTTCAATACAATTGCATATTAGCGTTTATCCCTTTCTTCTTGCTCTTGTTTGATTGTTATTTTGTTCTTGATTGATGGGTTGAATTCATGGTATCCTGGGATCTATATTGGTATCAAAGCCAAGGCTGAAAGAATCAAGATCATGTGTTCAATTCTTCAATCAAGGCAAGGGTTTCGCGGTTCGGAATAATCATATGAGGGAAGGCAAGAAATCATCAGGCGAACTGATCATATTGGTGCGGGTCTGAATGGAGGAAAGAGCGGCCAGGGCAGCGGAGAAGGTAAACAGTACGCGCAAGGGAAGCCATTCTTCGTTCATGGAAATCACCAGTTAACAAGTCTCCCGAGAAGTTGATCCCAGATTCGCATACAGTTAAAGACATTGGGTTCAAAGGTTGCCCAAGAAGGAGAAAAGATACAGAGAAGGAAGGGAGGATAACATCACAAAGGTCAATCGCAAGAGACGGCGTTCATGTCGGAATTGCCTAAGGACTTGTAGGGTTGAAGATTGTTGATGGAATCATAGCGGGAACATAATGGTTTGCACAGTCATATGCAGACATGGATGAGGCCGCAAAGGTTTTGGTGTAGTGTATGACGAAGGTTGAAGACACCAGGATTATAGTTTGCCCAGGAAGAAGCATTCATTGTTCAAGACTCAAACTTGGATCAACAATTAGGGGGTGAATGTTGGCGTTAATTGTTTGATCAAAGTTTGATTAGAAGATACGGGTCAAAAGTGTAAATAGTTTAAAGTTAGTTTAGATGGCAGTTACAAAATACAGGGACTAAAGGTGGCAAACCAGAAAATGATAACCACCACCCCAAGGGTTGCGAAACCCGTTGGGTCGCACCTGTTGGATCGTCGGCTTCAAGGGAAAAAGGAAGAGACACATCGGTTTGAACTTGTGGATAAGAATCAACATACTTCTTCATATTCAATTACAACCACAAGATCCTAGAGACGCGACTATTCGTGAAAGGACACGTCTCTACACTCACACCCATTGAAGTCTATAAATATATTAGGTTTTCAGTTTGTATATAGTATCTTTTATCAATCAGATTCAATTGTTCAGTTTCAATACAATTGCATATTAGGGTTTATCCCTTTCTTCTTGTTTTTGTTCGATTGTTATTTTGTTCTTGATAAATGGGTTGAATTCATGGTCTCTTGCGATCTATAATCCATAAGCATTGATTATATGTGAACATTTTCTTCTAGTGAGAAAATTATGATAATGGTGTCTAGCTAGTGTCAAAATTGGGTTAAAAGAAAATAAAATTGTCCAATTGGGCGTTTGAAAGGGGTTAAAGATGAATGGAGGAGACTGGAAAGAAAGTCAAGAGTCTTCATGCATGGTGTTAGTGAATGTGGAAAATATTACGATTGTTAGGCAATTTCTATGTTTTTCTAGCATAAAAGACTGGACAAGTCGAGTTTGTGAGTATGAAAGTTTATTAATGGTTAACTCATGCCCCCTCTATTAGCCAACCGCTCTAAAATCCTGGTTCAAAAACATATAGATATATAAGTGTATACACACTCATCGTGCCATGCACCATAAGTTGGCTGTGGACTAGGTGTCAATCCTCTCCTGTTAGACATTTGAAATGATTCTGGTCATCACTTTTGTGTCCGTTTTCCTATCGTGTCAACCTGTTTTGTTCTCTGCTACATATGTCAATACATCTAAGCCTATCTGCCCGCAAAGTTTCAGTTGCCAAGATTTTGGCCCATTCATGTTCCCTTTTTACAATACTACTGATACTCGATGTGGTTTGATCAAGGTTGACTGTACTTCGAGTAATCATAGTATTCAATTAGGAGGACACTCATACAAGATTACTGGCAAAGATTATCTAGGTCCTTCCGTCAACATCCAAAACAGCACATTTCAAAAACTTTTAGAAATAAAAAACTGTGAGGCTCTTATAAATAATTTCACTTCTCCAACTCCTCACTTGTTTTCCATTACGATCAGACCTCTCATGACCATCTTCAAATGCCCAAAAGATCTTGATTATGGTGCAAAAAACGGCCAACCAGATTATAATAGCTACAACAGATGCAAAGATCACAATTTCTACTACGAGCATCTCATCAGCCATACACCAGTTCCAAGTGATCTCCCAAATCGTTGTGAAGTAATACAGCTGCCAAGGGGAGTTGATGGCCCTGCACCTAATTACACCGATATATTTTCTCTTTTCACTTCAAATTTTTCAATTCAATTCTTTTCAGCTTCTTGTTACGAGTGTTACAAAACAGGCCATTGCCATCATCCAAACTATGAAGATTTTGAGTGTTCATATGCCAAAAAAGGTATTAATGGCTTCTTTTTCCCTTCCCTCGGTTTCTCCTTATTTCCTGCAATTAATTTACTGACCTATATATAACTTCTCTTTTGTCATCTCATTCTGCAGACGAAAAACTGATACTGATCCTAGGTAACTTACCTCTTCAATCATAAGTAAGATTACTACGCATACATACATGAAAATATTCTATAACTGAAGTTGTTGCATTTTGTGTCCATTTTCTTATCTAGTCCAACTCTTCTATGCTCTGCTACATATGACAATACATCTAAGCCTATCTGCCCGCAAAGTTTCAGTTGCCCAGATTTTGGTCCCTTCAATTTCCCATTTTACAATACTAATGATACTCAATGTGGTTTGATAACTGTACTTCAAGTAATCAGAGTATTCAGTTAGGAGGACACTCATATATATATTTAGAAGAAAAAAACTAAATGCAACAAAATATAATGCAACACATGTAAATCAACATAAAAACATGGAGAATATCAAGTTGAAATGACTTTCTTAGAAAATTAATTAAATGTTGAAACTATTGCCAAAAACTTCTTCTAGGTTTAAACCTAAAAATGACTAAAGCCTTAGGGTTTTATTCAAAGTGACCCTGATAAATTTTCTTCATGTGTACTAAGTTGAGACTATTACCCAGGGATAAAACTTGGTAAAAGACAGAGAACTTTCCAAGTGGCCCCTTTTGGCGTTTGAAAAGGGGCAAAAGAGTCAAAGTAGACGTTAGTGGATGTGGAATGAATGGGGGGAAAGAGTCAAAGTCAAAAATCTTGATGGTGTTAGTGAATGTTGAAATATTACATAAGTGGTGGGGTTTCTAAGGCAGCATATAAGACCGGACAAGTTATGAGTTTGTGAATGGTAGAATTCAGGCTCCCTCTTTTATTCCAAAAACCTCAAGCAAGAAAAAAAAAAAAAAGATATACAAGTGTAATACGCACCCATCGGCCGTCTTGACACAAGTTATAAGTTGGCTACTTGTCAAACCTCTCCTATTGGGAATTTGAAATGATTCTCGTCATCACTTTTGTGTCCATTTTCTTATCTAGTCCAACTCTTCTATGCTCTGCTACATATATCAATACATCTAAGCCTATCTGCCCAAAGAGTTTCAGTTGCCCAGATTTTGGTCCGTTCAAGTTCCCTTTCTACAATACTACTGATACTCGATGCGGTTTGATCAAGGTCAACTGTACTATGGGTAACGAGACGATTCAATTTGGAGGACACTCATATGTGATTGTTACTCATATGTGATTGTTAACAAGTATTTTGGTGGTCCTACCGTCAGCATCCAAAACAGCACATTTCAAAAACTTGTAGACACAAAAAGCTGTGAGGCTCTTATGAATAATTTCACTTCGTCAACTCCTCATTTGTTTTCCATCTCAATCACACCCCTCATGACTCTCTTCAAATGCCCTAAACATCCCAATTATAGTACAGATTTTGATGCTTATTTTTACCAAGGTAATTATAATAGCTACAAGAGATGCAAACATCACAATGTCTACTATAAGCATCCCATCAGCACTACACAAGTTCCAAGTGATCTCCCACATAGTTGTGAAGTAATACAGCTTCCAGGGAGAGTAGAAAGGAACGTATCTAATTACACTGATATATTTTCTCTTCTCACTTCTCAGTTTTTTATATCATTTTGGTCACCTTACTGTAACGAGTGTCATAAGAAAGGCGACTGTCCTAACCAAACAAATTTTGAGTGTTTGGATGCTAAAAAAGGTATTTATGGCTTCTTTTTCTTTTTTTCTCCTGTCTACCTTTATCTGGATACACCAGATGTGTCAAACATAATCTGGAATATATTTACTGTCCTATAAATGACTTATCTTTTGTTGTATGATTACGGCAGGAAAACAAATCAAAAAATGGATACCGATCCTAGGTAAATTACCTCTTCAATTAAATCATATAATAACCTACACAAGCCAGATTCTGTGAGTGGGTGTGGGTGTGGAAAGAGGATCAAATAAAGACTAATATTTCCAATATGAATAAATTACACGTATGGGCTTTGTAGTAAAACCCGATTGCACCTTTCGTCTTACTTTTTAAAAATTACCTTCACGGCTTACATTATTCACTCTATTGTATTATTGTTGTTGGATTAATCGGTTATTTATTGGGTCACGGGTTCGGTTCGCTGATTAGCATTTTATATTGGTTTGAGTTCACTTGTTGAATGAATAAAAAGTACCCTTCTTTTTGTTTATAAAATATAACAAGCTAACCACTGGGTGTCAGCCCAGTGGCCACCGACACCCATACAAACCGTGGGGACGCGGGTTCGACTCCGTGCGGATCCGTTGTCAACTCGGCTGGGGATTTCACCGCCAGGCTTGCTTGGTCGGGTAGCGGCTTGGGAGGGGGTATCTCCTCCGCGGTCAGGGGTACCGTGCACTTACCCTTTTTTTTAAGGCTGGAGATATTTGAACACCCTCTGCGCCTATTTCCACACTTTTTGTGCCCTAGACGCCTCGTATATGCCTATACGAGGCGTCTAAGCACTGAATTCAAGGGGGTCTCAGAGGGTGTCAGGCACAAAGTTTAAGGAACCCTAGACACCTCATACAGACCTATACGAGGCGTTTAGTCTTGGGTTTTATTTTTTTGGCTGAAATGAGGGGTGTTTTGGTGGGTTTTGGTATGGTTTTTTTTATAGTTTTTGAAGATGTGTTTTGTGGTTGAAAATTTTTTTGGTTTTAAAAAAAGTTTTGTTTTTTAAAAATAAACTATTTTAAAAATCGGCTCTTTAAATATATTATATCGATTAAATATTATAATGTTTTTAACATTTTACTTTTTTAAATATTATTCTTCCGATTAAAATTTTATCTCGTTCAAATATTGTTTCCGTATTATATTCAGGGGATATATTGTTTCCGTATTATATTCAAAACATATTTTGTTTCTGTATTATCTCAATTTAAGACAACAATCATTAGGTAACCGAATAACTGAAAACAAACATAAATATGACATATATAAGATAACTTTGTACATCCATAACAAAAATATAATAGATAAGTTTGTACATCCATAATAAAAATAAAAACAACAACAGGTATATGCATCCAAATCCGAATCCGAATCTGGATCTGGCTGCTGCGGCTGCTGCTGCTGATGTGGTGCTCGAGCCGGTGGAAGCGGTATCGGGGGTAATCCCTCTCTCTCTCGTCTATCCTGCTCGGCCCGTACCAGCCAACCTACCAAATCGTTGAGCCTGTCAAGCTCGGCTCGTACATCCGGATGTAGCGCAGCTCCTGGGGCATGACCTGGAATAGCGTGACGTGGAAACTGAGGCGCCCCGGCAGGTGGCGCTGGCTGTGGCACCGCTGCACCGTCTACATCCTGCGGAGGCTCCTCCACGGGCACTACATCAGCAGGATCTACAGGAGGATAAACAGGCTCGAAATGCTCTGGTAGGGCCTCCTCTGTCCATATGCCCCCGTCGCGGTTTTTAAACTGCGGGCCAACTGGGAACCTCTTGATTACCCTCATCCCCCACAGCGACTGCATGCCCATCCGTGTCGGCATGACTGGCGGCGTCCGTAGATGTGGGTCCTCGTGCAGTACGAGGCCAAATGAACGGGCAATGACGGTCACGTACGCCCCGCCATACAAAAATCCGCGCTCCTGCCGGTGATGGGCGGAGGCGTAGTACTGGGCTAGACCGTGTGCTAGCGCGCACGGCCTCCTATACAACAAACAATAAAGGAAAAAAAAGATCTGTGGTCGTACACCACTCACGGCTGTACCCGCGCGCTGAAATAGAAGTAGCGAGCAAATGGTGCAGATACCTGCAGATAGTGTTAGCGAAATACAGAAACAGAGATTAATAAACAATGCTCAATAATTTCCGTAATAAACGTACGTACCTGTACAGTGGGTCCATAACAAACGACACCCTCCCCTTCGACTTATCGTGCTCCCAATGATTTGCCCCCGCAATCACCTGCCAAAACCCTAAAAGAGTGGGTTTGTCAACCACCACTAGCCCCGCTGTGTAAACCTCAGTCTCGATCTCCCCCTGCATGTATAAACCAGAACGCACTGCAAAGTCTGCTAGCGTCATCGTACGCAAAACGCCAGCGAGCCTGAAAGAAATCTCAGGCGGAGGGGGAGCATCAGGGTACGGAAGCGGCACTGGGACACCAGGAGGGTGAAATGTGAATGACGAAAGGAACTCGACCAGCAGCTCCCTGTAGGTCGGCGTGTGCGCCAAATCAAAAAGACAATGCCACGGCGAATCGAGAGGTATAAACCGACGCACTCTAGCCGTCTTAGCAAGCTGGTCCATCGCATCCCAGTCGATCGATGCATGCGATCCAATGTGCATCCTCCTAAGCTTCTGGCATTGGCGGGCGGCATCGGTGCCCGCGGGAAACTCTAGATACGGACAACCCTGCAGCGTATCCAGAGCCGGCCGCTGTCTCCGTCGTGGACCCTCCTAAACCGGCTGACCCTGCTGAACCAGCTGAACCTGCTGAGCCGGCTGACCCCCCGGCGGTGCGCCATCAAGCTCTATCTGAATCTCATCGGCCTCCATAATCAATCTGCAAATAAATAACGTATACGCATAAAAACAATAATATATAAATCTGAATAATAATAATAATAACAATAATACTAATAAATAAATATTAATAACAATAACAATAATAATAATGTTGTGTAATAACTAGAACCTATTAGCAATGTATAGAAGAGAATGAGAGAATGGGAGATGAATTTCTTATTGATATATCTCATACAAAATACATGAGTCACTATATATAGGCTATAACATTAATACAAACATAAATGTGACATATGAGTTAGAAATGTGGATGGTCACTAATAATGGATGCATTCATAACACTCCCCCTTGATTATCCACATGATGATATACTATTCTTTAATACGCTTGGTGATGCTGCCTCATTAAAAACCTTGCTAGGAAAACCCAGTGGGACAAAACCTCAGCTAAGGGAAAAAAGAGTGCAGCGCGTATTGTCTCCCCCTAATACTTCTGGATCAGGTATGTTGCCTCATTAAAGAAAAGGAGTATATACACTGTGTATATTATGGGTACGTTACTCCCCCTCAATTTTACTTGTATATCTTGATGATGTTGAATCCAATCTTCTGTGATAATTGCTTGACTTGATATTTGGCGTAGTCTTCTTTGATTTGGGTGTTGTTGTCTACATTGTCTTCATACAGTATAGCTTGAGCTTCTCTTGATCAACTCTAATCTACATACTTCTTAAATATGCTGAAATTTTCGACCTTCATAACATGTATATGGATTGAGATCGAACTCTATGCGAGTCTAATATATATCAATCATAACCCAGGACGCCATATTGTTCTTGTGGAACTATCCCGTGTCTCGAGTTTGTAAATATGTCAAATAATTATTTAATGCGCTTTATAATTTTGCCTCGTTAAAAACCATGCCAGGAAAACCCAATGGGACAAAACCGTAGCTAAGGGAAAAGAGTGCACTACGCATTATACATAATTAACAACGTGATTTATGATGATGTTAAATTAGTACTTCGGCACCTATAAGATAAACTGATACTACTGGATCAGTTATGTTGTCTCGTTAAAAACCTTACCAAGAAAAATCCAATAGGAAAAACTTAGTGAAGGGAAAAAGAGTGCAACATTTGAGATTAGAACTGTAATCTTACCAATACAACGTAATATCAGATGTCGTCTTGTTTGCAAGATACGTCAAAGCTCTGATCGCAATTAAGTATGGTACTTCTTGACTAAGTAGTTCAACATCCTTTTCTTGGGGTTGATAAGAATATTTTTTCTATGTCAAGCGATCAGACAATCATTCATGTACTCAACGAATGAGCTTTTTCTATATAACATCTTCTAGATGTAGTCAGATTGATGAGCAAAAATAGTACATATATACTCGAAACTACAGGTCGAGGATAACTACACTTTGTAAAGGTCATTCAAAATTTTTCCTCTTTAGTTTGAGAGTTCCCTCTCGATGATGTTTACATTATCACTGTAAGAGTGAAATCTTGTTAAATAGATGTAGCTCATTTTATCAAGATTATACCTCTCTTTTCAGAGTATAGTCGACTGTACCACATACGAGTAGTTTCCTTTAAGATTCATATATATAACACATATGGGGTTATTGTTTCATAATGCTTTGAGCATTTTTTAATCCTTCAGGGGTTTTCATACAGATGTCATTTGCAATTGTCTCGTACATGTATACGGTGATGACATCCATAAGTTGTTTTATCTGAAGTCATTCTGAGATTGCGAGGCCGCTTAAACATCTAAAGATTATCGCATCCACTACAGGGGTATACGTTTCCTCGTAATCAACTGCTGGGATTTGGGAAAAATCTTTATGTTAAAATGCGTGCCTTATATCGCAAAAACTCATTATTTACGTTTCCTTTTATTTAAAGACACCCATTTATAACCTACTGGTTTGACGTCTATGGGTGTGCGAACTGCTGGTTCGAAAACGTTTAGTTTGTCGAGCAAATTTAGTTCAACCTTAAGTCATGTAGCCATTTTGGCTATTTGTGTGCGTACACTTTTGCACACTTTCTATATATGTAATCTTTTTTTTTCATAGATTACATCTATTGCAATAGCATAATCAAATATATCATTTTACACGTGTTTCATTACGGTTCCATATTGTACTTGTTTTGTACATAATTCATCGCGATCTCATATTTGTTTGGTACTAGAGTTTCTTTTAGAACTCCATTAGCCTCTTTTGGGGTTTTGACAACAACCTTCTTTAAGGGTTAGTATGCAACCACTTCTGGGGTTTTGTATGCAACCACTTATGGTGTTTTGTGTGCCACCTCTTTTGGGGTTACACCAACTGCGTTACTCTGCTCTTTTTGTGTTTGTGGGTTTTATCTTTTTGGAACCGATTTATCTCTCACAATTTATTAATATGATAATCATTTTGTGAGTACTTCCATTCGAGCAGATAAGTTTAAGCTGGTATATGTGACTTTGTCACCTTATTTGTGTTAGTGAATGCATCTTGTATTTCATTTGTTATTATTTGCAAATACACGCTCTTTCTTTTGGACTTCAGATTTGCATTAACCACTTCAGGGGTCGATATATAATATGATGCATTTTTTTTATGTTACCAGTCTTTCATTTTCTTGTCTCCCCCTAAGACTGGGAATACGATGTACATATCCCATTTATATGTTATGGTGGTGCTATTGGTACATAGGCTGCACAACAAAATATATAAAAAAAAATGGAAACTTGGTTCTCTTCAGGAGACCAGTTGCAATGGGGAGTATTTGTGATAAGCAGTTGGTTTTGAATTGATATAATCAATCCACGAATTCCGTCTCGACTACGTATGCCTCTCACTATATTTCACATTGTGCCCAACAATGGTCCCTACATTTGGGTTGTCAAAGAACAGTGTTAAACCATGTCAAAAAAAACAACGCTCCATAGTGTTGGGCATATGCTACATATGGGTAGCTAAAAACTCACATGTAACCATGTATGAATGTCACAATCCACACAACTGTACATTTCAATGGTCCCATATAAGAGGGATTGTTTGTAGGAGTCTATTGTTTGGAAGGGCATAAGAATTTATTTGCCACAAAAAAAAAACTAACTAGACATATGATAAGGCATTTTGGGAGCAACGTTTTTAGATTACTTAGAGGTGCTAAGGTACCGGTTAGCATGTTTGATTGTTTAGCATATCATGATGCTATCTTGATGACCTATTTGGTCATGCAATGTGGTGAACGTATAAATATTCTAGTAACTTCTGGTTACTCATCATATTTGATTTAATGGAATATTGTGGAAAATTAGTATCATTTCTAGTAACTTCTAGTATAGTCTTCTGGCCATATTTGCTATATGATATATTTTAGATATTTAGTACATTTTCTTTTACACCATTCCAAGGTGATGACTTTTCATTCAAACATAGTAGAAACTTAATAAATTTCTTCGGTATACATTAGAATATGATGCATTATGAATTACAAAATTCGATTTCAGCGGGTAAACTATCGATGCTCTTCTGGAGCATTTAATATGCTATTAACACGTGAAATAGTATCAATAGCGTCTCTACCACGTGAAATATTATAGTTTTAGCCTTTGTTTAGAGGGAAAACATGTACTATTCATAAGGTTTTCCATCACTAGGCTATATGTTAGCCAAAAACGCCAAGTGCGATGAACTAAAGTTTGGGTTGAATTTGAAAAATCATTATTAAAAACAAACGGGACTTTGAATACATTTGGGAGAACTTCGGGTTCTCATCATTGATTAAGATTCATGTGAGCATCAACACTAACTCAAATGAATTATTATCTATCAATTTAAGTAACTAACATCAGAGTAGTTTACTTAAGCTAAAGTCCACTAATTATTTTCATAGCTATTTTTCATCATTTTCATGTAAGGGCACATTTCTAATGACTATATCAATGTCTATTAATATTTGTTTAGCAACAACAAGCAATTAGAAGAATAACCATACAATTAATTATGTTGACTATGCATAGCATTGTAACAAGCTAAAATATCAAATCACTAAAGCATAACAATGTTTATCTCAGCGTAGTTGTTTTGGTAACCAGCTACCAATGAAATTTATATTAATTTATTTAGCACATTTAACTTGTCAAAAGGCAATACATATAACATATATGTTATCTAAAACAATGAGACCAACAGAAGTATTGTTAAACAAATGAAATCCGTAATATCTACCCATAAGCAAGTTATATGCATGTTAATTATTCACAATTTATATGCATATCAATTACATATATAAATCACACACAATCCTGGGACATTATACGTATACATATATGTGTGTGTGAGTGTTAAAGAGATTAAGCTCATATTAATTTGCTTGTCATGTCTAGAAAAAAAATATTAAAGATCACAAGTAAATCATATATACACATATTTGTCACTATAGTTTAAAACATAAACAAATGTCACTATCAACTTTCTCGATCATATAATAACATATGAATCTTTATTACTCGTAAATGAGCTTTCTTATACTAATAAATTTTGTTGCTCGAGAAAATATAACAGGCATCTTGAGAATTTTAGTGTCATGTTAATTTGCAAATAATATCTTTTACTACACAAATATTTCATAGAATCAAATCACATATTTAAATATCAAATAGCAACTAAAAGGCTTATACAATTGCAATAACAATTTAACTAAGTAGTTGTCATATTATAACATATTATCATATAAACATGTGCATTATTGTAAATTCATTAACAAAATTGCACTATTGATTATCTTCAAATATAACTATTAGACATCACCTTTTAATACAAATTGTATTTTGGTAGTCATCATAAATTGTATAAATACTAATAACAAAAACTAATTAATGGACCAATCAAAACTCATAACCATAATAATAAAAGCACATAATGATATCAAAACTCATAACCATAATAATAAAAGCACATAATGATATCAAAACTCATAACCATAATAATAAAAGCACATAATGATTTAGAATTTGTAATGTCTCTTTGAAACGTAATTTGTTGTATAAAATTTAGAACAACAATAAAAGGCTATTTAATTACTATTTACTAACCATAAAATATACTAAAAACAATTTATTAGAATAACAATAAAAGGCTATTTAATTACTATTTACTCATTTCGTAAATTGAAAAAAAAAAAGGTAAATATACATCAACATGAATTAATGATGAGGAAATCGAAATTAATTTTATAATTAATAATATTCAATCCACACTCATAAGTTATATATTAGAACTTAAATTGAATTTATAATATATTAATTAAAACTAAATAATATATATAACTTTAAAATATATATAAATAATATAATCAACAAGTAAATGCAAGATCATGGATATCATAATACAACTTTCCTTTTCAAGGTTTATATATTAAACATGCATAAAAAGAATTTATCAAACTATATATCAATTTCTAAACCAAGGAATAAGCTTGCAATATAACTAGCAAATAAATAAGATTAGACTTAATAAATTAATAACAAGTATTTTCTCATCGGCTTTCTGTAACAAGTGTCCATGTATATATTAAACTTATATTTCCTATTCTTTTTCAATATCGTGATGATCATTTATTCTTAGAAAAGGTCATTGAAAATGAAAATGAAAATTATGAGTAGGATTTGAACATCCCCTGTTCAACCGACTTTCAAAAATCTCATTCTGGTTAACGATTATTCTTATCATGGTAAAATCAAGTTGAAAAGACAAGGCATATTCAACAAGAAGCAATATAGGTATAAGAGTAGTACCTTATGTAGATAAACATGTATGGTGGGAAAAAAAACTTACCTTGAAATAACTAAAGGAAATAGTATCTCCATCACTTTTCAATCACCATGTCTACGAAATCCAATCTTCGTTGGAAACACCTCGGGCCACCAAAACTTTTATCAACAAAACATCATCAACGACATGGGTCAACCGAGACTTTAATCAACGATTAAAACCAATGATGATTCGAGCACTTTCGTGCTGATAACGTGTTGTGTAATAACTAGAACCTATTAGCAATGTATAGAAGAGAATGAGAGAATGGGAGATGAATTTCTTATTGATATATCTCATACAAAATACATGAGTCACTATATATAGGCTATAACATTAATGCAAACATAAATGTGACATATGAGTTAGAAATGTGGATGGTCACTAATAATGGATGCAT
Source organism: Helianthus tuberosus (assembly GCA_030545235.1). NCBI lineage: Eukaryota > Viridiplantae > Streptophyta > Magnoliopsida > Asterales > Asteraceae > Helianthus > Helianthus tuberosus. The sequence continues at coordinate 128,910,834 of CM060420.1, read as the reverse complement.
TCATAACAAATAATAATATTAACAATAATAATAATAATAAATAATAATAATAATAATAATAATAAATAATAATAATATTAACAATAATAATACTAATAATAATAATAATTAATAAATAATATTAATAATAATAATAATAATACTAATAATAATAATAATAATTAATAAATAATAATAATAATAATAATAAATAATAATAACAATAACAATAATAATATTAATATTAACAATAATAATAATAATATTAACAATAATAATAATAATAATAATAATAACAAAAAAAAATTGCAGAGCCTCGTATAGCCCTCGTATAGGGCTATACTCGGCGTCCTGTTCTACTGGATTCATCATCAACCTCATGTTCAAACCCCAAACCCAACAAAAACCAAATTTCAGGGCAAACCTACGGTCTAAAGGCAAAAACGAGGCAAAAATACTAAACTACGGGATGAAATACGTACCAGTGATGCTTCAAATCTTTGAAAGTACGGTCGAAATACGAATCCGAGGCGTATAGATGTGTATTATCCGTATGTGGTTTTCTTTTTTTGTTTGGGGTTATAACCAGCCTCGTCTAGGCCCCCTAGCCTTATACGAGGCAGAGACGCCTCGTATAGATCTATACGTGTCGTCCCCGCTTTTTGTTAAATGACCATTTTACCCCTGTTAAGCCCCTAGTATAGGCATTATTCAGGGGCAAAATGGTAATTAACCAATCCAAAAAGATATTTCTGGAATGGTTAATTACCATTTTACCCCTGACTAAAGCCTATACTGGGGGCTTTACAGGGGCAAAATGGTCATTTAATAAACCTTTTTTTAATAATTAAAAAACAAAAACTTTAAAAGTTGCCGCCTTAATGGACGACACGTATAGATCTATACGCGGCGTCTGGGTTTTTAAATTACCTTTATGCCCTTGTTAAAGGCCTATACTGGGGACTTTCAGGGGTATATTAGTAATTAACATAAAATATTTTCAAAATTCAAATTTAAAAAAAAAAGAATTGTTGCCGACACTGTTGACGCCTCGTATAGATCTATACGAATCGTCCTTATTCAAAAAATTCAAATTTTTATTTTCAAATATTCAAAATTCAAATTTAAAAAAACCCGCTCAAATAGACGTCTCGTATAGATCTATACGAGGCGTCTGGTTATTGTAGAATGACCTTTTAGCCCCTGAAATAAGCCTAGATTGGGGGCATACCAGGGGCTAATTGGTCTTTTGTTCAATACTATACGGGGAGTCTAGCTCTATACGAGTCGTATATTTGTATTTTTTTTAAATGTTATTAACCTGTTTTAATCAATTCTAATTATAGAAAAATGATACAAATTATAAAAAAAATTTATAGAAATTGTAGAAAATTATAGGAATTAATAAAAAAAATACTATTAATTACAAAATTCATTCTTCCGTATCACTGTCGATGTAATTAAGACTGGGGTTTGATCTTGGTGGAGGATTCATTATCGATGTATACCATTCTAGACGTGGCAAGTGCATATCTTCCCATTGTTCTGTATGGGGTGTTCGGTGGGTCAACCATAGCCCGTGTGCTGGTGGCATTGGATAATCCCCTTCCAGCTTAACATGTATGAAGTGGTTCTCGTTTACATGTGTAAGCGTTATGAACAATGGTTGTTGATTAGCCGGAGGACTTAGTATCGGGAAGAAAGTGGAACTCGCACCCATGGTTGTCGTTAACAGGTGCACCCCGATACCGTACGTTTGTGCAATAAGAAGTCCTGCAAAGGGGAAGTCCATCCAGTGATCCCCCCCACAACCGGACACTGAATCCCAAATTAGGTCCTGACGATGCGTGTAAAAATAACCTTTACCCCATGCTTCAAATATTGGGAACCAGATCGATTTGTTCTGATCCATTTCTTGGACAAGGTGCCTTCGAATGAGCCCCCATGAACTCTGATCCATACCTAAGCCCACAGCCACAGACCGAAACCCACAATGACCGTCCGGCATCACATCTCGTATGCATGAGACGTACAGATGGAACACTAGCGGAATGTCATACTTAAACTGTTCGATGATTCCCACGTACTCGTCCCCAATGATTAACGGAAAACCGTAAGCATCTCGTGTCTCTTTCTTCTTAGAACTCTTTGAACGGCTTAGGCTCGCTTTGGGTTTTTGGGACCTTATAACCGACTGTTGAGAGGCCTGTGACGGAACGTACGAGCTGTGGCGAGGTTTATCGTACTTACTTTGTCGGGAACCTTCAAAGCACGTGTTTGCATCACCGAATGAGCTTCTCCTCAATTCTTCATCTATACGAGAGGCCTCGTCCAACCTTTGTTGTACCTGCTTTGTTGTTGGTCGGCCACGAGTATTTTGTTGGACAACCGGTGGTTTCTTGGTAGATTTCTTTGGAGTCAACACCGCTTTAATCTTTGACATCAGGCTTTTTTTGCTGAGCTGGGGGGTGCGACTCTAATTGTTGTCTAACAATATTTAGCTCTTCGACCACGTCCACGTCATCGTCTATCAATTTACAACTTTGGAAGTTAAGTTTCCGCCAGAAGACGTCTATGTCTTCGAGTTGAATCGGACGCTCTGCATGGTTAAAAACAACATTGTTTAAGTCACATGATTAACGGAAATATATCACACAAGTGTTGTACGTTTAACAATTATTACCTTCAAGCATGTACTTTTCTATCCTGCAAGCACAGGGCAACCCACAGCTGTGCCACATTTGGCAACCACATGATGAATGAAAGCGCTCCAAGACATCTAGCTTCCTAATTGCCTCTCCCCTCAACAAGTCAAGGGCTGTATGGGATACTTTTCCAAGTAGGTGTTGAAACAACGGGTGTTTGTGGTGGGTCATTCTTTTTTCGATGCTATCTCGAAAAGTCTTCCTTATTTCACCGAACTGTGTCTCAACTATATCATGGACACAACCAACTACACGGTCGAGCGAGCTCCTATCTAGGACGTATCTCTTTAAGTTGGCGTGTTGGCTCTCAACTCTGTTTGTGGTACGATTACCAAAGTTGCGCCTCTTATCAGTCCACGCAAAGACGAGCATCTCCTTATAGTCTTTTAGCCAGTTATCGTACACGTATTTGAAGACTCCTAAAACGTAAAAATAATTTAATAAAATTTGCATAGGTGAGTCGTATGTTATTATAAAAACTTACTAGAACGTTTGCACTCCACAAGTCGTTTTCGCATGTTGCGCAAGTGGTACTCGTAGATGAGTATGGATGGAGACTCAATCAATGTCCCCCAGAATGCCAAAAATTTCTTCCAGTCTTCGTCTGTGAAGGCACCCTTGCAGTTCTTCATAACATTCTGTTGTATGTGCCACTTGCAAAGAAGCCTGGAGGCGTTTGGAAATACATTAGCGCACGCGCCCATAAGGGCTAGGTCTCTATCGGTTAAAATCACACGTGGCTCCATGCATTCATCCAACATTGACTTGACCCTATGAAGCACCCACACAAAGTTATCACCCCGTTCTTTACTAACAACGGCATGCGCGATAATAAACGATTTGTTGGTAGGCGTCATACCAACAATCTGGATAAAGGGCATATTGTATATGTTTGTCTTGTACGTCGCATCGATCAGCATGACGTGGGGGAATGCACGCCACATGCATCTCGAGTCCCGATGAAGAAAGAAGATCTCTGTTACGATCTCTATTCCGGGTTCCTCCCGTGTCTCGTAAATAAAGTCGTTGTTTATCAGTATGTTTTCTAGTGACTGCATGGGAGTCAATCCTTGTCTTTGTTCGGCTCTAATCTTCGCCACAACGTTTTGAACGTCTTTCTGAACATGAAACCTGTCGGGGTCCTGCTTCCTTATCGTTTGAAATATTTTGCGCGACTCCATGTTTGCTGTCAGCTGCTCGATCAGTTTCATTTCGCTTGGAGTAAACCTTCGCACAAACGCGTGGGCCGACAGGTCCTCACAAAGTTCGTGGTTATGTTCAATTTTTCCGTGTTTAATCTCCCAGGTTTCATACGGGTGGTTTCGCACAGCCAGCAGGTAAAACGGGCAACCGGTTTTTTTGCTTCCGGCTTTTCTAAGTGTTGATGTAGTCTGGTGCTCACCACCACGATCACATTCAAGCCATACCCTCCCGATTCTTCCCCCGGTTTTCTTTGATCGACGGGTGACAATAACGAAACCATCCGCGTTTGCTATTTCTTGTATCCGATTCTTTAGTTCATCTAAAGAGTTGAAAACCTGTAACATCGACAATAATAATAAATAATTTTAATAAATAAATAATAATAATAATAATAATACTAATAATAATAATAATATTAATAATAATACTAATAATAATACTAATAATAATAATAATAATTAAATAATAATAAAAAATAGTAATTAATACCTGCTTTTTTAAGTACGGACTGTCCTGGATGGGAGGTGTCTCACCACCATATCTACCATATCCACCATAACCACCATATCCTCCGTATCCACTGTATCCACCATCTCCTCTGTAACCACCGTCTCCTCCGTATCCACCGTCTCCTCCGTATATAATCCGGATACCCTTGTTGCGTCGGATAACTTGGTTGACAAGCATGGTATGAGTCATCTACAGGGGCTGTTTCATCAACAGGGGGATGCTTGTTCAAATCTAGAAACGGTTTGTTTTGTTCTCCTTGTATACTAGACACAACCTCCTCTTGCTCATTAGAATCGGGAACGCAAGACTCCTCCAAAATAAAGAACCGTATCATCATTAGTAAATAATAAACTAAAACAAAAACTAATTAAAACATTTAAGCTAATAACTGTTAACGGATCGCTTTCGGGCACCCAGTTCTCGCTAGAATATTGCCCGAAGACATAGTTGCCTTCCCAGCTTGATGACATTTCAACACTTCGGGATGATAAGAACACAAATGCAAAGCAAAATGAAAGAAGAAGAAGAAGAAGCAGAAGAAGCAGAATGAAGGAAACGTTGAATGCTCGGGGTGGACAAATAATACACTGTATGTTGCACTTTATGTTGCTCATAGACGCCTCGTATAGCTCTAGACACCCCGTATAGCTTTAAGTCACTTGTCAACCGCATAGTCAAATCAGCCACTAGAGACGCCTCGTATAGGCCTATACGAGGCGTCTTAGTGCCTCGTATCCTGCCCTCGTATAGACCTAGACTCCTCGTCTGATGTGACTGATTTGACATTGTGCTTTGGTGCAGAGCTGGTCGGAAAAGCAACCCTATACGCCTCGTATAGGTCTATACGAGGCGTCTTGAAGGGTGTGGAAATAGGCATTAAGGTGTGTAAATATGTAGACCATTTTTTAAATATAACAAGCTTGTTGAAGTTCTTTCTTCTCTGCAATTTTACATACATACGTGAGTGTGTGTCTTGAGTGAGGTTTGAGGGGCCTGAACCAACAATTGTAACATGTTATTTGACTTTGAATAATAATTAAACAGCTTACAACTAGTTAATGTTTAAGATCTCTGTGTAGGTGTGGCAACTCTCTGTGTAGGAGCTGTGGCAACGTTAATCATCATATTATGTTTAAAAGGGAAACTTAGATGGAGAAAAGAGGCCACTTACAACGAAAACGCTGAAATATTTCTAAAGAATAATGAATTTCTTGCTCCAAAAAGGTACTCTTATTCACAAGTCCAGAAGATTACAAGCTCCTTTCAAGTCAAACTAGGCCAAGGCGGCTTTGGGTCTGTGTACAAAGGATCATTAAGCAATGGAAATTTAGTGGCAGTGAAGATTACAAGTGAATCAAAAGGTAATGGAGAAGATTTCATTAATGAAGTAGCCAGTGTGAGTAGGACTTCCCATGTTAATGTCGTTACTCTTGTGGGATTTTGTTTAGAGGGTCGACGAAGAGCTTTGATATATGAATTCATGCCTAATGGATCCCTTGAGAAGTTCATATACGGTCGGAGTTCTTCAAGTATTAGTCAACTTGGGTGGGAAAAGTTGCACCAGATTGCTATCGGGATTGCTAGAGGATTAGAATACTTGCATAGGGGTTGTAACACACAAATCTTACATTTCGACATAAAGCCCCATAATATACTTTTGGATCAAGATTTTTGCCCTAAGATATCCGACTTCGGACTGGCAAAGCTATTCCATGAGAAAAGAAGCACGATATCCATGTCTTGTGTGAGGGGAACACCTGGATATATTGCTCCTGAAATAGTTTCTAGGAATTTCGGTCATGTGTCCCACAAATCAGATGTTTATAGTTATGGAATGATGATCCTAGAAATGGTTGGAGGGAGGAGAAATGTTGAGACTGAAGTTGATCATACAAGTGAAATATACTTTCCTCATTGGATATATAAGAAAGTTGAGATAGAAGAACAACTTGGACTGGATGGGATTGTGAGCGAAGAAGAAAATGAGATGGCAAGGAAGATGATTATTGTGGGTTTGTGGTGCATACAAACTAATCCCTTGAACCGTCCGGAAATCACCAAGGTGTTGGAAATGTTAGAAGGGGGCTTAGAGTTACTGGAAATCCCTCCAAAACCTTATATGTATTCACCGTAATGATCAGTTGATCTGTCAACTAGAGATTTGTTGCATGTTTATTGTTTACTACCTGACACTAGTAACCTAAATACAGCTATGTTAATTTATTCCTTATGGCTGCTGAGTGCATATACAAGCTATTTTTTTTTTTTTGAACGGCAAAGCCTGCTCTTACACCATTTATTTAAAGAGACACCCCTTGCCCAGGTTTGAAACTGAGACCTTCCTTTAGGAGGCATGTGCCTTTACCAAGTGGGCTACCCCACATTGGTATGTGCATATACAAGCTAATACTATAATTTTGCTATGTTGGTTAATTCCATGTGAACTCCCACATACATATCAAATTATATGGTACTGTAAACAGAAGGGTTAGTTAGAGATTGTTATATTATTCAATTAATACTCTTAATTTTGGGTCATTGGCTCCTAGGTTTATTTATCTCAAGTGTACTGAAAGCTTAAAGCTTCATTGTAGTAAGAGAATACACAGTTTCTTCTCTCTGAACTCTTTCAGCACCTACATATATAATGTCCTGATGACAAAACATACATTTTTATGCAATAAGATAATCCAAATTGCAGTGTTTTGGCATACAGGAGTCTCAGTTAATTTGGTAAAAAAAACAAAACATACATTGTTATGCAAAACCTTCAACTCAACGGAAAAAAAAAATATGAAGCTTATGTTAACCTTTATAACTTTTGTATAGGTGTGCTGCAAAGATATATATATTATCCTACATAAAGACGCTGTTGTTTTGTCTAATTTTGCTTCTAGTGTGAATACTGGAAATTTAAGAAAACTAAAAGTATCGTTTTTTTTTTTTACTTTGGATTATGCTAATAAACTAAGACGTGTTACATGGGGTGGGGGGGTAATGGGACCACATACAAACTTACAAAGTGTGTCCTTTTGCCGTTTGAGAGAGGTAATTAAGGATGAATGGAGGAAAAGAGTCAATGAGCCACTGTCTTGATGGTGTAAGTAATTATGGCAAAAATTAGCAAAGTGATGGAACTTCTACGTAGCATAAATAATAGCGCAAATTGCGTTTGTGAATGTGAAAGTTTGTTAAATGCCAAACATATGATAGTTCAGCGCTCCTCTTTTATACAACCTTTGGGAAGACTTCCTGTAAGTATATTGTTCATCAGATCAGTTGATTTGTCAACTACAGACAAATCATGTCACTGTTGCTCATTACTTCATTTACCATGACTTTGATATGCTTTTTGGTCATGCAAGTATTTTTAAGTTAGTTATTACCTCATAACTACCGAGCATGCGCGCAAACAGTAGTTTTTTTATGTATATAGCATGGGATATGATAAATATAGTTCATCATTGTATACGTACATATGATATCCAAATGAAATGAATACTGATTTATCCGCCTAACCTTTTGTTTTAAAGGCTAGCATGTACATACTTATAACACATTATTTAATTCATATAACTATTTAACCATGTGAATTAATTGATTATTTAGTCAATAAGTATAAAGATATCTGAATTTTATCAAATCAAATAAGACATATATGATTTGAGGTCAAATTATAATTAACATGAATCATAAACTTGTGTGTTTTAAAATTTATCAATAAAGTCCTTGTTCTGGGCACAGCACGGATATGAGCATCTAACTGGTACTCCCCTCGGGTTTTCAGGTTAATAGTGGACAAACAGATGACAGCCAAATTATTTTAAGGTTTGGTTTGACAATCATGACAAGGTCTGTTTGATTATATGATTATATCTCTTTAGAGCATAGTGAAATATAAAAATTTTGATAGCCAAAGACTTCCACGGTGGTCTAAACAGGCACTCAACATAGCAAGTTTGAAAATGCTGGGAACTGTCACCACTAGCTATTTCATCGAACACTTTACATGCATGCAAAACTGATTGTTCAAATCGAAAAATCATGTTCATATACACTGAAGTTAGGTGCTAGTATAGTAAACAGACGAAAGAAAGCTCACCTCTGTTGTATCTTCCATTTTTAATTAGTATGTTACTACACAAGCAGCAAGAATTCGAGTTCGTGAGATTACCTTTAGTTCAAATTGGATATCAATCAAAAACTGCATATGTTAACTGTCGTGAGATCACCAAATCAACCGTTCAGTATTAACAGTATTAACTGTGGTGATCGAGGGGGCGGTGGCAGATGGCGACAACCGTTCAACCGTTCAGTATTAACAGCCTCACTAGCAGGGAATCAGCACATGGATGGATGAAATTAATCTAGATGTAGTATGGACTCCGAAGGCGCGGACCGATCTGGTTTACAGATCGTTGCTTAGCGCCATTGAAGCAAGGTTAGAAGATTTCTTAACTTATGGGTGTGGGATAGAAGGTTATAGATTGCATAGTGCCTCCGTGTGAACTAATGGAAGCAATTAAAGTATGACATGGCCTAGAATGTGAACTTTAATTCAGACCTATTGTCGTGGATCAATGTGCAAGTATGAGTGTACATTTGAAATGTAACCTAAGGGTGTACAATGTACATGTAACGATAGCAAACGTAGGCTGACGCATAACCCTCGAGTTAAGCGCAAGTTAGTGAGACTGAAATAGTAGTGTATTATCATGGAGATGACCCTGATTGAAAGTTGCAATAAACGTCGGTTTATGCACATTTTTTTTCATGTATTAATAGAAGTGTTTAGCTAGAGATACAACTTTTGGTTGTACATAGCTCACGTACCGGAAGCTTTCGCCCCGCCAATCAGATTACGGGACCTAAACGCCTAATAAACTTTCTTAAACGATTACCTTGTTGAGAACACATACTTCCAAATAATAATTTGTAAAGACATTTTGACGTAAGTTTATATCTACATGATCATAGTATACCGTTTTTTGCTAACTTACTGGTTGATCCAGATTCTACAAAGTGCAAGTGGAATGTATAGGAATTTAAACTCACTGGCCATGCGTTTAACAAAACCAGGTGGGTTTCTGATGACTTGCTCATGTTTAGGAGCTATGAAAGTGGGCAGTTTTGCCTGATCTTCAGGCCAGTCTTTTACTCATTTCGATTTCACACATTTATGTCATCAACGAGTTAATGTCAACCCGCGCGTTGCGGCGGGATGTTATGATAAATGTGCTTAGTATCATTGTATCGGATGTGAAAATTCTTTTATTCCTACTTAAAACCAATTATAATTAGCCAATTTTTCTGCGGATCCAAATAGTTCAAACTTAAAAGTGAAACTGAAAATAAACCGTTTTCTAAAACTATAAAAACTCAAATTTCGATTTTGGTTTGGTTCTGTAGGTCCGGCTAGGGGAGGATCTAGTCGCCTAATCCTTGTATACGAACCACTCCGGTTGTGCGGAATCCAACCGGAATAGCAAACCGAGATAGAACACGTAATAACACGACACGCAAAAATCACCGTTTAACACCACTGTATTAATACGAATGAAAGGGTTCAGTTACAATCCAACGTTTACAAATGTGCTCTGTAAACTCTCTCTCTCGTGTGTGTGTGCTCTGTTCTTGTGTCTAACATTTTCAGACTTGAGATTGTCTATTTATAGCACCAGTACAACGAATCAGATCTTGGCTTGGCGAATCACAAGGTTTGGCGAATCAGGAAGGCAAGTGACGAAACAGCGACGAAACAGGATCATGGTCGACGAAACACATCTGTTTCGTCGACTTCTGGGCTGATTCGCCGATGTGGCCTTTGGCCCAAACAGTTGAGGCCCAATTCCTGTTTCGCCATCTTCTCTCAGCCCAAGGACTTTAATGTTGAGCCCAGTCCTTGTCTTTTCTCTGGTGTCGGCTTGAGGTCTTGCACACGACGGAGGAAAGTCGTCACAATACGTGCCGAACCGAGTCGCGTCCACAATATCATGTATCAACAAACTCCCCCTTGGACGCTACTCGTGAGATTCGCTTCTCATATCTTCTATGTCGGAGGATCCTCAAAGTCTTCACGTCTTGAAGGCAAAGAGTGTATCGACAAACTCCCATTTACATGTAGGAAGTGTGTTGACAAACTTCCCCTTAACATAAGCTCCTCCTTGAGTTATGCTCGTGAAATACTTGTTCTTTATGAATTGAGATCCTTGTGGTGTTGATGATGGTCAGCGGCAACTCGATCATCTTCATCATTTGAGTGCCTTCACGTCGTGTCTTCATTCCGAAGCTTGTCATCGACCATGTTCTCCTTGCCTTTAGAATCTGCACATGCAAGAAATCTAAACGCGTAATGAGAACAACTGCCTGGAATATCATAAGAAAGCGACACACATGTGACCATTGTTTAAATAAACACCGTCCGACAGATTGAAAGTTTTAACACATTTTATCAATTTCAAATTTTAACTTTCAACACTTGCAAATTTCGACCGTTTATGAAGATTTTGTCGTTTCGGTTTTCAATCAGGTTTCAGGTAACGAAGACTCGAGATCCAACATCGTACGATCGAAAATAAGATAGAAATAAAATCTTTTTGGCTTTTATAAAGTTTATATTAAAACACACCTAAAATCTTTTTGGTATTTTTGAATATGAGCCCCGCTTGCGGTCTGCTCATATAATGTAATATATGTGTGGGCGCTCGGGGGGGCAAAAGCAAAAGTGCACTAATTTTTAACGTTATTTTACTAATTTCGTGAAAATAACGTTAAAAAGAGGGGATCGTTAATCAGGCATCATGTGGTGGCGTTGATAGCCGAAAGACAAGGGGGTACATGCACCAATTGGCGTTTGTCTCAATTGCTGAGTGTTATGTGCCTTATGTCCAAGGCTTGATGCAAAACCACAATCGAGCCGGGGGTCTCATTGGAAGCAGCCTCTCTATTCCTACGGGGTAGAGGTAAGGCTGTCTACATCCCACCCTCCTCAGACCCTACCTTAGCTTTGCTATAGGTGGGATATACTGAGTACGATGATGATGATGATGATGAATATTTCAAATGTAAAGACAGAAAGCAGTAAATAAATATATACAAAGATGCAGAAACTGAAAGCATTAAATAAATATTTACAGACATTCTTTTTGCGAGTTTCGAGGGTAAGAGAATCATATCAGTGTACGGTCATGCCAAAACGCTCTTGTTGTTCTTTTAGTTAACATTTTAGATAAGCATCCTATAACAATTATCGGTATTGTTGTCCACATAAACTCAACTTATCATTTGTAATCATGGCGAGGGGATACGTTAAGGTATGATTTATACTTACCGACCGGTGTTCATCCACATCACGACACATTCCCATATCAAGGTATGCACGAGGGTTCATCTTACCGGTGAGTATACCGATTATCATCTGTTTGACCGTATATGATGTGAGATTCTCACTTATTTTGATTTGAAAACAAGCCCTATGTGATAGAATCACTTATTGATGAGGAACTTGATTTTCGATGCATGAGGGCACAGGAGCAAGTCCGTGAACAGGTCAGTACTTTCGTACAGCAGAGAGACGAACTTGACTCCCGGAAAGAATTTGTGATATATTATCACTTATTTTGAGGGACATGTGATTGTTGATCACTTATTGAGGTCGAATGCAATATGTACACGTATGTATAGTATCATGGAAGACCTAGACTTACGTCCCCGTTATTTTTCGGTAAAAGATACAACCATGATACCCAGATGATAAGCAGCATAAAGACCGAATATTTCAGAACCTCGGCAATCTCTCAAACGAAATTTCGGTACTAAGACCATATGCCAATGAATGGTTCCCACCTGGTCTTCAGTCGATTTAAGATTTATATCACCCTGCACACTTTAAGATGATTGTGAGCCTACCGATACATCTTATATAGAGCTGCTTATCGTTTTTTTTTTTTTTATTTAAGGTTTAAAGAGGTTTAGACAGACCACTGATGTACTATCATTTTCTCTTTTGCTCGCCAGGAAACTCATTTTTGCTTTTCTATTGTTTTTGTGTTTTTGAAATTTTTCAATGTTTTTGGATTTTTCAAATTTTGGATTTACTCCCCCTAAAATCAATAAACTAAGACAAATTTAAAAACACAAAGGTATTTACAAAAATGATTTTCCGATGTGGATTACTCTTGCTTGACCTTAATGCCGTTTACCAATAATAAAAAGTCAAATCTTGATTTGTCAAATGCTTTGGTAAAAAGGTCGGCACGTTGGTCATCGGTGTGGACGTAAGCAACATCGATTAGCCTTTTCTCAAAGCAATCACGTATGAAGTGATACTTTATTTCGATGTGCTTAGTCTTTGAATGCTGCACAGGATTTCTAGTGATCTGTAAGGCAGCAGAATTATCAACGTAAATAGGAGTAGTTAGGAATTCAAAACCGTAATCACGCATTTGTTGTTGGATCCATAGGACTTGGGAGCAACAACTTGAGGCAGCAATGTATTCAGCTTCGCATGTTGATGTAGCGACGCACGTCTGCTTCTTGCACTGCCATGTGACTAGGCGATTTCCCAAAAACTGACATCCAGCCGTTGTGGATTTGCCGTCGATTTTGCATCCGCCAAAATCAGAATCACTGAATGCGATCAAGTCAAAGTTATTATCCCTCGGGTACCATAGACCGGTGTCAGGGTAACCCTTCAAATAACGAAAAATCCTTTTTACAGCTGCAAGATGTGAGGCCTTCGGGTTCACTTGATATCTGGCAAGCAGGCACGTTGGGTACATTATATCTGGTCTTGATGCTGTGAGGTACATAAGAGATCCGATCATCGCGCGGTAGTGTGAGGGGCTAACATCTTGACCCTTCAAGTCTGGAGTAATTCCGTGATTTTGTGGCAATGGGGTACCAATGGGCGTTGCATCAGACATCTGGAACCGGCTCAAGATGTCACCAACATATTTAGTCTGATGGATGAATATCCCAGACTCTGTTTGTTGTACTTGTAGGCCCAAAAAGAAGGTCATTTCCCCCATAGCACTCATCTCGAATTTATCCTGCATAACACGCTCGAAATCCCTACACAAAACATCATTAGTAGAACCAAAAATAATATCATCAACGTATACCTGTACCAGTAGAAGATCTCCATCTTGTTCTTTGATGAAAAGAGTGCAGTCGATAAGACCTCTGCGAAAACCGTTCTCCAGCAGATAATTAGATAAGGTTGCGTACCAAGCTCGCGGTGCTTGATGTAGACCATATAGAGCTTTGTTGAGCAACCAAACCCGATCGGGATGGATAGGATCTTCAAAACCTGGAGGCTGTTCGACGTACACCTCTTCTTCTACCACACCATGTAAGAATGCACTTTTCACGTCCATCTGGTATACCTTGAAACCTTTGAATGAGGCATTAGCCAGAAAAATCCGAATTGCTTCTAGACGTGCAACTGGTGCATACACTTCGTTGTAGTCGATTCCTTCAATCTGACGAAAACCTTGAACGACTAGCCTTGCTTTGTTCCGGATAACGATTCCACGGTCATCCTTTTTGCATTTAAACACCCAACGGGTACCAATCTTCTTGTAACCAGCAGGTTTCTCTACGAGTTTCCAGACACCAAGCTTCTGGAATTGTTGCAGTTCTTCCTGCATTGCTTCAACCCATGAGCTATCTTTCAACGCATCTTTCCAAGTTCTTGGCTCTTCCTGTGAGACATAACACGCGAAAGACCAATCATTCTGTTGACCAGATTCTCGGATAGTTGCATACAAGCCTGCATTGTTGTTGTTTCGCAACATGTTTCTTGTTTGAACGCCACTTTGAACATTTCCTATGATGTTTTGTTGAGGATGGGTATTGTGAATCCTTGTTTCTGGATTATCTTGAACTGGAATATTTGTACCCAGATTGTTGAGATTCAGATCAACAATCAATTCAAGACCCGGAATTGACGAAGAGGATGATGCAGAAGTTTCAGCTGTTCTAGGGACATCCACTGGAGGTGTACCCTCTGAAATACCATGAACTGCTGTTGGAGCTTCTTGATCTGCATCTAGAAATTCATCATCCTCTGAAGATTCGTTCAATTCGGTAGCATCTTGAAAATCCTCATTGTCGAGAGCATTATTGTTCACTGAAGAAGGTTCTTGATTGACAATAATGGGACGAACCAACGGTGAATCTGTTGCGTTGTCACTCTCGAAAAACATCCTTGCCGCAGCATTTTCTTCAACGGCTTCAACATTGATCGAATTGAAAAAGTCATCGTACTCAAACATCCAAGGCTGACCAGGATTTCTAACCGGTAAAGTGTGCCTTTGTACTCTGACTTCAGACCATTCCTCGACCCTTTTAGTCTCTAAATTCCAGACTCTTAAGTTAGGGGTGGAATACCCAAGAAAGTATCCCTCAATTGCTCTTGCCCCAAACTTTCCATTAGGATCGATTATTGTGCATGGAGCTCCAAACGGTTCAAGATAAGACAAGTCTGGTTTCCGTTTGTTGATGAGCTCAAAGCAGGTCTTGTTGTGTCTTTTGACTGTAAGGACTCGGTTCAACGTATAGCATGCAGAAGACACAGCTTCAGTCCAGAATGGAATGGGTAGCTGCGACTCTACCAACATAGTCCTAGCAGTCTCGATCAATGTGCGGTTCTTACGTTCAGCGACGCCATTCTGTTGAGGAGTATAAGCTGCACTAAATTCGTGAAGAATACCTTTTGAAGTGCAAAACTCCGCCATGGCATGATTTTTGAATTCAGTACCATTGTCGCTACGTATCCGCCTAACCTTCAACTTATATAGATTCTCAATCTGAATGATTAAGTTTTTGATAATACCGAAGGTTTCACTCTTATGTGCCATGAACGCCACCCAAGAAAATCTTGAATAATCATCAGTAATCACGAGGCAATATTGATCATTCCTAATGCTTTTGTGCTTGACAGGACCGAACAAATCCATGTGCAAACGTTCAAGAGGAACAGCCACCGTGTTGACTTTCTTTGTAGGGTGTCGCTTCTTCGTTTGTTTTCCTTTCTGGCACGAGACACAGACGTCTTGAAGATGGAAGTTTTTAAGAGGAACACCATTCACCAATTCATTTGATACCAAATGATTCATTTTGCGTAAGTGAATGTGACCCATTCGTCTGTGCCAAGAGATTGTGTCTTTTTCTGTGGCTTTGGAAACGAAACAAGTTGCTTGTGCAGACGTTGTGATAGCTTGGCTCATATCAAGGACATACAGATCATTTATCCTTGGAGCCGACAAGAGAATCCATTCTTTTGGAATTTTGAAGCCGGGTTTCAGCACATAACATCCATTAGCATCAAAGTGTACTGAGAACTGCTTGTCACAAATTTGAGAAACACTAAGAAGATTGTGATCAAGTTGTTGCACAAAGTTGATCTTGTCAAAGCTAACAACCCCGTTGGAAATCATTCCTTCACCCGTTATATATCCGCCCTTATCTCCAGCAAAAACAACATAACCTCCTCTAATAGATTTGACGTCGTAGAGAAGCTTCATGTCGCCTGTCATGTGCCTGGATGCCCCACTATCAACAATCCAATGACTACTGATAGTTCCTCCTGGAACACCCTGCACATGAACTCACACCATTAGTTGGAGATGGGGACCCAAGCCATTGTGGTCTTGGGTCTTCCATTTTCATCAATGACAATAACTTCTATTCTTTGATGATTTGAAAATTGTGATGGTCCCCCTGAATTTTTAACCGTTTTTGGTTTCCAGGTCTGTTTTGTGATGCCAATTTGATTGTTTGTAAGTCTAACTTCGTTTGAACTTTCTGGTTTAACTGGAACAGATTGTTTTTGAACCACATCAATTTTAATCGCCTTTTCAATTTTCTTGACCTGTTGGCGTTTCTGTTTCTTTTCCCTTTCTTTTACAAGTCGGGGATCTTGTTTTACAGAAACAGATCGCTTGCGGTCAGTTGGGCCACGGGGAACATCAACTATGCCTTTTTGTTTATGAAGATACGGGCAATTTCGAACAATATGCCCGATTGTTCCACATTCAAAACATGATCTTCGTTCAACAAACCCCGAAGTATCATGTGGTCGTCTTGCCGATGATGAACTTTGTGATCCCGAGGTACTAGGTTTTGAACAACTTGGTTCATTCCTTTTCATCACAGTTGCTTTTTGGACAAAATCTAAATTAGATTGATTTTCAAACTTTGCAATTTTGTCCGTTCCCTTAGATTTCACAAAGTTCACATTCTTCTTTTTCTTCTGATTCGGCTTCCTTTGACTTTGAGTCGGTGTTTTACCTCTTGGTTTGGCATGATTTTGCTGTTTTTGCACTGTTGGTAATTTTTGATTGCCAAATTGTTTTCGAACTTCGGCCTTTGGGATAGGAGGGCACTGTGTGACTGTAACACGTGATCCTGTCTTTCCCAAAAACTTACTTGTTGAATTTTCAAACACTTTACTGATTAATGATTGATTAACATTCTTAATAGGAAAATCTTTGTCTGAATAAACTTTATCATCACCAACAAGAGTGTACAGCAAATCCACACTCTCTGACTCTTTTGCAGATGTTGACTCGGTTAGAACAGTCTTAGCGGGTTTTGCGGGAGGATCACATAGAATATGATTCTCAAGAGGTATGTCCTCTTCTTTGATTACCGCATCAGACTTTTCCGAATCAGTATCATCGGATTCATCATCAGAAGAATCAGTATCCTCAATCACAACTGTAGGATCCTGATTCTGTTCAGCAGAGGACACACATGTATCTGCTGACACATCTGAATCTGATGATACTTCTTTCTTGTATCCGAGACCTGTTGCACATTCTGCTGCAAATTCCTTAACATCTAGAGGAACAGATGGTTCAAAATGAGTTCTATACTCCTCATCGGGCAGTGCATCATAATTGTGTCTGACAGGTGGTGGACATTGCTTATATCCAATACATGTGACATCCTTTTTCTCTTTCTGAACATCAATGATGTGATCCAACACATAGCTAGAGCTCAAATAACTATCTAACTTGAGTCGGATCGCCTCACTTTCGGTTTTAACACAAGCCATTTCCTTTTGCATTACCTCAAGGCGAGTTATATACAAATTAATGTCAGTTTGTTTTCTGGAAACCATTTTTGTTAACTCGATTTTATCTTTCTTTAACTTTTCAATCATCGATTTAAAATCCTTTTCATGGTTTTCATAAAACATGTTGGCTTCAGTGCACTTTGAAAGATCAACAGTTAATTTCTGATTATGAATGAATGTCACATCATATTTCTCTTGCAAAGCCTCGTGTTTGCCTTGCAATTCACACCACTTATCATTCAATGACACATGTTTGTCTTGCAAGTCAAACAAACTAGCTTGTACAGCATCATGTTTGCCTTGCAACTCAGACATGTTTGCCTCTAAATCAGCACATTTACCATTTAAACTATCACAGTTATCACAGCTAACAGAAGTGGGTTCATCGACACATACCTGACTTGATGAACTGTCGACATTAGCCATAAAGGCTGAATGGAGAGAAGACGAAGAATAAGCAGCTTGATCCATCAAAATAGATCTTCTTTGAATTCCTGCTGCAGCTTCATCCAATAGCTCATCAATAACTGCATCAACTGACGCACTTGATGTGTCATCTTCCCGATCATTCCCTGAACCCGAGGACTCTTCATCTGAACTTCCAGTGTAACCGGAGCTGTCTTCATCTTCAGAAGATTCATCACCATTGGTGGAAGATTCTCCACCACTGGCGTGTTTAAGATCCTTGACAATTTCAGCAAAGCAAACTGTTCCATCTGGAGCATCATTTCCCAACTGGATAGACCAATCACAACCTTCATCTACTTGAACCACAAGTGCCTGGTTGGCATTTGATGGTCCTGCTTGGCTTTGGTTGTTGACAGGTACCAACGTACGAACATTGTTCCGGTTCTGGTTCTGCTGGTTGCCTTGACCTCTGAAAGGATTCTGGTTTCCATGTTGAGATGGCCTCGTACATTCACGCTTGAAATGACCACGTTCACCACAATTGAAGCATCTAACAGCCTGCTTATCAAACCCATACTTGGTGTCTTTCTTGCCTTCCAAGCTGGTTCTGCCAGTTCTTTCCATGAAATCCTTTGCTCGCCTAACAGCACTGGCAAGGGCCCACTTGATGTCCATCATCTCCATCTCCTCTTTATCTATCTGCTGATAGTCTTCTTGTGTTAGATTAATGTTACCAATCTGACCTTCAACTAATCCACAGTATGCGCTCACCAAAGTGTTTAGCAGCTCCATGTGTTCCTTGGCTACTTCCACACTGACTTTAGAAAAGCTTGAGGTGTCGAGCCGTACTGTATTTGGCTTTGATTGCTGACTAGCAGATGATGTGCTTCCATAACATGCTTGCTGTTGAGGAGGAAGTGGATTCCCATACATATCAGTTGTTCTGATAGGCTGTTGTGGTGCTGGTTGAGAAGCTGGTTCAAACGAATTTCCGTACATATCTGTAGTTCTGATAAGTCGTTGGCTCTGTTGTTGTGGTACTTGTTGAGGAACAGGTTCAAGCGGATTTCCATACATGTCTGTTTTTGGAAGGACTGGAACTTGAACAGTATTGCCATACATGTCAGTGGTAGACACAAACGCTGTTTGAATTGGAGCATGTGAAGAAGGTTTTGTAGAAGTGCTAGAAGTTCCATAATACATCTCAGGATTTTGTGGCACTGGAACTCTTTTCGCTTTAAGAGTTTCTTCCTGATTCTTGTTTTCCAAGATTTGAACAAAGTCATTGAAGCTTGTTGTAGCTAACGTGCCATTGCACTTCAAGATTTCCAAGAAAGTATTCCATTGGGGTGGCAACGCATCAGCAAACTTTTTCACAATCTCTGCTGAAGGTGTAACAACATCAAAATTTGACAATTCAGACAGCAAATGATTAAATCGACTTGTCAAATCTCCTAAAGATTCATTCTCCATACAAGAAAAACCATCGAACTCTTTCTTTAGCAAGTCTTTTCTCAATTGACGTGTTGCTTCATTTCCCACGCCCCTTATCTTCAATGCGTCCCACAACCTCTTTGTTGTCTTGTAATTGATAAATTGATGATAAATGTCTTTACTTAACGCCTGAGTAAGAATGGCATACGCTTTCTTCTCTAAGTCATAGACCTTCTTCTGATCTTCCGTAAGATCAGCAAATGTAGCAGCAGATGAAGCGGCAACCTCTATTGTTTGATCAAAATCTGTGATGAAACGCAACCACAGTTCTGTATTTTGACCAAGGACGTATGTATGAAATCTACCAAACCATCCCGGATATTCACTTAAGTGCATCAACTTTGGAGGCCTATTCAAACTTCCCGTTTCACTTTCGCTTAGCAAAATGCTTTGAACACTTGGAGCTTGATTTGATACGAATGCCCATTGACCGGTAGATGTAGCATTAGCTTGCGAAGATGCCGGTGCGGGAGACGGAGTTCCATAGTACATTTC
Source organism: Helianthus tuberosus (assembly GCA_030545235.1). NCBI lineage: Eukaryota > Viridiplantae > Streptophyta > Magnoliopsida > Asterales > Asteraceae > Helianthus > Helianthus tuberosus. The sequence goes on along the minus strand of CM060420.1, from coordinate 128,890,956 downwards.
TCTAAATAAATCCTCACTGCTTCTATACTTGTTTTCTGTATTTGACGGAGTACCCCAGGCCGGATTCATTTTTGATCAAAAATAATAAAACCTGAAATTCACACCTCAAACAAACTGTCAAAGCACAAATACAAACCTTCTGTTAAAAACTGACAGGTGTTTTGACGAAACACAGATCCACGAAACAGATGTATGACGAAACCAAATTGTATGATATGTTCGACGAAACAAAAAGGTGAAATGTGTTTGACGAAACAAAAAGGCCCACTAAGGCGACGAAACTGCTTTTGGGCTAAAAGTCCACGAAACAAGAAGCCCAGTACCAAGGCCCACGAAACAGAAGCCCAAAGACAAGCTATATCGACGAAACAGAAGGTCTGTTTCGTCGAGGAGGGGCTTGACGAATGAGACCTGTTTCGTCTGATGTCTGATTCGTCGAAGAAGTAACTGGGTTGGTGAGATCTGTTTCTGACACAGTTAACTTTTTCAAACAACTGGTATGGAGAGTTCACTAACCCGGTAAAGTGAGTAGTATTTTAAAATAAATTCTTTTCAATTTCAATTTCCAATAACCCCAAACAATTTTACAAGTTAAATTTTAAAGATCAAAAAGTGTATTGTATCAAGAACACTTTGAAGGTTGCAAAGAACCCAATGAACTTTCCGGTAAAAATATGATGATTCCGGTGACCCGAAAAGTTTCCGAAACCAGAATTTTGCTCGAAACTTCACTAAAAACCAACTTTTAATATGTGAGTATGAAAAGTATTGTGGTTTTTATAAGAACTTCTAGCAAAACACCAAGATTTCAGCCGATTTTAACAAGTTTTCCAGAAAAATATGAACTTTAAATCCCGAAAAACAACCCGAAAACACTCGGTTTTAACAAGGAGAAGAGCCAAGGCTCTGATACCACTTGTAGGTCCGGCTAGGGGAGGATCTAGTCGCCTAATCCTTGTATACGAACCACTCCGGTTGTGCGGAATCCAACCGGAATAGCAAACCGAGATAGAACACGTAATAACACGACACGCAAAAATCACCGTTTAACACCACTGTATTAATACGAATGAAAGGGTTCAGTTACAATCCAACGTTTACAAATGTGCTCTGTAAACTCTCTCTCTCGTGTGTGTGTGCTCTGTTCTTGTGTCTAACATTTTCAGACTTGAGACTGTCTATTTATAGCACCAGTACAACGAATCAGATCTTGGCTTGGCGAATCACAAGGTTTGGCGAATCAGGAAGGCAAGTGACGAAACAGCGACGAAACAGGATCATGGTCGACGAAACACATCTGTTTCGTCGACTTCTGGGCTGATTCGCCGATGTGGCCTTTGGCCCAAACAGTTGAGGCCCAATTCCTGTTTCGCCATCTTCTCTCAGCCCAAGGACTTTAATGTTGAGCCCAGTCCTTGTCTTTTCTCTGGTGTCGGCTTGAGGTCTTGCACACGACGGAGGAAAGTCGTCACAATACGTGCCGAACCGAGTCGCGTCCACAATATCATGTATCAACAGGGTCTAGCCAATTTAAGCAAAAAACCTATCCAAACCAATTCATCCTACCTGAATAATTTGTTGAAAAAATATATGTAAAGTTGAAAGCCCTTGCATCTAAATGTGAATGTGTGATCAAATACAATCCAATCGACAAAGAAGCAAATTGATTTGTTTCTTCCGTGCTTTCTTCATAGTTGCTCTCTTTCTAGACATCTAGGTTCTACTGTTGACATATCTTCGTTGGCGTTGTGGCAACATATGTTAGTTATGGGGTTCTGATAAAAAAAAAAGCTAAACCATGAAGGATAACTAAACAAAAACTTATTCCTTCTTAAAAGCAATTTCGCCCCATTGTTTAATGGAGAACAATTGTGATTTAGGTTTATAGTGAATCACTTCCCAAGAGACAACGAAGCAACAAATAATATATCTCACTCGACTGCATCGGAGGTGATAAGCCGATTGAATATACTATATTTCAAAGATTTCAAGTAACTAAAGAATCAAGCCTGGATCTTCACACGATTATTTAGCAATATGGTATAGTAGAGTAAAAAGGTTTTCAATTAAATGGGTTACTCGTGGCGTAATAGAATAAGCAAAATCTCTCTTTCTTTCAGTTAGGAAACTATATAGAGTGGCGGATCTAGAAAATCCCTATAGGGGCAACGTTTCATATAGAATAGGTAACGAAATCGAAAAGACGTCATTTTTTTCCAAAATTTACTTACACTAACGCCGGAGCGTCAAGGGGTAGCAGGGGCTACCCCTAGTAACATGCTAGGTCCGCCCCTGAATATATATATATATATATATATACACACACACACACTCCATTTCTTGAGAAGTGATGTTGTTTGGAATCATATTTAAATGAATGTTGGTACATATTTTGGTGTCTGTAACTTGTTCTTTAGTAGCGTTGTATTTTATGGTCTTTTATTTATCAAGTCTGTATGTTCCGTCAGTCAACCAAGTCGGATATCCTCCTATCTTGCTTTGGTTCGACAGTTTGTCTTTTTGGTATGTATGTTTAAAACTGATGCATGTTGCATATGTTGGTAGTTTATGTTGTCTGTGTGTTTATTCAAGTTCTGCTGCAAACTGTCAGCTGTTCTGTTTTTGCAGCCCTCAACCAAAGACCCTCTTTCGTCGTACATGTGTGTGACGAAAAACCTTGTTATTCGTCACACTATGTTTCGTCATGAACAGTGACGAATAACCTGGTTATTCGTCGACCATGGTTTTTCGTCAAGGCCCTTTATGTGTTTCGTCATGTTTGGGTTGGGCTGCCTATATAAACCACACTTGGTTTCTGTGTGAAACCATGAGAGCATATCCTACTGTGAGTTTATCTTCAAACATTGCGTGTATGTGTTTGATGTTTGTTCTCATCCGTTTAATCAATAGACTGTGAATCTTTGGTTACATCGTGTTCTTGATATTTCTGTGTTTGGTTTGCATTGTCACGGGGATTCCGCACTCGTGACCGTGTTTGTTATAAACAAGGATTTGGTTTCGTGATCGATCCTACGAAAACGGACCTACAAGTGGTATCAGAGCATTGGCTCTTATCCTTGTTTAAAACCAAACATAGTTGTGTTTTCATCAAGTGTTGTTTGTGATTTTCTGAAACTGTTATCTTTGAAATTCATAATTTTCTGAAAAAGTTTCTAAAAAATTTGTTTAAATCTTGATATTTGCCAAAGTTTTATCAAAAACCTTTGTTATATTACTTTTTCTTGTGATAAAACTCGGTTTTCATTGAAAGTTTGAGCAAATTTGTGTTACGGAAAATTTCTCCGGTTAAAAACTTGGCCGGAATCTTCATATCTTCAAGTGGTCTTCAAAGTGTTCTTGAATTTTAAAATTAAAAGAAAATTTGATATTTGATTAAAATATTGGAAGACCATGTTGGGTTGGTAAGATGGGTGTATTGTTAGGTTGAACGTGTGTCTGTCAGTACAAAAAGATAAGATTTCCTTTTTGAAAAATCCCACCAACTCTCTGTCTATGTCTGTGACCATCTCTTGATGAAAAACCCAAGTGACGAATAACATAGTATTTCGTCAAAGGCACTTCGACGAAAAACCCTGTTTTTCGTAAAAGAGTTGTTGACGAAAAACCTGTTTTTCGTAGCAATTGTTTTTGACGAAAAACCATTTTTCGTCTAACTTGGTTTTTCGCCAAAAACCTAGTTTTTCGTGGGGTCACTTGTCAAAATTTCAACAGAAGATTTGCAAAAGTCTGTTAACAGCCTCCTTTCAAGTGTGTGACTAGGTATTCTCATTTATACATAAATCATGAGTTCTAATCCATGGGATTGGAGCACTGGTTCAGGCTCGGGTCAGGATCCGACCTCCGAAGCGGCTTGGTTGAGAATGATGATGCCACAACAATCAATTACTGCAAGTTAATGGGCATGCGTAACAAATCAAAATCAAAGCATCCAGAATTTATTGTTAAGTGAAAGTGAAACCGGTAGCAACAATCGCCCGCCAAAGCTGAATCACATGAACGACTATTCATCTTGGAAAGGTCGATTTCACACTTATGTTCTAGAGCAAAACATCGAGCTATGGACGTGTTTCACTACGCCATTTAACACAGCTCTTGAAGAAGCAGGATCAACTGCAGCGACCTATGCAAATATGTTAGAAAACGAAAAAAAGGCATATGATCTGGAAAAGAAGGTGTTTGCTATCCTTACACAAGCACTCCACAAAGACATGTATCATCAATTCGGTTATTGTACTACAACAAAAGCCTTATGGGACGCCTTGGTAGCGAGAGGAGAAGGAAATGCAGCTACACGAAAGACACGACACGATTTGTTGAAAAAGGAATTTGAAGCATTTCAATTCAAGGAAAACGAAACATTAAATGATATGACAACTCGTTTTTATCATTTAATTAGTGAAATGTATTCTTATAATGTTACTGCAACTCAACAGGAAATGGTTGCAAGGTTGGCTGATGCCCTACCCCCAAAGTGGAGTCCGTTCATTGAATTGTTAAAGCATACAGGTGTTTTAGACACTGCCACTATCTATGAATTCGTTCAGAAATTGGAAAACAAGGATGAAGAAGAAATCTGAAAAGCCTAACGAATTCCAGTTCCTCAAAATACGGAAATGTACCTTGGAGGGTTTAATCCTGCATCCAGTTCCAGTCAGCAACCGAAACTACCACTACAAGAAAACTGGGTTTTTAGTACGCAAAAAAGCGTCCTAAAATGCTATTTTATAGGACCTTTCATTTAATAGGACCAACGGTAAAAGCGTTTCATGTAAAGGGGTCGTAATAAGTCCCGGAACTAAAAAAACGTCCTAACATCTCAAATAAGATTATGAAACCAATTTTATGGTCGTGTAATGTCTTTGAACAACCAAAATAGTGTCCTAATAAAAACATATTAGGACACTTTTACGATGTTCTAACATGTGCTTACATTCTTTTAATCTTTTGATACACTTACAAGCGTCCTTAGAAATTAATTGATAGGACCCTTATGATGTGACATTATAGCTAATTTAGTACCAAGAAAAGGGTCCTAATATACCAAATAAGATTATGAAACCAATTTTATGGTTGCATAATATGTCTATAGACAACTTAAATAGCGTCCTAAAAAGAACATATTAGGACACTTTTACAATGTTCTAATATGTGATTACCTACTTTTAATCTTTTGATACACATACAAGCGTCCTTAAAAATTAATTTATAGAACCCTTATGATGTAACGTTATAGCTACTTTAATATCAAGAAAATGGTCCTAATATCCCAAATAAGATTATAAAACCAATTTTATAAACAGACCATCAACATATAACATCCTAATAGTTATTGTATAACATCAACTAATGAAAGAAATAAAACTTCATTATATTTCAAATAAGCATGTTAATAACAAAAACACTAACCATAAATAAGTTATAACATTATCTAACATAAAGTCTTAACCTTTAAAAAAGAAATTAAAAGCAATTAAAGAAATAAGAAGCATAAAATCTTGAGTCATCATGCGTCCTCAATCCTCATGGACTACCTACAAATAAACAATCCATGTATAAGCATTAAGTTCCATGATATTAAAATTATTTGTATCACAAGTTTAACAAATGCATACCGAGATGAATGGATAGGGCCATGATGGATGCACCAATGCATTCTAAATCAGTTCTATTCATAAATTTAGATTGTTGATTAAGTATAATGAAATACTAACATAAAAGATTAATTGCTTGATCTCAGCATCATGTTAAATAATGTGTGCAGATTGAGAATAATAAAATAAAAAAATATCTCAAGCACACTGGGAGCTAGGTCACTATTTCAATCCACATGACCAATTGTGGTTTGTGATGAATCCCATTCCGGATCAACTTCATCTCAAACAAGCATGTAAGTTGCATAAGATAAGATTTAACACTAGAAGAGATAAAGTAGAGGTGGCAACGTGGCCGGGCCGGGTCGGGTAACATGTTCGGGTCAACCCAATCCTTTTGTACATGTTGAAATAAGTCTCGAGGTTGAGTTGACCCGTCACTTTTTGTCCATTAACTTTGAAACTTAACATATCAAAATGATTATAAAAATAATATTGTATTATTTCGGTAATAGTTAATTGAAACCATCTGAAAATGACAAATATGTCCAAACCTCAGGGACGATTTTGGCAATTTACTCTTTAAGAAATTTTAAAACTTAAGGTTTTATAACGTATTCCATTCTATTTATAAAACTATAATTTTTAAATATTATATATGTGTAAAATTAATTTGAATTGTATAGTTGAATATTAGTTAAATATGTACATAAATACCCTTCTACATTTATATAAATATGAACATATGTATTTAAAAGGATATTTATATGTTTATGATGGCAAATGATGAAATAATCCGAGGTGTTTTATTGGTTAAAAACTGAGAGTACCATTATAATGGGAAAATAAACTAGGTGGCAAAAATACATAATTAAAAATCATGGTTTTTACAGGTTTGTCAGAACTATAGCGCTATAATTTACAATAGTCATGTTAATGATTATGCTAGTTCAATAGTTAGTTCACCAATGCAAGTTTAAGACAAGATGTATAAAGATAATGAAGAAAGACATAATCATGAATTGTCAAAGGTTAAAAAGTTGCAGTTTAGCAAATAGATACATGTTTCACCCTAAAGTAGTTTAAATGGAAAAATGGGCTATGTCGTCTCATCTTATTGTATTGCATTCTTCACCACCAATTAAAGGGTTCTATAATTATGTGAGTAATCAATATCCTGATAATACAAGCATTAACATTACTAATCATCCTAAAATTTTTAATATGTAGCCTACTACACTATCCTTGTCCTTTTATTATTGTTGTTGTTGTTGTGGCAACATTATGAACTAATAATTCCCATGAACAATGAAAATGATAGAAATTTAGGATCTTAAACATGATTTGAATTCGGTGATTGATATGCCTTTTTTTTAATAGCCAACAAAACTTTTGTTGAAAGGATCCAAGATGGTGGCAATGGGAGCAATAATAACAAAATCAATTGGTTTGAGTGGACTACAATAGCAATGAATAAACACTTATCTATAATTGTCACGAGCATACATAGAAATCAATTGGTTTGAGTGGACTACAATAGCAATGAATAAACACTTATCTATAATTGTCACGAGCATAATGAAAACCCGCCGTCAACCACCATGGTCGCTGGAATACCACACCCGAATCACCGGAATCCGTTTCATGCCCTAGCCGACTTTAGATCTGTATTGTCGTTGCTTGAGAATGTCACCATCGTCAGGAGACGGCTGAGCCGCCACATCGCTGCCACCATAGGATAAGGAGGAACCCTAACCGTGTCACCTCTGCCCCTTGTTGTCTGTGGTTTCTCCGCCATCATTAACCGTTGCATTCCACCACCCTGTAACCATCGTTTCCGCCGCCAATCACCGCCAAACCCCTGAACCATCACCGAACCAGATCTAAAACAACTCCCTGTCGCCCAACCTACAGTCGTCGCTGCTGTGGTCTTGCACCGCCGCGTGCGGCTGCCACATCTCTCACACGTCTATCTCTCTATCATCGATCCTCTATCTCACGGCTTTCACTCCCTCTCTCTCTCTCTATACTTGCAGATCTTAGTGTTGTGAGAGAGAAATAAGAATGGGGGCTAGGGTTTTGATGGAGAAAAATGAAGGAGAAGGGAGTTTGAGATGCTTTTATACCTACATTTAGTTAAATGGGTCCATACCATGAATACGAACCCATTTAATCGTCGCGCGTCTCAATCACTTACTAAAATTTGCTCGCTAAACCATAATTAAATAAACCAGATACGTTGGTTATATAAATTTCACTAAACGGGTATTCGGTTCATATATATTTGTTAAATCAAATGTGTTTGGCCAGGATCGTCAGTTGAATAATAGGTTTTACCCGTTGTAGGCCGTTATTATTTAGAATAAAAAATACATAAGTATGAAGATGCGCTTTATAACTGATTTGCTAAAAAATCACTAACATGTTAACATACGCAATTTCACGGAAGTTCACAAAATAAACATATAAGTCATATAACATATATATTCACCAAATATATATTTATTTAATTGCTTAGGGATACTATTCCAATTGTCTACCCACATTTAGAGACAGACTCGTGTGTGATTATGTAATTCTCTGAACTACTGTCGTGTGAGTATTTGTGCAATAACCGACACTTAATTAAACATAATCAAGTGTACTGTATGAATGAATGATTGAGATAACAGAGTTTCTGTTAACGGTGTTAACCTGAAATTTTCGGGTGTCACATGTGATCTCCTATTACCCATTGTGATCCATTAAGTACCAATATGGTCCATTAAGACATTTATGATCTACCATTGTCCTTTATTATCCATTAAGGCCCAACATGGTCCATTAAGACACGTGTGATCTACTATTGTCCATTGTGACCCATTAAGAGCCAATATGGTCCATTAAAACAAATATGATCTACTATTGTGCACTATGATCCATTCAGGCCCAACATTGTCCATTAAGACATGTATGATCTAGTATTGTCCATTGTGATCCATTAAGGCCCAATATCGTCCATTAAAACATGTATGATTTACTATTATCCATCGTGCTCCATTAAAGCCTAATATGTTCCATTAAAACATGTATGATCAACTATTGTCCACTTTGATCCATTAAGGGACATATGGTCCATTAAGATATATACGATCCACTATTTGGCCGTTGAGAATTATTTAGGCCCATTATGGTCCATTAATACATATATGATCTACTACTGTTTAGCGTGATCCATTAAGGCCCAATATTGTCCACTAAGACTTGTACGATCTACTATTTGGCCGTTGTGAATTATTTAGCCCTAATATGGTCCATTAACACATATATGATCTACTACTGTTTATCGTGATCCATTAAGGCCCAATATTGTCCATTAAGACTTTGTACGATCTACTATTGTGCATTGTGGTCGATTAACACATATATGATCCATTATTTGTCTTTGTGATCCATTTTGGTCCAATATGGTTCATTAAGACATGTATGATCCACTATTGGCCATTGTGATCCATTTAGGCCTAACATAGTCCATTAAGACATGTTTGACTACTATTCTCCATTATGATCCATTAAGGCCCAATATGGTCCATTAACACACATATATGGCCCACTATTGGCCATTGTGATCCATTAAGGCCCAATATGGTCTATTAATACATATATGATTAGGGATGAGCTCAATATCGATACGAAAATACCGCTACCGAAAATCATCAACTATGGGTACAGGCACCGGTACTGAAAATGTTCGGTACGATACTCTACGTTACCGGTAATTGAAAATTAAACTCGGTATAATATTGGTACCGTACCGAAAACGCCAAAAAGTGGGTACCGAAAATAATTCGGTAGGGGAAATTTGGCACTAGTACTAATTTTGCATACATTAAAAACGTATATAAACGTAACTAATATGCATACTCTTACATATTATTTAGAAGAAAACACATATGGTTAGAATATATAACATTAATAATAGGATAAATTTTTAAATATGTAATAAGATTTTTTTTGTTTTATAATATTAACTAATATAATTTTTCAAATGAGAATATTAATTGAGAGGGGAGTTTTGAATGAAATATTTTGGTGGGAAGTTTTAGAATGAAATAATTTTGGGAGAAGTTATTTTGGGGGTAAGTTTAACTTTTATGATAAATATTTTGGTGGGAAGTTTTAGGATGAAATATATTGGTGGGAAGTTTTAGGATTAAATATTTTGAGGGAAAATTTAAATTCTAGGATAAATATTTTGATGGGAAGTTTTAGAATGAAATAATTTTGGGAATTTTTTTAATATGTTGTATGTTTAACATTTAATCACACATTTTTTCATAACATTTGATAATATTTCGTCACACGAAAATAAACAAAGTGACAATGATGTGATGAATGTTATCTAAAGCCCGTGATTTTTTTTTTTAATTTTAAGTGTAGATATTGTATAACCTTTGGTCACAGAAAATAATATACATAACCATATGTATTAAATTTTAGCCACATTAGTAAATATTAAGTGTCCTAATACGGTGTATTATAATAACACCATAATGATTAAGCGTCCTATAAAGGTTAAAGTTATAAGACCCTAGTGTCAAGTGTCCTATTAAGTTATGATATAATAGAACTCTAGCGAATAAGCGTCCTATAAAACTGATGTTTTATGACTCAAATATCAGGTGTCCTATTACAGTGTATTATAATAACACCACAATGATTAAGCGTCCTATAAAGGTTAAATTTATAAGACCCAAGTGTCAGGTGTCTTTTTAAGTTATATTATAATAAAACTCTAGCGAATAAGCGTCCTATAAAACTAATGTTTTATGACTCAAATATCAAGTGTCCTATTACGGTGTATTATAATAACACCACAATGATTAAGTGTCCTATAAAGTTTAAAGTTATAAGACCCAAGTGTCAAGTGTCCTATTAAGTTAAGCTCTAATATGACTTCGACTAGAAAGGGTCCTATAACACTAAACATTTATGACTTAACTACAACGTGTCCTATTAAGTTATGTTATAATAGGACCCCAGATGATCAAGTGTCCTAATACAATACCACATAATGGGACACTAACAATTAAATGTCTTATAAAGTACTTTATTAGGATCTACGTTTTAAGTGTCCTATTAAATTATATGATAATAGGACCCAAAAAAATCATCCATCCTATTAAATAGATTTTAGGACACCGGTTTAGTAGAGTATATTATAAAAGGACCACAAAAGTTCATTAGTCCTATTAAATAGTTTTTTAGGACCCTCTTTAACAAGCGTCCCACAGAAAAGGTCCTAAAAAGCCATTTTTGTTGTAGTGTACAAACGGCGTTTGTGTCCAATACAAGCTCCTTTCCCTTTCCCCAGTCAGCTCCTCAGGTTTTCGATCCAAGTGCCTATCACCCACCACCACATCTTATTGCACAAGCCCATGCCCTTTCAAAACCTTAGTTCGATCCAAATGTCTATTTTGGTAAACTACAAGTTCCTACACCAGAACCTAAACTAGATCCGAGTGCCTGGCTCCCTAAACCTTAACCTCAAACTTCCACATCTCAACCTCAATTTGATCTAAGTGCCTATCCTTCGCCATCACCACAAGCTCAACCACAACAAGCATGTTATGGTAACAACTTTCAACCTCAAAACCCCAACACCGTCAGAGTTGATACTTCCAATCTTTCAAAAGTCAGTATAGAAGTTGCAAAGGAACATATGGAACTTCTCAACACAATGTTCAGTGCCTACTGTGGATTGGTCGCAGGTCAAATTGGAAACATTAATTTGACCAATGAAGATTATCAACAGATAGACCGTGATGAAATGGAGTTAATGGACATTAAATGGGCATTTGCGAGTGCTATTCGAAGGGCTAAGGATTTTATGAAACAAACTGGGAGAACTACCTTGGAAAGAAAAAAGGATACAAAGTACGGTTTCGACAAGGATGCAGTTATGTGCTTTAATTGCGGCGAAAAGGGTTACTTTAAGCGTGAGTGCACTCGACCGAGCAAACAAGGCAATCAAAATCCCTTCCGAAATCAGACGAGTACTTCCAACATAAATCAAGAAAACCGTGAAAGAAGGATAGTAGCTGTGAACAACACGACGAACCAAAACCAGTTTGGGCCATTAAACACCAATTGGGCATTAGTCGTTCAAGCTGATGAAGGGTGTAACTGGTCCGTACAGTTTGGAGATGGTGATGAAGGAGAAGGAGGAACTGCATGTTATGCCAAGATCATCAATCACATCAAGCATGTTCACAAAGAAGAATTTTCTGAAAGTGATGATAGCTCGGGTTATAGTGGCAGTTCGGATGAAGAAAACTCGAGTGTGGGAGGTTATAATTCAGAATCAGATGTGAAGGAGGAAATGAATTCTGATGTTGATGACTTATTGATGGAAGCTGAGGAGTTAAAGTGTCAGAAATCTATTCTAGTAAAGAAGGTTGCTGTTGCATCAAAGGAAATGGAGAAGTTCTTCTCTGAAGATGGATCTTTTTCTTATCAAACTGCCTTTATGGCAAATGTTGCAGCCTTGACAAGTCAGGTAAATTCCGACCCTCCTACTCCTAGTGTATGCAGTAATTGTGCAGATTTGAAACTTGAATCAGAAAAGATTCATCGTCACAATCAGAGTTTGGTTATTGAGCTGTCAAAGTGCAAAGAGGCAAACATGGCTTTAACTCGAAATGAAAAAGATTTCAAATCAGTAATTGAAACTTTAAAGAAAAGTGTTTCCGAATTGACAAAAACTGTTTTCAATAAGCAAATTGGTATTAATAACTACATTAATATCACTGAGGAAACAAAGAAAGAGTTAGCCATGGCAAAATGTGAGCATGATGCAATCATGTCGCAACCCCTGTTCCCTAACAACCTGGGTACGGGCGGCCGCGGCCAGTTTAGGTGGTATCTCTTATTTTATCCATTTTGGCGGCGGAATTAACATCAGGGCCGTAGTTAGGAAATATTTTATCAGAGTAATATAACATGCTTTTAAATACATGGGAAAATCCCAAGTTTCAAGTACACACATTTTTATAGGGATAAACCCTATTTTATTTAATAAAAACATCTATTTATTTTAGGTAACTTTATTGCCACTTTTCGAAGCTTTCAGTGCTGTCCAGCTGGCTTCTATTTGGTTTTCACATTTTGTTACCTGAAACGCGTTCAAAAACATTTCGTCAGTGGGAAATACTGGTGAGTGAATCCCAGTTTAATCAAGTTTAAGTAAAAACCATTGTACAGTATTGAGGGCGTTCACGCAATTACATTTGTTTCCAAGTCATACTAATTACCACCCATGGTACTGTCAACCCGACTTGTGGTCATGTTACTCCTCGCAAGGCAGTAACAAATTTTGTATACAAAACCCCCCAACATACCGACGATAATTGTATCCTTACAAATACTCAATAACTGTTTAATATATAATTAATCATGTGAGATTTTGTAAAAACAATTTACAAAAAGGAGATTACTCACATTGTTGTCTTAGTTTTTCTGTAAGGGTTTCCTGGTGAAAATCTATAAATTACACAAATGCACACGCGTTAGTATAATAACCCATTTTAACATTAGTAATACCCTCCCCGAGACGGCATTCCAACGACTACTTCGGGCAGAACCACGACAGCCGTTACGGAACCCTAGATCAATCGGGCAGAGTATCTAATACGTATCTAGGGGTTATAATACTTACAACGGAGTAGAACTTCGTTATTTAGGGGGTTATTTTGCCTGCTATTATAACTGCTATTCAGAAATTAGAGAGAGAGAGAGAGAGCGAGTTTTGAACGACGAAACTGAAGGCCGAGCATCTCTATATATATGCGACTCTTCAGCTTCCCTCGCGGCCCGCGTAAGATTAGGCTGGGGCTTACGCGGCCCGCGACATAGGGTTGTAGGCCCTAGCCTTGATTTGTCACCGGTATAGCCTCGCCACGTGTCGACACGTGGCGGCTTCCAGGTGTCGCCTCGATGATGATCGCTCGCGGCCCGCGTAGGCAGTAGCCAAAGGCTACGCGCCCCGCGACAGCCTCAATTTTCTTGTTTTTATTTAATTTTTAATTATATAATGTATTTTGGGCTCGGTTTTCATGTATGGGGTGTTTTTTAGGACATATTAGGGTATAATAAATATATTAGGGTGTCGAAATGTTTTGGAGGGTTGTTATATCCTCCCCACCTTGTTTTAGAGCTCGTCCTCGAGATCTACTGGAACAGGTGTGGATATTTCCTTTGCATCTCTGATTCAAGCTCCCATGTGTACTCTGGTCCTCTTTTGGAGTCCCATTTTACTTTGACCAGAACTAATCTCTTGTGCTTGAGGTTCTTGACTTTCCTGTCTTCAATTTGTAGAGGCCTCTCTACAAACTTAAGTTGTTCATTTAGCTCTATGTCCTTTAGAGGCACTACAAGTGATTCATCAGCTAAGCATTTCTTGAGATTTGATACATGAAATACATCATGTATTTCTGCCATTTCCTCAGGAAATTGTAGTTGATAGGCTACAGGTCCTATTCTTCTAGTAATCTTAAAAGGTCCAACATACCTGGGACTTAGCTTTCCCCTTTTGATGAATCGTACAACTCCTTTCCAAGGAGAGACTTTTAACAATACTTTGTCTCCTACCTGAAACTCCAATGGCTTGTGTCTGTTATCTGCATAACTCTTCTGTCGATCACGCACTGCTTTCAGTCTTTCCTTGACTTGTATGATTTTGTCAGTCGTTACTTGTACTATCTCAGGTCCAAATAATTTCTTTTCTCCAATCTCTGCCCAACAGACTGGAGTTTGGCACTTTTGTCCATAAAGTGCTTCGAATGGTGCAGCATTGATACTTGTGTGATAACTGTTATTATAAGAAAATTCTATCAACGGTAAATGATCGTCCCAATTACCTCCAAAATCAATTTCACAAGCTCTAAGCATGTCTTCCATTGTCTGAATTGTCTTTTCGCTTTGTCCGTCCGTTTGAGGATGATAGGCGGTGCTTAGATTTAACTTGGTTCCCATGGCGTTTTGGAAACTTGTCCGAAAATGAGAGGTAAAACGGCTATCCCTATCAGATACAATTGATAAAGGTATTCCATGTAATGAAACTATTTCATTTACATATAACTTAGCTAATTGTTCCATACTGAAAGTTTCCTTCATTGGTAGAAAATGAGCTGACTTAGTTAGCATGTCTACAATCACCCAGATTGTATCATTACCTTTTCTTGTTTTGGGTAATTTAGTAACAAAATCCATTGTTATCAATTCCTATTTCCATACGGGCATTTCCAATTGCTGCAATAGACCTGAGGGTTTCTGATGTTCAGCTTTGACTTGTGAGCTGGTTAAACACTTAGAAACATAATCTGCTATATCCTTTTTCATTCCTATCCACCAAAAATTCTTTCTTAAGTCCTGATACATCTTATCATTTCCAGGATGCATCGTATACTTAGACTTATGGGCTTCTTCTAATATACGGTGGCGTAGGTTTCCTAATTTAGGTATCCACATTCTTTTCTTATGGAATCTCCAAATTCCATCAGTTCCTTGTTCTAATTCTTTAATCATTCTTTTTAAATTTTCAGTATCATCTTTGATTACTGATTCTTGTGCTTTTCTAATCTGATCATTTAAATCTACTTGCAAATTTAACTTAAGAGAACGTACCATTTTTGGCTTTTTATGATACTTTCGACTTAAAGCATCAGCCACCACGTTGGCTTTTCCTGCATGATACTGGATATTACAATCATAATCACTAAGTATCTTCATCCAGCGTCTTTGCCTCATATTTAACTCCTTTTGCCCGAAGACGTACCTTAAACTCTTATGATCTGTAAATATGGTAAAGTTACTACCATAAAGATAATGTCTCCAAATTTTCAGGGCAAAAATTATGGCTCCTTATTCCAAATCATGGGTTGAATAATTCTCTTCATGATTCTTAAGTTGTCTAGATGCATAGGCTATAACCTTTTGGCGTTGCATCAACACACATCCATAACCTAACTTAGAAGCGTCACAATAGATTATAAAATCTTCAGTTCCATCTGGTAACGCTAGTATGGGTGTGTGGGTTAATCTTTGCTTAAGAATTCTAAAGGCTTCTTCCTGTTTTGGTCCCCATTCAAACTTAATGGATTTACAAGTTAACTTAGTTAAGGGAATGGCTATTCTAGAAAAATCTTGAATAAACCTTCTATAATAACCGGCCAATCCTAAGAAACTTCTAACCTCGGCTGGTGACTCAGGGGTTTTCCACGTAGTAATTGCTTCAATCTTGGTAGGATCCACATGGATTCCTTCATGATCGACTAAGTGTCTAAGAAACTGTACCTGTTCTAACCAAAACTCGCACTTCGAAAACTTAGCATAAAGCTTTTCTTTCCTTAATAAACTTAGAAGTGCGTGCAAATGCTTTGCTTGTTCCTCTTTACTCTTAGAGTAAATGAGAATATCATCTATAAAGACAATTATGAATTTATCCAAATATGGCTTACATATTCGGTTCATCATGTCCATAAATGCGGCTGGGGCATTGGTTAAACCAAACGGCAAGACCGTAAATTCATAATGGCCGTACCTTGTTCTAAACGTGGTCTTAGGAATGTCCTCTTCCTGTACCTTTAATTGATGATATCCTGACCTTAAATCGATTTTGGAGAAAAATCGAGCTCCTTGCAATTGATCGAACAGATCGTCGATTCTCGGTAATGGGTACCGATTCTTAATCGTGACCTTGTTCAATTCGCGGTAGTCAATGCACATACGCATCGATCCGTCTTTCTTTTTAACGAATAAAATCGGCGCTCCCCATGGCGACGAACTTGGCTGTATGAATCCTTTCTCCAATAATTCGTCTAACTGTTTCTTTAATTCCTGCATTTCTGCGGGTGCCAAACAGTAAGGTGCTTTGGCAATTGGTGCTGTCCCTGGTAGCAGGTGGATTCTAAATTCAACTTCCCTGTCCGGCGGTAGTCCTGGTAATTCTTCTGGGAATACATCTGAAAACTGAGACACTACTGGGATATCTTTCAGTCCTTTTACTTTAGTGTTAATGATTATAGAAATCAAATACACTATAGATCCTTTTCTTATACAACTTGCTGTTTTCATTACAGAGATGAATTTTGTGGATCTAGATGGCTTATTTCCTTTAATTGTGATCTTTTCACCTTTTGGTGAATTTACTTGAATTGACTTTTGATCACATAAAATACTGGCTTTATTGGCTATTAACCAATCCATTCCTAAAACGACATCGAATCCTGCCAGATTCATTGGGTAAACGTTTGTAATAAACTTTTGATTTAAAAATTCTATTCATGCTCCCTGCAAGATTTCATAAATCCTAACGGTTTCCCCATTTGCTGTATCTACCAGACATTCTTATGGGAGTTTAGTTAATGATTGATTAAGAAGTTTGCAAAATGAAGTATTAATAAAACTTTGGTTTGCACCAGAGTCAAATAATACTTTAGAAAAAAATATCATTAACTAAAAACGTACCGGCTATTACGTCTGGAATCATCTTAGCCTAATCTGCAGTCAAAACAAATGCTCTAGCATTTTTAGCGTTCTTATTGTTCGTAGCTGGGGCTAGTTTCGGGCAGTTTGGCTTGATGTGACCTTTTTCTGTGACAACCCGCACCAAACCAGGTATCCGTACGACTTAATTAATGATTAATTACTGCTTAATTACTGTGCTTGTTTGAACTAGCTGATGAACTGCTACTTGATATCTGATACATGTACTTACTTGCATCATACTTTGCTTATCGTCACTACATTATTTACATGCTGAACACTAGTGACAACCATGATGCACAAAAAGCACAGTAGCACAATAACGGATAACCTATTGAACATGCTGATAAAGGCAGCATCAGGCAAACACTGCCTCCAAGGCCTATAAGAGCCTGAGATATTTGGCTACACTAGTAGTGAGTGTAGGGATACAAGGGTTGTGGAACTGCGTCTCTAGGGATAAGTCACAGTGACTGGATGTGCCTAAAACGTACTTAAAGTACAAAACTCAGCACTTTACATAATAATTCAGCTTCTAGCTAACTAATAAAGTGCCAAAACATGAGAATGTATTACTAGACACTTTCCAAAGTGTCAGGAATAAGCTGTGTCACTAAAAAGAGTAATAACGACACTTTAAAGCTTTAGTAACGCTTTAACGGATTACTATCCAACCAAACAACCGGACTTTACCCGGAATATGAAAATATTGTTATTTTCCTTATTTGTCTTTTTCTGAGCCAGTTAGGGTCCCCGAATACCCTAACACCCGTCATAACATACTATACACAAGTAACCGAGTTAATTACTTAACTTAACCAAACTATTACCTAATTGATTAGTTGTAATCGAACCAAGGACCCCCCCCCCAACCGAAACCGTCCCCTAGGGGACATGCCTTGTACTTGATAGATTTGCTTAATCTAATCTTGCCTAATATCTACTTGACACAAGAACCATTGGGTAATACACTTATGATTTATCTATAAGTTTAAGCCTAAACACAAGATGATCATTCACAAACTCAACACACTTCACAACTCTCTCTCTTGCCCTCTAGAGCTCTCGGCCGAACACCCCCCTCCCCACACATCCATTTTCGGTTTCCATCTTCCCATCACAAGATCATACAAGTGTCGAGGGTCGTATACTAGGAGTCTTGGTGCACTCGGAGTTTGAAGGACCTCTTTATCTTGCTTTTATCCACACCATTTTCGTCAAGATCCTTCCCTAGCCTCGAGCTAGAGGTATAATGCTTAAAACTTGTTCTTGAACTAATCTAAGATGGTTAATAAGATGTATGATGATTAAAACTCGTTAACATGCATTTTGAAGCATTAAAGTCTACTTAAAACACTAAAAATGGTGGTTAATAGCACACAAGTTGTGTAAATGTTGTAGTATTCGAAATGTGTGATTATTGAGACCCGATCTATGATGTGGTAGCTCGGATCATCATTTAACCCGATTTGGTAAGATCATGGATCTTAACATAAGCTTGTTTTGAATAATACAAGGGTTAAAAGGTGAAACTCTACCACACATAAGACATGAACTTGTGTTAAAGTATTTTTACTTGCAAAATAGTGTTTAAAACTAGCAGATCTACGTATCTGCAAATGGTATTTTCAAAGAACCAAGCGTTAAAGAAATCATGTTTTCTAAAAGACGGATCTTACAATAACAAGAATGATATTTAGAACACACAAGTGTGTAAACACTTGTGTAACACAAAGTTTCGACAAAATAACTATTTTTGGGAAAAATGACAAGAAGTTGTAAAGACGAAACTTTCATAAAAACAAGACTTTTACGAAACCAGGATTGTTTTGTATGAAGATCCACTAACAGTAATGAGGTTTACTTCACAGTTTGGATAAATCACAAGTTCATGAAGTTTATGCGATTTATATACATATTTTGGCTAGTTTGTGATCTGAACACTGTTTTGATTGAATAAGAAGATTGTTGAGTTGAATTATAAAAGAAAATGATACGCTTGAAAGCGTGGCCACCTCCAGTTACAGAGGAAACTCTGGCGAAATTTTTCTAAAAACCTTACACTTGGAACTATTTACACTACAAGTGTTAGAATCATTTTTGACATGTTTTCGAAACATAAATTTCGCCATGACTGTATTTACTAAATATTCGGAGGTGGGATTTTCACAAAAATTAACGTGATAAATATATATTTTTCACACACTGTTTATGATTATTTTGTGAAAATACATAAATATTATTTTAGAGTAAAAATAATATTTACGAACGTTAACGAATCCAAAATAATACGAACGCATTCACCATTAATATATAAGTTACATCGGTAATTATATTACCACTCGATTGTTAAAACGTAACTTACGCACTTACGGAAATACTTTTGAACGCACATGTATTGAATCCCCCATCCTTGGGAAGGAAATTAACTACTAAGTATATACTGAATGTAAACACGAAATAGTTGTCTAACTATTTCCCAAAGACTTAAACTATAAAGCTAAGGCACGGCCGTCCGTCTAATAGAAATTAGCACCTGTAGGTCGTCGCACAGCTGTGTGAGCAGGAGATACTTGGTAGAGACGCTTCACTGTGAGTTCATGTCCCCCTTTTCTCTAACTGTTTTCAGTTTTCTTAACTGCGGGGGTGAAATACATGTTACTTTGATTACAAGTACTTTATACACGGTATGGTTAGCGTAAGGAGGTTTACTACTTAGATCATGTGAGTGGGTAGGCAGAAACACCGAGGGACGTAAGCGGTAGATCTATCTGGGTGTAGCGAGCCCAACTCTAGGCCCAACAGAACGGACCTCTAAGAGGCCCAGCAGAACGGACCTTGAGTGACTTTGTACCCAACGCAAAAATCTGCTAGGTTTGAGTCTTCCTACTTGCACTTCACATACACCAATGGCTTTGCAACCCATTGGCGATCTCTTTTTCCTTACACTGCTACATACCAGGAATTTTTATACTTACAAGTGTTTTACATACTCACTTACACATGAACTCGCTCAACATTATTGTTGATTTTTCAACTTACATGTATTTCAGGAAATTAAAGATCTGGCACAGTATGTTATGTTTTCCCGCTGCATAAGGGTTCTAAGGTCATCCCAGTTTAGGAAATGTGACTCTTTCCTGGACAAGTCACAGATCTTACACTGCGCTTATTTCATGTTAATGGTTATGTTGTTAAAGACAATGTTTTATGTTATGATGTTGTAAGTCTATAAGACAATGGTATGTTACTCTGGTTTTAAAACTTAAATCAAACGGATGATCTTGCATGATTTTATTTCATATAGCTTTGTTATGGTTAAGCTATGGTATTAAGAAGTCACACCAAAATAACCACGCTTCCGCAAAGCCAGGGTGTGATAGCTTGGTATCAGAGCTCTGATCATAGCGAACTAGGATTCTTTCTCGAGTCTAGACTATGATCACTAGGGCTCTCACGAAAACATTTTTCTGCATACCACTTAAGTCCAGATCCAAAACTTTTTACAAACAAATGTTGAGCACATTTTATTATTTATAGGCTCAGCCTGGAGGGCTGAGGCTCGGTCTGGAGGATCGAGGCTCGGTCTAGGTGACCGAGGTAGTTGAGCACGTTGATTTATTATAGGCTCAGCCTGGAGGGCTGAGGCTCGGTCTGGAGGATCGTGGCTCGGTCTAGGTGACCGAGGTAGTTGGCTAGTGAGGCTAGGAAGAGTAGGCTCAGTCATGAAGGCTGAGGCTCGGTCAAGGGGACCGAGGCTCGACCTAAGGGGTCGAGGTGGAGGATAGAGCAGTCTTCGAGACTGGGAGGAATATGGCTAGTGGACTAGGAGAATTATGTGATATCTTACTTGGTGACTAATGTGATTATCTGATTGTATGACTGATTATTTGAGCATATTTGTGTTTATGATACAGACTCATGGATTCAGCCGGTACTGGCATTTCGGACACCACTGGACCCATACCTATCGTATTTGATGACCTCACATCCTCCGAGCACGAGGTGCACACATCTGACTATACCAGTACTGACGAGGATGATTTCCAGCCCTTCGCACTACCCGATGGTGCTGATGAGCCTGTAGATGACCCTCCCGCTGAGTACCTACCCCTAGTAGAGATTCCGGCTCCTATACCCTTAGCCGTTTATCCAGCATATGATTTCCTTCTTGACGCCGAGGCTGATGGCGATATTGACCTGTTTGAGGAGGAGCCCTTTGAGGATGAGATCCAGGGCGAGGCCCTTCTTCCTGCGGACGATCTTCTGATGATCGCTGACGTTCCCGCTGAGGATTCGCCAGCACATTCTCCTGTCCCAGACTCCTTCGAGTCTGTGGCATCCGCACCTTCTCACACATTGAGCGCACAGCACTTTCCGCATGATTCTGATCCTGACCAGGCATCCTCTGTTGCACCTATTCCCAGTTTTGCGTTTGACCATGATGACATAGAGGATTCTGATCCTATCTTTCCCCCGGGATACGACCCGGATCGTTATATCGAGTTTATACCTATGGATCAGCCCATGGAGGATCCAGCTGACCCAGTAGATCCTATCGACCCCGAGTTTGACTTCGAGATGGCTTTTGGTGATCCCGAGACTGTCGTCGCTCCTGAGCAGGCAGCCGCTCTAGACCCCATACTTGAGCATGACCTCGTACATGTTGGCATCCCTATTGAGCCTGTTATAGCAGACCCGCCTGTTGATGATCTCCCCGTGGATGTTCCTTTGTTAGAGGGCGATCATGTCGTTGTTGATATACCTGTTGACCATCCTGTTGAGCACATTGCACCTGTTCACCCTTTTGTTGCTCCCCCACCTGATCCCATCCCACTAGAGCCCGAGCATGCACTGTTCGCGGCATACATGGATCCACCAGATGAGCATGCACAGCACGGTTGGATACCTGCTGATGAGGATGTTCCACCTTTTCCCCCTCAGATCCCTGCTACACGACATGTTGATTTTTCTTTTCAGGTCCCTCAGTTTGTACCTCCAGCGAGGCCTGGAGAGGGTTCTTCAGCCCATCCTTTTGGGCATGTACCGATGTCTATTCCCTTCATGCCCCAGATGTCATCTGTTCCACCTTCTGTTGCTCCATTTCATGTGGCACCTTTTGACCCCACCAGTGAGCCGTTCCTTTGGGCACCAGACTCTGGTATGCCACCTACTGACCCCTACCATTCTTTCCACAGGGGGTACACTATCGAGGACGTTTTGATGTCTTTTGTCGCCCAGCACGAGTCACACACGCAGCGCATCCAGGAGCTTGAGAGAGCTCAGCTGCCACCATGCGAGTGCCATGGTCAGACACACTCTCCTCTGCAGTCATTTCGACCCTTACCTCCAGATTATGCTGCCCGTCTCTTTACACTAGAGCAGCAGGTTGCTTCTATCATTCGTACCCAGCGAGCTATGGAGGAGGACTGGCTCCAGTTACGTCGTTTGTTTTACACCCACTTTCCCCCTCCTCCACCACCATCTGCATAGAGCTCATCAGTGCTGTTTGGGTAAGACGAGGGTGAGAAGACGGCGATTGTTGGACTGCACAGCATTTTTGGAGACTACTTTATGATCCTGACTTTTGTTGACATGTATTTGATGTTGTATTTGACACTGACATGATATAGTTTTTGGACAGGGGTGATGTAGCCCCTAGTTGATTGATGATTGTATGACACAGGGATGTACTGATACACTTACTACGTGGTCTCGATATATGGCAATCGCAGTATTCTCACCATATTTGATTCGCTTGATTGCTTATTTACATTTTTATGACATGGGCTGTTGTGTGATTGATATTTGTGATGTATTGATAACATGAGATGTTATGTGCTATTACTATTACTATATTCGTACGTTTCACTATGGCCTGACCAACGTAAACCATCTTTTAGAAGATGCCGCCGAGACGTGAGACACGCATGCCTACCAATGAGGTAGAACTCCAGCAAATTATTGCTGCTGCCATAGCACAATATGCAGCATCCCAGCCAGGAACGAGCGGAAGTATTAACCAAGGCAATAACAATCCACCTCACGGTAATACTAAGTCATTAAGACATACCGTGACCTAATTGGATATCTTTAGCAATGATGCTAATGCCAATCGTATGTTATAACGTATGTGCAGGATGCACCTACAAGCAGTTCTTAGACTGCAAGCCCATAAACTTTGATGGCACAGGAGGTGCTGTCGCCTTTGTTCGTTGGGCTGAGAAAACCGAATCGGTTCTTCGCATGAGCAAATGCGCGCTGGATCAGCAAGTCACCTATATCTCAGGGCTGTTTCTAGATGGAGCCCTCTCTTGGTGGAATCTGCAAGTACAGACACTTGGCGAAGCTGCTGCCTACGCGCTGACCTGGACCGAACTGAAAGAACTTATGCGTAAAAAGTACTGTTCCCGCGCAGAAATCCAGCGATTGGAGACCGAGTTATGGCACTTGAAAATGGACGGTCCAAAGATAGCAGAATACGTTCAAAGGTTCCATGACTTATCGCATGTGGTACCCTACATGGTCACTCCTGAGTTCAAGAGAATTGAACGCTTCATTTGGGGATTAGCTCCTCAAATCATAAGCATGGTAACCTCATCCAAGCCTGCAACTATTACTGAGGCGATTGATTTGAGCGTAGCTCTCACTGAGGAGGCTATTCGCCTAAACAAGTTTGATGAGATCAAGACGAAGAAGGCAGAGACTCACGTCGAGTCATCGGGAGGTAACAAACGGAAGTTCTCGAACTTCAAGCAGGGTGCCAGTGTGGTGGTTAAGAAAGGAGGATCAGACACGCCGACTCAGGTTACAACTGGTAGGGGGAAGAAAGGAAAAGGGTATATGGGCGCCCAGCCCAAATGCAACACCTGCCAGCGCCACCATTCTGGTCATTGCGGGCTAAAAGTATGCGAAGCATGTGGGAAACGTGGCCACTCGAAGGACACTTGTTGGGCCACTGCTGGTCAGGGAGGCCAGGGAGGATTCGGAAACAGAAATAACAACCGGTGTGGGAATGGAAATCGCTCACAAGGAAACTATGGAGGAAATGGGAATCGAGGCAACTTTGCAAATCAGGCTGGCAATGCAAACCAAAACAACAACCAAGCTGGAAATGGAGGTGGAAACGGGCAAAGACTCGGATGCTATAACTGCGGTGATATCGGGCATTTTAAGAAGAACTGCCCAGAGTTAAACCAAGCCCGTGGAAGAGTGTTCCAACTCGAAGCAAGGGAAGCGCGCCAGGATCCCAATGTTGTCACTGGTACGTTCCCTGTAAATCAACGTTATGCATCCGTTTTATTTGATACTGGTGCCGATTATAGCTTCGTGTCGTTAGAGTTTAAGAATATGCTTGGTTTAGCCGCTAATAAGTTAGACATTCCCTACTCAATCGAATTGGCCAATGGGAAGTTAGTAGAAACCAATGAAGTTATCAGAGGTTGTGTGATCGAATTGGGAGAACGTGAGTTTGCTTTAGATCTACTACCAGTCCAGTTGGGAAGCTTCGACGTGGTGGTAGGAATGGATTGGTTATCGGGCAACAAGGCTGAGATAGTTTGTCACGAAAAGGTTGTTCGTATCCCAACCGAAGATGGCGAAACAATTGTGGTTCACGGAGAGAAGCGTGATATGCCGTTAAGATTTATCAGCTGCCTGAAAGCGCGAAAGTGTTTGCAGAAAGGATGTGTTGCCTTCCTGGCACACATTGTGGATAAGAAGGCTGCCGAGCCAAGAATCGAAGACATCCCTGTCGTGAGGAAGTACCCAGAAGTCTTCCCAGAAGACTTACCTGGACTGCCACCTCAGAGGCAAGTAGAGTTTCACATCGACTTAGTTCCAGGCGCCGCGCCTGTGGCTAAGGCACCTTATAGACTTGCTCCGTCTGAGATGCAGGAACTGTCGACACAACTTCAAGAGTTATTAGACAAGGGATTTATCCGACCAAGCTTCTCGCCTTGGGGAGCTCCGGTCCTGTTTGTCAAGAAGAAGGACGGTAGTTTTCGTATGTGCATTGACTACCGGGAGTTGAACAAGCTGACAATCAAGAATAGGTATCCTCTGCCAAGAATTGATGATCTATTTGACCAACTGCAAGGGTCAAGCTTTTATTCAAAGATCGATCTTCAATCTGGATACCATCAGTTAAGGATACAAGAGGAAAGTATCCCGAAGACAGCCTTCAGAACTCGTTATGGACACTACGAGTTCCTTGTTATGCCGTTTGGTTTGACAAACGCACCTGCAGTGTTTATGGATTTGATGAATAGAGTTTGCAAGCCGTACTTGGACAAGTTCGTGATTGTATTCATCGATGACATTTTAATTTATTCAAAGACGAAGGCTGAACACGAACAGCATCTAAGAGCTATTTTGGAGCTGCTAAAGAAGGAACAGTTGTATGCCAAGTTCTCTAAGTGCGAATTTTGGCTACGCGAAGTCCAGTTCCTTGGACATGTGGTTAATGGAAATGGAATCCATGTTGATCCCACAAAGATCGAGGCGATCAAGGATTGGGAAACGCCAAAGACGCCAACCGAGATTCGGCAATTCTTGGGTTTGGCTGGCTATTATCGAAGATTCATTGAGAATTTTTCAAGGATCGCTCAACCATTGACGCTCCTCACGCAGAAGGATAAGAAGTTTGATTGGGGAATCAAACAGGATGAAGCATTTCAGATATTGAAGGATAAGCTTTGTAACGCGCCAATCTTAGCTCTACCAGAAGGTACTGATGATTTTGTGGTATACTGCGACGCATCGCGTCAAGGATTGGGTTGTGTGTTGATGCAACGCCAAAAGGTTATTGCTTACGCATCGCGTCAGTTGAAAGTGCATGAAAAGAACTATACCACACACGATTTGGAGCTCGGCGCAGTGGTTTTTGCACTAAAGATCTGGAGACACTACCTTTATGGTACGAAGTGTACAATCTTCACAGATCACAAGAGCCTACAGCACATATTCAACCAGAAGGAGTTGAATATGAGGCAAAGACGATGGGTTGAGTTACTGAACGATTACGACTGCGAGATAAAGTATCATCCAGGGAAGGCGAATGTGGTCGCCGATGCCCTAAGTTGTAAAGAGAGAATCAAGCCCATAAGGGTCAGGGCTTTGGAAATGATTATTCGAACCGATCTTTCCTTGCGCATTCGTGCCGCGCAGAAAGAAGCCCTCAAAGAAGGAAACCTTGAAGAAGAATATCTCCGTGGGATGGAGAAGCTTTTGGTACCAAACGAAGAAGGAACATTATGTTTTGAGAAAAGGATTTGGGTTCCTCTGTTTGGTGATTTAAGGAAAGTTATTTTCGATGAAGCTCACAAGTCGCGGTACTCTATCCATCCAGGAGCGGATAAGATGTACCAGGATCTCAAAGATTATTATTGGTGGCCTAGGATGAAAGGCGATGTTGTTGTTTACGTGAGAAAATGTTTAACGTGCGCTAAGGTTAAAGCGGAATACCAGAAGCCTTCAGGACTTCTGCAACAACCTGAGATTCCCAAGTGGAAATGGGAACAAATCTCAATGGATTTTGTTACAAAATTGCCAAGAACGCCAAGAGGCCATGACACTATCTAGGTGATAGTGGATCGATTAACGAAGTCAGCACACTTCTTACCTATCAGAGAGAAGGATAATACAAGCAAATTGGCTGAAATTTACATGAGAGAGATCGTTGCACGTCATGGAGTGCCTCTCTCGATCATTTCTGATAGAGACGGAAGGTTTGTGTCAAGGATATGGCAATCCTTCCAAGAAGCCTTTGGCTCACAATTGAATCTGAGCACTGCGTTTCACCCGCAAACTGACGGCCAGAGCGAGCGAACGATACAGACTTTGGAAGACATGCTAAGGGCGTGTGTTATGGATTTGGGCGGTAGCTGGGATAAACATTTGCCTTTGGTCGAATTTTCATACAACAACAGCTACCACACCAGTATTGGTGTCGCGCCATTCGAAGCCCTTTACGGACGCAAGTGCCGATCACCCTTATGTTGGGCTGACGCAGGTGATAGGCAACTTGCTGGTCCCGAAATCGTCCAAGAGACGACAGACAAGATCGCGCAGATTCTTAAACGCATCGAAGCAGCTCGCCACAGACAAAAGGCCTATGCGGATCCAAACCGGAAACATGTGGATTTCCAAGTTGGAGAAATGGTGTTATTGAAAGTATCACCCTGGAAGGGGGTGGCACGCTTCGGAAAGCGTGGGAAGTTAAATCCGCGCTACATTGGTCCCTTCAGAATTCTGGAAAGAATAGGACTAGTAGCATACAAGTTGGACCTACCTGCTGAACTGAATGGTGTTCACGATACATTTCACGTATCCAATCTAAAGAAAAGTCCAACTCAAGTTACCGTTGCTATTCCCACCGACGAGATTCATGTTGACGACACGCTCCACTTCGTTGAAGAACCTGTTGAGGTCACGGATTGGAAAGTGAACAAGACCCGCCGGAGCAGTGTCAAACTCGTCAAAGTTCGTTGGAATGCCAGACATGGTCCTGAGTACACCTGGGAGCGTGAGGACCGGATGAAAGAGAAATACCCCCACCTTTTTCCTAAGAACCCTGCATCTACAAGCAGAACTTAAATTTCGGGACGAAATTTATTTAACGGGGGGAGAATGTGACAACCCGCACCAAACCAGGTATCCGTACGACTTAATTAATGATTAATTACTGCTTAATTACTGTGCTTGTTTGAACTAGCTGATGAACTGCTACTTGATATCTGATACATGTACTTACTTGCATCATACTTTGCTTATCGTCACTACATTATTTACATGCTGAACACTAGTGACAACCATGATGCACAAAAAGCACAGTAACACAATAACGGATAACCTATTGAACATGCTGATAAAGCCAGCATCAGGCAAACACTGCCTCCAAGGCCTATAAGAGCCTGAGATATTTGGCTACACTAGTAGTGAGTGTAGGGATACAAGGGTTGTGGAACTGCGTCTCTAGGGATAAGTCACAGTGACTGGATGTGCCTAAAACGTACTTAAAGTACAAAACTCAGCACTTTACATAATAATTCAGCTTCTAGCTAACTAATAAAGTGCCAAAACATGAGAAAATATTACTAGACACTTTCCAAAGTGTCAGGAATAAGCTGTGTCACAAAAAAGAGTAATAACGACACTTTAAAGCTTTAGTAACGCTTTAACGGATTACTATCCAACCAAACAACCGGACTTTACCCGGAATATGAAAATATTGTTATTTTCCTTATTTGTCTTTTTCTGAGCCAGTTAGGGTCCCCGAATACCCTAACACCCGTCATAACATACTATACACAAGTAACCGAGTTAATTACTTAACTTAACCAAACTATTACCTAATTGATTAGTTGTAATCGAACCAAGGACCCCCCCCCCCCCCAACCGAAACCGTCCCCTAGGGGACATGCCTTGTACTTGATAGATTTGCTTAATCTAATCTTGCCTAATATCTACTTGACACAAGAACCATTGGGTAATACACTTATGATTTATCTATAAGTTTAAGCCTAAACACAAGATGATCATTCACAAACTCAACACACTTCACAACTCTCTCTCTTGCCCTCTAGAGCTCTCGGCCGAACACCCCCCTCCCCACACATCCATTTTCGGTTTCCATCTTCCCATCACAAGATCATACAAGTGTCGAGGGTCGTATACTAGGAGTCTTGGTGCACTCGGAGTTTGAAGGACCTCTTTATCTTGCTTTTATCCACACCATTTTCGTCAAGATCCTTCCCTAGCCTCGAGCTAGAGGTATAATGCTTAAAACTTGTTCTTGAACTAATCTAAGATGGTTAATAAGATGTATGATGATTAAAACTCGTTAACATGCATTTTGAAGCATTAAAGTCTACTTAAAACACTAAAAATGGTGGTTAATAGCACACAAATTGTGTAAATGTTGTAGTATTCGAAATGTGTGATTATTGAGACCCGATCTATGATGTGGTAGCTCGGATCATCGTTTAACCCGATTTGGTAAGATCATGGATCTTAACATAAGCTTGTTTTGAATAATACAAGGGTTAAAAGGTGAAACTCTACCACACATAAGACATGAACTTGTGTTAAAGTATTTTTACTTGCAAAATAGTGTTTAAAACTAGCAGATCTACGTATCTGCAAATGGTATTTTCAAAGAACCAAGCGTTAAAGAAATCATGTTTTCTAAAAGACGGATCTTACAATAACAAGAATGATATTTAGAACACACAAGTGTGTAAACACTTGTGTAACACAAAGTTTCGACAAAATAACTATTTTTGGGAAAAATGACAAGAAGTTGTAAAGACGAAACTTTCATAAAAACAAGACTTTTACGAAACCAGGATTGTTTTGTATGAAGATCCACTAACAGTAATGAGGTTTACTTCACAGTTTGGATAAATCACAAGTTCATGAAGTTTATGCGATTTATATACATATTTTGGCTAGTTTGTGATCTGAACACTGTTTTGATTGAATAAGAAGATTGTTGAGTTGAATTATAAAAGAAAATGATACGCTTGAAAGCGTGGCCACCTCCAGTTACAGAGGAAACTCTGGCGAAATTTTTCTAAAAACCTTACACTTGGAACTATTTACACTACAAGTGTTAGAATCATTTTTGACATGTTTTCGAAACATAAATTTCGCCATGACTGTATTTACTAAATATTCGGAGGTGGGATTTTCACAAAAATTAACGTGATAAATATATATTTTTCACACACTGTTTATGATTATTTTGTGAAAATACATAAATATTATTTTAGAGTAAAAATAATATTTACGAACGTTAACGAATCCAAAATAATACGAACGCATTCACCATGAATATATAAGTTACATCGGTAATTATATTACCACTCGATTGTTAAAACGTAACTTACGCACTTACGGAAATACTTTTGAACGCACATGTATTGAATCCCCCATCCTTGGGAAGGAAATTAACTACCAAGTATATACTGAATGTAAACACGAAATAGTTGTCTAACTATTTCCCAAAGACTTAAACTATAAAGCTAAGGCACGGCCGTCCGTCTAATAGAAATTAGCACCTGTAGGTCGTCGCACAGCTGCGTGAGCAGGAGATACTTGGTAGAGACGCTTCACTGTGAGTTCATGTCCCCCTTTTCTCTAACTGTTTTCAGTTTTCTTAACTGCGGGGGTGAAATACATGTTATTTTGATTACAAGTACTTTATACACGGTATGGTTAGCGTAAGGAGGTTTACTACTTAGATCATGTGAGTGGGTAGGCAGAAACACCGAGGGACGTAAGCGGTAGATCTATCTGGGTGTAGCGAGCCCAACTCTAGGCCCAACAGAACGGACCTCTAAGAGGCCCAGCAGAACGGACCTTGAGTGACTTTGTACCCAACGCAAAAATCTGCTAGGTTTGAGTCTTCCTACTTGCACTTCACATACACCAATGGCTTTGCAACCCATTGGCGATCTCTTTTTCCTTACACTGCTACATACCAGGAATTTTTATACTTACAAGTGTTTTACATACTCACTTACACATGAACTCGCTCAACATTATTGTTGATTTTTCAACTTACATGTATTTCAGGAAATTAAAGATCTGGCACGGTATGTTATGTTTTCCCGCTGCATAAGGGTTCTAAGGTCATCCCAGTTTAGGAAATGTGACTCTTTCCTGGACAAGTCACAGATCTTACACTGCGCTTATTTCATGTTAATGGTTATGTTGTTAAAGACAATGTTTTATGTTATGATGTTGTAAGTCTATAAGACAATGGTATGTTACTCTGGTTTTAAAACTTAAATCAAACGGATGATCTTGCATGATTTTATTTCATATAGCTTTGTTATGGTTAAGCTATGGTATTAAGAAGTCACACCAAAATAACCACGTTTCCGTAAAGCCAGGGTGTGACATTTTCTCCACAGTTGAAGCACATCCCATTATTAGGTTTCCTCCTGCAATCTTCTTCCTTGTGTCCTGGTATCTTGCAGAAATTGCAGTAAGTGGAGCATTTTCCCGAATGCTTCTTCTTGCAAGCCTTGCAGTAGGGTGCAGAGGTAGAACCTACATTCCTACGGTTGGAACTTCCATAGCGGAATTCCTGGGTAAGCCTTTGAGCTAGGTATCTCCTCTGGTCTTCTTCTCGTGTACGCACTAATTCATCAGTCAAGGTGTTTGCTAGTTCTACATCTTCTTCTATGGTTTGAGGTCTAGCTGTCGTGACTACATGCCTAATTTCCCCGATTAATCCCCAGATGTAACGGGAGATTAATATTGGTTCTGGTGATACAAGGGTTGGCACTATTCTAGCATATTCAAAGAATGTAGTAGTATAACCCTTACTATCCACTCCAGTCATTCTAAGGTTCAGGAATTTATTTGTTGTCTATACTTTTTCATTGGGATGGCAGAATTTCCTTTCTACCATATTTTTAAATTCCTACCATTCCATATTGTAAACCCTATCACTTCCCCTAGACTGGAGGATAGTGTTCCACCATTCTAAGGCTGAGTTCTTAAACAGGTTAGAAGCAAACATTATCTTATCCTCTTCCGCACACTTGCTTATTTTTTAGACTGCCTCAGTCTTTTCTATCCAGCGTAGAGCCGCAATGGGTCCTTCATTGCCCGAGAATTCTATTGGTTTGCAGGACCAGAATTCTTTGTAAGAACAACCATAAGGCATGGTTCTTCTTCTTTTGGGAATGGGCGTTTGAAGTACGAGTCCATTGTTTATGCTGTGTTCAGGTTCAGTTGGTCGCTTACTGCTATGCTTACTTTTAATATCAGCTTCCTTAACAATTTGAATAATAAATGGCATTGCATCTATAATTCCTTGTGCCACTATGTGTTGGATGACACTATTATCCACTTGGTTTCCGTTGTTATTGTTGTTCGGATTCTCATTATTCAGGTTATTGTCGTTTAAGTTTTCATTGTTCAGGTTTTCCTGGTTCACTTCGTTGTCCATCTGAATTTTAAACATTACCACACATTAATATCACAAAATAATATTTAATATAGCCAATCACATGACACGCAATTTGGTCAAAAGCGTCGATCATTGCGACTTACTCTATTTTATATAATATGCATCTAGTACAAGCCAGAACTGAAAAATTAAAAATACACTACAACTGAAATAAAAATTACACTACTAGTAGTAGGCATCCGAAGTTTTTTTTTTCATACACACCTATAATATATTATTATATTATTATTATTACTACTACCTCCACCATCACCTTCATGGATATGGATTCATCCAGAAATCCATATTGCGCTCGTCGTACTTCTATACGAGTCGCTCTCCTACCTGCCTCATCATCTCGCTATTATCTAAAATTTCTTCTTCGAAAGTTCGGAGCTCTTGCACATTTTCTGCACTCATTGGGGGTGCAGGTGCAGGTACCGGATTTGGGAATTGAGGTGCGGGTTCCTGGTACTGGTAAGGATTCTCTAAGATTTCCCTAATGTATTGATCACTATTGTAATAGGGATCTAGAGGGTCCAAACCAGGTAAGCTCCTAGATTCGGCATGGGCATGTCTTCTGGTATGGGGTAACATTGCACATAGTCCCTATTGTCATCCCACCACGGGTCATAATCTGGGTCTAAGGGATTAGGTGTTGGTACCCTAGGTATCTCCTCCGGGTTAAAATCATGCATTTCAACTTGATTTTCAGGGTTGTTTTCTATTTCCATGGGCTGTAATGGTTGGGCTGCTATCAGTTGTTCCAGGTTAGGGTCGGCTGATGTGGTTGCTAAGATATGGATGTTTGCTATACCCCTATTAAGCATGTCTTGGGTATGGGCATCCGTTTCTCTTTTGGCGGCTGCTAGTACTCTCTGTTCTTGTAACTTTTTCATTCATTTCCTACGCTCATGTGCTCCCCTACTGAACCATCCTCTCTTTTTAGGAGGGAATGGCTCTTCAGACTGAGCCTTAAACACGAATATTCCTTCTTCATCATCAGCAGAATACCCTGAGAGGGCAGGCTGTGAAGAGGCACCTTCGCTTCTAGGCGAACCGGAAAACTGACGGTACGCGTCGGATGGTCCTTGGTCGCTCATACCATTATGCACGTAGTTCCGTAATTAATTTCCTAACATATGATATTTTGGTGTCAGCAGAACACTACTGTGGCTGAATCAGTGGCTTAGCTCTGATACCACCATCTGTCGCAACCCCCGTCCCCTAACAACCTGGGTACGGGCGGCCGCGGCCAGTTTGGGTGGTATATCTTATTTTATCCATTTTGGCAGCGGAATTAACATCAGGACCGTAGTTAGGAAATATTTTATCAGAGTAATATACCACGCTTTTAAATACATGGGAAAATCCCAAGTTTCAAGTACACACATTTTTATAGGGATAAACCCTATTTTATTTAATAAAAACATCTATTTATTTTATTAGGTAACTTTATTGCCACTTTTCCAAGCCTTCAGTGTTGTCCAGCTGTCTTCTATTTGGCTTTCACATTTTGTTAACTGAAACGCGTTTAAAAACATTTCATCAGTGGGAAATACTGGTGAGTGAATCCCAGTTTAATCAAGTTTAAGTAAAATCAATTGTACAGTATTGAGGGCGTTCACGCAATTACATTTGTTTCCAAGTCATACTAAATACCACCCACGGTACTGTCAACCCGACATGTGGTCATGTTACTCCTCGCAAGGCAGTAACAAATTTTGTATACAAAACCCCAACATACCGACGATAACTATATCCTTACAAATACTCAATAACTGTTTAATATATAATTAATCGTGTGAGGTTTTGTAAAAACAATTTACAAAACGGAGATTACTCACATTGCTGTCTTAGGTTTTCTATAAGGGTTTCCTGGTGAAAATCTATAAATTACACAAATGCACATGCGTTAGTATAATAACTCATTTTAACATTAGTAATACCCTCCCCGAGACGGCATTCCAACGACTACGTCGGCCAGAACCACGACAGCCGTTACGGAACCCTAGATCAATCGGGCAGAGTATCTAATACGTATCCAGGGGTTATGATACTTACAACGGAGCAGAACTTCATTATTTAGGGGGTTATTTTGCCTGCTATTATAACTGCTATTCAAAAATTAGAGAGAGCGAGTTTTGAACGACGAAAACTGAAGGCCGAGCATCTCTGTATATTTATGCGACTCTTCAGCTTCCCTCGCGGCCCACGTAAGATTAGGCTGGGGCTTAAGCGGCCCGCGACATAGGGTTGTAGGCCCTAGCCTTGATTTGTCACCGGTATAGCCTCGCCACGTGTCGGCACGTGGCGGCTTCCGGGTGTCGCCTCGATGATGATCGCTCGCGGCCAGCGTAGGCAGTAGCCAAAGGCTACGCACCCCGCGACAGCCTCAATTTTCTTGTTTTTATTTAATTTTTAATTATATAATGTATTTTGGGCTCTGTTTTCGCGTATGGGGTGTTTTTAGGACATATTAGGGTATAATAAATATATTAGGGTGTCGAAATATTTTGGAGGGTTGTTATAAATCAAGCTAAAATTGGAGAGTTATTCTAACTCCCGACATGTGCTTGATTACATTATAGACTCTCAACAGTTGAAAGGGAATAAGAAAGGCGTTGGGTATAAGTCGTGTCAGCCCCCTTTGAGACACAACTATACCAAAATGCCCGATGAATAGGAAATGCCTCGTTTTGAACCAAGTGAGCCTCTTGATTATGAGGAAGTTACTACAGGATTAGGGTTCAAACCGGACAGTTCCTCGGGTAACTCATCTGAAGAAACGGGAACTTCAACATCTACGAATCAAAGTTCTCCAATTATTGAGGACTATGATTCGTCTGATGATGAATCGGATGTGAGTGATCAGGATAAATCACTTGATAAGATGAAAGGAGTAGAAATTCCAATTGAGAATCATATTCTGTGTGATCCTCCTACTCCTGCTGTGTAACCTCTTGCCAAACAAGTGATAGATCCTGTCAAGGAAGTCAAGGAATCTGTGTCTGCCGTTAAGAGTAATAATGTGTTGTATACTTTGGTCGGTGATGCTAAAATTTATTCAGAAAAAGATTTTCTAATTAAAAACGTCAATCCATCTTTGATTGATAAAGTTTTTGAAGATAATACCAGTAAGTTTTTAGGAAAGACAATCCCGGGATTTGTTGTAGCTCAGTGTGATCCTATTCCAAAATCTAAAGTTAGAAAACAATTTGGAAATCAAAGATTGCCGACAAAGCAACAACCTATTGCTTCTAAGGGTACACAGCAAGAACAACGAGCTCAAAAGCCTAAAGTTTCTCAATCAAAGTTTGAAACAAAAGGATTTCGTTACAAGAAGAAAAGCAGTGATGTCAAATTTGTAGCATCAAAGGGTACTGATAAAATTGAGACTTTTGAAAATAAATCAAATACCGATTTTGTCAAACAAGTCAAAATTTTAAAACGTAATAGTCAAAACAACTACACCCAACACACAAATGGGTGTGATGAAGGAACAAGTACCTCTGGTTCTACAAGTTCGACATATGTTCGTCAATAGGAATCTCCTAAGTTTGTTGAAAGGAGAACTTATTTTAAATGTGGGGAGTTTCGACATATTATCAAAAACTATACAAATACTCCCAAAGAAAAGTTTGTTGAGAGAGCCCGTCCAGAAAAAGGTCACCAACAACGTCGTTCTGTTTCACCAAAACAAGATAAACGAACCGTTAAAGAACAAGAAACAAAACAACGACGTCAAAACATCAAGGCAATTGAAAAGGCTTTAAAATCATAAGTCAAATCTGTTAAAAAGGAACCAAGTTCATCACAACCACCGTCAAAACCAGAAATTTCAAAATCTTTTCATAAAACTCAATCTGGTAAACAAAATCAGACTTGGAAACCTAAAACGGGTGAAGGTTCAGGGAGAGGTGCTATATTTCAAAATCATCAAGAAATCGAGATCACATTTCGTGATGCTCAGGGACGACCCAAGACCACTAAGGCTTGGGTCCCCAACCTCAACTAATCGTTGAATGAAATGTGCAGGATGTTCCAGGAGGAACTGTTAATAGTCATTGGATTGTTGACAGTGGAGCATCTAGGCACAAGACGGGCGAATTACGGCTTCTTTATGATGTGAAAAACATTAGAGGAGGTTATGTCGCATTTGCTGGAGACAAAGGCGGATACATCACCGGAGAAGGAAAGATCTCCAATGGTGTTGTGTGTTTCGATAAGATCAATTGTGTACGACAATTTGATCACAGTCTTCTGAGTGTTTCGCAGATCTGCGATAAGAAATTCACCGTGCATTTTGATGATGCCGGCTGTTATGTGCTGAAGCCCGATTTTAAAATTCCAAAAGAATGGATTCTCTTATCGGCTCCAAGAGTTAATGATCTTTACATTCTCGACATGAGCCAAGCGATTATGACCTCTGCACAAGTCACATGTTTTGTCTCGAAAGCCACATAAAAGTAGTCTATATCTTGGCACAGGCGAATGGGGCACATTCACTTGAGAAAAATGAACCATTTGGTGAAAAACAATCTTGTGAATGGTGTGCCTGTGAGAAGCTTTCATCTACAAGATGTCTATGTGTCGTGCCAGAAAGGAAAGCAAACGAAGAAGTCTCACCCGATTAAGAAAGTCAACACTGTTAGCATGCCTCTTGAACGCCTTCATATGGACCTCTTCGGGCCTATGAAACACAAGATAAACTTTGGGGATGCTTATTGTCTGGTAGTTACTGATGACTACTCTAGATTTTCTTGGGTATCTTTTATGGCACACAATAGTGAAACTCCTGAAATCCTCAAGAATCTTCTCACTCTTCGAGAAAATTTGTACTCATTGAAAGTGAAAAGGATCCGCAGTGACAATGGCACTGAGTTTAAAAATCGCATAATGGATGAGTTCTGTACTTCAAAGGGCATTCTTCATGAATACAGTTCTCGCTACACTCCATAACAAAACGGTGTCGCTGAGAGGAAGAATCGAACGATAATAGAAACTGCAAGAACAATGTTGGTAGAGTCGGAGCTTCCTGTTCAATTCTGGGGGAAGGCTGTGTCGACTGCTTGCTACACTTTAAACAGAGTTCTCACAGTTAAAAGGCATGACAAGACATGTTTTGAACTGTTACACAAAAGGAAACCGGACATTTCTCACTTAGAACCTTTTAGCGCTCCATGCACTATGATTGAGCCGCATGGAAAGTTTGGCCCCAAAGATATCGAGGGCTTCTTTCTTGGATATGCTACTCCGAATTTTCGTGTTTGGAATTTGGCAACCAAAAAGATTGAGTTATGGAATGAAGTAAAGGTTCAAAGGTATACTAATCCTGTTAGAGCTCCGGGTGATCCTTGGATGTTCGATTATGATGGACTATTCGACTCCTTTAATCTGCCAACCTTTGATGAAGCATCTGCAGCTGCTCAAATGTTACTGGAAAGTGATAATGTTGTTGACTCATCTTTGGTGCGACCAATTGTTATTAACTCTCAAGCTTCTACTTCGGTTAATAACATTGTTCAAAATGAGGAATTTGACGATGCTACTGATTACAATGCGTCGTCGGAAGATGATGAGTTCCACGATGAGAATGAAGGCACTTCGAATCCAGCTGCTCCTGTTCAAGGTGCTTCTGAAGCAACTACTCATGTGCAGAATGTAGACACTGCTGAAGGAAATGCATCCACGTCTACGTCGATGCCAGGCGTAGATTTGGTTGTTGATCTTAATCTTAATAATTTGTCTATTAATACTCGTGTTCCTGATGTCGTTGAAACGAGAATTCATGATACTCATCCGCAGCAGAATTGTAACACCTCGTAAAATCACGACCAATATAAAAAAGACACGTGTCATAGAAGGTAGACGTGTTATAAACCTGGATCAAGATAAAAGATGTATGGTCGGATTAAAAAGTGTTAACATGTTAATCAAATACCTCTGAGTGACCTTTTTATTAATCCCAAACCTCAATATGTTTTATAAACATCTGATACATATTCAAATCCATATATTTTCAATAATAATAAATCCAAGTTGCAAAGAATGGATCCCATATGAGTGTTTACGACAAATTTTACATTCAAGACCTTTTTCAGGAGAATCCAAGGAAACATAAGTGCATGGCAACACTCTCAAGGGCTTGCAAGGCCTGATTCATGGTCCCCTCCTACTGATAATGACTAAAGATTCGAGTTATAAAAGATTGCATGGTCAAAGCTTAAAAGTTTGCAAGTTTTTGTCTTCTGACCATCGGTTACGGACCGTATGAGGTTCAGCTTACGGTCCGCAAGGACGGCAACTGGGCGATTCAATTCAAGGTTGGTTACGGACCGCATCCGTCTGGAATTATGGTCCGTAAGAGGTGGATACGGACCGCAAGGGTTTTTGCTTACGGTCCGTAAGACTGTCGCTGGCAGTTAAAAATTGCCAGTTGCCTGTTATAACCGGTTACACCACCTTAGTTGCATGGGTTTCGAAATACAGGAGTTGGGCCAATGGTTTTACATGCATAGGGACACATGGGATCATCTGGAAACAATTGTAGGCTTTGTTGTAATAATCTTATGAGATTTAAGGTCCTATATAAGAACTTAAAGTTGCAACATTTGGACTAACCATTTCAAAATCATACCAAGCTGATCTCTGGAGCTTCCCTGGTCTTCAACAAGTTTCCTTAGGATCCATAATCTTGCTTAGGACCTTTGTAAGTGTCCTTAACTTCCTAATTTCAGTTTTAATTAGCTTAATGACCATAAGTCAAACTTATCGTAATTAAGGTTTGACTTCGTGATTAATCACTAATGGTCCAGTCATTAGTTAAATTAAAAGTAGCTTTGAGTTGGTAATTATATGGATAATAAACCCTTAAAAGGGCACCCTCTAATTCCCACTCTAACTAGGTCAATTGTCGGGTCAAAGTTAATTATAAAAAGTCAACAGAAAGCAAATTTTCGCATAAACACATAATTAACAATGTAGAAGCTATGAAACCTGTTTTATCACTTATATAACTTAATAATTAATGAAAGAACATATCTAAGTATGTTCAACCTAACAATTTTCAGTTTAAGCTCGGTTCGGAACCGAAAGTCGCAAAAGTAGACTTTTGCTTTGACTTTCAGTTCTGACCCAATATAGCATATTTTAGAAATGCCTTAGAGCCCTATTAGGACCAGGTTATAGGTTAGTGTAACCCTCTGAGGTTATACAACTTGGTTCATTAGTTATTCGATTCATGTGCATGTTTCTGTTATATGCCTAAATGTTGACCATAATGCCCTTTTGACCTTAAAACGAGATTTTTGAAAATGTGAGAGGACAAAAACCTTAATGACTGATTTATAAACTTGTCCTAAAAATTTGACGTCAGTTTGAGGTCTAGATTAGGAGTTATGCTCAGTAGCGTAGTTAGAAAGCTTTTTATTAATTAAACGGCGTAATTAGCATAAAGCCTATCTAAACCCAAATTTCGACACCAAAATTTTTACCCACTGATGTAATATAATATTTTGGAATTTTTGAGGATTTTTATTTATTTTTAAGCTGAGCATAACATAGGGTTCTTGCTTTAATTCGGTAATTGTCGGTTATGCCCTTTTCTTGAATAAAATGAGTTTTACATAATATTTTGATACCAAACTTTTGCTGCTGATTTTATATGATAAATAAAATATTTTGAACTTTATAAACTGATCAAAAACTCAGATTTCCTATTTAAACCTGAAAATCCACTTTTACGCGTTTTAAGCGCATAGTATGAGTTAAAACTATTTTTAGCATATGAAACTTAATACCTACTGATGTTTTAAGTAGATTTTTATAATTAAATAGTAAACAAAAGTTTTGAACTCAGAATTCAAATTTTGACCTTTAAAGCTTATGTGAAATTACCAAAATGCCCCTACGGTGCATAGTTTGGTTATAATAGATAAATTTCACATATATGCAATACCCTACTGTTATGACTTATAAAAATAAATATTTTTACTGATTATATCAGACCTGAAACTCATATTAGTATTTAAACTCTTTTATAACCTTTAAAATAACCAAAATACCCCTACGGGGCATAATTTGAGTTTAAATCCATTTTGGGCATGATGGAAGGTTTCTTACTGATATCACAACATATTTAAGGCATATTAACTTAGGAAACCTGTTCATAACTCATTTGGTTACCCGTTACGCATTTTTCGCGTTTGGTACGGTTTATGTAACTAGTTTGCATAAATTAGCCGAAAAGGATCAAACCTTATCATTTTGATCTCAAAATCCAGAATCTGTTTAGTTTACCCATATTAAGTATTCAAACTTGTCGGGTCTAAACCACATTCTAATCCGGTCTTCGCTTAATCATGCGTTTAAACCGTATATCTTCCTTTAAAACTAACCGGTCTAAGTTTAGGCTTAATTAAGACCCGTTAGGAATCTAATAGGTTATTAAAACCTTCGTTCCAGATTAGGAGACCAGTAAAAGATACTTGCACTCGATGATTGTGATATATACTTGCTCAGGTAAATACTTTTAACTTATTTTCCCTTATACGGGCATGGGGTACAGTATATAAAATACCGCTTGGTCGGGCATTGAATTTTTAATCGTATGAAGGTTAATTTATTGAGATGACCCGTTTAATCTGTTTTGTTTATTCTAAGCCTTTGGGGGGTTAATGACCATGTCCCGGATATCCTTGGCATCATTCATTGAAATGGCCACGACCTAATGCACGGGGTGTAGGCATACACCTGCCAGTGCGAAAATAAAAAGATATAACCGCCATTCGAGAATAACTCATCGCGGGACTATATCATGTGGTGTGTCTATTAATCTTTAACCCGGTTTTCAACCCGGACTACTGAACCCATAATAAACATGTAATTCATTAACAAGTTTATGTATAAATAATTATCCCAAGTTATAAAAGATTATTTTGTGCCTTGTGCATTCAAATCAATTTTCTTAAACATTTTCAAAATGAGTCGGTTAATTGTATTTACTAGTGTAAACTGACGTATTTTCCAAAAAGGCTAAGTGCAGGTACTAAACGGAATAGGCTGGCTACTCCTAGCATCAATAAAGAGTCTTGCAAGCTTAGATGTTATAAATCTGTTGAACAATGAACTTTTGTTAACTTTGATCCGCATGTGGATCCTTACAACCGTTTTTGTAATACACTTGATATTACTTTTCATTCGGTTTGTGATGATTTATCTTTTGACTTCCGCTGTGTATTAAACTGTGATAATTTTGACTATGATGATATCAACTACGTCACGATACTCCCCACCGGGCCCACCGGTAATACGTGGAAATATCGGGGTGTGATAAGAATATTATTGGAGATGTCTATAGTGGAGTGCAGACGCGTAATCAGCTGAGAAACAACCAAAATGTTGGGTTGTATTCAGCTATCAGAGAATTCGGCTTACAAAATGATTGGTCCTTCGCGTGTTATGTTTTACAAGAAGAACCAAAGTCTTGGAAAGAAGCTCTAAACGATAATTCTTGGGTGGAAGCTATGCAGGAAGAACTGCAACAGTTTCAAAAGCTGGGTGTCTGGAAGCTTGTTGAAAGGCCTGAAAATTGCAAGAAAATTGGCACACGTTGGGTTTTCAAATGCAAAAAGGATGATCATGGAGTAGTCATTCGAAACAAGGCGAGATTGGTTGTTCAAGGGTTTCGTCAGATCGAAGGAATTGACTACAATGAAGTCTATCCACCGGTTGCACGTCTTGAGGCCATTCGGATCTTTCTACCTTATGCTTCATTTAAAGGATTCAAGGTCTACCAGATGGATGTGAAAAGTGCTTTCTTACATGGTGTGGTTGAAGAAGAGGTGTATGTCGAACAGCCTCCGGGTTTTGAAGATCCTATTCATCCAGATCGGGTTTGGTTGCTCAACAAAGCTCTTTATGGTTTACATCAGGCACCGAGAGCTTGGTATGCAACCTTATCTAACTATCTATTGGAGAATGGTTTTCGGCGAGGTCTTATTGATTGCACTCTCTTCATCAAAGAACAGGATGGAGATCTTCTGTTGGCCCAGGTATATGTTGATGATGGCATATTTGGTTCAACTAATGATTCTTTATGCAGGCAATTCGAGCGTGTTATGCAAGAAAAATTCGAGATAAGCGCAATGGGGGAAATGAATTTCTTCTTGGGCCTACAAGTTCAACAAACTGAGTCTGGGATATTCATCCATCAGACTAAATATGTTGGTAACATCTTGAGCCGATTCCAGATGTCTGACGCAACACCCATTGGTACCCCACTTCCGCAGAATCACTGGATTACTCCGGATTTGAAGGGTGAAAGCATTAACTCTTCATATTATCCCACAATGATCGGATCTCTCATGTATCTCACAGCCTCCAGGACCTACATAATGTACCCTAGATGCCTGCTCGCAAGATATCAAGCCAACCCGAAGGCCTCACATCTGGGAGCTGTTAAAAGGATTTTCGGCTATTTGATGGGTTGCCCGGACACCGGTCTCTGGTACCCTAGGGATGATAGCTTCGACTTGATCGCGTTCAGTGATTCTGATTTTGGTGGCTGCAAAATCGACGGCAAATCAACAACGGCTGGATGTTAGTTCTTAGGAAATCGCCTGGTCACATGGCAGTGCAAGAAGTAGACCTGTGTTGCAACATCAACTTGTAAAGCTGAATACATTGCTGCCTCTAGTTATTGCTCCCAAGTCTTGTGGATCCAACAACAAATGCGCGACTAAGGTTTTGAATTCCTATATACTCCTATTTTTGTTGATAACAATGCTGCTTTACAGATCACTAGAAATCCTGTGTAGCATTCCAAGACCAAACACATCGAAATTAAATATCACTTCATACGTGATTGTTTTGATAAAAGACTCATCAATGTTGTTAAAATCCACACTGATCACCAACGTGCCGACCTGTTCACTAAAGTTTTTGATAAATCACGCTTTGATTGTCTTCTTTTGGTCAATGGCATTAAGGTGATACCCGAGTAAAACTTCTTTGGCTAATCGTATTTGTAAATATTTTCTTTAATAAACTCTAAAAATACAAAAAGATTTTCATTTTCGTAACCTTTTCGCATTTTAGGGGGAGAAAATTCAAGAAAATACAAAAACATTTGAAAAAGTCAAAAATCCAAAAATATGTCTTTACTTTCTGTCCTTACGTTTGAAAAATTCAAAAATTCAAAAAAATTAGAAAATTCAAAATTCAAAAAAAAATTAGAAAATCAAAAATGAGTTTCTTGAATAAAGGAAAATGATGATATTCACTGGTGTGGTCGGTCAACATGTTCAAAAATGTAAAACAAAAAAAAATTGAGAAATGATAAGTATCTCTACTAATGATGTATCGATGGGCTCACAATTAGATTAAAATGTGCAGGATGATACAAACCTAACAGACTTCAAGTCAGGTGGGAACCATTCATTAGCATATGGTCTTGGTACCAAAATTTCGTTTGATTGATTGCCGAGGTTCTGAGATATACGGTCTTTATGCTGTCTTATCATCTGGGTATCATGGTTGTATCTTTTACCGAAAAATAACGGAGACAAAGTCTAGATCTTCCATGATACTATACAT
The DNA here is from genome assembly GCA_030545235.1 of Helianthus tuberosus. Lineage (NCBI taxonomy): Eukaryota > Viridiplantae > Streptophyta > Magnoliopsida > Asterales > Asteraceae > Helianthus > Helianthus tuberosus. Next base: position 128,847,258 of record CM060420.1, on the reverse strand, counting down.
ACGTGTACATATTGAATACGACCTCAATAAGTGATCAACAATCACATGTCCAAACAAAATAAGTGATTTTATATCACATTTATCCGGGAGTCAAGTTCGTCTCTTTGCTGTATGTTAGTACTGACCTGTTCACGGACTTGCTCCTATTCCCTCATGCATATGAAAATCAAGTTCCTCATCAATAAGTGATTCTATCACATAGGGCTTGTTTTCAATCAAAAATAAGTGAGTATCTCACATCTTTTATACGGTCAAACATATGATAAGTGGTATACTCACAGGTAAGATGAACTCTCGTGCATACCTTGATACGGGAATGTGTCGTGAGTGGATGAACACCGACTTGTAAGTATAACCCTTACCGTAAATCGTATCTCCTAATTATGATTACATCTGATCAGTTTGAGCTTATGTGGACAACAATATCGATAATCGAGGTAGTATACTTATCCAAAGCTTTAAATCGAAACAAAAACCATGTTGACGAAGACCTTGAGCTAGTATGATTCTTTTTCCTTGAAACTCGCAAAAATTTTAACCTTGTACAATCATTTACTGCTTTTTATTGCTTCTCGTTAGTTTATCGCACTTTAATTATGTTCTAGTGTAATTTGTAAAGTTTATTTTTTATTAGCCGAAGTTGTAACTTGGAGTTTTCTGCCGAAAGCCTGAAACCGACTTCATAAAATGTCCTTTTGCATTTGGTAAACTTAATCACAATGAAAATCTGATCAAATAAATAAAATCTGTTCAAAGTGTGCAAATTCAGTGACTTGGTAATTTTGGGTAAAAAGGTTTCACGAAAAACCTATAGGTCCACGAAAGACCTAAAGGTCAACGAAAAACCATTTCAGGTCAACCTGTTTCAAGTCTTGGTCAAAATCAAATTTGTTTACGACGAAATACCCATTTTTCGTCGAGGTCACGACGAAAAACCCTTGGGCCTTATGGACTTTTGTCATGGGCTTACTGTGCAAGCCGATCAAGGTTTTTCGTCGAGCCCACAATGTTTTTCGTCGAAGATGGTTTTTCGTCGGAGGGTCTGGTTATATAAGGGGTCCCAGTACTTTACCAACTTCACTTTTTCAAAACCCTCTCAACTGTTTATCTTCTTCCACACTCAAACACCCATACCTTCTTCACCGACTCAAAACCCTTTTATTTTCTCTGAAATTTTTCATCTAATCAAGCTATACAAATGGGTTATTTTCATGTCTCGATCTTTAGGAACCCTGTGTTTTGCTCGAAACTGTTTGACAAACCCTCGGAGACCCGTATTGTTTGATTTCTTCACATTATACTCTATTTATTGTGTTTGTTTTTCATCAAATCTGATAAAAATAGGGTGTATATGTAGATTTGCACATTGATGTGGGTTTATGCTTTCGGGTACCAAAACAGGGGATGGGTTATTGATTGTTGTTTAAACCGGTTTAGGTACATTTTCGGTCGAAATCGTGTCTGTTTTACATCTGGGTTGTTTCCTTCATGTTTGTGGTTAAACAAAGGGTCCATTGTGTGTGATTTACTGAATAAATCATCGATTTAACTTCAATCGGCGAAAAAACCTTGTTTCGAAAAACCCCCAAATTCGAAAAACCCTAACTGTCGACAAAATACCTCTGACGACGAAATACGTATTTCTTCATACCATCTGCGACGAATAACCTGTTTAACAAAGGACCATTTTTCGTCGAAAGCCTGTCGACGAAAAACCCAGGGTCAAAGGTCAATGTTGACTTTGTTTGATAAAAGGTTTTTCGCCATATAGCATGTTTTTCGTCGCTATCATAGTGTTTCATCGTTCAACACTTAGAATATTTTCTGTTTGTGTGCACCTTCACAGAAGACATGTATATACATGATCATTGTTCACCTTATACATGAACATGTATACACATATGTTTATTGAACATGCTATGATATTATGACTTATAGTGGATGTTTTCGTATACAGAATGGCACCAAAAGAAAAGAAACGAAAGCCCGCGACTAGGAAAACTGACAAACCGGAAGAACAAGTTATGTCCAAAAAACGTCACAACATGATTGCATACCTTGATCCTGCTGGGAAGTTTACAGAACTGAAGGAGATCACTCAATGGATAAGGGAATCTCGGATAAACAAAGCTGTTACTTTTTCAAAACCGGTTTACAAGTCGCTCATCAAAGATTTCTGGAATTCAGCGAGCGTTATCGAAGTTGACGTAACGGAGCTTATACAAGGGCAAGTTAACCATCTGAATGTGAATGTCTCTCCAAATATCCTAAATATCGTACTGGAACTTCAAGATGATCCGAATGCACCGTATTCAGTTCCAATAATGTGCACACGGGGTTGTTTGCTTAGGATGAAGTGTACCGGTGATATTTTCAGCAGTCAAATCAACAAAGGAGATTTGCCAATTCGCTACAAGTTTCTACTGCATGTACTCATTCAATGTATTAACAACAGATGAGCTGGCTATGACATGGCAGGCAATGATCTCGTGAGACTCATGGTGCCTTTAGTGCTAAACAAGCTGTTTAGCATTTCAAAGTTCATTTATGCCAACATGAAGGAGAATATGAAAAGAACCGGTGGTCGTACAACAGGGAATAAGTTCTGGATGTATCCTCGATTTTTGCAAATGATCATGAATGTCCAGCATCCCAATCTTCCGAAGGCTGATAATGATATTCTGAAGATAGATACTATGATCGAACATTCACTAAAGATATTCAGGGGCATTGCTGCGAAGAGATACAAAGAAAGCCAACCGCCAAGGAAGTTATTTGGTGCTCTTGATAAGACAGACTACATCGCTCCAGAGAACGACAAATGGTGTCACAATGACAGCCAATCTGACGATGAGGAGCCGAAATTGAAAAAGATGATGGAAGACAAGTTTGGACGAAAGGATTTGGATTCTTCCGACAATGAAGATGATGGTGATGATGAAGGTGGTGATGGTGGAGATGCTGGTGCTGCTGGTGTATCTGCTGCTGGTGCATCTGCTTCTGGCACAACTGGTGCTAGTTCAGCTGGAGGTGATGGAGAGGATTCGGAATCTGATGATAATCATCCTGAGCCTGGATACGAGTTCTATCTTGATGAACGTGATGTGAGAAAAGTCAGAAGATTAGACAGGAGGATGATGATGATGAATACGTTCCTTCGGATACTGAAGCTGAACGTTTAAAGAAGAAACAAACTGTCGCTCGTAGAAAGATAAAGGCAAGGAAGAACATTGGTGATTCATCTGTGCATTAGTCCGTTCCACAGAAAGAGCCTATTCAAGAAGCAGATATGAATCCGAACCTTGGATTCACGGCCGATGAAGCTGCTACTCTCATATTGTCTCCTCCAAGATCATCTGAACCAACTCCTATGGTCATTTCAGCTCCTGAAACTCAAACAGTGACACCTCAAGAACCGGCTCGCTCAATTACATCGACTATTCGAGCAACGACTTTTCAACCGCCCTCAGAGCGCAGACAAAGTAGATTCTCTCAGATGCAGCAAGATGAAAAGGTAGATTTCCTGTTTTCTCAATTGCAAGCTGCTGCAGGTCAAATTGATAGGCAATCGGCGGTGATCAATGTTACAAGAAGCGACGTGATCAAGCAATGGTTGGAGATAAATACACTGAAGTCTACTGTTGAGCGTCAACAAGCTGAGATCATACGCCAACAAGTATAGATTGAACAACTTAAGGGTGAGAATGCACGGTTGACGACTGCTGATCTTGAAAGAGAATGTCAATTACAGCAAATCCGAGCTGCAGATAATACTCGTGGTACTGAAATGAGTCGTTTGAAAAAAAGAAGCACTGTTGTTCAAAGGTTGGCCGAAGCTCTCAAATCAAAGCATGAAGAAATGGGAGAGTGGTACAACAGTCGCAATACCAAGATAACGGATGGGGTTAAACGAATCAATGATGGTTTCGAGGATGTAAGAAAGCGTGTTAACATTTTGTGGGGTGATCAAGGCAAACAACAAGAAGTCTTAAAGAAACGGGATCATGATTCTGAGGATCCGGGTAACCCTGACCCTTCTGCGACATCTGAGCAACCGCCAGCCACTATATCTACTGAAATTGTTGTCTTCAAGCCATCGCAGATTGAATCGGCACAAGGAACCTCTGGTGGAACCGTTGAAGAAGTACAACAACTTGAGAGCAGTTCTTACATTGAAAGCTCTATGGATGGTACATCCTCTGCTCCTAGCTCTGCTGATCTTGCTTTACAGGCTGTGCATCCTATTACTAGATAAGTTCTGGAAGAGGGAGAGTTTGTTGCTGATCTCTCGAATGAGCAGATGCTGGCTCTGAATGAAATGAAAACAGTTGAAGATTCAGTTATCGATCAAATGCCGATTGAACCAGAAACTGTTGATACTGAAAACATTGACGAGATAGTGTTTGAAGGCAAAACAAGCAAATCAACGTATGTACGTGCCGATGGAATGGAGTTTGATCCGTTTGATGAGGAATGGATGAAAGAAAATCTTGAAGATATCGACGAGCAGTTAAAGAATCGTACGTCTACAGATAATCCGAAAGATTCATTCCAAGAATGGAGAAAAAGGTTCTTGTCAAAGGTTGAAAAGCCTACACCTCCTGAAGCACAAGTTGATTTTCTGAAGTTTGAAAAAGTTAAGCCTCATGGGAAGATTCTGAGCTGGATGTTCGTGAAGGAAATTCACTGTGTTGCGATCAAGCGCGAACACGGAATCCAGTATTTCAACTCAATGCTGAGCATCTTATCTCTGCCGTTCTATGATGTTGCCGCCTTATCGAAGTTGGAAATAATCAATCGTTCAAATTATTTTGGCGCAACATTATTTGCAAGGATATTGAGGTTCGAACGGAAGAAAGGGTGGAAGGATGAATTATATAAACCACAGTTTCCAGTGTATCAACAAATCAAGTTCACGTTGGATCCATTGACCAACACGGGTCGATACAAGCTCATATATCAGCCGGCGAAGGTCATGGACAAGATTCCATTGATGCCCATGGAACAGAACTTTCTAGACGATATGGCGTTGTGGTGTTATGATTCGGATACTCATGAAGCGGTTATTATTTTCAAAGGTGATAAAGAGAACTTCCGCATTCTAGATCCGATGTGGATCATGAACATGTCCGCGGCCGACATCAACATGCTATTCCGACATGATATCTTTTACGAAGACAAGGACGCGCATCAAGCGTTACGACTTCAGCGCGTCGCTTGCTTTTATTACTATCGTGGGATCCACGCTGGCAGTTTGTGGTCCGAGAAACACTGAAGACTGAAGATTGAAGACCGAAGACCAAGTAACAGATAAGGGGGAGTTTGTTGGAACATATTTTGGTGTCTGTAACTTGTTCTTTAGTAGTGTTGTATTTTATATATCGAGTCTGTATGTTCCGTCAGTCGACCAAGTCATGTGATAACTGGCACCAAACCGGTAATTTCCGTACACCTTAATTATCATTAAATGACTGCAATTATGTGCTTAAATGTTAACATTGTTTGATTTCATACTAAACAAGTGAATTCATGCACATTTTATACTACAAAATATTGCTTTATGCATAAACGAGAGCGTTGCGTCAGAAATACTAGTAAACTCACCGGTAAGACACTTTGTGTCAACAATTCTGCAGAAAGCAGTCAGACAATAGAATTGGAGCCTAGGTGTAGGTCCAATGACAAGAATACATTAAAACCCAAGAGTACATACAAGGGTTAACATATAGATATTCCGGAAGATAAAATAAGCACTAGAAAGCACCCGAAACGCACTTTAAGTGCAAAATTTTATTAAATTCAGCTACAAATCAGCTTTGAACACATAAATATTATGCAGAAAATATGATTTATCAGTCAGAATACTTCCCCAAGTGTTGGGAATTGAAAGGGGTACAAAAAGATACTTAATAGACACTAAACGGTGCAATTTAGCACTTTAACGAACCGGTATCTAACCGAACAACCGGACACTACCCGGAACATCAAAATATTATTAGAGGCATTATTTTAACATTACCAAGTTAATTATGATGCCCAAACACCCTAACACATTATATAATGTCAAATATACATAAACACTAACTAATATACTCAGATTCCTAACTAAACACTTCACTTATCATCAAAACTCAACTAGATACCCCCCCCCCCCCTTGGGATGGTTACAAACATGGCCCCACACCAAAATTTTCTTTGATTTAATTTGATTATTTTACAAGATCATGTTGGAAGGATAGGAACATAATACACATGGTGTAAAAGAGATGTTGGAAAATTATTATAAATAACCATGAGTTCACCATTCTCTCACCTCACAAACACCACCACCTCCTTCCTTCTCTCCTTCTTCTTCTTGCAATCGGCTGAACCAAACACCCCCATCATCACCTTCATTCACCCACTTCTCATACATTCCAAGCTTGTATTAAGGTGCTAGAAGGTGCATAGTGAAGCTAGGAGCTTTCGGAAGTTCAAGAACCACTCTTATTTGCTTTTATCTACTTCATTTTTCCTCTTGATCATCCCTAGCCTTGTGCTAGTGGTAAGAACGTTGATCCCTTCTTTTATCATCATATGAAAGTGGTTAAAGTAGGTTCATGTTGATAAACTTAAAGAAACACTAAGAAACATGAAGGTGAAACTTGAACATAAGCTTTAAATATGAAGAAAACTTGATATACATGAGTTGTTATGATTGTTGGTTATTGGTTGTTGGTAGAAATGATGTAGATCATCATACAATCTTGCTAGATCATGATTAAAAACATAATCTAGCAAGATAAGGGGATGAACATGTTAAAGATTATGAATCATCCACAAAAAGATCATGAACTTGAAAGAACACTATGTTTTCCTAAAAATAAAGATCAAAGTAAGATGATAAACATATAGATCTAAATATCCATGAATGGTTTTTCAAAAGAACCAAGTTAAAAATACAAGTTTTACTTAATCTTGGTTCTTAAATAAATAAACCTTATTTTTGGTGGTTAATAAAGTAAAGATACACATGTGTAACAAGAAAAATACAAGAAGAAGTATTTTTAGAAAACATGAACATAAGTTGTAAAGAATTATATTCTTTAAAAATGGAGTTTTTAAAGAAGCAATCACACTTTAAAGGGGTATCAAGACTTACTAAGTACACTAGTAAGTTACTACACATTTTTATAAATTCTCAAGTTCATGAAATAGAGAAATTAGTACATGTTGTTAATGATTATTGTTGAAAATTGATTGTTGATGACTTAAAAGAAAATAAACACATGTTTTGAAAACATGGGAAACCTCCATTTTTAGGGGAAACTCTGTCAAAATTTTATAAATTTTTTACGCTTAGAAAAATATAAGTTCTGAGGAACTTATTCCCTAAAAATGTATCTAAAAACATTTACCAAGGTTTCCCAAACCTTTGTGTTAAGAAATGAGGATTTCTTCAAGAATAAAAATGGATATTAAGTATGTATGTTTTTGAGAAAAATATATATATATATATTTATTGATCACCACATTTCGTGCTAAGTGTATGTAGTATGGGTTATACTTGATAGTGTATTAGGACTTGAAAATACACTAAATACTCATGAGAAGTAAAAACACAAAAATACACATACAACATACAAGATACATAATTCGGGTGCAAAATACAAGATACTTATATTTATTTTTGAGAAAATAATAAAAGTAAAATACATAGTTAAAAAAATAAATTATTTTTAACACAAGAATACATATACAAAAGATAGTGACTTGTGCTTGTGCGATACAAGTCTAGTGACTAACGAAAAGAAAACACGTATAGGTCACGACGTTAATTAAGCAAATCCGGTGAAGTTTACGACGCAATGAACGCAAAGTTGTGAGTTCATGCTCCCCCTTTTTTAACTGTTTTCAGTTTTATAACTTCGGGGGTGAAATACATGTTACTGGATGTTTACAGGAAAGTTCGTGTCCCCACTTTTAATCTTTTACATACTTTTAAACTTGGGGCGAACACATGAAAATTGATACTTGATATAATAAACGAGAATTGATACATGATATAGTAAACGAGAATTGATACTTGATATAATAAACGAGAATTGATACTTGACATGATGAATACATAAACAAGAAGCACTCTTGGTGATCACTAGTACCAAGTATGATGCGTTTTGAGGAATGATACGAGAAATCGTGTCACGAATAGGGTACCATAAGCACCATTAATCGTGTACATACTTAGACCGCAGAACAAAATGTTAGATCTAATGGGTGTCCGGGCAGCCACACTCTCGGTGAACACTAGTACCGAGTAGTGCTTTTGTGTCTCCGTCGTGAATCGACAACTAGAAAAATGCCTATGGTTTGGTGACTTCCTATGTCCTGTCTCATGTTAATGACCTTGCAACCCATTAACTACACAAGAATACTCTATTTGTACGAAGTTCGTACACAAGAATACTTTATTTGGTTCATACCACAAGAATACTTTATTTACACAAAAATACTTTATTTTCACAAGATACTTATCATGTTTTCATACAAAGTATACAAACGTGTTCAACACAAAACTGCATGAATTCACACCAACATTATGTTGACGTTTTTCCAAAACTCACATGTATTTCAGGTAACTAAGTTGGATGTTCGCGCGGTCTTACTTATGCTCTTGGATGTCGTCTATGTTACGTTTAAATAAAGTTGTAGACTTTCAGACAATGTGTTGTCTCGTGATGTAAATACTTAAACTATGATTTTCAATTATGTAATGTTGGCATTTGAATTTATTTTCTGAGCATGTAGTATGTTTACCTTTCGTATGCAATGAGAACCTTTCATGATCACACCTCGTACTTCCGCCGCAGAAAGGGGTGTGACAGATTGGTATCAGAGCTGCGATTGTAGTGAACCAGGATTCCTTCTCGAGTCTAGACTACAATCACTAGGATCCTTTCACGAAAACGATTTTTCAAAAAGTTTTCATTGCATAAAACGTCCCGCGACATCCACTACCTGAAACTATTTACAAGAGTCAAGAAAAGTCACTACGAGACTTAGGGTGCACTGGAGTAGCACTTATCTGAGATTAAGAATTTCTTGCAATTATGTGTGATAACTGGTACTTACATATACTAGAAGAAGAATGTCACAAGTATGCGTGACTTTACCTGAAAACAATGGCCTATCTGAAGGAAGAGATACGAGGATGAAACGAACTGTGCGGACTATGCAAGGAGTTACGTAATTATGGATGCATACATAATTATGGAATTCAGTGCACAGAAATCACAGCAAGTCTTGTCACATATAGATTCCCTCAGTGCAAGAAAAGGGTCAAACGTGAACACCCCTCCCCCAGCCTACTAAGTACTCTGTTGGAGTAATAATTGTTTGATGTCACTTATGTAGTATATGCCTGAATGTATATATACTACTACTGTCTCGTAAGACGATATCAAACAAATATCTAACCCTACTGTGTTGTGTTCTGATAGAACATGGCGCCCAGGAAAGCTGTGAATGCTCGCAATGATGATCAACCCCCTCCTCCTCTTCTACCGAGGACTGCTGAAGAGCTGAACGCTCTACTGGAAGAAAGAATCTCTGCTGCTATCGCCCAATACGAGGCGAACCGTACTGCAGACAGTGGAGGACAAAGCAATGCTAGACACAATGGGAATGGAGATTCATCTAGAGGAAACGCAGCTCAAGGTAACCTTAAGACGATTTGCTAAGCATGGAGAAATTTATGAACGGTCTTTGTTTCATTATTTCTTCGATTGCTCACATGTGAATTGGTTGAATCAATTCCAGGCTGCACTTTCAAGCAGTTTCTCGACTGCAAGCCGATGAACTACGACGGCACAGGAGGTGCAGTAGCATTTATACGCTGGACGGAGAAGACTGAAGCTACTATCCGCATGAGCAAGTGTACCACGGATTAGCAAGTCACTTTTGCTACTAGGTTGTTTGTCGATGAAGCTCTGACTTGGTGGAACTTGCAAGTCCAAACCTTGGGTGATGATGCCGCTTATGGCCTAACTTGGGATGAACTGAAGGAAAGAATGAGAGAGAAGTACTGCTCTCGTGCTGAACTCCAAAGACTGGAAACGGAGTTCTGGCACTTGACTATGGAAGGTGCTGACATTAATGGTTATACTCGAAGGTTCCACGATCTGTCTAGAGTGCTTCCCTACATGGTGACTCCCGAATTTAAGTGCGTTGAACGCTACATTTGGGGACTGGCCTCAGAATTCTATGGCATGGTAACTTCGGCCAAACCCCAAACTATCACTGAGGCTGTAACTCTGGCTGTCAGCCTTACTGAAGATTGTGTTCGTATGAAGAAGCTATCACTAAACCCAACAAAAAAGACCGAGACGCATGCTGAGTCGTCCGGCGACAAGAAAAGGAAACATGTAAACCTGAATCAAGCAACTCGTAACAACAAGGGTTTCAACAAGAAGCGCGACACTAACACGCCTCAGGATACGAAAACCCTTGCAACCATGAATGACGCTCCTGCCAAGAGGTACCTGGGCACTCGGACCATTTGCAACAATTGCAAGCGTCATCACGAAGGGGTTTGTCGCGTTCCAAAATGCGACAAGTGCGGAAAACTGGGTCACCGCACAGAAGATTGTTGGGGAAAAGGAAAGAACCGGAATGGGAATGGTGCTAGTAACAGGAATGGTAACGGGAATGGAAAGAATCAAGGATGCTTCAGTTGTGGAAGCAATGATCATTTCATGAAAGACTGCCCAAAGGGAAACAACGCTCAGGATCGAGCATTTGTGATTGGAGCAAAGAACGCACGCGAGGACCCTAACGTGGTCACCGATACGTTTCTCATTAACAATCACTTTGCATCCATATTATTTGACACTGGTGCCGACTATAGCTTCATGTCTGTGGAATTTAAACGTATGCTTGGGATAGAATCTAGTAGATTAGATATTCCTTATTCCATAGAACTAGCCAATGGTAAACTTGTTGAATCAGGCGAAGTTGTTAGAGGCTGCACACTAGAACTTGGTGAACGAAGATTTAGCATCGACCTCTTACCTATTCAATTAGGTAGCTTCTATGTAGTGGTCGGAATGGACTGGTTGTCCAAGAACAAAGCTGAAGTTGTTTGTCATGAGAAAATCATTCACATCCCTCTGGCGAATGATGAAACTCTCATCGTGCATGGAGAAAAACGAGACGCGCCCCTACAAATCATCAGCTGCATGAAGGCACAGAAGTGCTTAAGGAAAGGATGTGTTGCTTTCCTAGCGCACGTTGTAGATAAGAAGGCTGTGGAGCCGAAACTCAAAAACATTCCGGTGGTAAAGGAATTCCCTGATGTCTTTCCCAAAGATCTGCCAGGACTACCTCCGCAACGGCAAGTCGAATTCCGTATAGACTTGGTTCCAGGAGCCGCTCCTATAGCCAAGGCACCCTATCAGCTTGTACCATCCGAAATGCAAGAATTATCTACACAACTCCAATAGTTGTTGGATAAAGGATTCATAAGGCCAAGCTTCTCGCCCTGGGGAGCTCCAGTATTGTTCGTGAAGAAAAATGATGGAACTCTGCGGATGTGTATCGACTACAGGGAATTGAACAAGCTCACTATCAAGAATCGGTACCCGCTACCGAGGATTGATGACTTATTTGATCAGTTGCAAGGATCAAGCTACTATTCCAAGATCGATCTTCGATCTGGATACCATCAGTTAAGAATACAAGAAGAAAGCGTACCCAAGACTGCATTCAGAACACGCTATGGGCACTACGAGTTTCTCGTGATGCCATTTGGGCTGACGAATGCACCAGCAGTCTTTATGGATCTGATGAACCGCGTATACAAGCCATATCTCGATAAATTCGTGATTGTATTTATCGATGATATCCTGATTTACTCGCGAACGAAAGAAGAACATGAGCAACACCTCAGAACCATTTTGGAGTTACTGAAGAAAGAGAAACTTTATGCAAAGTTCTCAAAATGCGAATTCTGGATTCGCGAAGTACAATGTGTTGGTCACGTTGTGAACGAGAAGGGCATTCATGTAGACCCGTCCAAGATAGAATCCATAAAGAATTGGGAAGCCCCCAAAACCCCAACTGAAGTTCGACAATTTTTGGGCTTAGCGGGCTATTATCGGCGATTCATCGAGAATTTCTCAAAGATAGCTCAACCGCTAACGACCCTTACATAGAAAGACAAGAAATACGACTAGGGTTACAAACAAGAAGAAGCCTTCCAGCTACTTAAAAACAAGCTATGCGATGCACCGATACTATCATTACCTGAAGGCACTGAAGACTTCGTGGTATACTGCGACGCTTCATGACAAGGGTAGGGTTGCGTGCTCATGCAACGCCAGAAAGTCATCGCTTATGCTTCAAGATAATTGAAGGTTCATGAAAGAAACTATACCACTCAAGACCTGGAGCTAGGCGCAGTGGTATTCGCCTTGAAGATCTGGCAAAATTATCTATATGGTACACGATGCACAATCTTCACAGATCACAAAAGCCTGCAACACATACTTGATCAGAAGGAATTGAACATGCGCCAGCGGTGATGGGTCGAGCTGCTAAATGATTACGACTGTGAGATTAAGTACCATCCTGGAAAGGCAAACGTTGTAGCGGACGCATTAAGTCGAAAGAAAAGGGTTAAGACCCTAAGGGTTCGAGCACTGGAAATGACTATTCGAACGAACCTCGCTGCACGCATTCGTGATGCACAACAAGAAGTCCTTAAGATGGAAAACCGTAAAGCTGAATACCTACGGGGTATGTTGAAATATATGGTGCCAAATGAAGAGGGAGCCTTATACTTTAAGAAGAGTATTTGGGTTCCGCTCTATGGCGGTATTCGAGAAGTCATCCTTGATGAAGCGCATAAATCGAGATACTCGATCCATCCAAGATCGGACAAGATGTATCAAGACCTAAAAGAATACTATTGGTGGCCGAGACTCAAGAGCGATGTTGCTGTTTATGTTGGAAAATGCCTAACCTGTGCTAAGGTTAAGGCTGAATATCAGAAACCGTCCGGCCTACTACAATAACCAGAGATACCCATGTGGAAGTGGGAGCAAATCTCGATGGACTTCATAACAAAATTACCCAGGACCCCGAGAGGGCACGGTATGATATGGGTGATAGTTGATCGATTGACGAAATCTGCGCATTTCCTACCGATACGAGAAAAAGACAGCACTAGAAAGCTTGCTGAGATATATTTAAAGGAAATTGTGGCACGTCATGGAGTACCTATCTCAATCATGTCAGACAGAGATGGACGTTTTGTCTCAAGAATCTGGAAATCATTTCAGGAAGCCTTTGGATCTCAATTAGATCTAAGCACGGCCTTCCATCCACAAACAGACGGCCAGAGCGAACGGACTATACAAACGTTAGAAGATATGCTTCACGCATGTGTCATGGATCTAGGCGGCAGCTGGGATACTCATCTACCTTTAGTTGAGTTTTCCTACAATAACAGTTATCATACGAGCATAAAAGCTGCACTGTTCAAAGCTCTGTATGGCCGCAAGTGCCGATCGCCCTTATGTTGGGCAGACGATGGAGATAAACATATGGTTGGTCCTGAACTTGTACAAGAAACAACCGACATGATTATGCAGATCCGAGAGCGCATTAAGGCGGCTCGAGATCGACAAAAGAGCTACGCTGATCGAAGACGAAAACCATTAGAATTCGAGGTGGGAGACAAAGTTTTGTTGAAGGTCTCACCTTGGAAAGGCGTAATACGATTCCGAAAATGTGGGAAGCTAAATCCACGATACATCGGACCATTCAGAATCTTGGAAAGAATTGGTACCGTGGCGTACAAGTTGGAGTTACCGGAAGAACTTAATGGAGTACATGATACGTTTCATGTATCCAACCTCAAGAAGAGTCCAACACAAGAAAACGTGATCATCCCTGCGGATGAAGTGCATATTGATGACGCCCTCTGATTTACAGAACAACCCGTTGAGGTTGCAGACTGGAAAGTCAACAAGACCAGGAGGAGCACTGTTAAACTTGTCAAAGTACGTTGGAACTCTAAGCACGGACCCGAGTACACGTGGGAACGTAAAGACCAGTTCAAAGAAAAGTATCCCCACCTATTCAAGAAGACTCCTGCGAGAGTTAGTTCAGCCTGAATTTCGGGACGAAATTCTTTTAACGGGGGGAGACTGTGACAACTGGCACCAAACCGGTAATTTCCGTACACCTTAATTATTATTTAATGACTGCAATTATGTGCTTAAATGTTAACATTGTTTGATTTCATACTACACAAGTGAATTCATGCACGTTTTATACTACAAAATATTGCTTTATGCATAAACGAGAGCGTTACGTCAGAAATACTAGTAAACTCACCGGTAAGACACTTTGTGTCAACAATTCTGCAGAAAGCAGTTAGACAATAGAATTGGAGCCTAGGTGTAGGTCCAATGACAAGAATACATTAAAACCCAAGAGTACATACAAGGGTTAACATATAGATATTCCGGAAGCTAAAATAAGCACTAGAAAGCACCCGAAACGCACTTTATGTACATAATTTTATTAAATTCAGCTACAAATCAGCTTTGAACACATAAATATTATGCAAAAAATATGATTTATCAGTCAGAATACTTCCCCAAGTGTTGGGAATTGAAAGGGGTACAAAAAGATACTTAATAGACACTAAACAGTGCAATTTAGCACTTTAACGAACCGGTATCTAACCGAACAACCGGACACTGCCCGGAACATCAAAATATTATTAGAGGCATTACTTTAACATTACCAAGTTAATTATGATGCCCGAACACCCTAACACATTATATAATGTCAAATATACATAAACACTAACTAATATACTTAGATTCCTAACTAAACACTTCACTTATCATCAAAACTCAACTAGATACCCCCCCCCCCTTGGGACGGTTACAAACATGGCCCCACACCAAAATTTTCTTTGATTTAATTTGATTATTTTACAAGATCATGTTGGAAGGATAGGAACATAATACACATGGTGTAAAACAGATGTTGGAAAATTATTATAAATAACCATGAGTTCACCATTCTCTCACCTCACAAACACCATCACCTCCTTCCTTCTCTCCTTCTTCTTCTTGCAATCGGCTGAACCAAACACCCCCATCATCACCTTCATTCACCCACTTCTCATACATTCCAAGCTTGTATTAAGGTGCTAGAAGGTGCATAGTGAAGCTATGAGCTTTCGGAAGTTCAAGAACCACTCTTATTTGCTTTTATCCACTTCATTTGTCCTCTTGATCATCCCTAGCCTTGTGCTAGTGGTAAGAACATTGATCCCTTCTTTTGTCATCATATGAAAGTGGTTAAAGTAGGTTTATGTTGATAAACTTAAAGAAACACTAAGAAACATGAAGGTGAAACTTGAACATAAGCTTTAAATATGAAGAAAACTTGATATACATGAGTTGTTATGATTGTTGGTTATTGGTTGTTGGTAGAAATGATGTAGATCATCATACAATCTTGCTAGATCATGATTAAAAACATAATCTAGCAAGATAAGGGGATGAACATGTTAAAGATTATGAATCATCCACAAAAAGATCATGAACTTGAAAGAACACTATGTTTTCCTAAAAATAAAGATCAAAGTAAGATGATAAACATGTAGATCTAAATATCCATGAATGGTTTTTCAAAAGAACCAAGTTAAAAATACAAGTTTTACTTAATCTTGGTTCTTAAATAAATAAACCTTATTTTTGGTGGTTAATAAAGTAAAGATACACATGTGTAACAAGAAAAATACAAGAAGAAGTATTTTTAGAAAACATGAACATAAGTTGTAAAGAATTATATTCTTTAAAAATGGAGTTTTTAAAGAAGCAATCACACTTTAAAGGGGTATCAAGACTTACTAAGTACACTAGTAAGTTACTACACATTTTTATAAATTCTCAAGTTCATGAAATAGAGAAATTAGTACATGTTGTTAATGATTATTGTTGAAAATTGATTGTTGATGACTTAAAAGAAAATAAACACATGTTTTGAAAACATGGGAAACCTCCATCTTTAGGGGAAACTCTGTCAAAATTTTATAATTTTTTACGCTTAGAAAAATTGATACTTGATATAATAAACGAGAATTGATACATGATATAGTAAACGAGAATTGATACTTGATATAATAAACGAGAATTGATACTTGACATGATGAATACATAAACAAGAAGCACTCTTGGTGATCACTAGTACCAAGTATGATGCGTTTTGAGGAATGATACGAGAAATCGTGTCATGAATAGGGTACCATAAGCACCATTAATCGTGTACATACTTAGACCGTAGAACAAAAGGTTAGATCTAACGGGTGTCTGGGCAGTCACACTCTCGGTGAACACTAGTACCGAGTAGTGCTTTTGTGTCTCCGTCATGAATCGACAACTAGAAAAATGTCTATGGTTTGGTGACTTCCTATGTCGTGTCACATGTTAATGGCCTTGCAACCCATTAACTACACAAGAGTACTCTATTTGTACGAAGTTCGTACACAAGAATACTTTATTTGGTTCATACCACAAGAATACTTTATTTACACAAGAATACTTTATTTTCACAAGATACTTATCATGTTTTCATACAAAGTATACAAACGTGTTCAACACAAAACTGCATGAATTCACACCAACATTATGTTGACGTTTTTCCAAAACTCACATGTATTTCAGGTAACTAAGGTGGATGTTCGTGCGGTCTTACTTATGCTCTTGGATGTCGTCTATGTTACGTTTAAATAAAGTTGTAGACTTTCAGACAATGTGTTGTCTCGTGATGTAAACACTTAAACTATGATTTTCAATTATGTAATGTTGGCATTTGAAGTTATTTTATGAGCATGTAGTATGTTTACCTTTCGTATGCAATGAGAACATTTCATAATCACACCTCGTGCTTCCGCCGCAGAAAGGGGTGTGACAAGTCAGATATCCTCCTATCTTGCTTTGGTTCGACAGTTTGTCTTTTTGGTATGTATGTTTAAAACTGATGCATGTTGCATATGTTGGTAGTTTATGTTGTCTGTGTGTTTATTCAAGTTCTGCTGCAAACTGTCAACAGTTTGCAGCTATTCTGTTTTTGCAGCCCTCGACGGACCTTGTTTGTTATAAACAAGGATTTGGTTTCGTGAATCTTTGGTTAAAAAAAACGGTATATTTTTCTTCCGCACATGAAAATTTGTTTTTGTTATCGGTGTTCTTAAATGTTTGAAAGAATTTTGTTTATTGTCATATTCTCGCATTTGGTAAAGATTGGAGGAACCTAAAGAGCCAAGACTGGTCCTAACGAGTTCACAAAGTCGAAGAGTTATGCCTATGATGGAAGCCTTCGGATTAGGTGTTAGCAGAACTTTGGGGGGATACAAGTTGGATCCTACGGGGCTAGGGGACTTTCATTATCAACTAGAATATGCAAAGAAGAAAGTTGCTTTCATGATTTTTAGAAAAAACGAGAATGTTTGAAAGATTCTAGTCGGTGGAGAGAATCTGTTCAGTGTAGCTGATGACAGTTCCGCTCAGAGGAGGGAATTTGTCAAGGTTTAGAGATTTTACCAAAGAAATGGGGGGATAAAAAATTTTCATATGTTTTGGAATTTCTTCGGTAAATTTCTAAATGCAATCACAGGTGGTCGAGTTTGTGTTTTTATGGTGATACCAAAGGTTCTGCGTGGAATGTTTTGCACAGACACATATTTGAGGATTTTAATTAATTCTCCAGCCAGCGTGAAGGGTTTTGTACGGAAACATACAGGTATCTAAAGTCTACAGTAGTTTTAAAGCGCTGTTCACTGAAGACCTGGGGAATCTTTATGAGATTTTACATGGATCTGGGTGTAATTCAATTCGTTGAATTCGCAAATGATGTACTTGGTCAAGCTGACATCCTGGGTACTGATGCTGAAGATCCGTAGTGCATTACGTGGTCAACTTCACAAAGGCGAGACAATGAGATCTGGATGTAGTTCAACTAAGTATGCTGGTTGAGCTTGCAAGTGATATACTCGGTCTAGTTGACTTCCTGAGTGTTGATGCTGAGGATCAAAGTGCATTACTTGGTCGATTCCACAAAGATGGTTTACAGAAGACAGTTCATCAAAAAACTCTACCAATGTAGTATGCTTGAATGAAATGGAGTTTTTATGACAATATCAAGACTTGATGCAGCTTTTAAAGAATGGAACCCTTATCAAATGCCGGTTGGAGTATTGGAAGATCAGCGGAAGGTCGGTCAATTTAGCCTTGTGAGGAAATTGCACTACACCCAACTGGATACGCGTACTTTGAGGGGAAAATATTATACGAGAAGCTTCAAGGGTTTGGTATGAAGATTCAAGTGAAGATACTACTTACCTGGATCATCGGTCAAGGGGGAATTTGTTAACACAAAGAAGATGACATCAACAAATACTTGACTAAAGATCGATTGCAGTTGCATTTTCAGCATTCGACAGCAACGGACAAGGGGGAATTTGTTGGTGCAGTTTTTGTGTCCGATGTTGTTCGAATAGATTAGTTTTATTTTTATGCTGATAATGTAATAGTTAGTGAAACGGTCAAATGAATGTGTATTGACCCGCTCGTTTGAAGTGGTCAAACGAGAGGGTTATGTGTTTGACCGTGTGTGTTTGCAAGACAAAGGGGTGTGGCTATAAATAGCAACCCTTTGGTTCATTTACAAAAGTCAGAGAGAGAGAAGGTGAGCTCATTGAGAGAGTTCACAGAGAGTTTTAGTGTTTGGGGGAGAGATCACCACTTGGTCTCTCCCCGGATGTATACTCCTTTGGTATTAGTTCGGTTAGCTTGTAATCGGGCCACTTTGTAATGTTATACTACCGGATTAATACAAAGAAGTTGTTAGTTTGTCTCTAATCTCTCCCGTCTTGAACATAATCACTCACTAATCATGGTTTTGGTTCGAAATCCTGAACCTTCAATGAACCAGCATGATGGTTCGTTGGTAATTGCTCATGGTACCAACACAACCATTCATATACCCGTACAACCATAAATCCTTTCGAACCGTTAATGTGACCAACCCTTTGCTCAAACCATTATCCTTATGATTAAATTGTCGCAAGTCGCAACTCAGTAAAAGAGAAAAAATATATCATTTGAGTAAAAAGTATACCATTTGCTGCACCTGCATATTCAAACAACAACAATAATAACCTCTAAAGATTTCTTTAATTATTGTTCATAGTCGAATAGTATAGTTTAAATATTTAAATAATAAGAAGTATTATATAGTCGATAAAAAAGTAACGTATTACTTATATTATATTATACAAAACTTATTACAGTTTTTAGTGAAATATACGAATAAATATAAAATACTTATATCTTCTGTGCTAAAAATAATGTGAAAATTTAAAACTACTGGCACCCCCAAAATAAGAATAAATATAATAAATATTGAAAGACCTGCTCATCTTACCCCCTCTCTCGCACAACCCACCCACCCACGCCACCGTCGTTCAAGTTTCCGTCCCCAGCCAACAGCCACCACACACATCCATGGCTCTCTCCCGGTCCATCACAACCCCTTGAACCCACCACCATCCTCATTATTGGAGGGGTGAAACCTCGTTTCTTGAATTTTTCTATACCAACTTTACCATTTTATTGTTAAAGAAGTTAAAACTCTGACATGGGTTTTGTTGAATATCAAACATGTGTGCAGCGGAATTGGATAGTATATTTGGTTTCATGGTGTTCGTAAAAGTGCAGAAAACACAAGAATGCAGATGTATGTTTGAGAGGACAAAATCAAGTGTGAAAATGTCTTGGTGCCGGTTATCTTTGCCGGCAATTCTTATTTATACTTGGCGGTTATTGGAGGTTGGATTTGGAGGGAATAACTACCGTTTGAAACGGTGCCAACCAAACCATCACAACCGTTCAGAAATATCATCGTTACATATACATATGAACATAATATTCGAATATTAACTACATACATGATATAAATTAAGTTTATATACTCTAATACACTCCCCATAAACTTAATTGTTCCTTCGAGAGTGCAGTAAAACGATGTTATTAGCTTCATTAACGGCTTTTTCAGCCTGCTTGAAATCAAACTTCTTCCTTCGTTGCAGCTTGTTGAGCCCATACCAGTCATTCCCAGCGAAGAAAGCATAGTGTTCCTCGGCTGCTACATCTTGTTCTGCACCAGATTGCCTGCTCGTTCCTTCATTCCTGTCCAAGCTTTTGCTTCGTCTTGTTTCTGCAACGTCCTCCATAATCTCTTTCTCGGCTACTACTTGTTGAGTTGATTTGAACTTATAATAATAAACTAGTACATCTAAGTACATAGCATATATAAGTCTCATAAATTCCCCTTCGTTGTAATCGAAACCCATATCTTTAGCAACCATAGCCCACATATTGTTTTCCGTCACTCTTCGGTGACCACCCTCCCTTTTAACAACCATGTATAGATCCAGTAAACTCACTTTTCTATTGTCTGCCGCATATGCAGGGAGTGGCCTTGATGTGATTTCTAATTTTCCTTTGAGAAACCAATCAACCATATCTTCAAACTTGTTTTCTAGATAGAACTTGTATTTCCTGACATACCCTTCATCATTTAGCATATCAAGGAGTGCTTTGCAGTCTTGAAACTCCTTAAATATCATGGCTTGAAGTATCAAGACATTCCAATCCGATTCATTTGATGATACATTCAGATTTTCGAAATATTGGTTCAGATAATCTGATTTATATGTCTCATAATCAGATTCAAACGTTGTTAAAGACTCCTTTTCTTTTAAACAGATCTCATCTTCTCTTGTGAGACCGGAAACATCACTCCTTCTATTAATAATGGGGATGCTAAACGTAGGATAGATCTTGCACTTATCTCCAGTAAACTTAACGGTATAACCTTGGGTGATCAATTGATCAAGACTAAGTATATTTCTATCTATATCAGGAGTGTAAAAGACACTCTGAATTCGGACTCTTTCAGATCCGGTCATCACTTCCACAACCCTTATTCCTTTTATAAAATAGAAATTATGTTCTCCCGTTTTCGTTTCAACTCCAAACATACTTTTAATCCTTTTGAATACGTCTAAATTGCCTGAGAAATGGTTTTTGAAAGTTTTACTTACGTACCAAATTTCGGACCAGAGTCCTCCATCAGTGCCGATCATTATATACTCCATTCTCTGATCACTTTGTTGATCATCATCTGCCTCTTTCTGTTGTTGAGTCCCTGTGTTGATTGCCAGACGTATGAGTTGTGTAGCCTCATCGTTTTCTTTCGTCTTGCATGATGCAATCTGATGTCCCGGTTTGTTGCAGTAATAACATCTCCTATGCAACCATCTTCTTTCCTTATTCTTGTCGGAACAGTGTTTGCACGGCAGGGTGGATGATCTCGGCTTAAGATCTTCATCGATTTCAATAGTGGCTCTGATACCACTTTGTTGAATATCAAACATGTGTACAGCGGAATTGGATAGTGTATGTGGTTTCATGGTGTTCGTAAAAGTGCAGGAAACACAAGAATGCAGATGTATGTTTGAGAGGACAAAATCAAGTGTGAAAATGTCTTGGTGCCAGTTATCTTTGCCGGAAATTCTTATTTATACTTGGCGGTTATTGGCGGTTGGATTTGGAGGGAATAACTACCGTTTGAAACGGTGCCAACCAAACCATCACAACCGTTCAGAAATATCATCGTTACATATACATATGAACATAATATTCGAATATTAACTACAAACATGATATAAATTAAGTTTATATACTCTAATAGGTTTGTTGAAGATCTGAATTTTTTTTTTTATTTCTTACTTACTTCGTTGTGTGGATTGTGGGACTTTTTATAGGTCCGTTTTCTGAGGATCGATCACGAAACCAAATCCTTGTTTATAACAAACACGGTCACGAGTGCAGAATCCCCGTGACGATGCAAACCAAACACAGAAATAGCAAGAACACGATGTAACCAAAGATTCACAGTCTATTGATTAAACGGATGAGAACAAACATCAAACACATACACAAAATGCTTGAATGTAAACCTCACAGTAGGATATGCTCTCATAGTTTCACACAGAAACCAAGTGTGGTTTATATAGGCAGCACAGCCCAATGTCGACGAAAGACATAATGGGTCTTGACGAAAAACCATGGTCGACGAATAACCAGGTTATTCGTCACTGTTCACGACGAAACATGGTGTGACCAATCAAGAGGTTTTTCGTCACACATGTCTTCGACGAAAGATAGGTCTTTCGTCGAGGGCTGCAAAAACAGATATGTTGCAAACTGTCAAATAGTTTGCAGCAGACTGAATAAACACACACAATACATAAACTACTACTATATGCAACATGCATCAGTTTTAAACATTACATACCAAAGAGATAAACTGTCGGACCAAAGTAAGATTGGAGGATATCCGACTTGGTCGACTGATGGAACATACAGACTCGATAAGTAAAGACCGTAAAATAACGACACTAATTAAGAACAAGTTACAAACACAAAACGATGCACCAACAAACTCCCCCTTGTCTGTTACTTGGTCTTCGGTCTTCAATCTTCAGTGCTTCAATGACCAGGAACTGCCAGCGTGTATCCCACGATAGTAACAAAAGCAAGCGACGCGCTGAAATCGCAACGCTTGATGCGCGTCCTTGTCTTCGTAAAAGATATCATGACGGAATAGCTTGTTGATTTTGGCCGTGGACATGTTCACAATCCACATTGGATCTAGCATCCAAAAGTTCTCTTTATCACCTTTGAAAAGAATAACCGCTTCATGAGAATCCGAATCATAACACCACAACGCCATATCGTCAAGAAAGTTATGTTCCATGGGCACCAACGGAATCTTGTTCATGACCTTCGCCGGCGGATATATGAGTTTGTATCGAGCCGTGTTGGTCAATGGATCCAACGTGAACTTGATTTGTTGATACACTGGGAACTGTGGTTTATACGATTCATCCTTCCACCCTTTCTTCCGTTCGAACTTCAATTTCCTTGCAAATAATGCTGCGCCAAAATAATTTGAACGATTGATTATTTCCAACTTTGATAAGTCGGCAACATCATAGAATGGTAGAGATAAGATGCTCAGCATTGAGTTGAAATACTGGATTCCGTGTTCGCGCTTGATCGCAACACAGTGAATTTCCTTCACGAACATCCAGCTCAGAATCTTCCCATGAGGCTTAACTTTTTCAAACTTCAGAAAATCAACTTGTACTTCAGGAGGCGTAGGCTTTCAACCTTCTACAAGAACCTTTTTCTCCATTCTTGGAATGAATCCTTCGGATTATCTGTAGACGTACGATTCTTTAACTACTCGTCAATATCTTCCTGATTTTCCTTCACCCATTCTTCATCAAACGGATCAAACTCCATTCCATCGGCAAGTACATAAGTTGATTTGCATGTTTCGCCTTCAAACACTATCCCGTCAATGTTTTCAGTATCAACAGTTTCTGGTTCAATCGGCATTTGATTGATAACTGAATCTTCAACTGTTTTCATTTCATTTAGAGCCAGCATCTGCTCATTCGTGAGATCAGCAACAAACTCTCCTTCTTCTAGAACTTCTCCAGTCACCAGATGTAAAACCTCTAAAGCAAAGTCAACAGTGCTAGGGACAGAGGATGTACCAGCCATAGAGCTTTCAATGTAAGAACTGCCTTCGAATTGTTGGACTTCTTCTACGGTTCCACCAGAGGTTCCTTGTGTAGATCCAAGCTGCGAAGGCTTGAAGACAACAATTTGAGTAGAGGCAGTGGCGGGAGGTTGCTCCGATGTGGCAGAAGGGTCAGGGTTCCCCAGATCCTCAGAATCATGATCCCTTTTCTTTAGGACTTCCTGCTGTTTGCACCGATCACCCCACAAGATGCTGACCCGCTTTCTTACAGCCTCAAAACCATCATTGATTCTTTTAACCCCATCCGTTATCGTGGTATTGCGAGAATTGTACCACTCTCTCATATCGTCATGTTTTTTCTTTGAGAGCTTCGGCCAACCTTTGAACAGCAATGCTTCTTACTTTCAAACGATTCATTTCAATACCATGAGTATTATCTGCAGCTTGCATTTGCTGTAATTGATGTTCTCTTTCAAGATCAGCAGTCGTCAACCGTGCATTCTCAGCCTTAAGTTGTTCAATCTCAACTTGTTGGCGTGTAATCTCAGCTTGTTGACGCTCAACAGTAGACTTCAGTGTATTTATCTCCAACCGTTGCTTGATCACGTCTCTTCTTGTAACATTGATCACCGCCGATTGCCTATCAATTTGACCTGTAGCAGCTTGCAATTGAGAAAATAGGAAATCTACCTTTTTCATCTTGCTGCATCTGAGAGAATCTACTTTGTCTTCGCTCTGAGGGCGGTTGAGAAGTCGTTGCTCGAATAGTCGATGCAATTGAGCGAGCCGGTTCTTGAGGTGTCACTGTTGGAGTTTCAGGAGCTGAAGTGACCATAGGAGTTGGTTCGGATGACCTTGGAGGAGATGAGATGAGAGTAGCAGCTTCATCGGCCGTGAATCCAAGGTTTGGATTCATATCTGCTTCTTGAATAGGCTCTTGCTGTGGAACGGACTGCTGCACAGATGAATCACCAATGTTCTTCCTTGCCTTTTTCTCTCTACGAGCGACAGTGTGTTTACTCTTTAAACGTTCAGCTTCAGTATCCAAAGGAACGTATTCATCATCATCATCCTCCTATCTAATCTTCCTGACTTTTCTCACACCACGTTCATCAAGATAGAACTCGTATCCCGGCTCAGGATGATTATCATCAGATTCCGAATCCTCTCCATCACCTTCAGCTGAACTAGCACCAGTTGTGCCAGCAGCAGATGCACCAGCGGCACCAGCATCTCCACCATCACCACCTTCATCATCACCATCATCGTCACTGTCGGAAGAATCCAAATCTTTCGTCCAAACTTGTCTTCCATCATCTTTTTCAATTTCGGCTCCTCATCGTCAGATTGGCTGTCATTGTGACGCCAGTTATCGTTCTCTGGAGCGATGTAGTCTGTCTTATCAAGAGCACCAAATAACTTCCTTGGCGGTTGGTTTTCTTTGCATCTATTCGATGTAATGCCCCTGAATATCTTTAGTGAATGTTCGACCATCGTATCTATCTTCAGAATATCATTATCAGCCTTCGGAAGATTGGGATGCTGAACATTCATGATCACTTGCAAAAATCGAGGATACATCAAGAACTTATTCCCTGTTGTACGATGAGTCCCACGAGATCATTGCCTGCCATGTCATAGCCAGCTCGTCTATTGCTAATACATTGAATGAGTACATGCAGTAGAAACTTGTAGCGTATCGGCAAATCTCCTTTGTTGATTTGACTGCTGAAAATATCACCGGTACACTTCATCCGAAGCAAACAAGCGCGAGTACACATGATTGGAATAGAATACGGTGCATTCGGATCATCTTGAAGTTCCAGTACGGTGTTTAAGATATCCGGAGAGACAATCACATTCACTTCATTAACTCACCCTGTATAAGCTCAGTTCCGTCAACTTCAATAATGCTCGCTGAATTCCAGAAATCTTTGATGAGTGACTTGTAATCCGGTGTTGAAAAAGTAACGGCCTTGTTTATCCGAGACTCCCTTATCCATTGAGTGATCTCCTTCAGTTCCGTAAACTTCCCATCAGGATCAAGGTGTTGTGACGTTTTTAGGACATAACTTGTTCTTCCGGTTTGTCAGTTTTCTTAGTCGCGGGACTTCGTTTCTTTTCTTTTGGTGCCATTATGTATTCGAAAACATCCACAATGAGTTATAATGTCATAACATGTGCAATAAACATATGTGTATACATGTTCATGTATAAAGTGAACAATGATCTTGTATATACATGTCTTCTGTTAAGGTGCACACAAACAGAAAAACTTTCTAAGTGTTGGACGACGAAACACTAGCATTGCGACGGAAAACATATTTTATGGCGAAAAACCCCTTGGTCAAACAAAGTCAAAATTGACCTTTGACCATGGGTTTTTCGTCGACAGTCTTTTGATGAAAAATGTTCCTTTGTTAAACAGGTATTTCGTCACAGGTGGTATTTCGTCGTCAGTTAGGGTTTTTCGATGGACAGCAATTTGGGGGTTTTTCGAACACAGGGTTTTTCGCCGATTGAAGTTAAAACGACGATTGATTCAGCAAATCACAAACACTATGAAACTTTGTTTGACCACAAACAAACCCAGTTGTGTAACCGACACTAGGTTGACCGGAAAACACCCAAACCTGTTTAAACATCAAACAGTAACCCAACTCATGTTTTGGTACCCGAAACCATAAACCCAAACAATGTACCAATCTATACATATACACCCTAAGTCTATCAGTTTTGATGAAAAACAAAAACAATAAACAGAGCATAATATGCACACATCAAAGATAAATTGTGTCCGAGGGTTTTTCGAACAATCGAGCAAAAACACAGGGTTTCAAAAGATTCAAGACATGAAAATACCCACTTTATACACCATGATTTAGTGAAAATTTTAGAGAAAATAAGAGGGTTTTGAAGTCGGTGAAGGGTATGGGGGGTTGCTTGTTGGAGAAGATGAACAGGGTGAGTAAGTTTGAAAAAGTGAAAGGACAGATGCACTGGGACCCCTTATATAATCAGACTCCCGATGAAAAACCATCTTCGACGAAAGACATTTTGGGCTCGACAAAAAACCTTGATGGGCTTGCACAGAAAGCCCATGACGAAAGTCCATAAGGTCCAAGGGTTTTTCATCGTGACCTCGACGAAAAACATGTATTTTGCCATGAACACATTTGATTTTGACCAAGACTTGAAACAGGTTGACCTGAAATGGTTTTTCATTGACCTTTAGGTCTTTCGTTGACCTATAGGTTTTTCGTGAAACCTTTTTACCCAAAATTACCAAGTCACTGAATTTGCACACTTTGAACAGATTTTATTTATTTGATCAGATTTTCATTGTGATTAAGTTTACCAAATGCAAAAGGACATTTTATGACGTCGGTTTCAGGTTTTCGGTAGAAAACTCCAAGTTACAACTTCGGCTAATAAAAAATGAACTTTACAAATTACACTAGAACATAATTTAAAGTGCGATAAACTAACGACAAGCAATAAAAAGCAGTAAACGACTGTACAAGATAAAACTTTTGCGAGTTTCAAGGTAAAGGAATCATACCAGCTTACGGTCTTTGTCAACATGGTTTATAATTTCTGTTTTAAAGTTTGGATAAGTATACTACCACAATTATCGATATTGTTGTCCACATAAGCTAAAACTGATCAGATGTAATCATAATTAGGAGATACGATTTACGGTAAGAGTTATACTTACAAGTCGGTGTTCATCCACTCACGACACATTCCCGTATCATGGTATGCACGAGAGTTCATCTTACCGATGAGTATACCACTTATCATCTGTTTGAATGTATAAAAGATGTGAGATACTCACTTATTTTTTATTGAAAACAAGCCCTTTGTGATAGAATCACTTATTAATGAGGAACTTGATTTTCATATGCATGAGGGCACAGGAGCAAGTCCGTGAACAGGTCAGTTCTAACGTACAGCAGAGAGACGAACTTGACTCCCGGATAAATGTGATATATTATCACTTATTTTGTTTAGACATGTGATTGTTGATCACTTATTGAGGTCGAATGCAATATGTACACGTATGTATAGTATCATGGAAGATCTAGACTTTGTCTCCGTTATTTTTTCGGTAAAAGATACAACCATGATACCCAAATGATAAGACAGCATAAAGACCGAATATCTCAGAACCTCGGCAATCAATCAAACGAAATTTCGGTACCAAGACCATATGCCAATGAATGGTTTCCACCTGACTTGAAGTCTGTTAGGTTTGTATCATCCTGCATATTTTAATCTGATTGTGAGCCTACCGATACATCATTAGTAGAGACACTTATCATTTCTCAATTTTTTTTTTTTTACATTTTTTAAACATGTTGACCGACCACACCAGTGAGTATCATCATCTTCCTTTATCCAAGAAAACTCATTTTTTATTTTCTAATTTTTTTTGAATTTTCCAATTTTTTTTTTGAATGTTTGAATTTTCAAACTTCAAGACAGAAAATAAAGACATATTTTTGGATTTTTGACTTTTTCAAATGTTTTTGTATTTTCTTGAATTTTCTCCCCCTAAAATGCGAAAAGGTTACAAAAACGAAAATCTTTTTGTATTTTTAAAGTTTTTAAAGAAAATATTTGCAAAATCGATTAGCCAAAGAAGTTTTACTCGGGTATCACCTTAATGCCATTGACCAAAGGCACGTTGGTGATCAGTGTGGATTTTAACAACATCGATGAGTCTTTTGTCAAAACAATCACGTATGAAGTGATATTTAATTTCGATGTGTTTGGTCTTGGAATGCTGCACAGGATTTCTAATGATCTGTAAGGCAGCATTGTTATCAACAAAAATAGGAGTAGATAGGAATTCAAAACCGTAGTCGCGCATTTGTTGTTGGATCCAATGAACTTGGGAGCAACAACTTGAGGCAGCAATATATTCAGCTTCACAAGTTGATGTAGCAACACATGTCTGCTTCTTGCACTGCCATGTGACCAGGCGATTTTCTAAAAATTGACATCCAGCTGTTGATGATTTGTCGTCGATTTTGCAGCCACCAAAATCAGAATCACTGAACGCGATCAAGTCGAAGCTATCATCCCTAGGGTACCAGAGACCGGTGTCCGAGCAACCCTTTAAATAGCGAAAAATCCTTTTAACAGCTGCAAGATGTGAGGCCTTCGGGTTGGCTTGATATCTTGCGAGCAGGCACCTAGGATACATGATGTCGGGCCTCGAGGCTGTGAGATACATTAGAGATCCGATCATTGCGCGATAATATGAAGAGTTAATGCTTTCACCCTTCAAATTCGGAGTAATCCCGTGATTCTACGGAAGTGGGGTACCAATGGGCGTTGCGTCAGACATCTGGAACCGGCTCAAGATGAAATCAACATATTTAGTCTGATGGATGAATATCCCAGACTCGGTTTGTTGAACTTGTAGGTCCAAGAAGAAATTCATTTCCCCCATTGCGCTCATCTTGAATTTTTCTTGCATCACACGCTCGAATTGCCTGCACAAAGAATCATTAGTTGAACCAAATATGATATCATCAACGTATACCTGTGCCAACAGAAGATCTCCATCCTGTTCTTTGATGAAGAGAATGCAATCAATAAGACCTCGCCGAAAACCATTCTCCAATAGATAGTTAGATAAGGTTGCATACCAAGCTCTCGGTGCCTGATGTAAACCATAAAGAGCTTTGTTGAGCAACCAAACCCGATCTGGATGAATAGGATCTTCAAAACCCGGAGGCTGTTTGACATACACCTCTTCTTCAAAAACACCATGTAAGAAAGCACTTTTCACGTCCATTTGGTAGACCTTGAATCCTTTAAATGAAGCATAAGCTAGAAAGATCCGAATAGCCTCAGGACGTGCAACCGGTGCATAAACTTCATTGTAGTCAATTCCTTTGATTTGACAAAACCCTTGAACAACCAATCTCACCTTGTTTCGAATGACTACTCCACGATCGTCCTTTTTTTGCATTTGAAAACCCAACGTGTGCCAATTTTCTTATAATTTTCAGGCCTTTCAACAAGCTTCCAGACACCCAGCTTTTGAAACTGTTGCAGTTCTTCCTGCATAGCTTCCACCTAAGAATTATCCTTTAGAGCTTATTTCCAAGACTTTGGTTCTTCTTGTGAAACATAACACGCGAAGGACCAATAATTTTGTAAGTCGGATTCTCTGATAGCTGAATACAACCCAGCATTTTGGTTGTTTCTCAGCTGATTACGTGTCTGCACTCCACTATGGACATCTCCAATAATATTCTGCTGCGGATGAGTATCATGAATTCTCGTTTCAGCGACATCAGGAACACGAGTATTAACAACCAAATTTTTAAGATTAAGATCAACAACCAAATCTATGCCTGGCATCGACGTAGACGTGGATGCATTTCCTTCAACCATGTCTACATTCTGCACATGAGTAGTTGCTTCAGAAGCACCTTGAACAGGAGCAGCTGGAGCCGAAGTGCCTTCATTCGCATCGTGGAACTCATCATCTTCCGACGACGCATTGTAATCAGTAGCATCTTCAAATTGCTCATTTTGAACAATGTTATTAACCGAAGTAGACACTTGAGAGTTAACAACAATTGGTCGCACCAAAGATTAGTCAACAGCATTATCACTTTCCAGTAACATTTGAGCAGCTGCAGATGCTTCATCAATGGTTGGCAGATTAAAGGAGTCGAATAGTCCATCATAATTGAACATCCAAGGATCACCCAGAGCTCTAACAGGATTAGTATACCTTTGAACCTTTACTTCATTCCATAACTCAATCTTTTTTGGTTGCCAAATTCCAAACACGAAAATTTGGAGTAGCATATCCAAGGAAGAAGCCCTCGATAGCTTTGAGGCCAAACTTTCCGTGCGACTCAATCATAGTGCATGGAGCGCCAAAAGGTTCTAAGTGAGAAATGTCCGGTTTCCTTTTGTGTAATAGTTCGAAACACATCTTGTCATGCCTTTTAACTGTGAGAACTCTGTTTAAAGTGTAGCAAGCAGTCGACGACAGCCTCCCCCCAGAATTGAACAGGAAGCTCCGACTCTACCAACATTGTTCTTGCAGCTTCTATTATCGTTCGATTCTTCCTCTCAGCGACACCGTTTTGTTGTGGAGTGTAGCGAGAACTGTATTCGTGAAGAATGCCCTTTGAAGTACAGAGCTCATCCATTATACAATTTTTGAACTCAGTGTCATTGTCGCTTCGGATCCTCTTCACTTTCAACAAGTACAAATTTTCTAGCAAAGTAAGAAGATTCTTGAGGATTTCAGGAGTTTCACTCTTGTGCGCCATAAAAGATATCCAAGAAAATCTAGAGTAATCATCAATAACTACTAGACAATAAGCATCCCCAAAGTTTGTCTTGTGTTTCATAGGCCCGAAGAGGTCCATATGAAGACGTTCAAGAGGCATGCTGACAGTGTTGACTTTCTTAATCGGGTGAGACTTCTTCGTTTGCTTTCCTTTCTGGCACGATACACAGACATCTTGTAGATGAAAACTTCTCACACGCACACCATTCACAAGATTGTTTTTCACCAGATGGTTCATTTTTCTCAAGTGAATGTGTCCCATTCGTCTGTGCCAAGATATAGACTCCTTTTCTGTGGCTTTCGAGACAAAACATGTGACGTGTGCAGAGGTCGTAATCGCTTGGCTCATATCAAGGATATAATGATCATTAACCCTTGGAGCCGATAAGAGAATCCATTCTGTTGGAATTTTAAATCCAGGCTTCAGCACATAACAACCGGCATCATCAAAATGCACGGTAAATTTCTTATCGCAGATCTGCGAAACACTCGGAAGATTGTGATCAATTTGTCGTACACAATTGATCTTATTGAAACACACAACACCATGGAGATCTTTCCTTCTCCGGTGATGTATCCGCCTTTGTCTCCAGCAAATGCGACATAACCTCCTCTAATCTTTTTCACATCATAAAGAAGCCGTAAGTCGCCTGTCATGTGCCTAGATGCTCCACTGTCAACAATCCAATGACTATTAACAGTTCCTCCTGGAACATCCTGCACATTTCATTCAACGATTAGTTGAGGTTGGGGACCCAAGCCTTAGTGGTCTTGGGTCGTCCCTGAGCATCACGAAATGTGATCTCGATTTCTTGATGATTTTGAAATATAGCACCTCCACCTGAACCTTTACCCGTTTTAGGTTTCCATGTCTGATTTTGTTTACCATATTGAGTTTTATGAAAAGATTTTGAAATTTCTGGTTTTAACGGTGGTTGTGATGAACTTGGTTCCTTTTTAACAGATTTGACTTCTAATTTTAAAGCCTTTTCAATTGCCTTGACGTTTTGACGTCGTTGTTTTGTTTCTTGTTCTTTAACGATTCGTTTATCTTGTTTTGGTGAAACAGAACGACGTTGTTGGTGACCTTTTTCAGGAGGGGCTCTCTCAACAAACTTTTCTTTGGGAGTATTTGTACAGTTTTTGATAATATGTCCAAACTCCCCACATTTAAAACAAGTTCTCCTTTCAACAAACTTAGGAGATTCCGATTGACGAACAGATGTCGAACCTGTAGAACCAGAGGTACTTGTTCCTTCATCTCACCCATTTGTGTGTTGGGTGTAGTTGTTTTTACTATTACGTTTTAAAATTTTGACTTGTTGGACAAAATCGGTATTTGATTTATTTTCAAAAGTCTCAATTTTATCAGTACCCTTTGATGCTACAAATTTGACATCACGGATTTTCTTCTTGTAACGAGCTCCTTTTGTTTCAAACTTTGATTGAGAAACTTTAGGCTTTTGAGCTCGTTGTTCTTGCTGTTTACCCTTAGAAGCAATCGGTTGTTGCTTTGTCGGCAATCTTTGATTTCCAAATTGTTTTCTAACTTCAGATTTTGGAATAGGATCACATTGAGTTACAACAACTCCTGGGATCATCTTTCCCAAAAACTTACTGGTATTATCTTCAAAAACTTTATCAATCAAAGATGGATTGACGTTTTTAATTGGAAAATCTTTGTCTGAATAAATTTTAGCATCACCGACCAAAGTATACAACACATTATTACTCTTAACGGCAGACACAGATTCCTTGACTTCCTTGACAGGATCTATCACTTGTTTATCAACAGGTTGCACAGCAGGAGTAGGAGGATCACAAAGAATATGATTCTCAATTGGAATTTCTACTCCTTTCATCTTATCAAGAGATTTATCCTGATCACTCACATCTGATTCATCATCAGACGAATCATAGTCCTCAATAATTGGAGCACTTTGATTCGTACACATTGAAGTTTCTGTTTCTTCAGATGAGGTACTCAAGGAACTGTCCGATTTGAACCCTAATCCTGTAGTAACTTCCTCATAATCAAGAGGCACACTTGGTTCAAAACGAGGCATTTCCTCTTCATCGGGCATTTTGTTATAGTTGTGTCTCAAAGGAGGTGGACACGACTTATACCCAACGCCTTTCTTGTTCCCTTTCAGCTGTTGAGCGTCTATGATGTGATCAAGCACATATAGGGAGTTAGAATAACTCTCCAATTTGAGCTTGATTGCATCATGCTCGCATTTTGCCACGGCTAGCTCTTTCTTTGTTTCCTCAATGATATTAATGTAGTTATTAATACCAACTTGTTTGTTGAAAACAGTTTTTGTCAATTCAGAAACACTTTTCTTTAAAGTTTCAATTACTGATTTGAAATCCTTTTCATTTTGAGCTAAAGCCATGTTTGCCTCTTTGCATTTAGACAGCTCAATAACCAAACTCTGATTATGACTATGAATCTTTTCTGATTCAAGTTTCAAATCTGCACACATACTACATACATTAGGAGTGGGAGTGTCAGAATTTACCTGACTTGTCGAGGCTGAGACATTTGCCATAAAGGCAGTCTGATAAGAAAAAGATCCATCTTCAGAGAAGAACTTCTCCATTTCCTTTGATGCGACAGCAGCCTTCTTTATCAGAATAGATTTCTGACACTTTAACACCTCAGCTTCCTTCAATAAGTCATCAACATCAGAATTTATCTCTTCCTTCACATCCGATTCTGAATTATAACCTCCCGCATTCAAGCTTTCTTCATCCGAACTGCCACTATAACCCGAGCTATCATCACTTTCAGAAAATTCTTCTTTGTGAATATGCTTGATGTGATTGATGATCTTGGCATAATATGCAGTTCCTCCTTCTCCTTCATCACCATCTCCAAACTGTACGGACCAGTTACACCCTTCATCAGCTTGAACGACTAATGCCCGATTGGTGTTTGACGGCCCAGACTGGTTTTGGTTGGTCGTGTTGTTCACAACTACTATCCTTCTTTCACGGTTTTCTTGATTTGTGTTGGAAGTACTTGTCTGATTTCGGAAGGGATTTTGATTGCCTTGTTTGCTCGGTCAAGTGCACTCATGGTTGAAGTGACCCTTTTGCGCCGCAATTAAAGCACGTAACTACATCCTTGTATAAACTGTACTTTGTATCCTTTTTGCTTTCCAAGGTAGTTCTCCCAGTTCGTTTCATAAAATCCTTAGCCCTTCTAACAACACTTGCAAATGCCCACTTGATGTCCATTAACTCCATTTCATCACGGTCTATCTGTTGATAATCTTCATTGGTCAAATTGATGTTTCCAATTTGACCTGCAACCAATCCACAGTAGGCACTGAACATTGTGTTGAGAAGTTCCATATGTTCCTTTGCAACTTCTATACTGACTTTTGAAAGATTGGAAGTATCAACTCTGACGGTGTTGGGGTTTTGAGGTTGAAAGTTGTTACCATAGGCACATGGATCAAATTGAGGTTGAGATGTGGAAGTTTGAGGTTGAGGTTGGGGTTTAGGGAGCCAGGCACTCGGATCTAATGTAGATTATGGTGTAGGAACTTGTGGTTTACCAAAATAGACATTTGGATCGAATTGAGGTTTTGAAAGGGCATGGGCTTGTGAAATAAGATGTGGTGGTGGGTGATAGGCACTTGGATCGAAACCCTAAGGAGCTGACTGGGGAAAGGGAAAGGAGCTTGTATTGGACACAAACGCCATTTGTAGTTTCGGTTGCTGACTGGAACTAGCTGCAGGATTAATCCTTCCAAAATACATTTCCGGATTTTGAGGAACCGTAATGCGTTTAGCTTTCCGGATTTCTTCTTCATCCTTGTTTTCTAATTTCTGAACAAATTCATAGATAGTGGCAGTGTCTAAAACACCTGTATGCTTTAATAATTCAATGAACGGACTCCACTTTGGGGGTAGTGCATCAGCCAGCCTTGCAACCATTTCCTGTTGAGTTGCAGTAACATTATAAGAATACATTTCACTAATTAAATGATAAAAACGAGTTGTCATATCATTTAATGTTTCGTTTTCCATGAATTGAAATGCTTCAAATTCCTTTTTCAAAAAATCGTGGTGTGTCTTTCTTGTAGCTGCATTTCCTTCTCCTCTTGCTACCAAGGCATCCCATAAGGCTTTCGTGCTTGTACAATAACCGAATTGATGGTAAATGTCTTTGTGGAGTGCTTGTGTAAGGATAGCAAAAGCCTTCTTTTCCAGATCATATGCCTTTTTGTCATTTTCTAATATATTTGCATAGGTCGCTGCATTTGATCCTGCTTCTTCAAGAGCTGTGCTAAATGGCATAGTGAAACACGTCCATAGCTCGGTGTTTTGCCCTAGAACATAAGTGTGAAATAGACCTTTCCAAGATGGATAGTCGTTCATGTGATTCAGCTTTGGTGGGCGATTGTTGCTACCCCTTTCACTTTCACTTAACAACAAATTCTGAATGCTTTGATTTTGATTTGTTACGCATGCCCATTGACTTGCAGTAATTGATTGTTGTGGCATCATCATTCTCAACCAAGCCGCTGCGGAGGTCGGATTTTGACCCGAGCCTGTGCCGATGTTCATATCCCATGGACTAGTACTCATAATTGATGTATGAATGAGAATACCTAGTCACACACTTGAAAACAAAATGTTAAAATACTTTTGCAAACCTTCTGTGAAAATATTGACAAGTGACCCCACGAAAAACTAGGTTTTTTCGAAAAACTAATTCAAACGAAAAATGGTTTTTCTTCAAAAACACTTGCCACGAAAAACAAGTTTTTCGTCAACAGCACTTTTGACGAAATACTAGGTAATTCGTAGAAGTTACTTTTGACAAAATACTAGATAATTCGTCGAAGAGGTTTTTCGTCAAGAGATGGTCACAGACACAGAGAGTTGGTTAGATTTTTCAAAAAGGAAATCTTATCTTTTGTACTGACACAGACACCCGATGAACCTAACAATATACCCACCTTACCAACCTAACATGGTCTATCAATATTTTAATCAAATATCAATTTTCTTTTAATTTTAAAATTCAAGAACACTTTGAAGAACACTTGAAGATATGAAGATTCCGGCCAAGGTTTTTCACCGGAGAAATTTTCGAAACACAAATTTGCTTAAAACTTTCAATGAAAACCCAGTTTTATCACGTAGACATGCAGTCTAACAAGGTTTTTGATAAAACTTTTAGCAATCAACAAGATCTAAGCAGATTTTTATAAACTTTTTTAGAAAACTATGAGTTTTTCAAGAACACGGTTTCAGAAAATCAAATAAACACTTGATGAAAACACAACTATGTTTGGTTTTAAACAAGGATAAGAGCCAATGCTCTGATACCACTTATAGGTCCGTTTTCTGAGGATCGATCACGAAACCAAATCCTTGTTTATAACAAACACGGTCACGAGTGCGGAATCCCCGTGGCGATGCAAACCAAACACAGAAATAGCAAGAACACGATGTAACCAAAGATTCACAGTCTATTGATTAAACGGATGAGAACAACATCAAACACATACACACAATGCTTGAATGTAAACCTCACTGTAGGATATGCTCTCATAGTTTCACACAGAAACCAAGTGTGGTTTATATAGGCAGCCCAGCCCAATGTCAACGAAAGACATAATGGGTCTTGACAAAAAACCATGGTCGACGAATAACCAGGTTATTCGTCACTGTTCATGATGAAACATGGTGTGACCAATCAAGAGGTTTTTCGTCACACATGTCTTCGACGAAAGATAGGTCTTTCGTCAAGGGCTGCAAAAACAGATATGATGCAAACTGTCAAACAGTTTGCAGCAGACTGAATAAACACACACAATACATAAACTACTACTATATGCAACATGCATCAGTTTTAAACATTACATACCAAAGAGACAAACTGTCGGACCAAAGTAAGATAGGAGGATATCCGACTTGGTTGACTGACGGAACATACAGACTCGATAAGTAAAGACCGTAAAATAACGACGCTAATTAAGAACAAGTTACAGACACAAAACAATGCACCAACACTTTTGTGTCTAGAAACTTATATGCTTCGACAGTTATCATCACAAAACTAATAATCTCTAATACGTCAATTCGAAAAAATCCGCATATCAATGTTGATAAATACATATAGATTCAAGATTTTATCTAGAATGAATCAAATTAAATATGGAATTGCTTAACTTAAAAGGGCGAAAGCGGAAGCCAAGAGAGAGAGTGTGGTGAGGGTTGTTTCTTCTCATAGATCTGGTGACTTTGACCACATCTACCGCTGCCGGTAATCGATCCGAATGAAGGCCGCTCTCCGACGACCATTAGGATTCTATGAAATTATGAATGGTCCACCAAACTCATCGCCGCTGATTCGCTTCATGTACAAAAACCCATCAAATCTGGTTATGGCCTAGTCTAGGGTTGATGATCAACATGTCTTTGCAAAGAGAAATGTAGAGATGGAAGTTGCAGGTTTTTCTGGTAGGATGGTTGCAGATGTAAATTGTAACCGTCAAGGGATGTTGTGGATGGTGGGACAAAAGATTGATGTCGCCCAATACAAAGTTGGAAACACGTATGCCACTAATATTAATTAAACATAAGCATTCTTGAATTTAAACAGGTGATATGGAAAGACGCCATGGAAAGACGCCACGGTTCAATTAGCGGTGTTCATAATCGAAACGAAATATGAATTAAACGGTGTCTTTTGTATGGACACGTTGGTTACATAACCCAATGGTGCCTCAAGTTAGTTTTTGTATTGTTATATAATATAGTATTATTTTGTTACTGTAGTGCTAATTTGTTTACCATATATGTCTGATTAATGTTTGTTGTAGGGCGCCGCCTCAATGGCTGGTAGGAAGATAAGACTGGTATGCCACAATGGTGGAAGTTGAATCATTGGAGTGTTTATCAGCCAGATATTGTTCATTAGTGCCTTCATCGAGGTCGACTATCGCAGCGACATTTAGTCCTGTAGATGGATCATTGGGATTCTTTTGTCCGCCATCCGCAACTGGCAATATATTCCAAGACTCCCTAATGTAAATAGATTAGCAATGCGCACAAAATGTGGCTTTTAAAAAAAATCAGATTTAAAGTTGCAGTATCTGTAGCCGAATAGGCTTTTCCATCATGGCTAAATGTTGGTATCACAGTTGACGGTTCCCAGGACCAATCGGACCGAGAAGAACGATGATCACACATGTACGTAAGATCTCCACAAAAATCACACCACTTCATCTTAACCGAAAATAACAAAACGAAATTGTAACTAACCGAATTAAACAAACAGGAACTTGATAACTTTGAACTTGTAGTGTACGGTTACAATGAAACTTCAAACCTATATATACTTGTTGAAGGGATGCGTGTGGAAGGAGGTGTCGATCAACAAAAGGGATGTGTCGATCCCTTATAACCGTTTGTACGGTTATTCTCAAACACGCACCCTTTCATATCAAGCCCAACTAAAAACAAACTTAAACTTAATGGACTAGTTAATGTCTTGACCCAATAACTAGATGGCCTACAGCCCAAATACAAAACAAACAAATAAAACATAAACAAGTTAATTTGTTCGACCCATTAATAAACTAATAAACATAATAAAACGAGCGGCCCAAACCGGATGATCGGTTTTTCGTTATTATCGGCTTCAATCTCCCTCCTAAGCATGAACATTCGTGATCCACTTGCTTCCTTCAATCATCATTGTTGTCGGTGACCTCAATGGTTATCACCAAGTTCGGCTCATCTTCGCTTTCGACCGCTTCTTGTGGTGCCTTCTTTGTGCTTGCTCCATTTGAATGTAGCTCATTAGTTGGCATATTCAGGAAGGACATGCCCTTTACAATGTTGCCTGTTATTCAGGATCCAATAAACATACTTCTATGTAATTTTTTTATATGTTATTTACATTAGTACTTGAACGTTTTATTTCATTAAAATGCACTATTAATTAATATATTTTATTGTGAGGTCACTCGATTAACACATGAGTACTTAAACTAGTCGGAAATTATATAAAAAATAGATTTTTAGCTTTTAACCATAAATAAACAAAAAGAGTGAGAAGTAATATGGAGTTGACAAGTGGCAAAATCCTAGATGAATACTCTAGGAATGAGGTAAGTGTACTTTTATTTTTATTTATTAGTATAAAACTATATAGACATTTTTAGAGAAAAATGTTACTTATTTTTCTCTCAATTACTTTTTGCCATTACAAAACAACACAAACACAATCCTCCCCCCCCCCCCCCCGTTTCTTCCTAATCGTTCTTGTTCTTTGCCCTGTGTAACATCCTGTATCGCCCGGGTCTTTTTCCATCTCTTCTGGACGGTACGAGCAACGTTAGCAGGTCAAGGATAGATTGATCAGGTTCCTTTCCTTTCTTCGTTTTCCCGGGTCCGTGTCCTGATCTTGATTGCTTAGTAGGTCTGTTATCGATCGCGGCTATCTTGATAGTTAAGTTTGATTGGTACGAATCCTATTATCCTTTTAAAGATCTGCGATTCCGATTACGGGACGGGTTTTTGGTGTCATGGTGAAAAAACGGTTTGCAAATAGGAAGGACCCTCTCGAGTTACAACAGTTGAGGAGGAGAAAAGAAGAGGAGCTACGTCACCTGAAGCAAGACAAGGGAAGGGAGCAACAAGATTGGCATACGGTACTCAGTAAGAACGACAAAAGAAGAGAGAAGTTGTATGAAGAGAGGGAGGCTAGGATCAGAAAGGATACTTCTTTCTTCATTTCCAACCTCCCGGAGGACTGTACCAAAGCAAGATTATGGCGAGCTTTCGAGCATTTTGATAACCTTTCGGACGCTTTTATTCCGGGGAAGAAAGATGGTAGGGGGAACAAATTTGGCTTCGTTAGGTTCTCGGGAGTTAGGGACCCCTACGAATGGATGGAGGTCATCAAAGACGTAAGGATTGATGGGGCAGTGGTGGGAGTTTCTCTTGCTAAATTCTTTAGGAACGGTAGTAAAACGCATAACAGCAACGGGCAAAAGTCGGTCTTTTCCAGATTGGGTTCCCTCCCGACCCAAACCAAAAAAGATGCTCTGTTCCAACCTAAAGGAAGTAAGGTGAAGGGGGATTGCTCTAGACCACCGGACGACCCTTGGGGTACTAAAGGCATCCAGAGAATTAACCTACCTCCTATGGAAACCGAAGCAAAGAAAGCATGGGAATTCAAATCCCTGATAGGTGAAGTAAAGGATATGGCGGTGTTGGAAAACTTGGGAGACATAATACAAGATGAATGCTTGGTCGGAGCAGTGGTCCGTTACATGGGGGGCTTAAAAATTATGTTAACCTTCCCCTCGGTTAAGGAAGCAGACGAATTTCTTCGCAGAAATTATGAATTCTGGACTCTTTGGTTTTCTAGACTTTACATATGGGAAGGTGTCGCTTCTGTTTACGACCATGTGGCTTGGATAAGAATTACAGGGGTTCCGATGAATCTTTGGGATACACACATTTTTAATCAGATTGGTGAGAGATGCGGGAGGCTCAGCAGCGATTAAGGACGGCATTCTGTCGGAAGACAAGATGGCCATTCTTGTGACTTATGGGAAAAAATGGACTTATCCTTCGACGTTGCTTGGAAAGATCAAGTTTTCAAAGTTTGGGTGCAAGAATTCTCTGAGGATTGGATCCTAGCTTTTTTGGGCACGGTAATCCCTCCGATGGTGGTATCTCCGGCTAGCTGTCAGACACTGGTCAACTCGCCGGCAACCATGGTGGATACGGTCAATAGAGAAGATGAAAGGGTGAAAGATGATGAGACATGCAGGGGGTTTTCCCATGCACATGACTCGAGTCCCATGCGTAATATGGTTCAAATTCCAAACTCGACAAAGGTGGAGGGCCCTACGCCATATAATGCAGCTAATAATCAGAGGGGGTTGGTTTGGATAACCTTTACCCTGATGGGTCCCCCATTCGAGTAGACCATCTACCTAGAAAATACATAACCACCCGGCCAAAATCGAAAGACCAGTACACCGGCCCAATTGACCCAGCCCAACCGGTTTTAACCCCTGACCTCAACGAAGGTCTGGATCAGGATAAGCCTGACGAGATGGAGAATACTTTGGGTTCTGACCCTTTCAATCTGGAGGATATTTTCCAGCAAGAAGCTAGTAATAAAAGAGCTGGAGATGATTCAAGATCAGACCTCCCGGTGGGTGGACAGCTGGAGGTGCCTGAATCGCCCGACCAAGGTGAAGATGTTATTCCTTACATCGACAATTTCGACCAGGAAGTTAGATGCACGATGGATTTCGGGACCGATCTGGGATTACAATTGGGAAGTTTTGAGAATCAGGGGAAGACGCTAGTTAAAGGGGATCTGGAGGCAAGAAAGCACCCATGAATTTTTTGTCGCTAAATATTAGGGGGATATCCGAGCCGGAGAAGGCTGCTTGGGTTAGGAAACTAAAGAAGGAAGTCAAATTATCTTTTCTAGCTGTCCAGGAATCTCATCAAGCTAACCTATCCGAGTCGTCCTTGATTAATTTCTGGGACAGATCGGAAATGAAGATTGCAAGTTTGGACGCCGTGGGAAGATCCGGTGGTGTGTTCTCTATTTGGGATCCTATGCTATTGAAGGTTGATCCGGTTGTCAAAGGTAATGGTTTCTTTTTAACTTTTGGGATGATGTTTAACGTCGATGAAAGGGTGCATGTTATGAATGTGTACGCTCCCAGAGACCCGCTGAGACGGAGATTGTTATGGGAGGAGATTTTAGAGATTAAGATCAACAACTCAGGGTTATGGGTTTTAATGGGGGATTTCAATGAAGTTAGGGTCGCGGAAGAGAGAAAGAACTCGAGGTTTGATGACTCTGCTTCTGCTGCTTTTAATGACTTTATTTGAAGGGTTGGCCTTTTGGAATATAACATGCAAGGTGGTAAGTTTACAATCATGACGGATAATGGAAAGAAAATGAGCA
Source organism: Helianthus tuberosus (assembly GCA_030545235.1). NCBI lineage: Eukaryota > Viridiplantae > Streptophyta > Magnoliopsida > Asterales > Asteraceae > Helianthus > Helianthus tuberosus. Next base: position 128,805,271 of record CM060420.1, on the reverse strand, counting down.
AGCTCGACCGTTTTCTAGTATGTGACTCGTTTATGCTCCGGTGGCCTACGGCTAACCTGGGGGTGTTACGTGGTGGGTTGTCGGACCATCGCCCGATCTTCCTGGGTTGCAACTTCGTCGATTTCGGGTCGTCCCGTTTAAACTGTTTAATAGATCTATTGGCATGGATATGGTTATTCGTTTCGTTGCCCAACATGTTGCCGGAGTGGACGGAAGGGATGCTGGCGATATATCTATCACTAAGGTTCTGCGCCTGATTAACAAGGAAATAAAGAGATGGAGGGATTCAATCTGGATTGAGGAGGAGAAGGAGCTCGATGATATAGTCCACAACATCACTATGCTTGAAGAAAAAGCGGAGTCTTCTGTCCTTTCAGCTGGGGAATTAGAAGAACGGGCTTTTCTCTGGGCGAAGCTCAGAGCAATTGAGCAAGGAATGTGCAAGGACCTGCAACAAAAATCCCGAGTTAACTGGATCAAGTATGGAGATGGGAACTCCGCCTTCTTTCACCTTGCCATCAAAATCAAAATTGTTGGGATTGAACCCTACCAGAGGAACAGATAAGGTAAAGCCAAAACCTGGTCACAACAGTGGATTCACAATAAGCAGCTGTTTACACTAAGTCTTCTCCCTTGAAAGTGATTACAACAGCTGATTGTCTCATATCCACTGCCCAGATACAACTGCTGCTCTGCATAACTACTGATGAAGCTCAGAAGACTGCTGGAAACTAAGCATTGCTGGTACAAACTGCTGATGACAAAACACTACCCAATCAAGGACTGATCAACCTTGAGGAAAGCACTGATGATTAGAGAGAGCAGTAGTTTAGTATATCATCTGTCTTATGAATTGTCAGTTGTTAGGTTTAGCAGTGTTTGTATAAGAACAGTAGATACAGGTTGTTAGGCTGTTAGACGTCGCTTTCATGGTGACGTCAGCTGAGATGCTTCAGTGGTTTGGGTTGTCTATAAATGGAGCAGTACTCTGTACTGTTACATTTGATTCGTCTTGAGTGAGTTCTTCTCCTCAATTCAATCCTTTCATCTTGAGCAATCCAACCTTGAGGTATCAGGCTGAGGGGGAGCTTAGTTTTGTAAGCATGCTTTGTAATCTTTCGACTAATGCAAATTATGTGTTTATACAAACTATTTTCTTCTTTGATTGTGTTTACAAAGTTTGTTGTTCATTTCCGCTGCACTTAACATGTTTTCATATTCATTGACTATTCAATTTACACAAACAAGCACAATCATGAGAGCCTCCGATCCTAACAATTGGTATCAGAGCCTGGACAGTCAAATTCGATCTAACAATCAATTTGACATAACAGTTCGGCTCAAAATTCATTGATACTAAGGTTGGTTGTATTTAGTTGAAAAACAGAGTATCAAGTAAATCATGTTCAAAGTGGTTATTCAAAAACTCTGTAAATCAACCAAGATGTCATATGACACACAAATTTCACACAACAAGTGAATTCATGCACAAGACACTCATGGTTTCTAGATCTGAAAACAATATCTGTTAAACTATGAGATCATTTCTTATTTTCTAAATTGATTTCAATTGTTGATGTATAATCTGTGATGTTTTTATTAAATACTAAAGTATGAACCTCAGATAAACAAAACCTATGTTCATAAAAACATTGATGTTTTGCTAACATAAAAAGAGGGAAATTATAACTTTAGTCATTCAGATCTTATGTGTTGAAAACAGGTTGAGTTCCTCAAAAGGACAAAATCAACTATGTTAAAATACATTAAGAAAATCAGGAGTCAAAAATGTCCAGATCATAGGTAATGAGGAGGTTGGCATAAGCATGTGCAGAAGTGACCAAATCTCTCAAAACATTACTGCAAAATGATTTTGGAACAAGTATTCCTTAAATAAATACCCCTCAGTAAGTATTTCGATACTTATGATTGGGAAGGGTAAAAAGGGAAGAAGAAAATTCACAAAAACTCAGAAGTGTGTTTATCTCAAAACTTTTGAAGTCAAAAGAAAAAGTATAAACATAAAACACTTATGAGTCAAAGTTTAGGGTAATAATGGTTATTAAGCAACTATGTGCATTCATCTGATCAGGAAAAGGCTTTGATTCCGGTGAATGAACTCCAAAGAGGACTAGACAAATGTTCAAAAATCATCCATGTGTCCTCAGGTTTGCAATCAACTGACAAGAAAATGGTTCCTAACAGTGGTCAAAATGTTTTCAAAATTTCCTACCACTGACCATTTTCAGAAACTTGAGAATGTTATGATTACATTTTCTTTAGAAAATATACCAGATCCTTTTTGATGTTGTTCTCAGAAAATCCTTTAACCATTTTTTAAAAAGGATTTTCTCAAATAACCAGGATATATTGTTCATTTTTTTATTAATATATTTTGAACTTTTGCTTGTTTTTGTTGGCAATAGTTTCAATTACCTGTCAGGATATAGTACCTTATTTTTATTGGTATTATTGTCCTTATGAATGGGTCAAAAGGAAATGGTACATAGTTCAAGATCATGTCATACTCAGGTTTGTTTTTAAACATTAATCAAAGGTTGGTTGCTAAACTGTGCTTAAATTACTGAGGCACTCATGTTTTAATTTGAATATTAAACGAAAATGAGTTGCCTTGCAAAAAGTTTTCATCATCTGGGGTACTAAACCACTGTCAGAGATTTGAAAAAGCGTCAAAATGTGTAATTGACATGTGGCAAAAACCTTGAATGAAGAATTTTCTATACAGTTGCTGATATACTATCCACTGATAGTAAAAATCTATACCATTTACCCTAATCACTGTTTTGTTTAAACATATGTTTCCTAATTACTATCCACTACTGAAAGTCAACCACTGATTCTTCATTTTGCTAGACAAGCACTGATGCTCAAAATCAGTGTCTTATCCACTGATAGTAAAAATCTTCCACTGCTTTCACTTTACTACCGTTGTAACTACTGATGCTTGGTACATCAGTGGCTCCTAAAACAACTGTTCTCCACCCTTCATCCATTTCATCAGTGTTTGACACGTGGTCAGTTCTTAGCCTTCAGATCATAATAACCGCTGCCACATCAGCGATCACTTTTTCCCTAAATAAAACCCTGATCAAAACCCCCAAACAGGGTTTTACACTGTCGAATTGAATTCCAAAGTTCTCTTCTCAAAGCAGTTTCTAACCTTTCTTCCCAAATCACTCTCCGATTCTTCTTCATCAAAATGACGAAATCAAAATCAAAATCTAAGCCAAAATCACCATCATCTTCAAAAGAGGTCGCTCAAACGGCCGAAGAATCCATCGAGATACCATACAAATCTCCTCATAATTATTTGGGTTTGCTCACAAAACCTACCGATAACCACACTTTCGACTCCATCATTGATACAATATCTGCATCAAAGTACAAAACTTTGTTGACAGCAGATGCTCCCATTTATTTGCAAACCCAGAGAGAGTTCTGGAAAAAAGGCGACGCTTGAAAAACAAGACGATAAAGTCATAGCCATTAACTCCTCGATACAGGGTAAAGTGATTCAAATCACTCCACAGTCAATCTCCGAAGTCTTTAAACTCGATGATCTGAAAGGAAAAATTTCTTTTGATAAAGCCGAGATGAAAACTGATTTCGCAAAAAGGGGATATGCAGAACAATCAAAGGTAGATACCTTACAAAAAGGTTATTTTCCTTCTGCACCAAGGTTTTTATTTCATACACTGTTGAGTTGTGTTTCAAATAAAACAACAGCATTTAATGAAATACCATTGAAGATTCAATGCCTGGGCTATGCTATTTTAAACAATAAAGATTACAACTATTCCCAGGAAATCTTCAATGACTTGGTGAAGAACGTTGATAGCAAATCATTTTTACTTTTTCCAAGATTTCTAAGTTATTATTTCAAACAAAAATTTGAAAAAGAGAATGAAAATTTGCTTAAACAAGGTGCCTATTTTCAAATAAAAGGCTTAACAAAAGAAACATTTTCCAGAATGATGGCACCAATAAAAACAAAAGCAGAGGTGTCTGAGCAGATTTCAGCAGTTACCACTGCTCCTCAGACATCAGCTGCTGAGCCCACTGCTCCAGGTGATCATAGCAGCACTACCACTGCTTTGAAACCCACACCTGTCATCACCAAAAAGACCAAAAGAAAAACTTACAAAAAGCCCACCAAACCCACGAAAAAGGCAACTCTGGAAGATGAGATCCCAGAGCAACTGCCTGTGACAACACAAATGTCACCACAAACCACTGCTGCTACTTCCTCACAGCAGTTGGTAGAAAGATCTCCACCATTGGCCAAAACTCCTCCTGCATCCTCAAAAAAGGATCAGGTTGTAATCACAGGGACTCCACAATATGAAGCTCTGGATCCACTTGGCTCCATCTTCCACAGTCCTGATCCCAAGGACATGTCTCTTTCAACTCCCATACCCTCACCAATAATATTACCACAATCCATGCTACCTTTGTTGCATGCAGTTGTTATAGCTCAGACACAAACTAGTTCCTCTCTATCACCTGTCACTGAGAGTATACTCCCACAAGTGACTGGGTCTGATGCTTATACCTCTGCTACCCCAGCAACAACTGAGGAGGTTACACCCCCTGAGTTACAAGTAACTCTCGGTGGTAGTTCAAGTGGAGCAGCAACTACAACTGATGGATCAACAGATCTTCAGTTGGACAGTTGTTTCATTAGTAAGACTCCCTTGAAGGCAATTTCTTCCATAGCAACTTCGGTAACCACCAGTGAGTTGGTTCTAACCACTGGTACCATCAAAGGTTTATCGAGTGCTGAAGAGAGAAGTCCCCAGTACCAAGAACAAGGGGCATCAATGGGTGATTTTTGGGACTCAGTTCCTAAGTCAAACATTGATATAACCACTACAGGTGGGGATTCAGATGATCCCATTAAAGTGGGTGATGATTCAAAATACCAGGAATTGACGGGAAGAGTTGAAAAACTGGAAACCTCAGTTGCTGAAATAAAGGAGATGGTGCAAGAGATTTTAAAAGCTCAAAAAGCATAATCCACTGCTGTTCCACCTCAAGCACCTGCTCCACCACAAGCATTTGCTGCAAATGAGCTCTGGAATATCTTTCAACCCTTACTTGGACACCAAAAACAGATGGCTGATCAGCAGCATGAAACACATGTAAAAATGCTGACAAATATGGTGGAGTCAAGATTCAAAGATACTCAAGCAGATATCAAGGCTATAAAGGCCAGCATACAAAAGACTGCCCATGGTGAAAAAGTTCCCTCCACTATCCTTTTTTATGGATAACCCCCTTGCAGATAATGCCAAAAGGGGGAGAATGTCAAGAAGATGAAGAAAAAGGGAATTGAAGATGGTCTGTATGTTGAACCAGAGCAAGTAAAACAGCCAACTAAAACAGCTGATACAGCAGCGGTTACAAAAACTGATGTCAGTAGCCAAACAGCTGCCATCTCTTCAACACACACCACTCCATCACACACCACCAAAACCACTGCCCTACCACCATTACCACCTGTTATAAAACAGAAGACAACAGATGTTACAACATCTGTTGTAATGACAACAGTAGTTGGAACACCAGTTGTTTCAACCACTGTCAGTCAATCACAATCACAAACCACTGCCATTCATATCATAACCACTGAGCCACCTAAGACATCATCAGCCTCTCCTACAATAAAAAGGAGAAGGATTGTCATATCTGATGATTCACCACCACCATCACCATCATCAAAAACTACCTCACCACCTCCATCCCCTGCTCAAAAGCAGAAGACATATGCTGACATATCAGCAGTCGTAATGACAACAGCAGTTGAAACACCAGTTGTTTCAACAGCTGTTAGTCAGTCATCTTCCACTGTTTCCACCAGTCTCACATCACAACCAGCAAAGCTCTACACCAGAAAAAGAAAACTTACTCAGCCAGATGAGGACCAATATAATCCCACTACTGCAAGATATCCGCTAGAACTGGAAGCTATAAAAAATGAGATGAGGCAATTCTACAATGATGATGATCCTTCAAACAAAAGATTTTCTTCACTCGTTGGCTTCATGGTTCCAGAAGACATGGATGAATATCTTGAACTCAAAGTAAGACAGGCTAAGATAAGAGCCAAGGTTGAATGTAAAGGTCAAGGTGATGAAGCCATTGCCAAAAGATTGGAACTTTTGCTCACAAAAGTCGATCTAATAAAAGATTTTGCACATGAGCTGAGCAAAGAAAAGGCAGAACAACGAAAAGAGATGAGAAGAAAACTTCTTGCATACATAATGCAAGAAAAATTTTATCCTGCTGAAGAAAACCAATTTGAAGAATGGCCAATAGTGCTTTTAAGGCATGAAGCTGATAGGATTGATAGAATCAAGAGCGATCCTAAAAAGAAGAAGAATGCTCCAAATTGGAGTAAATACAAAAAGTTCATCAATGACCAAACAGCTGAGTACAAAAGAAAGAAACAGGAGCTGGTGGATGCAAAGGTGGACACTGCAAATGCCATATCAAAATGGTCAAAGCAGCAAACTGATGAAGCCTATGAAAGGCTGAAGAAAAGGAAGATAACTGTTTCAGGCACTTCAAAGAAGCAGGAACATATGATGAAGCTTGAACAGCAGATAGAAAACCTCAAAACACTGTTCCAGTCTACTCTTGTGACAAACCAAGAAGAAGGAGAACAGCTGACCAGTGAAGAGGTAAAGGAAAAGGAAGTTGAGTACTTCAAAGAAACCATCATGAAAATGGGTCTAAAAGAAGAGAACTCGGAAAAACTTCAAAACCTTTTTAAGAAGGTGTTAACTAAACCTGCATCACCATCTATTTCAGAAGTTTCAGACATTGAGCCAGATCAACAAAAGAGACAGGAGCAAATAGAGAAGGAAACTGCAGAAGACATAGCTGCAGCAAACAATGTTATTGAAATGGCCTTCAAAAGAATGTCTGAAAGTCTGCAAGTTTTCACAAGGCCAACATCCCCCAACTCATCAATGAATAAATCTCTCCCAAGAAACCCATTGGGTTTAAAAGTACTAAAGTGGATGTCTGATCAAAAGACCCACGTATTGACCTTGGTCAGTTCCAATGGCGAAGTGAAGTACATATCAAGGAAAGAAGCACTAGGCCTTAGTGTTGAAGATTTGCAGGATCTCCTTGAACTTACACTGTGCCGGGATGAAGATGACACAAGTTCCAAAGAATTTGAAGAAGAATTTAAAAGAAAAGCAAGGGAACTTCTGATGAGTAATAAAGATCCAGAATAATGACAGGTTTTGGCATTATCTGTTCCAGGGGGAGATTGTTGGGATTGAACCCTACCAGAGGAACAGATAATGTAAAGCCAAAACCTGGTCACAACAGTGGATTCACAATAAGCAGCTGTTTACACTAAGTCTTCTCCCTTGAAAGTGATTACAACAGCTGATGGTCTCATATCCACTGCCCAGATACAACTGCTGCTCTGCATAACTACTGATGAAGCCTAGAAGACTGCTGGAAACTAAGCACTGCTGGTACAAACTGCTGATGACAAAACACTGCCCAATCAAGGACTGATCAACCTTGAGGAAAGCACTGATGATTAGAGAGAGCAGTAGTTTAGTATATCATCTGTCTTATGAATTGGCAGTTGTTAGGTTTAGCAGTGTTTGTATAAGAACAGTAGATACAGGTTGTTAGGCTGTTAGACGTCGCTTTCATGGTGACGTCAGCTGAGATGCTTCAGTGGTTTGGGTTGTCTATAAATGGAGCAGTACTCTGTACTGTTACATTTGATTCGTCTTGAGTGAGTTCTTCTCCTCAGTTCAATCCTTTCATCTTGAGCAATCCAACCTTGAGGTATCAGGCTGAGGGGGAGCTTAGTTTTGTAAGCATGCTTTGTAATCTTTCGACTGACTTTGTAATCTTTCGACTAATGCAAATTATGTGTTTATACAAACTATTTTCTTCTTTAATTGTGTTTACAAAGTTTGTTGTTCATTTCCGCTGCACTTAACATGTTTTCATATTCATTGACTATTCAATTTACACAAACAAGCACAATCATGAGAGCCTCCGATCCTAACAAAAATAGCAAAAAACAGAATACAGGAGTTGGCCTTCAATGGGGTTAGGGTGTGGGAACCAGAGTTGTTGAAACAAGAAGTTAGAAAGTGGTTCAAAAGACTTTTTTCTGAGCCGATGCGAAGGCGTCCTAGCTTCACCAACTTCGAGTTGCCTTCCATTTCTCAATCCGAATCTGACTCGTTAGTCGCAAGGTTCACTTCGGAGGAGATAAAAAGAGCGATAAAGGATGACGATAGTAAGGCGCCAGGCCCGGATGGTTTCTCCCTGAGCTTCTTTAAACGGGCTGCTTAGCAAGGGTTGTACTTGTAATGCTACCTTCATCACGCTTATTGAGAAGACTTCGGATCCTCATGATTTTGCCCAGTTCAGGCCTATTACACTTGTAGGATCGATCTACAAAATCATTACAAAAGTTTTGGCGAACCATCTTAAACCCGTCCTTGACTCCCTTGTTTCACCTTGCCAAACGGCGTTTGTGGGAAAGAGGAATATTTTGGATAATGCTCTGATTGTTAGTGAGCTGGTGTCGTGGTCCAAGAAGAATAAATCTCAGATGTTAATCTTTAAAGTGGACTTCTATAAAGCGTACGATTCCCTCAATTGGAAGTTCCTCTATAAGAGGTTGGATTATATGAAACTCCCAGAGCTTTCGATTAAGTGGGTTAAAGACTTCCTTGAATCCGGAAAGGGCTCGGTGTTAGTTAACGGATCCCCGACGGGTGAGTTCGCCTTCAAAAGAGGCCTGCGTCAAGGGGATCGATTATCTCCGTTTCTTTTCGTTATTGCAATGGAAGTGTTATCGACGTTCGTGAAGAGAGCGGAGGGAAAGGGATTGTTCAAAAGGATCAGCCTTCCAAATAATGGTCCCCATATTTCGCAACTATGTTGCCGATGACGTCCTTTTTATTGGAGAATGGTCGGAACAAAATGTCTTAGCTGTAAGCCGCCTTCTCCGGTGTTTCGGTCTGGTCACGGGCCTCAACATCAATGCAAAAAAATGCAATCTTATCGGAGTTGGGGTGAGTGGTTCGAAGGTGGGTAGAATGGCCAGGATCCTTAATTGTAAGGAAGTTGCTCTGCCTTTTGATTACCTTGGAATCCCGATAGGGGCTAATATGAATATCGCTAGTAGATGGAAACCGATCATCGATAGATTCTCCAAGAAACTTGCTTCTTGGAAGCCGAAATCGTTATCCTTCGCGGGAAGAGTGTGTAACAACCCTCGGTAAAACCAATATCCTTGTAAATATTTCTGACACTCTAGTATATTATAAAATGTCCCAATATGTCTTTTATTACACCCCGTATGTGAAAACCGAGCCCGAAATATGTTATAGTTTACAAAATAAATTAAAAATACGAAAAATGGAGTTGAGGCGGGCCGCGTAGACCCACCCCAACATCTCACGCGGGGGGTATCAAGACTGGATTTGACTCCGCTAAAACCTTTAGTTCAAGCGGGCCGCGTAAGAGTTGTGTTTAGTTGACGCGGGCCGCGTAAGAGTTGTGTTTAGTTGACGCGGGCCGCGAGAGCTCATCAAATGCAGATACATCCTGAGCTGACACGTGTCGTCATCGTGTCAAGCCTAGTGGTGATCCGAATAAGCTATGCGTTGACCCTCGGTTTGACGCGGGCCGCGTAAGGCTTAGCCTTACCTTACGCGGGCCGCCTAAGAGTCAGATATCAGCACTATAAATAGAACGTATTAGTTTTCGTTTTCCGTCGTTCATTCTCAATTATCAATCTCGAATTCTCTGATATTTGGCATAATTTTCAAGTATAATACCCCCTAATTAGCTAGGTTCTGCTCTGTTGTAAGTATTATAACCCCAGTTTCATAATAGTTACGCTGCCCGATTGATTTAGGGTTCCGTAACAACTGTCGTGGTTCTGCCCGACGTAGTTGTTGGAATGCCGTCTCGGGGAGGGTATCATTAATATTTTCAAAGGGTTATGATACTAACCAATGTACATTTGTATAAATTATAGATTATATCCAGGAAACCCTTACGAAAAGCCTAAGACAGCAATGTGAGTTTATCCTCTTTTTGTTAACATTTTTGGAATATTTTACAAAACCTTAATTGTTTACAATATAATTTAAGCGGTGATTAAGTCTTTGTAGTTCTTCAATTACTACCGGTATTATGGGGTTTTGTATACAAAATTTACTACGAGTAGTAGTAAGTCTGAATGACAGTGCATTACCATTGGACGACGAGTTAGCCAATGGGTAATTTGACCATAGCCATAGATCCGGTCGAGTGGCAAATACTTAATGAGTAATTGTGTAGAAATAAACAATGTGATCGCTCTCAATACTGTTTTAATTGATAAAATGTTTCTTAATTAAACTGGGATTCACTCACCAGTATTTCCGACTGACAAATGTTTTAAAAACGCGTTACAGGTAACACAATGTGAACAGCCAATTAGTGAAAAATGTGGCTATAAAAGTTACCTAATAAACGATGTTTTAAATTCAATAAAATAGGGTTTGTCCCTATAAATGTATTGTAACAAGAAACTTGGGTTTTACCCATGTGATTATTAATAGTAAATGAGGTGGTTTTACTCTGATAAACATTTCCTAACTACGGTCCTGATGTAAATTCCGCTGTGAGACTTAATAACCTGATACCACCGAAACTCTGAGATCGCGTCCGCCCGTTCCCGGGAATTAGGGATCAGGGGTTGCGACAGAAGGTGGTATCAGAGCCTAGCCACTGGTCTGAGCCAAAGAAGTGTTATGCTGACACTTAAATTTTAAATTTTGTTAGGAAATAAATTATGAAAGTATATGCATAACTGTATTTATTTGTTATGTGTTATTTGACTATCTGTTAGTTTACAGTATGAGTGATCAAGGACCATCAGACATGAATCATCTGTTGTCTTAATCACCTAAGAGTGAAGGTACTTCGTCACAGCCTGCCCTTTCTGGGTATTCTGCTGATCAGGAAGAAGGAGTGTTTGCTTTTAGAGCTCAGTCAGAAGAGCAATTCCCTAATAAGAAACAAGGATGGTTCAGTAAGGAAGCTTTTGCTCGTAGGAAGAGAATGCGAAAGTTGCAACAGCAAAGAGTTCTAGCAGCTGCTAAGCGTAGAACCGATGACCATACACAGGATATGCTTAATAGAAGCCTAGCTAATTTTCATATCCTAGCCAAAACTGCTACTGACCCGAGTCTGGAACAACTAGTAGCCCCACAACCACAAAACCCAGATCAACCCATGGAAATAGAAAACCAGGAAAATCAGGTGGAGATGCATGACTTTAACCCAGAAGAAATCCCTAGGGTACCTGCGCTAAACCCTCTAGATCCAAATTACGACCCCTGGTGGGACGATAATAGGGATTTTGTGCAACGTTACCCTATCCAGGAATACCCACCCATACAGAACATAGAAGCCTACCCAGGTATGGACCCTTTAGATCCCTATTACCAAGATGAATATATTAGGGAAATTTTAGAGGATCCTTACCGATTTCAGGAACTGTCACCCCCATATCAGGAAACCGAACCCCAGATTCCAAACCCAGTCCGAGAACCTGCACCCCCAATGAGTGCAGAAAACGTCCAAGAACTTAGGACTTTTGGGGAGGAAATTTTAGAGAACAGTGAGAGAATGCGTCAGGTGGGAGAGCGTCTCGTATGGAAATACGATGAGCGCAATATGGATTTTTGGATAAATCCACATCCATGAATGTGAATGGAGGAAATGGTAGTAGTAATAATAATAAAATATAATAAAATAAAAATAAAATATGTGTGTACGAATGCATATTACTATTAGTGTAATTTTCTTTCTGTTGGTATTGTAATCTTTATTTCTGTACTAGTGTGTAATAGACGCATAGTATATGAAAATAGAGTACAAGTCGCAATGATCGACGGTTTTGGTTAAATTGTGTGTTATGTAATTAACTATATTACCTATTAATTGTGGTATTAATATGGGGTAAATGTTTAAAATTCAGATGGCCGACGAAGGAAATCAAGGAAATTTGAATAACGATAACCAGAGTAACATTAACGTGGTTAATGAGAATCCAAACATCAATAACAATAACAATCAAGTGGACAATAGTGCTATCCAACATATAGTAGCACAGGGAATTATAGATGCAATGCCATTTATTCTTCAAACTGTTAAGGATGCAGATAATAAAAGTAAGCATAGCAGTAAGCGACTAAGTGAACCAGAAAACAGCGTGAACAATGGACCTGTACTTCAAATGCCCATTCCTAAAAGAAGAAGAACCGTGCCTTACGGTTATTCTTATAAAGAATTTTGGTCTTTTAACCAATGGAATTCTCGGGCAATGAAGGGGCCATTGCAACCTTACGCTGGATAGAAAAGACTGAGGTTATCTTAAGAATAAGCAAGTGTGCTGAAGAAGATAAGATACTGTTTGCTTCTAATCTGTTTAAGAATGCAGCACTAGAATGGTGGAACACTATCCTCTAAACAAAAGGAAGTGATAAAACCTATAATATGGAATGGGAAGAGTTTAAGGACAAGGTAGAAAGGAAATTATGCCCTCCAAATGAAAAAGAACAGATAGCAAACAAATTCCTAAACCTTAGGATGACTGGTGTGGATAGCAAAGGGTACACAAAGTTATTCTTCGAATATGCTAGAATAGTGCCAACTCTTGCTTCACCAGAACCAGTATTAATCTCTCGTTATATTTGGGGATTAATCGGAGAGATAAGACATGTAGTTAAGGCAGCTAGACCTCAAACAATAGAAGAAGCTGTAGAACTAGCCAATACCTTGACTGATGAATTAGTCCGTACCAGAGAAAAGGATCAAAGGAGGAACCTAACCCAGAAGTTGACACAAGAATTTCGTTCTGGAAATTCTAACCGTGGGAGAAATGTAGGATCTACCTCTGCACCCTACTGTAGGAATTGCAAAAGAAAGCATTCAGGAAAATGCTCCATATATTGTAACTTTTGCAAATTATCGGGACATAAAGAAGAAAACTGCAGGAAGAAAGCTAACAGCAGGGTATGTTACAATTGCGGAGAACAAGGTCATATCAAGCTAAATTGTCCGAAATTAGCTCCAGCTCCAGATAACAAGAACACTAAAAATGCTAGAGCATTTGTTCTAACTGCAGAAGAAGCCAAGATGATTCCAGATGTCATAGCTGGTACGTTTTTAGTTAATGATGTTTTTGCTAAAGTATTATTTGACTCTGGTGCAAACCAAAGTTTTATTAATACATCGTTTTGCAAATTTCTAAATCAATCATTAACTAAACTACCACAAGAATGCTTAGTAGAGACAGCTAATGGGGAAATCGTTAGGATTTCTGAAATCTTGCAGGGAGCAAGAATAGAAATTTTAAATCAGAAATTTATTGCAAATCTTTATCCCATGAATCTGGTAGGATTTGATGTTGTTTTAGGAATGGATTGGTTAATAGCCAATAAAGCCAGTATTTTATGTGATCAAAAGTTAATTCAAGTAAATTCACCAAAAGGTAAAATGATCACAATTAAAGGAGATAAATCTTCTAGATCCACTAAATTCATCTCTGTGATGAAAACTGCAAGTTGTATGAGAAAAGGTTCTATAGTGTATTTGATTTCTATAATCATTAACACTAAAGGAAAGGATTTAAAAGATATTCCAGTAGTATCTCAGTTTTCAGATGTATTTCCAGAAGAATTACCAGGACTACCTCCGGATAGAGAAGTTAAATTCAAAATCCATTTAATACCAGGAACATCACCGATTGCCAAAACACCTTACCGTTTGGCACCTGCAGAAATGCAGGAATTGAAGAAACAATTAGACGAATTGTTAGAGAAAGGATTCATACAACCAAGTTCGTCGCCGTGGGGAGCGCCGATACTCTTCGTTAAAAAGAAGGATGGATCAATGCGTATGTGCATTGATTACCGTGAATTAAACAAGGTCACAATTAAGAATCGGTACCCATTACCGAGAATCGATGATCTGTTTGATCAACTGCAAGGAGCTCGATTTTTCTCTAAAATCGATTTAAGGTCAGGATATCATCAATTAAAGGTACAGGAAGTGGACATTCCTAAGACCGCATTTAGAACAAGGTATGGCCATTATGAATTTACTGTCATGCCATTTGGTTTAACCAATGCCCCAGCTGCATTTATGGACATGATGAACCGAATATGTAAGCCATATTTGGATAAATTCATAATTGTTTTCATAGATGATATTCTAATTTATTCTAAGAGTAAAGAGGATCATGCTAAACATTTGCACGCACTTTTAAGTTTGTTAAGAAAGGAAAAGCTTTATGCTAAGTTTTCAAAGTGCGAATTTTGGTTAGAACAGGTACAATTCCTTGGACATTTAGTCAATCATGAAGGAATTCATGTGGATCCAACCAAGATTGAGGCAATTACTAAATGGAAAACCCCTGAGTCACCAACTGAAGTTAGAAGTTTCTTAGGATTGGCCGGTTATTATAGAAGATTTATTAAAGATTTCTCTAGAATAGTCATTCCCTTAACTAAGTTAACTTGTAAATCTGTTAAGTTTAAATGGGGATTAAAACAAGAAGAAGCATTTAGAATCCTTAAGCAAAGATTAACCCATACACCCATACTAGCATTACCAGAAGGAACTGAAGACTTCGTAGTCTATTGTGATGCTTCTAAATTAGGTTATGGATGTGTGTTGATGCAACGACAAAAGGTTATAGCTTACGCATCTAGACAACTTAAGAATCATGAAGAGAATTATTCAACCCATGATTTAGATTTAGAATTAGGAGCTATAATTTTTGCTCTTAAGATTTGGAGACATTACCTTTATGGTAGTAAGTTTACCATATTTACTGGTCACAAAAGTTTAAGGTATGTTTTCGGGCAGAAAGAGTTAAATATGAGACAAAGACGTTGGATGGAATTTCTTAGTGATTATGATTGTGATATCCAGTATCATGAAGGAAAAGCCAATATAGTGGCAGATGCTTTAAGCCGAAAGTATCATGAAAAGACAAAAAGGGTGCGTTCTCTTAAATTAAATCTGCAAGTAGATTTAAATGATCAGATAAGAGAAGCACAAGAATCAGTAATCAAGGATGATTCTGAAAAATTAAAAGGTATGCTAAAAGAATTGGAACAAGGAACAGATGGAATTTGGAGATTCCATAAAAAAAGAGAATGTGGATACCTAAGTTAGGAAATCTACGTCATTGTATATTAGAAGAAGCCCATAAGTCTAAGTATACAATGCATCCAGGAAGTAACAAAATGTACCAGGATTTAAGGAAAAATTTCTGGTGGATAGGAATAAAAAAGGATATAGTAGCCTATGTTTCTAAATGTTTAACATGTTTACAAGTTAAAGCTGAACACCAGAAACCCTCAGGTTTGTTACAGCAATTAGAAATGCCAGTTTGGAAATGGGAATTTATAACAATGGATTTTGTTACTAAATTACCCAAAACAAGGAAAGGTAATGATACAATCTGGGTGATTGTAGATAGGCTAACTAAGTCAGCTCATTTTCTACCAATGAAGGAAACAATTAGTATGGAACAATTATCTAAGTTATATGTAAATGAAATTGTTTCTTTGCATGGAATTCCTTTATCAATTGTTTCTGATAGGGATAGTCGATTTACATCTCATTTTTGGTCAAGTTTCCAAAAGGCAATGGGAACCAAGTTAAAGCTAAGTACGGCTTATCATCCACAAACGGATGGACAAAGCGAAAGGACAATTCAGACAATGGAGGACATGCTTAGAGCTTGTGTAATTGATTTTGGAGGTAATTGGGATGATCACTTACCTTTAATAGAATTTTCTTATAATAATAGTTATCACACAAGTATCAATGCTGCACCATTTGAAGCACTTTATGGACGAAAGTGTCGAACCCCAGTCTGTTGGGCAGAAATTGGGGAAAAACAACTATCTGGACCTGAGATAGTGCAAGAAACAACCGAAAAAATTATTCAAGTCAAGGAACAACTGAAAGCAGCACGTGATAGACAGAAAAGTTATGCTAATAACAGGCGAAAACCATTGGAGTTTCAAGTAGGAGATAAAGTATTATTGAAAGTCTCTCCTTGGAAAGGAGTTGTAAGATTCATCAAACGGGGAAAGCTAAGTCCCAGGTATGTTGGACATTTTAAGATTATTAGAAGAATAGGACCTGTAGCTTATCAGCTACAACTGCCAGAGGAAATGGCAGGAATACATGATGTGTTTCATGTATCTAATCTTAAAAAGTGTTTAGCTGATGAATCATTAATAGTACCTCTTAAGGATATAGAGGTAAATGAACAACTCAAGTTTGTAGAAAGACCTCTACAAATTGAAGACAGGAAAATCAAAAATCTCAAGCATAAGAGACTAGTTCTAGTCAAAGTGAAGTGGGACTCCAAAAGATGACCTGAGTACACATGGGAACTCGAGTCAGAGATGCAAAGGAAATATCCATATTTATTCCAGTAGATCTCGAGGACGAGCTCTAAAACAAGGTGGGGAGAATGTAACAACCCTCGGTAAAACCAATATCCTCGTAAATATTTCCGACACTCTAGTATATTATAAAATGTCCCAATATGTCTTTTATTACACCCCGTATGTGAAAACCGAGCCTGAAATATGTTATAGTTTACAAAATAAATTAAAAATAAGAAAAATAGAGTTGAGGCGGGCCGCGTAGACCCACCCCAACATCTCACGCGGGGGGTATCAAGACTGGATTTGACTCCGCTAAAACCTTTAGTTCAAGCGGGCCGCGTAAGAGTTGTGTTTAGTTGACGCGGGCCGCGAGAGCTCATCAAACGCAGATACATCCTGAGCTGACACGTGTCGTCATCGTGTCAAGCCTAGTGGTGATCCGGATAAGCTATGCGTTGACCCTCGGTTTGACGCGGGCCGCGTAAGGCTTAGCCTTACCTTACGCGGGCCGCCTAAGAGTCAGATATCAGCACTATAAATAGAATGTATCAGTTTTCGCTTTCCGTCGTTCATTCTCAATTCTCAGTCTCGAATTCTCTGATATTTGGCATAATTTTCAAGTATAATACCCCCTAATTAGCGAGGTTCTGCTCCGTTGTAAGTATTATAACCCCAGTTTCGTAATAGTTACGCTGCCCGGTTGATTTAGGGTTCCGTAACAACTGTCGTGGTTCTGTCCGACGTAGTTGTTGGAATGCCGTCTCGGGGAGGGTATCATTAATATTTTCAAAGGGTTATGATACTAACCAATGTACATTTGTATAAATTATAGATTATATCCAGGAAACCCTTACGAAAAGCCTAAGACAGCAATGTGAGTTTATCCTCTTTTTGTTAACATTTTTGGAATATTTTACAAAACCTTAATTGTTTACAATATAATTTAAGCGGTGATTGAGTCTTTGTAGTTCTTCAATTACTGCCGGTATTATGGGGTTTTGTATACAAAATTTACTACGAGTAGTAGTAAGTCTGAATGACAGTGCATTACCATTGGA
Organism: Helianthus tuberosus; assembly: GCA_030545235.1. NCBI lineage: Eukaryota > Viridiplantae > Streptophyta > Magnoliopsida > Asterales > Asteraceae > Helianthus > Helianthus tuberosus. The sequence continues at coordinate 128,787,723 of CM060420.1, read as the reverse complement.
CGACGAGTTAGCCAATGGGTAATTTGACCATAGCCATAGATCCGGTCGAGTGGCAAATACTGAATGAGTAATTGTGTAGAAATAAACAATGTGATCGCTCTCAATACTGTTTTAATTGATAAAATGTTTCTTAATTAAACTAGGATTCACTCACCAGTATTTCCGACTGACAAATGTTTTTAAAACGCGTTATAGGTAACACAATGTGAACAGCCAATTAGTGAAAAACCAACTGGAGAGCACTGAAGGCTTGGGAAAAATGTGGCTATAAAAGTTACCTAATAAACGATGTTTTAAATTCAATAAAATAGGGTTTGTCCCTATAAATGTATTGTAACAAGAAACTCGGGTTTTACCCATGTGATTATTAATAGTAAATGAGGTGGTTTTACTCTGATAAACATTTCCTAACTACGGTCCTGATGTAAATTCCGCTGCGAGACTTAATAACCTGATACCACCGAAACTCTGAGATCGCGTCCGCCCGTTCCCGGGAATTAGGGATCGGGGGTTGCGACAAAGTGACACTTGCCAAGACGGTTTTGGGCAGTCTCCCCTCATACTTTTTATCGATTTTCAAGGCTCCATCGTCGATCCTGAAAAAATTGGAAAGGACCTGGAGAGACTTCGTTTGGGGAAAAACGGCAAATCTCACAAGATGAGATGGGTTAGATGGGAAAGATTATCAAGACCGAAAGATAGAGGTGGCTTGGGTGTTGGCGAGATTAGGGAGTTTAATATAGTGATGCTTGTTAAGTGGTGGTGGAGGTTGAGAGACGATCCAACTCACCTGTGGGCTGTGGTCGTCTCTTCCATTCACAAGACCAGATCCGATAGCAAGATTGTTCCCGTCAAAAAAGCGATCCCGGGTATTTGGAAGGATATAGGTGCAATGGACGAGGTGCTCGATAAAGAAGGGTTCGGTATTAAAGAAAAATTAAAGGTCAAGGTGTGAGACGGGTCTAATACTCGGTTTTGGAAGGATGTTTGGATCGGGCAGTCTTCCCTTAAAGATAGATTCCGTGCCATCTACCTGCTGGCTAAGAACAAAAACGGGCTTGTCTCGGACTGTATTGTGAGTCGGACTAGCAGCGTTCAGTGGGCATGGGAGTGGACGAGGGACCCATCGTCGGACACTGAGTGGATTCAAATCGGGTCCCTAATGACCGTTCTACATCAGGCCCATATTTCTGACTCAAAGGACTAATGGATATTCGAGAATATAGAAGGTGAGCCGTTCTCCGTAAAGGATCTGAGAAAGTAATTAGCGGAGAAATCGGCGACACAAGGGTCCGACCATCCGTTTGATTGGAACTATTGGGCAACTTTGAAGGTTAACTTCCTGGCTTGGTGCGGGTTAATGGGTAAGGTGGCTTCGAAAGTGGGCTTGTCTGAGAGGGGCGTTAGCATTCAGAATAACCTTTGCGACAGGTGCGGGTTCGTCAGGGAGGACGTTGATCATCTCTTCACTTCGTGTCTCTTTGCCAGATGTATTTGGTGGAACGTTTTTATTTGGATTAGAATTCCTTTTTCGGTGGCGGCTATTTCCCTCTCATATATCTTTGGCATTATCGCTCACAGCCCGGGCTCTAGCATGTGGCGGAAAACGGTGCATCTTATTGTCCTAGCTACCATCTGGCGGATTTGGTTAGCGCGAAATAAGAAGACGTTTGATGGCTATTTCATTCCTGTCAGGAGAATCGTGGAAATGATCAAGGAAGACACATACCTTTGGATATGCCATAGGAGGAAATCGCATTCTCTGGCCTGGAAGAAATGGATAGATTTTGACATCTCTGAATTGTTGTAATATTTTCCTTTCCTTTTGTTTGTTTGTCTCCTGTGGGGGTGTTTCTTGTTGGATGTTTTCTTTCCAGCTCCTTGCTGGGTTCTCTCTCTCTCTCTCTCTCTCTCTCTCTCTCTCTATATATATATATATATAGGGTGAGAGTTGGCTACAAAGTCTCAACAAAAATTACTTTTTTTTGCTAAAAAACGCATTTTGAAATACAATCGTTGACCACCTTCAAATTTCAAGGCTCAAGCACAACATCACCACACTCACGTGGCACCATCACCATCTAATGGAGACATTAACTCCGACAAACCATAATATCGATTGTAGATCGTTTATGAAATGAATTATACATTGTCCACTTGATTTTGTGTTCCCGGAGTTGATGATGGTGGTAAATGAGTAGGGTGAGGTCGATGTTGCTAAAAATAACAGAGTGGTCGATAGAGTGTCTTTTAGAGTGTTTCATATTATATTTTTAGCAGAAAAGCTTAATGATGAGGTAAATATATTGTTTTTTTCACATGGTAAATCAAGTATAAATAAATAACAAGTATTATTATTATTTTTTTGATAATAAAGTGAAACTAATTAAAAGGTAAAACCATTTGAAAGGGGTTAAAGATGAATTGGTAAGTGAACAAGTGGACACGTATTACACGGGTTAGAATTGGTAAAAAAGAACATAAAAGTTTCCAAGGTGCCGTTTGAAAGGGGTTAAAGATGAATGATGAAGGAGACTGGAAAAGGAGTCAAATTCTTGATGGTGAATGAATGTGGAAAATATACAATTGCCAGGAAATTTCTATGTTTTTTTTTTTTTTTTTTTGCATAAAAGACCGGACTAGTAGAATTTGTGAATGTGAAAGCTTGTTAATACTTGATAGTATTCACATAAGAATTTCAGGCCCCCTCATTTAGCCAACCATTCCAAAAACCTCATGCAAAAAAATATTGATATACAGATGTATACACACTCATCCTGCCACACACGATAAGTTGGCTAGTTGTCGATCCTCTCCTGTTGAACACTTAAAATGATTCTAGTCATTACTTTTGTGTCTGTTATGCTATCGTGTCCATCTCTTCTATGCTCTGCTGCTGCATATGCCAATACATCTAAGCCTACCTGCCCAGAAAGTTTCAGTTGTCCAGATTTTGGTCCATTCAAGTTCCCATTTTACAATACTAATGATACTCATTGTGGTTTGATCAAGGTTAACTGTACTTCAAGTAATCAGAGTATTCAGTTAGGAGGACACTCATATGAGATTATTGCCAAAAATCCTCAGCGTCCTTCCGTCAAGATCCAAAACACCACATTTCGAAACCTAGTAAGAACAAAAAGCTGCGAGGCTCTCGTGAATAATTTCACTTCTCCAACTCCCCATTTGTTTTCCATTTCAATCAACCCCCACATCACTCTCTTCAAATGCACAAAAGATAATGATACAAAAACTGATGTTTATTTTGACCACCCTAGTTATAATAGCTACAGCAGATGCAAACATCACAATTTCTACTATAACCAACATCCGATTAGCAATACAACAGTTCCCGCTGATCTCCCACATAATTGTAAAGTAATACAGCTGCCAATGATAAAGCAAATGGTAAATGAAAGAGCATCTATTAATCACACCGATATATTTTCTCTTCTCAGTTCTCGGTATTCAATTCATTTCTGGGCACCTTCCTGTAATAAGTGTCTCAAACAAGGCAACTGTCCTCAGAGACTGATAAATTTTGAGTGTTTTGATGCCAAAAAGGGTATTCACCACTTCGTTTTCCCTTTACGTCTTTGTTAATCCTTGTTCTGGGTACATCAGATATGTCAATATAAACCTGGAATAAATTTACTGTCCTATATATCATATATGATTATCTTTTGTCGTTTGATTACTGCAGGGAAGCAAGATCAAAAACAATATGGAAAACAAGATGAAAAACAAGATGAAGAACAAGATGGAAAACTGATTCAAATCCTAGGTAACTTACCTCTTCAATCACATTACTACACAAGCCAGATCCTTCATGTCTACATACGTACATACGTACGTACGTATGTAAGTACGTATGTATGTATGATAAGAGGATCAAATAAAGACTTAGATATTTCTAATATGATTAAATTACATTGATGGTCATGTGGTAAGCTTGATTGGGTTTATGTCCTTGCTTTTCAAAATTTACATTCACGGTCCGTATTATGTATAGAAAGACTGAAAGAGGATCAAACATGTTTAGTCATTTTCACTAACCCACACTAAAAAAATCTGTTAAGTTTTAACATGATGAATATCATACTCCTCTGTCAAGAAAAAAAAAATACAAATATCCCCAGCCACCTTTTCTTCTTCATCGCCCATTCCTCCCTTGCTGCCACTTGTTGACTGTCACCCACAAGACCGACTGATCAAGTTTATTTAGGCAATCATTATCTGTCTTGGTTCGGTACGAAGCTGAGATAGGAGTTTGACTATGAGAGACGGTCATTCAACCGCGGACCACCAAACCAATCTTCTGATAATCTAGATCAGTCGTCATCACTTGTCATCGGTCCAGCTTCAGTCTGTACCAACAAGAAAGACATGATGTTTCTTTGGAGCCGAGAAGTTGCATAGAGGGCGACAGGGGCAAGATTGCTACTAGCAACAACCACTAGATTGGTCCTGCTGCTGATGGTACAGCTGTAGTGAAGTTGTTGTCGGCGATGTCAGCCCATTTCTCAGAGACCAGAATGTCGAATTTGTGCTTACAATGATACCATCCATGCTTCACAGTTCACCCAACCCATGATGACCAGTTATAGGAAGCCACCTTTATTTAGTCATATGAAAATCCTCGATTAGTTAGGTAGTTTTCCATTAGATAGTAGTTTAACTCATGATGCATGTTCCACGGTTATACTTTTCAGCATGTTTTTCCTTCCATGTTTGTATTTAAACCCACTTAGTTCATTAAATGAAAGGTAGAGAAAAAATGGTGCAAAGTTGTACATTTACTGTTTTGTTAATTTTGGAGATTTGCCGATTTCGAATCCGGCTATCATCATACAATGTCTGCAATTTTGCAAGATGTTCGGCCACCGCCTGCTGCAGTTTAGGCCTTCTAATGTCAGGTGTCACATAAACGGCCGAGAATGTCATACTAAGGGCATGTTTAGCTAAGCTTTTTTGAAACAACTTATTGACTTATTAGTTTTTTCAAAAAGCTATTAAGGAGATTTTGTGTTTAGCAAACCTATAAGGACTTTTCAAAATGACTTTTATAAAGGAGAAAAAGTCATTTTTGAGAAGTTAGGATGGTGTGATTTTTTGAGCAGCTTATAACTTTTTGAGGCCTTTTAGTCATTTTACATCAATAAGCTAAGCCAAACACTTTTAAAAAAACAACTTATTGACTTATTGATTTTTCCCACCCTATAAGCTAATCCAAACACTTTTTTTAAAAACTCATTTTCAAAAAGTAATAAGTCAATAAGTCTTTTTCACAAAAACTTCTTTTTAGGTTAAATAACCTTAGCCAAACATGCCCTAACAACGGACATTCTCAAAGTTTACACGCTCCTACGCCATAAACCCAAAGTAATTTAATCTAGACAGGATAATTTGTTTACTACGACTTAAACAACGATTTTTTTATGATATCGTTTTCTGATCAAAGTCCTACAGCTTTTTATGTCACCAAAAGTCAAGACCATGGTTAAAAAAGCATAAGTATTTTCTTTTCACAAACATTAATTACAGAATCTGATGTGTCTATCCATAAATAAAGAAAGTCTTTTTCTTATTCAATTAATAACAAAACTGAATGCATCACTTGCACTATAGATTTGTTAGTAAAGCAATGTTGCAAAATACATAAATATGAATGTTGTTACCATAACCAGCTATTTGACTTTGAATAATAAACTTATTGATCAACTTACAACAACTTAATGTTACAAATCTCTGTGTAGGTGTTGCTATTCTCTGTGTAGGTGTTGTGACAACATTAATCGTCATATTATGCTTAAAAGCGAAATTTAGGATGAGAAAAAAGGCGAAGTACAATGTCAATGCCGAAATTTTCCTAGATAATAACGACTTTCCCACTCCAAAAAGGTACTCTTATTCACAACTCCAAAAGATTACAAAGTCCTTTGAAGTTAAACTAGGACAAGGTGGCTTCGGAACTGTGTACAAAGGATCATTAAGCAATGGGAATTTAGTGGCAGTGAAGGTCTTAAGTGAAACAAAAGATAATGGTGACGATTTCATAAATGAAGTTGCTAGTGTGAGCAGGACTTCCCATGTGAATGTTGTCAATCTAGTGGGCTTTTGTTTAGAGGGCCGTCGAAGAGCTTTGATCTATGAATTCATGTCTAATGGATCCCTTGAGAAGTTCATATATAGTCGGGGATCTTCAGGTATTAGTCAACTTGGGTGGGAAAAGTTGCACCAGATTGCAATCGGGATTGCTAGAGGTTTAGAATACTTGCATAGGGGTTGTAACACAAGGATCTTACATTTAGACATAAAGCCCCATAATATTCTTTTGGATCAAGATTTTTGCCCTAAGATAGCGGACTTTGGTCTGGCAAAGCTATTCCTTGAGAAAAGAAGCATGGTATCCGTGTCGTGTATGCGAGGAACACCAGGATATATTGCTCCTGAATTATTTTTTAGGAATTTTGGTCAGGTCTCCCACAAATCAGATGTTTATAGTTATGGGATGATGATCCTAGAAATGGTTGGAGGGAGGAGAAATGTTGAGACTGAAGTTGATCATACAAGTGAAATATACTTTCCTCACTGGATATATAAGAAAGTTGTGATGGAAGAAGAACAACTTGGACTGCATGGGATTGTGAGCGATGAAGAAAACGAGTTGGCACGGAAGATGGTTATTGTGGGTTTGTGGTGCATACAAACTAATCCCTTGAACCGTCCAGCAATCACCAAGGTGTTGGAAATGTTAGAAGGGGACTTAGAGTTATTGGAAATCCCTCCAAAACCTCACATGTGTTCACCACAAAGATCAGTTGATCTGTCAACTACAGATTAGTAGCATTCTTATTGTTACTACTGACACTTTATAATGTTAATGTCATTTAAGTATTGCTATGTTAGTTAAATCCTAACGACTATTGAGAAATGTGTGCATATACAAGCTAAAACTGCAATTTTGTTGAGCATGACAAGGTTAGTTAATCAGGTAGTACACACAACTGCACGCATTGGTAGATTGCATATTTGAATTATTAGGAATTGTTAGGCACAAATTAATTATGAGTGATTTGTGGACTATCTTTTATAGGCCTACAAGTCAATTTTCTATTAATCAGGCAATGTGGGTTGATATATATAAAGTCGACCGTTCTTCAAAGTATGAGGGAATTCAATCACAATGGAGTTGGTGACCATCTTTTATAGGCCTACAAGCAGTGGCGGACCCAGGAATTATTTGCTGGGATGCGGATGAAACGTTCAACCATATTGTCAAGGGGTGCGGTCGGGTTTTTTTCCTAAAATATACACTAATTTTTTTTTCAAGGGGTGCGGCCGCCCACCCACAACTATGGGTATGTCCGCCCCTGCCTACAAGTAATTTGTTTTCCATCTCGTTATCTCAATCCAACCCCTTCATCACACTCTTCAAATGCACAAACAATCCCAGTTACTCTCCAAAAATGGATGCTTACCTTTTTACCAACCTACTTACAACTAATTCAAGTAATATCCTGAATTTAAAGCCTGTGTGTTTTAAAAGTTTATCATCAAAAAGCCCTTGTGTTTATTTGTTGGATGACATTCTCTGGGCACAGCACGTGCATCGGCATCTAACAGACACTCCATCCGTCTTTACAAAAATAACAACGTTTACTTTACCTGTAGTTTAGTAACACTGATCGACTATATTAGCGTGCCATTAGCAAAAATAATCGGAAATGTTAAGAGTTTGGTTTGACAATCATGGTGAGCTCGTTTGATTATGTCGATTTCAAGCATAGTCAAAATTTTGGATAGCCAAGGTCTTCCATGGTGGTCTAAATAAGTACTCAACATGGCAAGTGTGCCAGGGCTGGGAAGAGTTATCACCAGCTCTCTTTTAGGCATTTCATCTAACATGTTATATGTAATACAAATTAAAGAAAGAAAGCATACTTTCCACTTAAATGTTATAATGGTTTTGAGATTTCAAGTGATGATTGGAACGACTGATGAACAATGCGCCAGTCTCCCCACGTATGTGGGAGATCACTTGGAACTTGTAACTAAAAAAATCAAAGTTTATCTAGATTATTGGATATAATGAAAACATTAATTTTAAGTCATAAGAGGTAGCACGCTAACTTAGATTTTTTTTAACGGCGTGCTACTTGAACCTAAGACCTCCCTCGATTGGTGCTAACTTATATTTTGACTTTTTTCCCTAAGAATATTTAAAAGATAATTGATTATATAGTGAAAATAACCTCTTGTTCATGTTCATTTGTTTAGCATTAAACTTGTTTATGGATAGTTCACGAACACAATTGAACATAAATTCTTGTTCGTGTTCTTTTATTGAGAAATTGAATTTGTTCATGAACGGTTTTGGAACACAAAAGAACATATACAATTTAAAAAATAAAATACAACATTTTTAGTCCCAAACATTAGACATGGTCACCTTGTTAGGAACATGATGTAATAATAAAAAAAAAACATAACTATCACAAAAATGGCACGAGTTAGATATAATAAGCATGAATATAAGAGTAAATTACATAAATCGTCTTTTATGTATGCCACTTATTGCAAACTGTGTCCTTTGTCTTTAATAATTACAGAAAACGTACTCGATGTTTGCAAACCCTTGCAAGTTATGTCTTTTAGCCCTAACTCAGTTAACTTTTGTGGTTAAATCTGACCAAATGAACCCCACATGAGGGTATTTTGTGGTTAAATCTGACCAAATAGACCCCACATGAGAGTAAAATGACCAAAATACCCTCATGTGGGGTTCACTTGGTCAGATTTAACCACAAAAAATTAACTGAGTTAGGGCTAAAGGACATAACTTGCAAGGGTTTGTAAACATCGAGTACGTTTTCTTTAATTATTGAAGACAAAGGACACAGTTTGCAATAAGTGACATACATAAAGGACGATTTTTGTAATTTACTCTGAATATAATCATTTAAAAATAATGTTTCAAAGATCTAAGTTTCTAGTGACTAAACATAAACCAAACAAAACATACGCCTGTAAATGAACATATCAGCGAATGTTCACAAACATAAATGTCCGTGTTCGTTCATTTATCTAATTTAACGCCTTGTTCATGTTCGTTAAACGAACAAGCGTAAACAAACTTTCTGGCGAACAATTCATTGAACATACGGTTCGTTTATAGCTCTACCAAATGTTGAACACCCAACTTAGGTGGTGGTTGTAGTGGTGGTGGTGGGTGGTGGTTATGGTGTTGGTGGGTCGGCTGGGGTGGTGGTGGGTCGGTTGTGGTAGTGATGGTGGTGGGTCGGCTGGGGTGGTGGTGGTGGTGTTTTATATACATTTATACATTATATGCAATTTGACTTTTCCCGCATGAGGGCCCACACATATATACATTATATGCGCACACCGCAAGCAGGGCGTTACTCAATTTAATAAGAAAATGCCTTGTTTTAAATGTTTAAGTAAAATGCGAAAGCGTAAAGTAAAAGTAAAGTTTAACCAAATACGCAAAGCAAACGCGCCCAAGAAATCATGCAATAACATATAAAAAAAGTTCAAATGTTTAAAGTGATGCAACTCCATGAATTGTCACACCCCGATATTTCCACGTATTACTAGTAGGCCCGGTGGGGAGTATCGTGACGTAGTTGATATCATCAAAGTCAAATAATCACAGTTCAATGCACAGCGGAAGTCTAAAAGTAATAATTATACAAACCGATTGAAAGTAACATAAAACATTACACAACGGATTGTAAAAGGATCCACAGGCGGATCTAAGATAAAAAAAATATTGTTCAACAGATTTAAGCATCAAAAGCTTGCAAGACTCTTTATTTGATACTAGGAGTAGCCAGCCCATTTCGCTTAGTACCTGCACTTAACATTTTTGGAAAATACGTCAGTTTACACTGGTAAATACAATTAACCGACACTTTTGGAAATATTTAAGAAAATTGATTTAATGCACAAGGCACAAATATTCTTTTATAACCTGGGACAATTATTAAAAATAATCTTGTGAAAGATTTATATGTTTGTCATACATTCAGGATCCGGGATAGAAGCTGAAACAAGATTAATAGACACACCACATAATATAAACCCACGGCGAGTTATTCTCAACAAGCGGGTATATCTTTTTACATACGCACTGGCAGGTGTATGCCTACACCCCGTGCTTAAGTCGTGGCCATTTCGATGAATGAGCCGAGGATATCCATGACACGGTCATTAACCCCCCAAAGGCTTAAAACAAACAAAACAGATTAAACGGGTTATCTCAATGATTTAACCATTATTCGATTAAAGATTCAATACCCGACCAAGCGGTATTATTAAACACCGTAGCCCAAGCCCGTATAACGGAAAAATAAGTTAAAAGTATTTACCTAAGCAAAAATATAATTTTTATCCCAGCCGTATATCAATCAGCAAGTACAGATAGCTTTTACCGGGCTCCTAATCTGGAACGAAGGTTTTTATTAACCTATTAGATTCCTAACAGGTCTTATTTAAGCTATAACTTAGACCGGTTAGTTTTAAAGAAAGGTATACGGTTCAAAACGCAAGATTTTAAGCGAAGACCGGATTAGAATGTGATTTAGACCCAACAAGTATGAGGACTTGTATAAAATGGGTAAACTAAACACATTCTGGATTTTGAAGTAAAAATGATAAGGTTTGACCCGTTTCGTTTAATTTATGCAAACTAGTTACATAAACCGTACCGAACGCGAAAAATGCATAACGGGTAACCAAATGAGTCATGAACAAGTTCCACATGTTAATATGCTTTTAATATGTTGTGATATCAGTAGGATACCTTCCATTATGCCCAAATGAATTTAAAATCAATTTAAGCCCCGTGGGGGTATTTTGGTCATTTTAATGATTATAAAAAAGGTTAAATAACAATCTGAGGTTCTAGTCTAAAATGATCAGTAAAAATATTTATTTTTGCAAGTTATATCAGTAAGATATTGTATATATGTGAAATTTATCATTTATAGCCAAACTATGCACCGTATGGGCATTTTGGTCATTTCACATAAGCTTTAAGGGTTAAATTTGTAAATATGATTTCAAAACTTTTACTTACTGTTAAAGTATAAAAATTTACTTATAATATCAGTAGGTAATGAGTTTTAGGTGTCAAATATAGTTTTAACCCATACTACGCGTTTTTAAAAAAAACGTAAAAGTCGGTTTTTGACGATTTTTGAGTTATTTAAGGAAAGCTGAGATTTTGATCAGTTTCTAAAACTTAAAATATTTTATTTAACATATGAAATCAGTAGAAAAAGGTTTGGTATCAAAATGTTATGTAAAACTCATTTTATCAAAGAAAAGGGCAATTTCGTCAATACCGAATTTACATTAAAACTCTATAATATAATCATTTTAAAATTTGGAAAAAATTTCCAAAAATCCCAAAATATTATATTATATCAGTAGGTATAAAGTTTGGTGACAAAAATTGGGTTTGAATATGATTTATACTAAAAATGCCATTTAATTAATAAAAAGACTTCAATTTACGATATCGAGCATAACTCCTAATTTAGACCATAAACTAGTGTCAAATTTTTAGGACATGTTTATAAATCAGTAATAAAGGTTTTTGTCCTCTCAGATTTTTAAAAATCTCGTTTTTATATCAAAAGGGCGTAATGGTCAATTTGTAAGCAATTAACAGAAACATGCAAATGATTCGGATTTCAAAGGAACCATATTGTATAATCACAGAGGGTTATACTAACATGTAATATGGTCCTAATGGAACCCTAAGGCATGTCTAAACTAAGCTAAATCATGTCAGAACTGAAAGTCAAAGCAAAAGTCTGCTTTTGCGACATTCGGTTGCGAACCGAGAATAAACTCAGAATTGTCGGGTTGAACATGCCTAAGCATGTTCTTATATTATTTACCAAGTTATTTTAGTGTTAAAACATGTTCCATAACTTCTACATTATCAGTTATGAATTTATTTGCAAAAATTGATTATGTTGACTTTTTATTAATAAGTTTGACCCGACAATTGACCAAGTAAAACTGATAATCAGTAGGTGCCCTTTTAAGGGTTTATTACCTACATAATTACCAACTCATAGCCACTTTCAATTTGAATAATGGCTGGACCGTTTGTGATTAATCACAAAGTCAAAGCTTAATTACGATAGCTTTGACTTTCGGTCATTAAGCTAATAAAACTTAAACTAGAGAGGCTAAGAATGCTTACAAGAACACTTAGCACGAAATAGGAACTGAGGAAAGCTTCCTAGAGCTCCAAGGGACTCCAGAGAATGAGTTGTGAAGAGATTTTCAAAGTGTGCAAATGAGTTGGGAGCTCCAAGATTAATCCACCTGCAAATCTATAGTAACCAGATGATCCCAAGTGTCCCTAGTGCATGAAAAATTGTTGGCTCAGACCCTGGTATCAAGAAATTGCATGCAAAGGCGGTGTAACAGGCTGAACTTGCAGTTGTCCTGATTTTTGGTCGCTGGCACTTCTCACGCGGGCCGCTTAAGACTCTTAAGGAGTCTACGCGGGCCGCGAGGCTCCTCTTTGACCGGAAATCAACTTTCATTAATTTCATTTTTAGTCCCTGGTCCATATTTAATTAAAATAACTTTCGTTTATTGCATTTATGACCCCCATAGTTAACTTTTAAGGGCCTTGGGTCATAAACTAACTCCGTTAAGCTCCCGGTTAGTTGTATGATCACCTGAAAAGTCTCTTGAGAACGTAGAAACCCCACGAAATCATTATTTATTATATATTGAAGCATAATGAAGTATTATAAAGCTTTGGGATCATTAAAAGGTCACTCAGAGGTAACGTTTAACATGTTGACATGTTTAACCCTTAAGCTTTGTAAAATTTCAATTTAAGCACAAACGGCTTTCTATGCCCAAAAATTTCATTCATCAAAGAATACGAACATCTTATGAGATCATTCAGAGGCACGAGTTTGGCATGATGACACGTTTGATCCTTGTACTTGCATATTTACATTGTTTGACAATTTTAATCCTTCATGATCAATCCATTACACGTTTGAAGTCCATGACACTTGTCTTCATTATATTAGTCATGATTTTACGAGGTGTTACATCCTCACCCCCTTAAAAGAAATCTCAACCTCGAGATTTACTGAAATAAATGAGGGTACTTCTGTTTCATTATGGATTCAACCTCCCACGTGTACTCTGGGCCTCTTCGGGCATCCCATTTTACCTTTACAATCGGCACATGCTTCTTTCGAAGCTTCTTAACCTGTCGATCCTTGATCGACAAAGGTTTTTCAACGAACTTTAAGCTCGCATCTATCTGCTTGTCCTTATGTGACATTGCTAGCGACTCATCAGCTAGACATTTCTTTAGGTTGCAGATGTGGAACACATTATGTATTCCACTAAACTCTTCTAGCAGATTTAACTTGTAAGCTACAGTCCCGACACTTTTGATAATCTCGAATGGTCCTATATACCTTGGGCTAAGCTTCCCCTTTTTGCTGAAACGCATCACCCCTTTCCAGGGTGATACCTTAAGTAGCACTTTGTCACCTACCTCGAATTTCAGAGGTTTACGCCTTTTATCTGCGTAGCTTTTCTGCCTATCCCTGGCAGCTTTGAGACGATCACGTATCTGCACAATCTTATCTGTCGTCTCCAGGACTATATCAGGTCCTGTTAGTTGGACATCTCCAACTTCCGCCCAACAAACTAGCATCCTACACTTTCTTCCATACAAAGCTTCTGAAGGTGCAGCTTGAATACTCGAATGATAGCTATTGTTGTACAAAAATTCAATCAACGGAAGATGATCATCCCAACTTCCACTCAAATCAATAACACAAGCTCGTAGTATATCCTCGAGTGTTTGTATCGTACGCTCGCTTTGCCCATCCGTTTGAGGATGATATGCAGTGCTGAAATTTAATCGAGTGCCTAAAGATTGCTGATTTTTTTTCCAAAAATGCGATGTGTATCTTGTATCCCTATCAGAGATAATAGACACTAGCACTCCGTGAAGAGATACAATCTCATCCACGTACAGCTGAGCTAGCTTGTCGGAGCTGTGAGTTTCTTTAATTGGCAAGAAGTGGGCTGACTTAGTCAACCTGTCGACTATAACCCAAATAGTATCATTTCCTCGCTTTGTCTTTGGTAACTTAGTGATAAAATCCATGGTTACCATTTCCCATTTCCAAGTGGGAAGTTCAGGCTGTTGTAGCAAACCTGACTGCTTTTGATGCTCTACTTTAACTTGTGCGCACGTCAGACATTTGGCCACATAAGTGGCTATAGATTTCTTCGAACCTATCCACCAATAATTTGCCTTTAAATCCTGGTACATCTTATCACTGCCAGGATGAACTGAATATTTGGAGCTATGGGCTTCTTGAAGAATCACATCTCGAAGTCCTCTATAAATTGGAACCCATATTCGTCCATTCAATCTTAGGATTCCATCCTTGCCATATAACAATTGTTCAGTAGTTACGCCCAACTTCTCATTCGGATAGTTAGCTTCTAATACGGCTTGTTTTTGAGCGGCTAACAATCTTTCATTCAAACTGTTCCTTAACTCAATGCTCTTGGCATTGATTCTAATAGGCTTAACCCTTTCTTTTCTGCTCAAGGTATCGGCGACTACATTCTCCTTGCCTGGATGATATCGGATTTCACAATCATAATCATTCAGCGTTTCCATCCATCGATGCTATCTCATGTTAAGATCCTTCTGGTTAAATAGATGCTGAAGGCTCTTATGATCAGAATAGATCACGCACTTAGTCCCATAAAGGTAATGCCTCCAAAGCTTCAGTGCAAATACAACTGCACCCAACTCCAAATCGTGGGTGGTGTAATTCTTCTCATGCACCTTCAATTGTCGGGAAGTATATGCAATAACTTTGCCCTTCTGCATAAGAACACATCCCATACATGTGTGCGATGCGTCGCAATAAACCACAAATTCTTCAATACCTTCTGGCAATGTAAACACAGGTGCATTGCTTAACTTATGTGTCGCAACCCCCGTCCCCCTATTCAAATACAGGAACGGGCGTCCGCGAGCCAGTTTTGGTGGTATCTGGTATTGTCTAATTTTGGAAGTGGAATTTTCATTAGGACCGTAGTTAGGAAATATTTTATCAGAGTAAAATAACACATTTTCATAATATTAAACATATGGGATAAAACCCAAGTTTTAAGTACACACATTTTCATAGGAATAAATCCTATTATTATTTAATAAAAACATCTATTTCTTTTTAGGTAACTTTATTGCCACTTTTCCAAGCCTTCAGTGCTGTCCAGCTGGCTTCTATTTGGCTTTCACATTTTGTTACCTGAAACGCGTTTAAAAACATTTTGTCAGTGGGAAATACTGGTGAGTGAATCCCAGTTTAATTAAGTTTAAATAAATCCATTGTACAGTATTGAGGGCGGTCTCGCAATTACATTTGTTTCCAAGTCATATCAATTAACACCCACGGTACTATCAGACCCGACTTGTGGAAAAGTTACTCCTCGCAAGGCAATAACTAATTGTGTATACAAAACCCCAACATACCGACAATAATTGTATCCTTACAAATACTCAACAACTGCTTAATATATAATTAATCATGTGAGGTTTTGTAAAAACAATTTGCAAAAAGGAGATTACTCACATTGCTGTCTTAGGTTATCCTTTAGGGTTTCCTGGTGACAATCTATAATTTACACAAATGGACACGTGTTAGTATAATAACCCATTTTAACATTAGTAATACCCTCCCCGAGACGGCATTCCAACGACTACGTCGGGCAGAACCACGACAGCCGTTACGGAACCCTAATTCAATCGGGCAGAGTATCTAATACGTATCCAGGGGCTATGATACTTACAACGGAGCAGAACTTCATTAATTAGGGGGTATTATACCCGAAATTATGCCTACACTTTCAGAAATTCGAGATTGAGAAAGGAAATGAACGAGCAGACTGAAGATCCGATGCCCTCTACTTATAGGGCCTCACTTCGGGTTCTACGCGGCCCGCGTAAAACGTAGCAAAGGAGCTACGCGGCCCGCGTTGTAGAGTAATAGGGTTGTAGGTGATCCGGGTTATTGCATAGGGTCGACGGGTGTTGGGCCACGTGGCAGCACCGGGTTGTGCCACATTTTCGATCTCTCGCGGCCCGCGTAAGATCCCTAAGGGATCTACGCGCCCCGCGTCAAACCCAAAAATTATATTTTTAATTAATTTTAATAATATAAAAGGTATTCGGGGTCCGTTTTCACGTATGGGGTGTTTTTAGGGACATATTGGGATATTTTAAATATTTTTAGGGTGTCGGAAAAATTTATGAGGGTGTCGGTTTTCTTTAGGGTTGTTATATTCTGTTTAAGAATATCAAAGGGTTCTTGCTGCTTGGGACCCCAGTCAAGCTTGACATTCTTGCGAGTTAACGATGTTAGAGGTGCAGCAATCCTCGAAAAGTTTTCAATGAAACGTCGATAGTATCCCGCTAGACCCAAGAAGCTGCGTATCTCCGTAGGAGTCTTAGGCTCTTGCCAATTCATAATTGCTTCAATCTTAACGGGATCCACCTGGATACCACGCTCGCTCACCACATGTCCAAGAAATTGGACATCACGAAGCCAAAATTCGCATTTAGAAAACTTGGCGTAGAGCTTTTCTTGCTGTAGAAGTTTAAGGATACACCGAAGATGTCTTTCATGATCGGCTTGACTCTTCAAGTAAATAAGAATGTCATCAATGAAGACAATGACAAACTTTTCCAAGTATGGCTTGCAAACGCGATTCATGAGATCCATGAATGCTGCAGGTGCATTAGTGAGCCCGAAAAGCATCACCAAGAACTCGTAGTGACCATAGCGAGTTCTGAATGCAGTTTTATGCACATCTTCATTTCTGACCTTCAGTTGATGGTAACCCGACCTTAAATCAATCTTGGAAAAATAACTTGCTCCTTGAAGCTGATCGAATAAATCATCGATTATGGGTAGCGGATATCTGTTCTTGATAGTTACCTTGTTCAGCTCGCGATAATAAATGCATAAACGCATTGATCCATATTTCTTCTTCACAAAAAGGATCGGTGCTCCCCAAGGGGACGAGCTAGGTCAAATAAAACCATTTGCCAATAAATCATCTAACTGAGTCCTTAACTCTTTCATCTCAGTTGGTTCCAACCGATAGGGTGCTGTTGCAATTGGTGCAGCTCCAGGAATGATATCGATTCTAAACTCCACTTGCCTATCTGGGGGTAAACCAGGTAGTTCTTCTGGGAATACTTCTGGATATTTAGAAATAACAGGGATGTCTTCAATCTTAGGCTTTGGTTCATCAATGGTTACCTGTGCCATATAAATGACACAACCTTTCTTCATACACCTTGACGCCTTAAGCAAGGACACTTGTTTAGGTAACCCGTACTGAGTATCTCCTTGTATTGTTAACGGCTCACCATAATGAGTCTTGATAACCACTTGCTTCTTGTCGCATACGATTTGGGCTTGGTTATGAGATAACCAATCCATGCCTATCACTATGTAAAATCCAACTAGTTTCAATGGAAGCAGGGAGAGCGGAAAAGAGTGATTCCTAATGGATATAAAACATCCATCTAGAACTGTTGAAGCGGTCTCTATAGTACCATCGGCTAATTCTACTTCATATTTTATGCTTAGAGTCTTAACAGGCAGATTTAATAAATTACAAAACTTATTATCCACAAAAGACTTGTCTGTACCCGAATCAAACAATACTCTAGCATAAACATCATTGATAAGAAAGGTACCTGTTATCACATTATCGTTTTGAACCGCTTCTTGTGCATTCATCTGGAAGACCCATGCATTGGTCTTCTTACCCTCTTCAGGTTTCTTTGCATACTTTGGGCAGTTGGACTTAATATGCCCCTTCTCGTTACAGTTGTAACAAGTCGCATCCTTTATCTTCTTGCAATCCAACGTTTTATGCTCACTTGATTTGCAGATCCCACAAGCTCTAGGCTGCGATTGGGATTTTGATTTGAACCTGCATTTCCCTAGATGGCGCTTCCGACAGGTTTTACACTTGGGTTTCTCACCCGACTGCTGATTATCCTTTTTAAATCCGGAACTCTTCTTATGATCTGAGTTCCCTTTATGTTTCTTATCAGAACGTCGTGAGTTCTCCTCCTCACGTTTCCTCTTTCCTTCATCGGAATTCTTAAGCGATCTCTGCCTGACCGTATCGAGAGTAAGAGATAACGACAAATCAGCCACTGACCTGAATGTGGTGGGTCTAGATGCTTTCACACTTGCTTTAATTTCTGGAGCTAAACCTCCAATAAATCAAGCTATACGTTTCGGTTCTGTGTGACCAAGTAAGGAACCAATCGAGACATGGCGTTGAAACTGGTAAGGTATGCCTGGCAATCCAAGTTCTTCATGACCAAGGTCAAGAAGTCAGTTTCAATCCTTTCCACCTCATGCTGAGGACAGAAATTATCTTTGATCAACGCAACAAACTGATCCAAAGACATGTTGTAAAGCGGGATCTTTCCTGTAGCTTGGATTAGGGACCTCCACCAAGCTAAGGCTTCGCCTTTAAAAGATTGTGAAACGAACTTCATAATGTCTTGCTCGGCACAACCACTAATATCAACCACTGTGTCCATCTCATCGAGCCACGTCATGCAATCAATGGCTCCTTTCTCCCCTATGAAATCCCTGGGCTTGCAGGAGACAAAATACTTATAAGAACATGTCTTAACACGTGGCTCTTGACTGAGCACAATCTTCTTAGACGGAACACTCCTTTGATTTGATGAGTGATGGGAATCGTCTCTGTGTGATGCATGCGACTTAGATGGTGGCTTTGAATGAACTACAGATAGGGTCCTACTACGAGTACCACTAGATTCTTTAAATTGTCTGTCAAGGGCTCAAGTAACAGCATTATCAATCATTGCTTGTAAATCTGTACCAACCACATTGACTCTGGTGGTGTCATTATTCTCCCTTGGGTGACTGTTAACCTCATCAGACTCAGCCATGTAGCTTGATTGCTACACAAAACAATTGACAATATTTATTCAGAAGTCTTGTTATGGTATTGTCATTGTGACAATTCATTAACCATGGTAAATATAAACCATATTGGTTAATTTTCTTTATAATTTAACCCTAGTTATAAATCATTAGAGATACTAAAGTGGCACAAAAGACCCAGTCACAAGGACAGTTTTAAAATTTTAGTCCATGATCTTATAAGATCAAGGCATTAAGGTTTGAACATAGTTCATTACCTTTTCTTGACAGGGAGTCGTAGACTACAACTGTCTTTTGTCTTATTTGACAATTATTATGGCCCGTAGGCACATCATCACTATTGGATGATTAAAGGAAATGAATTTGAAGAATCCAATATAAGGATGACTTATGTGATTTATCGAATCACATTTGCTAGGAGTGCTAACATGTTTTTCAGATGTTAACAAGGAATTGAATCTTGAAAAGATTTTACCATCTAGGCCATGTCTAAAATGACATACAGGCTAGGTTATACCTCCAAGATTTTCTTTCAATATTTATTGGCAGATTAATTAAAAAGGAATGATATTTTGATTTATTTCATATAATATATTTATACATATCATGACAAATGAAATTTTAAAATTAAAACATTCCATTAAATTTAAAAGAAGTACATAGATGCCCTAAACGGGACTTTTACATAAATAACTTGCCCACGCAGGAGCTAAAATGAAAATACAAGTCCTCGTAGGGACTAAGTACATAAATAAATGTCCACACAGGGACTTAATTGAAAGCAAAATTACAAAACAAACAAATAAGGAATTTCAATAATCCCTTCTCTTCTTCCCCTTGATTAAGTCATCCAAACCCTTAAGTAGACCCCGACGGCTTCTACGCTCCTCCTGCACATCCCGTTCCACCTGGTTCAACCTCTGAAGGATCTCATGCTGCTGCGGTGGTTGGATCTGTGGCGGCTGCTGTTGCGGAAGTTGAGGAGGTGGCGGGTATTGATACCCATAGGTTGGGTACCCAGTTTGGTACGAAGCTGTGAATGGTCCTTCAGGGTGAAGGACATTATAGTTGGCCGCCTCGAG
Organism: Helianthus tuberosus; assembly: GCA_030545235.1. Classification (NCBI taxonomy): domain Eukaryota; kingdom Viridiplantae; phylum Streptophyta; class Magnoliopsida; order Asterales; family Asteraceae; genus Helianthus; species Helianthus tuberosus. The sequence goes on along the minus strand of CM060420.1, from coordinate 128,767,586 downwards.
GTACAGGTCGACTGCAGGGGCATTGTAATAATTGTACCCCGGGTAGGCTGGCTGCTCAAATGGGTTATACGCCGCTGCACCGGCGTATGATGGAATTGGGTTATCATAACCCATTGGTGGTGGTGCGACAGGAGCTGAGTCGACTTCTGAAGCTGGGTTTGAAGGCCCACCCATCTGCGGGTCTTCATACAGTGGCGGGTAGTGGCTGCCACTAGAGTGTTGAGGGGTGTTGAAGTGAAAATCCCCTCCTCGCACGGACATCCGTGCACCTGATCTTCTTCGCCTCGGTGGTTCTGGAGGCAGTTGTTGCTCTAGCGACGGCGGTGGCGGTGGCGTGACCGCCTCAAAATGTGGGTCCTCAAAGGGGCCTGTTGGTGAAGTGATGAGTAGTGGGAAGGTGTGTACTCCCAGTGATAATTACTCCACCATTGGGCAAAGGAGTCGGGACCTCTATAAGGCGAACCATGGAAAGATGATCCATCAGAAATCTCGATGGGATGCGTTGGTGTCCCAGTTGGTGGCTCGGCGGGTTCTGGATCTGGATCCTCGTCCATATCTATATCCTGGGTTTCAGGAAAATGGTCTTCTGGTCCCAATGGGTTATGGCCCATTGGTTCTTCACTCACGTTTGCCGGGTTGAACCGCCTCTGAAAGTATGGGGTCGGGTCCTGAAAGGCACGGTGAGAACCCGAACTCTGCAACGGGAGGTATAAGTGGCGCGAGTGGTCGGACTCGTTGTTCTAGTGGAGCCCGAATGAGTCGTGGTACGATGGTGATGAACTGAGCAAGACAGAGCATCTCGCAGGCTCCAGGTAAGTCCTCCAATCCTCGTGGGGACTTGATCTTAAAGTTGCTGAAGGAGTTCGCCGGTGCGATGGCCCGGCCTCGTGGTCATTTGGAGTAGTGATTGGCGCCTTGCCTCGTCCACCTCTTCCTCTGAATCGTGGCGGCATTATCCCTTGTTCCTGTCAAAACAAACAAAAGAAAACAATAAGATTAGGATTAGTCCTATGTTGTTAGCCTAGACTCGGAGGTCAAGGAATGTGCAAACTGTGTCATTGAGATTAAACACAAAAGGCTAATGTTTAATTCACTCAATGTTGGCTCTGATACCAACCTGTCACACCCCAATATTTCCATGTATTACCAGTGGGCCTAGTGGGGAGTATCGTGACGTAGTTGATATCATCAAAGTCAAATAATCACAGTTCAATGCACAGCGGAAGTCTAAAACTAATAATTATACAAACCGATTGAAAGTAACATTAAATATTTCACAACGGATTGTAAAAGGATCCACAGGCGGATCTAAGATAAAAAGAAATATTGTTCAACAGATTTAAGCATCAAAAGCTTGCAAGACTCTTTATTTGATACTAGGAGTAGCCAGCCCATTTCGCTTAGTACCTGCACTTAACCTTTTTGGAAAATACGTCAGTTTACACTGGTAAATACAATTAACCGACACTTTTGAAAATATTTAAGAAAATTGATTTAATGCACAAGGCACAAATATTCTTTTATAACCTGGGACAATTATTAAAAATAATCTTGTAAAAGATTTATATGTTTGTCATACATTCAGGATCCGGGATAGAAGCCGGAACAAGATTAATAGACACACCACATAATATAAACCCACGGCGAGTTATTCTCAACAAGCGGGTATATCTTTTTACATACGCACTGGAAGGTGTATGCCTACACCCTGTGCTTAAGTCGTGGCCATTTCGTTGAATGAGCCGAGGATATCAAGGACACGGTCATTAACCCCCCAAAGGCTTAAAACAATCAAAACAGATTAAACGGGTTATCTCAATGATTTAACCATTATTTGATTAAAGATTCAATACCCGACCAAGCAGTATTATTAAACACCGTATCCCAAGCCCGTATAACGGAAAAATAAGTTAAAAGTATTTACCTGAGCAAAAATATAATTTTTATCCCAGCCGTATATCAATCAGCAAGTACATATAGCTTTTACCGGGCTCCTAATCTGGAACGAAGGTTTTTAATAACCTATTAGATTCCTAACAGGTCTTATTTAAGCTATAACTTAGACCGGTTAGTTTTAAAGAAAGGTATACGGTTCAAAACGCAAGATTAAGCGAAGACCGGATTAGAATGTGATTTAGAGCCAACAAGTATGAGGACTTGTATAAAATGGGTAAACTAAACACATTCTGGATTTTGAAGTAAAAATGATAAGGTTTGACCCGTTTCGGTTAATTTATGCAAACTAGTTACATAAACCGTACCGAACGCGAAAAATGCATAACGGGTAACCAAATGAGTCATGAACAAGTTCCACATGTTAATATGTTGTGATATCAGCAGGATACCTTCCATTATGCCCAAAATAAATTTAAAATCAATTTAAGCCCCGAAGGGGTATTTTGGTCATTTTAAAGATTATAAAAGAGGTTAAATAACAATCTGAGATTCTGGTCTAAAATGATCAGTAAAAATATTTATTTTTGCAAGTTATATCAGTAAGATATTGTATATATGTGAAATTTATCATTTATAGCCAAACTATGCACCGTATGGGCATTTTGGTCATTTCACATAAGCTTTAAGGGTTAAATTTGGAAATCTGATTTCAAAACTTTTACTTACTGCTAAAGTATAAAAATTTACTTATAATATCAGTAGGTAATGAGTTTTAGGTGTCAAATATAGTTTTAACCCATACTACGCGTTTTTAAAAAAAACGTAAAAGTCGGTTTTTGACGATTTTTGAGTTATTTAAGGAAAGCTGAGATTTTGATCAGTTTCTAAAACTTATAATATTTTATTTCACATACGAAATCAGTAGAAAAAGGTTTGGTATCAAAATGTTATGTAAAACTCATTTTATCAAAGAAAAGGGCAATTTCGTCAATGCCGAATTTACATTAAAACTCTATAATATAATCAGTTTAAAATTTGGAAAAAATTTCCAAAAATACCTAAATATTATATTATATCAGTAGGTATAAAGTTTGGTGACAAAAATTGGGTTTGAATGTGATTTATACTAAAAATGTCATTTAATTAATAAAAAGACTTCAATTTACGATATCGAGCATAACTCCTAATTTAGACCATAAACTAATGTCAAATTTTTAGGACATGTTTATAGATCAATAATAAAGGTTTTTGTCCTCTCACATTTTTAAAAATCTCGTTTTTATATCAAAAGGGCATAATGGTCAATTTGTAAGCAATTAACAGAAACATGCAAATGATTCGGATTTCAAAGGAACCATATTGTATAATCACATAGGGTTATACTAACATGTAATATGGTCCTAATAGAACCCTAAGGCATGTCTAAACTAAGCTAAATCAGGTCAGAACTGAAAGTCAAAGCAAAAGTCTGCTTTTTCGACTTTCGGTTGCGAACCGAGAATAAACTCAGAACTGTCAGGTTGAACATGCCTAAACATGTTCTTATATTATTTACCAAGTTATTTTAGTGTTAAAACATGTTCCATAACTTCTACATTATCAGTTATGAATTTATTTGCAAAAATTGATTATGTTGACTTTTTATTAATAAGTTTGACCCGATAATTGACCAAGTAAAAGTGATAATCAGTAGGTGCCCTTTTAAGGGTTTATTACCTACATAATTACCAACTCATAGCCACTTTCAATTTGAATAATGGCTGGACCGTTTGTGATTAATCGCAAAGTCAAAGCTTAATTACGATAGCTTTGACTTTCGGTCATTAAGCTAATAAAACTTAAACTAGAGAGGCTAAGAATGCTTACAAGAACACTTAGGACGAAATAGGAACTGAGGAAAGCTTCCTAGAGCTCCAAGGGACTCCAAAGAATGAGTTGTGAAGAGATTTTCAAAGTGTGCAAATGAACTAGTGAACACAAGAGCTTTATATAGGAATTTGGGAGCTCCAAGATTAATCCACCTGCAAATCTATAGTAACCAGATGATCCCAAGTGTCCCTAGTGCATGAAAAACTGTTGGCTCAGACCCAGTTATCAAGAAATTGCATGCAAAGGCGGTGTAACAGGCTGAACATGCAGCTGTCCTGATTTTTTGTCACTGGCACTTCTCACGCGGGCCGCGTAAGACTCTTAAGGAGTCTACGCGGGTCGCGAGGCTCCTCTTTGACCGGAAATCAACTTTGATTAATTTCAGTTTTAGTCCCTGGTCCATATTTAATTAAAATAACTTTCGTTTATTGCATTTATGACCCCCATAGTTAACTTTTAAGGGCCTTGGGTCATAAACTAACTCCGTAAAGCTCCCGGTTAGTTGTTTGATCACCCGAAAAGTCTCTTAAGAGTGTAAAAACCCCACGAAATCATTATTTATTATATATGAAAGCATAATGAAGTATTATAAAGCTTTGGGATCATTAAAAGGTCACTCAGAGGTAACGTTTAATATGTTGACACGTTTAACCCTTAAGCTTTGTAAAATTTCAATTTAAGCACAAACGGCTTTCTATGCCCAAAAATTTCATTCATCAAAGAATACAAACATCTTATGAGATCATTCAGATGCACGAGCTTGTCATGATGACACATTTGATCCTTGTACTTACATATTTACATTGTTTGACAATTTTAGTCCTTCCAGATCAATCCATTACACGTTTGAAGTCCATGACACATGTCTTCATTATATTAGTCGTGATTTTACGAGGTGTTACATGAATTGCCCTAATCACGTGCATGACCTAGTGACCTGCGAAAGTATGCTAAAAAGTGTTAACACGGGGTTGGTAAGTTCAAAAAATATATTGAAATAAATAGAGTTGCAATATAAAGTAAATTCCAATTATCTTAGGTAGCTATCCCGTTACATTTTTCTAAACGTTTTGAACCGAAGCTGACTAAAAGAGTTTGTGCCTTCCACCACATCTATCATAAACGATAGTGCAATGTTAGGTCAATGTTAGACCCATTGACTCCCAGACATACTGGCGCAACCAGCTAGGGTGGGGTTTGTCGAACCAAGTAGTACTACTTAATATTACCTCGCTAACAGCCTATATTAATGTTCAAGTGTGTAAGGACTTTCAGGATATGTGCAGCGTTTAGTAAGCATGTGATATAAATGAATTACAATGATCTAAAAAGTCGCTCAAGTGTTTCCTCCCAGGAAAGTATATCGTTTTTCTTTATCTAAAAAGTTGCTCAAGTGTTTCCTCCCATGAAAGCGTAGCATTTTAGTTTCTTACCAGGAAAATGATGTGCTCTGAGCGGTCTAATTAAACCAACTAATTTTAACCCTAAATTAGACACTCTAAGTTTTAAATTTATAGGTAAAACTCTCTAAAACCTAGACCACACAACCGGCCAGTGTACCGGTCAATGTAGTAAAGCTTAAGAAAGTCTGAGTATCGAACTCACAAGACTCTACTAATTATGAATATTAGACTTGATTACTAATAACTAAACTGGCTCGATTAATTTGTTGTTTGGGGGGGGGGTTTAACAAACTACTAAAATTGATTAAATTAATAACCAGACTGTTGGCTCAGACCCTGGTATCAAGAAATTGCATGCAAAGGCGGTGTAACAGGCTGAACATGCAGCTGTCCTGATTTTTGCTCGCTGGCACTTCTCACGCGGGCCGCGTAAGACTCTTAAGGAGTCTACGCGGGCCGCGAGGCTCCTCTTTGACCGGAAATCAACTTTCATTAATTCAGTTTTAGTCCCTGGTCCATATTTAATTAAAATAACTTTCGTTTATTGCATTTATGACCCCCATAGTTAACTTTTAAGGGCCTTGTGTCATAAACTAACTCCGTTAAGCTCTCGGTTGGTTGTTTGATCACCCGAAAAGTCTCTTAAGAGCGTAGAAACCCCACGAAATCATTATTTATTATATATGGAAGCATAATGAAGTATTATAAAGCTTTGGGATCATTAAAAGGTCACTCAGAGGTAACGTTTAACATGTTGACATGTTTAACCCTTAAGCTTTGTAAAATTTCAATTTAAGCACAAACGGCTTTCTATGCCCAAAAATTTCATTCATCAAAGAATACGAACATCTTATGAGATCATTCAGAGGCACGAGCTTGGCATGATGACACGTTTGATCCTTGTACTTACATATTTACATTGTTTGACAATTTTAATCCTTCCAGTTCAATCCATTACACGTTTGAAGTCCATGACACTTGTCTTCATTATATTAGTCGTGATTTTACTAGGTGTTACATCCTCACCCCCTTAAAAGAAATCTTGACCTCGAGATTTACTGAAATAAATGAGGGTACTTTTGTTTCATTATGGATTCAACCTCCCACGTGTACTATGGGCCTCTTCGGGCATCCCATTTTACCTTTACAATCGGCACATGCTTCTTTCGAAGCTTCTTAACCTGTCGATCCTCGATCGACAAAGGTTTTTCAACGAACTTTAAGCTCGCATCTATCTGCTCGTCCTTATTCGACATTGCTAGCGACTCATCAGCTAGACATTTCTTTAGGTTGCAGATGTGGAACACATAATGTATTCCACTAAGCTCTTCTGGTAGATTTAACTTGTAAGCTACAGTCCCGACACATTTGATAATCTCGAATGGTCATATATACCTTGGGCTAAGCTTCCCCTTTTTGCTGAAACGCATCACCCCTTTCCAGGTTGATACCTTATGTAGCACTTTGTCACCTACCTCGAATTTCAGAGGTTTACGCCTTTTATCTGCGTAGCTTTTCTGCCTATCCCTGGCAGCTTTGAGACGATCACGTATCTGCACAATCTTATCTGTCGTCTCCAGGACTATATCAGGTCCTGTTAGTTGGACATCTCCAACTTCCGCCCAACAAACTGGCGTCCTACACTTTCTTCCATACAAAGCTTCTAAAGGTGCAGCTTGAATACTCGAATGATAGCTATTGTTGTACAAAAATTCAATCAACGGAAGATGATCATCCCAACTTCCACTCAAATCAATAACACAAGCTCGTAGCATATCCTCGAGTGTTTGTATCGTACGCTCGCTTTGCCCATCCGTTTGAGGATGATATGCAGTGCTGAAATTTAATCGAGTGCCTAAAGATTGCTGAAATCTTTTCCAAAAATACGATGTGTATCTTGTATCCCTATCAGAGATAATAGACACTGGCACTCTGTGAAGAGATACAATCTCATCCACGTACAGCTGAGCTAGCTTGTCGGAGCTGTGAGTTTCTTTAATTGGCAAGAAGTGGGCTGACTTAGTCAACCTGTCGACTATAACCCAAATAGTATCATTTCCACTCTTTGTCTTTGGTAACTTAGTGATAAAATCCATGGTTACCACTTCCCATTTCCAAGTGGGAAGTTCAGGCTGTTGTAGCAAACCTGACTGCTTTTGATGCTCTGCTTTAACTTGTGCGCACGTCAGACATTTGGCCACATAAGTGGCTATAGATTTCTTCTAACCTATCCACCAATAATTTGCCTTTAAATCCTGGTACATCTTATCACTGCCAGGATGAACTGAATATTTGGAGCTATGGGTTTCTTGAAGAATCACATCTCGAAGTCCTCTATAAATTGGAACCCATATTCGTCCATTCAATCTTAGGATTCCATCCTTGCCATATAACAATTGTTCAGTAGTTACGCCCAACTTCTCATTCGGATAGTTAGCTTCTAATACGGCTTGTTTTTTAGCGGCTAACAATCTTTCATTCAAACTGTTCTTTAACTCAATGCTCTCGGCATTGATTCTAATAGGCTTAACCCTTTTTTTCTGCTCGAGGTATCGGCGACTACATTCGCCTTGCCTGGATGATATCGGAATTCACAATCATAATCATAATCATTCAGCGTTTCCATCCATCGATGTTGTCTCATGTTAAGATCCTTCTGGTTAAATAGATGCTGAAGCCTCTTATGATCAGAATAGATCACGAACTTAGTCCCATAAAGGTAATGCCTCCAAAGCTTCAGTGCAAATACAACTGCACCCAACTCCAAATCGTGGGTGGTGTAATTCTTCTCGTGCACCTTCAATTGTCGGGAAGCACATGCAATAACTTTGCCCTTCTGCATAAGCACACATCCCATACATGTGTGCGATGCGTTGAAATAAACCACAAATTCTTCAATACCTTCTGGCAATGTCAACACAGATGCATTGCTTAACTTATGTGTCGCAACCCCCGTCCCCCTATTCAAATACAGGAACGGGCGGCCGCGAGCCAGTTTTGGTGGTATCTAGTATTGTCTAATTTTGGCAGCGGAATTTTCATCAGGACCGTAGTTAGGAAATATTTTATCAGAGTAAAATACCACATTTTCATAATATTAAACATATGGGATAAAACCCAAGTTTTAAGTACACACATTTTCATAGGAATAAATCCTATTATTATTTAATAAAAACATCTATTTCTTTTTAGGTAACTTTATTGCCACTTTTCCAAGCCTTAAGTGCTGTCCAGCTGGCTTCTATTTGGCTTTCACATTTTGTTACCTAAAACGTGTTTAAAAACATTTTGTTAGTGGGAAATACTGGTGAGTGAATCCCAGTTTAATTAAGTTTAAATAAATCCATTGTACAATATTGAGGCCGGTCTCGCAATTACATTTGTTTCCAAGTCATATCAATTAACACCCACGGTACTGTCAGACCCGACTTGTGGAAAAGTTACTGCTCGCAAGGCAATAACTAATTGTGTATACAAAACCCAAACATACCGACGATAATTGTATCCTTACAAATACTCAACAACTGCTTAATATATAATTAATCGTGTGAGGTTTTGTAAAAACAATTTGCAAAAAGGAGATTACTCACATTGTTGTCTTATGTTATCCTTTAGGGTTTCCTGGTGACAATCTATAATTTACACAAATGCACACGTGTTAGTATAATAACCCATTTTAAAATTAGTAATACCCTCCCCGAGACGGCATTCCAACGACTACGTCGGGCAGATCCACGACAGCCGTTACGGAACCCTAGATCAATTGGGCAGAGTATCTAATACGTATCCAGGGGTTATGATACTTACAACGGAGCAGAACTTCGTTAATTAGGGGGTATTATACCCGAAATTATGCCTAAACTTTCAGAAATTCGAGATTGAGAAAGGAAATGAACGAGCAGACTGAAGATCCGATGCCCTCTACTTATAGGGCCTCACTTCGGGTTCTACGCGGCCCGCGTAAAATGTAGCAAAGGAGCTACGCGGCCTGCGTAGTAGAGTAATAGGGCTGTAGGTGATCCGGGTTATTGTATAGGGTCGACGGGTGTTGGGCCACGTAGCAGCACCGGGTTGTGCCACATTTTCGATCTCTCGCGGCCCGCGTAAGATCCCCAAGGGGTCTACGCGCCCCTCGTCAAACCCTAAAATTCTATTTTAATTCATTTTAGTAATATAAAAGGTATTCGGGGTCCGTTTTCACGTATGGGGTGTTTTTAGGGACATATTGGGATATTTTAAATATTTTTAGGGTGTCGGAAAAATTTATGAGGGTGTCGGTTTCTTTAGGGTTGTTATATTCTGTTTAAGAATATCAAAGGATTCTTGCTGCTTAGGACCCTAGTCAAACTTCACATTCTTGCGAGTTAACGATGTTAGAGGTGCAGCAATCCTCGAAAAGTTTTCAATGAAACGTCGATAGTATCCCGCTAGACCCAAGAAGCTGCGTATCTCCGTATGAGTCTTAGGCTCTTGCCAATTCATAATTTCTTCAATCTTAACGGGATCCACCTGGATACTACACTCGCTCACTACATGTCCAAGAAATTGGACTTCAAGAAGCCAAAATTCTCATTTAGAAAACTTGGCGTAGAGCTTTTCTTACTGTAGAAGTTTAAGGATACACCGAAGATGTCTTTCATGATTTGCTTGAATCTTCGAGTAAATAAGAATGTCATCAATGAATACAATGATAAACTTGTCCAAGTATGGCTTGCAAACGCGATTCATAAGATCCATGAATGTTGCAGGTGCATTAGTGAGCCCGAAAGGCATCACCAAGAACTCGTAGTGACCATAGCGAGTTCTGAATGCAGTTTTATGCACATCTTCATTTCTGACCTTCAGTTGATGTAACCCGACCTTAAATCAATCTTGGAAAATAACTTGCTCCTTGAAGCTGATCGAATAAATCATCGATTCTGGGTAGCGGATGTTCTTGATAGTTACCTTGGTCATTTCACATAAGCATTAAGGGTTAAATTTGGAAATCTGATTTCAAAACTTTTACTTACTGTTAAAGTATAAAAAATTACTTATAATATCAGTAGGTAATGAGTTTTTGGTGCAAATATAGTTTTATCCCATACTACGCGTTTAAAAAAAAACGTAAAAGTCGGTTTTTGACGATTTTTGAGTTATTTAAGGAAAGCTGAGATTTTGATCAGTTTCTAAAACTTATAATATTTTATTTAACATATGAAATCAATAGAAAAAGGTTTGGTATCAAAATGTTATGTAAAACTCATTTTATCAAAGAAAAGGGCAATTTCGAAAATACCGAATTTACATTAAAACTCTATAATATAATCAGTTTAAAATTTGGAAAAATTTTCCAAAAATCACAAAATATTATATTTTATCAGTAGGTATAAAGTTTGGTGACAAAAATTGGGTTTGAATGTGATTTATACGAAAAATGCCATTTAATTAATAAAAAGATTTCAATTTACGATATCGAGCATAACTCCTAATTTAGACCATAAACTAATGTCAATTTTTTATGACATGTTTATAAATCAGTAATAAAGGTTTTTGTCCTCTCAGATTTTTAAAAATCTCGTTTTTATATCAAAAGGGCATAATGGTCAATTTGTAAGCAATTAACAGAAACATGCAAATGATTCGGATTTCAAAGGAACCATATTGTATAATCACAGAGGGTTATACTAACATGTAATATGGTCCTAATGGAACCCTAAGGCATATCTAAACTAAGCTAAATAGGGTCAGAACTGAAAGTCAAAGTAAAAGTCTACTTTTGCGACTTTCGGTTGCGAACCGAGCCTAAACTCAGAATTGTCGGGTTGAACATGCCTAAACATGTTTTTATATTATTTACCAAGTTATTTTAGTGTTAAAACATGTTCCATAACTTCTACATTATCAGTTATGAATTTATTTGCAAAAATTGATTATGTTGACTTTTTATTAATAAGTTTGACCCGACAATTGACCAAGTAAAACTGATAATCAGTAGGTGCCCTTTTAAGGGTTTATTACCTACATAATTACCAACTCATAGCCACTTTCAATTCGAATAATGGCTGGACCGTTTGTGATTAATCACAAAGTCAAAGCTTAATTACGATAGCTTTGACTTTCGGTCATTAAGCTAATAAAACTTAACCTAGAGAGGCTAAGAATGCTTACAAGAACAATGCAAAGGCGGTGTAACAGGCTGAACATGCAGTTGTCCTGATTTTTGGTCGCTGGCACTTCTCACGCGGGCCGCGTAAGACTCTTAAGGAGTCTACGTGGGCCGCGGGGCTCCTCTTTGACCGGAAATCAACTTTCATTAATTTCAGTTTTAGTCCCTGGTCCATATTTAATTAAAATAACTTTCGTTTATTGCATTTATGACCCCGACAATTAACTTTTAAAGGCCTTGGGTTATAAACTAACTCCGTTAAGCTCCCGGTTAGTTATATGATCACCCGAAAAGTCTCTTAAGAGCGTAGAAACCCCACGAAATCATTATTTATTATATATGGAAGCATAATGAAGTATTATAAAGCTTTGGGATCATTAAAAGGTCACTCAGAGGTAACGTTTAACATGTTGACACGTTTAACCCTTAAGCTTTGTAAAATTTCAATTTAAGCGCAAACGGCTTTCTATGCCCAAAAATTTCATTCATCAAAGAATACGAACATCTTATGAGATCATTCAGAGGCACGAGCTTGTCATGATGACACATTTGATCCTTGTACTTACATATTTACATTGTTTTACAATTTTAGTCCTTCTAGATCAATCCATTACACATTTGAAGTCCATGACACGTGTCTTCATTATATTAGTCGTGATTTTACGAGGTGTTACATGAATTGCCCTAATCACGTGCATGACCTAGTGACCTGCGAAAGTATGCTAACAAGTGTTAACACGGGGTTGGTAAGTTCAAAAAATATATTGAAATAAATAGAGTTGCAATATAAAGTAAATTCCAATTATCTTAGGTAGCTAGCATGTTACATTTTTCTAAACGTTTTGAACCGAAGCTGACTAAAAGAGTTTGTGCCTTTGTCACACCCCGAATTTCCACGTGTCACCGGTGGGCCCGGTGGGGGAGTATCGTGACGTGGTTGGCAACATAATAGTCAAACAACACAATATATAAATGCACAGCGGAAGCAAAAGGATAAATATATTACAATCCGAAATAATGTAACATCAAGGTATTGCAACGGAAGTAAAGGATCCACAGGCAGATCGAAAATAAAAATAACACTGTTCAACAGACTTTAAGCATCTAAGCTTGCGAGACTCTTTATTGATGCTAGGAGTAGCCAGCCCATTCCGATTAGTTCCTGCACTTAGCCTTTTTGGGAAAATACGTCAGTTTACACTGGTAAATACAATCAACCGACTCATTTTGAAAAGGGTTTAAAATGATTGATTTGAATGCACATGGCACAAATAATATTTTATAACTTGGGATAATTATTTGAATATAATACTCGTAAAAGATTTACATGTTTCTTATGCGTTCAGTAGCCCGGTTCGTGCCGGGTTAAAGATCAATAGACACACCACATTAATTATATGAGACACTGACGGGCGTACGCCTACGCCCCGTGCCTAGGTCATGGCCATTTCGTAAAATGATGCCAGGGATATCCGGGACATGGTCATTAACCCCCCAAAGGCTTTTAAGCAAACAAAACAATTTAAATGGTCATCTCGATAATACTTAACCACCAAATGATTAAGGTCGAATGCCCAACCAAGCGGTATTTTATATACCGTACCCCAAGCCCGTATAGGGAAAATAAGTTAAAAGTATTTACCTGAGCTAAATATAAATTCAATCCCAGCCGTATCAAATCAGCAAGTACAGATAGCTTTTACTGGGCTCCTAAATCTGGAACGAAGGTTTTTAATAACCTATTAGAATCCTAACGGGTCTTTAATTAAGCCTTGACTTAGACCGATTAGTTTTCAAGAGGAAGATACGGTTTAAACGCATGATAAAGCGAAGACCGGAATAGAATGTGATTTAGACCCGACAAGTTTGAAGACTTGTATAATATGAGTAATCTAAACACATTCTGGATTTTGAGATAATAACGATAAGGTTTGACCCGTTTTGGCTAATTTATGCAAACTAGTTACATAAACCGAACCGAACGTGCAAGAAGCGTAACGGGTAACCATAAGAATTATATACAGGTTTCCTAAGTTAATATTCCTTAGGTATGTTGTGATATCAGTAGGATACCTTCCATTATGCCCAAAACGAGTTTAATCTCCAATTAAGCCCCGTAGGGGTATTTTGGTCAATTTAAAGATTTTAAAAGAGTTCAAATATAAATCTGGGTTTCGGTTCTGATGTAATCAGTAAAATACTTAATTTAATAAGTTATAACGGTAGGGTATCAAGTCTTATATTTATAAAATGGTCTTGATACATACTATGCGTTAAAAACGCTTAAAAAGGCGATTTGGAGCCATTCCGGGTTTTCAAAGGAAGGCTGATATTTTTATTTTTCCATAAGGCTCAAAATATTTTATTTATCATATTAGATCAGTAGAAAAAGGTTTGGGGTCAAAAGGATTTGTAAAACTCATTTTATAGCCCGAAAGGGCAAAACCGGCATTAACCGACATAAAGCTACAACCCTATGTTATGCTCAGCCTAAAATTAATTAAAAATCTTCAAAAATCCCAAAATATTATATTTTACCAGTGGGTAAAAATTTTGGTATCAAATATTGGGTTTAGATAGGCTATACGCTAATTACGTCGTTTAATTAATAAAAGGCGTTATGATTACGCTAATGAGCATAACTCCTAATCTAGACCTCCAACTGATGTGAAATTTTAGGGACATGTTTATAAATTAGTAACAAAGATTATTGTCCTTTCATATATTCAAAATTCTCGTTTTAAGGTCAAAAGGGCATTATGGTCAACATTAGGCATTTAACGGAAACGTGTAAACGAATCGGACAAACAACGAACCAATCACAGAGGGTTATACCATCATGTGACATGGTCCTAAGGAAGCTCTAAGGCATTTCCAAACTTATCTAAATCGGGTCAGAACTGAAGTCAAAGCAAAAGTCAAACTATGCGTCTTTCGGTTCCAAATCGATCCTAAGCTGAAAATTGTCGGATCAAACATGTTTAGACATGTTCTTACATTGATTACTAAGTTATATGAGTGTTAAAACAGGTTACACGCCTTCTACAATGTTAATTATGTATTAATTCGAAAAAATGCGTTTCTGTTTACTTTTTCGGATTACGTTTGACCCGACATTTAACCTAGTTAGAAAGGGAAACAGAGGGTAACCTTTTAAGGGTTTATTACCCACATAATTACCTACTTAAAGGTACTTTTAATTTGAGATTTGACTGAGCCAATCTTAATTAATCTCGAAGTCAAACCTTAATTACGATGGTTTGACTTTTAGCTAATTAACTAAGCTAAACTCAATTAAGAAAGGTCAAGGGTACTTACAAGAGTCTAATGCACGATTAGGGATGTCTTGAGTCAGCTCTTATGCTCCAGAAATGCTCCAGAAATGCAGATGAAGGTGATGATCAAAATGTTGCAAACATGAGGGCCTTATATAGTGAGTTTGATCTCACAAGATCATGCCAAACAAGTCTACCAATGATCCAAGATGCATACAAGTGTCCCCCCTAAAGCCTAAAACCATTAAACAAGTCCTAAAAATCGAAAAATGGCGATTTGAGGCGGTGGAACGGGCTGGAACAGGCAGCTGTGGGTTTTCTGCATCTGGGACATGCTTGCGCACCGTAAGGCTTTTGGTCTTGAGGTGCGCAAGCCTTTACCAGCACAATGGATCTCTCAAATGTTGACAGTTTTGACCCCTGGACTTCTAAACTTGATTTTACCTTTATTTCTTGCACTTTGGGCCCTCTAAATTGAATTCTAAGGGCTTCAAGACTTATACCAACTTTGTTAAGTCCTTGGTTAACTTTTGATCACCCGAAAAGTCATAGATTTCAACGTTGGCGCTTTTAACCCCTCGCACACGAATTTTATCATAACTTTCTCATACGATAACGAAACTTGGTGAAATTTTTATCACACATTCTAGTGAGCATAATTAATCGTTACAAAGCTTGGGGTTTGCTAAAAGGTCACTCAGAGGTATACTTTAAACATGTTGACATATTTAACCCTTGTTGTTTGTAATTCCTCACTTTCTTTCACAATTAGCTTCGTACGATCCATGATTTTTTCGTTTAAGGTTATAAACATCATGTAGGGTTATAGTAAAGTATATTTATCCCTTGTTGACATTTTGAACCCTTATATTCACATACTTTCCATGTTTGTCAACTTTAGTCCCTTTAGAGTATACTTTCACACGTTCAAGCTTATGACACGTGTCAATACATTATAGGACGTAAATTTTCGGGGTGTTACATCCTCACCCCCTTAAAAGAAATCTCGACCTCGAGATTTGCTAAGATGCTGGAAGTACTTTTTGTCGCATAATGGACTTAACTTCTATAGCATATCTGGAGTCTCTCCATGCTCCCAAAGCGACTTTTATATTAGGTACATGTATCCTGTTGGAGTTTCTTAACCTGTCGATCCTTAATCGATGCAGGTTGCTCATCATATCATAATCTGCATATCATTATGTGATAGTGCTTCTTAACTTATTGGCGAAACACATCCTTCAGTCACTAGTGTGCAATGTATTGCGAGCTCCGCCAAGCTCCTTAAATAGGTTTTAGCTTATAAGCTACTTGATCTTGATACATTCGATTTCCTTCGAATGATTCTATATATTCAGAGCTTAACTAGCCTGATAATTTAACAAATTTGGCACACCCTTCCTGGGTGACATCTTTTGTTGAACCTTATTCCTTAACAAGAATTTAGGAGGTTTGCTATTTTCATTAATCCTTGATTTTCTGCCGAATACTGGCATCTTACTGATGATTATGAATTTGTGTGATCTTATTTGTTGTTTCCAATACAACTTTCAGATTCTGATAATTGGACTTGCCAATCTATTGTCCTAACAATAGATGTTTAACATTCCATTTATACAAGGTCTCCAAAGGAGCAGCCTTGATGCTTATATATCAACTATTATAGAAAAGATCATCTTAAGGTGAGATGGTTATTCCAACCACTGCTTAACTAGTTTTAAGGAATAACTAATCCTTGTCGTTAGTCGAACAGATCGACGATCCTGGGCAGCTGATGGAAATTCTTAATTGTTGCCTAATTAGGGTTGCGGTAATAATGTATAAGCAAAATGAACCGTCTTTCATAATTAACTATACCGAATTCTCAGGATATTGAGTTAGGCTATATGAACCCTCTATTTTAAAACTTAGTTAATCAGGGTTTCGATTCTTCTAATGATGGTACTAACCGTCTTGGTGATTTTGTAATAATACAGCCTTAAATGGGATATAAACCTTAACTCTACCTGCCTCTCAGGGGTAAACAGGGTAATATTAGGAGAAGATAATCAAGGTACAAGGAGGTTACAGAGATTTTTACAAATCTCAGGCTCCAATTCATTCACCGTTGTTTGTGTCAATTTAGTGACACATTTACGTTACGAGTCCACGAACTCCTTGATCTGGATCATTTACTTGGACAATTCCATTCTGGATATCTCCTTTGAATACCATTAGCTGACTTTAGTACTCTATGACCATCGGAATATCTTTGTGGTCCCATGCATTAAACCTCCATACTGATCAGGCATGGAAGCAATCTATGGAACATGTTAAGATATATCAATCCTCATATGGCGCTTTTTATCATACCGTTTGGTATTCACAATCGTTAGAGATCAAAGAGATATCAACTCTAAATGCAGACGCATTTCACCTAGAGAGAGGATACTTCAAAAATTCTACGCCTGAAGGTTTCTAACAGGAACAGAAGGAATGGTTCTTATGATTTCACCTGTAAGTTTTATCTTACACTTAATATCTGGGGTTCGTACGGGAAAATTTCTAAAAGTTTGCTAAGCTTAAGATCTTATGAGAGACTTAGCAGTACCTGAACCCAACATAACTCTTAGCAATAAAAATCACAATAAGGGTTTTATCTGGTGTCATTATTAACGTGAGCTATCCCTAATTATTCATCAGGAGGGTTAAACGCCTCCATTCTTAATCCCTTTTAAACTTAGCTGTAATATCTTTGACAAATTTCAGGGTAGTCTCAGCTTTGACTGGTTGTTTCTTAGTCTATACAACGTGAGTAACTGAGATAGATCCATAATGGGTTTATAATGAGCAGGCTTTGAAACCTTAATGTGCCCTCTTATTTTCGATACTAACCACCAATAATCATTTGCATTAAGCTTAGATTTTTGGGTAAATTGAATAGAACACTAACTCAGTCAATGAATTAAAATTTGCGACTTACTGTCGACAATCTAGAACTTTTACGGCGAGAGTCAGAAAATTCTTATTCCATCTTCTTCCCATTTCGCGAAGCGGATACTAGGTTTTCTAATAAGGTCCTTAAAACTTGGACCATCCCACGATGTATAAGAGGATCCTTCTTGAGGATTTCATTAATGTCCTTACTAATTAAGGGTATGCCCTCTAACGACCGCAGTGCATATCTCACCGTGTCCTCTCCAGCATAACCGCTGATATACTTAATGGTTTCTATCTTGTCTAACAATTTCTTGCAATCGATGCCCCCCCCCCTTTTTTTGGTATTAAATACCAAATTCGACAATTGCTTAGGCAATCCATACCCAGTGTCTCCTTGAATTGTCAAAGGCTCACCACAAAGGGGTCATGATGACTACTTGCTTCTTATCGCATAAAGTATGGACTTGGTTACAGGATGACCAACCCATTTTATATTATTACATCGAGTCCCTCTATTTTAATGGGAACAAGGACAGAAGAAAAGAATGATTCCTAATGGATATAAAACATCCATCTAATATTGATGAAGCAGTCTCTGAGGTACTATCGGCTAATTTTACTTTATACTTAACGTTTAGAGTTTTAACAGGCAGATTTAATGATTATCAAAAATCTATTGTCTACGAGAGACTTATCTGAACCTGAATCAAATAATACTTTAGTATAAACGTCATTGATAAGGAAAGTACCTGTTGTGACATCTCCATCCTGAACGGCCTCTTGGGCATTCATTGGAGAGTCCCCATCTTCAGTCTTCTTAGCCGTGTCAGACTTCTTGGTTTTATTAGGGCAATTAGTTTTGATGTGCCCTATTTCATTGCAACCATAGCAGGTTGCGTCCTTTATGTCTTGGCACTCCAAAGTCTTGTTCCCTTCCTCATTGCAAATTCCACAAGGCTTAGCTTGCGCATTTAAAGTGCATTTTCCTTTAGTCGCTTTCTTTGGGCAGCGGGACTTTATGTGCCCTTTTTCGCCACAACCATGGCAGGTCGCATCTTCCATCTTCTTGCAATCCAAGGTCTTATGCTCCTTGGACTTGCAGATTCCACAAGGTGAAGGCTGAGATTCAAATCTGCATTTCCTGAGGTGGTATTTCCTACAGGTTTTGCATCTGGTCTTTTCACCTAACTGCTGGTTGTCCTTCAAGCCCTTGCATTCATGGGTCTTGTGATCCGTCCCCTTACAGATGACACATCCTCTAGTCCGATCATAGAAACATTTTCCGAAGTGCTTCTTCTTGCAGGTTTTACATTCGGGTTTTGCCTCCTTTGGCTTGGACCAGTTATAGTTTGTACCGGTCTTACCCTTTTTATAACCCTTATTTGGGGTATTATCACACTTTCTCTTATGATCCTTTAACACACGGTCCACGGCGTTGTTTACGGTTGTGTCTAACATAGCCTGTAGCTCGGTGCCCGTTAAGTTCAGTCTTGCATCATTATTCTGATCGACTGGATGATTGTGACCTTCAGATGGGTCAGCCATGGTGAAGCTTTGAAGGCTACAAACCAAGTAATAATAATTTGTTTAATTATATGGTGAATTGTCGAATTTGATGATTAAATAGCCCTGGTATAATTTAACCATATAGGCGAATAGATAGTATTAAATTTATTTGATTATGTTTTGCCTAGGTTTTTAAATAAACCATCCTTGGCGTGTAAACGAAATATAATCCTTCGTATTTATTAGACAGGGGACATAAATCACGGCTGTCAATGTCGTATCGACATTTTATATATAAAGCACAAGCTTGCTCCAAAGGACTCTTGATGGCACAGGGGCCTTGTCAGTAGGGAAAAATTTAAAACATAATCGATGATTCCTTTGGATCGGAAAATTTCATAGTTCATTATCTTGACAAGAAGTTATGAAATAAAACTATCTTTTTCATGCATTCATCTTTGCCCGTATGTATACATCCCAAAATGGATGTTTTGATGTGTACATCATGTTCGACGTTTATTAGCCATGATCCCTCTTGATCATTTACGCTAAAATAAGGGGTTTGGAAAATTCCTAATATAAAGATGACAAGTGTGATTTATCGCATCACTGTTGCCGGGAGTGTTAACATGTTTTCAGATGTTAACAAGGATCTGAATCTCTTTTTAAACAGGTTTTACCATCTTAGCTAGGTCTTTAATGACGTTCAAGCTAGGTTATACCTTTTAAGATTCTCTTTTAATATTTATACTGGTCGGAAAGGAATGATATTTATTTTATTCAGGATTTTCACTATTAATCCTAAATTATAAGTTAGTAATAGCACAAAAGGCTTAGTCACGTGGACAAGTTTAATTTATAAGCCATGATTCTCGTAGAATCAAAGTATTTAGGCTCGAACGTTGTTCACTGCCTTTTCTTGACAGGGAGTTGTAGGCTACCACTGTCTTTAGTCTCGGAGGACGTTAATTATAGCCCGTGGGCACTTCCCTCTTAAGGGATGATTATTTTAATAAGGAAAAGTGGAGTAATCCAATTTAAGGATGACTCATGCGGTTTTATCAAACCACGTCTGCCAGGAATGTTAACATGTTGCAGGTGTTAACAGGGATTTGAATCTCTTGAATAGGTTCTACCATCTTGGCCTTCTAATATAGGCTAGGTTTACCTTTAAGATTCTTTTTTATAACTAACGCAGAACAAATTCTAAATCGAGATGTTAATAAGGATCTGAATCTAATTGAGGAACTACCATCTTGGCCCTGTCTTAAAATAACACGTGGCTAGGTCTTGTCCCTTTTAGATTTTGCCATTTTATTATAATGGTAGATCTTATAAAAGTAATGTTATTTTTCATTTATTTTATATTTCATGTTTAGGATGAAAATTCAGTCATTCCATTATAAAAAAAATTCAGGTTTGCCCTAAAAGGGACTTTGAAAGGAATAATGTTGTCCTTGAAGGGACTGAAAAATAAATATGTCCTTAGAAGGACTATTAAGGAAACGATCTTCAGCAAAAAGGAGTTTCTTCTTCATTTTATTTCTGAATGCTTTCTCCTTGGTTGCACGTTTCACTCTGGCTGCGGTACGAAGCTCAGCATTTCAAGGCTCCTGATGTGGAGAATTCCTATTACAGCTTCTTTGCTTGGCGACGTATCCAAAAAATTTGGAAGCAAAGTTTCCTGATTAGGATTGAGATTATTCCTATGTTAAGTCTAGACTCAGAAGGTCAAGGAATGTGCTAATGTGTCATTGAGATTAAACACAAAAGGCTAGTGTTTAATTCACTCAATGTTGGCTCTGATACCAACCTGTCACACCCCAATATTTCCACACTTTACCGGTGGGCCCGGTGGGGGAGTATCGTGACGTGGTTGGCAACATAATAGTCAAACAACACAATATATAAATGCACAGCGGAAGCAAAAGGATAAATATATTACAATCCGAAATAATGTAACATCAAGGTATTGCAACAGAAGTAAAGGATCCACAGGCGGATCGAAAATAAAAATAACACTGTTCAACAGACTTTAGGCATCTAAGCTTGCGAGACTCTTTATTGATGCTAGGAGTAGCCAGCCCATTCCGATTAGTACCTGCACTTAGCCTTTTTGGGAAAATACGTCAGTTTACACTGGTAAATACAATCAACCGACTCATTTTGAAAAGGGTTTAAAATGATTGATTTGAATGCACATGGCACAAATAATATTTTATAACTTGGGATAATTATTTGAATATAATACTCGTAAAAGATTTACATGTTTCTTATGCGTTCAGTAGCCCGTTCGTGCCGGGTTAAAGATCAATAGACACACCACATTAATTATATGAGACACTGACGGGCGTACGCCTACGCCCCGTGCCTAGGTCGTGGCCATTTCGTAAAATGATGCCAGGGATATCCGGGACATGGTCATTAACCCCCCAAAGGCTTTTAAGCAAACAAAACAATTTAAACGGTCATCTCGATAATACTTAACCACCAAATGATTAAGGTCGAATGCCCGACCAAGCGGTATTTTATATACCGTACCCCAAGCCCGTATAGGGAAAATAAGTTAAAAGTATTTACCTGAGCTAAATATAAATTCAATCCCAGCCGTATCAAATCAGCAAGTACAGATAGCTTTTACT
Organism: Helianthus tuberosus; assembly: GCA_030545235.1. NCBI lineage: Eukaryota > Viridiplantae > Streptophyta > Magnoliopsida > Asterales > Asteraceae > Helianthus > Helianthus tuberosus. The sequence continues at coordinate 128,745,928 of CM060420.1, read as the reverse complement.
GGGCTCCTAAATCTGGAACGAAGGTTTTTAATAACCTATTAGAATCCTAACGGGTCTTTAATTAAGCCTTGACTTAGACCGATTAGTTTTCAAGAGGAAGATACGGTTCAAACGCATGATAAAGCGAAGACCGGAATAGAATGTGATTTAGACCCGATAAGTTTGAAGACTTGTATAATATGGGTAATCTAAACACATTCTGGATTTTGAGATAATAACGATAAGGTTTGACCCGTTTTGGCTAATTTATGCAAACTAGTTACATAAACCGAACCGAACGTGCAAGAAGCGTAACGGGTAACCATAAGAATTATATACAGGTTTCCTAAGTTAATATTCCTTAGGTATGTTGTGATATCAGTAGGATACCTTCCATTATGCCCAAAACGAGTTTAATCTCCAATTAAGCCCCGTAGGGGTATTTTGGTCAATTTAAAGATTTTAAAAGAGTTCAAATATAAATCTGGGTTTCGGTTCTGATGTAATCAGTAAAATACTTAATTTAATAAGTTATAACGGTAGGGTTTCAAGTCTTATATTTATAAAATGGTCTTGATACATACTATGCATTAAAAACGCTTAAAAAGGCGATTTGGAGCCATTTCCAGGTTTTCAAAGGAAGGCTGATATTTTTATTTTTCCATAAGGCTCAAAATATTTTATTTATCATATTAGATCAGTAGAAAAAGGTTTGGGGTCAAAAGGATTTGTAAAACTCATTTTATAGCCCGAAAGGGCAAAACCGGCATTAACCGACATAAAGCTACAACCCTATGTTATGCTCAGCCTAAAATTAATTAAAAATCTTCAAAAATCCCAAAATATTATATTTTACCAGTGGGTAAAAAGTTTGGTATCAAATATTGGGTTTAGATAGGCTATACGCTAATTACGTCGTTTAATTAATAAAAGGCGTTATGATTACGCTAATGAGCATAACTCCTAATCTAGACCTCCAACTGATGTGAAATTTTAGGGACATGTTTATAAATTAGTAACAAAGATTATTGTCCTTTCATATATTCAAAATTCTCGTTTTAAGGTCAAAAGGGCATTATGGTCAACATTAGGCATTTAACGGAAACGTGTAAACGAATCGGACAAACAACGAACCAATCACAGAGGGTTATACCATCATGTGACATGGTCCTAAGGAAGCTCTAAGGAATTTCCAAACTTATCTAAATCGGGTCAGAACTGAAGTCAAAGCAAAAGTCAAACTATGCGTCTTTCGGTTCCAAATCGATCCTAAGCTGAAAATTGTCGGATCAAACATGTTTAGACATGTTCTTACATTGATTACTAAGTTATATGAGTGTTAAAACAGGTTACACGCCTTCTACAATGTTAATTATGTATTAATTCGAAAAAATGCGTTTCTGTTTACTTTTTCGGATTACGTTTGACCCGACATTTGACCTAGTTAGAAAGGGAAACAGAGGGTAACCTTTTAAGGGTTTATTACCCACATAATTACCTACTTAAAGGTACTTTTAATTTGAGATTTGACTGAGCCAATCTTAATTAATCTCGAAGTCAAACCTTAATTACGACGGTTTGACTTTTAGCTAATTAACTAAGCTAAACTCAATTAAGAAAGGTCAAGGGTACTTACAAGAGTCTAATGCACGATTAGGGATGTCTTGAGTCAGCTCTTATGCTCCAGAAATGCTCCACAAATGCAGATGAAGGTGATGATCAAAATGTTGCAAACATGAGGGCCTTATATAGTGAGTTTGATCTCACAAGATCATGCCAAACAAGTCTACCAATGATCCAAGATGCATACAAGTGTCCCCCCTAAAGCCTAAAACCATTAAACAAGTCCTAAAAATCGAAAAATGGCGATTTGAGGCGGTGGAACGGGCTGGAACAGGCAGCTGTGGGTTTTCTGCATCTGGGACATGCTTGCGCACCGTAAGGCTTTTGGTCTTGAGGTGCGCAAGCCTTTACCAGCACAATGGATCTCTCAAATGTTGACAGTTTTGACCCCTGGACTTCCAAACTTGATTATACCTTTATTTCTTGCACTTTGGGCCCTCTAAATTGAATTCTAAGGGCTTCAAGACTTATACCAACTTTTTTAAGTCCTTGGTTAACTTTTGATCACCCGAAAAGTCATAGATTTCAACGTTGACGATTTTAACCCCTCGCACACGAATTTTATCATAACTTTCTCATACGATAACGAAACTTGGTGAAATTTTTATCACGCATTCTAGTGAGCATAATTAATCGTTACAAAGCTTCGGGTTTGCTAAAAGGTCACTCAGAGGTATACTTTAAACATGTTGACATATTTAACCCTTGTCGTTTGTAATTCCTCACTTTCTTTCACAATTAGCTTCGTACGATCCATGATTTATTCGTTTAAGGTTATAAACATCATGTAGGGTTATAGTAAAGTATATTTATCTCTTGTTGACATTTTGAACCCTTATATTCACATACTTTCCATGTTTGTCAACTTTAGTCCCTCTAGAGTATACTTTCACACGTTCAAGCTTATGACACGTGTCAATACATTATAGGACGTAAATTTTCGGGGTGTTACAGCCTTCCACCACTCTATCATAAACGATAGTGCAATGTTAGGTCAATGTTACACCCATTGACTCCCAGACATACTGGCGCAACCAGCTCGGGTGGGGTTTGTCGAACCAAGTAGTACTACTTAATATTACCTCGCTAACAGCCTATATTAATGTTCAAGTGTGTAAGGACTTTCAGGATATGTGCAGCGTTTAGTAAACATGTGATATAAATGAATTACAGTGATCTAAAAAGTCGCTTAAGTGTTTCCTCCCAGGAAAGTATATCGTTTATGTTTATCTAAAAAGTTGCTCAAGTGTTTCCTCCCATGAAAGCGTAGCATTTTAGTTTCTTACCAGGAAAATGATGTGCTCTGAGCGGTCTAATTAAACTAACTAATTTTAACCCTAAATTAGACACTCTAAGTTTTAAATTTATAGGTAAAACTCTCTAAAACCTAGACCACACAACCGGCCAGTGTACCGGTCAATGTAGTAAAGCTTAAGAAAGTCTGAGTATCGAACTCACGAGACTCTACTAATTACGAATATTAGACTTGATTACTAATAACTAAACTGGCTCGATTAATTTGTTGTTTGGGGGGGGGGTTTAACAAACTACTAAAATTGATTAAATTAATAACTAGACTGACTAGACACGAATTAACTGCAGACAAATTCAGATGATGAGAATCACGCTACCTAGGTCAGACTCCTACACATGATTGGCACGTTCTATCGGTTATGGAACTATTGGGGAAACCGGGATCTTAAAATACTAAACTTAAAGGAAACCTAAAGAACCCTCGACCTTTCTCGAGAATAAACCTATAAAAACCTAAAAGCCATTAAACTACCGGTTTAGAGGATTCCCTCACGGGGCTTTCATACTGTAATAATAAAGTACCCTCTAGACAGTCTACCTCATAGCATGAAAGTCACAGGTAACTATGGATTCCTGATTAGACTCGATAAGCATATAGTGAAAAGGAAACTAAGGGGATCTTCTCATAAAGTATCTAACCCTAGCAATCTAACACTAAAGACAGATCGACAACCTCTCACCTCACAGCTATCGAGATCGGTAGAATACCTAATCCTATTCAAGACTCAATCACAATTCCTAAGGAAATCACGCATAATTAACCGTAAAATAATCGCAAACACACAGTACACGATCTAACTTGCATTCATACATGAAAGACATTCACAAAAACGCAAGTGAAACATGTGATAAGGTTCAAACAAGATTAAATACGCATAAACATCTAATCATTAAAACCAAAGTTGTTTACTTTATTAAAAATCCATAATTCAATCCATAAACCGAAAGAAACAAGTGTCAAAACATAGTATTCATCGATTGACCTAGGTAGTGTATAAGGTGTTTAGCCTAACATGATTTTAAAAACAGTAAACAAGATCAAAATAGGTTCACAAAACATAGTTTGAACACAAGAAATGAAAGAACGAGGAAACCGGATGATAAGACCCGCAAAATCTTTGATCCTAAGCTTAAAGGCTCAAACTTTTGGTGTCTTGATCCTCCAATTCGTCTCTAGGGTTGTAAATTCGTCCAAGGGATCTTGAGTCGTCTCCAAGTTATTGTATATCGATCATGATGTTTAAAATTCATATATATATATATATATATGGGTTAACATCAAAGCCCGAGCTCCAAACACGTTTTTTTTTCAATTTTGAAGGCCCGTCTCTCGCGTGACGCGAGAGGTCTTTTGACCGACTTTGACTTTCAAGGTCGTCGCGCGGTGCGACGGTGACATCCCTTTCCTGTCGCGCGAAGCGACATGATCAAATTCCTCGATTTTCGTTCTCGTGATCCACCGATCACATACAATTCACCCGGAGGCTCGGTTTATCTCCATTATGCTCGTTTACAACTCTTTTCTCCTCCGGAACACTGCAAAAGACATATGACTCGATAATATGCAAAACTAAATGCAAAATGACGCGAACTAACTCAGAAATTGTACAAACTATACACAGAAACTAGATGTATTTTGCAATACATCCTTAAGCGTATGTAAAAGAAGTGCGAACTCACCTAGGGTGCGTTTGATAATCCAACCAAGAAAATAGAATAGAAAACCGCTAAAAGTAACCTATCACAATATGATATTCTATTAGTGTGTGTTTCATGTGTTTGGTCATAAGACCTTGCATTCAACAATCCCGTTGTTCAAGTTTTTCAAATAAGACTCACACATAGACCAAGTTGACCCGACGACCCGTTGGTGACTATTAAGTGACTTCATGTTAATTCATGTTCATGCAAATCAGGTAAGGATATAGTAGTTAGTACACATCACATAACACGTATGATGGCATTTATTTCAGCTTCACCTCCTAAAGACATCTTGCATAGCCAAACAGATGTAAACTCTATTTTTAACAAAAAGTCTCAGCAATCACAGTTCAACTTCAATTTTTAAGTCAGTTTATTATTTTATTTAAAATACTAAACAATGCAGGAAAATTATAAGTATTTTTCAAAATGTGCCAAAGAGTCTATTTGAGCTTGTGTAATTTTCTTGAGGTATGAATTTTTACATAAAATTCATGAAAAATCCTACATTAGAGAAAGGTCAAAAATGTTGTTTTCTAGTAACAGTTTACCATTAAAGCATAAAAATATCTATATTAACTACATGTAACGACCAAGATTCATTAGATTCATGTTATATCATGTCATAATCATTCGATACATTCATATAATCATAAACAATCACTAGACATATCAATCCATTCATATAATAAAAACCAACGAAATAGACCATGAAACTTACTTGTAGTTGATAGGGTGTAGAGGAAACGATCAAGAACACCTTCAATTCCAAGATTCAAGCTCAAACAATGGTGGTTAGGTTTGGGGTTAGGGTTGTGATGTCGTAAGTTTGGCTTGGGAGAGAAAGAGTCATGAGTTTTTTTCTTTGATGTGTGACATGGGTATGGGTGGTGGGTTGGGTTATGTTTATTTTTTTTTAAAACAAACTCTATGGTAGGGCTGGCAATTTTACACGAATACACGACACGAACCTACACGAAGTTAACAGGTATCGTGTATGGCCTTAACAGGTATCGTGTACCAAACAGGTAGGCACGATATTACCTGTTAATTTTCGTGTATAAACAGGTTAAATACATGTTTACCTGTTAATACCCGTTAGTACACGATAAGAAATTAAATTAAATAAAACTCATAAGCCATATGCATGTGGGTTCCTTAATTCCTTTCTATTTTCATTCCTCGTTCAATTAAAAATAAAAAATAAAACCCTAAACTCCCTCTGTAACTCTCAGATAACATGTCGTGTTCTAGTTTTTGTTCGTGTTAACAGGTATTAACAGGTAATTTTCGTGTATAACAGTCGAACAGTCGTGTTAACAGGTATTAACAGGTAATTTTCGTGTATATCGTGTCGTGTTCGTGTTTGAAAAAAAGGACACGATAAGTTATCGTGTCGTGTTCGTGTATATGATTTCGTGTATCGTGTCTTATCGTGTCGTGTCTTATCGTGTACGGGTATACACGATATGCCAGCCCTACTCTATGGGAAACCTATAGGCTCTAAGTTGGGCTTTTTGGATTCTCATGGCCTGTTTTCTAATAAAATGCATTTTTAAATAGAATTCCCCAAAGTTATTTTTTTTTAATTCCTACAAAGTAATAAAACTCGAATCCAAGTAGTTATGCGTAAAAACACGCGATTTCACGAAAGTTCACATAATTACACACAATACGCATAAATACCGAAAAACATATAAATTCTCATACTTTATATTCATTTAATTTTTCCGGAATTATTATTTCATCTAATCACTAACGTTTGGGGACAGACTCGTTGTGGTTCGGTAATTCACTAAATTACCATTATGTGAGTGTTCGTGTAATTACTGACACACTTAATTAACCTTAATCAAGTGTAATGCATAAATGAATGTTGGTGATAACGTTGAAGATAATGGAGATGTGTTAACGGTGTTAACCTGAAAATGTCAGATATCACAGATTGAGCAAAATTAGGGGTAATCATCGGTATGGTTATTCAATATCTCAAATCCCAATCTCAATTGCAGATTCTCACAAGTAACGACTAATTTTTCATCATCTACTAATTTGTATGTGTATATATATTGAGCAACCCTAAAAAATCACTAAATCACTAATTAGATTTACGAATTGAATGATTTAATCTATAATATTTGTGATTTTTATTTGGTATTAGCGATGCTATTAATATTGTTTTAAAATTGTTAAGTATTCAAGCATTAGAAAAGGGATTGGATGATTGGCGATTCGTATTGCTGATTTGCTGTCTTAAATGACACTACTAAGGTTAGTTATAGAAAATGATTGATTTACTGATTTTCTTTATACTAATTCAATAGGGCCCCGACTTTGTAGTTCACTTAAAACCTCTAAAAACGTTGAACCAACCCTGGCTTTTGTGGTATTATCATCTAACAATTCCCCTTTTTATATATCCATATATATACATAGTAGCTCTCTAGGAACAACACAGGCCCTTCAACCAAACCACCAAAAGGACACCCTTTGACAATGGACTTCATTGTGTATAGGGCTGTAAACGAATCGAACGAACACGAACATGACCTTGTTCGTGTTCGTTTGTTAAAAAATATATGTGTTTTTGAACCGTTCACGAACACTTATCGAACGAGATTTTATGTTTGTGTTCGTTTGTTAAAGAAATGAATTTGTTCGTGTTCGTTTGTGTTTGTTTGTTAATTTTAGGCAACGAACGTTGACGAACACAAATAAGCACAAACTAATGTCCGTGAACACAAATGCAAACAAACGAACACAAACAATCGTTCATGAACAGAATATACAATACGCTGACACTTATTAGATATTTAATTTGTCAGAATTTTGATATATTTAAATAAATATAAAACCTAAAAACATTAATGAACTATCGAACACAAGCGAACACGTTACCGAACGTTCACGAACATAAACGAACGAACGCGACCTCTGTTCATGTTTGTTCATTTAACTAAACGAACGAAATTTCTTGTTCGTGTTCGTTTGTTTAATAAACGAACGAACACAAACGAACTTCCCACCGAACGGTTCACGAACTGTTCGCCGAACGTTTGGTTCGTTTACAGCCCTAATTGTGTATAACTAACAACTCTCTAAATGATGTCCAAAATGATCATTTCAATTTCTGACATACAAGTATACTTGACTAACTCTCACGTATTTGTTGTGTTCTCTCTGGCGCACACTCTATAAGCAACTACAGACACTTGCTTTGATGCTAGAGTTGGGTCACACGATCAACCTTTATGACGAGGCTAACAATTTTATTTACGTTACAGATTTGATTTGAAGACATCCAAAACAATCTTGTTTTTGCATTGCAGCAGTTGGTTGTTACATCACATGCTTCAAAGTGGATGCTGTAATATAAATGCACAATACTTGGTTTCGTAGGGTTATAACCAAGATTACATGAAGATAAATAAACAACGCCAATGCCCCATCAAAGTAATGATGTGTGTTTAGGAAACAAATAACATGAATGATCAATTTTTATTGTAACAAAACATGGGTATGTCGAATTGGTAACTTTTTTTAATTTAATAACACGGGTTTCAAATACGGGGGAGCATGCTGTTCATTGTAAGGAGCTCCCTGGTTTCAAATATCGACATGACTGGGTGAGAGATGTTTTGGGGGACATCTTGAGGAGAGCGGGGATTTCTGCGAAGGAGGCCCCTGTGAATTTCCTTACAGACCCCATGGAAGGGAGATCTACACTGAGACCAGCGGATCTGCTCGTCTTTGGCTGGGCAGGAGGGAAACATGCTTGTGTGGATCTCACAAGAGTCTCCCCCTTAGCTGGTTTAAGGGAAAGCGGGTTTGTAGCAGGACAAGCTATAAGGAAAGCAGAATCAAAAAAGGTGGATAAACACGCTAAAGCATGTGCTGATAACCAACATGCATTTGTCCCCTTCGCCTTCGACACCTTTGGCTCCCTAGCTCCAGAAGCTATCCGTTTGTTGACTAGGGTCCAAAAGGTTGTCCATAACAGTTGCTCATCAACAGGGGGCAGGGGTTTGTCTTTAATAGGCTAGGGTTTGCTATTCAGAAAGGGGTAGCGGCGCAGCTTGTTGCTCGCTTACCTGCGATATTGATGTAAAATGCACTTATTTTGAACGAGAGATATTGACTTTAAAAAACAAAAAAAAATAACACGGGCTTTTTGTTCCTATTAACTATAAAGTACATGGGTTAGAATTAAATAATGAGTCAATGAAGACAAAAGAGAAAGTTAGGAGTATGTGCTGAAAAGTTGTTACTACGACTAACAAATATATATTATTACCATATGATTCAATATTTAATTTCAAGTGGTAAATAATGTGATACATAACTTTAATGGCCTTGTCTCCGACATGGGTTATGAACGCCACGCTTCTTTTCATGTGCTTTTCCAATACTATAATAATTAAATTGTGACCATATTATCACTTTTAAAAGTAATAATCCTATATACTTCTCTCAGTTTTGTTACATTTTTATACAAAATCATGTCAAAACTTTACATACTAGAGCCATCGTGTTGTGCAATGCTCATCCACATAGACAGTTGGGGCACGAAACAATGTCCCTTAGCGCTACAGCAGGAGATGTGAGGAGGAGAAAGGTGGAGGTGACTGCAAACGTGGGCCGATTTTTATTATTAACTGATATATAAACCAATAATTTATGTTCACCTCCCTTTTTATTTCTTCAATTTTTTTATTACTCGCCCATCACATTTCACATTTCCACACCCTATCTTAGTGAAAGGTAAAAAGTAAAACTACCAAGTGAGACTACCTTTGCGGTTCTATCTACGTGAAGCCTACATAATCCTGTTTTTTCATGCTTCACCTCATCAAAATGCATATTCTAACGAAGTATAAAAAACTATACTATTCTTGTGTATAATTGTAACTTTTTCTGAATAGCAAAAGATTTTATGATTAAAGAACATTACGATCGTTAAAACTCCATCAAATATTGTGTATTTCTTTGTGAGGGTTAAGGGTGACCATTCCAATTATTGGACCATGTAATGCAAATTGAGATGGGTCATAATTGGTCAAGGTAATACGCATTGACCATCTAACTACATCTACTGCTTTTCGTAAAGTAATCGTCCACCTTTTTCTAATTAAATACTTTTGTTTTATCCGTTTGATGTATACGTATACTCGCTAACCCAATAAAATACAATCAAAGGGTCTAGTCTTGTAAACGAAGAAACTACAGGGACTAAATTCCAACATCTGCCTCTGATGAATCATCCTCATTAACGTTCACGTTCTTCCCCTCACTGCACTCATTCCACAGTACACTGGCTCTACTCCCACCGCCGGTAACACCTTTCTCTCTCACACACAACAATGGTTGAACCACCGTCTCCACCACCACATTTCCTCTTCTTCCTTTTAATCTCCACCCTCTTTCTCCTCCACGCCACACCACAAACCACCACCCACCCAGACCTCACTCCCTTAATCTCCTTCAAATCTTCCTCCGACTCATCCAACCAACTCACCTCCTGGAACAACTCCACCGATCCCTGCACCTTCTCCGGTGTCTCCTGTCTCCACAACCGAGTCACTCGACTCGTCCTCGAAAACCTCAACCTACACGGCCGCTTCGACTCACTCACCGCCCTCACTAACCTCCGTATCCTCTCTCTCAAAAACAACCAACTCACCGGCCCCGTTCCAGATCTCTCTAACCTCAACTCACTCAAACTCCTCTTCCTCTCCAACAACCAAATCTCCGACACCTTTCCGGCGTCCTTACCGTCGTTATCCGGCCTCTACCGCCTCGATCTATCCTACAACAACTTCTCCGGCGAGATTCCGGTCACAATCAACCGTTTGACCAACTTGTTAACCTTACGGTTAGAGAATAACAAGTTTTCAGGTTCTATCAAAGTCGTGAACTTACAAAACTTACAAGAGTTTAATATTTCTAGTAATGAAATTTCCGGTGAAATACCGGCCGTACTGTCGAACTTTCCGGAATCTGCATTTGCAAATAACCGGATATTATGTGGATATCCGTTGTCTAACTGTACGGAACCGGAAGTACCTGGTTTAACGGCGCCGTTAGGTCAACCGTTGGGTCATCCGGCTAACACGGTTGTAGCATCAACTCCTAGCTCAATGCCGTCAACGGCGTTAATGCCGAATAGTAAAAAGTCAACGGGTCATCACGGTAGTGGAAAAATAAGCACTGTGGCTATTGTAGGGATTATTATTGGAGATGTGTTGGTTTTGGCGTTAGTGTCGTTAATTTTGTATTGTTATTTCTGGAGGAATTTTAAAAATGGTAACGGGAAGTTAACGTCGTCAAGGATTTTAGAAGGGGAGAAAATAGTTTACTCGTCTAGTCCTTACCCGAACACGAACATGAATGTGAATGTGAATGCGAACACGGGGTTTGAGAGGGGTAAAATGGTCTTTTTTGAAGGGGCAAGGAGGTTTGAGTTGGAGGATTTGTTGAGAGCGTCAGCGGAGATGTTGGGGAAAGGGGGGTTTGGGACGGCGTACAAGGCGGTGTTGGATGACGGTAATGTGGTGGCGGTGAAGCGGTTGAAGGAGGCGGCGATTGGTGGTAAACGGGAGTTTGAACAGCAGATGGAGGTGCTAGGGAGGTTACGGCATCCTAACGTCGTTAGTTTGAAGGCGTATTATTTTGCACGGGATGAGAAGTTGTTGGTTTATGAGTTCATGACTAACGGCAACTTGTTTTGGCTTCTTCATGGTATGTTGTTCTTACCGTTAACAAATTTGGTTGGTAGAATAAAATGTCAATTATGTGTAGAATGTTTTTTAACTCAATTTTGGTACATTGAAATTTATGAACTTACTTAGAAGGGTCAAAAGTTAAATGTTAAAGTTATTGAAAGAAACAAAAAGAAAAAGAAGCATAAATTAGGGGGCTCAATCATCACAAATATGCTTAATATATACAATCTTCCCGTTTTAAGCTTTTTTGTTGTCTGCCCCAGTTTTAGCTTCGAAGCATCTTTATGGAGTTTTTTATTATTCTTTCATGTTTGGTGACTAGAGTTTCCTAAATAATGTTTGGTTAGGACTTGGGACCTTAAGGTCTCAAGTTCGAATCCGAGCCACCCCGAGTTTTCTATTACAGTGCATTTACTCCAGAGAACCTTGGTTCTTGTGGAGGGTGCAACTCCTGTCATATGGGCAGGGGGCTGGAAATTTTCTCGGGGAACGCCTTAGCCAAACTCTGATGCACCAAGCGTGGGCCCGGTTAAGACAACATAGTCTTGGCTGCCGGAGTGGGGCGGAGGGGCCTACCCGAATTATAGGGTTAGGTGCGATCTCTATCGCCTGTTGTAGAAATATCGCCGTTCAAAAAAAAAAATAAAAAAAAAATAATGTTCCTAATAAGACATGTTTCTGTGACTTTAAACAGAATTTTGAACATTGTTAACTAAAATCAGAAATGCATCAATGGCTCTTGTTAAACTGTTCGTAAACGTTAATGAACCAATGAGACGCGTGTTCATATCTGTATGTTTAAGTTCCATAAAGTAGACAATACGTGGATTTTGAGAGTAGATTTTAAGGGGTTGTGTGTTCACCATAAAAAGTTTCCTTTCAAAAAATGTATGAACCAAATAATGAGTTGATAATAACAAATTGATAAAATATTATGGACTTGTTTGTCAATAACTGTTGACATCAAGGGCTGTTTCTGTTAAACCCTTAATATGAAGAGCATTCCAATAACATGGTCAAATAATATAAAAAAATGTATTTCACAAGAGCTGGCCCCTACCCTTTCTTTTGATCTGGGAAACTGCAAAATCTGTTGTAATTTTCTCTTTCTTGCATGTTTTGCCCCCATCAACTTCTTGTCTTTTTCCTTTCTTAACCCTTGCATTTCTCTTTTCTCTATTTGTTTCTTTTCCAATTTTGTTCTTCAATCCTGTCACTACCCTCCATTCATCAATACTTGTTATAAAAAAGTATATTCAATCCTAATTATAAACATTACACGAAACTCTTGATGGTTTTATAAAAAATGTAACATGTTGGGTTTGTACTGAAGTGAAAATGATAGCTTACCTAAATTCTCATGGGTTTTTTGTTTGTGTCATAAAACAGGTAACAGAGGACCAGGCAGAACACCTTTGGACTGGACCACAAGGCTTAAGGTTGCAGCAGGTGCAGCCAGGGGACTTGTCTTTATCCACCACTTTAGCAGGTCACCTAAACTCAACCATGGCAACATCAAGTCCACAAACATCCTCCTAGATAAAACCGGAACCGCCTGCATTTCCGACTTTGGCCTCTCTGCCTTTGCCCCGCCAACAACCGCCCCAAAATCCAACGGTTACACCGCTCCCGAGTTACTAACAATTGACGCCCGTAAAACCACTCAGAAATCCGATGTGTACTCCTTCGGGGTCTTGTTGTTGGAACTTTTAACGGGAAAATGCCCGGCCTTGGTGGACAACGGTGGGACCGGATACGGTGGGGCTGTGGACTTGCCGAGGTGGGTGCAGTCAGTGGTGCGGGAAGAATGGACCGCGGAGGTTTTTGATTTGGAACTAATGCGGTACAAGGATATAGAAGAGGAAATGGTGGGGTTGTTACAGATTGCCATGTCGTGTACCGCGGGCGCACCTGATCAGCGTCCTACGATGGGATATGTTTTGAAAATGATCGAGGAGATACGGGGCGTTGAGGTGTCACCGAGTCACGAGATGCTTGACTCGGTCTCGGACTCGCCTTCCGCATCCGATGACACATGCCGAGCCAGTGAGTAGTTATGAGTCAGTTGGGGATATTAGTTTTTGTCTCATAGATCTGTTTGGGTTGCTGTAAAGTAGGGCTTCCTTTTGTTTTTTAGTTTTATTTAATAAATTTAGTGTTTATTTATTTGTTATTGACAAATTCTTTAAAAATAGTGTCGGTTTAAGATTCAATTGAGGTCTGATTTGTATCTTTGTGTTATGTCTGTGCTTGACAATAATTTTTATGGTTTTATTGTTGGTCCTCATTGTTTGGATTCTGACAATGAGCCCGTACTATAATTTGGGCCTATCTAAAAACAATTCCTCGCATTCTTCTAATATGACTTTTATTTTGGTGTAACATTTTAATGCCTACCATTTATCTTGTTTTTTATTAATTCTATTATTTACACTTCATTAATGCCTACCATTTATCTTGCTTTTTTTATTAAGTCTATTATTTACACATCATATATATTTCATGCATATTATTCAAGTAAAAAAGATGTATTGTTCGTTGTGGGTGTTCTGGGTATTAGTTTTCAAGGACGTTAGTTGTACTGTGTTTCGTTTGTGCCCATATCTTGCTAAGAGTGGGTGGTGTTTAGTGAATAAATGGCTTCGTCTAGCCGTTAAGAAAAAACCCTTAGATAGAGTATTTATTAAACGTATGTGGCTATTTAGGAGATAACTTTTGTTTCTAACGAACAATTTATGATAACCGACGCTTATCTATGAGGTGGAGGTTGAGAATGTGATGTCAACAATTAGTAGTAGAACACTAGAACACATTAGAGAATGTGAATTAAAAGAGACATGTCACCTAGTACACTTAATGAGGAAATGACCACCTCACCATCCACCACATAGGGAGGACCCGACTCTAGTCATTAGAGAACTAGTGGATGATAAATGGTGTCCTTAAATCGTATATGACCTCTAAATGTGTAAGCACATTTTTGGGGGATGTTAAATTTTGTCATATCATCTATTTAGGTTGTTCTTAGTGCATGATAGAACCCTCATACAATACCTAAGTTGATAACCATCATCCCTTGAAGTCTTGAACAACTTCAAGATCAAAGACGCAAGTGATTTGCAAGTAATACATAGGCAAAAGATAGTAGGCAAGTCAAATCAATGAGCTTTTAAAAACATAGGATTCTTCTTCAAGACGCAACACACATTATCAGATTTCGTTATACAAAAGTTCACACCTCACAGTTATAACTCACTCATCACTTGGTGAAAAACCGAATACGAATCACTTGTAATAAAGATTGGCTTAATGTCACAACTCCCCTAAATATTATTGTCTTATTGATCGCTATGAGCTAATTGAATGGCTTAATGTCATGACACCCCCCCCCCCCCCACACACTAAATATTATTGATCGCTATGAGCTAATCATATATTTATAGGTTGCTTTTAACGGGGCCAAGACACACACAAACAATTAAAAAAAGACTAGAACACTCAACAATTCTGGACCACAAAGGCATGGAAAGATTAGAAAGGAACTTGGAAAGGTGTGGAGACTTTCATAGAAACCTTTAGATCTATGAAGCTAGAGTGATATATAATTGAGTAGGAACTTATAGAGTAGGAACTTGAGTAGCAAAATTGCATAAATATATAGTTGCCCCCATTACCACCATAATTACCTCCAAAGATACTTGAAAATCATTTTGAAAAGCGTCCATGTAATGTTCTCATAGCAATACAATTCGTTACTTAGCTAATAATATCTTGCGTTCTGTTGCAATGTCATTTGAATCACTATAAGTTTTGGACAAAGGCGGAACTTAGTACACAACTAAGTGTTGCTAGGATCTGTCAAATGATAACTTCTTAAAATTAAGCTTGATAAGTATCACATCTCCAGCAACTAGCCAATACTTGAAGGTTTTTAGAGGGTTGTAATGGGGCTTGGTTTTAAAGTAGGAGTATTTGCAAAATGACCAGTAAAGTGGATACATTGGTATTCATCCTCTTTCTCAAACTTATAAATATTTTTTCAATGCTCTTTTTCTTTCATTTGGGGATTTTTTTTTTTCAATCACCGTCCCCTCAACGGGAGGGCGGTCAAGTCTTTGTTTTAGGTCTCCACTTTAAAAGGGCGATGCCCCTCTTTTTTTATTACATCTTAACATATCAACTAATTATTTACCTCTACCTCAACCCGATACACATTTTACATTTCACAACACCTCTTACTAGTGTGAAAGTTAAAAAATAAATGCATCTACCTACGTAGCAACACTTTTTTTTTTCATTTAAAGCACTCCCATTATTACATCTTAACATATCAACTAATTATTTACCTCTACCTCAACCCGATACACATTTTACATTTCACAACACCGCTTACTAGTGTGAAAGTTAAAAAATAAGTGCATCTACCTACGTAGCAACACTTTTTTTTTTTCATTTAAAGCTCTCCCACAACACATAACCCAACTTGGGCCAAGGGCTTCACCAAATCACATATCCGGATTTGTTCTAGTACTATAAAAACAAATGTGTGGGGAGATCTAGTCCACAACTTTTGAATTGATAGATAACTTCAAGCAAGTGACAACCCTATCCAACTTTTGAGTCATCGGATTTTCAAATTCAAATAAACTTCATAAAGTACAAACAACAGGCGCCTTTTTATTTGCACTTTAATATATCATTTAAAAGTTTAATAACTTAAACCATACACATTTAGATTAGAAAATCACTTTACTCGTTGCCTAACACTAGCCAGGAGGAGAACCCTGGTTCTTTCTGGCTTTAACAAAATACAACTTCCAAAAGAAAACTAAAAAAATCCAATATATGATTCTATTATTAATCCGGTAAATCAGAATAACAAATAATTAATGAATACAAAATTGTGAAAGAGCTATGAGTTGAACTGCATAATCTTTGGTGCCAGTCTTAACAACCTGTCCAAAGCATGTGGTGTAAACTTTCGAGCAAACAAATGGCACGTCTCATTACTTCTTCCATTGTACTCACAACTTCTTTCACTCCTCAACTTCTCCAAAAAATCCCGCGTAACATCGTACCTCGTGTACCGCGACGGATGAGGTCCGCCTTTTGACCAATCGACATAAGTCAAAGTCCGGTTTGAATTCATTTCCCCATATTTAAGTGTAACAAACGTAGGCAAGTAGTGCTCGTCTGCATAACATGAACCGTTGCAATAGTCTTGAAAGGCCGGAAAATAAGTCTTGTCAGATATCACCTCAATTGCTAGCTCACGGCTCATTTCAAACCATTGTGACCCTTTTCGCCATTCGTGAAGTTTAACCGTCGGGTGCATTTTCCAGTTGTACCGCCCTCGGCCAACTGGTCCCGCCAAGTCATAGGATTCGATATAACTATGTTTAGAGTTGATTAAATAAGAGTAAATCGTCGAGAAATTAAATAGCGGAATGCATGACTCCGAGAGGAGAACGAATCGTTGGTTTGAAAAATCGAGTAGCGCGTTAGCTAGTAGCCGACGCTCCGCTTCAACCATGCTTACTTTCCCCCATTCGACATCCTACATTTTATAAAAAAAAATGTAAATAAAAATTGTACATTACTTTTTACTAAAAATAACTTATGTAAAGAAAAAAGATAACTAAAGCAAGGGGTAATAAAAAGGTAAATTCACACCTTGCTGGGAATTCTCCGGCCATAAAAAACAGACTCTTCTGGCTCTGTCCAATTGGAAGACAAACCGGAACTATGAACATAAATGCTGAAAAGACCATCATGCCCTTTAAAAAACAAATCCCACAAAGGTGACAACAACACCGATCCCCTTGTCAAAAACATGAACGCCACCTTTGGTGTTTTTTCAAACGGATACTCGGTCACTCTAGGGACCATAGACGCCCTCCAAATCAACTCGTCTTCGGTCATTTCACGCGTTACATCCGTCAGATATGTACACTTTTCCATCCCGATCTCTATCTGTGACGGAGGTGGTGGTGGTGGAGGTGGCGATGATACAACAACATTGGTATTGGTATCAGTATCACTATCAGTATTGGTATTGGTATTGATATAGGTATTGGTATTGGTATTGGTATCGGTGTTGGTGTTGGTGTCGGTAGATATTGATAATTGTGTGAATTGGAGATTGAATGAGACGTTTTTTAAATGGAAAGTGAGGATGATACCGAAACATAAACCGAAACTGAAGAAAATAATTACGGAGAAAAGATTTGATAAATGTAATCTAGCATTGAAGAGGGTGGATAGTGAGTTATGATTGTTGTTGATGTTCTTCATTGAGAAATGAATATTTGAAAGAGGTGTTGTTGTATTGTTGGGAGAAATATATTGGAAATAAGTGGAGAAAATGATTTGATTGGTGTAGCGAAAAGCAATCTGTCAAAAAGGTCGGACCCATGCGACGTTATTATATACAAGCGTGGGGGGGTATTCGTGTCTCTAGATGATACTTTCTTTTCTACTCGGTTTCCTTATGTTAAATGCCAGTTAAGGGGGAGGGGTGGTTCACTAGTGATAGGATTTATCACTCTCATTGTCCAATAAAATCGTGCCATGTCATCAACCAAATTTCTATAACTAGTGATAGAAATGTAGGCGGGGTGGTATCACTAGTGATAGAAAATAGCTATTTAAATAGCTTCGAAAGTTGAGGGGCTAAATTTGAACTTTTCATCAAAGTTCTATTTAAGTTCAATAGATAAAGACAAAATTCATCTCTGCAAACAACATGGAGGCGGCGGCAACATGGAACAACGTCAAACTTCAACGCGTGCTCGGTTCAACGCGTTTCAAAGTTCACGCGTGGTGGCTTGGTCGGCGGCGGTGTGCCGTGATGAATCAACGCGTTGTGGGGTGGTATAACGCACCACCCCGTCCCCCCTAATATTTAACAAAAAAAATTACATTTTGATACATATTATTGATCCACTAATCTATTTAAAAAATGTTTAATTGGACTATATTTTAAAAGGAAACCAAAATTTTATATATAATAATTACTAAGAGGGGATGGTTAATTTAACGTTATTTTACTAATTTTAACGTTATTTTACTAATTTCGTGAAAATAAGATTAAAAGAGATGGATGGTTAATCATGCATCATGTGGTGGCGTTGATAGTCGAAAGACAAGGGAGTACATACACTAATCGGTCTTTGTCTTAATTGTTGAGTGTTATGTGTCTTATGTCCAAGGCTTAATGCAAAACTACTATCGAGCCAGGGGTCTCACAGCAAGCAGCATCTCTATTCCTATGGTGTAGAAGTAAGGCTGTTTACATATTACCCTCCTCAGACCCTACCGTTTTGCTATTTGTGAGATTTACTGAGTATGACGATGATGTTTTTACATGTTTTTTTGTGATGTGGAGGTGAGATAGTGTTGAGGTAAATGAGAAAGGATTTTGTTCTTTTAGAAATACATTTTTTTTTTGAACGGCAAATTTGGATCACTGACGGACCACTGGAGTATTATCGTGCCACCAGCAGAACCACCCGATCATATCCATCTCCACTAGGCATAATGCCTATACACCAATTCAGGAGGAAACCCAATAAATATGGAAAAAAAACCCATTGTGGGAATCGAACCCAGGACTTATGGGTCCCAAACCATCTTTATTGCGAAAACCACGAGAACCAATGTGAACACAACAAAATAAACCTACTACACCACCAAAAACCTAACCCCCCCCCCCCCCCCCCCAACCAAGCTAAATACTAAAAACTAAACCATAAAGTTAAACCCCTCAAAAACCTAAAAAAAAACTAACCCCCTCCCCCCCTGGAAAAAAAATCGCAAGCCCCACTGTACAATACACTTTCAATATATATATATAGGTGCTCTAATTAATATGTGACCAAAAGGTTAAGACAAAATCATTTTATGTATACATAAGTTTAATATATCTAGTTCTAGAAAGTCACTTTTGAATGTGTTATAGAGTGTTAGGCTATTTCAGCTTATCTTTATGGTTGTTTACACAGCTCTATCTTAAAAATCCCGTCATTATTTATATTTTTTTATGTAAGGTTTAAAATATGCTTGTTGCATATTTATATTTTTATTGTTTCCAATCATGTTACAATATTATTTTCATCAAAATAGTTTAAATAAATAATATATAAAAATCAGTATTTTATGTGTACAAGTTATATATATTTTTTTTACTCAAATTAAGTATTGATAATAGTAAACAAGATGGTTCGCAACCACAATGCAGCATCTTTGTTGTTGGGGAATGGGGTATGTGTAATTAGAAAAGGAAATACACAATGGAACTCTTATAAATTTCACAATATATACTCTTTAGAATTTTGCTTGACATACACAATGGAACTCTTATAAATTTCACAATCTATACTCTTTAGAATTTTGCTTGACAAATTGAGCAACATTTGGTGACCTTTTCATTAATGACAAATTGAAATACATATATAAGGCCACAGGGGGGCGGTCCAATATATAATGCGTGATACAATGTTCAACGCGTGGAACAATGCAAATTCCCACCCCCACCTCATGCTATAACGCGTTATAGCACCACCGGAATCGATTTTCGTTATTTTCTTCACGCGTTATTGTTTTGTTTTGTGAGTGGAATTGTTGGTTGGGGGGAAATTGTTGGGTGTGGTGGTGAGTGATGACCACCCCCACTAAAAAAAGTTGTGAGTGATGGAAAAATGGTTGCTGACATGGCAGAACATGATTGGATATTGTGAGTGATGGAAAAATGGTCACTAGTGACCCCCCCCCCCCCCCCCTCCCCTAATGAAGATGACCTATTTAAATATTTCTCTTTTTCATTAAAAAGCATCTCTAGTTTGTTCGCTTTGGCACATCAGATTTCCATTCATACTTCAAGCATACCAATTTTCTTCCTAATGCTATGTCCACTTTCATACACCACTTGTGTGTGAGTGAGTGAGAGAAAGAGAGAAGTGAGAGATGGACTCCATTTGCTCTTGTTCGGTTTTCTAGACGGCAACGAAAGAACAAAGCACCGGATGCATTCTCCACCGGATGCATTCTCCAATCCTTAGTTCGTTTCAGGAAACCATCTCGGCGTCACGTCTGGGTCCAAAATGCTCCATTGAAGCCGCTCTAACGGTTACTCCTATTAGTGAGTCACTTATTTTAAAAATCCAAGATGGAATGGTAACAATTGATGCATAAACGAACTTGATCTAAGATGTAAATTCGAAAAGTATTGACCAAAGCCACAATATATACAAAACACATGAATTATTTTTGTAATATTTTCCGATATGTATTTTCTTTCGCATCACCCAAAAGTTGGAACTGGCCGAAGATTCAATAATACTCATGTAAGTCTTTTTTAACAACAATACTCTTAAATACAACTTAACCTTCCAATTGAAAGAACTTAAACTTATATAACTTTTATGAGGTCAAACACCATACAACTAGGCCGGTAGGTCATGAGTATATTTATGTAAGTTAAGTCCACTTTCCTAAAACAATATTCAATAAAGGTTTTGAAGTCATATTTAAACAAATTTTATATTAATAGTTAAGATTATCAAATATGAACACATAAGTAACTAAGAAAAAATGCAAGGAAATTGATTTTTTCGCGAAAACTAAATTTACTTAATCACCCCTGATTTTAACTAATCTGTTGCAACTCGTTTCCTGATTTTAATTCTAGTTACTAAACACCACAATAATCATTTTGTATCAAAGTAACCAGATATAATAGAGTAAACTGTCAAATGGTTCCTGAGGTTTGGTCACTTTTGTCATTTTAATCCAAAACTCAAACCTTTTGAATCTGGGTCCTTGTGGTTTCACTTTTGTTGCTATTTTCATCCAAAATCAAATTCTGGTCAAATTTTTCAGTTAACATCTAGTTTTTTTGTCTTTTTCCTCCCTTTTAATGAAGGGTAAAATGGTCTTTTAACGTTTTATTATAACAAGTTAAAAAATATGACTGTTTTGCCCTTTATTAAAAGGGAGGAAAAAGACAAAAAAAAACTGGATGTTAACTGAAAACCTAATCAGATTTTGTTTTTTGATGAAAATGACAACAAAATTAAAACTAAATGGATCCAGATTCAAAAGTCTTGAGTTTTGGACAAAAGTGACCAAACCCCAATGACCATTTTGGCAATTTACTTGATATGATAAGATACAATGTTTTAATGTGAGACATAATACTTTTTCAAAGAAAAAGAAATATATTAATAAATTTAACATATATCTTTAAAAAAAGTTGCTGAATTATTAGCTAAAAAAAGTTGCTTTTAATAAAGAAAAATATATTGGTGTGATTGAAATGGAAATAACAACAAACAAACCAATCGTGGGTGTTTGTTAAAATATGAACTTAAAAGCAATGCAAATAGGAGTGCAAATGATGGGGTGTTGGTGGCTAAATCTTAGTGGCCGATGATACTGCATTAGTTGTGGAATCCACGTTCGAAATCTAAACAACATTTGTACCCATATCATTTTAGTATACAAAAACAATTGGATTAGTAGCTTGATGATGATTTTTAAACTCATACTTAATATACACATTTGTTTATAATTTTTAGAAAAGATAGTAAAAACTATTTATAAATCCATTTGAATGTAGTTGTTTTTGCGTGTCTCTGACTTTCTGATGTTTAACCAAACTAATTCGTTACCTAGAATAAATGTAGATCGTTTTTGCATGTTTTTCACTTTCTGATGTGTAACCCATCTAATTCGTTACCTAGAATAAATATATATCGACACAAAATCACAAATTACGGTATATTTTATTAGGATGTCACATAATATAATGTTATGTATATTTAACAAAACTTTTTTTGATTTCATTTTATTTGACTTTGATAGATCATTACACGTTAGTGTTTGATTTTTGAATCCATAGGGAAAGTAGATTCCCCTTGAAACCCTCTCATCCTATGGTTTGTTGTCCATAGTATTATGACTTCATTTGTTTAAGATATCTTTTCATGATTCCGTTACATTCTTTCATTTATTTATTTACATTAGCAGAAGGACTCATATATACCAAATCTTTTTTATAGGTGTCAAACCTTGAATAGAGTAAGATATGATGTGCCATATCAATCCGAGCTACCGAGCTGAATTTAGCTTTTATTTGACTTGAATCAACTAAAGCTTGGTGAATTGTTTACTTGAAATTGATGGTTTCTATGTTCTTTTATTAAAAGTACTAAATAACCAGTTAATAAATTATACAAATTTCGGACAACACAATACCTATATAGTGTTATATAGACAGAAAATGAAGGGTGATTAAGATCGATGATTCAATACAACCGAGAACATTGTGGTCTCAAGATAATTAGGAGAAATTCAAATTTACCGTATCAGGATAATATGGTGTGTATAGCTCAAGTCATATTACGACGTATTAAAGTAACATATTTCACCAAAAGTGTATAGCTCAAGTCATATTACGACGTATTAAAGTAACATATTTCACCAAAAAATTCTCTACAAAAAATTTTAAGAATGTTTGTCAAAAGGATAATCAACAATATAACAAAATAGATGACTTATTCACAACATCATCAAAAACAAAAGCTTTCGAGTAACTTGTAAATAAAATCAACATTCGATGCTTGAAAATATAGTTTAAGTGATGGATAGTATTATACTTATACATAATGCTCATCAAATTTCTATTGTAGCGATACTAATTACTAAATTGCAAGGTGAAAAGAAAACAAATACAATATGAAAGGAAATTACAAGATGAGTACAACTACTAGCGGACCCAGGATTTTTTTACAATGGGGTCCATTTTTTCGGTGTTCAAAATTTTCATGATAAAACGTTAAAATTTTCGGGTCGGTCCTCGTTCGGGTCGGGTCAGAGAAAGGTTTGATTTAGATTTAAAAAAAAACAGAAAAAACGGGTCATACAATGATTGAACCCATGACCTATTGTTGGTAAAAAGGGGGGGTTTACCACTACATCAGTTTTCCTTTTCTTTTTATGGTGTCCACCTAATTGTATTTATGGGGTCCTTATAAAATTTAATATAACGGATCTACTAATTTTTTAAAAAACATTGGGGTCCGGGGACCCCGACCAGTTCAATGTGGGTCCGCCGCTGACTACAACATAAAACTGCGGGGTGTGGGCATGGGTTGGGGGCTTGGGTTGACATGTGGCAGAGCACGGAGGTGGGCTCCACATGGTGTGGCTTGGCTGAGCATGGCTTTTTTTGAGTGTGGAGTGGCGTGACTTTTTTTTAGCTAGGCATGGCCAGCCCTATTAAAATTTTCATTTAATTAACCAGCCAATCATAGCCAGCCATCTCAACCCAACCAGCGCCCCACGCCAGGCACAATACCATTGCTAGAGGGGTAACGTCCAAAGCCAAGGCCATAGGGGATGGTGTGCAAGTCTTGGGTGGGTTTCCCACGCCCAAACCCAAGGCCCACACCCCGCAGTCTAAATAAAGAAATGCGAAAAATGAATAGAAGAAGAGATGTAGAGACCCGTGTAGGACAAGGTTTCTGAAGAGTTAATCCGAATGATTCGGCTAAAATTATGGGATGAGATAAACTTAAAGAAAAGATAAAGTTTGTGAGCCGATAAAGAGAACAAAATAATAAATATTAGTTATTTGTTTAAAGATAATTATTAGTTTAAAGTATTATGCTTATCTAGTTACTTTGTTAATTGGTTAATAAGTATTAGAGTTGGTATTGGTTTAGGATAGCTTGTTTAGCAAGTAATTAGTTTAGTATAAATAGATGAGTTAGGTTCTGTAATTACTTGGATGTTTTGCTTTGCTCTTTATTAATATATAAAAGAGTCGTGAGGAATTCTCACAAAATCGTTGTGTTGCTGTGTTTTTTATCTAGTTAATTCCAACAATTGGTATCAGAGCGTGTAACGATCAAGATATAGCAGTCTTCGGCCAAGAAGAATCGAAGCAATTCAACCCGGTGAAGTTGAAAACCTTTGTGGATCGACAAGAAGAAAGAAGTCAAAAACCTTCGTGGATCGACAAGGAGAAAGAAGTCAAAAACCTTCGTGGATCGACAAAGAGAAGAAGACTCGAAACCTAAGTGGATCGAGCAGGGAAGTCGAAGCCTAAGTGGATCGACAACGAGAAGACAAAGACTCGAAATCTGAGTGAATCGAGCAGAGACGAAGACTCGAAATCTTAGTGAATCGAGTAGAGACGAAGAAGGGCGAAATCTGAGTGAATCGACAGAGAGTGGAAACGGTAAGTTGCAATCTTAGTAAGGCAACCAAGGAAGAACGGTGGACTTTTCTTGGCTGTGTGCATGAAACGATTTACATGGGCATAAGTTTTTGTTTGGGGCTATTAAAAAAAAGGAAGTTGTGGGTTTGATGTGTTGTGCACGAAGCAAGAAAGTTAACAGGAGTGGAAAACAAAAGAGGAATAAAAAAAGAGTTAATTGGATAAAAAGAAGTGAATCAATCTTGATTAACTCATATATTTGTAAAGGGTCGTAAATGAAAAGGTGGAAAATTAATGAGTGCATGAATCACATGCATAGTACATGAATACGACATGTTGAATTCAAAGAGAAGATGCGAGGAGTTAATCGTTTGGTCTTGATGATTGTTGCTACATGTACGATTGAGGCGTTTTCAAATGGACCAAGAGCGTCTAGAAGATCGCAGGCTGGCGGTGGAAATAAATCAGATTCCAGGGGTTTATGTGATCAAGGAATGGATCGGGAGATTGAACGAAAAAAAGTCAGTCAAAGAATTAAGGTCGAAGAGATGAGAGCATTACTTGGAATTCAAGATTTAGGAGGAACACATTAGGATTAAGGGGAGAATGAAGAGTTAATCCTAATGATTCGGCTAAAATTATGGGATGAGATAAACTTAAAGAAAAGATAAAGTTATGTGAGCCGATATGGAGAACAAAATAATAAATATTAGTTATTTGTTTAAAGATAATTATTAGTTTAAAGTATTATGTTTATCTAGTTACTTTATTAATTGGTTAATAAGTATTAGAGTTGGTATTGGTTTAGGATAGCTTGTTTAGCAAGTAATTAGTTTAGTATAAATAGATGAGTTAGGTTTTGTAATTACTTGGATGTTTTGCTTTGTTCTTTATTAATATATAAAAGAGTCGTGAGGAGTTCTCACAAAATCGTTGTGTTGCTGCGTTTTTGATCTAGTTAATTCCAACAATTGGTATCAGAGCGTGTAACGATCAAGATATAGCAGTCTTCGGCCAAGAAGAATCGAAGCAAATCAACCAGGTGAAGTTGAAAACCTTTGTGGATCGACAAGAAGAAAGAAGTCAAAAACTTTCGTGGATCGACAAGGAGAAAGAAGTCGAAAACCTCTGTGGATCGACAGAGAGAAGAAGACTCGAAACCTAAGTGGATCGAGCAGGGAAGTCGAAGCCTAAGTGGATCAACAACGAGAAGAACAAAGACTCGAAATCTGAGTGAATCGAGCAGAGACGAAGACTCGAAATCTTAGTGAATCGAGTAGAGACGAAGAAGGTCAAAATCTGAGTGAATCGACAGAGAGTGGAAACGGTAAGTTGCAATCTTAGTAAGGCAACCAAGGAAGAACGGTGGACTTTTCTTGGCTGTGTGCATGAAACGATTTACATGGGCATAAGTTTTTGTTTGGGGCTATTAAAAAAAGGAAGTTTTGGGTTTGATGTGTTGTGCACGAAGCAAGAAAGTCAACAGGAGTGGAAAACAAAAGAGGAATAAAAAAAGAGTTAATAAGATAAAAAGAAGTGAAGCAATCTTGATTAACTCATATATTTGTAAAGGGTCGTAAATGAAAAGGTGGAAAATTAATGAGTGCATGAATCACATGCATAGTACATGTATACGACATGTTGAATTCAAAGAGAATATGCGAGGAGTTAATCGTTTGGTCTTGATGATTGTTGCTACATGTACGATTGAGGCGTTTTCAAATGGACCAAGAGCGTCTAGAAGATCGCAGGCTGGCGGTGGAAATAAATCGGATTCCAGGGGTTTATGTGATCAAGGAATGGATCGGGAGATTGAACGAAAGAAAGTCAGTCAAAGAATTAAGGTCGAAAAGATGAGAGCATTACTTGGAATTCAAGATTTAGGAGGAACACATTAGGATTAAGAGGGAGAATGAAGAGTTAATCCTAATGATTCGGCTAAAATTATGGGATGAGATAAACTTAAAGAAAAGATAAAGTTGTGTGAGCCGATAAAGAGAACAAAATAATAAATATTAGTTATTTGTTTAAAGATAATTATTAGTTTAAAGTATTATGTTTATCTAGTTACTTTATTAATTGGTTAATAAGTATTAGAGTTGGTATTGGTTTAGGATAGCTTGTTTAGCAAGTAATTAGTTTAGTATAAATAGATGAGTTAGGTTCTGTAATTACTTGGATGTTTTTCTTTGTTCTTTATTAATATATAAAAGAGTCGTGAGGAGTTCTCACAAAATCGTTGTGTTGCTGCGTTTTTGATCCAGTTAATTCCAACAGTTTCCTTAAAACAGATTTCGTATCCCTTTCGCCAGACGAAACTGTCTACCGATGTACAACAACAAAAGGCGGTTAGTATTGCCGGAGTAGACCATAGAACTTGAAATTCAAATTCAATTGTATGCCAAATTGTAGTTCAACTAGTTAAATAGTTGTTGTGAAGGGGAATGGTCTCAAATCCCGTGCAAACCATGCATAAGACATGCGCGTAAAGGACCATACCCAGACTCAATTACAGCAATACTCAGTTATCTCCATAATTCCTGTGCAGGGTCCTTCACGCATATACAAACTTGACAATAATACAGTCAGTACAAGTGGTAGGAGCCTCCAGCCAATCAGCACACGCCAGGCTCTATCCAATACAACTCTCACGATGATCAATCGTGCAGGAGACAAAAAGTACAAAAGGACAGTGACGTATAGCCAATCAGTTTGCGTCATTCACTGCTCCACGATCTCCACCCACAGTTGATGACAAACTCAACAATAAGTATACTTAGCAGGCCACGTGATACCAATCATTGTACGCCAACGTCCCTCTACCTCTATAAACACTACATGTTGTGTGATCGATGTCGTAAGGTCGGTAAAAAATATAATAAAAAAGTGTCTTATTCACCTTTTACTAGTAAAGGGCAAGTAGGGTGTCGAGTCCACGGGAATCAGTGGAAAGTGTAAAAGTTCATTGCTTTATGACTAATATCTAAATTATAACCTAATTGCTTTTTGCAGTTTGAGAGTAATTATGAAAATGAATGTAAAGATGTATTTGTAAACAATAATGAGAAAATGGACCAATCTCCGGGTTTTCAGGTTATGCAGAAAATCATGTTACTTAGTTACTACCAGTTGGAAATCACATAGACATGATTTGTAAAACTTGTTTTGATAAATAATTAACGGACAATATATTTGATTGCAATGATCCACGATCGAAACGAAGGATTGATGCAAATGAATAGTAATCCAGTTAATCACCAATTTTAGATTTCATAAACATAATCAAGTTCAATGATTAAAGGTTTAAAACAATGACATCCTAGAATTTAATCTCGGTTGTTATTGAACAAACCAAATAATTGATGAACTCAAATGATTACGATAATCTAATAATGTTTAATCGAATAAGAACAATAAAAACGACTAACCGAATGATTAATCAGTTCCTAATCCAAAAGTCGTAACAATAAGTAAACCAAAAGTTTCACGCATAAACCCTATTCCCGGAGACGGTCACGGGACGACTAGCCGCTCATGATGCTTATGTGATCTTCAAATGCTTGAGAAGAGAATGATTGCATGAGTGATTCGGCAAGTGGTTGTGGACGGATGATGTTGAGGATGAATGATTCCCGACAAAAAGTGTGGTGTACGGCTGCTGCTAAAAGTCGATCGATGATGATCAAAATCTTGTGTCGTTCTCTCAAAATTCTCTTATGGCTCCAATATTTTCGTGTGATGATATGGGCTGCCAAAACCAAATTGTGAGATCATATGGGCTGCCCTAAAATCGAGATGTTGCTAATGATGATTTTGGGCCGATTTGGGCTGCAAATGTATATTGTATTGCTGCCAATATTCGATGGTTGATGATATTTGATAGAATATTAATGTGAATTATGGGAGCCCACTAAACACACGTGCAGCCTCCTTTTTTGCATTTCTCTTTCACATGTATTACTATTTTCCATTCCCAATGCTCACAAAGTCTCCTTTTATTCGCGTGAAAGAAGTCTGCCAAGAAAAATATGATGATGTTGTTACTTCTATTCACTACTCCCCATTCTACCCATGTGCATGTATTTATTTAGGATTTTAAAACCCTTTCAATCCTTGATAACCACCTCCATATGTCGTCCAAGATGATGATTTGGTGATGTTGGAAATATAGTCCCCACCAACATGTATTGACTGCCCTTTATCTTTTCTTGTGATTCTCAAAATGACGGCTCCCTCAAAAGAATTAATACAGTGATTGATATCATGTGCCTTTGTAGTTGCCATAACCCCTGAATTTCCATCTTTTATATTTCTCGCACATCTAAGCTGCATCTTGATTCGAACCACGTCCCTGACATCGCCAATTGCCGCACTTATCCATCTCGCACATTCCGCTTTCTCTTTAAACTCCGTAACTTCACCAAATTACGCGTTTTACCTGCAAAAGCACAAACACTCGCAGTAAACATATTCCAAGCGTATAATCACATAAAACAAGCTAAACCACGTAAAATCCACACTTAAACACCCATGTTTCACACTCTCCATCATTGTGACAGAGGGGACAAACCGGATATTCCTTGTTGACGACGCCTGGCCCAAGGCCCATCAGTTCATCTCCTTCTCCACACTCTTCGGCTATAAAGACCAACCTTCAACCATAGGTTTAAGGATCCCGTTCTCTCTCACTCTCACAATTAACACACACTCTTTTTAGTTCTTAAAGCGTTACTTATTCTCATGCCGAAAATGTGGTTACGAGGAGAACCCCAATCTTCTCCTCCTCATAACGAGCTTACAGTGTTTTTGTTTTGCAGATTTACTCTCGAGATATCATCAATCGTTGATTAAAAGAGATTAATGATTAACCCCCTTGTTGAGACTACCTCTTTGGTTCTAACCCCGCGCGGATTAGAACCGGTGTTTCTTCATCCGTCTTTTTACTACTACTTTCATCTTTTTTCTCTTCGTATCGATCAAATAGTTGATCAAATTCCAACACCTCCATTCTTCAGCTCACACTCTAAGTCTACGGCTGCAAGGCCACATCGCATGGCCTTGAAACACATGAGAACGAGTACGAGCATGTGAAGTACAATACGGGTACTTTTAACCAGGTCGAAAGCAGTGTTGCGCTAGTGAACCAGAATCCAAATGCCAAATCCAGTCTCACAACTCTCAACTTTACCGCCAGAAGGAGAGACCCCCGTCTCATGGTACATAAAGTCTCAAGCAGCGTTGAATGTTGCATACACGCAACTATGCGCACAAGCACAAGCACAACCACCAGCTTACAATCTGCGTGCTCGCGCAGCATATAATCCGGAAGCCGAAGACGACTACTCGTTAGTGAACAAAACAGCGGCGACTGCTGAACAGTCAAAGTTTATTCCAAAAATCGCTTTGGCCGTGTTGGAATAGGCAAAACTCCTGCCCAATGTTGGGCAGTTCACAGGTTTGTCAGACCCAGGCGACCACGTTCGGCTGTTCACCAGCGCATGGTTGGTCAGATGTTGGACCCACCGTATGTGGTACCATCTATTCGTCCAGACACTTACTGGCGCGGCTCGCGCATAGTTTGACAACCTATCAGTCGGCAAGATTGAGAACCGGACTGACTTGCAAACCAAGTTTCTGCAACACTGAAAGCGCCGACATGCTAGAGACTCAACAGACGTCATGAACATCTGGCGCAAAGACAATGAAGGTATCGAAAACTTCGTTACGAGAGTCAACAAAGAATGCCTAGAGATAGGCAATGTGAGCGAAGCTCTGATGCACGCATACTTCTATAAGGCAGTGCGTTGCGATGAGCTTATCCATACAATTTCGGGTAGAGAAGGCGTACCTAAAGATTGGGACAAACTCTTGAATGATATGAAGGTATATGCACACACCGAAAGGGCTCTCATAGGCGGGAAGGCCCCTCGGTATAGCAGCAGCCAGCGTGAACACAATGGGCGCAACAGAAGGGGCAAGAACTCTTCACGAAAGCGTAATCAATCCACTAGTCACGACGTAGAGAAGCCCAGTTCGCCTATCGATGCCCGCACGATGATCTCCGACTCAATTACAAGGATACCATCAAATAAGAAAACAAGCAAAAGAATTAAACCCCGCTCACAAAAACCCCAATGGAGATTCACAGTACTGAAAATCATAATTTCAAGCCTACACAAACCATGCGCAACAAAAAGGGCCAAGACCCAAATCAGTACTGTGAATATCATTAAGACAACGACCATACCACAAACAACTACTACAGTCTGCGGACGGAGATTTAATGTTTCAATTTCAACCAACATAGCGAGAAACCAAGCAGTGGTCACCATCGCACCAACAACAAGCGGAAGTGCGGAACTAATGCCCATTAGTGCTATACAAGATGGAATCCGTCACAAACCGAATTAGACTAGTAGTAAGCCGTACTAGACTGCACCCAAGCATACCAAACCAGACCAGACCAGCAATGGCATCTAAGCCGAACCGGACCACACCCAAGCATACAACTTAGTAGTGAGTACCGATATCTCTTTCATCTTAACTCCGTTTTAGACACGTCTCATAGCAGAACATAACCCAATAAATAACAGTTATATTAACAGTAGAGGGGGCAATCTTGACCCAAAACCTTCTAAGTGGGTTAGTTTGGGTTGCTTTTAAAATTATATGGGTTGGTTTGGGTAAGATATTTTAATTAATTGGGTCACAACGGGTCACTTGAAATTCTATCTTGTTATTTTCGG
Source organism: Helianthus tuberosus (assembly GCA_030545235.1). Taxonomy (NCBI): domain Eukaryota; kingdom Viridiplantae; phylum Streptophyta; class Magnoliopsida; order Asterales; family Asteraceae; genus Helianthus; species Helianthus tuberosus. Next base: position 128,714,621 of record CM060420.1, on the reverse strand, counting down.
GTCAAAGCGGGTCGACAACATTAAAGAAATGGGTCAATGTGGGTTAGTGTCTTAAAGAAACGGGTCGATGTGGTTAGTGTCTTAAAGAAACGGGGCAAGTTTCGGATCGGAATGGGTTTCGAGCCGGCACAAGTATCCGCACGAGACGGGTTACGGCACGAAATGGATTTTGGATCGGAACGGGTTCAGTTCGGATCGGGTTTCGGGCCGACACGGGTTTCTGCACGGGACGGGTTTCAGATCGCAACGGGTTTTGGGCCGGCACGAGTTTCCGCGTGAGACGAGTTTCGGGTCGGGACGAGTTTCGTACCGTTTCGACGCGTACCGTTTCGACGCGAACCGTTTCGACCAGTACCGTATCGACCCGTACCGTTTCGCCCCGTACCGTTTCGAATCGAACCGTTTCGACGGGAACCGTTTTGACGCGACCATCCCCACCACCGTAACCAGCACCAACCATCACCTCCGCAACAATCACCATCAACCGAAGCCAACACTGTGTAACCGTCAACCATCGCCACCACCACAGCCACAGTCACCCATCGCCACCACCACAACCACAGTCACCCAACGCCACCACCGCAGCCACCGTCAACCATCATCACCACCGCAGCCACAGTCAACCAACGCCACCACCGCAGCCACCGTCAAACCATCGCTAGTTTGCCACCACCACAGCCACCATCAACCGTCATCGCCACGCGACGTCACCAACAATCAACACCACCAAAACCATTATAAGTTGTAGTCTTGTAGACACAATACACTACACAAATTCACATCTGCGATCGTTGCTAGTGCGGTTCATATTCTGTTCAACTAAAATACTATATTTCATATGGAATTGAATTTAAGTAAAGGCAAATCAAAGCTCTGAACACACAATTTACAAAACCCAGCACTTCTTCACGTCATAATTCCTTCTTTTTTTAAGTTACCCATAGTGATGGATCCAAGTATATATAGGATATTTAGAAACCAATTTATTCACTACTGAATGTGAATACGATGTAGTTCCTAATGATTCAACTGACAGATAGTGTGTGTATTCACCGACTGAGTATAACTATAAAATATATGTATAAAATTTAATTGTTAACAGTTAATCATACAGTAAAGAATCTCAAAAACAGAGTAAATTATCAGCCGGACCCGACCCGACCCGAAACTCGTTCTGACCCGAACCCGTTCCGACCCGAACCCGTTCCAACCCGAACCCGTTTTGACCCGAACCCGTTTCGACCCGAACCAAACCAACCCTTTTTTTAATTGACCCGTTTTGACCCGAACCCGTTTCGACCCAAACCCATTCTGACCCGACCCAACCCGACCCGTTTGCCAGGTCTAATTAACAGTAATTACAAATAATTCTTCGTGTCCAAAGCGGATAAAAACTATATCTTAAGAACTGGACCTCTCAGATTTTTCTTGGTATGTTGATAAATAACAAGACAATATGTATATAATAAACACAGTACAATAATCCGATGAGTATTAAAAATTATCTATTATAAATATTTATATTTCTTTTTTATTAATCTATACAAACAATAACCATATTATAATCTTAATTGATAAGTAGTCTCAAACTTCATTCAGAATTTTGATTGTTGTGGACATAATACAACATAGCGACACCCGAAGCTGTAACAGCACCAAGAAACATAGCAGCCGAGACACTAATATAACTTTTAACGTATGTCCAAATCCACTTTGACAGAAAATGCACCGTGCAAGTCGACTGAAACTTCGCCACAGAAAACTCCTACACAGAAGAACATATGAAATATTATGATCAATACTGTTGTCATCTTTTATGAGATGAAATTGCGCACACTGGGAGTGTTATGAATAAAAATACAAAGGCCATGAAGTCGAAAAAAATAAACTTTAACAGCACATTCGAGTTGAAATGTTTAAAAAAATTTAACCTAAGGTAAGAAGGGCCCTGAAAAGCGGTCATTCCATTGGATTATAATTTACCCACTTGGGTGGTAAATTGAGAACAACTGTTGTTGAAGTTTTCTAAAGAGAAGTCCTGCACAATCCCAAATGAACTTATCAGAGGTAGAAAGATGGACGGGCTGGACGGGTCGGGTATGGGTATGGGTTCAAGTTGAGACAAGCTAATTTTGGTACGAGTCGAAACGGGCCAGTTTGGGTTGGCTAGTAAACATTATTATGTCATTTACTTACATTTCTTGTAAAACAGTTTAGACAATAATTATGTTGAAAAACCGATATTATGACAAAAATAACCTAACATTTACCTTGGGCAACTTTTTCTGATGGTCAAGATGGTCAACATGCAGCCTTATGTTAGAAGCAGCATGAACCCAAAGACTGCGGTCAACATCAGCATATGTATACGCAACAATGTCAAATAAAGTATTAGAGCCTGCTTCTATAGCTTTCAAGATGGTATCTTCTCTATTTCTCCGGTTCCTGAAATAAAACAATTATATAAATATCTGACTCGATTTGACCAAATTTATTACATGCCCATTTAGTCAATTATACTATCTAAAAAAGACAAATAGTGAAGAATGGATATCCATTTCATACTTGAGATATCCACAAAGCATGTGTTTCGGCCATAGATTAACCCTCCCATGCATGGAGATCAAAGCATTAGGTGAGAGGTCCATAAATTTGTAAGTAGTTCGGAAATAATCCTGCAAATGATTTCAAGCATTTAGTGTAAATTATTTTTCTGTCCAAAACAACTAATATCTGATTTCTTAGAAACACAAATATATATTTTTTTCAATAACAAGGTATAAACGATAGGCTATGCAGTTAATATCGCCGAGTTATCGGTCCCTTCATGAGATATATATCAGTGATAAAATATCGGTCAGAATATCGGTACCATATTATCGGCGATATTGACTGATATTGGACCCATATATATCACCGATTTTCCCGATATCGGTACCTTTCTTCTTAGTTCTACCATTCGTCTTTCTTCTTATTGCTGCTATTAGTATTTTAAGTATTAGTTGTTAATCGTTAGTGTTAAAATGTTAGTGTTTTAAGTCTTAATTAGTTCCTACTTGCTACAATTGTTGGCGTTTTGCAAGTTGCAAAAGGTTAATTTGTTAATGGTAATTGTTAGTGTTAAATTGCTATATATATAAATTCAGCATGATATTAAAATTACCGATATCCCAATACAATTACCGATATCTGACTTTTTACCGCATTAACTGCTTAGACGATAGGTACACTTACACTCATATTTCCACCAGAATTGATATCCAAAAGTGCACTTCCTTGTCTAACAATAATTATAATAATAATAAATATAAAGGAGATCAAATATTGAAATAGATAACTAATCTGGTAAATGAAATCATGTTGTAGAATCTTACCCCACACAATGATCACCAACAATCAAGGAATTAGTGCTAACATGAAGCAATGCTAAATGTCCATCTGTATGTCCCTATATTTATCAAAACTACATTTGTATGACACATCTTAAATTTTGATCAAACACCAAAATACATAAAAAGTGAACATTACTGGAGCAAAAATGATTCTCAATTTCTCCCCACCAATGCAAATTTCTTCTGTTCCAGAAACAGTCGTATAACCACTAGACCAATCATCTGCACAAAATAAATTTAAAAAAAATAACATCAGGCTTAAGTATTGTATAAAATAAAGTACAACATTTGTGAAACAAAAATCTGTAAAATGGCTACAATGATCTGATTGCTTAATAATAAAAAGTTCTAACCCTTTTTAATGCGACCCATGGTGTTTTCGTGGACCAAAAGCAAAGCTTCGGGATTGCTTTTCTGGACAGTGGAAAGACCTGGATAATAACTTATTATTTATAGCAATTGTGAATCAAAGTGCAAAGGTGAAAGTAATTTTGTTGTGTTAATTGCTGTAATTACTTACCATCAACATGATCACGATGATGATGAGTGACAAAGACAATTAATTTCCGTGGTAAAGCAGCAACAATTTCTGCAAGCTGGTTGTCACAATTTTAATAGTACAGAAGTTACCAAACTAAATTCATAATTGAAGCGCAAAACTTATATCTATACCTCTTCATTGAATTCAGATCGACATCCTGGGTCTACTATCATTGCATCCCCCTCAGCTACAAAATGACTACTTTCCGACTTAACATGATTATTCTCAGGTGCAAATACAATCAAATTTGTTGTACGGAAAGGTTTTGCTGTTTTGCTTCCCATTGGTATAACGTTTACACCAGGAGGGTACTCCTAAAGAACGGGTATACCAAAGTTACATAAAGTATGACATCAAATATGGGTACAACTGCAAGCATTAAAAGGATTCATATTTACGTGTATATAATGTGTACAAACCTGGCAATGCAAGGTTGGAGGCACTTTCAACGGATCAGATTGCATTGAGTCTTTAAGCGGCCCATTGACTACTAAAGGCCCGACACGATCACCAGCCGCCTTTACTTTAAGTAGCAAACTGAAGCAGGCTTCCTTGCTACTCCACTGACAATCGCCTGCACAAAACTTTCACCGATTACCTTTCAAAGTCATCATAAATGTTTACATCTACAAACCAAACCAAACACAACTAAAGCACACACTATTCACAGCACAAAACATCATAACCACCAATTACCTTTCAAAGTCTCAACATTAGAAACAAAGTCCCCAATAACATAAACAGTCTCAATAGTAAACCCTGGTCCAAAATTAGGCTCCTCCACAAACTTTAAAAACTTCCACTCTACATCACTAACTGATCCAAACCCCACTTGTCCCAAAACCTACAACCAGGAAACCAACTTGAATATCAAATTAATATGAAATTCACATGAAGTTATTTAATAATAAATTAACCACTGATGAGGAGCGGGTCCAAGAGTTGGGGTTGATAAGTGGAGACGGGGCACAAAAAAGCTCAAATTTTAAACGGGCATAACTTAGGCTACCATTGGAGATACGGGCACACGAGCGGGCGATGGAAAGGTCACGACAAGACTAATCACACATTCCACATGACAAACCATCATATAGGTGGTTTGACCCAGTTGTCGGACTCCGAATCCCTCGACGATTTCACCAATCAAGATTTTCCCACAATTTTGTCAAACTTAAAGACTATCCTTTTTATAGCTAATAATGTGTAAATCACTGAATAACATAATTTACGCCTTTATTTATGGTGTTAATTTGAATTTATTTCAGTTGATTTTGTATTTTCGAAAATTTGGCAAATCTTGCCAGATTTATTCAGAAATTAATCTACCTTTTTAGAGAATTATTATTCATGTTTCTTTGCTTCCGCTCTGCATCAATTTTCACCGTTGCTTATCTATCTTTAAACAATTATATTCCAAAACAAGTTTATCTTACGGATTTCTTTTTTTGGGTTTAAATTGATCAATAGTTAGCCTTAGGAAATTACATAATAATGGCAGGTAGTAAAATTGATCAATCTTACAGATCATAACCAAATACCTCTTCAAGAGCTGAGAGAAGATCAAATTTCCTCAAATTGAGGTTCTGCGGACACGTGTCCTCTCCTTTAAGAAGAAATTGAGTTGAAGAATCTGATTCCGGTGAAATTGAGGGGAGTTTTGCTGACGGTAAGTCCCAGAGGTCGGAGTCAACATAGGAGTCGTACTCATGGTCGTCGTATTTTGGAGGGGGAGGTTGCTTGACGAGAAGGAATTCGTCGCTATTGGTAGGGTTTGTAAAGATCACAGCGAGCTTGTATGTCGCCATTGCTGGATTTCAGGAATTTTAGGGGTTTTTGTTTTGCACCGGTGGTGTTGGTTGTACCGGTTTTTTGGTGAGACACTATTAGGAAAAACTAGTGTGATTCAACCCGTGCGTTGCCAACGGAGACGTGATGAAAACTCGGTTTGGTTTAAGGCTAGAGGGTGTGGTATAAAGTCTCTAGAAGCTTTATCACGTTACGTAACATCTATCTAGGCGTCACGTCATATGAGGGGCTTTAAAGCCCCCTTAACTCGCATGTAATTGTTTAAAGCCTCCTACCAAGTGTTTTTCCATCTTAGGTGAACGTGCTACGATCTCGCAAGGCACTACTGTAGAGCTCTTTGGGCCTGCCGCTGTCTCAATCGATAAACTTTGAAGATTAGCCTACTGAACGATTCTATCTTTTATTTAAAAATAAAAAAAAAGAAATTAAACAAAATTAAAAAAGAGAGATTTTATTGGTTGAAATGAGGTGGGTCCTTCAATTCTGCTCATTAGACTATGGGGTATGGGGCTTGGGTTGGGGGAAAACGCCCAAGCCACCACCCCGAGTGGGCTTGGGTTGGGGCGTGACCCTTGGGGCTTGGGTTTGAAGCCGGGCGGGGGAAGCAAAGTGACATGGCGGGCTGTCAATGGCCAAAGCAAAATAGCCGTTGGGCTAGCCGTTGGCCAACGGCTATGTTAAAAAAAAATATTTTTTCACTATAAATATCACACTTCAATTCTTATTTTTACCACATTCAACCACAATATCTTCTATCTTCAATTCTCATTCTACAAAACCGAAAATGCATCCTCATAATCGTGTTTACGACCCGAACAACCCGTTTGGGTTTCAAGAAAATAATCTTAGCCCACCACCCAATCGTCCAATGCCTCGTCCATTTTTCATACACTCCCCTATGCCCCTTGAAGCGAGTTATGCATCGTATCTCGGGAATCGTGTGTTTACTAACTTCCCACACACCGACGATTCGATACCTATCCCGTTTACACAAACGCCCATCAACCTTTCACCAACCTCCATCGACCTTTCACAAACCGAAACCGTCCCCGAAACTCAACCACCCAACGATGGTCCTTCCGCTTCAATAGTTCCCAAAAAGAGAAGTCATAAGAAAGAAACCGATGCGGAGAAAGCACTTGAAACCGTCAAACGAAAACAACAAGAATGGGTCGTTAATGAAGAACTTGCATTGACGAGGGCTTGGTGTCAACAATCTCAACATCCAAGTTTAGGTATTCTTAAATATTTTGTATCCCTTATTTTATTTAATATTTTATATAACTTTGTAATATATTAAATTTTGTTTTTATTAAAATAGGAAATTATCAACATCGAACCCATTTGTGGGAAGCGGTTAGTAGAGCATTCCATGAAGAAATGGGAAGGAAGGCTTATCGGAAAACGATAGCTTATCCTCGAAGTGGAGCGAGATAAGAGGCCAACTTACAAAATTTAGTGGTTATTTAAATAAAGCAAAGCAAGATCGGATACGGCATCGCCTTCAGCTGGGAGTTCGGGCTCGAGTAGGGGAATATACAGCGATCAGTTGGATGACATTGCATGCAAGTTAGATACATTCAACGTATTCCAACAACAAAGGGCCGAACTTCGAAAGAGCAAAGATGCTAGAGATGCCCTGAAACAAAAACTGGATGATTTGAAATTTCTATCCTAGCCCATTGATCACCTGGAGGGTGACGAGTTGCAACTAGTCTTGGAGACGAGAGAAGAGATAAAGAACAAATATAAACGTTAGAAATATTATTATGTAATTTCCTTTATTTAAAAATATTAAAAAAAATTAAATTTGTTGTTTTAAAAAATATTCAAATAGCCCAGCGGTTTGGGTCAGCCCAGCGAAGCCCACCAAACCCACGCCCCAAACCCCCGCCCCACCATACTGTCTTCAATGTGGGTCAGCCCAGCTCTGCCCCCCCAAGCCACGTGTCAACCCATGCCCCAAACCCCCACCCCACCATACCCCACGGTCTTAGCGTGCTGGCGGAAGGGCCATAGCCCCCCCTCTTAACTGCCGCGGTATGGTCCATAACGCCCCGGGAGCTAAAATAACTGAGGTGATGGGATGGTATTAAATCACACCCCTGTCTAAGAAACTGAAATAGAAAACTAAAGAAATAAAATAAAAACACATCATCATTCCATACCAATTCTTTCAATTTACAAATAATGTAAAACTAAGTATTTTATATATTTCTCTTAAAAGTACTTATAGCAAAATGTTTTTAAAATAACTAACAATGTTTGATGATAACTTACCTATCAAATTAGAATCTTGACCATCATGAATATGTTGTTGATATTCGATGTATTTTTATTTAATGTTTAAGCAATAAAATGTTTCGGGTTCTATGTTTTGATCATACATGTTATCATATTTAGTGATTTATAATCTTATACATGTTTTATACAAGTTTGTAAATTCATTTCCATGTATTCTGAAGCAACCATTCATCTCTCAAGGTCTAAGACTAAGGTTTTCCTTAAGTTGATCAAACACTTTGGAGACTTCGTGAACACACCTAACACTCATATCTTGACCTTCTTATTATCTAAACTTCATTATATACATGCCTTAAGATAGGACATTCATTTTTGGAGGGTTTAGATGTAAATGATAACAAGTAAGAAGCTCAACATGTTGCATTTTTAGTTTGTCATAAGATAACTTTCGGGTAACTTTCTTGCCAATTTTTCTCCATCCTTGAGCTATCATTCTGGTCCATTTATGTCACACCCCGATATTTCCACGTTTCACCGGTGGGCCCGGTAGGGGAGTATCGTGACGTAGTTGATATCATCATAGTCAAACAACACAATATATAAATGCACAGCGGAAGCAAAAGATAATTATATTACAATCCGAATATAAAGTAATATCAAAGTATCACAACAGAAAGTAAAGGATCCACAGGAGGATCTTAAAACATAAACATTGTTCAACAGACTTTAGACGCCTAGAACTTGCAAGATTCCTTATTAACGCCCTGAGCTTCCAGCCAATTACGTTCAGTGCCTGTCACTTAACATTTTTGGAAAATACGTCAGTTTTCACTGGTAAATACAATTAACCGACTCATTTTAAAAAGAGTTTAAGAGAATTGATTTAGATGCACCAGGCACAAAAATATCTTTTATAACTTGGGACAATTATATTTATAATCTTGTATACAGATTTACATGTTCGTTATACGTTCAGGACCCGATGTAGAAACCGAGTCAAGATTAACAGACACGCCACAAGTATAGGCCCACAAGAGAGTGAGATACCGTTTCCCTTATGCAACTGTCAGGTGTATGCCTACACCTCGTGCATAGGGCGTGGCCATTTTATAACACAATGATGTCAAGGATATCCGGGACATGGTCATTAACCCCTAATGGCTTTTATTTCAAACAATACAGATTAAAGCGGGTTACCTCAATAATTTAATCACAATACGACTAAACATTCAATACCCGACCAAGCGGTATTATTATAATACCGTATCCCAAGCCCGTATAGGGAAAATAAGTTAAAAGTATTTACCTGAGCTAGCAATGCAATTGATACTCAGTCGTATATTCAAATCAGCAAGCACAAGTACTTCTACTGGGGCTCTTAATCTGGAATGAAGGTTTTTAATAACCTATTAGAATCCTAACGGGTCTTTAATTAAGCCTTGACTTTGACCGGTTAGTTTTTCAAAAGGAAGATACGGTTCAATCGCGTGATAAAGCGAAGACCGGATTAGAATGTGGTTTTGACCCGACAAGCTTGTATGCTTGTTTAATATGGGTAACTTAAACACATTCTGGATTTTGAGACAAAAGTGATATGGTTTGACCCGTTTCGGCTAATATATGCAAACTAGTCATATAAGCCGATCCGAACGCGACAAGTGCATAACGAGTAACCAAAAGAGTCATATACAGGTTTCCTAAGTTAATATGCCTTAAATATGTTGCGATATCAGTAGGATACCTTCCATTATGCCCAAAACGAGTTTGATCTCAAAATAAGCCCCGTAGGGGTATTTTGGTCATTTTAAAGGTTATAAAAGAGTTTAAATGAAGTTATGAGATTCGGGTCCGAATACATCAGTAAAATAACTTATTTTAATAGGTCATATCAGTTGATAATAAGTCTTATATGGCAAAATGGTTTTAAACCCAAACTATGTGTTTAATACGCGTAAAAATTCATTTTAAGCGATTTCCAGGTTATACAGGAAATCTGCGTTTTTTGATCAGGTTATAAAGTTCAAAATACTTTATTTATTATATAAAATCACTAGCAATTGGATTGGTGTCAAAATACTATGTAGAACTCATTTTATGACCGAAAAGGGTATATTCGGTATTTACCGAATTAATGCCATAACCTTAGGTTATGAGCAGGTTAAAAATCTTTAAAAATCCCAAAATATTATATTACATCAGTGGGTAAAAGGTTTGGTGTCAAAAATTGGGTTTAGATAGGCTTTATGCTAATTGCGCCGTTTAATTACTAAAAGGCGTTATAATTACGCTAATGAGCATAACTCCTAATCTAGACCTCCAACTGATGTGAAAATTTAGGGACATGTTTATAAATCAGTAACAAAGGTTATTGTCTTTTCACATATCCAAAATTCTCGTTTTATGGTCAAAAGGGCATATTGGTCAACATTTAAGCAATTAACGGAAACATGTAAACGAATCGGATAATCAATGAACCAACCACAGAGGGTTATGCTAACATGTAGTTTGTAATCTCTCACTTTCTTTCACAATTAGCTTCGTATGATCCATGATTTATTCGTTTAAGGGTATGAGCATCATGTAGGGTTACTGTAAAGTATATTTATCCCTTGTTGACAATTTGAACCCTTATATTCACATACTTTCCATGTTTGTCAACTTTAGTCCTTCTAGAACATTCTTTCACACGTTTAAACCTATGACACGTGTCAATACATTATAGGACGTGAATTTTCGAGGTGTTACATCGTCACCCCCTTAAAAGAAATCTCGACCTCGAGATTTGTTAAAACGCTGGCAGTACTTTTTGTCGCATAATGGACTTAACTTCTATAACATATCTGGAGTCTTTCCAAGCTCCCAAAGTGACCCCTATATTAGGCACATGTATCCATTTTGGGGCTTCTTAACCTGTCGATCCTTAATCGATACAGGATACTCATCACATCATAAATCTGCATATCATTATGTGATAGTGTTTCTTGACTTATTGGCGAAACACATCCTTCAGTAACTAGTGTGCAATGTATTTCGAGCTCCGCCAAGCTCCTTAAATAGGTTTTATCTTATAAGCTACTTGATCTTGATACATTCGATTTCCTTCGAATGATTCTATATATTCAGAGCTTAACTAGCCTGATAATTTAACAAATTTGGCACACCCTTCCTGGGTGATATCTTTTGTTGAACTTTATTCCTTAACAAGAATTTAGGAGGTTTGCTATTTTCATTAATCCTTGATTTTCTGCCGAATACTGGCATCTTACAGATGATTATGTATTTGCGTGATCTTATTTGTTGTTTCTAATGCAACTTTCAGATCCTGATAATTGGACTTACCAATCTATTGTCCTATCAATAGGCGTTTAACATTCCATCTATACAAGGTCTTCAAAGGAGCCACCTTGATACTTATATACAACTATTATAGAAAAGCTTATCTTAGGGTGAGATGGTTATCCCAACCATTGCTTAAAACTATTCTTAAGGAATAGCTAATCCTTATAGCTAGTTGAATAACTCGACGATCCTGGGTAGTTGATGGCGATTCTTAATCGTTGTTTAAATAGGGTTGCGGTAATGAATGCATAAGCAAAATGAACCGTCTTTCTTATTTAGCAATATCAAACTCTCGGAATATTAAGTTAGGCTATATGAATCTCTTATCTTAAAATTTACTTAATTAGGGTTTCGATTATTCCATAATCAATCATGGAGTTCTACAACACTCCAACCCAAAGTGGGATGTTAATCTTAACTCTACTTGCCTCTCGGGAGGTAAACGGGGTAGTCTTTGCAGAAGGTAATCAAGACACACGGAGATTACAGAGATTTTTCCAAATCTCGGCTCCAGTTCATTTATCCTTGCCTGTGTCAGATAAGTGGCATATTTATGTTACGAGTCCACAGATTTCTTTACCAGGAAACATGTATTTGGAAAATTCTATTTTCTAGATCTCTTCTTTGAATGCCATTAGCTGACTTTAGTACCATATGACCATTGGGATATCCTTGCGGTTCCATGCATTAAACCTCCATACTGATCAGGCATGGAAGCAATCTATGGAACATATTAAGATACACCAATCCTCATATGGCGCTTTTGTCATACCATTTGGTATTCGCAATTGATAGAGATCAAAGAGGTATCAACTATGTATGCGGATGCACTTCCTCCAGAGAGAGGATACCTCTAAAATTCTATGCCTGAAGGCTTCTGATAGGAACATAATAAATGGTTCTTATGATTTCGCCTGTAAGTTTTACCCTTCACTTAATAACTATGGTTCTTATGAAAGATTTTAAAAGTTTGCTATACTTATAGTTTATGAAGGATTTGGAGCAAGTAGCATTCGGCTCTTTGAACTTTTTCACGATCTCCTTCACAGCTTTTCCAACAGCTGCGTCTTATCATAGTTTGAAGAACATCCTTGGACTTTCTAAGGTTTACAATTGTAGTATCATTAGCATGCGTCGCATCATCAATGGCGTGATTGACTGATGTCTTATCAGATTTTGTCATACTCAAGATTTGGTTCCTATTACTAAATGAATCAATTTCTTGGTTGCGATCCGACAACTGCTATTCCTCATCCTCATGGCCTTATATACTAACCATGGTTTCATTAAACCATACAGGCCAATATAGCATTAACATTCTTATTGAACGTTATTTAATATATATCAATTATACTTAGCCTAGGTCACAAAAGACCATTAATGGCATTTAAAGTTTGGTCCTAATCCATCATCTTTTTGACAGGGAATCAAAATGTCCTATCTGTCTTTATTATAGTGATGAATTTGGATAGCTTGAAAGCTTGCCATAAGGATATCAGAAAAGAGTGATTCCTAATAGATATAAAATATCAATCTAAGATTTGTTGGAGCATTTTCTATAGTGTCATCGGCCAATTTCTACCTCGCATTAAATAACCGGAGTCCTAATCAGGCGGGGACAACAGTTCTCAACATTTATCGTTCATTATAGAATCATATGTGCCAGCATCAAATAAATTTTTGCATAAACTTTTTGATAAGGAAAGGTACCTGCTATGTAATTATCATTCTGCACCATCTCCTGGGCGTTCATCATGCGTTTGTTTTCTTGGCCTCTTCGGGCTTCTTCTGATTCCTAGGGCAGTTGGTTTTGATATGCCCCTTCTCGTTGCAACCATAACAGGTTGCGTCTTTCAATTTCTTGCAATCCAAGGTTTTATGTTCCTTAGACTTGCAAATCCCACAAGGTAGAGGCTGAGATTCAAATCTGCATTTCCCGAGGTGGTATTTTTGATAGGTTTCGCACCTGGTCTTCCCCCCCGACTGCTGGCTGTCTTTCTTAAACTCGGAACTCTTCTTATCCTCAGAGTTCCTCTTTCTATCGGAGCGATGAGAATTCTCATCCTCCCTTTTATGCTTTCCATCTTCAGAGGCTTTGGCAGCCTTGTTTCTGACCACATCGAGAGTGAGAGATAGCGACAGATCTGCCGCTGACCTGAATGTAGTAGGTCTTGAAGCCTTAACACTGGCTTTGATTTCTGGGGCTAAACCCCCAATGAAGCGAGCAATTCTCTTGGGTTCTGGTGTTACTAGGTAAGGAACCAGTCTGGACAGGGTATTGAAACTGGTGAGGTAAGCTTGACAATCTAAATTTGTCATAACCAATGATAAGAAATCTGACTCAATCCTCTCAACCTCGTGTTGAGGGTAGTAGTTCTCCATAATGAGAGCAACAAACTGTTCCCATGACATGTTGTAAAGTGGGATCTTCCCAGCAGCTTGAATGAGAGCCTTCCACCATGCTAGTGCCTCTCCCTTGAACGATTGGGATACATACTTCACTACATCCCTCTCAGCACAACCGCTGATATCGACAACTGTGTCCATTTCATCCAACCAGGTCATACAATCGATTGCCCCTTTCTCCCCAGTGAAATCCCGGGGTTTGCAGGAAACAAAGTATTTATAGGTACAGGACTTGGTACTTGGTTCATTACCGAATACTATCCTCTTGGATGGAACACTGTGTTGAATAGATGAATGTCGATCATGATCCTTCTTTGACTCATCTTTCTTTGAGGGTGGCTTGCTATGAGCCTCAGAATGAGTCTTAGGGACAGACTTAGAGTGGGGTACAGATGAGGCTTTACTATGAGTCCCACTATACTCCCTAAATTGCTCCTCTACAGCTTTAGATACAGCGGTATCAATCAGTGTACGAAGTTCTCCTCTGGTTATATTAATCTTATCATCATCGCGGTTTTCCAGAGGATGACTGTTTATCTCGTCAGAGTCAGCCATGTAGGTAGTTTTAATTGCTACAAAAAGAAAATAAGGGCAAGGTTTATTTAGAAGCCCATACAGTACTATCGTTCTTGACGATTTATTAACCATGGTTTTTAATAACTATTTTGGTTAATTTGTTAAGCATGCATATATTCAGGATCTTTATTACAATCCCTAATTATAATTTAATAATGGCACAAAAAGGCCTAGTCACGTAGACAAGTTTAATTTATAAGCCATGATTTCAGAGAATCGAGGCATTAAGGTTTGAATCAAAGTTCATTACATTTTCTTGACAGGGAGTTGTAGGCTACCACTGTCTTTAGTCTCAGAGGACATTAACTATAGCCCGTAGGCACTTCCCTTCTAAGGGATGTTTATAATATGATCCTCTTATAGGATGATATAAGCCATGATTTCAGAGAATCGAGGCATTAAGGTTTGAACATATTTCATTACCTTTTCTTGACAGAGAGTCAAAGACTACTACTGTCTTTAGTCTCAGAGGACGCTAATTATAGCCCGTAGGCACTTCATCCTTAAGGGATGATTATTTCAAATAAGGGAATTTAGATTAACCCATTTAAGAATGACTTATGTGATTTTATCGTACCACATTTTGTCAAGCATGTTAATATGCTTTCAGATATTTAAAAAGGATTTGAATCTTTTAAATAAGTTTTACCATCTTGGCCATGTCTGCAATGACAATTAGGCTAGGTTTTACCCTTTAGACTCTTTTTAATATTCAACGCAAAACAATCCTAAATTGAAATGTTAACAGGGATCTGAATCTAATTGTGGAACTACCATCTTGGCCCTGTCTTAAGGTGACATATGGCTAGGTCTTGTCCTTTTTAGATATTGTCATTTTATTATAATGGTAGATCTTATAATATAGGAATGATATTTTAAATATAATCGTTCCATTAATATTTGAACAAGTATATGGTTGCCCTAAACGGGACTTCTACAGAAAATGACTTGCCCATGTAAGGGCTAATCATAAAAATAACAAAGGAACCAAATAAGGACAAAATAAAACGAATTAGGATTTGTCCTATGTTCTTGTCTAGACTCAAGAATGTGCAATTGTGTAACTGAGATTAAACACAAAAGGCTAGCGTTTAATTCACTCAGTGTTGGCTCTGATACCAACCTGTCACACCCCGATATTTCCACGTTTCACCGGTGGGCCCGGTAGGGGAGTATCGTGACGTAGTTGATATCATCATAGTCAAACAACACAATATATAAATGCACAGCGGAAGCAAAAGATAATTATATTACAATCCGAATATAAAGTAATATCAAAGTATCACAACGGAAAGTAAAGGATCCACAGGCGGATCTTAAAACATAAACATTGTTCAACAGACTTTAGACGCCTAGAACTTGCAAGATTCCTTATTAACGCCCTGAGCTTCCAGCCAATTACGTTCAGTACCTGTCACTTAACCTTTTTGGAAAATACGTCAGTTTTCACTGGTAAATACAATTAACCGACTCATTTTAAAAAGAGTTTAAGAGAATTGATTTAGATGCACCAGGCACAAAAATATCTTTTATAACTTGGGACAATTATATTTATAATCTTGTATACAAATTTACATGTTCGTTATACGTTCAGGGCCCGATGTAGAAACCGAGTCAAGATTAACAGACACGCCACAAGTATAGGCCCACAAGAGAGTGAGATACCGTTTCCCTTATGCAACTGTCAGGTGTATGCCACACCTCGTGCATAGGGCGTGGCCATTTTATAACACAATGATGTCAAGGATATCCGGGACATGGTCATTAACCCCTAAAGGCTTTTATTTCAAACAATACAGATTAAAGTGGGTTACCTCAATAATTTAATCACAATACGACTAAACATTCAATACCCGACCAAGCGGTATTATTATAATACCGTATCCCAAGCCCGTATAGGTAAAATAAGTTAAAAGTATTTACCTGAGCTAGCAATGCAATTTATACTCAGCCGTATATTCAAATCAGCAAGCACAAGTACTTCTACTGGGGCTCTTAATCTGGAACGAAGGTTTTTAATAACCTATTAGAATCCTAACGGGTCTTTAATTAAGCCTTGACTTTGACCGGTTAGTTTTTCAAAAGGAAGATACGGTTCAATCGCGTGATAAAGCGAAAACCGGATTAGAATGTGGTTTTGACCCGACAAGCTTGTATGCTTGTTTAATATGGGTAACTTAAACACATTCTGGATTTTGAGACAAAAGCGATATGGTTTGACCCGTTTCGGCTAATATATGCAAACTAGTCATATAAGCGGATCCGAACACGACAAGTGCGTAACGAGTAACCAAAAGAGTCATATACATGTTTCCTAAGTTAATATGCCTTAAATATGTTGCGATATCAGTAGGATACCTTCCATTATTCCCAAAACGAGTTTGATCTCAAAATAAGCCCCGTAGGCGTATTTTGGTCATTTTAAAGGTTATAAAAGAGTTTAAATGAAGTTCTGAGATTCGGGTCCGAATACATCAATAAAATAACTTATTTTAATATGTCATATCAGTTGATAATAAGTCTTATATGGCAAAATGGATTTAAACCCAAACTATGCGTTTAATACGCGTAAAAAGTCATTTTAAGCGATTTCTTGGTTATACAGGAAATCTGAGTTTTTTGATCAGGTTATAAAGTTTAAAATTATTTATTATATAAAATCAGTAGCAATTGGATTGGTGTCAAAATACTATGTAGAACTCATTTTATGACCGAAAAGGGTATATTCGGTACTTACCGAATTAATGCCATAACCTTAGGTTATGAGCAGGTTAAAAATAATTAAAAATCTTTAAAAATCCCAAAATATTATATTACATCAGTGGGTAAAAGGTTTGGTGTCAAAATTTGGGTTTAGATAGGCTTTATGCTAATTGCGCCGTTTAATTACTAAAAGGCGTTATAATTACGCTAATGAGCATAACTCCTAATCTAGACCTCCAACTGATGTGAAAATTTAGGGACATGTTTATAAATCAGTAACAAAGGTTATTGTCTGTTCACATATCCAAAATTCTCGTTTTATGGTCAAAAGGGCATATTGGTCAACATTTAAGCAATTAACGGAAACATGTAAACGAATCGGATAATCAATGAACCAACCACAGAGGGTTATGCTGTGACAACTGACTCAAAACCGGTAATTTCCGTACACTTTAATTATTACTTAATGACTACAATTATGTGCTTAAACGTCAACATTGATTGATTACATTATATACAAGTGAATTCATGCACGTTTAATACTACAAAATATTGCTTTATGCCTTAGCAAGAGCGTTGCGTCAGAAATACTAGTAAACTCACCGGTAAAACACAATATGTCAACAACTCTGCGGAAAGCAGTCAGACATTAGAACTGAGGCCTAGGTGTAGGTCCAACGTCAAAAATACATTAAAACCCAAGAGTACATACAAGGGTTAACATATAGACGCTCCGAAAGCTAAAATACGCACTAAAAAGCACCCGAAACGCACTTTAAGTGCATAATTATAATAAAATTCAGCTATAACCAGCTTTTAAACAATAAAATATCATATATAATTTACGTTCTATCGTCCAGAATATTTCCCTAAGTGTCGGGAATTGAAAGGGGGTAAAAGGGCACAAGAAAGACACTAAACGGTGCAAATTAACACTTTAACGGAAAGGTATTTAACCGAACAACCGGACATTACCCGGGACACCAAATTTTTGCCAAACACATTATTTATTTATTTTTGGCTAGTCATGATCCCTGTTTGCCATGACACCCATTAAAAATCATGTCACTACACATACAAGTCCATACTTACAATGTAACTACCCCTTTACCTTTTTAGTCACAACTTTTACAAATAACCCCCCCCCCCCCCCAACCAAATTCAGCCCCCTTGGGCCCACCATATCTATAAAATCTCTTAAATATTTTATTTAGATACTTAATCATGGTCCTAGTGTGTGTTGATTGGGCCAAACTCTACTATAATGATGAATATGAGATTTGTATCTTTAAAACTCCAATAAACTTCATCATTTTAACTAAACTCACACACAAACCCACTCTCTCTCCCTCCCATTTGGTTCATATAACCGAACACCCCCTCCCCACTTCAACCATCTTCATCTTCTCCATTATACAAGTTCATTCAAGCTTCAAGAGGATCCAAGGAAGTTGCAAGGTTGAAGGAACTTCAAGAGAGCTTGTTCTAGTCATTTCACCATACTTTTTCTCACCATCATCTTCACTAGATTTCTACCCTAGCCTTGTGCTAGTAGTAAGTCCCTTCACACCCTTGTTCCATCTTGTTCTTTGTTATGAAATGTATAATGTTCATGACACACAAAGGCTAAAACACTAAAAATAAATATGCTGATTGAAATTTCCAGCCAACTTCAACAGGCTGTAACTGGACCATAATAAATCAAAAAACTGAATTTCTGAAGCCTAAATTATGTATTTTTGAACAACCGATCAAATGGCACTGGAATCGTAATTTTTCGAGGTCGTTTACTATTTTTAAAGAACTATTTTTAGACAGCAGCTCAAGCTGCGATTTTTCTGCTGTAAAAGTGTGTTGTATTCGGAGTCTTAACTCGAAACCTGAGTAGAATCAGCTCATGGGATTTTTACTGTAGATGGTCACTGTTGTTTCCGTGATCCTCCAACTGGAATTTCGTCGATCGGGCTTACGATTAATTTTTAGTGAATTTTTCCATAAACTGCGATCAGAAAGCAACAAATCTGATTGCAGTCGGGTAAATAAATTTTTTTATATAATATTGGTAATGAACTAAGCCCCGATATTTTTACACAATAAATTTTGGATTATATATGACACTCTGTAAAAATTTGAGAATTTTTGGAAAAGGTTAACTATTTTATTAAAATCTTCAAAAACAGTCCAGTTTTGACTAATAAAGCTAAAATAACATAAGTGGTATATTGCATGTATGATTGTCGGGTTGGTTATGTGAGAACAATCTACGGGATATATATAAAAGAAAATGTTATGCTTAAGCATGAACACCTCCATTTACAAAGGAGACTATGGCGAAACTTTCTGAAAATCCTAACACTTAGTAAATATTTCCTAGACAAATGTTTGCTAGTGTGTTCTAAACTATGCTTTTCATATAAACCTCACCATAATTTTTGTAACAAAAATACAACATACAAGATACATAACTCGGGTGCAAAGTGCAAAATACAAGAAACTTATATTTATTTTTGAGAAAATAATATAAGTAAGACACTTAGTTAAAAATATGAAATATTTTTAACACAAGAAAACATATACATAAAAGACAGTGACTCGTACTTGTACGATACAAGTCTAGTGACTAACGTTAAGAAAACAAGTATAGGTCACGACGTTAATTAAGCAAATCCGGTGAAGTTTACGACGCAAGGAACGCAAAGTTGTGAGTTCATGCTCCCCCTTTTCTTTTAACTGTTTTCTGTTTTATAACTTCGGGGGTGAAATACATGTTACAAATATTACAATGTTTACAAATGGTATGATGGATACAAGAATGATACGAGAAATCGTATCACGAATAGGGTACCATAAGCATCATTAATCGTGTACATACTAAGACCGCAGAACAAAAGGTTAGATCTAATGGGTTTCAGGGCAGCCCCACTCTTGGTGACAACTAGTACCGAGTAGTGTTTTTGTGTCTCAGTCGTGAATCGACTACAGAAAAATGCCTATGGTTTGGTGACTTCCTATGTCGTGTCACATGTTAATGGCTTTGCAACCCATTAACACTTGATACATATAGAAATACTTGATTTATACAAGATACAAATTATGATTTCATACAAAGTATACAAACGTGAAATACAAATATTGCATGAATTCACACCAACATTATGTTGACGTTTTTCCAAAACTCACATGTATTTCAGGTAACTAGTGGATGTGCGCGCGGTTTTACTCATGCTCTTGGATGTTGCTTTTGTTTATCATTCAATAAAGTTGTAACTTTTTAGACAAAATGCTGTCTTGTGATGTAAACACTAAAACTACGTCTTCAGTTATGTAATGTTTGGCATTTTGAAACAAATTTATGAGCATATAGTATGTTTACCTTTCGTATGCAATGAGAACCTTTCATGATCACACCTCGTGCTTCCGCCGCAGAAAGGGGTGTGACAGATTGGTATCAGAGCTGCGATTGTAGTGAACCAAGATTCCTTCTCGAGTCTAGTCTACAATCACTAGGATCCTTTCACGAAAACAATTTTTCAAAGAGTTTTCATTGCATAAAACTTTCCGCGACATCCACTACCTGAAACTGTTTACAGGAGTCTAGAAAAGACACTACGAGGCTTAGAGTGCACAGAAGTAGCACTTGGCTTTAACTGAGAAATTACTTGCAATTATGTGTGATAATTAGCATATACACATACTAGAAATAGAATACCACTAGTATACGTGACCTTACCTGAAAACAATGGCCTATCTGAAGGAAGAGATACAAGGATGAAACGAACTGTGCGGACTGTGCAAGGAGTTACGTAATTATGGATGCATACATAATTATGAAATTCAGTGCACAGAAATCACAGCAAGTCTTGTCACGTATAGATTCCCTCAGTGCAAGAAAAGGTCAAACGTGAACACCAGCCTATTAATATACTCTGCTAGAGTAAAATTGTTTGATGTCACTTATGTGGTATATGCCTGTGTATATATACTACTACTGTCTAGTATGACGATATCAAACAAATTCCTAAATCTATTGTGTGGTGTTCTGTCAGAACATGGCACCCAGGAAAACTGTGAACGCACGTGATCAACCTCCTCCTCCCCCACTGCCAAAGACTGCTGAAGAACTGAACGCTCTACTAGAAGAAAGGATCTCCGCTGCTATCGCCCAATACGAGGCAACCCGTACTGCAGACAGTGGTGGACCGAGCAACGCCAGACGTAATGGGAATGGAGATTCATCTGGAGGAAACGCAGCTCAGGGTTGTACTTTCAAGCAGTTTCTCGACTGCAAACCAATGAACTATGACGGCACAGGAGGTGCAGTAGCGTTTGTACGTTGGACTGAGAAAACTGAAGCCACTATCTGCATGAGCAAGTGTACTGCGGATCAGCAAGTCACTTTTGCTACTGGGTTATTTGTCGATGAAGCTTTAACCTGGTGGAACTTGCAGGTCCAAACCTAGGGTGATGATGCCGCTTATGGCCTAACTTGGGATGAACTAAAGGAAAGAATGAGAGAAAAGTACTGCTCCCGTGCTGAACTCCAAAGGCTGGAAACGGAGTTCTGGCACTTGACTATGGAAGGTGCTGACATTAATGGTAATACTCGAAGGTTCCACGATCTATCTAGAGTGCTTCCCTACATGGTGACTACCGAATTCAAGCGCGTTGAACGCTACATTTGGGGACTGGCCCCAGAATTTCGCGGCATGGTAACTTTGGCCAAACCTCAAACAATCACCGAGGCTGTAACTCTGGCTGTCAGCCTTACTGAAGATTGCGTTCGTATGAAGAAGCTATCACTAAACCCAACAGAAGAGACCGAGACGCATGCTGAGTCGTACGGCGACAAGAAAAGGAAACATGCAAACCTGAACCAAGCAACTCGTAATAATAGGGGTTCCCACAAGAAGCGTGACACCAACCCGCCTTAGGGGGCAAGATCCCTTGCAGCCATGAATGACACTCCAGCCAAGGGATACCTGGGCACTCTGCCCAAATGCAATCATTGCAAGCGTCACCATGAAGGGGTGTGTCGCGTTTCAAAATGCGACAAGTGTGTAAAGTTGGGTCACCGCACTGAAGACTGTTGGGGAAAAGGAAGGAACGGAAATGGAAATCGCAACGGTGCTGGTAATGCGAATGGTGGGAATGGGAATGGAAATGGTAATGGCAACCGGATTGGAAATGGAGCTGGGCGTAACCAAGGATGTTTCAGATGTGGAAGCAAGGAGCACTTCATGAAAGATTGCCCAGAGGGAAACAATGCTCAAGCTCGAGCATTTGTAATTGGAGCAAGGGACGCACGCGAGGACCCTAATGTGGTCAACGGTACGTTCCTCATTAACAATCACTTTGCATCCATACTATTTGACACTGGCGCCGATTATAGCTTCATGTCTGTGGAATTTAAACGCATGCTTGGAATAGAATCTAGTAGATTAGAAATTCCTTATTCCATAGAACTAGCCAATGGTAAACTTGTTAAGTCAGGCGAAGTGGTTAGAGGTTGCACATTAGAACTTGGTGAACGAAGATTTAGCATCGACCTCTTACCTATTCAATTAGGTAGCTTCGATGTAGTAGTCGGGATGGACTGGTTGTCCAAGAACAAAGCTGAAGTTATTTGTCACGAGAAAATCATTCGCATCCCTTTGGCGAATGATGAAACTCTCATCGTACATGGAGAAAGACGAAACGCGCCTCTTCGAATCATCAGTTGCATGAAGGCACAAAAGTGCTTAAGGAAAGGATGTGTTGCTTTCCTAGCACACGTTGTAGATAAGAAGGTTGTGGAGCCGAAGCTCGAGGATATTCCCGTGGTAAAGGAATTCCCTAATGTTTTTTCCCGAAGATCTGCCAGGACTACCTCCGCAACGACAAGTCGAATTTCATATAGACTTGGTTCCATGAGCCGCTCCTGTAGCCAAGGCGCCCTATCGGCTTGCACCATCCGAAATGCAAGAATTATCTACACAACTCCAGGAGTTGTTGGATAAAGGGTTCATTAGACCAAGCTTCTCACCCTGGGGAGCTCCAGTATTGTTCGTGAAGAAAAAGGATGGAACTCTGCAGATGTGTATCGATTACAGAGAACTGAACAAGCTCACAATCAAGAATCGGTACCCGCTACCGAGGATTGATGACTTATTTGATCAGTTGCAAGGATCAAGCTACTATTCCAAGATCGATCTTCGATCTGGATACCATCAGCTAAGGATACAAGAAGAAAGCGTACCAAAGACTGCATTTCGAACGCGCTATGGGCATTACAAGTTTCTTGTAATGCCATTCGGATTGACGAACGCACCAGCGGTCTTTATGGATCTGATGAACCGCGTTTGCAAACCATATCTCGATAAATTCGTGATTGTATTTATCGATGATATCCTGATTTACTCGCGAACGAAAGACGAGCACGAGCAACATCTCAAGACCATTTTGGAACTACTGAAGAAAGAGAGGCTTTATGCGAAGTTCTCGAAATGCAAATTCTGGATTCGCGAAGTACAATTTATGGGTCATGTTGTGAATGAGAAGGGTATTCATGTAGACCCATCCAAGATTGAAGCAATAAAGAATTGGGAAGCTCCCAAAACCCCAACTGAAGTTCGTCAATTTTTGGGCTTAGCGGGCTATTACCGGCGGTTCATTGAGAATTTCTCCAAGATAGCTCAACCGCTAACTACCCTTACGTAGAAAGACAAGAAGTACGACTGGGGTGACAAGCAGGAAGAAGCCTTCCAACTGCTCAAAAACAAACTATGCGATGCACCGATACTATCGCTACCCGAAGGCACGGAAGACTTCGTGGTATACTGTGACGCCTCACGACAAGGCTTGGGTTGCATGCTCATGCAACGCCAGAAAGTCATCGCTTATGCTTCAAGACAATTGAAGGTTCATGAAAGAAATTATACCACTCACGACCTGGAGCTAGGCGCAGTGGTATTCGCCTTGAAGATCTGGCGACACTATTTATATGGTACTCAATGTACAATCTTCACAGATCACAAAAGCCTACAACACATATTTGATCAGAAGGAATTAAATATGCGCCAGCGGCGTTGGGTCGAGTTGCTGAACGATTATGACTGTGAGATTAAGTACCATCCTGGAAAAGCAAATGTTGTAGCAGACGCGCTAAGTCGAAAAGAAAGGGTTAAGACCCTAAGGGTTCGAGCATTGGAAATGACGATTCAAACGAGCCTCACTGCACGTATTCGTGACGCACAACAAGAAGCTCTTAAGGAAGAAAATCGCAACGCTGAATACCTCCGGGGTGCATTGAAATATATGATGCCAAATGAAGAGGGAGCCTTATACTTCGAGGAACGTATCTGGGTTCCACTCTATGGTGGCATACGAGAAGTCATCCTTGATGAAGCGCACAAGTCAAGATACTCGATCCATCCAGGATCGGACAAAATGTATCAAGACCTAAAGGAATACTACTGGTGGCCGAGACTTAAAAGCGATGTTGCTATTTATGTTGGAAAATGCTTAACCTGTGCCAAGGTTAAGGCTGAATATCAGAAACCGTCCGGCCTACTACAACAACCAGAGATACCCATGTGGAAGTGGGAGCAAATCTCAATGGACTTCATCACAAAATTACCCAAGACCCCAAGAGGGCACGACATGATATGGGTGATAGTCGATCGGTTAACAAAGTCTGCGCACTTCCTACCGATCCGAGAGAAGGATAGCACTGGAAAGCTTGCCGAGATATACTTGAAAGAAATCGTGGCACGTCATGGAGTGCCAATCTCAATTATTTCAGACAGAGATGGGCGCTTTGTCTCAAGAATCTGGCAATCCTTTCAGGAAGCCTTTGGATCTCAGTTAGATCTAAGCACGGCATTCCATCCACAAACAGACGGCCAGAGCGAACGGACTATACAAACGTTAGAAGATATGCTTCGTGCATGTGTCATGGACCTGGGTGGCAGCTGGGATACTCATCTACCTTTAGTTGAGTTTTCCTACAATAACAGTTACCATACAAGTATAAAAGCCGAACCGTTCGAAGCTCTGTATGGCCGCAAGTGCCGATCGCCCTTATGTTGGGCAGACGCTGGAGATAAGCGCATGGTTGGTCCTGAACTTGTGCAAGAGACAACCGACAAGATTACGCAAATCTGAGAGCGCATTAAGGCGGCTCGGGATCGACAAAAGAGCTACGCTGATCTAGAACGAAAGCCATTAGATTTCGAGGTGGGAGACAAAGTGTTGCTAAAAGTCTCACCCTGGAAGGGCGTAGTAAGATTTGGAAAACGTGGAAAGCTGAATCCACGATACATCGGACCATTCAAGATTTTGGAAAGAATTGGTACCGTGGCATACAAATTGGAATTACCGAAAGAACTTAACGGAGTACATGATACGTTTCATGTATCCAACCTCAAGAAGAGTCCAACACAAGAAGACGTGATCATCCCTGCGGATGAAGTACACATTGATGACGCACTCCGATTTACAGAACAACCCGTTGAGGTTACCGACTGGAAAGTCAACAAGACCAGGAGGAGCACTGTTAAACTTGTCAAAGTACGTTGGAACTCTAAGCACGGACCCGAGTACACATGGGAACGTGAAGACCAGTTCAAAGAAAAGTATCCCCACCTATTCAAGAAGACTCCTGCGAGAGTTAATTCAGCCTGAATTTCGGGACGAAATTCTTTTAACGGGGGGAGACTGTGACAACTGGCACAAAACCGGTAATTTCCGTACACTTTAATTATTACTTAATGACTGCAATTATGTGCTTAAACGTCAACATTGATTGATTACATTATATACAAGTGAATTCATGCACGTTTAATACTACAAAATATTGCTTTATGCCTTAGCAAGAGCGTTGCGTCAGAAATACTAGTAAACTCACCGGTAAAACACAATATGTCAACAACTCTGCGGAAAGCAGTCAAACATTAGAACTGAGGCCTAGGTGTAGCTCCAACGTTAAAAATACATTAAAACCCAAGAGTACATACAAGGGTTAACATATAGACGCTCTGAAAGCTAAAATACGCACTAAAAAGCACCCGAAACGCACTTTAAGTGCATAATTATTCTAAATTCAGCTATAACCAGCTTTTAAACAATAAAATATCATACATAATTTACGTTCTATCGTCCAGAATATTTCCCTAAGTGTCGGGAATGGAAAGGGGGCAAAAGGGCAAAAGAAAAACACTAAACGGTGCAAATTAACACTTTAACGGAACGGTATTTAACCGAACAACCGGACATTACCCGGGACACCAAATTTTTGCCAAACACATTATTTATTTATTTTTTGGCTAGTCATGATCCCTGTTTGCCATGACACCCATTAAAAATCATGTCACTACACATACAAGTCCATACTTACAATGTAACTACCCCTTTACCTTTTTAGTCACAACTTTTACAAATAACCCCCCCCCCCCCCCCCAACCAAATTCAGCCCCCTTGGGCCCACCATATCTATAAAATCTCTTAAATATTTTATTTAGATACTTAATCATGGTCCTAGTGTGTGTTGATTGGGCCAAACTCTACTATAATGATGAATATGAGATTTGTATCTTTAAAACTCCAATAAACTTCATCATTTTAACTAAACTCACACACAAACCCACTCTCTCTCCCTCCCATTCGGTTCATATAACCGAACACCCCCTCCCCACTTCAACCATCTTCATCTTCTCCATTATACAAGTCCATTCAAGCTTCAAGAGGATCCAAGGAAGTTGCAAGGTTGAAGGAACTTCAAGAGAGCTTGTTCTAGTCATTTCACCATACTTTTTCTCACCATCATCTTCACTAGATTTCTACCCTAGCCTTGTGCTAGTAGTAAGTCCCTTCACACCCTTGTTCCATCTTGTTCTTTGTTATGAAATGTATAATGTTCATGACACACAAAGGCTAAAACACTAAAAATAAATATGCTGATTGAAATTTCCAGCCAACTTCAACAGGCTGTAACTGGACCATAATTAATCGAAAAACTGAATTTATGAAGCCTAAATTATGTATTTTTGAACAACCGATCGGGCTTACGATTACTTTTTAGTGAATTTTTCCGTAAACTGCGATCAGAAAGCAACAAATCTGATTGCAGTCGGGTAAATAATTTTTTTTATATAATATTGGTATTGAACTAAGCCCCGATATTTTTACACAATAAATTTTGGATTATATATGACACTCTGTAAAAATTTGAGAATTTTTGGAAAAGGTTAACTATTTTATTAAAATGCTCAAAAACAGTCCAGTTTTGACTAATAAAGCTAAAATAACATAAGTGGTATATTGCATGTATGATTGTCGGGTTGGTTATGTGAGAACAATCTACGGGATATATATAAAAGAAAATGTTATGCTTAAGCATGAACACCTCCATTTACAAAGGAGACTATGGCGAAACTTTCTGAAAATCCTAACACTTAGTAAATATTTCCTAGACAAATGTTTGCTAGTGTGTTCTAAACTATGCTTTTCATATAAACCTCGCCATAATTTTTGTAACAAAAATACAACATACAAGATACATAACTCGGGTGCAAAGTGCAAAATACAAGAAACTTATATTTATTTTTGAGAAAATAATATAAGTAAGACACTTAGTTAAAAATATGAAATATTTTTAACACAAGAAAACATATACATAAAAGACAGTGACTCGTACTTGTACGATACAAGTCTAGTGACTAACGTTAAGAAAACACGTATAGGTCATGACGTTAATTAAGCAAATCCGGTGAAGTTTACGACGCAAGGAACGCAAAGTTGTGAGTTCATGCTCCCCCTTTTCTTTTAACTGTTTTCAGTTTTATAACTTCGGGGGTGAAATACATGTTACAAATATTACAATGTTTACAAATGGTATGATGGATACAAGAATGATACGAGAAATCGTGTCACGAATAGGGTACCATAAGCACCATTAATCGTGTACATCTAAGACCGCAGAACAAAAGGTTAGATCTAATGGGTTTCAGGGCAGCCCCACTCTTGGTGACAACTAGTACCGAGTAGTGTTTTTGTGTCTCAGTCGTGAATCGACTACAGAAAAATGCCTATGGTTTGGTGACTTCCTATGTCGTGTCACATGTTAATGGTTTTGCAAGCCATTAACACTTGATACATATAGAAATACTTGATTTATACAAGATACAAATTATGATTTCATACAAAGTATACAAACGTGAAATACAAATATTGCATGAATTCACACCAACATTATGTTGACGTTTTTCCAAAACTCACATGTATTTCAGGTAACTAGTGGATGTGCGCGCGGTTTTACTCATGCTCTTGGATGTCGCTTTTGTTTATCATTCAATAAAGTTGTAACTTTTCAGACAAAATGCTGTCTTGTGATGTAAACACTAAAACTACGTCTTCAGTTATGTAATGTTTGGCATTTTGAAACAAATTTATGAGCATATAGTATGTTTACCTTTCGTATGCAATGAGAACCTTTCATGATCACACCTCGTGCTTCCGCCGCAGAAATGGGTGTGACATATGCTAACATGTAGCCTGGTCCTAAGGAAGCTCTAAGGCATTTCCAAATCATACTAAATCGGGTCAGAACTGAAGTCAATGCAAAAGTCAAAGTTTTGCGACTTTCGGTTCCGAACCGGGTCTAAACAGAAAATTATCGGATCAAACAAGCTTAGACTAGTTCTTATACTTATTAACAAGTTATATGAGTGATAAAATAGGTTACATGCCTTCTACATTGTTAATTAGGCGTTAATTTGAAAATTAAGGTTCTGTTGACTTTTTCTAATCAACTTTGACCCGACATTTGATCTAGTTAGAGTGGGAATCAGAGGGAGCCCTTTTAAGGGTTTAAAGCCCACATAATTACCAACTTATAACTACTTTCAATTCGACTAATCACTGGACCATTAATGATTAGTCGCGAAGTCAACCGTTAATTACGACGGTTTGACTTTTAAGCTAAAACCAAGTAAAAACTCAACTAAGAAAGGTTAATCATACTTACAGAAGTCCTATGCACGATTAGGAAGGCTTAGGGTCTGCTTTTAAGCTCCAGGAAGCTCCAGAAATGCAGAAGTGAGGTGTGATCCATGGTTGCAACATGAGGCCTTTATATAGTGTTTAAATTTCATTAGATTGTTGATAACTAAGGCTACAACTGATCATGGATCACCCACAAGTGTCCCTAAGTGCCTAGGAATGTTTAGGGGTCGCCCATGGATGAGAAAATATCTTCTTAAGTCGGTTCCAAGGCTGAACAGCCAACTTTCACGATTTTCTGCATCTGGGGGTCTGACGCGGCCCGCGTAAGCTTCTGTTAATGCTTACGCGGCCCGCCTGAGCCTTGTAATCAGGTTTCACATTTTCAAGTTGTTGCATCTTGTCTCTTGGCCCTTCGAAAGGTCATCCAAGCTTTACTTCTTGCAATTTGAGCCCTCCAAATTTACCTATAAGGGCTTTAAGACTTATACCCACTTTGTTAAGTCCTTGGTCACTTCATTATTTACCCGAAAAGTCATAATTTTCAACGTTGACGCTTTAACCCCTTGTATACGAATTTGATCATAACTTCCTCATACGATAACGAAACTTTATGAAATTTATATCGTTCAGTCTAGTGAGCATAATTAACCGTTACAAAGCTTCGGGTTTGCTAAAAGGTCACTCAGAGGTATACTTTAAACATGTTGACACATTTAACCCTTGTAGTTTATAATCTCTCACTTTCTTTCACAATTAGCTTCGTATGATCCATGATTTATTCGTTTAAGGGTATGAGCATCATGTAGGGTTACTGTAAAGTATATTTATCCCTTGTTGACAATTTGAAACCTTATATTCACATACTTTCCATGTTTGTCAACTTTAGTCCTTCTAGAACATTCTTTCACACGTTTAAACCTATGACACGTGTCAATACATTATAGGACGTGAATTTTCGAGGTGTTACAATTTATAGCTCCAAGATATATTTGGTATACTAAGGAGCAAGTAGGTTCAAATGGTTCATAAAACTGAAACCAAGCGTAACGGGAATCACAAACACAAGTTTCAGAACGTAAGCCTTGACCCGCATCAAGATCCAAGGTTTAAGTCCAATTCTTGACACCATGAATGTTGGATTACTCTCTTCCATATGATAGCACTCTGAAAATAATGAACGTAGGCAAAAACCGTGCTCGAAATGGAGTTATAACGAAGCGAGAATCGCGAAAACAAGTTTGGTATTTGTTTCTAATTTGTAAGACGCGAAAACCCATTTTAAATCCGTCCCGCATCGCCTCAAATACCATTTTGTGTTCCTTTTCACACCTATAAATACCCTTTCTTGGTTCCCTATATCTTGCAACACCTAATTTGAGTATAAACAAGTGGAATAACCAAATTTGGTGGTTCCACAAGTGCAATATCCCTTTGGGTGTTGTGCGTAGTAGTTTTTATTCCGCTCTCGACGAGGAGGTGCTACCTTAAAGCTCTTCTCATTTTGTAAAGTTTTCTTTGAGGTAATTGTCCTTTCCTTTTCATTATTAATTTATTTATTGCTTTCTTAGTTTAATTAGTTTAGTTTAGGTTCTTAGTTAAGGAGCATTAGGCTCGTTCAGGTAGCCTTGTTTAGGCTCGCCTTTAGGCTTGGCATAGCCTTGTAGAGGCTCGTTAGGCCCAACAAGTCCAACATATCATGTTCATTCATTTAGCTATGCCTAGCATAACGTTTACCCTTTCCTTGTTGCATTCGTTTATCTAGGTTAAATCACGCTTGTTATTTGGATTTGCTCATTTTTTCTTGTGCGGTTTTTCACTAAGGATTAATGGAATGCAAACTTTGAGTGGATCTTTAATTTCCCCTTTTAATACATGTTTTGGGGGTGTATCATGTGTCGCATTACAATTATTACATTTTCATGATTTAATACGTGCAAATACCAACTTGTATAGTTGATATATTACATGTTAATTGTTTGTTCATCATTTGGTGCATTACATTCGTGAGACAGTTACATATGGATTCACTGGCTCGTCCATTCCCCATTATCATTAGCGGAATCAGATGTTGCCAACACACAAGATCAGCTCCGTTTGATTGAGCTCGAATCTTGAAATACAAACCCGCACACCATAATACTGTGCACATTCACATACAGTTGATTTGATTATTGTTCGAGATTGAACATCGTTATCCAATGCATCATTCATACATTCATTTGAATCATTACATTATTTTCTTATTGGTTGCTTGAGGTTTGATACATTTACCTACAACACATTAAATTACATTTGGTTATATGCACATTTTCTATATACAAAAATAAACTTATCATTTTCATAAAAACAAGACAAAATGACAGTGCACGTCCTTTAGGTTTACCTAAAAGTACAGTGCACGTCCTTAACGTTTAAAAGTTGCACTGCAAATCCTTTACCTTTAATTTTGTTGCATTGCAAGTCCTTTATGGCTAACGGTGTTAACTTTTACCATTAAATCCCCCACGTGCCTCCCACGTGAGGGGTATATCCGTCCATTCCCTTCATTCTTCCCCTTTAAAACCCAGTCTTCAACATTTCACTACATACCCTTCCTCTCTGTTTTAACCCTAACCCCAATATTCAGAGAATCGGTGCCACCCTTCCTCACCTGAAGAAAATAATGGAGAGATTGCATTCCGGCCAACAAAACAAACCACCTTCCCTCTCAGGTTAAGCCGCCAGCAACCGGAGCCGGTATTCTGGCGTCGGACCTCCTGCCATTTCCAAAACAATCTGACGAACACCCTCCTTTCTGTTATTCACAGCCCACACCCACCTCAGGAATTAGTAGAGTCAGAGAGTGAAGCAGAGAGAAGCTGAAGAAAGAACACGGTGGAGCCGGCATCGAGCTCCAGCAAGGTACAGCGATGGCGGAAGAACCAGAGAAAGAAAGAGAACCGGCAGAGCCGGAGCCATCTCCGACGATAACGGTACTTCAGGCGATGGGGTCTGTAATTCCTCCTGACGAGTCACCAACGGTGGTACAAATCGGTATACTCACCTCTGATTTCTCGAGTTCTCTGTGACTTTTGATTGGTGAAATTATGTACATATGCTTGGTGATAAATTGCTGATATGTTTGTTGGAATTGTTGACTGATCAATTTGGGGACCTTGTATGTATGCCGTGACTGTAAAAGTTGATCTGGTGATTTGTTATGTAAATGGTTTGAGTTCTATTATAAAGGGCTGCGTTCCTCGAGTTTAGTAGGAATGATTGTATGATTGATTGTGTCAATAGTAATATTTAAAATGTATGCTTTTATGTTTTGGTGCATTTACAAGTACTAATGGTTTCAAGATGACTTAAAGATTATAGATCTAGTTGAATGATTTCATGTCATCACAGTGATAATCTGATTTGTTGCAAGATGATAATGGATTCATGAATAACTTTGATGATTTTCGATGAAGATTAGGCTAGATCTGTTTTTGATATGAGAAGATGGTTTTGTCTGATGATAAATCTGATTGTGTACAAATAAAACGTTATTAAAGATTCATATATGTTAATGATAATCTTGGAATGAACTGTTTTAATCTTGGGTTTTAAAGGGGGAGAATGAAGGGAATGGACGGATATACCCCTCACGTGGGAGGCACGTGGGGGATTTAATGGTAAAAGTTAACACCGTTAGCCATAAAGGACTTGCAATGCAACAAAATTAAAGGTAAAGGATTTGCAGTGCAACTTTTAAACGTTAAGGACGTGCACTGTACTTTTAGGTAAACCTAAAGGACGTGCACTGTCATTTTGTCTAAAAACAATATGATTCACTCACCAACCTTTGTTGACCCCAAAACTACTTTTTTACACATGATACAAGTGAATAGGAATGAAGATGAGATCAACATAGGAATGGGACTTAGTATCAAGAAATGGATTTATAGTTGATTATCTACTTTGTACAATGTGTTTTATGTATTTGTTTCATTTGAATTATTTGTTATGTGAAACCTTTAACATGGAACTAATGAATATTTAACAATTTAATAGCAAGTCCTAAGCTTTGGATCAACCAATGATGCCCCGGTCACCTATTCTGCTACGGGTCGGGGTGTGACAGAGATCGTGTTTTTCAGGGCGGCGATGGTAGTAGTATCCGGTTGAGCTGTGGTGGTTCGAGTCCAAGTCCAACGTTTCCGGATCAGATCATAAACCTACGTGAGCTTTGTAATCGACGGTGGTGGTAGAGTCGTAGGTGGTCTGTGTTGTATTTGATTATCGTTCATAGGGGGTGGTGGTAGAGTCGTCGGTAAGAAACAATCAGCGTTGAAATCAGAAGGGCAATTTAGTAATTTCAGTGTTACTGTAGCTCAGTGTAGCTAAGAAGTTGCTAAGTTATATATATATATATATAGTGTGAGGTTCATTGGGGAACACTAAAAAAGTGGGGAACAGTGGGGAACCGACTCAAACGAACTCCGATTGGACTCATTCCAGCGGCGTTGGAACCGGCTCGTCGAACCCTAACTAGGATCTCTTAACCCCAAACCCTAAATCATAACCCCTAAACCCTAAATATATTAGGGTTTTCCTTTTAGGGTTTAGCTTTAGGGTTTAGAATTAGGGTTTAGGGTTTAGCTTTAGGTTTTAGGGTTTAGCTTTTGGGTTTAGCTTTAGGGTTTAGTTTTAGGTTTAGCCTTTAGGGTTTAGCTTTTATGGGTTTATAGTTTAGATTTTACGGTTTAGCTTAGGTTTTAGCCTTATTTTTAGCTTTAGGGTTTAGAGTTTAGGAGTTAGGATTTAGGGTTTAGGGTTAAGAGATCTTAGTTAGGGTTCGACGAGCCGGTTCCAACGCCGCTGGAATGAGTCCAATCGGAGTTCGTTTGAGTCGGTTCCCCGTTGTTCCCCACTTTTTTTGTGACAACCCTCACCAAACCAGGTATCCGTACGAATTAATTAATATTTAATTAATACTTAATTACTGTGCTTGCTTACAGTTGTGATTAAACTGCTACTTGAATTCTGATACATACACGTACATGCATCATACTTTATTGCCGTCGCTCCATTATTTACACAGAACTATAGTGACAAACTTGATGCACAAAAGCACAGTGAGCACACTATACGGATAACCCAGTAAACATGCTGACATAGCCAGCATCAGACAAACACTGTCTCTGAGGCCAGTATGAGCCGGGAATAGATTACTACACTAGTAGGGAGTGTAGGGAGGTGAGGATTGTTAAACTGCGTCACTAGGTAATAATTATAGTGACCGGATGTGCCTAAAACATGCTCTAACTACAAAATTCTGCACCTTTATACAAAAATTCAGCTTTTAAGCTAACTAGTAAAGTGCAAAAACATGGGAAAATAATACTAGACACTTTCCAAAGTGTCGGGAATAAATTGTGTCACTAAAAATAATATTAACGACACTTTAAAGGCTTATTTAGCACTTTAACGGATTAATATCCAACCGAACAACCGGACATTATCCGGAACATAAAAATATTGTCAATGACACTATTTTTCCTTTTCTGAGCCAGTTAGGGTCCCCGAATACCCTAACACCCGTTATAAATTACAACACACTAATAATTTGAGTAAATTCCCTAAATAGACTAACTAGTGCTTAACCTTGTCATCAAAATCCAACTATTAACCCACCCCCCCCCCCCATAACCAATCGGTTACCCCAAGGGGACATACCCCACCCATTTTGATTATTTTATTCCTTGGTTGTCTAGTATCTTGGCTACACACTACACCAAGGATAATTGTATGGAATGGTCAATAAGTATATTTGGGGGATTAGACTTTCAATTATATCAACAACACAAAAAAAGAAAATTTTCATCTTTCTCCTCTCCTTTGATACCTACCGCCGAACCCAACTCCCACCATCTCACCACTTTCAAATCTCAATCTTGCAATTCCACTCACATACAAAGGTGAAAGGTCACGCACAAGGAGGCTCGGTGCTTACGGAATCTCAAGGACCTCTCTACATCGCTTTTATCCACCTAGTTTTCACTTTGATTCTTCCCTACCTTGTGCTATTTGTAAGTGATTCTAAACACTCTCTTGTTCATATTTGAAGTGGTTAATAAGAGATTTATCGGATAAAAATCAAGAACATACAAGATCAAATCTAAAAGTCTTGAAGAAAGATGAATATGTTGGTTAAAGAGTAACAAATGGTAAAACATGATAAACCTGAGTTATATGAGCTATAACCTGCTTTAAATAACTTATGACCTGTTGCTAATCGTTATTACAAAGTGCGGTGATCGTATATGTGCGTTTTAGTAACATACGAACTAAAAACAGCATGTTGAGTTGTATTTTCAGCCAACTTTAACAGGCTGTAACAGGTCCTTAACTAAACGAAAAATGTATTTTCTGAAGTCTAGGTATATGTACTATGAAATACGGTTCTAATGGCATGGGAATCATAATTTTTGGACTTCGTTTACTATTTTTAAAGCGTCGTTTTCTGATAGCAGCTCAAGCTGTATTTTCCTGCTGAAAATATGTGTTGTATTTTTCGTCATAACTTGAAATTGGTGTAGGATTAAATCAGGAAATTTTTACTGTAGATGACCACCGATGTATTTCTAATTATCCCACTGGAATTTCGTAAATCGGACTCTCAATGGATTTTAAATAAATTATTCTGTGGACTGTGGTCAGAAATAGGTAAATCTGATTTCAGTCCGGAAAATCATTTTCTATAAAATATTGGTGATGATTTGGACCCCGATATTTTGCACAATAATTTTTGGTTCGTATAAGACATTCTATAAAAATTTGGGAATTTTTGGAACAAGATAACTATTTTATTAAAATACTCGAAAACGGCCCAGTTTTGTATATTAAAACTGAAACGATATAAGTAGTGTTTTGCATGTCCGAATGACGGGTTGGTTAATTGAGATGATACACTAGTGAGCGTGGACGCCTCCGTTTACAGATGAAACTCTGGCGAAATTTTTCCAGAAAATATAACACTTAGAAATGTTCTTGGTGACAAGTGTTATAAATATATTTTTAACTTGTTTTCAAAATATAAATTTCGCCATGATTTTTATTACAAAATAACCAAGTGTCGGAGGTGGATTTTCATAAATAAAACTTGTTAAATATATATATTGAGAATATATATTTCGTAATAAGACGCTAGTGTGCTTACGTGATTATTTTGTGAACTAGAGATATATTATTTTTAGGGTAAAAATAATATTACTTGTTATATCATGGGAATACGACTCCAAAATAATACCAACGCGAACTCTAAAATGTAACGCGCGTATTTTCGGAAAATACTCTTAATGGTATATTTTGATGAAGTAATATTTTGGGAAATTGTATGAAGAAAATATAATATTGAGTAAACTGCCATTTTGGTCCCTGTGGTTTGGCCAGTTTTGCCACTTTAGTCCAAATCTCAAACTTATTACATCTGGGTCCCTGTGGTTTGCATTTTGTTGCCATTTTAGTCCAAATCTCATAATATCTCTTTTTTGACTGTTTTAAGGTCCTTTTTTTGTCCTGTAGTGCAGGGGTAGTTTGGTCATTTTAATTTATTCTTTTAATTAATTAAAACAATATTAATTATATATTATATATATATACATATACAGTTGTTCTCCTCAAAATCACTTTTAATCAACGAAAACCTTCAAAATCATTCAACATCTTCTTAATTATCATTCCCAAATAAATCATTATCATCCCCAAACAAAACCTAACTGACTCTCTCTCTTCTCTCTCTAAATCGATTGTTGCAACCCAGATCCATCGATAATCCTCACAGTACCGATCCAGATGAAGATCTCACACCCAGATCCACGGTGGTGGCGTACGGCGATGACGCAAACAGAGAGGAGAGAGAGAGAGAGTAATCGGAGGAGAGAGATGGGCACGACAGCGGCGGCAGACGAAGGTGCCGTCTCCGACAACGCCAAGAACGGCGGCGGCGGTGGTGGTGCTTGGCGGCGAGAGGGGGTGGTGGTGGTGGCAGGTGGTGGTGGTGATGTGTAAAGAAGAGGGATTGTAGAGAGAATTTGTTGAAAACGAATTTGGAGGTGGATCAGATCTCAAATACTCCTTTGATTCCTCCTCAAATACTCGGTTCTGATGTCGTGTTTTGAGTCGGTTTTTTGTTTTGTAACTTTAGATCTGAATTTGGTATAATCAATTATACATATGTGCAGGCTGTTCTTGATTTTCTGGATTTTTTGTTTTTGATTTTCTTGAAGATGATGTTCTTGATTTTCTGGATTTTCTGGGTTTTGATGATGATGTTTGATGATGTTCTTGAAGATACAGATCTGAGCCTCGTTTCTTTTTACAAATCGGTTTTTGATTTTCTTGAAGATGATGTTCTTGATTTGCTGGATTTTCTGGGTTTTGATGATAATGTTTGATGATGTTCTTGAAGATATAGATCCGAGCCTCGTTTTTTCTTGAAGATGTTCTTGATTTTCTGGGTTTTGATGATGAACTTTGAAGATGTTCTTGATTTTCTGGGTTTTGTTGTTGTTGAAGAAGATGTTCTTGATTTTCTGGGTTTTGTTGTTGTTGTTGTTGAATTGCTTTAAATAAAACATAAATGACTAAAATACCCCAGCACTAAAGGACAAAATAGGCAGCTCTCAACAGTCAAAAAGGGGTTTTTTTGGATTTTGGACTAAAATGGCAACAAAATGCAAACCACAGGGCTCTGGATGTAATAAGTTTGAGATTTGGACTAAAGTGGCAAAACTGACCAAACCACAGGGACCAAAATGGCAGTTTACTCTATAATATTTTTGGGAAAAATATGTATATTTTGGGATTAAAAATATTTTGGACAAATGAGTTGAATATATTTCTTTTAAGTGAGAGTTACAATATATGTTTTTGGAATTATATATTGAGGATGTATTAACGTATATTTGGTTGGAACAATACACCGAAATACGACGCCATTACTTGGCATGTTATACAAATACAAATACGAAAATACATGTATTAAAAACCCCCATCCTTGGGAAGGAAATACGAATACGAATACTTGAGAAGTATTAATACAGAATCACTGCATAAACAATTATTCCAAAACTAAATACAATTATTATAACTTGGAATAATACCAGAATCGTAACTCAAAAACATACATACTAAGGCAAGGCACGACCCGTTCGTCTAATAGACATTAGACCTTTGTAGGTAGTCGTGTTTGCCGCAGAGATTTGGGTTACGAGTAAGAAGACGCAATACTGTGAGTTCATGTCCCCCCTTTCTCTTAACTGTTTTCAGTTTTTACACTTCGGGGGTGAAATACATGTTACATTTACTACAAACGTTTTATACACGGTATGATTAGCTAAGGAACCTACTGCTAGATCACGTGAATGGATAGGCTATTATCGTAAGACCATTAATCCTTGTATAAGGACCGAGAGGCATGAGTGATAGATCTATCGGGTGTTGCGAGCCCCACACATGGGCCAGCGTGTGGCTGCATGTGGTGACTATGTCGTTCTGCCAGAAGGACCGGTATGAAATACGCGTTACAGGTTTGAGTGCTTCCTAGACCATGTCACTTATTAATGTATTAGCTACACATTAATTGATCTCTTTTTCCTTAATTGCTACATACCAGGGATTTTCATGCATATTGACATTTTTACAAGGGTTTATACAAACTCACTTACACATGAACTCGCTCAACTTTATGTTGATTTTTCAAACTACATGTATTTCGGGAAACTAATGGATCTGGCACGTTATGCACATATTTTCAAGCTGCATTGAATAAAGAAGTCATCCAGGGTTTAGAAGGTGTAACCTCTTCCTGGACGGGTTACATACCCCTAAACCTAGTATTGTTTAAAGTCTTTTGCTAAGTCTTTATAAACTCAATTAAATCAAGTTAAGGTTTGTAACTTATTTTGTGATTGTTGAAAATGGGATTTTTCTAACTTTATTAATGGATGGATATCTCATGTTTTTATCATATAGCATTGTTATGATTGTTGCTATGGTATTAAGAAGTCACACCAAATAAACCCACGCTTCCGCAAAGCCAGGGTGTGACAGCTTGGTATCAGAGCCTCGATCATAGCGAACTAGGATTCCTTCTCAAGTCTAGACTATGATCACTAGGGCTCTTACGAAAACATTTTCAAACACTTTTACATTGCATACACTATACGTCCAGATCCAGGGAACAAACCCTTTTTACAAACAAAAAGGCACAAATACACTTTTCAAAATATATAGTCCAGTCGGGGAGACTGGGGAAAAATTTAGTCTGAGAGGCTGAAGGAGTAGTCTAGTGGGACTAGGAGGCTCAGTCTGAGAGGCTGAGGGAGTAGTCTAGTGGGACTAGGAGGCTCAGTCTGAGAGGCTGAGGGAGTAGTCTAGTGGGACTAGGAGGCTTAGTCTGAGAGACTGAGAATTCAATCTGAGAGATTGGGAGATTTTAGTCTGAGAGACCAGGAAGTCAGTCTGAGAGATTGAGAATTCAGTCTGAGAGGCTGGGAGGATAGTCTGAGAGACTAGGAGGATCAGTCTGAGAGGCTGGGAGGATAGTCTGAGAGACTAGGAGGATCAGTCTGAGAGGCTGGGAGGATAGTTTGAGAGACTAGGAGGATCAGTCTTAGAGGCTGGGAGGATAGTCTGAGAGACTAGGGAGTTCAGTTTGAGAAACTGGGAGGATAGTCTGGGGAAGACTAGGATGATTACTTGCTTACATTAATTGCGACTTACATGCTTATTTGATTTAATGTTGATGTACATGCATACGTGGTACTTATTCGCATACACTAATTGTTAGTAACTACTATGGATATACATGTTACGCACCGACACACATGTCACTCTATTTAGAAAACGAGTTATCAGGCATTGATAACCCTACGGCCGCCGCCTCGGATAAGGAGACTGCATCTGCGCCAGAGATATTTACGGCAGACACTGAGAGTGATCCTGATATGCCGACCAAGGATGAGGACGACTTCCAACAGTCCGCGCTACCAGATTCTGGTAATACTTTACCCGTGCTGATGGCTTCTCTGACAAGAATCTTTCTGTCACTCTTGTTTCGATCCATGACCATTTCGTCACTGATCATCCCGATGGTGAGCACACTATGGATCCGATCCTAGACAGTGTGCCTCTTGTGGACATCCCTTCCGAAGGATGGTTACTCGATGAACAATTGATAACGATATTGACGCGATATTGATGGTCCTTCTGATAACGCCCATAATGATGGGAAGTAGACGAGAACGTTATTACCAATTTCACTTATTTGAGACCCCTGTTAACAAGCTATCTTCTGATTCTAGCATGCATTCGGTTCTAGGCTCCTTTGAGCCTGTGACATCTGCAGCCCTACAGACAGCTGGATTACCGCATTCTACTACTGACACAAGACGACGATGACATGGCTGCTGCTCTATCACCTGCTCGAGACATCACACTGTTACACGACCCAGAGCTTGCTCTTGAGCTAGCTTCTGCACCGTTTGAGTCAACCTGATGTTGCAACTGCTGGTCCTGCACCCTTGCTTGATTGTGACCCTGATACTTTTGGTTTACGAGACATTGCACCCCTACTATCTAACCCAATACCATCACCTGACAACCTCCTTATTGGTGGAAACGTTTGTTTTTGCATCCATAATCGCTGATGTTTCTCCTTTTACCCTATGGAGATCGACGCCCCTTGCACTGGCATACTTATCAGACTTGCCCGTACCCCGAAAGAGTACTCCAGGTCGGCACCAGCATAACGATTCATCTACTACAACAGCATTTCCCAACTGCACAGGTCGCACCATTTGCTACATTCATCTCTACAACGCCGGACGGGTCATCTCGATGATTCCTATTGCACACTGTGCCGAAATTAGACCCTTACATCATGAAGGTCACACACGAGATGAGTTGCTCCTGTAACGTCAACTACAGTTTAAGGATATGAGTCGCAGAATGTTGGAGCTTGAGCCGACACCACAATTGGTGATTTCAAATGCAAAACATTACATAACCGAAAACATGATTTAAGTGTCCACATCACAAGACAGCATATTGTCTGAAAAGTTTATGTAAAATACCACGTCCTCCACCCTGTCTGTCGCCAGCATACTTTGATTCGCCACATACATCCAGGTTCCTTTTGCACTCTCGACCGTTGCTATTACACCGTTCCCAGGATTCTGATACTCATTTCTTTACTATCGGGCGGCAGAGCAGACAATTACCCCGACGTATATACAAGCTCGAGGAGGGACTCTCGCATATTAGCGGTCACTTTTCTTTCCTCCTTCACCTCAGTCACCAGTATAGTTGGTTTCTGGATTATGCGGATTGCATTACACTTGGGTAAAGACACTAATGATAAGCCGGGATGGCGGAGACTTTTGAGGACCACTTCTGACTACGTAATTTTGATGCACTAATATACTTGTTGGACAAGGGTAGGGTGACCCTGTGTCCCTTCTGATGTGATACATTTTGTTAGACACGGTGATTGTGGCCGGAGGATAATGAAAGCCCAATCATCTTTAAACATGCGACAATACTTATGACTAATAACTAATGAAAAACTCAGTCGCTATGTTCCCACTAAGCACGCTGTTGATCAGCGTATTTGTGCTATAACTATAATACTACATGCTTACTTGCTACGTTCTTACTTACAAGTTGTGCAATAATTGTGATGATATGTGATTGAATAATATAACGACAGTGTATATACA
This sequence comes from Helianthus tuberosus, assembly GCA_030545235.1. Taxonomy (NCBI): domain Eukaryota; kingdom Viridiplantae; phylum Streptophyta; class Magnoliopsida; order Asterales; family Asteraceae; genus Helianthus; species Helianthus tuberosus. The sequence goes on along the minus strand of CM060420.1, from coordinate 128,672,886 downwards.
TATATGTAATACACCTCTGAGGTCTTATTCGTTAAATAGAGGCTTGCGTGCTCGTGTACTTAACAAGACCTGACCTAACCGACTTTCTTCTAGGAAGATGTCGACTCAAGGGAACACCAACAACCCTCTGCCGACGACAGAGGCGGAATTTCAAGAACGCCTCTTGCAGTTCATCGCACAGTACGAGGCCCTTCGCTCCGAGCGCAGCGGAAGTACCTCGGGAATTAACCCACCCAACGGCTGCACCTACAAGCAGTTCTTAGGCTGCCAGCCCCTACATTTCGACGGCACTGGGGGTGCCGTAGCCTTCGTGCGCTGGGTTGAGAAGACGGACACTGTTTTGCGTGCGAGAAAATGCGCCCCAGAGGATCAGGTCACGTACATTTCCGGGCTGTTCCGAGATGGGGCTCTGTCATGGTGGAAACTCCAGGTTCAAACATTGGGCGAGGCTGCTGCGTGTGCTTTATCATGGGACGAGCTGAAAGAGCTAATGCATAAAAAGTACTGTTCGAGAACAGAAAGCCAGAAGGTGGAAACTGAGTTCTGGAACTTGAAGTTGGAAGGTCCAAAAATAGCTGAGTATGTGGAGAAGTTCCAAGTTCTGTCGCGTATCGTTCCTTACATGGTAGATCCGGAGTTTAAGAGGATTGAGCGTTTCATTTGGGGATTGGCACCCCAAACCATGAGCATGGTAACGACATCAAAGCCTACAACGATCGCTGAGGCCATCAATCTAAGTGTAGCCTTGACTGAAGAGGCAATCAGGATGAACAAATTTTCAACCTCTGAGGGGAAGAAGGAGACTCATGTAGAGTCATCTGGGGACAACAAGAGAAAGTTGGCAAATTTCAAACAGGGTACCCAGTCGAGTAGCAACAACAAGGCCAAAAAGAGAAAAGAGTACATGGGTAAGCTACCTAAATGCGACAGGTGCCGACGTCATCATACCGGGCGATGTAAAAATGGGAAGTGTGACAACTGTGGCAAAGTGGGACACAACAGGGAAACTTGTTGGCGTGAGACGAAGCGTGGAAAGAAAGGAAAGGGGAAAGATAAGGGATGTTATACCTGCGGGGATATGAGGCACTATAGGAAAGATTGCCCAAGGGAGATTAAGCAAAATCATGGGAAAGATGTCTAACACCGGAGCCAGGGAAGCACGCCAGGAATCCAAGCATGGATATCGGTACGTCCCATACTACTCAATGTTATGGATCTGTATTGCCAAATACTGTTGCAAATTTTACGATTCGCACCTCTAGAGTTCGAGAGTATAATTGGTTTAAGCAGCGAGTAAGTAGATATTCCAGTACCCATTAGAACTAGCTTAGGGGAAGCTAGTGGAAGCCAACGCAGTAACGGGAGTCGACGAGGTAAAAACCGGAAAGTGTAAGTTTACGCTAGATCTATTGCCAGTTGAGTTGGGAAGCTTCAACGTGGTAATGGGATGTATTAGTTGGCGAGCGGTCGAGCGGAGGTTGACATCCGCACCTCGAAGACGAATGAAGGAACGATTGTGACTCATGAAGCGGGATACGCCTCTGCAAATTGCAAATCGCTTGAAGGCACAAAGGATGTTGCGAAAAGAATGTGTTGTTTTCTTGGCTCATGTCGGGGACAAGGGAGCCGAAGAACTAAAGCCCGAAGATACCCCCGGGACCAGAGGATATCCTGAAGTCTTCCTCGAAGACTTGCCGGAATCGTCTCCTCAACGATTAGTTGAACTTCGCATCGATTAAATTCCAGACGCGGCGTCTGCTGTTAATACACTTTAGCGACATACACCTTCGGAGATGCAAGGATTGCCAGTGTAACCTCAGAAGTGGATAGAGAAGGAAGATAACAGACCAAAACTTCTGTTTTGGATAACCTCAGTTCTGCTCACCAAAAGAAAGGACGATGACTTTCAAATGACCGGGAGCCGAACGAGCAAGCCAACAAGAGTCAGCGACTCTTGCTAAGAACTGACGACTTACTTATTTGATTAACTGCGAGGATCCAACAAGTATTTCCCGACTGATCGGTGGTCGAGTAGCTGTGAATTCGGGGAGAAAGTATACCAGGAAGATTGTGGGACAACGACTTGTTCTTAGACGTACACAAAAAATAGTGCTTCCTACACAATGCACAAACCAGTCTACACGGGATACGAAATCTGGAGGATTTAGAAAACATATATTTAGGACCTTTGTGAACTAAACTCGTAAGGGTTTTTATTTAGGAACCATATCTGTCAACTCAATCAACCATCATTAGCATGGCGCTTATGCCAGTTCCGTTGACCCAACAGAGAGTACTCGGATTTCTTTTACTTCTGACAAGTAGATGGTTGCCTCTCTACTCCCCTTAATGGTAGTTGCATCACACAAGTTTTCTTCGCTGAGAGAGAACACACATTTGTTTTGATACTTGGTCATTTCTTCATTTTAGCAAGCACTCATTGTTTCAGTACTCGGAAACTTTCATGACACACATGCATCATTTGCTACGCATGTGGTTTTGTTTCGAACAAACACCTCATTGAAATTTAAATATTACCTTGCTAAACCTAATTACTGATTCGTGATTCGAATGACCTACATTCATGGTTTATTTTGCGACCATGCCGAGAATTCCTTGTTGATACATACGTTTATTGTCGGGTTACGTTGAAACCAAGTTCAATTGCTTGAACTTCTCCAGTTCACAGGTTTAACTTGAAACGCTATATGATGTATTGGGAGCATCATATTCTGTCACACCCGCTCGTAGCGGAAGCGCGGGGTGTGATCTGATCGGTTCTCATTGCATAACAATATAAGTGAACATACTAAATGAATAAAAACAAGCTCCAATGCCATTGTCATAATTGTTTGAAAAGAACGCAACATAAGTTAAATGTATTGGTTACAAACCATTAAATGAAAATAAGTTGTCATCGTTTTATACATCAAAATGTAAGTCTTAAAATGTCAAGGATTTGACCACTATATCACCGCAAAGAGGCGGTATATAACGGGCAAACCCTTCGAATGGTGGCATGGAGTCTTGATACTTTCTTTCCTTGACTGAAATGTCTGCATGGTCCACTAATTCCCTGAAATACATGTTAAGTTTGAAAACATCAACAAAAGTTGGCGAGTTCATGCAGTTTAGTTGAATGATATGTATCTGTAAAATGTGAGTTGTATAAAATGTATCTGTAAAATGTGAGTTGTATAAAATGTATCCATAAAATGTGAGTTGTATAAAATGTATCCATAAAAAGTGAGTTGTATAAAATGTATCTGTATGTAATGATGTAGTATGTAAAGCGTCAATGAAATCGTTGATCATTAATGTTTCGCGAGGACATTAATATGTGTGACGAATTAGGAAGCAATCCAAACCTAGACGATTTTATGTCGACTACTATCGACTGGGACACAAACGCACTCTTCTGTATGGGTCCACGACCAAGAGTGGGGCTCGCCAATACCCATTAGATCTAACCACTTGTACCTAGGTCCAAACTGGATTAATGGTGCTTAGATGTATGACCCTAATCGCACATGATCTAAGGTGTTTCATTCCATAACTTAACATACAATTGAACATGTATTTTCCCCGATAGTTGTAAAGTTGTAAAACATTTAAATGAATAGGGGACATGAACTCACAGTATTGGGTCCATGAATGATAAGTGTTTGTGATCTTACGCGTGGTCGTCTTGAACGATGTTGCGACCTACAAATGTTCTTATATTTGTTAGACACTTCGGTCTTTGTAAATGACTTGAGTACAAGCCTTGTGTCTTAAATATGTGTAAGACTTGTATGTCTTTATTGTTCGTTGAACTTTGTATTAGATGAATGAATTGTTAAACGGTTATATATATATTTCACCAAATATATATATATGTAATCTTGTATCTTGTGAGTTGTATCATCGGGTCTTGTCTTCATGATTTCGTGTCTTATATGTATCAATTGTATACTTGAATTTCCAATAATGGTGTCATTGGGCTTAGCCCAAGAATTCATGTTATTGGGCCCAAATAGTGTTGGGCCTAAATAGTGTTGGGCCTCAATAGTGTTGGGCCTAAATAGTGTTGGGCCTCAACAGTGTTGCGCCTAAACAATATTGGGCCTAAACAGTGTTGGGCCTAAATAGCATTGGGCCTCAATAGTGTTGGGCCTCAATAGTATTGGGCCTTGGCCTATATGTTTGGTATTGGGCTTAGCCCATGAGTTTTTGATATTGGGCTTAGCCCATGTATTTAAGTTAAGCCCATTATGAAAGTAAGCCCATTAAGAAGTGTAAGCCCATTTGAAAGTATAAGTCTTTCATTTTTATAAAAACATTTTTATAAAAATAACTAAGTATACTTTTTAGTAAATAAAAACATAATAGTTTTTATAAGTTTCAAAATGTCCGAATTTTGTTAACGGTAACGAAATTTTGGTGTACGCGTCGAAAGATCGCCTAAACGTCGTAGTAAGTCCTCGGATTGGCGATATGTTCATAGGTTCGTCCGTCGTCCGAATTGTCCATAAGTTGTATCCGATGTCCGAATGATCCGCAAATTGTATTCAAGTGTGTATATATGTATTCTTGTAAGTCTTTACTTGTAAATGTGTCTTGTATTTATTTGTATCATTGTTATCAAATCCCTAACTTTTGTACATAACTAATACAAATAATAAACACATAGTACATAACTTGTTAAGATCACTAATATATATTTTCCCAAAAATATATATTTATATCTATTTTTTTTTGTTTTTAGAAAGACCACTTTCTAATCTTGTAAAGACTTTGTTAAAAATGATAATTTTTCTAGCATATGATTTCTAAGAAAAATTGGCCATAGTTCCTTTGATATATGAACTTTGCCATGTTTATTAACATATCATTTTCTAAACAAAAACACATGAGATTCATAACAAACTTTTTAACAAGATGAACTCATAAACATGTAGGGTTTTAGTATGATCTTTACATATGTTTATTAGTTTAAAAATCATACTTTACTTCTAGTTTTGCCAAACTTTTATAGAAAACCCATCTTGTATGTTTCTTTTATAAATCTTTCAAAAAGCATGATTCTTGGTAAAATACTTTACACACTTTTATAACATCAAAAATATATGTTCATTCATTAAACATTAAGTTTCATATAACCCTTTTTAATACTTTCATGTATACTTGTTAGATTATGTTTTTAAACATTATCTAACAAGTTTTTTTATATGATGTTAATCATAACTAGATCAAATAAACAAGTAACAAGGTTCAAATCACAACATAAACAATCTTATATATTATGATTATTATTTTTTGCTTCTTTATATTTTCATGTTTATTATGTATGATTATTTTGTTATCTCTAGTTATAATAACAATCATAACATAAACAAGTATGAAAATAAGAGATTTAGAAGCTCACTTCTAGCACTAGGCTAGGGATGATCTAAGTGATGATTAAGAGCTAAGAAGATGAAGATCTTGATGATTGAAGGTTCTTGAGTGGATGAAAGAGTGTCATTTTTCTTGTAAGTGCTTTAGATCTTCTTATGTTCCATGGAAATCCATATTGATCATCAAGGAGGTGATAAAATAAAATGGGTTTATGGTGGGTGTTCTTGATGAAAAGATGAAGATGATGAGAGAGTTTGTGTTTGTAAATAAAAAAAAAATATAAAGTGATGATAAAATGCTTAGTAACTTAAAGTAACTAGTTGTTATAACAAATCACCAACTTCATCCACTTGTAATAAACCAAAATATCTAGATATTTTAGCAAGTAATTAAGGGTGTGGGACCCCTTTATTTTCGTCATATACATGGGGGGGGGGTAAAGTGTAACATTTTTATAAAAATGTCTTAAACATGTAGATATTTTGGTAATTAGGCTAAGTATGGTGATTAGGGGTAATCTTTCACCATTAGGAGGTAATTAGTGATTCGGAATGTTAATTATTATTAACAAATTCACTAAACTAGTAGAAATTATATTTTGATATCTTAAACGACTTCCGTTTGGTCGTCGGTTCTATAAAAGCACTTTTAATTCCTACCGACGAAGTTTTTCCGTAAGTTGTAAATGCGCAACCAAGAGATGTATAAAGGGATTTGGAATCTCAAAATAACCTTAACTAGTTCACCAAAGCTTTCATTTGGTTGTTTTCGATGTCGGAAATGTCGTTTATTAGCTTGTCGGTGCAGAAATGGACAAGTTGTGGGGGTTGCAACGCAGCATCGAAAGCTTATGTTTCGGACACCCCATTAATATCCTCAAATTGTTTCCATATGTTTGTCATCATTTGTCATATTTCCGGAGTCCCGTAAATGCTAAATTATTATTTTGGACGAGTTAAAATTGTCTTATTTTTAGTGAAACGGACGATTTAGCGATTAGGGCGTTGTACCGGAAAGTCTTGTATCTTTGTAAGATATGTTTTCGTATTAGTGTTTTCTTATATAAACGGACTCAGTTATGTTAGCCGTGTGTCGTTTTTCCTTGTTTCGTTCTGTTTTCACGGTTTTGCTGGCATGAATAGTGTAACCGTGAATAGTGCGCGCAGCACTTTTTACCAACACTTTTAGGACATTGTTTAATTGGTTTCGCAATACGACAAAAACCAACATATGTTATTTCATTGTTTTCTTGTCCTAACATTGTCGTCTAATGTACGACACAGTTACGTAATTAAATTACGCTAATTGCATGAGATTGTATACTAAGAATAGTGATTAGACAGTACGGAATTTCCGGTTATTTGCCATTTGTCACATTCTCCCCCTGTTATTGAGAATTTCGTCCCGAAATTCAAACTGAGTCATCCTTTGCAGGAGACTACTCAAACAGGTGAGGGTATTTTGGTTTTGATTTGATCTGCACGTTCCCAAGTATATTCGGGTCCGTGTCGAGAGTTCCAACGATTTTTTACAAATATGTTACGACTCCTTCGTATTTTCTGGACCTTCCGGTCCATGACCTTAACAGGTGCTTTATGAATTGGAGTTTGTCATCAATGTGAACTTCATCCGTCGGGATGATAACCGTTTCTTGTGTTGGACTCTTCTTAAGATTCGACACATGAAATGTGTCGTGTACACTACTTAGTTCGTCTGGTAACTTCAAGTTGTAGGCAACAGTGCCAATCTTTTCTAAGATTTCAAATTGTCCTACATAACGAGGGTTAAGCTTCCCACGCTTACCGAACCTCGCTACGCCCTTCCAAGGCAAGACTCTCAATAAGACTTTGTCTCCGATCTCAAAAGATAATGGCTTCTGTCTCTTGTCCGCGTAGCTCTTTTGTCGATCGCGAGCCGCCTTGATACGGTCTATGATCTGAAAGATTTTATCCGTAGTCTCTTGGAATAATTCCGGACCGATTAGTTGTTTATCGCCCGCTTCCGCCCAACATAGCGGTGAGTGACGCTTTCGACCATAAGAGCTTCGAACAATGCAGCTTTTATGGTAGCTGTTGTTGTAGGAAAACTCAACCAAAATTAAATGAGTATCCCAGTTGCCTCCCAAATCCATAACACATGCACGAAGCATATCTTCGAGTGTTTGGATTGTCCGTTCTCTCTGGCCGTCAGTTTGTGGATGAAAGATCGTGCTTAGATTTAAATGAGGTCCAAAGGCCTCTTGAAATGACTTCTAAATTCGTGAAATGAAGCGACCGTCTTGGTCTAAGATTATTGAAATAGGCACTCCATGATGAGCCACTATTTCCTTGAGATAGGGTTCCGCTAGTTTCTCTGTACTATCCTCCTCCCGAATCGGTAAGAAGTGTGCGGACTTTGTTAGTCTATCGATGATTACCTAATCATGTCATGACCGCATGAGGTCTTGGGTAACTTCGTAATGAAGTCCATCGATATTTGTTCCCATTTCCAAACGGGAATCTCGGTTTGTTGTAACAAGTCCGAGGGTTTCTGATATTCAGCTTTGACTTTTGCATAAGTCAAGCATTCTCCGACATAAGTCACGATACCACTTTTGAGATTAGGCCACCAATAGTATTCTTTTAATACTTTGGCCTATGTACTTCCTCAAAATATCATCTCGAAGGCCGCCAAAGAATGGAACCTAATTTCAACCCATAAGGTATAAAGTTCCATCTTCTTTCGGCACTAATTGTTCCTTCATGCATCGAAGTGTTTCTGCTTGAATATGCTCTTCTTTGAGCGATTGTGAATCATCTTCTCTAGTGCTTGAACTCTCAGTGTTCTAACTCGCTCCTTGCGGCTCAAGGCGTCAGCTACAACGTTCGCCTTGCCCGGATGGTACTTTATTTCACCATCATAGTCGTTCAACAATTCAACCCAACATCGCTTTTGCATATTTAATTCTTTTTGGTTGAATATGTGTTGAAGACTTTTATGATCCGTGAAAATAATGCATTGAGTACCATATAAATAATGTCGCCATAATTTTTAAAGCGAATACCACCGCGCCTAACTCAAGGTCGAGAGTGGTATAGTTCTTCTCGTGAACTTTTTAATTGGCGCGACGTGTACACGATAACTTTTTCACGTTGCACGAGTACGCAACCCAATCCTTGATGCGAAGCATCATAGTTTACAAACAAAGTCATCGGTATCGTCGGATAATGATAAGATTGTAAAATGCTATGCACCAATCTTAAGAATAAGTTGTAATGTTATTTCTTGTTTTTCGATTGGGGCGAATTTATTGTCTTTATGGGTGAGGGAGGTTAGCAATTGAGTAATTTTTTTTTTAAATCTCTATAGATCTCCGATGATATCCCGTTAATCCCAAAAAAATTGTCGGACTCCAGTTGGAGTCTTGGGCACTTCCCAATTCTCATTTGCTTCAATCTTAGCCGGGTCTACTTGAATGCCTTTCTCATTCACTACATGCCTGAGAAATTGTATCTCGCTAATCCAAAATTCGCACTTGGAAAATTTCGCGTATAGTTTCCCCTTCTTTAGTAGCTCCAAAATGGTTCTCAAATGTTGTTCGTGTTCATTAGTCAATCGTGAGTATATTAATATGTCGTCAATAAATACTACGACGAATTTGTCGAGATACGGCTTGCACACGCGATTCATTAATTCCATGAAGACCGCTAGTGCATTCGTTAAACCAAAAGCATAACGAGAAACTCGTAATAACCATAACGAGTTTTAAAAGCTGTTTTCGGTGTGCTTTCCTCTTGAATTCGTAACTGATGATACTCCGATCATAAGTCTATCTTAGAGTAGAAGCTTGAACCTTGCAATTGATCGAATAAATCACCAATCCTCGATAGTGGATACCGATTCTTGATGGTGAGTTTATTCAACTCTCTGTAGTCGATGCACATTCTGAGTGTTTCATCATTCTTCTTTACAAACAAAGCTGGAGCTCCCCAAGGCGAGAAGCTTGATCTAATGAATCCTTTATCCAACAACTCTTGAAGTTGTGTGAATAACTCTTGCATTTCAAAAGGTGCTAATCGATATGTAGATTTGGTTATGGGTGAGGTTTACGATACCAAGTCGATATGAATCTCGACTTGTCGATATGGTTATAATCCCGGCAAGTCTTCAGGAAAGACTTCAGGAAACCCTTTTTACCACTGGAATATCTGCGAGCTTCGGCCCAACGGCCTTCTTGTCGACAACATGTGCCAGAAAGGCAAAACAACCTTTCCGTAAGCACTTATGTGCCTTCATGCAATTGATGATCCACAATGGTGTATCGTGCTTCTCTCCATGAATAACAAGTGTCTCTTTGTTCAGTAGTGGTAGGCGAATGACCTTTTCATGACAAAAGACTTTGGCTTGGTTATCGGATAACCAATCCATGCCAACCACTACATCGAAACTACCCAACTCAACGGGTAAGAGATCAATACTGAATCTTCGCTCGCCAAGTTCCAAGGAACATCCTCTAACAACTTTCCCTGACTCGACTAGTTTACCGTATACCGATTCTATAGAATGAGGGGACGTCTAGCTTACTTGGCTCTAGGCCAAGTACATTTGGAATTCTGTGTGGCGAGTACTTCACTGTATAGTTTTAGGAACCGTATGTTTAAATGTAGGATAACCCAATCCATATGTTTAGATGTAGGATAGCCCAATCCCTATGTTTTAGATGTAGGATAGCCCACTCCCTATGTTTAGTTGTAGGATAATCCAGTCCCTAATTGTAGCTTGGACAATCCCGCCACTAGCCATGAAACTCATGTATGTGAAATGTTGAGATGAAGCTAAAATTGGCACAAGTATCAAATAACATGGATGTGAAATGTTGGTTGATTGGAAACGTGTCGAGTAACTACTGTTTGAGTGATTGAGGTAGGGTGGGATGATGCGGTCATGCTTCGGATCTCCGAGGCTAAACCCAAAATGTAACACTCAGGGTGTTTGAATTCGGGTGTTACCCGGTATGGAACAACCCTTGAGAGACCGTGAAAGCATCAAGTGTAACCAACAATATTGGCTCCAGTTATGATCGAGTTCTTTTATAAAATCATATGAAAATAGATATGAAAATCAGATGATATAAAAGAATGATGTATGGTTAAATAAATAACCAAATGAAATGTAGTGCATAAAATATATCATGCCTTAAAATAAAAAATTCTGTCTTTGGTAAAAGATGTCATGTATTGTCTTTGTCAAAATGGTTCAGATATGCCACGATATGCAATATAATATAAGCACTTATGTATAGGAAGTACCAGCGGCGTATCCACCATGCTTTTATCATATTACACACGTCTCATCACTTATCAATAACTACCAAAAATGTGTTGTGTAAACCAACGTCAAATGTCATGTATAGCAATGTCTTACGCAACAATGTCATGTATAAACCATGTCTTGTGTAAAAGCATTTGTTTCTTTTGGCGCCATGATCTTATTAATATATACTACTAAAAGAATTTAGACGTATATTTGGATAAATACAGTCTATCATGCGCCCAAGAATGAAAAATGCAATCGGTCATGGAAACCTCAAGACCTCATTGTTGATACATGTTTGAATGAATGATATTGTGGATAACCAAAACCAAAAGGTGTAATGCCTCTTGCGTGTATTGGTCATATGTCTAAATGGAAAAAGAAAAAAATAATAATTCGTTGAGGAGGGGAAACCAACCAGTGGTCTTCGTCCATATAATATGTATTCCCTACTCTATGGACCTCGGTCGTCCCAAGTAAAGAAATTTCTTTGTCGTACTTGCCCATGTGACGAGTATGGTGATAGTGCTTGAGCTTCACGAGCTCTAACAAGATCATTAGAATCTCCAAAGATGTTGAATAGAATGCAATGAGGGAGTTGCAGCATAGCTCATGCCATACCATCCCTTGGGAAAAAACAAATGTCAAGCGACGGAATTTATTGTATCTATATCCAATAAATATGATAAGGTGGAATATGATAAGGTAAGGTAAAGTAAAGTAGGGTAAAGTGTCATAGACACCATGGAAATAGCCCATGTACAAAAAAAAATTAGAATGTTGAGGAAATTACTTCATGAGTGGCTAACAAATTTTGTTTGTTTAGATGACTAGTCTCAACTGAATCGTGATGTAGATCAAATGTTAGGTGTGAACAAATACATGTCGTCTTCCTGTATTGTATTGTATTGTATTGTAAGGTGTTATAGTAACCATCTCGGTTAGTGTTCTACTGGATAGAAACTTGAACACTTAAGAATTTTGAATGGATAGTGATCATTAGTTTGACCCGCAGAGTCCACCAGAATTTCCATGCACTACAAGTTGTTATTACGTGGGCCCCCGTAATAATAAATTGTCTTGCATGGTCACCCTAGCACTACAACTTGAACACTTAAGAATTTTGAATGGATAGTGATCATTAGTTTCACCATTCAAAAATGTCAACACACTAAACCTTACCAGACATTTATTCAGGAGTTGACAGATCATTTTACTATTACGCCGAGTTGCTACTTTTGAGTTCATATCGGGTGCTATGGTTTAAGAAAACTCGTTTGCATATTGCAACCGATCGATTAAAAATCTTATTAGTCAAAACTCCACTTTTGTGGAACCCCTGCTAGCTGGATTACACTAGACTATACGTCAAATGTGTCTTGTACCCTTGACATCCAATGCTAGAAGCACACACCTTTCAACCCTAGGATTCGGGTTGTTATATATTCTTGGACTCACCTAATGTGAGTAATGTTTGTTTCGATTTGATGATTACCTACTTCGATATTATTCATATACATACGTGTGTGACTTAACCATAAGGAGTAGGGAAGTACAAATTTCGAGGACAAAATTTCTTTAACGGGGGGAGAATGTGACAACCCTCACCAAACCAGGTATCCGTACGAATTAATTAATATTTAATTAATACTTAATTACTGTGCTTGCTTACAGTTGTGATTAAACTGCTACTTGAATTCTGATACATACACGTACATGCATCATACTTTATTGCCGTCGCTCCATTATTTACACAGAACTATAGTGACAAACTTGATGCACAAAAGCACAGTGAGCACACTATACGGATAACCCAGTAAACATGCTGACATAGCCAGCATCAGACAGACACTGTCTCTGAGGCCAGTATGAGCCGGGAATAGATTACTACACTAGTAGGGAGTGTAGGGAGGTGAGGATTGTTAAACTGCGTCACTAGGTAATAATTATAGTGACCGGATGTGCCAAAAACATGCTCTAACTACAAAATTTTGCACCTTTATACAAAAATTCAGCTTTTAAGCTAACTAGTAAAGTGCAAAAACATGGGAAAATAATACTAGACACTTTCCAAAGTGTCGGGAATAAATTGTGTCACTAAAAATAATATTAACGACACTTTAAAGGCTTATTTAGCACTTTAACGGATTAATATCCAACCGAACAACCGGACTTTATCCGGAACATAAAAATATTGTCAATGACACTATTTTTCCTTTTCTGAGCCAGTTAGGGTCCCCGAATACCCTAACACCCGTTATAAATTACAACACACTAATAATTTGAGTAAATTCCCTAAATAGTCTAACTAGTGCTTAACCTTGTCATCAAAATCCAACTATTAACCCCCCCCCCCCCCCATAACCAATCGGTTACCCCAAGGGGACATACCCCACCCATTTTGATTATTTTATTCCTTGGTTGTCTAGTATCTTGGCTACACACTACACCAAGGATAATTGTATGGAATGGTCAATAAGTATATTTGGGGGATTAGACTTTCAATTATATCAACAACACAAAGAAAGAAAATTTTCATCTTTCTCCTCTCCTTTGATACCTACGGCCGAACCCAACTCCCACCATCTCACCACTTTCAAATCTCAATCTTGCAATTCCACTCACATACAAAGGTGAAAGGTCACGCACAAGGAGGCTCGGTGCTTACGGAATCTCAAGGACCTCTCTACATCGCTTTTATCCACCTAGTTTTCGCTTTGATTATTCCCTAGCCTTGTGCTAGTTGTAAGTGATTCTAAACACTCTCTTGTTCATATTTGAAGTGGTTAATAAGAGATTTATCGGATAAAAATCAAGAACATACAAGATCAAATCTAAAAGTCTTGAAGAAAGATGAATATGTTGGTTAAAGAGTAACAAATGGTAAAACATGATAAACCTGAGTTATATGAGCTATAACCTGCTGTAAATAACTTATAACCTGTTGCTAATCGTTATTAGAAAGTGCGGTGATCGTATATGTGCGTTTTAGTAACATACGAACTAAAAACAGCATGCTGAGTTGTATTTTCAGCCAACTTTAACAGGCTGTAACAGGTCCTTAACTAAACGAAAAATGTATTTTCTGAAGTCTAGGTATATGTACTATGAAATACGGTTCTAATGGCATGGGAATCATAATTTTTGGACTTCTTTTACTATTTTTAAAGCGTCGTTTTCTGACAGCAGCTCAAGCTGTATTTTCCTGCTGAAAATATGTGTTGTATTTTTCGTCATAACTTGAAATCGGTGTAGGATTAAATCATGAAATTTTTACTGTAGATGACCACCGATGTATTTCTAATTATCTCACTGGAATTTCGTAAATCGGACTCTCAATGAATTTTAAATAAATTATTCCGCGGACTGTGGTCAGAAATAGGTAAATCTGATTTCAGTCCGGAAAATCATTTTCTATAAAATATTGGTGATGATTTGGACCCCGATATTTTTACACAATAATTTTTGGTTCGTATAAGACATTCTATAAAAATTTGGGAATATTTGGAACAAGATAACTATTTTATTAAAATACTCGAAAACGGCCCAGTTTTGTATATTAAAACTGAAACGATATAAGTAGTGTTTTGCATGTCCGAATGACGGGTTGGTTAATTGAGATGATACGCTAGTGAGCGTGGACGCCTCCGTTTACAGAGGAAACTCTGGCGAAATTTTTCCAGAAAATATAACACTTAGAAATGTTCTTGGTGACAAGTGTTATAAATATATTTTTAACTTGTTTTCAAAATATAAATTTCGCCATGATTTTTATTAGAAAATAACCAAGTGTCGGATGTGGATTTTCATAAATAAAACTTGTTAAATATATATATATATTGAGAATATATATTTCGTAATAAGACGCTTGTGTGCTTACGTGATTATTTTGTGAACTAGAGATATATTATTTTTAGGGTAAAAATAATATTACTTGTTATATCATGGGAATACGACTCCAAAATAATACCAACGCGAACTCTAAAATGTAACGCGCGTATTTTCGGAAAATACTCTTAATGGTATATTTTGACGAAGTAATATTTTGGGAAATTGTATGAAGTAAAATATAATATTTTTGGGAAAATATGTATATTTTGGGATTAAAAATATTTTGGACAAATGAGTTGAATATATTTCTTTTAAGTGAGACTTACAATATATGTTTTTGGAATTATATATTGAGGATGTATTAACGTATATTTGGTTGGAACAATACACCGAAATACGACGCCATTACTTGGCATGTTATACAAATACAAATACGAAAATACATGTATTAAAAACCCCCATCCTTGGGAAGGAAATACGAATACGAATACTTGAGAAGTATTAATACAGAATCACTGCATAAACAATTATTCCAAAACTAAATACAATTATTATAACTTGGAATAATACCAGAATCGTAACTCAAAAACATACATACTATGGCAAGGCACGACCCGTTCGTCTAATAGACATTAGACCTTTGTAGGTAGTCGTGTTTGCCGCAGAGATTTGGGTTACGAGTAAGAAGACGCAATACTGTGAGTTCATGTCCCCCCTTTCTCTTAACTGTTTTCAGTTTTTACACTTCGGGGGTGAAATACATGTTACATTTACTACAAACGTTTTATACACGGTATGATTAGCTAAGGAACCTACTGCTAGATCACGTGAATGGATAGGCTATTATCGTAAGACCATTAATCCTTGTATAAGGACCGAGAGGCATGAGTGATAGATCTATCGGGTGTTGCGAGCCCCACACATGGGCCAGCGTGTGGCTGCATGTGGTGACTATGTCGTTCCGCCGGAAGGACCGGTATGAAATACGCGTTACAGGTTTGAGTGCTTCCTAGACCATGTCACTTATTAATGTATTAGCTACACATTAATTGATCTCTTTTTCCTTAATTGCTACATACCAGGGATTTTCATGCATATTGACATTTTTACAAGGGTTTATACAAACTCACTTACACATGAACTCGCTCAACTTTATGTTGATTTTTCAAACTACATGTATTTCAGGAAACTAATGGATCTGGCACGGTATGCACATATTTTCAAGCTGCATTGAATAAAGAAGTCATCCAGGGTTTAGAAGGTGTAACCTCTTCCTGGACGGGTTACATACCCCTAAACCTAGTATTGTTTAAAGTCTTTTGCTAAGTCTTTATAAACTCAATTAAATCAAGTTAAGGTTTGTAACTTATTTTGTGATTGTTGAAAATGGGATTTTTCTAACTTTATTAATAGATGGATATCTCATGTTTTTATCATATAGCATTGTTATGATTGTTGCTATGGTATTAAGAAGTCACACCAAATAAACCCACGCTTCCGCAAAGCCAAGGTGTGACAGCTTGGTATCAGAGCCTCGATCATAGCGAACTAGGATTCCTTCTCAAGTCTAGACTATGATCACTAGGGCTCTTACGAAAACATTTTCAAACACTTTTACATTGCATACACTATACGTCCAGATCCAGGGAACAAACCCTTTTTACAAACAAAAAGGCACAAATACACTTTTCAAAATATATAGTCCAGTCGGGGAGACTGGGGAAAAATTTAGTCTGAGAGGCTGAAGGAGTAGTCTAGTGGGACTAGGAGGCTCAGTCTGAGAGGCTGAGGGAGTAGTCTAGTGGGACTAGGAGGCTCAGTCTGAGAGGCTGAGGGAGTAGTCTAGTGGGACTAGGAGGCTCAGTCTGAGAGGCTAAGGGAGTAGTCTAGTGGGACTAGGAGGCTTAGTCTGAGAGGCTGAGGGAGTAGTCTAGTGGGACTAGGAGGCTTAGTCTGAGAGACTGAGAATTCAATCTGAGAGATTGGGAGATTTTAGTCTGAGAGACCAGGAAGTCAGTCTGAGAGATTGAGAATTCAGTCTGAGAGGCTGGGAGGATAGTCTGAGAGACTAGGAGGATCAGTCTGAGAGGCTGGGAGGATAGTCTGAGAGACTAGGAGGATCAGTCTGAGAGGCTGGGAGGATAGTTTGAGAGACTAGGAGGATCAGTCTTAGAGGCTGGGAGGATAGTCTGAGAGACTAGGTTGAGAAACTGGGAGGATAGTCGAGGGGAAGACTAGGATGATTACTTGCTTACATTAATTGCGACTTACATGCTTATTTGATTTAATGTTGATGTACGTGCATACGTGGTACTTATTCCCACGAGGAAGAATTGTCTCTCGTCACAAGCGTTGTTGACGCTATGAAGGGGCGGCCACCGGGCCAAACAAAATATTGGCCGGAAGCATTCGCAACTTACCGACTTAACGTCGGAAACGGCCGCCACAACCTCAACGCGTGCCAACACAAATGGCGCGAGCTACGGGCCAAGCTCGATCGTTTCAAGGCTTACTACGAAGCCATTCCGAGCGGCGAGTTAAGCCACGAGGACCGGGTGGTGGTGGCGAACATAGAGTTTCGAGGCAAGGAGCAAAAGACGTTCGACAAGATCGCCCTCTTTGAAATTTACCTAACGCTCTGGGTTTTTTATTTTGTAATTTTTAGGAATTATGTAATTTTTAGGATTATGTAATTTTTAAGATTTTAATGAAATTGTAGGTTTTTTTTTTTATAAATGTTGTGTGAATTTTATAAATTTTTTGTAATTTTTTTAATTAATCTGCCACGCGGTGCACCTAACCCACGCCCCGCCATACCGAACAGACACGTCACTAGGCGGTGGGGGGCTCCAATTCCAGGTGTCAACTCATACCCCAACCCAAGCCCCACCATACCCCAGTCTTATGTCATGTTTCTTAGTATCACCCCGCTTTTCATTATTGTATCTTTTTGTGTTGTACCAAATGACATGATCAATCAAGTTCGATAAAAGTGTAGGTGATAAAAGTGTAGTACTTTTTCCTTTCTAATAAAAGAGAGTAGCATCTTTGATGATATTATAGTTGATTGAATTATATAAAAAATAATAAAATTGTAGTAAATAAAGAGTAACACAAAGGGGGTTATCGTCTATCGATTGCTACGTGCTACTAAATACTTTTGACTTTTAACCAAGGTTGTATAAAAAATAATTACTTGACGTAGTGTTCTTGTCTATATGTTAGACAACCAAATTCACAATTCAATGTTGTATAATCTTTTTGTTGGGAATATCAATCATATATAATGATTTCTTTGTTATCTCAATCGGATCTCTTTGTTTGGGTGTTTCTTTCTTCTCCAATTCGATTCCTCAAAAGTAAAAAAAGAGTAGGTTTATTTCATCTTCAAGTGGGTCCAACAATTCTTTTGTTTTAATCTTTTAAAAGTAAGTGTATTTTATTTATAGAGTAAATTGCTAAAATAGTCCCTAAGGTTTGTTCACATTTGCTAGATCCATCCAAAAAAAGATTTTTTCTCATATGAACCACTGAGGTTTCAAAAAAGTTGCTAAATCCATCCAAACTTCAGGGACGATTTTAGCAATTTAATAAAACAAACTTTTTTTGGATGGATTTAGCAAATGTGAACAAACGTCAGGGACGATTTTAGCAATTTACTCTATTTTTTTAGAGTAAATTGCTAAAATAGTCCCTAAGGTTTGTTCACATTTGCTAGATCCATCCAAAAAAAGATTTTTTCTCATATGAACCACTGAGGTTTCAAAAAAGTTGCTAAATCCATCCAAACTTCAGGGACGATTTTAGCAATTTAATAAAACAAACTTTTTTTGGATGGATTTAGCAAATGTGAACAAACGTCAGGGACGATTTTAGCAATTTACTCTATTTTTTTATTTTCATATTTTTATTATATCTTTTAATTAACATAAAATCTATTTATTTTTTTATTTTCATCTTTTTATAAAATTTCTTATTTAACATAAAATCTGCTAGTTTTTTTTTTTTTGAACGACGAATTTCTACAACAGGCGATAGATTCGCACCTTCTTTTGCAGGCCCTCCACCCCACTATGGCCAAGACTATGTTGTCTTAACCGGGCTCACGCTTGGCATCAGAGTTTGGCTTGACGCTCCCCGACAAAATTTCCAGCCTACTGCTATATGCGAGTAGTTGCACCCTCCACAAGAGCCGAAAACTCTCTGGAGTAAATGCACTGTAATAGAAAACTCGGGTTTCCTCTGCGGGTTTCGAACCTGTGACCAGGCCTTCACCCACTTCATAATAAAGATTAATCATTTATATTTTACAATTATGAATACGGTTTTATATTTATAATCATCTAACCATCTAACCAAGTCTTTTAAACTGTAAACATTTTTACTAATCCTTTAATAAAGTTAATTATACGACAAAATATTTTCAACGGTTTAATTTGTTACCTGTTTAGCAAGAACGTGTATTTTATTTTATAAATGAACAAAAAAATACTGGGTGAAGGCTCTTGTGGAGGGTGCAACTACTCGCATATGGCAGTAGGCTGGAAATTTTGTCGGGGAGCGCCAAACCAAACTCTGATGCCAAGCGTGAGCCCGGTTAAGACAACATAGTCTTGGCCAGAGTGGGGTGGAGGGCCTGCAAAAGCAGGTGCGAATCTATCGCCTGTTGTAGAAATTCGCCGTTCAAAAAAAAAAAAAACTAGTAGATTTTATGTTAAATAAGAAATTTAATAAAAAGATGAAAATAAAAAAATAAATAGATTTTATGTTAATTAAGAGATATAATAAAAAGATGAAAATAAAAAAAAATAGAGTAAATTGCTAAAATCGTCCTTGACGTTTGTTCACATTTGCTAAATCCATCCAAAAAAAGTTTGTTTTATTAAATTGCTAAAATCGTCCCTGAAGTTTGGATGAATTTAGCAATTTTTTTGAAACCTCAGTGGTTCATATGAGAAAAATTCTTTTTTTGGATGGATCTAGCAAATGTGAACAAACGTTAGGGACTATTTTAGCAATTTACTCTTATTTATATTATCAACGACAGAAACCAAAAAGAAAAAAAAATATAATGACAACTTAAAAGATTATTAATATAGTTATTTATACCATACTGAGTTAGAAACCCGTATATTACGTAAATTGAATTAATGTTTTTTTCAAAAATATTTTGTAATATAAATATATTAAAATCATGATAAGCATGTTTATAAAGAAAATTCAATAAATCTAGGAACCAAAGTTAAAAAAATTATATTGTTAAAACACTTGTACTTCAATAAATCTAGGAACCAAATTTAAAAAAATTATATTGTTAAAACACTTGTATATATTTAATAGTTTTATAGGTTATAATAACTACATTAAGATTTGTAAACTAATGTTTGATGTGAATGATATTTAGAGTTACATGTCAAATCTTAAAGTATTACGAACCTTCAAAGTTTTATCTTACCGGTTTCAAAACTTATAAATTTTGATCTTTTGTATCGCTACTAGCTAAACATACAAGTATAATTGTTTATTTATGAATTAAAAATACAAATAGAATTTATGTCTCAAGAGAATAAATAAACCCGAAAATCTAAAATATAATTAAGGTTTACGAAGTCAATTTTTTAAACAATATTACTATTTACCAAGTCAAATTACCTAAATTCGTTCCCTCAAAAAAAAAAAAAGGAGACTTAAGAATAGGTTCAAGTGATACCTAATAATTGGCTCATATTCTTCTTTTCTAGAATAGATAACAAAAAGACAAGTTTAAGTAGTAAAAACTTTTAAAACATATGATACAATCTTTTGCAACATATTATTGACTTGTAAACCAAGTTCCCACATATTTTTTAAACAATCATAATTTTTTCATATGTTAATATTGGTTAAAAAATTATATCAGTAAAATGAGCATTTATCATTTTAATTTTTGTATATTGTTATAGTTTTATTATATAAATTTAAATAAAATACCACGTTACGTAATTATCAGTGTCTATGTTCCCTGCGTGTCACACAAACACCCAATTAATTTATATAATCTTAAAGGACATTCCTCTTTAAACCCTCAAGTTTTCTTAAAGTTCATTTTACCCCTTAGACATTCCTTTTTGACATCCAGGTTTTTCAACTTTCATTTTCATCCCTTTTTAGGCCCTTTAGTTTAGGCAATGTAATTTTCAACCCTTTAACTTTTTGTAAACTTTATAAAATGTTACTTTGACCCCCATCGAGAGTATATATATTCTGTTTTTTTCTTAATACATTTGGTCATTAACTTAAAAAAAATTTGTTGTGTGCTTATTTTTATGTACGTGTTGGTATAAAAATGTGTTGGTCTATGTTTCGATGAAAATAATTGTTTGAAAACAAGTTAGATCAAATATAATATGTTTTTGTGCTTACTTTTTATGTATGTTTCGATGTCAGTTTTGCTTAGAAACTATTCAGGTCAAATATAATACGTCTTGATTTGACAATATAAATTCAAGTTGGTCCACATTTCCAAGTAAATTTTGTTTACAATTATAATACGTTTTCGAGCTTACTTTCTATGTACGTGTAGGCGTATGTTTTGTTTAAAAATAATCGGGTCAAATATAATACATTTTGATTCGTCGATTAAATTCGACTTGGTTACGTTTTAATGTAAAGGGTCGCTAATAATCTATATATAATCACGCCGCATAGTCGGTACAATATTCGAGTTTGTCTACATTTCGACACAAATTTCGTATACTTTTTCCTATAAGTTCGAGTTTCTCTACATTTCGACGTTAACTTGGTGTACACTTTCGTGCTTTATTTTGTACATTTTGTACGTATGATTCAAGTCGCATATTCGTTTTGACTTGACGGTATTCAAGTTAGTCGGGTCGTATATAATATCTTATGATTGTATGGTATAAATTCAATTTACTTTACGTTTTAATCCAATCGCGATGCTTATATAGGTTAAACTGAGTTCAATCATATGCATAACGCTTGGACTAATTTATTTGATGTTTACGAAGTACCCACGCCGCAACGCGCGCATGTCTTCTTACTAGTTAAATATAAAAAACAAAAGCTACATTATTCAGTATACTAAAAGGAGGAGAAATGTAATTTATTTTTTTCTAAATAGTAACCAAGATACAAGAGAAAAATAAGATATGCGAAATATTAATCAGAGTAAACATCAATTTTCATCCTTGTGGTTTGCTGATTTTAACACTATTAGTCCAATAGTTTATTAGTCTAATAGTTTAAAAATTGTATTTATCATCCAATAATTTGCATATTCTAACACTTCTAGTCCACCACTCTAACAGAAGTGTTATCATCCAATAGAATGGTGGAATAGAAGTGTTAGAATATGCAAATTATTGGATGACAAATGCAATTCTTAAACTATTGGACTAATAGTGTTAAAATCAGCAAACCACTTAGACGAAAATTAAGGTTTACTCTAATAATTATAATAATAATAAAAGAATAACCAACTAAATAAAAAAATAACACTTTCTCGTTAACTATCCCCCATATTGTTATGTTGATAGTAGTAAGGTTGTTCAAAACCAAATATCTGAATTTTCGGATACCTGGTTTTACTATCCGAATCTGTATCTGAAATTCTAGATATCTGATCAGATAGTGAATCGAATATTCGAATATCCATTTTTATTTTATTTTTTATTTATTCAAAACCAGGTATTTCCGGAATTTCGAATATAAATTTTCGGATATTTTTTTGAATTTTTTGGATAATTTCTGGATATTTTGAATATCCGATAAAAAATAATTTTATAAATTTTTCGGATATGCGAAAATTTTAAAATCACTAACTGAATCTGAATCCGAAATTTCGGATATCCGATTTTTTGACTAATTCGGATTCGGATATCGAATAATTCGGATTGGATTTTCGGATGCAGATATTTTCAACACCCCTAGATACTAGCCATTATGATTCCTAGCTTAAAGACATCTCGGAGTTTTACATAACCATCTACAATTACAACACGCTATTATTCAATCATAACTCACCCTTTGCTATATGTAGTCCATAATTAAACATATAAAATGACAAAATACCTTCTTAATGTATCGCAACTTGACCACTTCTATAATGTGTAAGTGCACCAAAAAGATTCGCATTGTACGCCAATAGAATAGAAAGGCATAAAAAGTTCAGGGGGCATTAGCCTTTAGATGCATTAACATGATGGCTTGGTATAAAGCACCAATATGAGCCATCTGATATGCAACAAGATAGTCAATGAAGAAATAAAAAGACCGGATAATAGAAGTTCCATATACTATCCAATTGATAAAGACTTAATAAAGCTAGCTACACATTCTATTTTATATATATTTTTTTTCAGCGGATGATAAATAGTAACTTTATTTTTAAAATAATATATAGCTTTTTATTATTTTTTTATTTAATATATTATAATAGTTTATTATTATATTTACTTTTAATAGCATATTTTTAATTCTTTTCTTATTTTAAAACCATATATATCATTTACTAGTTTTTTAATAATTCTTTTTTTTCTTTTTTGGAACATCTATCAATTTTATATATATTTAATATATAGATTTTTATTATTTTTTATTTAATATATTATAATAGTTTATTATTATATTTACTTTTAATAACATATTTTTTCTTATTTTAAAACCATATATATATCCTTTACCATTTTTTTAATAATTCTTTTTTCTTTTAATACTCATTTAATAATTTACGTTTATAACTTTTTTCCTAAAAACTTAAGTACGTAGTTATGCTTGATTTTTTCTCTCGACATTCCGTTATAAGTTTATATTGTTTACGAAGATGATGAATAGTAACTTTATTTTTTAAAATAATATATATAGCTTTTTTATTATTTTTTATTTAATATATTATAACAATTTATTATTATATTTACTTTTAATAACATATTTTTATTTTTTTTCTTATTTTAAAACCATATATATCCTATACCATTTTTTTAATAATTCTTTTTTCTTTTGATACTGTCGCAACCCCCGCCCCTATCTGTCCCGAGAACGGGCGGCCGCGAACATCATTTGTGGTGGTATCATTTGTTTAGTAATTTGGCAGCGGAATTTCATCAGGACCATAGTAATGAAATGTTTATCAGAGTAAAACCACCATATTTTATATTAATAACCACATGGGTAAAACCCAAGTTTCTTATTACAACATAGGGATAAATCCTATTTTATTGAATTTAAAACATCGTCTTTTAGGTAACTTTTATAGCCACATTTTTCCAAGCCGTCAGTGCTCTCAAGCTGGCTTTCTTCTAATTTGGCTGTCACATTTTGTTACCTGAAACGCGTTTTAAAAACATTTGTCAGTGGGAAATACTGGTGAGTGAATCCCAGTTTAATCAAGAAACATTTTACCAATTAACACAGTATTGAGAGCGATCACAATGTTTATTTCTACACAATTACTCATTCAGTACTGTCAATCCTGACTGGTGGGTCATATTACACATTGGCTAACTCGTTGTACAATTGTAACGTGTTCCACATTTTATATACAAAACCCCAACATACCGGCAGTAATTGAAGAACTACAAAGACTCAATCACCGCTTAATCATATTGTAAAGCATTTAAGGTTTTGTAAAACAGTTCACAAAAAGGTTTACAAAAAGAGGATAAACTCACATTGCTGTGTTAGACTTCTTTTAGGGTTTCCTGGTGATTTATCTATAATTTACACAAATGTACATATGTTAGTATAATAACCCTTTATTTATATTAACGATACCCTCCCCGAGACGGAATTCCAACAACTACGTCGGGCAAAACCACGACAGTCGTTACAGAACCCTAGATCAATCGGGCAGCGTATCTAATACGTAACTGGGGTTATAATACTTACAACGGAGCAGAAATTCGTTAATTAGGGGGTATTATGCCCGGAAATTATACTATCTATCAGAAATTTCGAGATATAGAAAAGAAATGAACGAGTTTTCTGAAGATCCGATGCCTGCTATTTATAGGGTTGAAAATTGATGTCCTCGCGGCTCGCGTAAAAGTAAGCATAAGCTTACGCGGCCCGCGTCGTAGGGGGTTTAGACCGTAGGTGATCCGGGTCACGAACTAGGTTCAACACGCGTCTTGACACGTGTCAACACCGGGGCTCGCCTGACTGTAACACCTCGAAAATTCACGTCCTATAATGTGTTGATACGTGTCATAAGTTTGAACGTGTAAAAGAATGTTCTTGAAGGACTAAAGTTGACAAACCTGGAAAGTATGTGAATGTACGGGTTTTAACTGTCAACAGTGAATAAATATATTGTACATTAACCCTACATGATGCTCATACCTTCAAACGAATAAATCATGGATCATACGAAGCTAAATATGGAAGAAAGTGAGAGATTACAAACTACAGGGGTTAAAGGTGTCAACATGTTTAAGTTATACCTCTAAGTGACCTTTTAGCAAACCCGAGGCTTTGTAACAGTAAATTATGCTCACTAGAATGCACGATAAAAATTTCATAAAGTTTCGTTATCGTATGAGAAAGTTATGATCAAATTCGTGTACGAGGGGTTAAAGCGTCAACGTTGAAAGTTTGGACCTTTCGGGTGACAATAAAGTTAACCGGGGACTAAACAAAGTGGGTAAATGTCTTAAAGCCCTTATATGTCAATTTAGAGGGTTCAAAGTGCAAGAAAATAAGTTAATTGACCTTTCGGAGGACCAAGAGCCAAGGATGCAAACTGAAAAAGAGATTTTTGGCCCTGATAACATGCTTGCGCACCTCAACACTGGGGACCTTACGGTGCGCAAGGCATCCCCAGATGCAGAAAGTTGGCTGTTGGCTGTCTTAAACGTTGCAACTGATCTTTAATCGATTTTCCTCATCCTTCTTGGCCCCTAAACAACCCCTAAACACTTAGGGACACATGTGGATGATTTGTGGACACTTGTAGACTTGTGTGTCAACATTTTGTGGTGAAAAATTCACTATATAAAGGCCATGAGTTGAAACAAGTCCCTCACACCTTCCATCTGCATATTGGAGCATTTATGGAGCCAAGGACTCCTCTCTAAGCTTCACATTTCATGCATAGGACTTCAGTAAGTATGCCTAACCCTTCTTAATTAAGTTTTAGCTTAGAATTAGCTTAAAAGTCAAACCGTCGTAATTAACGGTTGACTTTAAGATTAATCACTAATGGTCCAGTGATTAGTCGAATCAAAAGTAGTTATAAGTTGGTAATTATGTGGGTAATAAACCCTCAAAAGGGTTCCCCCTGATTCCCACTCTAACTAGGTCAAATGTCGGGTCAAACTTGTAATTAAAAAGTCAACAGGATACTTAAATTCTAATTTATGCATGATTAGCAATGTAGAACACATACAACCTGTTTGATCATTTATATAACTTGGTAATTAGTGTAAGGACATGTCTAAACATGTTTAACCCGACAATTTACTGTTTAGACCCGGTTCGGAACCAAAAGTCGCAAAGCTTTGACTTTTGCTTTGACTTCAGTTCTGACCCGTTTTGGTATGATTTAGAAATACCTAAGAGCTTCATTTGGACCAGGGTACATGCTAGTATAACCCTCTGTGATTATACACCATGGTTCATTAGTTAACCGATTAATACGCATGATTCCGTTAATTGCTCATATGTTCCATTATGCCCTTTTCACCTTAAAACGTGATTTTTGGAAATGTAAAAGAGTAGAAACTTTAATTACTGATATATAAACTTGCATACAAAATTTGACATCAGTTTGAGGTGTAGATTAAGAGTTATGCTCGTTAGCGTAAAATGAAAGCTTTATGTTAATTAAACGACATAATTAGCGTATAGCCTATCTAAGCCTACTTTTTAGTATCAAACTTATTACCCACTGATGTAATATATTATTTTGGGATTTTTGAAGATTTTTAATAAATTTTAGGCTGAGCATAACTTAAAGTCGTAGGCTTAATCCGGTAATTGTCGGTTTTGCCCTAACGGGCTATAAAATGAGTTTTACACATCTAAATGACTCCAAACCTTTTGCTACTGATCACATATGATAAATAAATTATTTTAAGCCCTCTGGAATAGTAAAAAAATCAGCTTTATGTATCAAACCCGGAAATGGCTTCTAATCGCCTTTTTAAGCGTTTTTAACGTATAGTATGTTCTAGAATTATTTTAAACATACAAGGGTTGATACCTACTGATATTTGAGGCAAGTTATAATATATTAACAGTAAGCAAAAGTTTTTTAACTCAGACTTCAGTTTTGAGCTTTACGGCTTATGTGAAATTACCAAAATGCCCCTACGGTGCATAGTTTGGTTATAATTGATAAATTTCACATATATACTTCACCCTATTGTTTTAACTTGGTAAAATAAGTATTTTTGCTGATTACATCAGACCTGTAACTCAGGTAAATAATTAAACTCTTTTATAACCTTGTGAATGACCAAACTACCCCTACGGGGCATAGTTTGTGTTTAAATTCGTTTCGGGCATAATAAAAGACATCTTACTGATGTCACAACATATATGAAGCATATTAACTTAGGAAACCTGTAAATGGCTCATATGTATACCCGTTACGCTTATTACGCGTTCGGTTCGGTTTATGTAACTAGTTTACATAAATTAGCCTAAACGGGTCAAACCTTAACGGTTTTATCTCAAAATCCAGAAGGTGTTTAGATTACCCATATTATACAAGTCTTCAAACTTGTTGGGTCTAAAACACATTCTATTCCGGTCTTCGCTTAATCATGCGTTTGAACCGTATATTTCCTTAAGACTAACCGGTCTAAGCTTAGGCTTAATTAAAGACCCGTTAGCATTCTAATTGGTTATTTATACCATCATTCCAGACTAGAGCCTTCCGGTAAATTGTACCTACGCTTACTTAAGTGAATACGGCTGAGTTATTATAATTCTTGCTATTTAAGACAGGAGCTAGCTCAGGTAAATACTCTTAACTTATTTTCCCTTATACGGGCTTGGGATACGGTATTATAAAAATACTGCTTGGTCGGGTGTAGAAACCTTTTAATCGGAGATGATTAAATTGCATAATCCCGTTTTAATCTGTATTGATTGATAACAAATAACATTAGGGGTTAATGACCGTGTCCTGGATATCCTTGGCTCATTTAGAAAGTGAATGGCCATAACTTAAGCACAAGGTGTAGGCATAACACCTCCTGTTGCGTATGTAAAAGATATACTCACTCGTAAGGATGTCTTCTTGTGAGTTATATTTATGGTGTGTCGATTAATCTTGACCGGCTTGTATTGTAGAATCACCGGCCCTAAATGTTGGACAAACATGTAAATCGGATACAAGACCTTTATTAATAAAATTGTCCCAAGTATAAAAGATTAATTTTGCCTCGTGCATTTTAATCAAATTATAAAAGATATCTTGTGCCACGTGCATTCAAATCAATTTTCAAACTCTTTTCAAAATGAGTCAGTTGAGTGTATTTACCAGTGAAAACTGACGTATTTCCAAAAGTCTAAGTGACAGGTACAAGTACGAAATAGGCTGGAAGCTGCTCAGGACGATAATAAAGAATCTTGCAAGTTCTAGGCGTCTAAAGTATGTTGAACAATATTTATATTTTAAGATCCGCCTGTGGATCCTTTACTTTCCGTTGTAATACTTGATATTACTTTATATTCGGATTGTAATATATTTATCTTTTGCTTCCGCTGTGCATTTACATATTGTGTTGTTTGACTATGATGATATCAACTACGTCACGATACTCCCCACCGGGCCCACCGGTGACACGTGGAAAGTCGAGGTGTGACAGGTTGGTATCAGAGCCAACGTTGAGTGAATTAAACACTAGCTTTTTGGTGTTTAATCTCAATGACACAGTAGCACATTCCTTGACCTCCTAAGTCTAGACTTAACATAGGAATATTCTCAATCCTAATCTGGAAATTTTTGCTTCCAAATTTTTATATATACGTCGCCAAGCGAAGAAGCTGTAATAGAAGTTCTCCACATCTGGAGCCCTGAAATGCTGAGCTTCGTAGCGCGGCTAGAATGAAACGAGCATCCAAGGAGAGAGCATTCAGAAATAACTTGAAGAAGAAACTTCTTTTGCTGAAGATCGTTTCCTTAATAGTCCTCATAAGGACATATTTATCTTTCAGTCCCTTCGAGGACACATTATTTCCTTTCAAAGACCCGCTTAGGGCAACTCTGTACTTTTATTTTCATATAATGGGTTGATTAAATTAAGTTTTCATTCTAAACACGAAATATGAAATAAATGGAAAATAACATCCCTTAGAAGGGAAGTGCCTACGGGCTATAATCAACGTCCTCTGAAACTAAAGACAATGGTAGCCTACAACTCCCTGTCAAGAAAAGGTAATGAACTTTTGATTCAAACCTTAACGCCTCGATTCTCTGCAATCATGGCTTATAAATTTAAACTTGTCCACGTGACTAGGCCTTTTGTGCTATTACTAACTTATGAATTAGGATTTATGATAAAAATCCTGAATAAAATAAATATCATTCCTTTTCTGCCAGTAAATATTAAAAAGAATCTACAAGGTGAAACCTAGCCTACATGTCATTTCAGACGTGGCCAAGATGGTGAGACCTATTCAAGGGATTCAAATCCTTGTTAACACCTAAGAACGTGTTAGCACTCCTGACAAATGTGATTCGAGAAAATCACAACAGTCATCCTTATATTGGATTTTTCCAAATTTTCTTGTCTAGCCTAGTGATTTAGAAATCATGGCTTAAATCATCAACTAAAGATGATCATATTGTTAACACCTAAGAACGTGTTAGCAGTCTTGACAAAAGTGATCTGAGAAAATCACAATAGTCATCCCTATATTAGAATTTTTCAAATTTCCTGATTTGGCCTAATGATCTAGAAATCATGGCTTATGTCATCCTATAAGATGAACATATTATAAACATCCGTTAATGATGAAGTGCCTACGGGCTAAATTTGTTGTCCGATAAGACAACGACAGTGGTGGTCTTTGACCTCCTGCCTAAAAATGTTGGACCATGTCCAAGCATAATAGTCGGTATGATCCAAACGATCTTGACTAATAGCATCTGAAAAGATGATCATATCATAAACATCCCTCAGAAGGGAATTGCCCACGGCCATATCTATTGTCCTAAAAGACAAAAGGCAGTTGTAGTCTCCGACTCTCTGTCAAGAAAAGTAACCGACAATGCTCAAACCTTAAATGCCTCGGTCCCAAACGATCATGGCTTATAAATTCAAATCTGTCCTCGTGACAGGGCCGTTGTGCCACTTTGATATCCTTAATGTCTTATATACTATGATAAATTATAATGAAAATACTAATAAAATTAACAAATTAACCCATATGGTTTATATTACCATGGTTAATAAATCATCAAAAATGATAATTTCATAATAACCTTTGAGTAAATCATTGTCAATATTTATGTAGCAATCACGCTACATGGCTGGATCAGATGAAGTTAACAGCCACTTGAAGGTAAACAATGATACTACCAGGATTAATATAACTGGAGCGGAACTGCATGCATTAATAGATGATGCTGTTACTCGAGCTCTTGACAGACAGTATAATGATTCATATGATACCCGCTCTAAGACTCTATCTATGGCTCGTAATAAGCCCCCTTCTAAATCACATGAGTCAAAGGAAGACGATGTTCATAACTCGTCAAATCAGAGGAGTGTTCCGTCTAGACAGGTTGTGCTTAACAAAGAGCCACATGTTAAAACCTGTTCATACAAATATTTTGTCTCCTGCAAGCCCAGAGACTTTACAGGAGAGGAAGGGGCCATCGACTGCATGACATGGCTTGATGAGATGGACACTGTTGTTGACATCAGTGGTTGTGCGGAGCAAGATGTTATAAAATTTGTTTCACAATCATTCAAAGGAGAAGCGTTGGCATGGTGGAGATCATTGCTCCAAGCCACGGGAAAGGTCCTACTCTACAACTTATCTTGGGATCAATTTGCTGCATTAGTCAAGGAAAACTATTGCCCTCAGCATGAGGTAGAAAGGATAGAATCAGACTTCTTGACTCTGGTCATGAAGAATTTGGATTGTCAGGTATATGTGACAAGTTTCAACACTATGTCCCGCCTAGTTCCTTATTTAGTCACCCCTGAACCTAAACGCATAGCGCGTTTCATTGGAGGCCTAGCACCAAAGATAAAGGGAAATGTTAAAGCATCTAGGCCTACCACATATAGGTCCGCGGTGGACTTATCCTTATCTCTCACTTTAGATGCTATCATGAATAAGTTTGTTAAAACTTCTAGCGAGGGAAAGAGGAAAGAAGACGAGGAAAACTCGCATCAATCTAACAAGAAGAAGAAGGGAAGCTCTGAGCATAGGAGAGATTCCAATTTTAGGAAAAGCTCGAGTCAGTTCAATAACAAGCCCAAATGCAGTAACTGCAGAAAACAACATTCTGGAAAATGTACGATTGACCCAAGTGCTAAATTGTGTGGAATTTGCAAGACCAAGGGTCACAAAACTCTAGATTGCAATGAGTTGAAGAACGCGACATGTTACAATTGTAACGAGGAAGGGCACATCAAAACCAACTGCCCAAAACTTATAAGGAAGCCTGGAGAGGCCAAAGGAACAAATGCATGAGACTCCCAGAGGAACACCCAGGAGATGATGCAGAATAATTATATAACAGGTACTTTTCCTTATCAAGCAATTTATGCAGAAATTTATTTGATGCTGGCGCATATGATTCTATAATGAACGATAACTGGTGAGAACTGTTGTCTCCGCCTGACTAGGACTCCGGTCATTTAACGCAAGATAGAAATTGACCGGTGATACTTTAGAGAATACTCCAACAAACCTTAGATCGATATTTTATATCTATTAAGAATCACTCTTTTCTGATATCCTTATGGCAAACTTTCAAGCTATCCAAATTCATTAATATAATAAAGACAGATGTGACTTTTTGATCCCCTGTCAAAAAGGGTGATGGACTAGGTCCAACCCTTAAATGCCATTGATGGTCTTTTGTGACCTAGGCTAAGTGATATTGATATTTTAATGACATTCATTAAGAAGGTTAGTGCCATATTGGCCTGTATAGTTTAATGAAACAATGGTTAGTATGTGTTAAGGCCATCAGGGTAATGAATAGCAGTTGTTGGATTACAACTAAGTAAATGATTCATTTGGTAATAAGAACCATTTCTTTTGTTCTTGTCAGAAATCTTCAGCCATAAAATTCTAATGTACTCTCTCTCCAGATAAATGCATTCAAATGTAATTGATATCTCTTTAACCCTTATTGATTTCGAATACCAAATGGTATGACAAAAGCGCCATATGAGGATTGGTGTATCTTAATATGTTCCATAGATTGCTTCCATGCCTGATCAGTATGGAGGTTTAATGCATGGAACCATAAAGATATTCCAATGGTCATACGGTATTAAAGTCAACTAATGGTATTCAAAGATGATACCCAGAAGGGAATTGTCTAAGTAAGTGTATCTGATTAAGAAATCCGTGGACTCGTAACATAAATGTGTCACTCATTTGACACCAGCATGGATGGATGAACTGGTGCCTGATATTTGGAAAATCTCTGTAACCTCCTTGTATCTTGATTATCTTCTCCTAAAACTACCATGTTTACCTCCTGAAAGGCAAGTAGAGTTAAGATTAACATCCCGCTTTGGGTTAGAGTGTTGTAAGAACTCCATGTTGATTATGGAATAACCGAAACCCTGATTAAGTAAATTTTAAGATATAAATTCATATAGCCTAACTCAATATCTTGAGAATTCGGTATAGTTAAGTATGAAAGACAGTTCATTTTGCTTATGCATTGTTTACCGCAACCCTAATTAGGCAACGATTGAGAATCGCCATCAGCTGGCCAGGATCTTCGATTTGTTCGACCAACGACAAGGATTAGCTATTCCTTAAAATTAGTTAAGCAGTGGTTGGAATAACCATCTCACCTTAAGATAAGCTTTTCTATAATAGTTTATATGTAAGCAACAAGACTGCTCCCTTGGAGACCTTGTACATATGAGATATTAAAACATCCGTCGGATGGACGAGACTCTGGGAAGTCCACTTATAAGGATCTGTAAGTTGCCAGTATTCGGCAGAAAATCAAGAATTTATGATAGTAGCAACCCTCCTAAATTATTGTTAAAGAATAAAGTTCAATAAAGGATATCACCTAGGAAGGGTGTACCAAATTGTTAAATTTTCAAGCTAGTTAAGCTCTGAAAATATAGAATCATTCGAAGGAAATCGAATGTATCAAGATCAAAGTATCACCCTGGAAAGGAGTGATGCGATTTGGTAAGAAAGGCAAGCTAAGCCCGAGATACATAGGACCTTTCGAGGTCATCGAACGTGTCGGGTCAGTTGCCTATAAGCTAAACTTACCTGAAGAGCTCAGTGGTATTCATAACGTATTCCACATCTGCAATCTGAAAAAGTGTTTCGCTGATGAATCACTGGTCATACCGCATACAGATGTGCATATAGATGAGAGCTTGAAATTGTGGAAAAACCATTGTCGATTGAAGATCGACAGGTTAAGAAGCTTCGAAGGAAGCATGTACCGATTGTAAAGGTCAAATGGGATGCCCGTAGAGGTCCCGAGTATACGTGGGAGGTTGAATCCACGATGAAAGAAAAGTACCCTTATTTATTTCAGTAAATCTCGGGTCGAGATTTATTTTAAGGGGGTGAGGATGTAACACCTCGAAAATTCACGTCCTATAATGTGTTGACACGTGTCATAAGTTTGAACGTGTAAAAGAATGTTCTTGAAGGACTAAAGTTGACAAACCTGGAAAGTATGTGAATATACGGGTTTTAACTGTCAACAGTGAATAAATATATTGTACATTAACCCTACATGATGCTCATACCTTCAAACGAATAAATCATGGATCATACGAAGCTAAATATGGAAGAAAGCGAGAGATTACAAACTACAGGGGTTAAAGGTGTCAACATGTTTAAGTTATACCTCTGAGTGACCTTTTAGCAAACCCGAGGCTTTGTAATAGTAAATTATGCTCACTAGAATGCACGATAAAAATTTCATAAAGTTTCGTTATCGTATGAGAAAGTTATGATCAAATTCGAGTACGAGGGGTTAAAGCGTCAACGTTGAAAGTTTGGACCTTTCGAGTGACAATAAAGTTAACCGGGGACTAAACAAAGTGGGTAAATGTCTTAAAGCCCTTATATGTCAATTTAGAGGGTTCAAAGTGCAAGAAAATATGTTAATTGACCTTTCGGAGGACCAAGAGCCAAGGATGCAAACTGAAAAAGAGATTTTTGGCCCTGATAACATGCTTGCGCACCTCAACAATGGGGACCTTACGGTGCGCAAGGCATCCCCAGATGCAGAAAGTTGGCTGTTGGCTGTCTTAAACGTTGCAACTGATCTTTAATCGATTTTCCTCATCCTTCTTGGCCCCTAAACAACCCCTAAACACTTAGGGACACCTGTGGATGATTTGTGGACACTTGTAGACTTGTGTGTCAACATTTTGTGGTGAAAAATTCACTATATAAAGGCCATGAGTTGCAACAAGTCCCTCACACCTTCCATCTGCATATTGGAGCATTTCTGGAGCCAAGGACTCCTCTCTAAGCTTCACATTTCGTGCATAGGACTTCAGTAAGTATGCCTAACCCTTCTTAATTAAGTTTTAGCTTAGAATTAGCTTAAAAGTCAAACCGTCGTAATTAACGGTTGACTTTAAGATTAATCACTAATGGTCCCGTGATTAGTCGAATCAAAAGTAGTTATCAGTTGGTAATTAAGTGGGTAATAAACCCTCAAAAGGGTTCCCCCTGATTCCCACTCTAACTAGGTCAAATGTCGGGTCAAACTTGTAATTAAAAAGTCAACAGGATACTTAAATTCTAATTTATGCATGATTAGCAATGTAGAACACATACAACCTGTTTGATCATTTATATAACTTGTTAATTAGTGTAAGGACATGTCTAAACATGTTCAACCCGACAATTTACTGTTTAGACCCGGTTCGGAACCAAAAGTCGCAAAGCTTTGACTTTTGCTTTGACTTCAGTTCTGACCCGTTTTGGTATGATTTAGAAATACCTAAGAGCTTCATTTAGACCAGGGTACATGCTAGTATAACCCTCTGTGATTATACACCATGGTTCATTAGTTAACCGATTAATACGCATGATTCCGTTAATTGCTCATATGTTGACCATTATGCCCTTTTCACCTTAAAACGTGATTTTTGAAATGTAAAAGAGTAGAAACTTTAATTACTGATATATAAACTTGCATACAAAATTTGACATCAGTTTGAGGTGTAGATTAAGAGTTATGCTCGTTAGCGTAAAATGAAAGCTTTGTGTTAATTAAACGACATAATTAGCGTATAGCCTATCTAAGCCTACTTTTTAGTATCAAACTTATTACCCACTGATGTAATATATTATTTTGGGATTTTTTAAGATTTTTAATAAATTTTAGGCTGAGCATAACTTAAAGTCGTAGGCTTAATCCGGTAATTGTCGGTTTTGCCCTTACGGGCTATAAAATGAGTTTTACACATCTAAATGACTCCAAACCTTTTGCTACTGATCACATATGATAAATAAATTATTTTAAGCCCTATGGAATAGTAAAAATATCAGCTTTATGTATCAAACCCGGAAATGGCTTCTAATCGCCTTTTTAAGCGTTTTTAACGCATAGTATGTTCTAGAATTATTTTAAACATACAAGGGTTGATACCTACTGATATTTGAGGCAAGTTATAATATATTAACAGTAAGCAAAAGTTGTTTAACTCAGACTTCAGTTTTGAGCTTTACGGCTTATGTGAAATTACCAAGATGCCCCTACAGTGCATAGTTTGGTTATAATTGATAAATTTCACATATATACTTCACCCTACTGTTTTTACTTGGTAAAATAAGTATTTTTGCTGATTACATCAGACCTGTAACTCAGGTAAATAATTAAACTCTTTTATAACCTTGTAAATGACCAAACTACCCCTACGGGGCATAGTTTGTGTTTAAATTCGTTTCGGGCATAATAAAAGACATCTTACTGATGTCACAACATATATGAAGCATATTAACTTAGGAAACCTGTAAATGGCTCATATGTATACCCGTTACGCTTATTACGCGTTCGGTTCGGTTTATGTAACTAGTTTACATAAACTAGCCTAAACGGGTCAAACCTTAACGGTTTTATCTCAAAATCCAGAAGGTGTTTAGATTACCCATATTATACAAGTCTTCAAACTTGTTAGGTCTAAAACACATTCTATTCCGGTCTTCGCTTAATCATGCGTTTGAACCGTATATTTCCTTAAGACTAACCGGTCTAAGCTTAGGCTTAATTAAAGACCCGTTAGCATTCTAATTGGTTATTTATACCATCATTCCAGACTAGAGTCTTCCGGTAAATTGTACCTACGCTTACTTAAGTGAATACGGCTGAGTTATTATAATTCTTGCTATTTAAGACAGGAGCTAGCTCAGGTAAATACTCTTAACTTATTTTCCCTTATACGGGCTTGGGATACGGTATTATAAAAATACCGCTTGG
Source organism: Helianthus tuberosus (assembly GCA_030545235.1). Taxonomy (NCBI): domain Eukaryota; kingdom Viridiplantae; phylum Streptophyta; class Magnoliopsida; order Asterales; family Asteraceae; genus Helianthus; species Helianthus tuberosus. The sequence goes on along the minus strand of CM060420.1, from coordinate 128,636,759 downwards.
TCGGGTGTAGAAACCTTTTAATCGGAGATGATTAAATTGCATAATCTAGTTTTAATCTGTATTGATTGATAACAAATAACATTAGGGGTTAATGACCGTGTCCTGGATATCCTTGGCTCATTTAGAAAGTGAATGGCCATAACTTAAGCACAAGGTGTAGGCATAACACCTCCTGTTGCGTATGTAAAAGATATACTCACTCGTAAGGATGTCTTCTTGTGAGTTATATTTATGGTGTGTCGATTAATCTTGACCGGCTTGTATTGTAGAATCACCGACCCTAAATGTTGGACAAACATGTAAATCGGATACAAGACCTTTATTAATAAAATTGTCCCAAGTATAAAAGATTAATTTTGCCTCGTGCATTTTAATCAAATTATAAAAGATATCTTGTGCCACGTGCATTCAAATCAATTTTCAAACTCTTTCCAAAATGAGTCAGTTGAGTGTATTTACCAGTGAAAACTGACGTATTTCCAAAAGTCTAAGTGACAGGTACAAGTACGAAATAGGCTGGAAGCTGCTCAGGACAATAATAAAGAATCTTGCAAGTTCTAGGCGTCTAAAGTCTGTTGAACAATATTTATATTTTAAGATCCGCCTGTGGATCCTTTACTTTCCGTTGTAATACTTGATATTACTTTATATTCGGATTGTAATATATTTATCTTTTGCTTCCGTTGTGCATTTACATATTGTGTTGTTTGACTATGATGATATCAACTACGTCACGATACTCCCCACCGGGCCCACCGGTGACACGTGGAACGTCGGGGTGTGACACTGACCTTGTAGCTGTCGCGGCCCGCGTAATATGTAGCCAAGGGCTACGCGGCCCGCGAGCGCCCCTAAAATTTTGTTTTTATTTATTTTTATTGATATTTCATATTTTGGGCTCGGTTTTTACATACGGGGTGTATTTAGAGACATATAGGAATATTTTAAAATATATTAGGGCGTCAAAAAAACTTTCAGGAGGGTTGTTATATCTTCCCCACCTTGTTTTAGAGCTCGTCCTCGAGGCCTACTGGAATAATTGTGGATATTTCCTTTTCATTTCTGATTCAAGCTCCCATATGTATTCTGGTCCTCTTTTGGAGTCCCACTTCACTTTGACCAGAACTAATCTCTTGTGTTTGAGGTTCTTGACTTTCCTGTCTTCAATTTGTAGAGGTCTTTCTACAAATTTTAACTGTTCATTTACCTCTATATCCTTAAGAGGTACTATCAATGATTCATCAGCTAAGCATTTCTTAAGATTAAATACATGAAATATATCATGTATTCCTACCATTTCCTCTAGCAGTTGTAGCTGATACCTGATAGGCTACATGTCCTATTCTTCTAATAAATTAAAAAGGTCCAACATACATGGGGCTTAGCTTTCCCCTCTTGATGAATCTTACTACTCCTTTCCACGGAGAGACTTTTAATAATACTTTATCTCCTACTTGAAATTCCAACGGCTTTTGTCTGTTATCAACATAACTCTTTTGTCGATCACGTACTGCTTTTAGTCGTCCATAAAGTGCTTCGAATGGTGCAGCATTGATACTTGTGTGATAACTGTTATTATAAGAAAATTCTATCAATGGTAAATGATCGTCCCAATTACCTCCGAAATCAATTACACAAGCTCTAAGCATGTCCTCCAATGTCTGAATTGTCCCTTCGCTTTGTCCGTCCGTTTGAGGATGATAAGCGGTGCTTAGATTTAACTTGGTTCCCATTGCTTTTTGGAAACTTGTCCAAAAATGAGAGGTAAAACGACTGTCTCTGTCAGAAACAAATGATAAAGGAATTCCATGTAATGAAACTATTTCATTTACATATAATTTAGCTAATTGTTCCATACTGAAAGTTTCCTTCATGGGTAGGAAATGAGCTGACTTGGTTAGCCTGTCTACAATCACCCAGATTGCATCATTACCTTTTCTTGTTTTGGGTAATTTAGTAACAAAATCCATTGTTATTAATTCCCATTTCCAAACAGGCATTTCTAACTGTTGCAGCAAACCTGAAGGTTTCTGATGTTCAGCTTTGACTTGTGAACAAGTTAAACACTTGGCAACATATGCTGCTATATCCTTTTTCATTCTTATCCACCAGAAATTCTCCCTTAAATCTTGATACATCTTATCACTTCCAGGATGCATCGTATACTTAGACCTATGGGCTTATTCTAATATATGGTGACATAGGTTTCCTAATTTAGGTATCCACATCCTTTTCTTATTAAATCTCCAAATTCCATCTGTTCCTCATTCTAATTCCTTAATCATTCCTTTTAACTTCTCAGTATCATCCTTGATTACTGCTTCTTGCGCCTTTCTAATCTGTTCATTTAAATCTACTTGCAGATTTAATTTAAGTGAACGTACTCTTTTTGGCTTTTCATGATACTTTCGGCTTAAAGCATCAGCTACTACATTTGTCTTTCCTGCATGATACTGGATATCACAATCATAATCACTAAGTAATTCCATCCAGCGTCTTTGCCTTATATTCAATTCCTTTTGCCCGAAGACACACCTTAAACTCTTATGGTCTGTGAAAATGGTAAACTTACTACCATATAGGTAATGTCTCCAAATATTAAGGGCGAAAACTATAGCTACTAATTCTAAATCATGTGTTGAATAATTTTCTTCATGATTCTTAAGCTGTCTAGAAGCGTAAGCTATAACCTTTTGACGTTGCATCAACACACATCCGTAACCTAATTTAGAAGCGTCACAATAGATTACAAAATCTTCAGTTCCTTCTGGTAACACTAGTATGGGTGCATGGGTTAATCTTTGCTTAAGAATTCTAAATGCTTCTTCTTGTTTTGGTCCCCATTCAAACTTACTGGATTTACAGGTTAACTTAGTTAAGGGAATGGCTATTCTAGAAAAATCTCGAATAAACCTTCTATAATAACCGGCTAATCCTAAGAAACTTCTAACCTCGGTTGGTGATTCAGGGGTTTTCCATTTGGTTATTGCCTCGATCTTGGTGGGATCTACATGAATTCCTTCATGATCCACTAGATGTCCGAGAAATTGTAACTGTTCTATCCAAAACTCACACTTCGAAAACTTAGCATAAAACTTTTCTTTTCTCAATAAACTTAGAAGTGCGTGCAAATGCTTTGCATGTTCCTCTTTACTCTTAGAGTAAATGAGAATATCATCTATAAAGACAATTATGAATTTATCCTACATATTCGGTTCATCATGTCCATGAATGCAGCTGGGGCATTGGTTAAACCAAATGGCATGACAGTAAATTCATAATGGCCATACCTTGTTCTGAAAGCGGTCTTAGGAATGTCCTCTTCCTGTACCTTTAATTGATGATATCCTGACCTTAAATCGATTTTAGAGAAAAATCGTGCTCCTTGCAACTGATCAAACAGATCATCTATTCTTGGTAATGGATACCGATTCTTAATCGTGACTTTATTCAATTAACGGTAGTCAATGCACATACGCATGGATCCGTCTTTCTTTTTAACGAATAAGATCGGCGCTCCCCAGGGTGATGAACTTGGCTGTATGAATCATTTCTCTAACACTTCATCTAATTCTTTCTTTAGTTCTTGCATTTCTGCGGGTGCCAATCGGTAATGTGCTTTGGCAATTGGTCCTGTCCCTGGTATCAAATGGATTCTGAATTCAACTTCCCTGTCTGGAGGTTGCCCTGGTAACTCTTCTGGAAATACATCTGAAAACTGGGATACTACTGGAATATCCTTTAATTCTTTTCATTTAGTGTTAGTGATTATATAAATCAAATACACTAATGATCCTTTCTTGATATAACTTGCAGTTTTCATCACAGAGATGAATTTTGTGGATTTAGAGATTTTATTTCCTTTAATTGTGATTTTTTCACCCCTTGGTGAATTTACTTGAATTGCATTTTGATCACATAAAATACTAGCTTTATTGGCTATTAACCAATCCATTCCTAACACAACATCAAATCCTGCCAGATTCATGGGGTAAAGGTTTGTAATAAATTTCTGATTTAGAATTTCTATTCTTGCTCCCTGCAAGATCTCAGAAATCTTAATAGTTTCCCCATTTGCTGTCTCTACCAGACATTCTTGTGGAAGTTTAGTTAATGGTTGATTGAGTAATTTGCAAAATGAAGTATTAATAAAACTTTGGTTCGCACCAGAGTCAAATAATACTTTAGAAAAAACATCATTAACTAAAAACGTACCAGTGACCACATCCGGGATCATCTTTGCTTCTTCTGCAGTCAGAACAAATGCTCTAGTATTTTTAGTATTCTTGGTGTTTGTAGCTGGAGCTAGCTTTGGACAGTTAGGCTTGATGTGGCCTTGTTCTCCACAGTTGTAACATATCCTGTTGCTAATCGTTTTCCTGCAATCTTCCTCCTTGTGTCCAGATATTTTGCAGAAGTTACAGTATATGGAGCATCTTCCGGAATGCTTCTTTTTGCAATTCTTACAGTAGGGTGCAGAGGTAGAGCCTACATTTCTCCCACAGTTAGAATTTCCAGAACGAAATTCTTGAGTAAGCTTCTGGGTTAGGTTCCTCCTTTGATCCTCTTCTCGCGTACGGACTAATTCATCTGTCAAGGTATTGGCTAGTTCTACAGCTTCTTATATAGTTTGGGGTCTAGCTGCCTTACTACATGCCTTATCTCTCCAATTAATCCCCAGATAAAACGGGAGATTAATATTGGTTCAGGTGAAGCAAGGGTTGGCACTATTCTAGCATATTCAAAGAATAACTTAGTGTACCCCTTACTATCCACACCAGTCATTCTAAGCTTTAAGAACTTGTTTGCTATCTGTTCTTTCTCATTAGGAGGGCAGAATTTCCTTTCTACCATGTTTTTAAACTCCTCCCATTCCATATTGTAAGTTCTATCACTTCCTTTAGTCTGGAGGATAGTGTTCCACCATTCTAGTGCTGAATTCTTAAACAAATTGGAAGCAAACATTATCTTATCCTCTTCCGCACATTTACTTATTCTTAAGACTGCCTCAGTCTTTTCTATCCAGCGTAGAACTGCAACGGCCCCTTCATTGCCCGAGAATTCCATTGGTTTACAAGACCAGAATTCTTTGTAAGAACAACCGTAAGACACGATTCTTCTTCTTTTGGGAATGGGCACTTGAAGTACGGGTCCATTGTTTACGTTGTTTGCAGGTTCAGAGGGTCGCTTGCTATCATGTCTACTTTTATTTTCTACTTCCCTAACCGTTTGAAGAATATATGGCATTGCATCTATTATTCCTTGTGCCACTATGTGTTGGATGGCACTGTTATCCACTTGGTTTCCATTATTGTTGTTTGGATTTTCGTTACCCGGGTTATTGTTACTCTGGTTATCGTTATTCAGATTTTCCTGATTCACTTCGTCGGCCATCTGAATTTAAACATTTACCACATATTAATATCACAAAATAATTAACAATTTGAGTAACAACCACACAACACACATATTAACCAAAAGCGTCAAGCATTGCGACTTTAGTCTTTTTCTATTATAGTATGCTTCTAATACAAACCAATACTAAAAATTAAAAATTACAATACAATAACCACAAAGTGGTCTATACTACAACATATATTATTATTATTATAATTTTTTTTCAAAAACATATTATATATTATTATTATTATTATTATATTATTATTATTATTACCAACTTCACCATCTCCTTACTGGTCTGGATTCATCCAGTAATCCATATTGCGCTCGTCATATTTCCAGACGAGTCGCTCTCCTACCTGTCTCATTCTATGACCACTCTCCAAGATTTCTTCTCCGAAAGTTCGGAGCTCATGCACATTTTCTGCACTCATTGGGGGTGCATGTGCTGGTACTGGGTCTGGGTACATGTGACAACCATCAAAAATCCAGGTATCCGTACAATTAATTAATGTTAATTAGTGCTTAATGACTGTAATAAATTACAACTGATAACTTAGACTGCTTTCTGATTACTGCATTACACTTACATATGCATCACATATTACATAATGTCACCTCATTATCACATGCAAACCTTATTGACATATATGATGCACAAAGCACAGTTAGCACAGTTAACGGATAAAATAGGAATATGCTGACGGGGTTCAGTACATAGACAGACAATGTTTTGAGACCCAGTATAAACCAGAAACCAAGTTCTACACTAGTATAGTGTGTATAGAAGTAAGGACCACAAAACTGCATTCCTAAGTGATAGTTTAGGTGCCGGGAAGGGCCTAAAACTCACCCAAAGTGCATAATTCTGCATTTTTTTTTAGCAAAAATCAGCTTTTTAACAAGCTAGTTTCATGTAAAAATATGACTAAATGGTCCTGAATGCTTTCCTAAGTGTCGAGAATTAAAAGTGTCACAAAAGGGTACATAAAGTGTAAGGACCTACAAAAATGTCCAAAGATGACCCGTAAGTAGTATCCCGGACCCTTAAAACCCTAATCCATGACAAAAGTCAAGAAAAATCATATTTCTGGTTTCACGCGGGCCGCGTAAACCTTAAGATGAGGTTACGCGGGCCGCGATAACTTAAAAAGTCTCCGGATAAACGAACAGGCCACGTGTCAGCCACGTGTCGCACCTAGGTGTGACACGCTAGCCCTAGTTGTAGACTAGGTGGCCATCGCGGGCCGCGTAAGAGTCTTGTGTGGGTTTACGCGGGCCGCGTAAAACCCTAATTTCAGCTATAAATAGGGCAGGTCATGGCCTTTGCTCCTGTGTTCGTAAAACTTTCTAAAACACGAAGAAAACTGCTCAAATTCGAATTTCCTAGTAGGGAAACGCTGCTACGATTATAGCGTATTAACTCGATCATTGCTACGATATAATGTCCGCTTGATTGAAACCGATCCGATGGATGTTTAAGTGATGCCCGAACTCGGGCTATACTTTGTCATTCGTCGTGAGGGTTTTGATTTCGTGAGCTTATCGTAAATGTTGTATTAAGTTACTGACCTAGTTTCGTGTGCATTGTTGTCTAAATTAGGTTATCAGGCTTATCAGTAGGCTAAACTCTGCCCAACTAAACTTGCAATGTGAGTCATTCTCTTTTTATCAACAATGTTTTACAATACTCCAATCATTTTCAAAAGTTATAATTACAGGGATTAAGTCGTGGTTATCTTAAATCAATGACTAGTGGGGTATTGTGCACATTACTAATTTCTCACGGTTAGGTTCACCAACCTAACAGTGATAATCATCACTACTTGGGTGAAAGGACCCAATAGTGGTATGACCATCGTCACCAGGGTGTTACACAGCGCCAGATAAAAATAAGATAGTAGCCATTGTAATCGCTCTTATGCTGTAATTTATAACTAATGTGTCGTTTTGTTTAACCTGAATGACTCGCCAGTATTTCCCCGCTGATAAAATATTTTTAAAACATGTTTCAGGTGACTTACTGTGAACTAGGGAAAACGTGCTACGGAGCACTAACAAGCTTGAAGTGGTGGCTCAGTAAAATAAATAAACATGTTTTGTAAAACAGGGAATTTCCTCGTGAAATTCCTCTATTGTAAATTACGGGGTGTGTCCCAATTTATGAAATAAAGTAATTGGGCATTTTCAAGTTTTAAAAGATCCTGTTAAAACTTCCGCTGTCAACTTAAATAATAAATACCACGGGTTTCTGTTCCGCGGCTCCGGGATCGGGTCACACCGGGACGGGGGCCGTGCCATAAAGATCACTAAACGGAATAGTTTGACACTTTAACGAACCGGTATCTAACCGAACAACCGGACACTACCCGAAACACCAAAATTATACTAAAAGCATTGTTTTATTATCTCTAAGCTAGTTATGATCCCCGAACACCCTAACACCCACTAAAATATCTAGTAACTAACTTAACTAACTATATATTTGGAATTGAATTTTCATCTAACTATATGTTAAAATTTACAATTAGACCCCCCCCCCACAAGCTAGTAATCGGCCCACATGCCTAATTGGTGGGATTTTATTGGATTGTTTAATAGATTGTGTCATGTACTATGTGAACATATAACCCAAAGGATAAACACATGTTGGAAGTGAGTTTATATTAACCCTAAGGCCTTAACTATCATTCACCAACACTTCATCTCATCACACTTCTTTCTCCCCCTCTCCTTCTTGCTCTCGGCCGAACATCACCCACCATACACCCACCTTCATTCAAACTTTCTCATCCATTCAAAGCACATACAAGGGTGTTAAACTTCATTCAAGGGAGCTTGGAGCTTGTGGAACTTGAAGGACCTCTTTTGCTTGCCTTTATCCACCATATTCATCACCTTCAATCTCTTGTGTTCATCCCTAGCCATAGAGCTAGTAGTAAGACTCTCATAACCCTTTGTTACTTCATATTTTGATGGATAAAAGATGTTATACATTGATGATCATGAAGAATACTGATGTATAAGAATTTATACATCTTTTAAACGTCAAATACGCCCCGTTTATGCGAAAACTCATTGTATTTTCATTGATTTTGGTACTCATTTGAGTTGTTTGTGAAAATACAGGTCCGGGCTTCGGCCCGGTGATGAAACGAAGACTTTTGGAGCAAAATGGAGCAAAAACGGAACATTTCAGCAAACTGCCAGATATGGCACGACCGTGCCACCCATGAGCACGACCGTGCCAGCCACTCCGACATCGGCACTCTCGATCAGCACCATCATCCAGCACCAGCACCATCAAAAATCAAGGGAGCACGACCGTGCCATATGGTGGCACGACCGTGCCAGGTCAATTTTATCCCCAAATCAGCTTGTTTCCGAGAATAAGTGAATCATGGCCGAGCACTATCGGCTGGCACGACCAGACAATGCCCGAGCACGGTCGTGCCACCTCGGGAACTTTTGAGCGGGATTTTTCCCAAAATGGTAGCATACTTGGTCAACATTCAAGAAAGTGGCTCTGACACTTGCCAAGCACGACCGTGCCAAAAGGTGGCATGGTCGTGCCATTCTCCCAGCAGCTTAAATACGAGTTTCTAGCTCATTTGGAGGGGAGTTGGAGCATTTTAGTGACTTTTTCTCTCAAGAATCTGGTCTTGGAAGCTTGTTGGAGCCAAGAGGGAGCCTTGAAGAGGACTTAATCACTTGAAGATCTACTCAAACATCATTTTAATCTTGTCTTTAACTTGGTTAGCTTATTATATTATGAACAATTTATGTTTCTTTGCACTTGATTTGGTAGCCATGAGCCTTATGGGCTAAACATTTGAGTTGTCTAAACTTTGTTGAAGCTAATGAATATGTGATAACATGGAAATAGATGTGATGATTGTTCTTGTTAATCTTCATGTTGGTATTTAATCTTGTTCTTGGAGTTCATGTGTATGCTTAAAGTTCTTGTTCTTGAATGTTTGTTCATAAGTATTTACATGTTGTGTTGGAAAGCCCATGTAAAGATTATGATTATTGAATCTTGTTAACTTGTTAGTATGATTCATAGCATGAAACTAGGAATGGTAATTGCTAATGTGATTGAATGATGATTTGAGCATATGTGTGAATTCTTGCATCTAGATTTGGAAAGATCATGAGTATGTTTATATGGATTCTATAGTTTGTGTTCTTGTTAGTTTGATGATTTAGGCCAAAATTGTTAGCTAGCATGACCATGCTTGTGGTTCATATCAAGAACATGATGATAGTGCCAACAACTTGAAACCAAGTTAGGGTGATTAGTGTGTTTTTCATATTAGTTTTCCCTAATTTGTAGAGTTAGGAGTTTTGACAAACAATTAACTCATTATTAAAGATTAACACCAACTTAGCAAGTGAGCTTAAAAGAATAATTTTTAGGTGATTAGAATGTTAATTCATTCTTAGTTTTCCTAAGAATTATAGACTAGGAAACCTTGATTGGGGACTTAGTTAATTTTAGAGCTTGCATCATCACAACCTCCTTCCCCTTTGTTGTCACATGTGAGTTAGTGGATACTTAGTTTAGGCAACCCTTTCTTAGATATTGTTTCTTGTTAGATTTTTAGTAGTTTATTTCTTTGCATGCTAAGTTAGAAAAATCAACCCAATCATTTGAAAAGGCTTTAAAGTAGCAAAAGTTTAGTATCGAGACACCGCATCCACGGATTGATATCCGGTTCTTACCGATTGGCTATATTACCACCCGATGGGTACACTTGCCCTTTTGTGTGTGTAGTTAGTTTTTAGGTGAAAAACCATTTTTAAAACTAAATTTGTGTGAAGAAAAACTTAATTAAAAATATATTTAATTCACGTACATCAAGTTTTTGGCGCCGTTGCCGGGGATGCGGTCTTCTTGAAAACGATTCGAGTTGCTTATTTAGCCATTGTGAAAAGTGTAAAAAGTTTGTGTCTACTTGTTTTATTTGCCTTTGCTTGACTATTTGAAAAAAAAAATGATTATTTGCTAGTTGTTTTTGTTTTTGTATATATTTTGTGCACTGTGCTCTTCCTTATTCCCTACACGTCGTGCATGTCCTCAACCCCCGCTGCTGATATCTTTGAGCCTTCAGCGGAGCCGGAGCGTGATCTTCACCGGAGGCTGCGGGAGCGGTTTCGCTTGGTAGCCGAGACGATTGAGACAGACGCGGGAGACGACGATACCTTCTACGAGGTTCGAGTAGACATGGCGGACGCAGAAGAGAATAGGATTTTGAACGAAATAGGAAAACCGTCACTCGATGGTTTACCTGCGAGCATCAATGCACCGACGATTGACAATAATAATTTCGAGATCAAGGCTGGCACCATATCGATGTTGCAGAATGCGATACAGTTTTATGGCAAGGATCACGAGGATCCTAGTGTTCACATTGCGGGGTTTCTAGAGGTTTGTGCCACATTTAGGATTCGTGATGCATCATCGGATGCTATCCGCCTTCGGCTCTTTCCGTTTTCTTTACGGGATGGAGCCAAGGAGTGGCTTCTTTCACTTCCAGCTGGATCTATCACTACATGGAATCAATTAGCTGAGAAGTTCCTTCAGAAATATTTCCCTCCAGAGAAAACTGTTCGGTTGAGAACCAAGATTCTGAACTTTCGTCAGGACGAGGACGAGTCCCTTTACGAGGCATGGGAGCGGTTCAAAGAGCTTATGAGGAAGGTCCCACATCACGGGTTGCCCAAGTGGCAACAATGTCAGATCTTCTACCATGGTTTGGACAGTCAGGGACAGATGATGGTTGATACATACTCGGGTGGGGATATCGGCATGAAAAATGCCACCGAGGCATTTGAGATTCTAGAGAGATGCGCCGCGAAAAACCGGACGCAGCAGCCACCAAGAGGTAAGAGTTCTCGGCAGGGAGTTCATCATGTGGACGACTACACAGCCATGACAGCACGTATGGATGCCTTATCTTCGAAATTTGATCGAGTGATGGAGATGCACTTGAGAGGTTCTTCGAGTGGGGGAGCGTATCAGGTAGGAGATTTTCAGACGGGAGAGATGTCACACGAGCATGTTGATTTTATGGGAAACCAATACCGTCCTCAAAATAATCCCTACAGCAATACTTATAATCCGGGGTGGAAGAATCACCCGAATTTCAGTTGGAGGCCCGATGCTTCCAATCTGCAGCCACCCGGATTTGCTCCACGTCCCCCAGCTCCAGCTCATGGAGCATATGGTCCACCTCGACCTCAGCAGGGACCTTCCGCCAGCGAGCCTAGTGTGCATGATATGCTTAGCCAGATCTTAGCCGGTCAGAACACTCAAAAGGCCGAGAATGAGAAGCGTTTTAAGGAGTATGACGGTCGTTTCACGAGGCACGAGAATGAGTTGAGAAGCCAAAAGGCTTCCATGCAGACCATTGAGAACCAAGTTGGCCAGATTGCCAAGATGTTGTCTGAGAGACAACAGGGGGGCCTTCCGAGCAACACAGAGACTAATCCAAATGCTACTGCAAAGGCCATCACGTTGAGAAGCGGCAAGACCGCTCAACCCATCCCTCCGGCTGTTCCAGCAAAGCCGACTGATGATGATGAGGTTGATGAGGAGATTGAGTGTGAGTCTCCGGGTGAGGTGCAACAGAGGCGAGTCCCAGCAAGTACTGCACGACCCAAGGAGCCAGTGAGAGAGTATGTCCCTCCCATTCCATATCCGGGGAGGTTGAAGAAGCAGAAAATGGAAGAACACTATGGTAAATTCCTCGAGCTTTTTAAGCAACTTCATATAAATTTACCATTTGTCGAGGCACTTGCTCAAATGCCTAAGTATGCCAAGTTTCTGAAAGACATCCTATCCAACAAAAAGAAACTTGAGGAGCTTTCGCAGGTGACCTTGAATGAGGAGTGTTCAGCAGTTCTTCAGAACAAACTACCTAAGAAGATGAATGATCCTGGGAGTTTCACTATCCCATGTTTGATTGGTAGTTTGTCGGTCAGCAATGCATTAGCTGATCTTGGAGCTAGCATAAACCTCATGCCATATGCGGTTTTTGCTAAGCTAGACTTGGGAGAGCCCAAGCCGACTCGTATGAGCATTCAGCTAGCCGACCGTTCAGTGAAGTATCCTCGAGGCATAGTTGAGAATATGCTGGTGAAAATCGACAAGTTTGTCTTCCCTGTCGATTTCGTGATTCTAGACATGGATGAGGACAAAAATGTTCCTCTTATCTTAGGTCGACCATTCCTAGCCACTGCGAGAGCCTTGATTGATGTCTGCACCGGTAGACTTACTCTTAGGGTTGATGATGAGGAGGTTACCTTTGACATTGGGAAATCCATGCAACACTCGCAAAGTCAGGATGATACACTCTACTTCATTGAGACTATCGACATATATGTGAGTGATCATCTCCATGCTACTTTCGAGGAGGATGTTGTGGACACACAGCTGCTAGGAGGGGAGGATTTTAGTTCACCTAGGGTGGACCGATTAGTCGAGGAGGTGACCTGTCTGATAGGTCACGCGTCTCCCCCGTGTCCCGAGGTTTTTGAGGTTGTGGATCGCGTTGCTGAGCCTAAAGCACGCCCTTCTATTGAGGATCCACCTTCGGTTGAGCTTAAGGAGCTTCCAGATCATTTGGAGTATGCTTTCTTGGAGGGCGAGACTCATCTGCCCGTTATCATTTCTGCCGGATTGTCGAAGGAAGAGAAGGATCGATTACTTGAAGTCCTGAAGCAGCACAAGAAGGCGATCGCTTGGAAGATTATGGATATAAAAGGGATCAATCCATCCTTTTGTACCCATAAGATTTTGATGGAGGAGGACTTTAAGCCTGTAGTACAACATCAGAGGCGTTTGAACCCTAATATACAGGAGGTTGTGAAGAAAGAGGTCATCAAACTACTTGATGCAGGTTTGATATACCCGATCTCTGATTCACCATGGGTTAGCCCTGTACAGGTAGTCCCGAAGAAAGGAGGCATGACAGTGGTGACCAATGAGAAAAACGAGTTGATTCCTACTCGTACTGTCACCGGATGGAGAGTTTGCATAGATTACCGCAAACTCAATGATGCCACGAGGAAGGATCACTTCCCACTTCCTTTCATTGATCAGATGTTGGAAAGGTTGTCGGGCAGGATGTACTACTGCTTCCTTGATGGTTTTTCGGGTTATTTTCAGATTCCCATCTCTCCTGAGGATCAGGAGAAGACGACATTCACATGTCCCTATGGCACGTTCGCCTACCGGCGGATGCCCTTTGGACTGTGCAATGCCCCGGCCACATTTCAGAGGTGTATGGTGGCCATTTTTCACGACATGATCGAGGACTCCATGGAGGTTTTCATGGATGATTTTTCTGTGTTCGGGAGTTCTTTTGATCAGTGTCTCGGGAATCTGAAAAAGATGTTGGCTAGATGTGAAGAAGCCAACCTTGTGTTGAATTGGGAGAAATGCCACTTCATGGTGAAGGAGGGCATTGTGCTTGGGCACAAGATTTAACAGGCGGGGCTCGAGGTTGACCAAGCCAAAGTCGAGACTATTTCAAAGCTCCCGCCTCCCACATCAGTGAAATCTATTAGGAGTTTTCTAGGTCATGCAGGTTTTTACCGGCGATTCATAAAGGAATTTTCCCAAATTGCCCGTCCCATGACTCAGCTCCTCGAGAAGGATGCCCAGTTTGTTTTCTCCGATGAATGCCTTCTGGCATTTGAGTTGTTGAAGGAGAAGTTGGTGAATGCCCCGATTATGGTTGCTCCTGACTGGGAGCTGCCATTTGAGTTGATGTGTGATGCGAGTGACTTCGCAGTCGGGGCCGTCTTGGGTCAAAGGAAAGATAAACACTTTCATCCGATTTACTATGCGAGCAAGACCTTGAAGGACGCTCAGGAGCACTACACCACGACAGAGAAAGAGCTCCTAGCTGTGGTCTTTGCCTTCGATAAGTTTCGGTCATATCTTGTCCTTTCCAAGACCATTGTGTACACGGATCATGCAGCCCTTCGGTATCTGTTCAGCAAGCAGGATGCTAAACCGAGATTGATACGTTGGATTTTGTTGCTGCAAGAGTTTGATATTGAAATCCGTGATAAAAAAGGAGCTGAGAATTTGGCAGCCGATCATTTGTCTCGACTTGAGCATTCTGAGGAAAAGGAATCTCGTGGGCCTAACATCAATGACAATTTCCCCCACGAGTTCCTCATGAGGATCGAGACTAGTGATGATTCCCCATGGTTTGCTGACTTTGCAAACTACCTAGCTAGTGGCATCCTGATCAAGGGGATGACCCATCAGCAGAAGCGAAAGTTCTTTGCGGATGTCAAGCATTACTTCTGGGATGACCCTTATTTGTTTAGGGTAGGAGCGGATCGGATGATCCGGCGATGCGTGCATGGTGACGAGGCGAGGGATATTTTACGCCACTGTCACGAAGGACCCACGGGAGGCCACCACGGAGCAAACAACACGGCGAGGAAGGTGTTTGATGCCGGATTCTTTTGGCCGACTATTTTCCGTGATGCCCACGAGTGGGTGAGGTCCTGTGATGCTTGCCAGAGGGCGAGCAACATTTCTGCACGCCATGAGATGCCACAAAATGGCATCCAAGTTTGTGAGGTTTTTGACGTTTGGGGGCTAGACTTCATGGGCCCTTTTCCGACCTCTTTTGGGAACCGCTACATCCTTGTTGCTGTTGATTACGTTTCAAAGTGGGCTGAAGCACAGGCTTTGCCCACTAACGATGCGAGGGTAGTGGTGAGGTTTTTGAAAAAGTTGTTTGCTCGCTTCGGTGCCCCGAACGCGTTGATTAGTGACCGTGGGACGCATTTCTGTAATGCTCAGCTTGAGAAAGCATTGTCCCGATATGGTGTGCAACATCGATTCTCTACACCATATCATCCGCAGACGAGCGGACATGTCGAGGTTACTAATCGGGGTATCAAGCGAATTCTAGAGAAGACGGTTAATTCTAGCCGTAAGGATTGGTCCGAGAAATTGGATGATGCACTGTGGGCTTTCCGGACAGCCTACAAGACTCCTATAGGCACCACACCGTTTAAATTGGTCTATGGGAAGTCTTGTCATTTGCCTGTTGAACTCGAGCACAAAGCATATTGGGCTTTGAAGACAGTTAATCTTGACATGGCTGCTGCGAGTGAGAACAGGTTTGTGCAGATTCACGAGGTTGAGGAGCTTAGGCACGATGCGTATGAAAGCTCCAAGCTGTACAAGGAACGTACTAAGACGCTTCACGATGCCCGCTTGAAGGACAAGAAAGAATTCCGAGTGGGTGATCGTGTGTTGTTGTATAATTCACGTCTTAAGTTGTTTCCTGGTAAGCTTAAATCTTGGTGGTCGGGTCCCTACACTGTACGGTCAGTGTTTCCTTACGGGACCGTGGAGATAGGCCATGAGGATGGCCGGTTGTTTAAAGTCAACGGGCATAGGTTGAAGGCTTATGTTGGAGGGCCCGTTGACCCGAGTGAGGAGGTTGTTACCCTCCACCCCAGGAACAAATGAATTCGGGGTGGTGAGTCTAGCTAAAGACTCGTAAATAAACTTAGCATGTTTGTGTGTTTATTATTTTTTTTAGTGTTATTTTTGTGTGTGGTTGTCTTTTTCTTTTCAGGTTGCGGTTCGTTCTGGTCGCGAGGGATGTTAGAGCTTGTTACCGGCTCTCAGGTTTGTTAGTTCGGTTCTTTTTCTTGGTAGGAGATGCTTCGTGAGTGCCCCGGGTTCAAGGAGCTTTTCAAAAAAAAAAAAAAATTACGAAAATTTTGCACTAACAGCAAAAAGGAACAGCAAAAAGGAGTTTTTCTACATCTAATCTCAAAAAAAAAAAAAAAATTAATAAAATATTAAATTCGAAAAAACAGCACTCTCACCAAAGTCTGGCACCACCAGACAAGTTGGCAGACCAATAATAGAGATTATTTTGAATAAACTCAACCACCTCCATTATTTCTTCATAACTTCATCTCCTTCATCCCTTGAACCCACTTCAAGCACTCACGGTTCTTGCATCTCCTAGCTTCCTCCAAGAAATTCTTTCATTCCAACATCATTCCAGGTACGAATCCTTCCTTTTTCTAGTTAGTATCATGTGTTTTAGTTTCATGTTCTTCATGTTCTTCATAGTTAGTTTATGTAGGTTTTTAGGGCTTGGTCTAAATCACCCGATTCAAGCCCGTTTTTAGTGTTTTTTTGTGTTGATTTGACCCACAAGTGACCGATCTAACAAACCCCTAAGCAAATCTGTAAAAAAATTTCGAGTTTTTGGGCTGTTTTGAGTGAGCCGAAATTCTGGGTTCCGTTCGGCACGATCGTGCGGCGAGGAAGCATGGTCGTGATCTTCATAAGTACGTTCGTATCTTCATAATTTAACCCAGATTTCCGCCAAGCACGAGGGTGCCGCCAGACGACACGGTCGTGCACTTCATAACATTCTTCAAAATTGCCCAGAAATTCATAACAGGTTGCTAGACATTCATAATTTTTCCGGAAATTCAATCGGCACGGTGGTGCCACACTCGAATTCGCAAAAAAATTGTTTCCGGTGATCGGTCAGGCACGAGGGTGCCGTTGGGTAGCACTACCGTGCTTCTCAGCAATTGTGGTTTAAATCCGAGCCGTTTACGGCCGAGCACGATGGTGCCTTGGGATGGCACGGTCGTGCTCCTGGGGAATAAAAACCCAGACTTCATAATTTTCCCAGAAAATCTTCATAAACTCACTGATTTGCAGGCCCAGCACGGTAGTGCCATATGGTGGCACGACCGTGCCATATTGTCCAGTCCCAAAATTTGTCTGTCTGTTTTGGCTGCTGATTAATCTTGTCTCAATTTTGCAGATGGATCACCCTTATTTGCGGTTCTCAAACAATGCCAGGGAAGGGTACTGTATCCCGAAGGTGGAGCGATTATGGGATCGACGGCATCTAATCGAGCCCATAAGGAGGTTGCAAAGGGTTGATTTAGACTTGCTCGGACAGACCGAGCGGTTTGATGATCTTATTACACCTCCGTGGTCCCGCCTTTTTGAGATTGCAGAGCCGCAATACATAGAGTTGGTGATCGAATTTTTCGCATCGTTCCGTTTCACGTTTCCATGCCCAGATGTTTATGAGAAAAATGTTGGTGTCAAGTTTCGCTTGGGAAGGAAATGGCATCACCAATCGATTAGTCGATTCGCTGTGGTGTTGGGGTTATATACGGAAGATGAGATAGATACTGAGTTATTTCATGGGAGTTTGCAAGATTGGGAGCCAGATGCAGACAAGGCCGCCTTTTGGAATCAAATTACTGTGCCGGGGTGACTTTGGGAACCTCGGAAAGCCAAAGCTACATGGATCCTCGACCCACTTCACCGGGTCATCGAGCGCGCCATATTCCACGTCATCGGAGGTCGGGGTGATAGCACGGGAAATATCACCACCCGCGACCTTTTCCACCTGTACTGCATCGTCTCCGGCTACCATTGCAACGTAGCCGTCGGTGTGGCAGAATCAATTTTTCGCGGTGTTGGTTCGACAACCACATCGCGCATCTGCGGAGGGGCCTTCGCTACAAAACTTGCAAAATACTATCGGGTTTCTTTAGACAATTTGACCGAAGCCTGTGATTATGGCCTTCTCGATCTGCAGCAGATGAAATCAATGCACCTGATTCGCAAAGTAAACGGGGTCCCAAAGCTTGTGGACAGATTGGGAAGGATTTGGGACCCGCTAGCTGTTGATGATGAGACGGATGATGACGACGAGGGTGGTGATGGTGGAGATCATGACGTGCACATGCACGATATTCCAGTTCAGGATCAGGAGGGGGCCGCTGGAGGAGCGGGCCCCCAATTACAGATTGGACAGGGGTTTGAGAGTCCGAACTGGGAGAACGTGTATGGTGGATTTGGTGGTGGAGGTTATGAGCATGGTCCTTATGAGCCGTCAGGGATAGATTTGTGGAGGCGCATGGACGGGCTGGAATTAGGTCAGCAAGAGGTGATGCGAGATGTTGATCTGATACGAGCGGAGCAACACAGGCAGGGTAACTTCTTGGAAGAGATGTACGAGTAGTCCCGGCGCAGCATGGATTGGTTGTTTGCTTCGCAGCAGCACATCGCGAATGCAATCAACCATCCATACACACAGCCACCGCCACAATTTAGGCGTAGATCCAGATTTGACCCCAGGAGCGACGCCGGTCCTTCGGGATCCGGCGAGAGGTCTTAGTTCCGCTCTCCATCTCGTATTTTTATCATCATTTCGTGTTTGAGGGGTGTGCCATTTTCCGTCGTACGTACACCCCTCCGTCGTAGGTGTTAGCTTCTCTTGCTTTAAGTAGTGGTTAAATTAATAAACAAAGGCAAGGGAAAAATGGGTTGGGTAATATTCTTGTGAATTTGATCTTGTTTGCTATATGTTCAGTGTTGGTTCAAATGAGGTGTTGGCTTGGTGGATGGCTTGGTAGTTCGTTGTGGATGCTCCTTTTTACTTCATATTGCTCCGATTCTAGCGTTTTTTTGTTTCAGGGGAGTTTTCGTGTTCCTACCTTCCTTTATTTGTGTTGAATTCGCATTTTCGTTGCTTATTCAATTTTTTGTTGTACATCGAGGGCGATGTACAATTCAAGTGTGGGGAGGTGGTCTATCGCTTGAGCTTTGTTGTCATATATATTTATATATTAAATATATATATATATATATATATATAAAATAATAATAAAATAATAATAATAATAATAATAATGATGCAAAGCTCTCTTTTAACAATTTTTGTGGCATATTAATCAAATCAACATAAGTATCGAAATAAGCACCAAAATTTTTGATAAATAAATAAGGGTTAACGCAAAAAGGGGGGTTCGCTCGTGTAAGGAAAACCGTTAAGTAACATGTTTTTTGTATAAAATTGAGCATGAGAAATCAAGCGATTGACTTACTTGTTTGCCTTGCATATTTACCCAATATGCCCGTTTCCGTGAGTTATTTTTGAGCCTTATAGCTTTAGAATTATTTTTTGCTCATGTTTTTGCGGGCAAAGATTGAGTGAGCCGGATAACTTTTGCGATTTAGAACTTGTGTTAGGTATGCATTTCGAGGCCACAAAGCAAGAATTCAAGCATAGAAGTGATTGAGGCATTAGGAAACCTTTTTATTTTCGCCATTTATATTCACCTCCCTACCCGAATCATTCCCATAGTTAAACCAATTTGAGCCTTTCCCTTTCGTTTCTTGTAAACCACAAAATATTAGCCACTTAGCCAAATTAGCCTTTTATATTTTTAACCCATTTTTGGTTGGAAGCCCGGTTCGGTTTATGATTAACTTGTAGGTTTTGTATAGTGTCCCTTAGTTGTTATGTCCTTCATGATCAAGAGTTTTTAGCTAAGTAGACGTACTTACTTCTCTCCAAAGCATGGGTTATTCAAAAAAAAAAAAAAAAAAAAAACCCAAGAAATATAGTTGAAAAGCCTTATCAAATGGCTTTGTTAGAGCAATTTTGGGAGTGGAAAGCAATACTTGTCGGTTAGCTCTCGGTTAGTTATTATTTAGTTGTATAGTTCTATTTCCTTGTATTTCAAGTTAGTCAAACCGTCGGGTTACAACCGTTTTAGCCACTTTTCAAAATCCACTTCCACACCCTTAACCCAAGCCAAGTTACAACCCAATCAAGACCTCATGATTTATGCTATATTTTTGCCGAGTGATTAGATTTGATCCTTCCACAAGCTTATGATATCGCATAGTTATCGTCTTGGCATCGAGTGTTCTAAACATACTCCACAAATTGTATGTGCACCTATATTTAGCCGAGTGTGTGTGAACATTGTGAGGATGCATGGTGAACTTGTAGGGATTTCTAAGATGGACCATTGCTCATAAACATATTTTATATACTTCTTTCCGGTTCTTTCTTTATATCGAGCACTCCTTGATTGTTTTGACCCGAGTTATTTGTTTGTGCTTATGAAATGCTTGTTGAGATGATTGCCATTTAGAGAGTTTCGTTGATTTTAGTTTGCTTGAGGACAAGCAAAGTTCAAGTGTGGGGATGTTTGATGTATAAGAATTTATACATCTTTTAAATGTCAAATACGCCCCGTTTATGCGAAAACTCATTGTATTTTCATTGATTTTGGTACTCATTTGAGTTGTTTGTGAAAATACAGGTCCGGGCTTCGGCCCGGTGATGAAACGAAGACTTTTGGAGCAAAATGGAGCAAAAACGGAACATTTCAGCAAACTGCCAGATATGGCATGACCGTGCCACCCATGAGCACGACCGTGCCAGCCACTCCGACATCGGCACTCTCGATCAGCACCATCATCCAGCACCATCAAAAATCAAGGGAGCACGACCGTGCCATATGGTGGCACGACCGTGCCAGGTCAATTTTGTCCCCAAATCAGCTTGTTTCCGAGAATAAGTGAATCTTGGCCGAGCACTATCGGCTGGCACGACCAGACAATGCCCGAGCACGGTCGTGCCACCTCGGGAACTTTTGAGCGGGATTTTTCCCAAAATGGTAGCATACTTGGTCAACATTCAAGAAAGTGGCTCTGACACTTGCCAAGCACGACTGTGCCAAAAGGTGGCATGGTCGTGCCATTCTCCCAGCAACTTAAATACGAGTTTCTAGCTCATTTGGAGGGGAGTTGGAGCATTTTGGTGACTTTTTCTCTCAAGAATCTGGTCTTGGAAGCTTGTTAGAGCCAAGAGGGAGCCTTGAAGAGGACTTAATCACTTGAAGATCTACTCAAACATCATTTTAATCTTGTCTTTAACTTGGTTAGCTTATTACATTATGAACAATTTATGTTTCTTTGCACTTGATTTGGTAGCCATGAGCCTTATGGGCTAAACATTTGAGTTGTCTAAACTTTGTTGAAGCTAATGAATATGTGATAACATGGAAATAGATGTGATGATTGTTCTTGTTAATCTTCATGTTGGTATTTAATCTTGTTCTTGGAGTTCATGTGTATGCTTAAAGTTCTTGTTCTTGAATGTTTGTTCATAAGTATTTACATGTTGTGTTGGAAAGCCCATGTAAAGATTATGATTATTGAATCTTGTTAACTTGTTAGTATGATTCATAGCATGAAACTAGGAATGGTAATTGCTAATGTGATTGAATGATGATTTGAGCATATGTGTGAATTCTTGCATCTAGATTTGGAAAGATCATGAGTATGTTTATATGGATTCTATAGTTTGTGTTCTTGTTAGTTTGATGATTTAGGCCAAAATTGTTAGCTAGCATGACCATGCTTGTGGTTCATATCAAGAACATGATGATAGTGCCAACTACTTGAAACCAAGTTAGGGTGATTAGTGTTTTTTTCATATTAGTTTTCCCTAATTTGTAGAGTTAGGAGTTTTGACAAACAATTAACTCATTATTAAAGATTAACACCAACTTAGCAAGTGAGCTTAAAAGAATAATTTTTAGGTGATTAGAATGTTAATTCATTCTTAGTTTTCCTAAGAATTATAGACTAGGAAACCTTGATTGGGGACTTAGTTAATTTTAGAGCTTGCATCATCACAACCTCCTTCCCCTTTGTTGTCACATGTGAGTTAGTGGATACTTAGTTTAGGCAACCCTTTCTTAGATATTGTTTCTTGTTAGATTTTTAGTAGTTTATTTCTTTGCATGCTAAGTTAGAAAAATCAACCCAATCATTTGAAAAGGCTTTAAAGTAGCAAAAGTTTAGTATCGAGACACCGCATCCACGGATTGATATCCGGTTCTTACCGATTGGCTATATTACCACCCGACGGGTACACTTGCCCTTTTGTGTGTGTAGTTAGTTTTTAGGTGAAAAACCATTTTTAAAACTAAATTTGTGTGAAGAAAAACTTAATTAAAAATATATTTAATTCACGCACATCAAATACTAAAGAACCTAATGAAGAAACATGAACATAAGCTTGAAATATGATGAAATCATGAGGAAACTATGTTGTTTAGTGTATGAATGATACTTGATTGCTATTTTCTTGAGATTATGATGTTGATCATCATAAGGAGCTTGCTAGATTGTGATTAAACACATGATCTAGCAAGTAAGAGGATGATTATGTGATGAAGCAAGATGATCATCCTCATGTGTAAGCATGAACTTGAAAAATAAAATGATTTCTTGAAAAATAATAATCAAGTGAGTTGATAATCCTTATAGATCTAAGAATAATGAATGGTTTTCCAAAAGAACCAAGTTCATAATGTGATTTTTAGAAGATCATGGTTCTTACTTAAACTTACACTATTTTTGGTGATAAAACAAGTTTAGAAACACTAGAGAAACAAGAAGATTTCATAAAGAAGCATTTTTGTAAAATATGTTTACAAGTTGTAAACACCCAAATCTTTCAAGAATGAAGTTTATAAAGAAGTAAATACATTTCGGAGGGTAACTAAGTTTACTAAACACACTACCAAGTTACTACAAGTTTTTATGAAAGATCAAGTTCATGATTGTTATGTAAATAGTATTAATGTGGCACTTGGTAAGTGTAGGTTGATTGTTTGTGATGTTTTTAAAAAGAAAATGATATGCTTTGATAGCATGGACACCTCCATTTTTAGGGGAAACTATGGCAAAATTTTCTAAAAATATAAACACTTAGAAAAATATTTTCTAAACAAATATTTACAAGTGTGTTTTAACTATGATTTTTAATATAAACTTTGCCATAGATTTTGTTACAAAAATACAAGTATTGGAGGTTGGTTTTTATAAATAAAAATAACTAAATATGTATTTGAAAGATATATATTTTCATTAAAGACACATTGTGTGTGATTATTTGTATACTTTGTGTAGTAGTTATATTATTTTAGGGATTAAAATAATATAACTTAACAAATACCAAGAACTTACAATCCAAAATAATATCAAAAATCACAAAGGAATAAATATATAAGTTACACACATAATATTGTGGAACCGAACGATAAAACGTAACTTACAAAATATTCCGGAAAATGCCGTTATAAATATATTTTTGGTAAACATTATTTTGGATACGAAAGAAACGAAAATATGATTTTTATTATTATTATAAAGTATATCATATTTTCGACAAGGAGAAAATATATTATTTTTGGGAAGTAAAAATATATTTGCTTGGAATATTTGGAAGATATATGATTTTTGGGAAAGATATATATTTTCTGGGAAATACATTCTTTTCGGACAAAATAAGTCTATATATATATTTTCTAAAAGTGAGACTTGAAAATATATTTTGGAACTACGAATACAAGAATACGAAAATACATGTATGAAATACCCCCATCCTTGGGAAGGAAATACTTGAGAAGTATTGTTACAAAAATATTGTTTAACAATTATTCCAAAACTTAAATATAATTTAAGTTGAAATATTTATTATTCTAACAAGTAATTATAACTTGGAATAATATTGAAGACTTAAAAGAAACGTAACTCCAAAACATTAATATCAAGCAAAGGCATGACCCGTTCGTCTAATAGACATTAGTACGTTGTAGGTAGTCGTGTTTGCTGACAAGGTTTGAGTTGCGAGTACCGAAGACGTAGTACTGTGAGTTCATGTCCCCCTTTTCTTTTAACTGTTTTCAGTTTTATAACTTCGGGGGTGAAATACATGTTACAATTGTTTACCAACGTTTTATACATGGTATGGTTAGCTAAGGAGGGTTACTGCTAGATCATGTGAAAGGTGGGTATAACACTTAAGGTCATTAATCCTCGTCGTAGGACCGAGGGACATGAGTGATATATCTATTTGGGTGTAGCGAGCCCACACCCATGGGGACCAGGGTGGCCCATAGGGTGACTATGTCTTCCAGCCGGAGGCCCGGTACAAATTTGCTAGGTTTGAGTTTTCCTTCACCATTTCACACATATCAATGGCCTTGCAAACCATTAGTGATCTGTTTTCCTTATTGCTACATACCAGGGATATACATACATACAACATATTTTAAAGGTTTATTCATACACGAAACACATGAACTCGCTCAACTTTTGTTGATGTTTTTAAACTACATGTATTTCAGGGAACTAAGTGGATCTGGCAAGTGTTGCATGTTTTCAAGCTGCGTTATAAATAAAAGATGGCATCCAACTCTTTAGAGTTTATGAGATGTATCTAACTCCTGGACGAGATACATGGTTCTAAGCTCAGGTTGGTTTAAGTTATGTTGTCGAGTCTTCGTGAACTCATTAAAACATGTTATGGTTTGTAATTTGAATTCGGTGTCAACTTTTCAGACAATTTATGTTATGCTATTTTCAAACTTGATTTATGGATGAACATCTAATGGTTTTATCATATAGCGTTGTTATGATTGAATGCTATGGTATTAAGTAAGTCACACCAATAACCACGCTTCCGCAAAAGTCAGGGTGTGACATCTTGGTATCAGAGCTTCGATCGTAGCGAACTAGGATTCTTTCTCGAGTCTAGACTACGATTATTAGGGCTCTCACGAAAATGTTTTCACAAACATGTTTTCATTGCATACACGAAATGTCCAGATCCAGGAAACGAACATTTTTACAAATAAAAGACACAAAATACATTTCAAAGAATTCGTTTATAATTCAGTCTGAGAGACTGGGGAGTTAGTCTAAGAGACTAGCTGGGTAGTCAGTCTGAGAGACTGGGGAGTTAGTCTGAGAGACTAGCTGGGTAGTCTGTCTGAGAGACCGGGGAGTTAGTCTGAGAGACTAGCTGGGTAGTTCAGTTTGAGAAACTGGGAGGTTTAGTCTGAGAGACTAAGTAGTTCAGTCTGAGAGGCTGGGTGGGATAGTCTTGGGAAGACTAGGATGCATACATGCTTACATTGTTGCTACTTTCATGCTTATTTGATGATTGTTGATATATGTGCATATGTTATGATTGCTTTGTTACAGACACCATGTCCTCCTCTGATAGTGGAGTATCTAACACCGTAGACCCTGTGGCCATAGTTTCGGATGATGAGATCATCCCTGAGGATGAGGTTTTTACATCTGACACTACGAGTAGCGATGATGATGATTTCCAGCCGTTTGCTTTACCAGATTTTGGCGATGATATACCGCTAGCTGATGGTCTTCCTGGCGAGGATCTACTTCTTGTTCTGATCCCCGCTCCTCTTCCTCTTGCTGCATTTCCTCTCGAGGATCTGCCTGTTGATGCCATGTCTGACGATGACATCGATATTTTTATTGAGGGTCCCCAGGATGATGGAGCTCCAGTCGATGATGCCGTTGTCGCTCCACTTGTCAAGATTCCAGTCGATGATGTTATTGTTGTTCCGCTTATTGAGATTCTTGTCGTTGAGATTTCGTCTGACCATTCTGGTCCTGATTCATTCGAGTCTGTGTCATCTACTACTCTACACGCACTGGGATTACAGCGTTATCCCACAGATTCTGATTCTGACATAGCTATGTCTGCCGCACCTGTTCCTCCACAGGACTTCGAGTTTGATGATGAGTTTGATCCTGACATTGATCCCGAGCATGAGGTCGAATTCATTCCTGTCGATCAGCTTTTTGATATACCCGCTGATCTCGAGCCGATACCCGCTGATCTTGAGTTAGCACCAGCCGACCCTGTGCCTTTGATTGCACCCGAGCCGATACCTGCTCAAGATCCCCTGCCTGAGCATGCACCGGTTGACACGCCAGTTGTTGCACCACCTTTACCTGACCCTCTACCTGCACCTGCAGACCATGCTCCTTTTGCTGACCATATAGATCCCCGTTATGCATTCACCCACAATGGGTGGATAGAGGACGACGATGACCTGCCTCCTTTCATTGAGCCTATTACTCCCCCACCTGCACCTACACATGCACATGCACCTGTTGATATCGCCCCGTTTCACCCACATGTGTCTGACATACACCGCACTGATTTACCGGTCACGTTCCTACAGGATATCCCTCTACCCCGTTTAGGGGAAGGACCGTCTAACCAGCCATCTGGCCCTGTACCACCTGTGTCAGCAGCTTTTCCCTTCATGCCTCAGTTTTCACATACTGCACCTTTTGCTTCTGCACCATCGGGCGAGCCACTGATTTGGTTTCCGCCCAACATGATGCCTGTTTCTGATCCATATCATCCCTTCCATTACACTGGATACACGAGGGATGATCTCCTTTTGTCCTTACAGCTCCAGCAGGAGATGTTATGTCGTAGAGTCATGGATCTTGAGAGGATTCCACGTCCTCCGCCTTGTACTTGTCAGTCACCATTCGCGACTCCACCCGCTCCTATTTTGCCATACCTAGATTTTGATGTCCGTTTTCTTACTATGGAGCAGCAGATCAGCTATCTTTTGCGTCATGTTCATGCCCTCGAGGAGGAGCTAGCGCATGTGCACAGTTTGCTATTTGTTCCTCCACCTCCTCCTCCTCCACCATCAGCATAGCAGTTTTTGGTTTTATACAGGTAGCATACTTTTGGTGAGAATGTAGCTATTGAGCCAGCTTGCATAGTCTTTTGAGGACCACATTTTGATGTCATGATTATTGTAGTTTGATGGATATTTTAGGCAAGGGTGATGTGACCATGTAGTCCCTTTTGATGTATGGTACATTGTGAAACTTGTAAAACTGTATTTGTGGTCATTTGATATATGGAAGCTCAATCGCAAAATTCTCATTATATACGTTGTTGAATTACTTGTTTACGTTATGTGTTTACTTGTGTTGATAAATGTTATTACGTGTGCATGCCATGTACTTACTATACTTATTATGACCTGACCGATGCGATCTTCTTATAGAAGATGCCTCCACGAAGAGAAACTCGATTGCCCACAACAGAGGCTGAGTTACAAGAACAGATTTCACGAGCGATAGCACAACACGAGGCCCTACGCTCTGAACATAGCGGGGGTACCTCTGGAAGCAACCCACCTCATGGTAATGTTTAAGCCTCTAAGGACGCATTATGTTACATTTGGATATTCCATGTGCGATAGCTAATGCTTACTGTGAACGATGTTACTTGTTCAGGCTGTACCTATAAGCAATTTCTAGACTGTAAGCCTCTGAATTTCGATGGCGCCGTGGGTGCTGTAGCTTTTGTAAGATGGACGGAGAAGACTGATTCTGTGATAAGAATGAGTGATGTGTGCAAAATGCAACATATAAATTTCATCAATTGTGGCATAAAACTAACCTTTTTTTAGTACTAATGTTGGAAAAAGTGTGCTTTTGTCTTCCTTTTGTATTTTCAGGATTAAATGAGCTCAAATTAACAAAAGAAGCAAAAAGACAGCTAGTGTAATACTTTTTATTTTTAATCTTTTGGCACTTTTTACTTGGTTATGTATTAATGTTAGTGCATGCGTCTATCGACTTCGTCTTGTATCGAGTCTTGTATGTATTTAGATAGATCAGGGCACGAAATACGAGGAAAATGTCAAAAATTGGGTATGTGACAGTTTCAAGCGAAATCACCCAACGTAATTCCGCTTGAAACCGGATCTCGATTGAATGTTGATTTCGCTTGAGCTTGTTCAAGTGAAATCAGATCCCTATATATATATGTGTGTCCAAGCGAAATCTGTATCATTCATTCCAGTTTGTGCAACGAAGTGCTGCCGAAGTATCATCTCACTGTAAAACGTTATAGAATCAATCATACGACAGTTTTAAGTGATAATCTTGCTGAATTGACCTCAAAATGTATGTTTCCGCCTTTCATTCTGAGTAAAACTCTTCTGATCGACTCGTTCGGGTCTAAAAATGATCCTACAAGTGGTATCAGAGCTCAGGAGGAAGAGTTCTTACCAATTCAGCTGCAAAATATGATTTCTACACCTTCTTTTTCAAAATTTTCAACTTTTCACGGTTAAAATCGGCTAAATTTCTAACAGAATGTGCGCAATAGTATTTTAACAAAACCTTGAAAGTTTCAGGCCTAAA
The DNA here is from genome assembly GCA_030545235.1 of Helianthus tuberosus. Lineage (NCBI taxonomy): Eukaryota > Viridiplantae > Streptophyta > Magnoliopsida > Asterales > Asteraceae > Helianthus > Helianthus tuberosus. Next base: position 128,608,453 of record CM060420.1, on the reverse strand, counting down.
ATCGATCTAAAACTGATAATTTTCTTTATTCCGCTTGAAAACATGTGCGAGTTTGATGACATCAGCAGCAGTTCAAACGGAATCAGAGGTTGATTCCGCTTGAAACTGGTGATTTCGCTTGAGAATTTGGCTGATTCCGCTTCAGGTTATTGATTCCGCTTGAAATCTGAGATTCCGTTTGAAACACTTGTTGATTTCGCTTGACCTAGATATTTCGCTTGAACAAGTGTGTGATTTCGCTTGAATCAGTCATTTCGTTTGGAGATTTCGCTTTAACTAGGTTATCTTGCTTGAAAAGAGATTTCGTTTGAACAAGGTGATTTCGTTTGAAAGGACTGTTTGAGAATTTCTTGAAAAACCGAAACATGGACGAGGAATTCTACAACGCATTCGCTACCCCGATTACTCTTGCATAGAACACGATGTTGGAGAATGAAACTGGAATGATGCAGAAACCTCCAAAACTCATGAATATCGAGGAGTATAAAAGTTGGGAAGAAAAGTTCGAAAACTGGGTACAAGCCAATTATTTGGATGCTTGGGAGAACGTTGAGACGAAATACGTTAGACCAATGAATGATGACGAAGAGATAATTGCAATTAAAGATCTAAGTGCTGAAAATCGGAAGAAATACAAAGATGAGAAAATGATGTTAAGTCTACTACAACAAGCCGTTAAAGAAGATATCTTGGTTCTATTGCAACACAATGGAACTTCTTATTCGATTTGGAAAGCTTTAAAATCAAAGTTTCAAGGAAGTGAAGAAATGGTTAAGAACAAGAAGTCGCTTTTGAAGAAAGAGTTTGATCTGTTTAGAGGTTTGAAGAATGAGAGTACAAAGCAAATTATTGAAAGATACTGCAATCTGCTGGAGAACATGAAAAGATTGAAAATCTCTAAAGATAATGAGGAGTTGATTGAAAAACTGTCTGATGCTTTACCATATGAAATTTGGGGTACATATCTCATGATGTTGAGGAATAAAAAAGGGTTTAAAAATTTAACTTTGAGCAAGTTCATTGAAAAATTAGAAGCTCAGGAGATGGAACAAAGGAAAGTCTCGAGAATGAAAGATTTCGATGGTGAACAAGACATCAGACTTTATTACAAAGGTGGTGTCAGTGATAAAACCACCAACTTGTCACCAAAGATTGGAACAACATTCAATGCAAAGAATTCATCTGAAAGTTCTTCTAAAGGATCAAACAGCAACACAAGTTTTTCATCATATCCATCATTTGATCCAAACATTTCAACAACAAAGAATGGCAAAAAGTTACAATGCAACATTGTACTGAATCTGGAGAATGATGAAGATTATTCAGCAGAAACGGCTAAGAGTCACATGTCTTTGTTGGGAACTATGTTGGAATCATATGGTAGTTTTGTTGCAGGTCGGATCGGGAATCCAATGCTTACAAAAGAGGATTACGATCAGATTGATGCTGAAGAGATGGAACTGTGGACATAAAATGGTGTTTGGCACGTGTATTGAGACGAGCTGAGAAATTTAAGCAGATCACAGGAAGAGATGATTTACGTGAAGCTAACATTTCTACTTTAGGATTTGATAAATCTAAAGTCACCTGTTTTCGTTGAAGAGAAAAAGGACACTTCAAGAGGGAGTGCAAAAACCGCGAAGCAAGTGGAGCTCAAAATCTGTTCAACAACAACAATGATTACTACCAGAAGGCTATCTATCATCAAGTAGCTCAACAACAACAAGAACCGCAAGTGGCACATGGTAGAAAAGTGATTGAAGAATCTTCAAAGAGAGCTTGTATGGTGAATCAGGATGATCAAAAGACAACGGAAGGTTTCAGTTGGGACAAATATATCTCAGCTGACAACAAAGCATGCCTGATAAACCAAGATGATGAAAAATGGCCTGAAGGTTTTAGCTGGGCAAATTTCAATTGGGATGATTATGATCCAAACAAAGATTCAAATCACAAAGCGTATGTTGCTCGAGTTGAAGAGGATAGTGATGATGATACTGAATATTGGTCAAGGAAATTGGCAGCAGATTTGAAATTGATAGCAGAAAGTGACAGTGATGATGAAATAATCAAAAAGAAAAAGAAAAAGGTCAAAACACCGGTCAGCAGTGATGATGAGGAAGTTCCCGTGATTAAGAAAAAGGTCAAAACTCCGGTTAGCAGTGATGATGAAGCTGTTCCAGTGATAAAGAAAAAAAAAATGAAGGAAGTACCAAAGTTCAAAGTTGATGAAGAAGTTGATAATAAAAAAGATTCATATGAAGTGTGACACTTGTGAAGCTATAAAGAAGCAGAACAGCACATTGATTTATAACTTGAACAGTTTGAAGGAATCTTATGATGTCCTGAACAAAGCTATGAATCAATACAATCAAACAAGTGAAGAACAGGCAACGACAATGAAGACACTTCAGGGAGCTTTCATGATAAAGCAAAAAGTTGTGAACAATTACATTGAAAAGTGTGCTGTGCTAGAACAGAAACTTGAAACACAAAGAATTGAAACTGAAAGAGTTAATCGTTTGTTAAAAAGTTACTCATGTACTTCTTATGTCACTGACAGGATTTATCCAACTGTTGAAGGCATGAAGGCATTTGAAGATGATGAAGTAACTGAAGAACAGAAAGTTTCTGAAGAAAAGACTCCTATGAAGAAAGAAAAGAAGAAGGATACCAAAGAAAAGACATCTGGTAAGAAACAAGGTTTCAGTTACAACAAGTGTCCACCCCTGCTTGAAAATGGATATTCTCCGAGAAATCCAAATTCAGAAGGAGTCGAAAAGGAAACAAATTTACAGTGGGAGTCGGAGTCTACAGTTAACTTGCCAGAAAATATTGATGTCACATTTACATCATCTGACACTGATCATGAGTCCGAGTTAATAAAGAAAGTGGTCGATCAGGTGTTGGATAAAGATGAAACCGAGGAGTTAAAGTCGGAGTCTATGTCGGAGTCAAAGTCTAAGTCGAGCATTCCGAGTCAAACCGACAAACAGGGCAAAAGAGTTTATAATAAAGAATTTCTTCTATCAAAAACTAATTTGAATGACGAAGCATTCAAAGTTGCATATACTTTGAATGATTCTGAAAAATTATATTCTAATGAGGAATTTCCAATAAGAGGTGTTAAACCAGAAATGATCAAAAAGGTTTTCAAATTAACAGAAATTAATATTTCTGAAATAAAAGATGTAAGTCTTAATGATAAACCTAAAAGTACACCTCAAGAGTTCAACAAAGAGAAAACAAGAAAAAGGGTTACAGTTTTGGTTCTGGTTATCGAAAGAAACCAAACCATAATGGTAATTTCAAAAAGAAAGGTTTAGGTTTTATTCCATCAGAAAAACAGAGAAATGAAAAATATGTTCGTGATTTTAAATCAAAAATGATATTTGTTTCAGGTACAACTACTGAGGAAGAGAAAGAAAATCTATTCAGAAACCAGTCAAACAGAGAATTCCTTGCAAAGAAGCAAGAAGAAATGAAGACTGTTGGTCAGATGAAAGAAACGAGAACCTGTTTCTAATGCAACACTGTTGGACATATTGCCAAAGATTGTTCCAAGGCAATAAAATCAAAACAGGGAGTTTCTCGTAACTTGAAAGAAAAAAAGGTTGAGTTTGAACCACCAATCGATAGAACTAAACTTTTCAAAAATTCGACTTTTGAGATTGGTGAATGTTCAAACAAGTTTTACAAGAAAAGGGCAAAACTTAACAGCCAAAAATGGGTTGTTAAGAAATCGGTTGATAGTTATAGCAATGATTCTGATTCATCAAAATCAGAGGAGCTATCTTCTGGCGATGAATCTGATTCCACAAAATCAGAGGAGCCACAGGTTGAGGTAAAAGGTTAAAAATCAGTGCCGACTGTGGATGATGTGAATTTTCGACCACTTCGGGTTGAAAATTTTAAAAAGAAAGTTGGAAAAGTTGAGATTTCAAATCAACTCTTTTCTGAAAAGAAAGAATTTGATATTGAAAAAGCTTTTAACTCCAAAGTCCATAACATTTTTGGAAAAATGGTTGACAGGAAGGTCAAAGGAGTGAAGGAGTTTTACGAGAAGAAGACAAAGAAAGATAAAGTTGAACCATCCTTGGTTTGTGACTGGGATGGTACTTATTATGAACAGTAAGTCACTGGACTTGCCGGAGCTCCCAAGTTGGTAATCGTGGAGCGTGAATCAACATCTTTATTATATTGTTTGTTGAAAAATTGAAAATTAGTCACAAGTATGACTTGTCGGAACTCCCAGGTTGGTAAGTGAGGAGTAGGTATCGGCATTTTGAGAATTCAACCTACATTTGGTAACTTACAAGTGGTATTGGTTGGTAAGCCATATGGTTGAAAAAGAAGTTTTCACCTACAAGTGGTAAATCAAGGACATTAAGTTGTACTTGCATTTTTCTACAAGTGGTTAAAGGACAATGTGATGAACCAAACCTCTAACCTACAATTGGTAAAATCAATCAACAAAACTTATTTTCCGGATAAACCATTTGATTATAACAAACTTGAGTGTTTTGAAATCAATGGGAAAATAGTTTTTTGTGAGGGGGAGTTCTGATTGTTTATGCCAAGAGGATGGCGATTTGAAGTGATTCGATATCGGTTGTCAATTCACTTGTATAGTTTGTTTTCAAATTTCCTAAAATGTGTTTGCATTTTAGGGGGGGGGGGGGGTAAATTTTTAGAAAATACAAAAACATTAGAAAATTTGTAAAATCCAAAAATGAAAAAATGTAATATGAGTTTTGTTGTAAAAAGAGGAAATGATAGTATATCAGTGGACTGTCACAGCATGCTAAAGAAATGGAATGATAAAATGTGATAAACGGTCTCACTAAAGATGTGACGGTAGGCTCAGCTAGACTAGTAGATTTGCGATAACGATACAAACTTAAATGAAAAAGCCTAGGTCTAGTGGATAACATGGTCGAAAGCATAGTACTTAGTTTTGTCCTTCTTGATTGTGTGCCTATTTAGTAATCCCTGATTGTCGAAAGACATAAAACTGGTTAAGTTTGTGAATTTTCACAACTTTGCTGAAAAGTCGCTGTGATAGTGCATTTTATTTTGCAAAGATTTAAACTTGTTTTATTTCTTTATTTTGTTTAAGCATTGGACATCCTCTGCGTATACGTGAGTATCGACCTGGATGTTATTGCCTAAACGTTCTGCTTTATTTTCTTTGGTGTTTCGTTTAAGCTTTGGATCACCTCTGCGTATACGGAAGTATCGACCTGGTGGTTAAAGCCTAAACAACTTCAACTTGTTTTATTTTTCTTATTTTGTTTAAACATTGGACTTTCTCTGCGTATACGGAAGTATCGACCTGATTGTTAATGTTTAAACATTCTGCTTTGTTTTCGCACAAATCATAGTTGATAAAAGTTTAAAGGTATTACTTTAGTCAGTGTATTGCATGATGAGGGGATATGCTAAGATCGTGGGGTCCATAAGAACTTAGTGCAAAATTAATATACCTTAAACGTATCAGTAAGCATTTCGAAAGTTTTTAGATTGAGTTTAAGTGGACAACAATATCGTCAATCTACGTGAATCGTTTAGAACTTAAAATGTTTAAAGCTTAATGGTGTTGGTGATTGGTCTCATAAACTGACATGATCCTCTTACACAAACTCACAAAAATATTGTATGTAAATATTTCTTTACTGTATTTCATTTCATTACAAAACCCAAAAAGATTTTAGTGTGTTTTAGCATAAATTTTGAAAAAGTCAAAAAGATTTTCGACAACTAGTGTTGGAGAACTGGTTTTCAAAATTCCGAGTGCTAAACATGACGACAACCGGTTTGGGAGAGAGTTGAGTATTTAGTGAGGGGGAGTGTGTGTCCAAATGAGAAATGTTTTGAAATGAAAATGATATTTCTGCAAGTGATTCATAAGAAATTTTAAATGTAAAATCATTCGTTGAAATGTATTTACAAGTGGTAAACAAAGAATAAATTTGTGAATTGTAAAATTGTGAAATTTATTTTTGGGTAGAGATTTGTGCAGGTTAGTGCCAGGAATCAATTCGGAACCTGTAAACAGTTGAGAGAGTCAGGTTGCGATCCTAAACCTGTAGAAAGTGTGAGCCATGTTACGATTCTGAAATTGTTGATGCTGATGAACTTAAGGAATCAAGAGATCTGATCAAGAGAATTAGAAAGCTCACGAGCCATATTCAGATCCTGAAGGTTATCAGCATTCGAGGGAGAGGTTATTTGTTGGTGTTGAAGAAAAGAGAAGAGTGGAGATTTGAGGATGCTTTACAGTGTCAAGATACTTCAGAGAGTTCAAGAGGACTGATAAAGACTGAAGATACGAAGACTCGACACTTTAAGACTCGTCAACATTCGAGGGGGAGTCTGTTAGTGCATGCGTCTGTCGACTTCGTCTTGTATCGAGTCTCGTATGTATTTAGACAGATTAGGGCACGAAATACGAGGAAAATGTCAAAAATAGGGTATGTGACAGTTTCAAGGGAAATCACCCAATGTAATTCCGCTTGAAACCGGATCTCGCTTGAATGTTGATTTCGCTTGAGCTTGTTCAAGCGAAATCAGATCCCTATATATATATATATATATATATATATATATATGTGTGTGTCCAAGCGAAATCTGTATCATTCATTCCGGTTTGTGCAACAAAGTGCTGCCGAAGTGTCATCTCGCTGTAAAACGTTTTAGAATCAATCATACGACAGTTTTAAGTGATAATCTTGCTGAATTGACCTCAAAATGTCTGTTTCTGCCTTTCATTCTGAGTAAAACTCTTCTGATCGACTCGTTCAGGTCTAAAAACGATCCTATAATTAATGACTTTATGTAACACCCCGAAAATTTACGTCCTATAATGTATTGACACGTGTCATAAGCTTGAACGTGTGAAAGTATACTCTAGAGGGACTAATGTTGACAAACATGGAAAGTATGTGAATATAAGGGTTCAAAATGTCAACAAGGGATAGATATAATTTACAGTAACCCTACATGATGCTCATACCCTTACACGAATAAATCATGGATCATACGAAGCTAATTGTGAAAGAAAGTGAGAGATTACAAACTACAGGGGTTAAATGTGTCAACATGTTTAAGTTATACCTCTGAGTGACCTTTTAGCAAACCCGAATCCTTGTACCTATTAATTATGCTCACTGGAATGCATGATAAAAATTTCATAAAGTTTCGTTATCGTATGAGAAAGTTATGATCAAATTCGTATAAGAGGGGTTAAAGCGTCAACGTTGGAAATTATGACTTTTCGGGTAAGCACAAAGTTAACCAAGGACTTGCCAATGTTTAAACAAGTCTTGAAGCCCTTATAAGTAAAATTGAGGGGCTCAAAATGCAAGAGAATAAGTTTGGTTGACCTTTGGAAAGACCAAGAGCCAAGATACAAAAGTTGCAAGAATTGTTGGCTGCTGCAGAAGGCTTGCGCACCGTAAGCCATACCCTTACGGTGCGCAAGGGTTGCCCAGCGACAGAAAGTTGGCTGTTGGCTATTTAAAACGTTGCAACCGACTTAAAAACAATTTTCCTCATACATGGGCGACCCCTAATAGTTCCTAGGACTTAGGGGCACTTGTCAATGATCTGGAACACCCCTTAGACTTAGTTGTCATCATCAAATTGATTCAAGAACACTATAAAAGGGCCTCATAGTTGCAACATTGTGATCACACCATTCCATCTGCATTTTGGGAGCTTCTTGGAGCATAAGAGCAGACCCTAAGCCTTCCTAATCGTGCATAGGACTTCAGTAAGTTTGCTTAACCTTCCTTAGTTGAGTTTTTACTTAGTTTTAGCTTAAAAGTCAAACCGTCGTAATTAACGGTTGACTTAACGATTAATCACTAATGGTCCAGTGATTAGTCGAATTGAAAGTAGTTATAAGTTGGTAATTATGTGGGCAATAAACCCTCAAAAGGGCACCCTCTGATTCCCACTCTAACTAAGTCAAATGTCGGGTCAAACTTGTTAATAAAAAGTCAACAGGATTCTAATTTGCGATTTAAGACATAATTAACAATGTAGAAGCTTTGCAACCTGTTTTATTACTTTTATAACTTAGTAATTAATGTAAGAACATGTCTAAGCATGTTCGACCCGACAATTTTCTGTTTAGACCCGGTAACCGAAAGTCGCAAAACTTTGACTTTTGCTTTGACTTCAGTTCTGACCCGTTTTAGATAGGTTTGGAAATGCCTTAAGACTTCCTTAGGACCAGGCTACATGTTGGTATAACCCTCTATGGTTGGTTCGTTGTTTGTCCGATTCGTTTACATGTTTCCGTTAATTGCTTAATGTTGACCATAATGCCCTTTTGACCATAAAACAAGAATTGTAGAAATATGAAAGGACAATAATCTTTACTACTGATTTATAAACATGTCCCTAAAGTTTCATATCAGTTAGAGGTCCGGAATAGGAGTTATGCTAAATAGCGCATTTAATAAGCTTTTTGTTAATTAAACGTCGCGATTAGCATAAAGCCTATCTAAACCCAATTTTTGACACCAATCCAATTGCTACTGACTTTATATAATAAATAAAGTATTTTGAACTTTATAACCTGATCAGAAAACTCAGATTTCCTGTATAACCCGGAAATCGCTTAAAATGGCTTTTAAAGCGTATTAAACGCATAGTTTGGGTTTAAAACCATTATGTCACATAAGACTTATTATCAACTGATATGACCTATTAAAATAAATTATTTTACTGATGTATTCGGACCCGAATCTCAGAATTTTAATTAACCTCTTTTATAATCTTTAAAATGACAAAAATACCCCTACGAGGCTTATTTTGAGATTAAACTCGTTTTGGGAATAATGGAAGATATCCTACTGATATCACAACATATTAAAGGCATATTAACTTAGGAAACCTGTATATGACTCTTATGGTTACCCGTTACGCTTCTTGCGCGTTCGGTTCGGTTTATGTAACTAGTTTGCATAAGTTAGCCGAAACGGGTCAAACCTTATCTTTTTATCTCAAAATCCAGAAGGTGTTTAGATTACCCATATTATACAAGTCTTCAAACTTGTCGGGTCTAAAACACATTCTATTCCAGTCTTCGCTTAATCATGCGTTTGAACCGTATCTTTCTGTAAGACTAACCGGTCTAAGCTTAGGCTTAATTAAAGACCCGTTAGCATTCTAATTGGTTATTTATACCATCATTCCAGACTAGAGCCTTCCGGTAAATGGTACCTACGCTTACTTAAGTGAATACGACTGAGTTATTAAATTCTTGCTATTTAAGACAGGAGCTAGCTCAGGTAAATACTCTTAACTTATTTTCCCTATACGGGCTTGGGATACGGTATTATAATAATACCGCTTGGTCGGGTATTGAATGTTTAATATTATTGTGGTTAAATTATTGAGGTAACCCGGTTTAATCTGTATTGTTTGAAATAAAAGCCTTTAGGGGTTAATGACCATGTCCCGGATATCCTTGACATCATTGTATTATAAAATGGCCACGTCTTAAGCACGGGGTGTAGGCATACACCTGGCAGTTGCTTAAGGGAAAACGGTATCTCACTCTCTTGTGCGCCTATACTTGTGGTGTGTCTGTTAATCTGGCTCGGTTTCTACATCGGGCCCTGAACGTACAACGAACATGTAAATCTGTATACAGGATTATAAATATAATTGTCCCAAGTTATAAAGAGTTTGTGCCACGTGCATTCAAATCAATTTTATTAAACCTTTTCAAAATGAGTCGGTTGAGTGTATTTACCAGTGAAAACTAACGTATTTTCCAAAAGGGTTAAGTGACAGGTACTGAACGTAATTGGCTGGAAGCTCAGGGCGTTTATAAGGAAACTTGCAAGTTCTAGGCGCCTAAAGTCTGTTGAACAATGTTTATGTTTTAAGATCCGCCTGTGGATCCTTTACTTTCCGTTGTAATACTTGATATTACGTTATATTCGGATTGTAATATTTATCTTTTGCTTCCGCTGTGCATTTATATATTGTGTTGTTCGACTATGATGATATCAACTACGTCACGATACTCCCCTACCGGGCCCACCGGTGACACGTGGAAAGTCGGGGTGTGACAGGTTGGTATCAGAGCCAACACTGAGTGAATTAAACACTAGCCGTTTGTGTTTAATCTCAGTTACACAGATGCACATTCTTGAGTCTAGACAAGAACATAGGACAAATCCTAATTCATTTCATTGTCCTTTAAATTTCTTCTTTTGTTATTTTTCTGGTTAGCCCTTGCATGGGCAAGTCATTTTCTTAAGAAGTCCCGTTTAGGGCAACCATATACTTGTTTAAATTTTAAAGGAACGATTATGTTTAAAATATCATTCCTATATTATAAGATCTACCATTATAATAAAATGGCAAAATCTAAAAAGGACAAAACCTAGCCACGTGTCATTTTAAGACCGGGCCAAGATGGCAGTTCCATAATTAGATTCAGATCCATATTAACACCTCAATTTAGGATTGTTCTGCGTTTATTATTAAAAAGGAATCTTAAAGGTAAACCTAGTCTATATGACGAGGCCAAGATGGTAGGACCTATGCAAGAGATTCAAATCCTTGTTAACACCTAAGAATGTGTTAGCACTCTTGACAGATGTGATTCGAGAAAATCACAACAGTCATTCTTATATTGGATTCTTCTAATTTTCTTATCTAGTCTATTGATTTAGAAATCATGGCTTATATCATCCTATAAGATGATCATATTATAAACATCCCTTAGAAGGGAAATGCCTACGGGCTATAGTTAATGTCCTCTGAGACTAAAGACAGTGGTAGCCTACAATCCCTGTCAAGAAAAAGTAATGAACTTTGATTCACACCTAAATGCCTTGATCCCAAACGATCATGGCTTATAAATTAAACTTGTCCACGTGACTAGGCCTTTTGTGCTATTACTAACTTATAAATTTGCCTCGATTCTCTGAAATCATGGCTTATAAATTAAACTTGTCCACGTGACTAGGCCTTTTGTGATATTACTAACTTATAAATTTGCCTCGATTCTCTGAAATCATGGCTTATAAAACTTGTCCACGTGACTAGGCCTTTTGTGCTACTACTAACTTATAAATTTGCCTCGATTCTCTGAAATCATGGCTCATAAATTAAACTTGTCATTGTGACTTGACTTTTTGTGCTATAGTTATATTTTAATTAAATCCAAGATAATATTAATAAAAATCCTGAATAAAAATAAATATCATTCCTTTCCTGCCAGTATAAATATTAAAAGAGAATTTTAAAAGGTTTGACCTAGCTTGAATGTCATTGAAGACCTAGCTAAAATGGTAAAACCTGTTTAAAAAGAGATTCAAATCCTTGTAACATTGTAAATATGTTAACACTCCTGGCAACAGTGATGCGATAAAATCACACTTGTCATCCTTATATTAGGAGTTTTCCAAATCCCTTAATTAGCGTAAATGATCAATAGGAATCATGGCTAGTAAACGTCGAACATGATGTACGCATCAAAACATCCATTTGGGATGTATACCTACGGGCAAAGGTGTATACATGAAAAGATAGTTTTTATTTCATAAATTCTTGTCAAGACAATGAACTATGAAATTTTCCGATCCAAAGGAATCATCGATTATGTTTTAGATTTTTCCCTAGTGATAAGGCCCTGTGCCCTCAAGAGTCCTTGGGAACAAGCTCTTGTGCTATATAAAATGTCAGTGTGACATTGACAGTCGTGATTTATTTCCCCTGTCTAATAAATATGAAGGATTATATTCTGTTTACACGCCAAGGATGGTTTACTTAAAAACCTAGGCAGAACATAATCAAATAACTTAAATACTATCTTTTGGCCTATAGGGTTTATTTACACCATAGCTATTTAATCAACAAATTCGACAATTCACCATATAATTAAACCAATTATTACTACCTGGTTTGTGGTCTTCAAAGCTTCACCATGGTTAACTCCTCTGAAGCTCACAATCATCCAGTTAATCAAAATGATGATTCAAGGAGACCCAGGGTATGGATTGCCTAAGCACTTGTTGAATATGGTATTTAATACCAAAGCTTCGAGTATGGAAAACTCAGAAGAAATAAACAACAGTCGCGATGCTAGAGATGCGACAAATGTTAATAATGAATCCAATATGAACCCCAAATGTTAATAGAGTAAATCTCCAGAACTACGATTAACACAGTTATTAGAAAGGCTATGAGAAAAGTCATGAAAGGCTTAAAAAGCCGAATAATGTTCGCTTTAAAACACATGTCGCTGCTCATAAGAAGAGCTATATTCATACTTCAAATGCGAAAAATAACCCAAACAAAAATCATATGTGGCAAGAAGCCCTTTCCTCTTAGGATGTACTTAGAAGTACTTCGTCTCTTAGAAGTCAAGAGACTTCAATAGTAAAAGGGGGCCATCGATTTCAGGAAATTGTTGGATGTAGTAGAAACCATTAGGTATAGTAGTGGTTATGCTGGAAAGGACATGGTAAGGTATACATCACAACCATTCGATAATAATACTCCTAACTGGTGAGGACATCATTGAAGTCCACAAGAAAGATCCCCTTATGCAATATGGGATGGTCCAAGTTTTTAAGGACCTTATTAGAAAAACCTATTTCCCACATCACAAAATGGAGAAAGATGAAATAAGAATTTTCTAACTCTCGCCATAAAAGTTCTAGACTGTCGACAGTATGTCGCAAATTTTAATTCGTTGGCTGAGATAGTACCCTAATCAGTTTACCCAAAATTCTAAGCTTAACGCAAATAATTATTAGTGGTTAGCATCGGCAATAAGAGGGCACATTAAGGTTTCAAAACCTGCTCATTATAAATCCATTATGGATCTACCTCAGCTACTCACGTTATATAGATTAAGAAACGACCAGTCAAAGCTGAGACTGCCCTAAATTGTCACGGATTTTGCAGCTAAGTTTGAAAGGATTAAGAATGGAGGTGTTTAACCCTCCTGATAAATGATTAGAGGCAGTTCACATTGATAATGACACCGGATAAATCCCTTATTGTGATTTTATTGCTAAAAGTTATATTTGGGTTCAGGTGCTGCTAAGTCTCTCATAAGACCATAAGCTTAGCAAACCTTTTAGAAATTTGTCCGTAAAAACCCCATACATTAAGTGTAAGGAAAAACTTACAGACGAAATCATAAGAACCATTTCTTCTGTTCCCGTCAGAAACCTTCAATCGTAAAATTTTAGAAGTAGCCTCTCTATAGAGGAAGTGCGTCAGCATATATAATTGATATCTCCTTGATCTCTATCGATTGCGAATACCAAATGGTATGACAAAAGCGCCACGTGAGGACTGATGTATCTTAATAAGTCCCATAGATTGCTTCCATGCCTGATCAGTATGGAGGTTTAATGCATGGGACCACAAAGATATTCTGATGGTCATATGGTACTAAAGTCAACTAATGGTATTCAAAGAAGATATCCAGAATGAAATTGTCCAAGTAAATGTTCCCGATTAAGGAATTCGTGGACTAGTAACATAAATGTGTCACTTATTTGACACAAGCAATGAGGGGTGAACTGGAGCCTGAGATATGGAAATCTCTGTAACCTCCTTGTACCTTGATTATCTTCTCCAAAGATTACCATGTTTACCCCTGGGAGGCAGGGAGAGTTAAGGTTTATATCCCAATTAAGGCTGTATTATTATGAAATCTCCAAGACAGCTAGTACCATTATTGGAAGAATCGAAAACCCTGGTTAAGTAAGTTATAAGATATGGATTCATATAGCCTAACTCAATATCCTGAGAGTTCGGTATAGTTAACTATGAAAGACGGTTCATTTTGCTTATGCATTATTTACCACAACCCTAATTTGGCAACGATTAAGAATTTGCCATCAGCTGCCTAGGATCATCGATATGTTCGACTAACTGTAAGGATTAGCTACTCCTTAAGATTAGTTTTGAGCAATGGTTGGAATAACCATCTCACTTTCAGATAAGCTTTTCCATAATAGTTGCTATATAAGTATCAAGGTGGCTCCTTTGGAGACCTTGTATAGATGAAATATCAAAACATCCGTTGGATGGACGAGACTTTGGGAATTCCACTTATCAGGATCTGAAAGTTGCATTGGGAACAACGAATAAGATCATGCAAATCCCTAATCATCTGTAAGATGCCAGTATTCGGCAGAAAATCAAGAATTAAAGAAAGTAGCAACCCTCCTAAATTCTTGTTAAGGAATAAGGATCAACGAAAAGTATCACCCAGGAAGGGTGTACCAAATTTGTTAAATTATCAGGCTAGTTAAGCCCTGAATATATGAAATCATTCGAAGGAAATCGAATGTATCAAGATCAAGTAGCTTATAAGCTAAAACCTATTTAAGGAGCTTGGCGGAGCTCGCAATACATTACACACAAGTGACTGAAGGGTGTGTTTCGCCAATAAGTCAAGAGGCACTATCACATAATGATATGCAAATTTATGATGTGATGAGCATCCTGTATCGATTAAAGATAGACAGGTTAAGAAGCTCCAAAAAGGATACATGTACCTAATATAGGAGTCACTTTGGGAGCTTGGAAAGACTCCAGATATGTTATAGGAGTTAAGTCCATTATGCGACAAAAAGTACTTCCAGCATTATAACAAATCTCGAGGTCGAGATTTCTTTTAAGGGGGTGAGGATGTAACACCCCGAAAATTTACGTCCTATAATGTATTGACACGTGTCATAAGCTTGAACGTGTGAAAGTATACTCTAGAGGGACTAAAGTTGACAAACATGGAAAGTATGTGAATATAAGGGTTCAAAATGTCAACAAGGGATAGATATAATTTACAGTAACCCTACATGATGCTCATACCCTTACACAAATAAATCATGGATCATACGAAGCTAATTGTGAAAGAAAGTGAGAGATTACAAACTACAGGGGTTAAATGTGTCAACATGTTTAAGTTATACCTCTGAAGCCCTTATAAGTAAAATTGAGGGGCTCAAAATGCAAGAGAATAAGTTTGGTTGACCTTTGGAAAGACCAAGAGCCAAGATACAAAAGTTGCAAGAATTGTTGGCTGCTGCAGAAGGCTTGCGCACCGTAAGCCATACCCTTACGGTGCGCAAGGGTTGCCCAGCAACAGAAAGTTGGCTGTTGGCTGTTTAAAACGTTGCAACCGACGTAAAAACGATTTTCCTCATATATGGGCGACCCCTAATAGTTCCTAGGACTTAGGGGCACTTGTCAATGATCTGGAACACCCCTTAGACTTAGTTGTCATCATCAAATTGATTCAAAAACACTATAAAAGGGCCTCATAGTTGCAACATTGTGATCACACCATTCCATCTGCATTTGGGGAGCTTCTTGGAGCATAAGAGCAGACCCTAAGCCTTCCTAATCGTGCATAGGACTTTAGTAAGTTTGCTTAACCTTCCTTAGTTGAGTCTTTACTTAGTTTTAGCTTAAAAGTCAAACCGTCGTAATTAACGGTTGACTTAACGATTAATCACTAATGGTCCAGTGATTAGTCGAATTGAAAGTAGTTATAAGTTGGTAATTATGTGGGCAATAAACCCTCAAAAGGGCACCCTCTGATTCCCACTCTAACTAAGTCAAATGTCGGGTCAAACTTGTTAATAAAAAGTCAATAGGATTCTAATTTGCGATTTAAAACATAATTAACAATGTAGAAGCTTTGCAACCTGTTTTATTACTTTTATAACTTAGTAATTAATGTAAGAACATGTCTAAGCATGTTCGACCCGACAATTTTCTGTTTAGACCCGGTAACCGAAAGTCGCAAAACTTTGACTTTTGCTTTGACTTCAGTTCTGACCCGTTTGAGATAGGTTTGGAAATGACTTAGGACTTCCTTAGGACCAGGCTACATGTTGGTATAACCCTCTGTGGTTGGTTCGTTGTTTGTCCGATTCGTTTACATGTTTCCGTTAATTGCTTAATGTTGACCATAATGCCCTTTTGACCATAAAACGAGAATTTTAGAAATATGAAAGGACAATAATCTTTACTACTGATTTATAAACATGTCCCTAAAGTTTCATATCAGTTAGAGGTCCAGAATAGGAGTTATGCTAAATAGCGCATTAAATAAGCTTTTTGTTAATTAAACGACGCGATTAGCATAAAGCCTATCTAAACCCAATTTTTGACACCAATCCAATTGCTACTGACTTTATATAATAAATAAAGTATTTTGAACTTTATAACCTGATCATAAAACTCAGATTTCCTGTATAACCCGGAAATCGCTTAAAATGGCTTTTAAAGCGTATTAAACGCATAGTTTGGGTTTAAAACCCTTATGTCACATAAGACTTATTATCAACTGATATGACCTATTAAAATAAATTATTTTACTGATGTATTCGGACCCGAATCTCAGAATTTTAATTAACCTCTTTTATAATCTTTAAAATGACCAAAATACCCCTACGAGGCTTATTTTGAGATTAAACTCGTTTTGGGCATAATGGAAGATATCCTACTTATATCACAACATATTAAAGGCATATTAACTTAGGAAACCTGTATATGACTCTTATGGTTACTCGTTACGCTTCTTGCGCGTTCGGTTCGGTTTTTGTAACTAGTTTGCATAAGTTAGCCGAAACAGGTCAAACCTTATCTTTTTATCTCAAAATCCAGAAGGTGTTTAGATTACCCATATTATACAAGTCTTCAAACTTGTCGGGTCTAAAACACATTCTATTCCGGTCTTCGCTTAATCATGCGTTTGAACCGTATCTTTCTGTAAGACTAACCGGTCTAAGCTTAGGCTTAATTAAAGACCCGTTAGCATTCTAATTGGTTATTTATACCATCATTCCAGACTAGAGCCTTCCGGTAAATGGTACCTACGCTTACTTAAGTGAATACGGCTGAGTTATTAAATTCTTGCTATTTAAGACAGGAGCTAGCTCAGGTAAATACTCTTAACTTATTTTCCCTATACGGGCTTGGGATACGGTATTATAATAATACCGCTTGGTCGGGTATTGAATGTTTAATCTTATTGTGGTTAAATTAGATAGGTAGCCCAGTTTAATCTGTATTGTTTGAAATAAAAGCCTTTAGGGATTAATGACCATGTCCCGGATATCCTTGACATCATTGTATTATAAAATGGCCACGTCTTAAGCACGGGGTGTAGGCATACACCTGACAGTTGCTTAAGGGAAAACGGTATCTCACTCTCTTGTGGGCCTATACTTGTGGTGTGTCTGTTAATCTGACTCGGTTTCTACATCGGGCCCTGAACGTACAACGAACATGTAAATCTGTATACATGATTATAAATATAATTGTCCCAAGTTATAAAGAGTTTGTGCCACGTGCATTCAAATCAATTTTATTAAACCTTTTCAAAATGAGTCGGTTGAGTGTATTACCAGTGAAAACTGACGTATTTTCCAAAAGGGTTAAGTGACAGGTACTGAACGTAATTGGCTGGAAGCTCAGGGCGTTTATAAGGAAACTTGCAAGTTCTAGGCGCCTAAAGTCTGTTGAACAATGTTTATGTTTTAAGATCCGCCTGTGGATCCTTTACTTTCCGTTGTAATACTTGATATTACGTTATATTCGGATTGTAATATATTTATCTTTTGCTTCCGCTGTGCATTTATATATTGTGTTGTTCGACTATGATGATATCAACTACGTCACGATACTCCCCTACCGGGCCCACCGATGACACGTGGAAAGTCGGGGTGTGACACTTTAATAACTAGTTTCTTATGTTGAAGGTGATTTTTCCTTATCGTTTGTCCGTGGTGTCTTGGCATTATTTTACTGTCTATATAAAATAAAAGAGTTTCACCATTCATATCTCCATGGTCTATATGGAGGTATGTTGGCTACCTGGTCGGGGGTTAAGGGAACGGTTTGGTAAAAGTCTTGCCTTGTTCAGTGTATAGATCCTGCAAGGACCTGGGTCAAATTTAGTAGGACCTCCTTCAATAATTAACGGTATTGGATGGCGGGGGGTCCAAACTCTTTGATCCCCTCATATGTAAACTACTATTAATACTTTAACCCGGCTACTTAGGACTGTATCCCTGCTGACTCAGACTACTTAGCCGAGGGTAACGTCACCTTCAAAAGAGGGGCCTACCATAATATGCATTAATAACTTAAATAATTATCTTTCAATAATCCGACCCTTTAGGATTGTATCCTTGCTGACTCAAACTACTGGGTTGAGGGTAACGTCACATTCAAAAGAGGGGCTACTACAATAACTAAGATAATCTCTTAAAAAGTGCAAAAGTACAGAAATAACCAAAGGTTACACTATACACGAGTCGGAACCAAGTGATTCATCTTGTCTATCTGTTTTTACTTTTATTTTATTTTCAGCATTTTAGTTAGTTTTTATTTTTCTAGTTTAAAAAACGGTTTTTCTAACTTTTTGATTTGATTAAACGTTGAGGATAAACCGGTACTAAAAGCTCTTGTGTCCTTGGACGACCTCGGTATCTTACCAACACTATACTACGCTCACGATAGGTGCACTTGCCCATATGTGTGTTTAGTGTTAGTAAATATCGTGTTTTATAAATTTAAAACTTGGCTAAAAAAGTGTAAAAGGGCTTAAAATAAACATTAAAACCATAACACACTTCACGCACATCAAGTTTTTGGCGCCGCTGCCGGGGACACAAGGATTTTAAGAAAGTTAGGAATCAACGGCCTAATCATTTTTTCTTATTTTTCTGTATTTTTTAGGATTTTTCTTAATTTTTCAGTTTCTGCAGAGCTCAGCACGGGCCGTGCCTGGTCGGACATGGGCCGTGCCCAGCATTATCACTGGCAGTTTTTATTTTCCGAGTTACAGAAGGCTGAGCACGGGGCCGTGTCGGTGCAACACGGGGCCGTGTCCAACTCCCCAGTAACAGGGATCCGGAAAACAATCGCTGTACCTCCGACCACGGGTCGTGTTCACCGAGTACGGGGCCGTGGTGAACCTTCTGACCAACGTTCTTTTCTGTTTTTATTGCAGGACTTGGAACCTAGGCGCCACATTTGAACTTCCTACGTAGTGCATGAGCTCCAGTTCTAGTAGAGACATAAAAGAACCTCTAGAAGAACCCAGACGCTTTCTCAGAAAAAGACTTAAAGCTAAAAACCAAGAGAAAGTTTCGGGGGACCCACTTCCAATGGCGGACCAACGTACCCTCATGGATTACCTACGGCTAACTGTAGGTAATCTCGGCGCCGCTATCAATGCACCGAATGTCGAAGCCAATAACTTCGAACTTCGACCACATTTGATACAAATGCTTCAAAACTCCGCAACCTTTCATGGGCTTACAGACGAGGATCCCCATCTACATATTACTAATTTCTTAGAAATATGTGATACCTTTCGGATCAATGGAGCATCAAATGATGCCATCCGCCTTCGAGTGTTTCTATTTTCACTAAAAGACCGAGCTAAGGCTTGGCTTAACACCCTCCCAGTTGGCTCGGTAAACACCTGGGATGAACTAGCCCAAAAGTTTCTATATAAGTATTTCCCTCCTGCTAAAACGGCTAAATTAATGACTGAAATTAATACATATTCACAAGAGGATGGGGAATCCTTATATGAAACTTGGGAAAGGTTCAAGGAGCTACTAAGAAAGTGTCCTCATCACGGTCTTGCGGTATGGCAACAAGAATCCACTTTCTACAATGGGTTGTTGCCACACACGAGACAAACACTTGATTCTAGCTCCGGGGGACTTCTGGGTAATCGTCGCCCAAATGAAATATATAATCAAATTGAGGAAATTGCTCAAACCAATTTTCAGTGGCACACTCCCCGAGGCAATAAATCTATTGCCCCGAGCGCCCATAAAGTTGATGAAAGCACTTCTTTACAAGCCCAAATCGAGGCCCTTTCTTCAAAAATAAAAAAAAATTAGAAATGGCAAAAACGGCCTCGGTTATGGCTTGTGAGGGGTATGGTGGACCACATGAAAATTGGAGTTGTATGAAAGAAGTAGATGATCAAACGGAAACGGTAAACTACATTGATAATAGACCTAGGCCGTCGGGTCCACCAACGGGTACCAACCAAGGATGGCGTAACCACCCTAACCTTGGTTGGAGAGATCCCGGCAATAGTAGTAACCAACAAAACCAACGAACTAACTTTCAACAACCACAAAACTTTTCTCAACAACAAGGTGGACGAGAGAGGCTTGAAGAAACTATATCTCGCCTCATCTCCGAAACCGAAAAGAAAAACTCGGAACGGTTTCAACAATTGGAATCGAATTTTAGAAATCAACAAGCTAGCATTCAAAACATTGAAAAACAATTAAATCAAGTAGCTCAAAATTTCTCCGAGAGACCACAAGGCGTGTTACCGAGCAATACCGAAACCAACCCAAAAGCCCAAGTACATCTCATCACATTAAGAAACCGAACCGTGGGTCCCGAGGAGGCTCTATTACCGCTAGCTGAGAGAAGCCAATCCAGCCAAACCACGACTCCACCCGCTCCTCAACCAGAAGCGGCTTCTCCGCCAACTCAAGAGCCCACTAAGACTCCTCCGGTTCCGTACCCCGGTCGGTTAATTCATCAAAAGACCGATGAGCAATTCACAAAGTTCGAAAATTTAATAAAACAATTGCATGTTAATATTCCTTTTATCGAAGTCCTAACCCAAATGCCTAAATATTCAAAATTTATGAGGGACTTCCTCACTCACAAAAGGAAGATTGAATCATTGCAATTAGTTAACTTAGGCGAAGAATGCTCTGCTTTAGTACTCAACAAACTCCCACAAAAGAAGATTGATCCTGGAAGCTTCACGATTCCTTGCTCGATTGGGGAATCCCCCATTCGCAATGCACTAGCCGATCTTGGGGCTAGCATCAACTTCATGCCCGCATCAATGTTCAAACGACTCGGCCTAGGAAAACGAGCCCTACAAAGATGAGCATACAACTTGTCGATAGATCCGTCAAATTTCCACAAGGTGTCGCTGAAAATCTATTGGTCAAGTTGACAATTTCGTCTTCCCGGCCGACTTTGTCATACTAGACATGGAAGAAGACGCCGATGTCCCTCTCATCCTCGGGAGGCCATTTGTAGCCACCGCCCAATCAGTGGTAGATATGAATGACGGAACACTAACATTGAAGTTTGGGGACGAGGAAGTGAAGTTTGGAGTTAGAAATAGAGTAGAAGACGAAGACCCGGTCAACTATATGAAGGTCATAGACTCAAGCTTGGATGACGCTCTCCGACGGTGTAGCTTGGGATGCAAAACATCCCACTTGGATGACATATGACCAGGCTTTGGGTCTAGCCAAGGACCCTTATAAACGTGGCGCACCTCGGAGGCATTCCGCGGAACTATCCTTAGTTTAGTTTAGATTAATTTTTATGTTTTCTAGTTAGTTTTCAGGAATAAAACACACTCGGGATGGCAAAGGAAACAAGGGAAACTTGAACCAGCACCCCATGCAGGAAAACAGGGCCATCCGACAAAATTTTCTTCGTTACAGTAAGTTCAGCACGGGCCGTGTCCGCCCAACACGGCCCCATGCTGCACAGTCTGCAGAAAATGCCCAGTTCAGGTAAACTGGACACGGGCCGTGTTCACCCAACACGCCCCCATGTCCAGGCTTCTGTTTCTCTTTTTCAATTTTGTTACTGGCGACTGAACACGGGGCCGTGCCCGGACACCACGGGGCTGTGTCCAGCACCCAGTAACACAAATTTTTGCTTTTTCACACCTTTTTACACATTCAATCAACCTAAAAACTTATTTTTGGGACACATTGAGGACAATGTGTAATTTAAGTGTGGGGGGATGCTAAAACCTTGAATCTTGCAAGTCCTAACTACAAGCCTTACACAAAACTCTATTGGAACCGCTAATCACCCCAAATTTTTTCAAAAATTTTCAATTTTATTTTTTTTACTTGTCTAGGTTTAACTTGGGAATTTCAAATTTTAAAAAGGTTATATTTTTACAAATTTACAACCGATAGCGTTGTGATAAAAAGAACCAACATAAGAAAATTATGAAACGGCATGACAAGCTTAGTTAAAATTTGATTATATATACTTGATCACATAAAAAATCCATTCCCACAAAAGTGAGTTTTGAGCCTTTATTGAGCATACAAATATATATCTTTAAACTAAATGCTCATTTTTCGTTTCTTGTGTGAATAGCCGTTTGGTTCTTACGACTCTAGAACTTGCCACGACGATACATTCCCGGTCCTTACCAACTTAAACCCGAGTAAGTAAATGATGGAGGCATTAGGACTAACCCTTTTTATTTCTACACCATTTTTTTTTTCTTTTTTTTTTTACCACCTACCCAAAATCCCCATAGTTAGCCTATTTGAGCCTAAACCTTTTTCATTTCATAACCCAAACCAAACACCCTTTCACCCACCAAAACCCTTTTTTTTATTTTTTAACCCTCTGTTTTAGTAACAAGCTCGGTTTTTGTATGACTTTTGAAAAAAAATGTGTTGATGATGAAGCAAAAGAGAAATAAGCAAACAAGTTTATCAAAAATAACTTTGTTTGAATAAAAGCTTCATCAAAATAAAAGTTGCAAAAAAAAGTCTTACAAAAACCAACGCTTGTTACGCTTTTCGCCCTTTCACTAACCACTAACCCAACCACCTACCTTTAACCCAAGCCTAACCCTTCACCCAAATGTCCTCTTGATATTTACAAAGGTATATAGTTAAAAAGGAGGAGGATTGATTGCTTGGCAAGCCTATGGTAGGAGTAAGTTCCATGCCGCTCTCGAGTGATTCACTAAAATACATTTTCGGCCGAGTGTTGAGTGATCCCCGTGAGGTATGTGAACTTGTATATAAATGGAATTTTAAAGAGGCATGTTATGCCCCAATAAGTAATTTACCTTATGAAAAGTTTTAAATAAATCATGACGAATAGGATTGTAAATAAATAAAAATAAAACTTAATAAAGAGTCTTGGAAATCCCGACACTCTATGACAAGCCCAAAAACCTTCTTTTCTACCCATTCCATTTGGGAGTGTAAAGCCACATTATAAAGAGTTTTGCTTGAGGACAAGCAAAGATTCAAGTATAGGGGTATTTGATGTGTGCAAAATGCAACATATAAATTTCATCAATTGTGGCATAAAACTAACCCTTTTTTAGTACTAATGTTGGAAAAAGTGTTCTTTTGTCTTCCTTTTGTATTTTCAGGATTAAATGAGCTCAAATTAACAAAAGAAGCAAAAAGACAGCTAAATCTAACATAAATACAAGAAAAGGAACAAACGTGACATGCCCGACCCCACAACAACATCTTCCCAAGCAAAACAAGAAAACAGAAGGCTGAACACGCCCCGTACTCAGTGAACACGGGGGCGTGCCCAAGTGCCAGCAGAAAAGACAAAGCTGTAGAAGCTTCTATCGCCCACCACGGGGCCGTGCTTAGCGGACACGGGGCCGTGGTCAACTCTAATATTCGCAGGATCTGGGGAAATCTTGATAGTATAGATTTGCTTCTGCACACGGGGGCGTGCCCAGTGGACACGGGGGCGTGGTCAACTGATGCAGACAAACTGCAATTAATGAATAAAGAGAAGGATATGGACACGGGGCAGTGCCCACTGGACACGGGGCCGTGCCCGAGCTTCTGTTCAGCCTATAAATAGGAGTGCTTGGCTCAAGTGCAAACCATCCTTGGCACACCACCTCTCTCACACTTCACCCACCACCACCATAACACCATCATCCATTGTCCATCATAGAGTGTGTGAGTCGTCTCGGGATCCAAGATTGATCGTAAGAGTTCTTGACAATCAAGGCCATGTTTGCCTAAGTCTCTTACATCACTTGGTGAAGACAAAGTGTCTAGTGTAATACTTTTTATTTTTAATCTTTTCGCACTTTTTACTTGGTTATGTATTAATGACTTTAATAACTAGTTTCTTATGTTGAAGGTGATTTTTCCTTATCGTTTGTCCGTGGTGTCTTGGCATTATTTTACTGTCTATATAAAATAAAAGATTTTCACCATTCATATCTCCACGGTCTATATGGAGGTATGTTGGCTACCTGGTCGGGGGTTAAGGGAACGGTTTGGTAAAAGTCTTGCCTTGTTCAGTGTAAAGATCCTGCAAGGACCTGGGTCAAATTTAGTAGGACCTCCTTCAATACTTAACGGTATTGGATGGAGGGGGTCCACACTCTTTGATCCCCTCATATGTAAACTACTATTAATACTTTAACCCGGCTACTTAGGACTGTATCCCTGCTGACTCAGACTACTTAGCCGAGGGTAACGTCACCTTCAAAAGAGGGGCCTACCATAATATGCATTAATAACTTAATTAATTATATTTCAATAATCCGACCCTTTAGTATTGTATCCTTGCTGACTCAAACTACTGGGTTGAGGGTAACGTCACCTTCAAAAGAGGGGCCTACTACAATAACTAAGATAATCTCTTAAAAAGTGCAAAAGTGCGGAAATAACCAAAGGTTACACTATACACGAGTCGGAACCAAGTGATTCATCTTGTCTATCTGTTTTTACTTTTATTTTATTTTTAGCATTTTAGTTAATTTTTATTTTTCTAGTTTTAAAAACGTTTTTCTAACTTTTTGATTTGATTAGACGTTGAGGATAAACCGGTACTAAAAGCTCTTATGTCGTTGGACGACCTCGGTATCTTACCAATACTATACTACGCTCACGATGGGTGCACTTGCCCATATGTGTGTTTAGTGTTAGTAAATATCGTGTTTTATAAATTTAAAACCTGGCTAAAAAAGTGTAAAAGGACTAAAAATAAACGTTAAAATCATAACACACTTCACGCACATCAATGAGCAAGTGTGCACCGGAGCACCAGGTCACCTACATCTCTGGATTATTCTTAGACGGAGCGTTATCCTGGTGGAATCTCCAAGTTCAGACCTTGGGAGAAGAGGCTGCTTATGCCATGACATGGGATGAAATGAAGGAACTCATGCGAAAGAAATACTGCTCCAGGGCTGAAATCCAAAAGTTGGAAACTGAGTTCTGGAACCTCAAGATGGATGGTCCGAAAATTGTTGAATGTGTGCAGAGATTTCACGACTTGTCTCGTGTTGTGCCATACATGGTTGATCCGAAATTCAAGCGCATTGAGCGTTTTATTTGGGGGTTGGCACCTCAGATTATGAGTATGGTGACAACGTCAAAGCCTGCCACAATCATTGAGGCGATTGATCTAAGTGTGTCACTAACTGAAGAAGCGATCAGGTTAAACAAGTTTTCGATTTCTTACCAAAAAAGAAGGAGACTCACGTTGAGTCATCCGGTGAGAACAAAAGGAAGTTCTCAAACTTTAAGAAGGGTACCAGCAGTGCTAACAAGAAGAAGGATGTGAACTTACCAGCTGAAGCCAAGACTGGGGTTGAAAACAAAGGAAAAGGTTACATGGGCGCTCTGCCCAAATGTGATGTATGCCAGTACCATCATTCCGGCCAGTGCAGATTTAGGAAATGTGAGTCTTGTGGGAAGGTTGGCCATTCGAAGGAGACATGCTGGGCTGGTACTGGTCGTGGTGGTCAGAGAGGTTTTGGTAATGGAAATGGTAACCGCGGTGGAAATGGGTATACCGCCCTCAAGGAGGAAATGGCGGAAATGGTAATCATGGTAATTTTGGGAATCAAACTGGTAATGGAAACCGTGGAGCGAATAATAATCAAGGTGGTAATGGGAATGGAAACGGTCGAGGACCCGGTTGCTTTAATTATGGAGACGTTGGGCACTTCAAGCGAGAATGCCCGAAAATCAACCAAGCTCATGGAAGGGTTTTAAACATCGGTGCAAGGGAAGCTCGCCAAGATCCTAATGTGGTCACTGGTACGTTCCCTATCAACCAACGCTTTGCATCTGTGCTATTTGATACCGGTGCCGATTATAGTTTTGTATCCCTAGAATTTAAGAATATACTTGGGTTAGTAGCTAGTAAGCTAGATATTTCGTACTCAATAGAACTAGCTAATGGAAAGCTAGTAGAAGCGAATGAAGTCATTAGAGGTTGCATTATAGAACTCGGGGAGCACGAGTTTACGCTTGATCTTCTGCCAGTCGAGTTGGGAAGCTTTGACGTGGTAGTCGGAATGGAATGGTTGTCAAGCAACCGAGCAGAGATCGTATGTCACGAGAAGGTTATTCGCATTCCGATGGAGAATGAAGAAACGGTTGTGGTACATGGAGAGAAGCACGATACGCCCCTAAGGATCATCAGTTGTTTGAAAGCTCGAAAATGTTTGCAGAAAGGATGTGTTGCCTTCTTGGCACACATTGTGGACAAGGAAGCCGCTGGCCAAAGTTGGAAGATATCCTAGTCGTGAGGGAATATCTTGAAGTCTTCCCCGAAGACTTGCCAGGATTGCCGCCGCAGCGACAAGTCAAATTCCACATTGACTTAGTTTCAGGCGCCGCGCCTGTAGCTAAGGCACCTTACCAACTTGCGCCTTCAGAAATGCAAGAGCTGTCAACATAACTTCAGGAACTTTTGGACAAGGGATTTATTAGACCAAGTTTCTCGCCTTGGGGAGCTCCAGTTTTGTTCGTTAAGAAGGAAGACGGTAGTTTCCGCATGTGTATCGACTACCGAGAGCTTAACAAGTTGACCATTAAGAATCGGTATCCTTTGCTGAGGATTAATGACATGTTCGATCAACTACAAGGTTTGAGTTTTTACTCCAAGATCGATCTTCGATCAGGTTATCACCAGTTTAGAATTCAAGAGGAGAGTATTCCAAAGACGGCCTTTAGGACTCGATATGGGCACTACGAGTTCCTGGTTATGCTGTTTGGGTTGACAAATGCGCCAGCAGTTTTCATGGATTTGATGAATAGAGTTTGCAAGCCGTACCTCGATAAGTTTGTGATTGTGTTTATCGACGATATTTTGATCTACTCGAAGACAAAGGAAGAGCACGAGTGTAGGATCGTATTCGGCCCTGATTGAGTCGATCAGAAGAATTCCTATCCAAATCAAGAGGCGGAAACTAATGATTTGGTGCGATTTCAGCCGGATTCACTATTAATTGCTGTTGTATTGATCTTGATAACGTTTACAGACTCTGACAGCACTTCGGCAGCACTTCGTGGCTTGCCGGAAGAGAACACCTAGAACTATGTTACTGGTTTCGCTTATACATCCCCTATATATAGATGAGCAGGTTTCGCTTATACATACATGACCATAAAAGCGAAACCACACTCTTGACAAATAAGCGAAACCCCTATGACATAAAAGCGAAACCAAGACTGTGACACATAAGCGAAACCTATTCTAACACAAGTTTCTTGGATTTCGTGTCATGTCTAACCCTATACAACGCAAGACTCGATATAAGACGTAGTCGACAGACATAGTGCACCAACAAACTCCCCCTCGGATGTTGACGGAGTCTTCAGTGTCGAGTCTTCGATTGTCAACTTACAGTCTTTATCAGTCTTCGATCTTCCTCTGAAGTATTTGTTATTGCAAGAATCCTCATTCTCTATCTTTATCTTCAACAAACTCCTCTCTCTCAAATGTTGAATATCATGGTGTCTTCAGACTCCCCCTCTCAATCTGCTGGGATCGTAGTCTGGAATTCACAAGATCATAACCTGGCTTTCATCCTGCTCTGGATCGAAACCTGGACAACCTGCAAAAACTCTACCCAAAAATAAATTTTCTGATAACCATTTGTGGATAAGATTTTCAAATCTAATTTACCACTTGCAGGAATAACATTTTATAGCAAAAACTTTTCTCATTTCATTTCAACAATCTTCAAACACTTTCACCCAAACCATTTGTTCATCATGTTTAGCACTCGGAATTTTGAAAATCAGCTTTCCAAAATCAGTTGTCGAAAATCTTTTTGGATTTTTCAAAATTTATGCTAAAACACACTAAAATCTTTTTGGATTTTCAGAAACAAAGTAAATGACACCACTTGTAGAATCAAGAAAATACAGAAATAAAATATTTACAGACAATGTTTTTTGTGAGTTCGTGCAAGAGGATCATATCAGTTTTTGAGACAAATAACTAACACCGTTAAGCTTCATTTCATTTTAAGTTCTAAACGATTCACTTAGATTGTCAGTATACTGATCCACTTAAATTTTCACACAAACTTCAACTGCTTCGAGATACGAGATTAATGTTTTAAGCACTTAAACTCAATCGCGTGTCCCACCTTAGAATATACTCCCGTATCCAGATCCCAATATTCAGTCTTACAGGTGAGTATACTACAATGATATCTGTACATAAATTAGGTAATGCGAGGGCCGAGGGATCTCAGGTCGATACTTCCGTATACGCAGAGAGATATCAGCTTCGACTTTACAGTATGTCCCCTTTAGAGGATCTTTTAGTTACAACAGCAGTGACTATCAATTTTATTGTTTCATCTGCATGCTGAGGGTTTATGCTATGTTTCAAGCATTTGCGGAAAGTATTATTCGAGGACTAGGTCAGAACCATCGTTCAGCAGAAGTCCCGAAATAATACCCCAGATATCACCGAGTATAAAGACCTAGTATATTAGAAAAAGGAATCTTTCAAACGAGATTTCGGGGGTTACCCATATATCCGAGAGATGTTTCCCCACGATATAAGCAAGTTTGAAATTTAGGTTTATATCTCGTCACAATCTACTAAATGTGTAAAAACCTGCTGGCACATCATCAGTGAGACCGTTTATTACATTTTTACTTTCCATTTCTTTAGCATGTTGTGATAGTCCACTGATGTACTATCATTTTCTCTTTTATACAACAAAACTCATTTTCATTTTATCATGTTTTTGGCTTTTTCAAAAATTTCAAATGTTTTTGGATTTTTAGAAATTCTTACTCCCCCTAAAATTCAAAAACATATAAAGGAAATTTGAAAACAAACTGTACAAGTAACGTGACAACTGATATCGAATTGCCTCAATTCTCCATCCACTTGGCATAAACAATCAGAACTCCCCCTCACAACAAACTATTTTCCCATTGTGATCTCAAAACACTTAAGTTTGTTTTAATCAAAATGGTTTTTCCGAAAACTTAGTTTTGTTGATTTTGCCATTTGTAAAATTGGGGATCAATTCATCACATTGTTTTTCAACCACTTGTAGGAAATCAGATACAACTTAATGTCCCTGATTTACCACTTGTAAGATCAATCCAATCAAGCATTTTCAACCAAACATCATCTGTTAGTTGAATTCTCAAAGTGCCGATTCCTACTCCACACTTACCAACCTGGGAGTTCCGGCAATTCCTGCAATATGAATTTCCAAAAATTTTCAATTTTCAAACAAACAACATAAGAATGATGCCGATTCATGCTCCACGATTACCAACTTGGGAGCTCCGGCAAGCCAGGTTTTTGTTAGGAAACTTTATTTGTAAGTATTGAAGAAAAGCATAATCAACTGTGTCTATGAAGAGATCACAGTCCTAAAGATCACGAACTAGAAAAAGAAGATCAGATGGGACAACTGGAAAGCACAGAATCTACTTCAAAGAATTACAAGTTGATCAAGAGCTGAATTGGATTATCAGAAAAGGTCATTTCTGATGGATCTGATGATATTTCTGATGAAATATCATCAGTATCTGACGATTCTGATCATCAAAGATTTTCTGATGATTTGTTCATCAGAATTTCTGATGAAGTGGTTTATCAGAATTTCTGATGAAACAACCCACTTGTCTGTGATATAAACTTGATAATTCTGTAGGTCTTGTTTCTTGAAAGTCTGATTTCCATTTCCGCACATCTTTTTCACATCTACTGAAATCACTTGCTATATTACGTGAAAAGAAGATTATTTTGAGCCTGTACTGGGTCCAACAATTGGTATCAGAGCAGATTGAATAAACTATTTTCAAACGATCAATCGCTCATCTTCTTTTCTCTAAATATGGCCAGCTTTCAATCCTGGAATAATGCTTTTAACATTGGTTCTATGTCTAAACCTCCGACTCTGGTCAGAGAGGAATACCCCCCAGTGGAAAATTAGGATGGTCAATTTCCTTAATGGTCATGACCGAGCTCTGTTTCAATCCATTGAAAGGGGTCCACATATACCAATGACTGAAATACCTGCTATTCCAGCAACTGACCAATCACCTGCTATCCCTGCCTCCCGAGCTCCCAAAAGTGAAATACTTTGGAGTGAGGAAGACAAGGAAAAGGTGGCTGGGGATGAAAGGGCAAAGTCACTTTTAATAATGGCCATCCCCAATGACATATTTTCACAAGTTGATGCATGTGCATCAGCTAAGGAAATATGGGATCAGTTGGAAAACCTTTGTGAAGGAGGAGAAAGGATGAGAAGAAACAAAATAACAAATAATGTCTCATCTTATGAAAGGTTTAAAAGTTTGCCAAATGAAAGGTTAAATGATACATATCAAAGATTTACTAAACTTTTAAACGAGCTAAAGAAATTTGGTATAACAAAATCAAACGATGAAAGAAACATAAAATTTCTTGATGCCCTTCCTAGAGAATGGAGAAGTCTCACCATGACTTTATCATCAACTTTAGAACTAGGAAACATGAGTCTTCATGACTTATACAGCATCTTGATCCCCAGAGAGGAAGAAATTTTTGAAGAAACTATTCAAAGAGGGGGATCTTTAGCTCTAACCTCCAACTCACAAAGATCAACAACAACAAATGATCCACAACCTTCAAACAGTCAAAATCTTGAAACTTCTGATGCATCATCAGACTTTTCAGCTTTTGCTGAAGCAATAGCACTGCTCACCAAAACATTTGAGCAGAGGTTGAGGGGTGTTGGGATTGAACCCTACCAGAGGAACAGATAATGTAAAGCCAAAACCAGGTCACAACAGTGGATTCATAATAAGCAGCAGTTTACATTAAGCTTTCCCCTTGAAAGTGATTTATAACAACTGATGGTCTTTATCCGCTGTTCAGATACAACTACTGCTGGTCCTTCAACTGCTGATCAAATCCATGAAGTATTCAACAACTGCTGGTCATATCTACTGATGGTAAAGCACTGCCCATTCAAGGACTGATCAACCTTGAGTAAAGCACTGACATAAAGGGAGAGCAGCTGTTTAGTGAATTATTTGTTTTATGTATAGTCAGTGGTTAGGTTAGCAGTGTTTGTGTAAGGACAGTAGATACAGGTTGTTAGGCTGTTAGACGTCGCTTTCATGGTGACGTCAGCTGAGATTCCTCAGTGGTTTGGTTTGCCTATAAATGTAACAGTACCCTGTACTGTTACATTTGATTGACTGAGCGGGTTCTTCTCCTCATATTTAATCCTTTCATCTTGTGTGCAACCAACCTTGGGGCATCAGGCTGAGGGGGAGTTTAGTTTGTAAGCATGTCTGTAATCTTTTGCTTTGATTTGTAATCTTTTGACTCTATGAGAAGCAAATGTTTATCAAACTATTTTCTCCATTGATTGTGTTTACAAAGTTTGTTATCTATTTCCGCTGCACTTTACATGTTTTCATATTCACAAATTGTTCAAAACATACAAACAAACATAATCATAATAGCCTCCGATCCTAACAATTGGTATCAGAGCTTGGACAGTCAATTTCGATTTAACAGTCAAATTGACATAACAGTTCGGCTCAAAATTCATTGATACTAAGGTTGGTTGTATTTTGTTGAAAAACAGAGTATCGAGCAAATCATGTTCAAAATGGTTATTCAAAAACTCTGTAAATCAACCAAGATGTCATATGACACACAAATATCACACAACAAGTGAATTCATGTACAAGACACTCATGGTTTCTAGATCTGAAAGCAATATCTGTTAAACCATGAGATTATTTTTATTTTCTAAACTAATTTCAATTGTTGATGTGCAATCTGTGATGTTTTCATTAAATACTAAAGTATGAACCTCAGCTTAACAAAAACCTATGTTCATAAAACATTAGTGTTTTTGATAACATAAAAGGAGGGAAATTAAAACTTTAGTTATTTAGATCTTATGTGTTGAAAACAGGTTGAGTTCCTCAAAAGGACAAAATCAACTATGTTTAAATACATTAAGAAAACAGGGGTCAACATAGTCCGTATCATATGTAGTGTGAGATTGGCTGAAAAACTTGTGCAAACATAACCAAGTCTCTCAAAACATTACTGCAAAATGATTTTGGACTAAAATTCACAAAAACTCGAAAGTGTGTTTATCTCAAAACTTTTGAAGTCAAAAGAAAAGAGTATAAACGTAAAACACTTAAGAGTCAAAGCTTGGGGTAATAATGGTCATTAAGCAACTGTTTGTGCTTATTGGTTCAAGTAAGTTCAGGTGATAATAGTGTCTCCGGTGATTAAATTTCAAGAGGACTAGACAAATGTTTAAAAATTCATCCATGTGTCCTCATGTTTGCAATCAATTGTCAAAGAAAATGGTACCAAATAGTGGTCAAAATGTATCCAAGAGTTTCCTACCACTGTTGTCAAACCACTGACCATTTTCAATAACTTGTGAATGATGTGATTATATACTCTATTGAAATTATACCAGATCCTTTTTGATACTATTCTCAAGAAAATCCTTTAACCATTTTTTTTGTTGTGTTCAAAGGATTTTCTCGAATAATCAGGATATATTATTCATTTTTTTTTTGGGAATAATATATTTGGAACTTTTTCTTGTTTTTGTTGGCAATAGTTTCAGCTCCTGTCAGGATGTAATACCTTATTTTTGGTGGTATTATTGTCCTCATAAATGGGTCAAAAGGAAATGGTACATATGTCAAGATCATGTCATACTCAGGTTTGTTCCTAAATTTTCATCAAAAGTTGATTGCTAACTTGCTTAAATTACTAGGGTACTCATGTTTTAATTGAATATTAAACGAAAATGAGTTGCCTTAGCAAAAATTTTTCATCATCTGGGGTACTAAACCACTGTCTTTCAAAATTGACATGTGGCAGAACCTTGAATGAAAATTTTCAAAACTGCTGCTGAAACACTTGTCCTTCAGATCTGTACCATTTACCCTAACCACTGTTTTGTTCCAACGTCTGATCTCTAAACACTGTCCACTGCTGAAAGGTAACCATTGATCCCTCATTTTCTTGAAAAGCACTGATGTTCAAAATCAGTGTCTTATCCACTGATATGCTATCCACTGATAGTAAAAATCACCCACTGCCCACAATTTTTACCGTTGTAACCACTGATGCTTGATACATCAGTGGCCCTTAAAACAACTGTTCTCCATACTTCATCCATTTCATCAGTGTTTGACACGTGGTCAGTTTTTAGCCCTCAGATCGTAATAACCGCTGCCACATCAGCGATCATTTTTTTTCTCCCTAAATAAAACCCTACCCTAAACCCCAAACAGGGTTTTACACTGTCGAATTGAATTCCAAAATTCTCTTCTCATAGCAGTTTCCAACCCTTCTTCTCAAAAACTTCAAAATCGTTCTTCGTTCTTCTCTGCAAAAATGACAAAATCAAAGTCAAAATCAAAATCTAAACCAAAATCACCACCATCTTCAAAAGAGGTCGCTCAAACGGCCGAAGAATCCATCGAAATACCATACAAACAATCTCACAACTATTTGGGTTAACTCACAAAACTCAAAGACAACCATACTTTTGACTCCATCATTGATACAATATCTGCATCAAAGTACAAAACTTTGTTGACAGCAAATGCTCTCATCTATCTGCAAACCCAGAGAGAGTTTTGGAAAAAGGCGACGCTTGAAAAACAAGACGATAAAGTCATAGCCATTAACTCCTCGATACAGGGTAAAGTGATTCAAATCACACCACAATCAATCTCCGAAGTCTTTAATCTCGACGATCTGGAAGGTAAAATCTCTTTTGATAAAGCCGAGATGAAAACTGATTTCGTAAAAAGGGGATATGCAAAACAATCAAAGGTAGATACCTTACAAAAAGGTTATTTTCCTTCTGCACCTAGGTTTTTATTTCACACACTTTTGATGTGTGTTTCGAATAAAACAACATCGTTCAACGAAATACCATTAAAGATTCAATGCCTGGGATATGCTATTCTAAATGACAAAAACTACAACTACTCCCAGGAGATCTTTAATGACTTGATAAAAAATGTTGATAGCAAAGCATTTTTACTTTTTCCAAGATTTTTGAGTTATTATTTTGAACAAAAATTTGAAAAGGAAAATTTAAATTTGCTCAAACAAGGTGTTCATTGTCAAATAAAAAGCTTAACAAATGAAACATTTTCAAGGATGATGGCACCTATAAAAACAAAAGCAGAGGTGCCTGAGCAGAATTTAGCAGTTACAACTGCTCCTCAGACATCTGCTGCTGAGCCCACTGCTCCAGGTGATCAAAGCAGCACAACCACTGCTTTGAAACCCACACCTGACATCACCAAAAAGACCAAAAGAAAAACATCCAGAAAACCCACCAAACCCAAAACAAAGGCAACTCTGGAAGATGAGATCCCAGAGCAACTGCCAGTGACAACACAAAAGTCACCACAAACCACTGCTGCTACTTCCTCACAGCAGTTGGAAGAAAGATCTCAACCCATGCCTAAAACTCCTCCTGCATCC
Source organism: Helianthus tuberosus (assembly GCA_030545235.1). Taxonomy (NCBI): domain Eukaryota; kingdom Viridiplantae; phylum Streptophyta; class Magnoliopsida; order Asterales; family Asteraceae; genus Helianthus; species Helianthus tuberosus. Next base: position 128,573,866 of record CM060420.1, on the reverse strand, counting down.
TCACAAAAGGATCAGGTTGTAAGCACAGGGACACCACAATATGAAGCTCTGAATCCACTCGGATCCATCTTCCTCAGTCCTGATCCCAAGGACATATCTCTTTCAACTCCCATCCCCTCACCAATAATAATGCGACAATCCACGCTACCTTTGTTGCATGCAGCTGCTATAGCTCAGACACAAACCAGTTCCTCTCTATCACCTGTCACTGAGAGTATACCCCCACATGTGACTGGGTCTGATGCTACTACTTCTGCTATCCCAGCAACAATTGAGGAGGTTACACCCCCTGAGTTACAAGTAACTCTCGGTGGTAGTTCAAGTGGAGCAGCAACTACAACTGGTGGATCAACAGATCTTCAGTTGGACAGTTGTTTCATATGTAAGACTCCCTTGAAGGCGATTTCTTCCATGGCAACTTCGGTAACCACCAGTGAGTTGGATCTAACCACTGGTACCATCAAAGGTTTATCGAGTGCTGAAGAAAGAAGTCCCCAGTACCAAGAACAAGGGGCATCAATGGGTGATTTTTGGGACTCTGTTCCTAAGTCACACATTGATATAACCACTGCTGGTGGGGATTCAGATGATCCTAGTAAAATGGGTGATGATTCAAGATATCAGGAATTGACGGGCAGAGTTGAAAAACTTGAAGAATCAGTTTCTGAAATAAAGGAGATGGTGCAAGAGATTTTAAAAGCTCAGAAAGCACAATCCACTGCTGTTCCACCTCAAGCACCTGCTCCACAACAAGCACTTGCTGCAAATGAGCTCTGGAATCTTTTTCAACCTATGCTTGAAAGACAAAAACAAGTGGCTGATCAGCAGCATGAAATGCATATACAAATGCTGACCAATATGGTGGAATCAAGGTTCAAGGATACTCAAGCAGATATCAAGGCTATTAAGGCCAGCATCCAAACTACCACTGGCAAAGCTCCTTCAACTTTACTATTCCTTGATGACCCCCTTGCAGATAATGCCAAAAAGGGGGAGATAATGAAGCAAATAAAGAAGAATGGAATAGAACATGGCCTTCATATTGAGCCTGAAAAAGAAAAAGAAAAGCAGGTCTCAAAACCTGTTAGTCATACAGCTGATACAGCAGTAGTTACAAAAACTGCTGTCAGTAGCCAAACAGCTGCCATGTCATCAACACACACACCTTCAACACACACCACTCTACCACACACCACAACAACTACTGCTCTACCACCATCATCTACAATCACACCATCACCATTGCCTCCTGTCATAAAACAGAAGACAACAGATGTTACAACATCTGTTGTAATGACAGCAGCAGTTGAAGCACCAGTTGTTTCAACAGTTGTTTGTCAGACACTCCCCATCATTCAAACCACTGTTTCACCCAAAACATCATCTGCCCCTTCTTCATTAAAAAGAAGAAGAAATCTCATATCAGATGATGATCCACCACCACCATCACCACCATCAAAAATTACCTCACCACTTCCATCCCCTGCTCAAAAGCAGAAGACAACTGCTGACATATCAGCAGTTGTAATGACAACAGATGTTGAAACACCAGTTATTTCAACAGCTGTTAGTCAGTCATCCACCACTGCTCTCATCTTTTCTACATCACAACCAAAGCTCTTCAACAGAAAAAGAAAGCCAATCCCTGCCGATGAGGGTATACATGATCCTAATGCTGCACAACATCCACTGGAACTTGAAGCTATAAAAAATGAGATGAGGCAATTCTATACAGAAGAAGATCCTTCAAAAAGAAGATTCTCCTCACTCATAGGCTACATGCCACCAGATGATATGGATGACTACCTCAAAATCAAGGCAAGGCAAGCTAAACTAAGAGCTAAAGTTGAGAGTGAACGTGAACGGTTAAGCGAAGATGGCATTGCTAAAAGACTGGAGTTCTACTTCACAAAAGTAAAGCAGATAGAAGAATTTGCACAAGACCTAAACAAAGAAAAGGCTGAACAAAGAAAAAGTTAAGAAAACAATATCTAGCCTACATCATGAAAGAGAAATTCTACCCTGCTGAAGAACAACAGTTCGAAGAATGGCCAATAGTCGCTCTAAAGCATGAAGCAGAAAGAATTGAGAAAATCAAGAACGATCCTACAAAGAAGAAAAATGCTCCAAACTGGAGCAAATACAAAAAGCTCATTGCTGACCTAACTGCTGAGTATAAGAGAAAGAAAAAGGAGCTGGTGGATGCAAAGATTGATACTGCTAAAGCCATATCAAAATGGTCAAAACAACAGACTGATGAAGCCTATGAAAGGCTAAAGAAAAGAAAGATAACTGTTTCAAGCACCTCAAAGAAGCATGAACAAAGAATGAAGCTTGAACAGCAGATAGAAAACCTCAAAACACTGTTCCGGTCTACTTTTGTGATAAACCAAGAAGAAAAAGAACAGTTGACCAGCGAAGAGGTGAAAGAAAAGGAAGTTGAGTACTTCACAGAATCCATCATGAAAATGGGTCTAAAAGAAGAAAGCTCGGAAAAACTTCAAAACCTTTTTAAAAGGATGTTAACCAAACCTGCATCACCAAACACTTCAACAGACATGACAGACATTGAAAGACAAGAGCTGATTGAAAGAGATACTGCAGAAGATATAGCTGCAGCAAATGATGTCATAGAAATGGCTTTCAAAAGAATGTCTGAAAGTCTGCAAATCTTCTCAAGGCCAATATCTCAAAGCTCATCTTCAAATAAATCTCTCCCAAGAAATCCATTGGGTTCGAAAGTACTAAAGTGGCTCTCTGATCAAAAGACCCACGTATTGACTCTGGTCAGATCCAATGGAGAGGTGAAGTATATATCAAGGAAAGAAGCACTAGGCCTTAGTGTTCAAGATTTGCAGGATCTCCTTGAACTTACACTGTGCAGGGATGAAGATGAGATAAGTTCCAGAGATTTTGAAGCAGATTTTAAAAGAGAAGCAAAGGAACTTTTGATGAGGAATAAAGATCCAGAATAATGAATGGTTTTGGCATTATCTGTTCCAGGGGGAGATTGTTGGGATTGAACCCTACCAGAGGAACAGATAATGTAAAGCCAAAACCAGGTCACAACAGTGGATTCATAATAAGCAGCAGTTTACATTAAGCTTTCCCCTTGAAAGTGATTTATAACAACTGATGGTCTTTATCCGCTGTTCAGATACAACTACTGCTGGTCCTTCAACTGCTGATCAAATCCATGAAGTATTCAACAACTGCTGGTCATATCTACTGATGGTAAAGCACTGCCCATTCAAGGACTGATCAACCTTGAGTAAAGCACTGACATAAAGGGAGAGCAGCTGTTTAGTGAATTATTTGTTTTATGTATAGTCAGTGGTTAGGTTAGCAGTGTTTGTGTAAGGACAGTAGATACAGGTTGTTAGGCTGTTAGACGTCGCTTTCATGGTGACGTCAGCTGAGATTCCTCAGTGGTTTGGTTTGCCTATAAATGTAACAGTACCCTGTACTGTTACATTTGATTGACTGAGCGGGTTCTTCTCCTCATGTTTAATCCTTTCATCTTGTGTGCAACCAACCTTGGGGCATCAGGCTGAGGGGGAGTTTAGTTTGTAAGCATGTCTGTAATCTTTTGCTTTGATTTGTAATCTTTTGACTCTATGAGAAGCAAATGTTTATCAAACTATTTTCTCCATTGATTGTGTTTACAAAGTTTGTTATCTATTTCCGCTGCACTTTACATGTTTTCATATTCACAAATTGTTCAAAACATACAAACAAACATAATCATAATAGCCTCCGATCCTAACAAGGGGAGGTAACCAGAGATACCAGAGGAGTGACAAAGGAAGGATGGATGGAAGATCTAAAGAAGAGTTTAGATCTAAGGATAAAGGGAAGGCTGAAGTTGTGTGTTACAAGTGCAAGCAAAAAGGTCATTATGCATCAGAATGCAAGACCAAAAAGCTGAAGGATGTTGCCTATTATGAGAAAAAGCTTAAAGAAGCAAAGAAGCAGCAATAAGTAAGCTTAATTGCTGGAACAGATACATGGTTATCTGATGATGAAGAAGAAGAATTGGCAAATTTCTGCCTCATGGCACTCTCTGAAGGACTACCAGAAACTTCAGAACAAAAGGTAAATTTAGACAATCTTGATCTTGAAAACAAGCTAAACAAGCTCATGTCAGATTTTCTAAATCTGCAAGAAAAACATAAATCAGATATTAGAAAATCTGATGAGTTGCAAAGGACTTTGAATAAAATCATTCTTGAAAACCAACATCTTATAGAGGACAGTTTAGATCAAAAAGCAAAAATTGAGTTTTATGAAAATGAAAGAAAAGATCTTTACAAGAAAATCAATGACAAAGAAATCAACGTAAGAGGTTTTCAACAGGCTAAAGAATTCATAAATTTTATTGAGTCCACACCAAAGAACAAAGGAGAGGGTTTAGGCTATACAAGTACTACAAGCTCAAATAGAAATAAACCCACTATCTTTGTAAAAGCAACTCATCAGATTTCTGATAATTTAGTATCAGAATTTGAATCTTGCAAATCAATCTGTTCTGAATATTCTTTTGACAAACCAAACTTCAAAACAAACAAGAGTGAATGCAGTCAAGAATATGTAAAAACTCCAGAAGCAGTTCACTCCTCTTTTCAAAATTATCCAATCATTTCATCACAAGAGGAACTATCAGAAAATTCTGATAACTCTTGTATGTGTGTTGACATACTGAAGCTTGTCCAGCACCATCTTCAAAAGAAAAATGTAAAATCTGTTAATGGCTCAGTATATAACAGAGTTTCTGATGCAAAACCAAGAAGAAATAAAAATAATTTGTTTCAAGTTTCATCAGAAACAGTACCCAAGCATGCCTGGGTACCAAAAACCCTCTAATCATTTCATTTCAGGACCATCATGTGCAGCAGATCTGGTACTGCGACTCAGGAAGCTCCAAGCACATGACTGGGGACAGGAGCTTACTCAGCAACTTTGTTTCAAAGCTGGGTAGAATGGTAAACTTTGGAAATGGAATGAAAAGGAGGATCATGAGGTATGGTTGCAGAAATTTGGATGTTTAACCATAAAAGAGAGTAGTCTTTGTTGAAAGACTTAACACATAATTTGTTTTGTTATGGTTAATTCAATGATAAAAACTACTTAGATAATTGCTTTAGTGATAATCAAATTCATATGTCAACTTATCAGAAATTCTGATGAAGTTGTCAGAAAATCTGATTCAACATCAGAATATCTGATAAATCATCAGAACTCTGGTGAATCTTCAGCAAAAAGGGCTGATAGTTAGAATTATCGTAGTTCATTGAAACAAATTACAGCATGTTAATATCTGCATTCATATTCCTTGTTTATATAATCATATATTGCTTGTTTTTGTTTGAATTTTTTTATATATATAATATTTTTTTTAGTGCTGATAACGTCATACAAACAGAAAATTTCTGGGAACTTGTTAAAATAGATATTTCTCTCTCCTTCATTTATTACACACCATCATGTTTAAAAAGGTTGAACTGACATATTGGTTGGCTACAATGATACATTACCAGAAATTAGCCACCTAGATAAATTAATGTAGTGAAGAAGGAACTTATCTCTGGTATTTTTTTCTGGTCTCTGGTAATCATTAAAATAACAAGGATTGCAGTGAAGAAAGTCCACAAGTTGGTAGCTTCCATTTATAGCAAATATTAAATTTACTATAAATATTCACCACTCTGAGTTAAAATCTGTCTTCTTCACTTCTCTTCTTCATCACTTTTTCACTCACACTCACAAAATGAACTCCATCAAAGATGAATGTTTTCCACTTGTTCTTTATCCATATCATAATCTAAGATTGAGGACAAATCTGGAAGGTCCTCAGTGGGAAGGGTGTCAAGTTATACTTGAGCTATGCCCTCACTGCTCACATAAGTGTTCATCCAGTGATTCTCCAAATCTTCTGGAAAAATGCAACACTATCTGAGTTTCATAACAGGGAGCAGATGACCATCAAGAGTGAGGTGTTAAATCAGCAAATTCTGTTAAATGAAGCCACAATCAGGAATGCTCTTCAACTAAATGATGACAATGATGTTCTGATGTTCACAAGGTATCAGAAGGAAAATGTCTTGAGGGAAATGGGTTATCACACACCAAATCAACAACGGGTAATCAACAAAAATGGCTTTAAAAAGCCATGGCAATATCTGGTCACCCAGATGGGTGCATGTTTTTCAAAGAAGGCCATCAATCATCATGAAATATCTCTGAAATTGATGGAGCCTATACTGGCACTGGTACATAAGGTACCTTACAACTTCTCTCATTATCTGATGAGTGATTTTGTAAGTAACATGTGGGTTGCCAAGCCATTCTTGATGTATCCTCGTTTTCTAACAAAGATAATTACAAGTCAGCTAGACTTTGCAGGCATACATGCAAGTTATCCAAGGGCTGACATGAGACTTCAAGAAAACATGGGTCTCAGCGTACTTGTACCACTAACAACAATTCTGGGATGATAACTGACCTATTGTTACTGTTGGAAATGGAACATGGTGAAGGAGTAGATATTGATTAGGTTTATCTGTTTTGCTTGTAAAAGTTTTTTGTTAATATTTTGCTTACTAGTCTTCTGGTTTGTGATTTTGGGAAACAGGTAAAGATAAAATGAATATCAGAAATGGAACTCAAAATTTTCTGATAAAATGGGACAAAATCTGGTTATTCAAAATTTTCTGATAAAACTTCAATGATAACAAAATGTTTTTAGAAAATGTCAGAAAAGTCAAAAAAGCTTGGATGTTACCAGAAAAACAAATGTAAGTCTTCTGATCTTTCCTTATTCCCTCTCATCTAAAAAAAAAAAAAAAGAAGGGGACACTCATAAGTTTAGGGGGAAATCTTAGAGATTCTGTTGAAAAGACTGAATATTTCTGTTGACTACATCACAAAAAGTCAACAGAAGTCAAAACAAAAGAAAGATAAATTTGGTCAACAGAATTTCTGATGACCTTATCAGAATGGAATTTCTGACTTATGAAGAAAAGAGGGAACATATGAAGGAAGATAATTGGACCAACTATCAAAAGGGGTCCATAAAAGAAGAAAAGGTGTCATAGAACCGATAGCTTTCTCCAATAAAAAATCAGTGCAACACTTTCAAGAAAAGATTGAAGAAAAGACAAATTTAAAAGTCAAGTTGAAAGGGCATAACCACGATTCCATGATAAACAATTTCATTAAAGTCTTAACACCCACGATCCAACGGTTATTTTTTGAACCAAAATTTCAGCATCCACGATCTAACGGTTATAAAGACAATTAATGATCTTTTTATCACCATCTCATACCACGATTTATACCCGTTCAAACACCTTCTACTTCATACAACCACAATACTCTCAATTTCCTTATATCCTAAAATCCCCTGTTTTTCACTCGTAAATCAAAAATTCCTAAATCTCAAACCCTAACTCCAAAAATGGCAGAAGTTAACCTCAATATTCCAATTATTCAACATGAAGTACCTTTTGTCGAGGAAGCAGAATTTCTACCAATGAAGGAAAACAATCTGCTGATGAATACAGAGTATTCAGAGTATGATAAAAGATGTCAACTTCTGGTAGAATATCTTACAAAATGCCCAATCTCAGGAGCACTGACAAAAGAAAGAGAAATACCAGAAAGGATGCTACAGCAATTTGTTTACACTTTTAAAGAAGTTGAAGAAAATCGGGTGTCTGCTCATGTATGGGGAAGTGTCTATGTGGAATTAACTCCAGCAAGAGTAAGAGAATGGCTTGGATTGCCTATTCTTGGCAGTTATACTGAAGCCCCAAGCAAAGAAGATTTATTAGACTTCGTCATTGGGCTGGGATACAAGAAAAGAGATATCAACAAAATTGGAGCAATAAGAAGAAGTGAATTACCAGCCATCTGGCAAGTGATGATGGAAGTGTTAAATAAATGTCTCACCTCAAAGATAGGAGGAACTGATCAAATCAATCAAGCTATTCTGACGATCATGTTTGGACTCATAAATAGGTTCAAAATTGATTATGGATCAGAAATCTTTAATCTTCTCAAAAGATCAATCATCACCAGAAATGGAAGAATAACCTCTCATCTGCCATATCCAAGGTTAATCTCAATTTTTATTTCTGAAGCATTTGTAGAAAGAAACATGGAGATTCCAATCTTAGAAGACATCTGGAGATCAAAAACAATGAAGGCCTGGAGTTCAAATCATGGATGGGAATCAGACAAAGATATCCTTGTGTTACCAGAAAGCATGTTATGCTTCATTGCACTAGACTCACAATACAGAATACAACATGAAAAACTTCTGACAAAATCAACCTCTCCCACAGAAGAACCAAGCAGAGAAATTGTGAACTGTTCTTCATCAACAGAAAAAGGAGACAATGAGAAGTCCTCACCATCAGAAAATGAGGGTGTAGAAGAAAGAAGAATTCTGGAAAAAGCTAACTTGGAGATAGCTAAATCACCAGAAAACGAAGAAAAGCATGCTGAAAGTCAACAGATTCATGAAGCAGGAATTCATCATGAATTTGAAATCCATCAAACACATGATGCAGGATCACACATTGCTGGAGAAACACACAATGTTGACATTGAAGCCACTGAAGTCATTCATCATGATGAATCTCGCATTGCTGGTACATCCCTTTTAAACACTGTTCTAGTAGAAACTCACAGAGAAGAAACAAACTCAGAAAGTTCTGTTAACGTTTCTTACAAAATAGAATACAGAACAATGAATGTTGATCAAGAGGAAGAGGATGAGATCCCAACAGATGGAGATCAGGAAACTGATCAAGGAAATCTGGCTAAAGGTAATGTGTTTACCTCAAAAACTTATGGAGGATCATATGTTGATATGATTCAAGGAAATAAGGAAATCCAGAATGAGAATGAGTTTTTCATCACTGGTGGAGAGAATTCTGGTAAATTCAAAGCTGCACCAAGTGTGTTGGCCAAGAATGACCCTATCATCTCTAAAACAGCAGCAAATGTGTTTGCAGCTGGAATGTTAGAAGGAACATCTGTTGTTCCAATTATCCCTGAGAAACCCATGAACCAAGAAAATCTAGAAGAAATACTGGAAAATGTTTACAAAGTCTGCAAAAGAAATCCAGTAGAAGAAAAACTTGATATGTTGCTGTCAGAAATACAAGGTCAAAAGGCTGAAATGAAGACTTTGTCAGAATCAGTGAAGGAAATGAAGAAACAAACTGAAGAAAACACTGAAGCACTAAAGTCTCTTCAAAAGATGAAAGAAAAGGCACCGGAATCCAACATCTCTGCATCAGAAATCCAAACGATTCTCACAGAAATAGAAAAAATCAAAGCACAAGTTGCAAAAGTGATTGAATCAAGGCAGTCAAGTAATACAAACAGAGTTTTGGAAGAAGTTACCATACTAAGGGCAAGTAATAACAGTATCACAGATGCCCTTGAGAAGCTGTCAAAAGAATGGGCTGAAATTCAAACAAAAGCTCAAACTGAATTCATAAATATTCAGAAAAACATACACAGCAACTCAAAACAGGTAAAAGAAGTGCAACAACTGGTAGAGAAAATGCAATTCAATATTGCAAAACTAGCCAAAGTGAATCCACAAGAACTCATGAAAGAAATTCCTGCCAAAAGCTCATATCAAGAAACTCCAAAGTCAACTCCTCAACAATTATTAATCTCACCAATCACAAAAGCTGGAACCACAGTGATGGGTCCTCCTCCGAATGTTCCAAAAGAAGAAATACTGAAAAGGTTTGCAACTGCAAAACCTCAAGTTATTACAAATTTGAAAATGCTAGCATCTGTTCCAAATCCAACAATATCTGATGACTCAGCAATAAGTAAGTATATGAATAAACAAATTATGAATGAATGGGAACAAGAAGGAGAGTCAGCAACAAAATCAAAGACTGTTAAGAGAAAGATCTCTGAAACCAAGTCCATCATGGTTAAAGAGATTGCACGAGATGTAATGATATTTCCTGAGACCAATCTGGTGAGCTACTATCTGACAAAAGAAGATACAGCACCAAGATCACTATCTCCAACCAGACTGGGCTTAAGAGAAGAAAGAATAAAAATAGGGCCAAGCAGCATTCACAAACAAAATTGGAATCCAGTAAAAAGAATTCTAAACGTAAGTGAAGTAAAGACTGCAATTGATGATATTGGAGGAACTGATGTGCAAAATAGATACACACTTCAGAGGGAGAATGGAGAAGAACAAAAGGTGACTGATGAAGAAATTGCTGACCAGTTGCATCCTTTAGACATTATGTTTATGAAGGATCATTATGAAAAAGAAAAGAAAAATAATCAAGAAGTCAGAAGAGCATTAAATGGCATATCAAAGGCTGGAATACTGCTGTTTGAAAGAGTAGCTTTTTCAGACTATGATTTATGCATAAATTTTGAGCATGTACACAACAAAAAGGTATATGTCAGATCACCAAAAACAAAAGTTCCTTCAGACATAGTAGAAGATGCAAGATCATGAGACATCATCATACTGACAAACACAAATAAAGAACAAGATTACGGTGTAATCTTCAGAGATCATGATGAAAACAAAGCTATGTTCAGAAGTGCTGACATCTACAAGTACTCAAATCAAACTCTAAGGTATATCTTGAAAACCATGAACAAAAGACAAGAACATCTTCAGAAGATAGAAAAGAACATGGAGGGAAGCAGAAAAGAAATTGAGCAGATGATTGAAGAATGGATTCAAGCAAGGGAATGGTATAAAGACATGTATGTCAGCTGCAACAAATATATCTCCTACAAAAAGAAGCTAAAGACAGGAGATACACATAAGAGAGTGAAACTTAACTGAAAGAATTGTTTATTTAAACTTCTCATCTTTTATGTAATTTGTTTTAACTTCAGTAACTGGTTTACATTTTCAAGTATTATATTTCCACTGTTTGGAAATTTTTCTGTTTATGAGGTAGTTCTTTTTCTTACAATACTTAGGGGGAAACTGTTAGGAAACTTTATTTGTAAGTATTGAAGAAAAGCATAATCAATTGTGTCTATGAAGAGATCACAGTCCTGAAGATCACGAACTAGAAAAAGAAGATCAGATGGGACAACTGGAAAGCACAGAATCTACTTCAAAGAATTACAAGTTGATCAAGAGCTGAATTGGATTATCAGAAAATGTCATTTCTGATGGATCTGATGATATTTCTGATGAAATATCATCAGTATCTGACGATTCTGATCATCAAAGATTTTCTGATGATTTGTTCATCAGAATTTCTGATGAAGTGGTTTATCAGAATTTCTGATGAAACAACCCACTTGTCTGAAATTGGCTCTGTCCTGCCACAATTACCGAAGCAAGTTGACATTAAATGATATCATGATGAAAAAGGCAACTTGAACGTTGGAATCAATGAATATGTCAATTGGCTACTTTTTGCAGGAATTATTGTATGAATAAACTATTGTTTATTCATACAAGCCGTCTATAAATAGAAGGCTCAACCAGGAGAAGCAAAGTGAGTTTGAAGCTTATCATTCACACATACATCAAAACTCCATTGCTCTCTCCCCCACAGAATTCAAGATTCGTTTGTATTAGATAATAATATTACAATCACCTTGTAATCCATTTTTGTTTCAAAGTGATATAAACTTGATAATTCTGTAGGTCTTGTTTCTTGAAAGTCTGATTTCCATTTCCGCACATCTTTTTCACATCTACTGAAATCACTTGCTATATTACGTGTAAAGAAGATTGTTTTGAGCCTGTACTGGGTCCAACAGTTTTTACTGTTTGAAAAATATATCCACCCAAGCCTGACCGTCCTTGGGTGTAACAACATCTTCTTCTCCATCTTTTCTTTCAACAGACTTGTGAACACATCTTTTAGAAGCATAAAATTCTTTGACACTTTTGGCCTTACCATTGACCATTTTGCCAAAAATGTGTTTCACAGTTCCATTGAAAGCTTTATCAACATCAAATTTCTTCTTGTCAGAATAAAATTGATTTGAAATTTCTGTTTTTCCAACTTTCTTCATAAAATTTTCAGCACGCAAAGGTGGAAAATTTTTATCGTTCATAGTTGGAACTGATTTTTCAACCCTTTTATCAACACATGGCTCCTCTGATTTTGTGGAATCAGATTCATCACCAGAATTGTTACCTTAACCCTTCACAACCCATTTTTGATTTTTTACATTTTCTTTTCTTTTCAAAACACTCTTTGAACATTCTCCCTTCTCAAAGGTTGAATTTTCAAAACCTGTAAACTTTCAGGTTTTCAGTTCAGTGTTCTCAACTACTTTCTCTTTCAGTTTACCAGAGAATTCCTGTTTTGGTTTGAATGTTTTCGTACAATTCCTAGCAACATAACCAGCAATCTTGCACTGAAAACAGGTTCTGGTTTCTATCTTCTTTGGAACAACATTCTTCTTCAGTTCTTCTTGCTTCTTAGCAAGGAATTCCTGATTCGTCTGTTTTCTGAATGCTTGTTCTTTCTCAGCCACTGTCGTTTTCCCTGAAACAAACACAGTTTTTGGTTTATAAACTTTTTCATTTTTATAGTTTTTCGGTGGTACAAAACCTAATCCTTTCTTTTTGAAATTACGATTATGGGTTGGTTTCTTTTGAAAACTGTAACCACAATTGTAACCCATTTTCTTGTTAATTCTTTGTTGATCTCTTGAAGTGTATTGTTTAGGTTTTCCGATAAGATTTAAATCTTTTATTTCAGAAATATTAATTTCTGTGATTTTGAAAACCTTTTGAATCATATCAAATCTGACACTTCTTATTGGAAAAGCTTCATCAGAATATAATTTGTCAGAACCTTTCAAAGTATATGCTACTTTGACCGATTCATCATTCAAATTAGATTTCGATAGCAAAAATTGTTTGTCATAAACCCGTTTGTCCTTTTTGATTGTAGACTTTGACGCATCAGACTCAGACTTTGACTCGGGTTTGGACTCCATGTTCAACTCCTCACAGTCATCTTTATCTAACACCTGATCGACCACACTTTTTATCAACTTTGACTCATGATCAGTGTCGGATGACGTGTACGTGACATCAATATTTTCTGGCAAGTTATCCGATGGCCCAGACTCCCATTGTAAGTTTATTGCCTTTTCGACTCTTTCGGAATTTGGATTTCGAGGTGAAAATCCATTTTCAACCGGGGGCGGACATCTAGTGTAGACCACACTTGGTTTCTTACCAGAAATCTTCACTTTATCTTCATCTTTTGTCACATATTTCTTTTCTTCGGACGTCTTCACATCTTCAAATGTCTTCAAATTCTCCACAACGGGATAAATCCTGTCAACAACAAAAGTAGAACATGAGTAACTTTCTAATAACTTGTTGACTCTTTCGGTTTCGATTCTTTGTGTTTCTAGCTTTAATTCCAGATCAGCACATTTCTTTATGTGAAAGTTGACATCATCCAGCTGTCTCAGGTATGCTCTCTTCAGCGTATTCATTGCCACAACTTGTTCACCGTTTGAATCAGTATAGTTGTTGATTTCTCTGTTCATTGTATCATAGGATTCTTTCAATCTGTTTATATTGTGCAGCAACTCATTGTTCTGCTTGATTAAAGAATCACAGTTCATGCACTTTTCAGTAACTTTGACAGGTTCTGCATCAACTTTGACTTCAAATTCAGGAACATCTTTGACTGTTCTGTTTGATCGTAAAAATTCAGCCCTTCTCTTTTTCTCAGCTTCTGCCTCAGCTTTTAATCTCTCTTCCTCTTCTTCAAGCTTTCTCCGTCTTGCTTCAGCAGTTTCCATTACTTTTCTGCACTTTTCGGCACATTTCAAATCGTAAGCATTTTCAATGAAAGCTTTAGCATTTGAAGTGTCTTTGGTCATCTCTTTAGTCATAAGTTCTTGATCTGGGCAAAAATTATCCCAACAAAAACCTTCAACCAACTTTTCATCATCTTGTTCTGTCAAATACACTTTGCTGTTTGTTGGAATATATTTATCCCAGGTAAAATTATCATATTTGCCCTGATTAACTAGACATGCTCTTTTTTATCCTTCAATCACATCTCTCCCATGAGCATTTTGTGCCTGATGTGGTGCTGGTGGTGGGATTTGATGATAAATCGCCTTTTTGTGATAATCGTTGTTTCCAAAAGGATTCTGGGCTCCACTAGCTTCACGATTTTTGCACTCCCTCTTGAAATGCCCCTTTTCCCTGCAACGAAAACATGTAACTTTAGATTTATCAAAGCCTAAAGTTGAAACATTTGCATCACAGAAATCATTTCTTCCCGTAATTTGTTCAAACTTCTCGGTTCTTCTCAACACACTAGCCATGCACCATTTAATGTCCATTAATTCCATTTCCTCAGCATCGATTTGATCGTAATCTTCTTTCGTGAGCATTGGATTACCGATCTTTCCGGCCACAAAACTACTATAGGATTCCAACACCATTCCCAACAAAGACATTTGATTTTTGGCAACTTCTTCAGAATAATCTTGATCATTCTCAAGATTTAATACAATGTTACACTGAAGTTTTCTTCCATTCTTTGTTGCAGAAATGTTTGGATCGAATGATGAAAATCTTGTGCTGCTTGATCCCTGGGATGATTTCTTTTCTGAAGAATCTTTTGCACTGTAAGCAGTTTCGACTTTTGGAGAAAAATTTGACTTTTCGTTGACACCACCTTTGTAATACAAGCTGATATCTTGTTCTCCATCGTAGTTCTTCATCCTGGCAATCTTTCTCTGCTCCATCTCTTGAGCTTCCAGGTGTTTGATGAAATCTCCCAGCGTCATATTTTTATAATCTTTTCTGTTGGATCTCAGCATCATCAGAAACGTTCCCCATGTTTCATGTGGTAGCGCATCTGCAAGTTTTTCAATCAATTCATCAGTATCTTTTTTAATACCAAGTTTTGTCATATTTCTCACCAAGTTACAATATCTATCAATTATTTGCTTGGTGTTTTCAGATTTCAAACCACGGAATAAATCAAATTCTTTCTTCATGAGAGACATTTTGTTTTTAGCATATCATCACTTCCAACAAATTTTGCTTCCAATTCTGTCCAGATTGAGTAAGCAGTTCCATCATGTTGAAGCAGTATTAAGATATCTTCTTTTATTGCTTGCTGAAGCAAACTCACCATCAATTTCTTATCTCGATATTTCTTTTTATCTTCCGTACTCATTTCTCGAATTGTTAACTGCACACCATTTGTTGTGGGTCTAACATATTGTTCCTCAGTGTGTTCCCAAGCATCTAAATGATACGCCTCAACCCAATTTCCAAACCGTTCGGACCATCCATTGTAATCATCAATATCCATGAGTTTAGGCGGTTTCTGAGACGTCCCGGTTTCATTTTCCAGTAAAGCATTCTGAGTGATAGTGATCGGGCTAGCAAAGGCGTTATAGAATTCGTTGTCCATTGTTTAAAGTTCACAAGTTCACAAATTAGGCAAAGTTGACTTTGAAGCGAAATCAGCAGTTGATCTTATGAACGAAATTACAAATTGACCTTGGAGCGAAATTAGGCTTTGATGGTCACAAAAACGAAATCAGGTTTGATGATCACTGAAGCGAAATCAGGTTGTGCCTTATGAGCGAAATCAACTCTTGAGTTGTCTACAAAAGCTAAATCAGATAACTGGTTCACAAGAGCGAAATCAACAAGTGTCCTATAAGCGAAATCACCTAGTTCCTTGGAGCGAAACCCTATAGTGTCACTATAAGCGAAACCTTAAGTGACCAAATAAGCAAAACCACTGCTTGTTCAGATAAGCGAAACCACTGAGCAATTTGGAGCGAAACCTCAGTTTAAAGGTTCAAAGGAGCGAAACTAGCTGATGATGTCACTTTTTGCACGAGTCACTAAGAGCGAAACCCTGAAAATCCTAAGTTCTAGATCGATTTTAGCTTTGAAACTTTCAAGGATTTATTAATACATGATTACGAGTGTTATGTGTGAATTTGAGCTGGTTTTACCGTGAAAAAATTTAAAAAATTGAAGAAAGTGTAGAAAATCAGAATGAATGCAACTGAAATGGCAAGAACTCTTCCTCCTGAGCTCTGATACCACTTGTAGGATCGTATTCGGCCCAGATTGAGTCGATCAGAAGAATTCCTATCCAAATCAAGAGGCGGAAACTAATGATTTGGTGCGATTTCAGCCGGATTCACTATTAATTGCTGTTGTATTGATCTTGATAACGTTTACAGACTCTGACAGCACTTCGGCAGCACTTCGTGGCTTGCCGGAAGAGAACACCTAGAACTATGTTACTGGTTTCGCTTATACATCCCCTATATATAGATGAGCAGGTTTCGCTTATACATACATGACCATAAAAGCGAAACCACACTCTTGACAAATAAGGGAAACCCCTATGACATAAAAGCGAAACCAAGACTGTGACACATAAGCGAAACCTATTCTAACATAAGTTTCTTGGATTTCCTGTCATGTCTAACCCTATACAACGCAAGACTCGATATAAGACGTAGTCGACAGACGTAGTGCACCAACAACGAGCAACATCTAAGAGCTATCTTAGAGCCGCTCGAGAAAGAGAAATTGTACGCGAAATTCTCAAAGTGCAAGTTCTGGTTGTGTGAAGTTCAGTTCCTTGGTCACGTGGTTAACAGCGATGGAATTCATGTTGATCCCACAAAGATCAAGGCGATCAAGAATTGGGAGACTCCGAAGACGCCAACCGAGATCCGTCAATTCCTAGGTTTGGCAGGATATTATCGCAGATTTGTTGAGGATTTTTCGAAAATCGCTCAACCTTTGACCTCCCTCACTCAGAAAGACAAGAAGTATGAATGGGGAGACAAGCAAGAAGAAGCATTTCAGTTGTTGAAAACCAAGCTTTGCGATACACCCATCTTATCCCTACCCGAAGGCACTGACGACTTCGTGGTATATTGTGACGCCTCGCGTCAGGGATTGGGATGCGTATTGATGCAGCGACAGAAGGTTATAGCTTATGCTTCGCGCCAGTTGAAGATTCACGAGAAGAACTACACCACACATGATTTGGAACTAGGCGCTGTGGTGTTTGCTTTAAAGATCTGGCGGCATTATTTATATGGTACGCGATGCACAATCTTTACTGATCACAAGAGCTTACAGCATATATTCGATCAGAAAGAGCTTAACATGAGATAGAGACGATGGGTAGAGTTGTTAAACAATTATGATTGTGAAATTAAGTATCACCCAGTGAAGGCGAATGTGGTCGCAGACGCCCTGAGTCGGAAAGAAAGAAACAAGCCCATAAGGGTTAGGGCTTTGGAAATGATTATTCAAATGGACCTCTCGTTGCGCATTCGTGCCGCGCAGAGAGAAGCTCTTAAGGAAATGAATCTTGAGGATGAGTATCTCCGTGGGATGGAGAAACAGTTGGTACCAAACGAGGAAGGAATGTTGTATTTCTTGGGAAGAATTTGGGTTCCCCTCTTTGGTGGACTTAGAGACATTATTTTCGATGAAGCGCACAAATCAAGGTACTCGATCCATCCAGGATCGGATAAGATGTACCAGGATTTGAAGGAATTATATTGGTGGCCGAGATTAAAGGGTGATGTTGCAACATATGTTGGCAAATGTTTGACTTGCTCCAAGGTAAAGGCCGAATATCAAAAGCCTTCTGGTCTTCTGCAACAACCTGAAATACCATGTGGAAATGGGAGCAGATTTCAATGGATTTTATAACGAAGCTACCAAAGACACCCAGAGGTCATGATACGATTTGGGTAATCGTAGACCTTCTGACGAAATCCGCGCACTTTTTGCCGATCAAGGAAAAGGATAACACAGGTAAGCTAGCCTAGCTATACCTCAGAGAGATAGTTGCACAACATGGAGTGCCTTTCTCAATCATTTCTGATAGAGACGGAAGGTTTGTGTCAAGGATTTGGCAATCCTTCCAAGAAGCCTTTGGTTCCTAGTTGAATCTGAGCACTGCATTTCACCCACAAACGGATGGGCAAAGCGAAGGAAGGATTCAAACGCTAGGGGACATGCTGAGAGCTTGCGTTATGGACTTGGGTGGCAGTTGGGACACCCATCTACCATTGGTTGAATTCTCGTATAACAACAGCTACCATGCAAGCATTCAAGCTGCACCGTTTGAAGCTCTTTGCGGACGCAAGTGTCGATCACCGTTATGCTGGGCAGACGCGAGTGATAGACAACTTGTTGGTCCCGAATTGGTTCAAGAGACAACAGACAAGATTATACAGATCCGAGAGCGCATCAAGGCGGCTCGTGATCGACAAAAGAGTTATGCGAACCGAAGAAGGAAGCCGTTGGAGTTTCAAGTGGGAGATATGGTTTTATTAAAGGTCTCACCCTGGAAGGGTGTAGCACGCTTTGGGAAGCGTGGAAAGTTGAACCCGCGATACATTGGACCGTTCAAAATCCTGGAAAGGATTGGTCTTGTAGCTTACAAGTTGGATCTACCCGTAGAACTGAATGGCGTCCATGATACATTCCATGTATCTAATCTGAAAAAGTGTCCAACTCAAGAAACAGTTATCATTCCTGCCGATGAAGTCCACATTGACGACACACTCCACTTTACTGAAGAACCTGTTGAGGTTACTGATTGGAAGGTTAACAAGACGCGACGGAGTAGTGTTAAACTCGTCAAGGTTCGTTGGAACGCTCGACACGGCCCATAATTCACTTGGGAACGTGAGGATCGCATGAAAGCAAAATATTCGCACCTGTTCCAAAACTCCCCTGCAGCTAGTAGCAGAAGCTAAAATTTCGGGACGAAATTTTCTTAACAGGGGGAGAATGTGACAACCGTAAAAAATCCAGGTATCCGTACAATTAATTAATGTTAATTAGTGCTTAATGACTGTGCTGAATTACAACTGATAACTTAGAACTGCTTTCTGATTACTGCATTATACTTACATGTGCATCACATATTACATAATGTCACCTCATTATCACATGCAAACCTTATTGACATATATGATGCACAAAGCACAGTTAGCACAGTTAACGGATAAATCAGGAATATGCTGATGGGGTTCAGTACATATACAGACAATGTTTTGAGACCCAGTATGAGCCAGAAACCAAGTTCTACACTAGTATAGTGTGTAGGGAAGTAAGGACCACAAAACTGCATTCCTAAGTGATAGTTTAGGTGTCGAGAAGTGCCTAAAACTCACCCAAAGTGCAGAATTCTGCATTTTTCAGCAAAAATCAGCTTTTTAACAAGCTAGTTTCATGTAAAAATATGACTAAATGGTCCTGAATGCTTTCCTAAGTTTCGGGAATTAAAAGTGTCACAAAAGGGTACATCAAGATCACTAAACGGAATAGTTTGACACTTTAACGAACCGGTATCTAATCGAACAACCGGACACTAACCGAAACACCAAAATTATACTAGAAGCATTGTTTTATTATCTCTAAGCTAGTTATGATCCCCGAACACCCTAACACCCACTAAAATATCTAGTAACTAACTTAACTAACTATATATTTGGAATTGAACTTTCATCTAACTATATGGTTAAAATTTACAATTAGACCCCCCCCCCAAGCTAGTAATCGGCCCACATGCTTAATTGGTGGGATTTTATTGGATGGTTTAATAGATTGTGTCATGTACTATGTGAACATATAACCCAAAGGATAAACACATGTTGGAAGTGAGTTTATATTAACCCTAAGGCCTTAACTATCATTCACCAACACTTCATCTCATCACACTTCTTTCTCCTCCTCTCCTTCTTACTCTCGGCCGAACATCACCCACCATACACCCACCTTCATTCAAACTTTCTCATCCATTCAAAGCACATACAAGGGTGTTAAACTTCATTCAAGGGAGCTTGTGGAACTTGAAGGACCTCTTTTGCTTGCCTTTATCCACCACATTCATCACCTTCAATCTCTTGTGTTCATCCCTAGCCATAGGGCTAGTAGTAAGACTCTCATAACCCTTTGTTACTTCATATTTTGATGGATAAAATATGTTATACATTGATGATCATGAAGAACACTAAAGAACCTAATGAAGAAACATGAACATAAGCTTGAAATATGATGAAATCATGATGAAACTATGTTGTTTAGTGTATGAATGATACTTGATTGCTATTTTCTTGAGATTATGATGTTGATCATCATAAGGAGCTTGCTAGATTGTGATTAAACACATGATCTAGCAAGTAAGAGGATGATTATGTGATGAAGCAAGATGATCATCCTCATGTGTAAGCATGAACTTGAAAAATAAAATGATTTCTTGAAAAATAATAATCAAGTGAGTTGATAATCCTTATAGATCTAAGAATAATGAATGGTTTTCCAAAAGAACCAAGTTCAAAATGTGATTTTTAGAAGATCATGGTTCTTACTTAAACTTACATTATTTTTGGTGATAAAACAAGTGTAGAAACACTAGAGAAACAAGAAGATTTCATAAAGAAGCATTTTTGTAAAATATGTTTACAAGTTGTAAACACCCAAATCTTTCAAGAATGAAGTTTATAAAGAAGTAAATACATTTTGGAGGGTAACTTAGTTTACTAAACACACTACCAAGTTACTACAAGTTTTTATGAAAGATCAAGTTCATGATTGTTATGTAAATAGCATTAATGTGGCACTTGGTAAGTGTAGGTTGATTGTTGATTGTTTGTGATGTTTTTAAAAAGAAAATGATATGCTTTGATAGCATGGACACCTCCATTTTTAGGGGAAACTATGGCAAAATTTTCTAAAAATATAAACACTTAGAAAAATATTTTCTAAAAAAATATTTACAAGTGTGTTTTAACTATGATTTTTAATATAAACTTTGCCATAGATTTTGTTACAAAAATACAAGTATTGGAGGTTGGTTTTTATAAATAAAAATAACTAAATATGTATTTGAAAGATATATATTTTCATTAAAGACACATTGTGTGTGATTATTTGTATACTTTGTGTAGTAGTTATATTATTTTAGGGATTAAAATAATATAACTTAACAAAAACCAAGAACTTACAATCCAAAATAATACCAAAAATCACAAAGGAATAAATATATAAGTTACATACATAATATTGTGGAACCGAACGATAAAACGTAACTTACAAAATATTCCGGAAAATGTCGTTATAAATATATTTTTGGTAAACATTATTTTGGATACGAAAGAAACGAAAATATTGTGGAACCGAACGATAAAACGTAACTTACAAAATATTCCGGAAAATGTCGTTATAAATATATTTTTGGTAAACATTATTTTGGATACGAAAGAAACGAAAATATGATTTTTATTATTATTATAAAGTATATCATATTTTCGACATGGAGAAAATATATTAATTTTGGGAAGTAAAAATATATTTTTTTGGAATATTTGGAAGATATATGATTTTTGGGAAAGATATATATTTTCTGGGAAATACACCCCTTTCGGACAAAATAAGTCTATATATATATTTTCTAAAAGTGAGACTTGAAAATATATTTGTGAACTACGAATACAAGAATACGAAAATACATGTATGAAATACCCCCATCCTTGGGAAGGAAATACTTGAGAAGTATTGTTACAAAAATATTGTTTAACAATTATTCCAAAACTTAAATATAATTTAAGTTGAAATATTTATTATTCTAACAAGTAATTATAACTTGGAATAATATTGAAGACTTAAAAGAAACGTAACTCCAAAACATTAATATCAAGCAAAGGCACGACCCGTTCGTCTAATAGACATTAGTACGTTGTAGGTAGTCGTGTTTGCTGACAAGGTTTGAGTTGCGAGTACCGAAGACGCAGTACTGTGAGTTCATGTCCCCCTTTTCTTTTAACTGTTTTCAGTTTTATAACCTCGGGGGTGAAATACATGTTACAATTGTTTACCAACGTTTTATACAAGGTATGGTTAGCTAAGGAGGGTTACTGCTAGATCATGTGAAAGGTGGGTATAACACTTAAGCCCATTAATCCTCGTCGTAGGACCGAGGTAAATGAGTGATAGATCTATTTGGATGTAGCGAGCCCACACCCATGGGGACCAGGGTGGCCCATAGGGTTTTATCCAAGTCTGCGTTATAAATAAAAGATGTCATCCAAGTCTTTAGAGTTTAGGAGATGTATCTTACTCCTGGACGAGATACATGGTTCTAAGCTCGGGTTGGTTTAAGTTATGTTGTTGAGTCTTCATGAACTCATTAAAACATGTTATGGTTTGTAATTTGAATTCGGTGTCAACGTTTCAGACAATTTATGTTGTGCTATTTTCAAACTTGATTTATGGATGAACATCTAATGGTTTTATCATATAGCGTTGTTATGATTGAATGCTATGGTATTAAGTAAGTCACACCAATAACCACGCTTCCGCAAAAGTCAGGGTGTGACAGTACAGGGGTATGGGATTCTCCTGAGGGTACGGATTCTCTAAGATCTCCCTAATGTATTCATCGTTATCGTAGTAGGGATCTAGAGGGTCCAGACCTGGATATGCTGCTAAGTTTGGCATGGTTTCGTCGTTTAGGTGATAGCGTGGCACATAATCCCTATGATCATCGAACCATGGATCATAATTTGGATCTTAGGGATTAGGGGCTGGTATCCTAGGTATCTCCTCAGGGTTGAAATCATGCATTTCTACCTCCATCGGCTGAGCGGGAAATAAAGGTAAGGGTTGTGGGACTATTAGTTGTTCCAGATTTGGGTCGGCAGCCGTTGTTGCTAGGATATGAAAATTGGCTAGGCTTCTATTAAGCATATCCTGTGTATGGGCATCTGACTCTCGCTTAGCGGCTGCTAGGACTCTTTCCTGTTGCAACTTTCGCATTCTTTTCCTACGCTCGAATGCTCCCTTACTGAACCATCCTCTCTTTTTCTGAGGGAATGGCTCTTCAGACTGAGCCTTAAAGATAAACATCCCTTCTTCCTGATCAGCAGAATACCCAGAGAGGGTAGGCTGGGAAGAAGTTCCTTCACTCCTAGGTGAATCAGACAACTGATGATACACGTCCGAGGGTCCTTGATCACTCATACTGTAAACTAACAAATAGTCAAATAACACATAACAATAAAATACAGATATGCACATATTTTCATAATTTATTTCCTAACAATTTAAATAATATATTGATGTCAGCAGAACACTTCTATGGCTGAATCAGTGGCTTAGCTCTGATACCACCTTCTGTCGCAACCCCCGCCCCCTATCTATCCCTGGAACGGGCGACCGCGAATATCATTTGTGGTGGTATCATTTGTTTAGTAATTTGGCAGCGGAATTTCATCAGGACCGTAGTTAGGAAATGTTTATCAGAGTAAAACCACCATATTTTATATTAATGACCACATGGGTAAAACCCAAGTTTCTTATTACAACATAGGGTTGATAAACCATATTTTATTGAATTTAAAACATCGTCTTTTAAGTAACTTTAATAGCCACATTTTTCCAAGCCGTTAGTGCTTTCAAGCTGGCTTTCTTCTAATTTGGCTGTCACATTTTGTTACCTGAAATGCGTTTTAAAAACATTTTTCAGTGTGAAATATTGGTGAGTGAATCCCAGTTTAATCAAGAAACATTTTACCAATTAACACAGTATTGAGAGCGGTCACAATGTTTATTTCTACACAATTACTCATTCAATACTGTCAATCCTGACTGGTGGGTCATATTACACATTGGCTAACTCGTTGTCCAATTGTAACGTTTTCCACATTTTGTATACAAAACCCCAACATACCGGCAGTAATTGAAGAACTACAAAGACTCAATCACTGCTTAATCATATTGTAAAGCATTTAAGGTTTTGTAAAACAGTTCACAAAAAGGTTTACAAAAAGAGGATAAACTCACATTGCTGTCTTAGACTTCTTTTAGGGTTTACTGGTGATTTATCTATAATTTACACAAATGTACATATGTTAGTATAATAACCCTTTATTTATATTAACGATACCCTCCCTGAGACGGAATTCCAACAACTACGCCGGGCAGAACCACGACAGTCGTTACGGAACTCTAGATCAATCGGGCAGCGTATCTAATACGTAACTGGGATTATAATACTTACAACGGAGCAGAACTTCGTTAATTAGGGGAGTATTATGCCCGGAAGTTTTACTATCTATCAGAAATTTCGATATTTAGAAAAGAAATGGACGAGTTTTCTGAAGATCCGATGCCTGCTATTTATAGGGCTGAAAATTGATGTCCTCGCGGCCCGCGTAAAAGTAAGCATAAGCTTACGCGGCCCGAGTCGTAGGGGGTTCAGACCGTAGGTGATCCGGGTCACGAACTAGGTTCAACACCGGGGCTCGCCTGACCTTGTAGCTGTCGCGGCCCGCGTAATATGTAGCCAAGGGCTACGCGACCCGCGAGCGCCCCTAAAATTTTGTTTTTTATTTATTTTTAATGATATTTCATATTTTGGGCTCGGTTTTTACATACGGGGTATATTTAGAGACATATAGGAATATTTTAAAATATATTAGGGCGTCAGAAAAATTTTCAGGAGGGTTGTTATAGATACTCTTTTATAATTTACGTTTATAACTTTTTTCTAAAACTTAAGTACGTAGTTGTGCTTGATTTTTTTCTCTCGACATTCCGTTATAAGTTTTGTTAAAAATGAAGTTATACTCAAAATAAAGTATTTATTTTGTATCATAAAGCGGTACAATGATAAACTAAACTGTTTTAATGGTTTACCTTTCTAAACAACATGTTTTATTTTCAAATCACGTTTGTTTCACATTATCATTTGCTCAATTGCGCCGCAACGCGCGACGTCAAAAAATCTAGTTAACCATGAAATGA
Organism: Helianthus tuberosus; assembly: GCA_030545235.1. Taxonomy (NCBI): domain Eukaryota; kingdom Viridiplantae; phylum Streptophyta; class Magnoliopsida; order Asterales; family Asteraceae; genus Helianthus; species Helianthus tuberosus. The sequence goes on along the minus strand of CM060420.1, from coordinate 128,549,028 downwards.
CACCTAGGAGGATTAGTTGATATGTCATACCTAAAAACACTGCAAACCAAGTCAATGTATCCCATGCTAATTTTTCATTAAAGTGTTAATCCAACTAAACATTCTATGTGTATAAAAGGACAAATGGTTATATAAATACCAATCATCACCTACGTAATCACATAGTTATAGTTAAGTTAATTCAACAAGTTTAAGATTACTCGATGATTCATAATATCACAATGGCAACCATGGTTCACATCATCATCTACTCATTTGTTTAACGGGACCCATTTGATCTAGTTTGGTTATAACCGAGATATAAAAAATTGTGTTGAATATTAATTATAATAATAATAATAAAAGAATAACTATATAAAATATAAAATATAGCACTTTCTTGTTAACTAGTCCCCCTATTGTTATATTGATTGTAGTAGGGGTGTTTAAAACCGTATATCTGAATTTTCAGACACCTGGTTTTACTATCTGAATCTGTATCTAAAATTTTGGATATCTGAATATCCAACTTTTTATTTATATTTTTTAATGTATTAAAAACTGGATATTTCAGATATTTAAGGATATTCGAATATAAATTTTTGGATAAATTTTGAATATTTCGGATAATTTCCAGATATTTGGAATATCCAACAAAAAATAAATTTAGAAATTTTCAGATATCCGAAATATTCGAAAAATTTTAAAATCACTATATGAATCCGAAATTTCAGATATCCGATTTTTTTGAATAGTTCGGATTTGGATATCAAATACTTCAGATTGGATTTCCGGATTCAGATATTTTTCAACACCCCTAGATACTAGCCATTATGATTTCTAGCTTAAAGACAACTCAGAGTTTTACATAACCATCTACCATTACAACACGCCATCCTTCAATCATAACTCACCCTTTGTTATATATAGTCCACAAAAGTAAACATATAAAATAACAGAATGCCTCCTTAATGTATCACAGCTTGACCACGTCTATAATGTGTAAGTGCACCAAAAGATTTGTATTGTACACCAAAAGCAAGCCATAAAGAGTTTTGGGGACATTTGCCTTTATGTGCATTGGGAGGATGGCTTGGTATAAAGCACCAATATGAGTTGTCTGACCTGCAAACAGATAGTTAATGAAGAAATAAACAGATCGGAGAATAAAAGTTCCATATAACATATAACTGATAAAGACTTGATAAAGCTAGCTACACATTCAGATAACCATGGAATGACACCTAGGAGCATTAGTTGATATCTCATACCTAAGAACACTGCAAACCAAGTCAATGTATCCCATGCTAATTTTTTTTTATTAAAGTGGTCATCCAACTTAACATTCCTATTATCAATAGGATATATAAACCCATCACTGCTACAACCAAAGTTGAAATGACCAATTTTCTCCGTGTGTATATAAATATCAACCGTTAACTATGTAGTCACATAGTTATAGTTAAGTTGATTCAACTAGTATAAGCTTAACCGAGGATCCATAATATCACAGTGCCAAATGTGATTCCAAGCATCATCCACTCGTTCGGTTTAACATGACCCATTTGATCTAGTTTGGTTATAACCTAGTTATAAGAGGAAAAAATGCTAAATAATAATAATAATAATGATAATAAAAGAGTAACCAACTAAAATATAACACTTTCTCGTTAACTAGTCCCCATATTGTTATGTTGATAGTAGTAGGGTTATTTAAAACCGGATATCCAAATTTACGGATACCTAGTTTCACTATCCGAATCCGTATCCAAAATTTCGGATATCTGATCAGATAGTGAATCGGAAATCTGAATATCCATATTTTTTATTCTTTTGTTTCTTATTATTCAAAACCGGATTTTTCAGATATTTTCGGATATTCGAATCTAAATTTTCAGATATTCGATAATAAGTTTATTTTCGGATTTTTTTGAATATTTTAGATAATTCTGGATATTTCGAATATCCAATAAAAATAAATTTACAAATTTTTGGATATCCGAAATATCCGAAAGTTTTAAGGCAAAATTTAAATCTGAATCCGAAATTCCGGATATCCGATTTTTTAGATAGTTCGGTTTCAGATATCGTATAAATTGGATCGGATTTTCGGATTCAGATTTGTTTGAACACCCCCAGATAGTAGCCATTAAGAATCCTAGCTTAAATACATCTTAGAACATCTACAATTAGAACACGCCATCATTCAATCATAACTCACCCATTCTTATATGTAGTCCACAAAATCAAACATATAAAATGACATAATGTCTCCTTCATGTATCGCAGCTTGACCACTTCTATAATGTGTAAGTGCACAAAGAAGATTCGCATTGTACGCCAAAAAGATTCGCATTGTACGCCAAAAGCAAAGCATAGAGAGTTCTAGGGACATTAGCCTTTAAATGCATTGGTAGAATGGAAGTAAATAAACTAGCAATTCTATTAACCCAAAAAACCTGATTCTGATTCTTATATAAATAATTAATATTGAAATTATACCTAAGTAGGTTCTTGTTCATATTTAATTTGATAAAATCAAGTAATTGGAAGCTAAACAAATTAACGGTACCAATCAACGTACCTGCAATTGAATTGGATAGGGTATGTACCAAGTTTGCGAGCATAATCATCTCTAGGATTACTTGCCAAGCAATCACCGAGACCCGTTTTCATGAACCTTCTTCTGAAAAGGAAGGACACAACTATCAACCATATCACTCCCTTGGTAAAAGTTGAAAGGGCATTTTTTTATTGTTATTGTTTTGGTTATCTCAGAGATCATCAAACACACAAAGGCCCATGCGCCAATAGGTAAAGGCGTCATGATGAGCCCAACAATGGTGGTGAGGAAGATCGTAAACAATTGCCAAGCTTGTTTTGAGACCTCTGCAGGTTTAGGGACACCAAAACAGATAATAAGTCTAACCCCGACCGAGATTGCTAGTGGCATTGGTTTAGCACCAGAGAATCTAATTGAGCGCTGACAGGAGGCGGCGTTATTAGTTTTCGGGCGTGGATTGGATATATCTTATGTTTAGTTGATTTGATCCTCTGATTATTATGAAATTGGTTATAATATATGGTAGGAGTATGGAAGATGGTTATATATAGAGAGAGGGGGAGCTTGGTTAGTTGATTGCATGGTGGGTCGTGTGTTTCCTAATTTTATGGAGGTTGTTTGTTTTCATGAAAATGTTTTGGTTTTATATAATTGTTAATATCTTTATACACAAAGTTGTTGAGGTTGTTTGTTACCATATCACAAAAAAGATTGTTGCCTAATTTTCATACATAGCTCAAAAACATTCATACTAAATAAATATATGATAATAACCATATCAAAATGAATATCGTAAACAAAAAATATATGATAATAATAATACGAAATAAAATAATAATTAGTGGATGAGCCCGCGTCGGGAACGATTTAAGACGGTCTCTTCGTGGAAATACCGACACTTTAACGACATTTTGTACAACAACCGAGCAATTACAAAGATGATCTACTGATTATGTGCGATACAAATTTGATAGAGAGGGTAAAGAAGATTGAGGGGATGGCATCGAGATGACTGTTGGCAAAAAGGACCCTTGGATCTGATTTACATTTTGATGTCTCTTTTAGTTTTCAAAATCAGTCTTCTTTTTTATCCCATTAATAATAATCAAAACCCACTAATTCTTGGGATTAAAAAATTAAATTAAACCAAATACGTAAAACAATAATGTTAAATGATAAACTAAACATGAATTGTTAAACAAAAATGTTATCATGTGGTTATCATCTCCACGTCAAGATTCACTCTCTCAGATTCAGATGATGCTACAACATAGGAAAAATAAAGAGAACATCAATTTGTAAACACAAAAAAGTTATCATCTCCACATCAAGATTCACTGGGTGTTGCTGCAACATAGGTTGTTCCCCTAATTTAGACCACATTTTTGGGCATTGTAACACTTAGACAAGATAACAAATTAACTTATATTTATTAAACATACCATGGAAGCAAACCCTTGCCTTTTTGTCAAAAAAGTATGTAGCATAAAAGTAAATGTAAGACAATAACCTTAACCAATGATGAAAGCAAATCCACATATGGTTGTTTTTTTTTTTTTTATCAAGATGTTCACTTAAGATCTCCAAGTTGTTAAAACTAAAGGGTTGCATAACTGGTTTATGAGGAATCTTACAAGCAAACTACCAAAGATGGTACCACAAAATCCTTAAAAACGGGTGATGTTATATATTAAGGTTGATCAGTGCCTTTGGATCTAGGCCAATGTTGCAACAATCCCGCTTGCTATAAGTGAACAACTATAACCCTAATGCTAATTCTAATCACATCGTCTTCAAGAATGACGATAAAAATATGCCTATTACCTAACACCTACTTCCATTATTAATCTGCTTTGCACTACAATAAAAACACATAATGTCTTCTTATTTTCCTATAAGTCAAAAAAAAAAAAGAGAGAAAAAGCCCACTATTTAAGACTTAACAAATAATATGAATATAGTCATGTTAAAGGCACAACTGAAGTAAAAAGGAGGCATACTTGCTACAATCCTGAAAAAAAAAGAAGTTAATCCAATCAAATGTGAGGATCTACCCACAAAGGGGGGATATAGGATCAAATCTCATATAAGGGAGATGACCCGTGACTGACATTTTTATTAAAATACACTTATTAACAATAACTCTTTCGTCATATCAATATTGCCAATGATTTAGGTGTATTCGGTCGTATTGACTAAATAATAAGATCTACATAATGTCAAAAAATTATTTTGCTTAATTACGTGACTCTTTGGATTATGAAAACAAAGAAACATCATATGAATGTTCTAACAACTTATTTTTATACCTTGAAAGGAAGGCTAACCAGTTGAGATCGAAAAGAGAATTTTGAGATTGAAACGATGGCGTGTTGTTCTTGGAGTTGAACAAAATAATAGCCCTCTTTTCATTCACAAGCACACTGATCTTCAGCTCATCAATTGCTATGGGACTACTTTCAATTGATTATCTAAATTCAAAGTGTTTTGTTCATCGATTAGCGGTGAAAAGTCGACATCTGAACCATAATTTAGCATATAAAATATTAAACGTGAGTTAGAAATTCAAGTGATACAACAAACGATACCCATTTTCGATAGTTTCAACATACAAAATTAAGTTGTAAGTCCTTTGAAATACTGCAAATTCAATAGAAATTCAAACGATACATCAAGTGTCGGTGCAAATTCAGCATCCTAACCACAATTTATCAAATTATTATAACATGTTAAGATAAAAGCACCTCGGCTAAAAAAAGGAGAATTTGAAACCCTAGGATTAGTAACAATCGTTTATAGCAATTTCGCACAACAACTTTTCACCAATCTATTACACCAAACACTACTTATTATGTTTTCACGTAACCTTGAGAAATGCTTTGACATCCAAAATAATTCTTTAAGCTTTTCACATAACCTAATTCAATAGTTCAAGATCAATAAACAGATCAATCAATAAACCTTAAATCGGTGTCTCAATAACCATACCTAAATCGTTGGAATAGGGAAAGTGGATGAATTAAAACCCTAACTATATTGAGAGTAAACTAAAACAATAAAGTAAGCCAAACATACCCCCGTTCTTCATTGAATCAATCGTACCAAACCCTAAATGAGCAAAAAAGGAACTAAAATGGGTGGAAAGAACATTACTTGTTGTTGCTTGAATGGCAAAGGAAAGAGAAGTTTACTTGGTCGATCTCTATTGAAATTAGCCCTAAATGATTGCTTTGCCGTTCCTGGCTTCATCGGTGATGATTGTTCATAGCCCATGCAAACTATTAAAGTTTAATATTTATTAATATCAAAATTAAAAGATGTCATATAAATCAAATGGAAATCAAATAAACCATACAAATTCAAAACAAAATCCAAAGACATAAAAATATAAATAACTCCAAGTTAATCGACTAAGGCACGTCCTATATGTCCTCATCCTCGTCACATCAAACCTGTTCACATGTATCATATGTAAAATAGTTTGGGGTCAACATAAGTTGGTGAGTAAATCTAGCTTTAAATAAAATGATTTATTATTTAAAAGTTGTTAATATGCAATTTAAATGTAATTGAAACTATTCACCAATAATACCATCCACAACCAATAAATAAATGAAATAATAGTGAAACATGCGACACAATGCGATACTATGTGAAACAATTGGTAACAATGGTGGCGGCACCAAGTTCAACCCATGGTTGTGGGAAACCAGTTAGCCAGTGGATCAACGATGTGAAATTGTGACACAAAGCGTATAACAAGTAACATGTAACTATTGTGAAACCAAATATATAACACATTAACCACGCATTTAATTTGCATGTTGTTTGAAATAAATGAAAACATGAGAAATGAAGTGACACATGACACACCCCAAAAGTTTAATAAAAGGGGAATTAGAGATCTACTCACTGTGACCTTGATGTCTTCTGTGCTCAGACTTAGGACTTCATACCCATCCACCTGGGTTCTAGAGCCATCGTCTCTGAAGATCTCTACATCATTTAATTCATTGTTTTCCATCTCACAATCTTTAGGTTAGGGAGATTGGGAGGCAAGTCTAAGACCTCAGTGGGAGCCACTGATTAAGGTAGTAGATCTTGTGGATCTTCTTCAAGTGCTATTGTGTAGGTGCCGTCTCTTTGATATTCAATTGTTCTAAATACACGAGTGTGTCTGGCATACAACTTACAAGCAACAGTTTCTTTTCTTCATCCAGGTCAACAATCCATCTTGCATAACCATGTTTTTCTTTTAAGTTCATGTAGTTTTCCATGATTTTTGGATTGTAGGAGAATATTTCATGCGGCTTGAATGGGACAACAACAGACTCCTTCTTTTCAGCAAGGTAGATCTCTGTGTCCTTCCAGCTTAGTTGTGGTGGAATTTTTTTAGGATTCTTCTTTTTTGCATTAAGGTAATCCATGAATTCTTTTGACATAGTAGTGTCCTTCCACCTTGAAATTGAACTCTTTGCAGCCCAATTGACATGCATTAGTTCCTGATTCATTTTAAAGATCTTTGAAGCCTCTTCTGGAGTTAGCTTTCTCTTACTACCAAGCTTTTAATTTAGAGGAATGATCTTGATGCTCGAATCTGCTAACATCTTGTTTACCTTTGCAACCTCTGCCAGTAGGTTTTGGGCATTCCAGTTCTGGAAAGCATAGAAGTTCTTGACTAGATAATGTACATTCTTTTTAAGCTAGTGAATATACTTTCTTGTTTAGAAATGTTAGCCACAAAGGGATTCTTGAATGGAGGTATTTGAGAGAGCTTTTGGGATTATTGGAACATGTGTTGCTCATAAGCTCTAATTTCCCTCATTCTCTTATCCATGATATACTGGTCCTTTCTATACGTCATTTTGTCCTAGGATTGATACTCAGTAACTTACTAGACTATACTATGCTAACGATAGGTACGTTTGCATGCTACGTGTGTAGTTGGTATTCTTAGGTTTTTTACTTGAAAACTGGTGTGTGCATTATTAATATTTTTCGTTACTATCTAAGCACGTCAGTTTATGGTTAACACTAAACACATTGTTTTGCCACCAATTTATATCGTAATGTTGTTTAATAAAAATAAAATTAAACATAACTGCAAAGTTAGATTTTTTCTAAAGTCAACAAACGCAGTTTATTTTAAAAATATAATTAAATGATGAATAATATATATTAAAAATAAATAATTACTTAAAAATAATAAATTACAATTTATTGAAGTTCCACTTTTTACTATTTATGGAAGTTCCACTTTAATATATATAAAAATAAAAATCTAATAGTTAATGTATATAAAAATAAAATAAAAGAAGTTTATTTGAAATGTATATATAACTAGGACTCTTTCCGACCGCACTCAGCGACGAGGTTAATCGGCCTTCGGTACGAACCGCCACAAATATCATTTAACGATGTTGGATATCATGCTTTGAAGGTCACTTATGTGACTTGTTCCTAAGTGTCTATTAACCTTTTTAACATTTAGTTTTTATTTTTATCGAGTTTGTCTTGTTCATAATAGTATTTACATACAAGATCAGATATAATCAACTGTGCCATCAGAGTTTAAACGAAATCATTTATTCAAACTCGAGATATTTGGCAAGAGCACTGACACCCTAGAAAGTTTCATACATTGTGTAATGTTTTGATATAAGAGTTTAAGTAATACTTAAACACAAGCACATGTCAAAATCAAGGATTACAATACCAAAAAACAAGCATGAACCAAATAATAGCTTTAGAAAACTAGAAAAAAAGATAAAAAAAATTGGATAAACAAAAGGAGACCACATTTGTGTTGTATATACATTTGTAGCCTTCAAAACTGCATTTTAAGGCCTATATAAAACTGAAACTACAAAACCATTAGACTCGTGACAAAATGAAAAGTCTCAAACTGGCACTTCTGTCACACCCTGGCTTTGCGGAAGCGTGGTTAATTTTGGTGTGACTTCTTAATACCATAGCTTAATCATAACAAGCTATATGAATTTAAAAACCATGCAAGTCATCCATTAAGTTTTGAAAATCAAAATACAGTACCATTGTTTTTAACCAACAACCATGACCTTGTTCAACAACATTACAAACTGAAACATAACATAAACGTGGTTTAAGGACTGTGTCTTGTCCAGGAAAGAGACACATCCCCTAAACCCTGATGACTCCATGACAAGTGCAGCGGAAAACGTTCCATACCGTGCCAGATCCGTTTAATTTCCTGAAATACATGTGAGTTGAAAAATCAACAATAATGTTGAGCGAGTTCATGTGCAAGTGAGTAGGTAAAAACACTTGTAAGTATAAAGTTTCCTGGTATGTAGCAGTGTAAGAGGACTTGTGATCACCAATGGTTTGCAAGGCCATTAGCATGTTGTGAAATGCAAGTAAGTGAGACACACCCTAGCCGATTTTGCGTTGGGTACCACGTCACTCCGGGTCCGTTCTGTTAGTCCTCCGAGAGGCCTGTTCTGTTGGACCGGGAGCTGGGCTCGCTACACCCAAATAGATCTACCGCTCGAGTCCCTCGGTGTTCTAACTACCCATTCACATGATCTAAACCTCCTTACGTAAATCATACCGTGTATAATAGTACTTGTAAACAAAGTAACATGTATTTCACCCCCGCAGTTAAGAAAACTGAAAACAGTTAGAGAAAAGGGGGACATGAACTCACAGTGAATGCGCGTCTCTACCAAATGTCTCCAATATAGTAAGCTGTGCAACGACCTACAAGTGCTAATTCTATTAGACGGACGGCCGTGCCTTAGCTTTATAGTTTATGTCTTTGGGAAATAGTTAGACAACTATTTCGTGTTTATGTTCCGTATACATTTGGTAGTTATTCTTCTTCCCAAGGATGGGGGATACAATACATGTGCGTAAGTTACGTTTTATCAATCGTGTGGTAATGTAATTACCGGTGTAACTTATATGTTAATGGAAGCGTTCGTAAAGTTTTGGAATCATTAACGCTTGTAAATATTATTTTCACTTTAAAATAATATTTATGTATTTCACAAAATAATCATAAACAGTGTTGTGACAAATATACTTATTACGTTAATCTTTGTGAAAATCCCACCTCCAAATATGTAGTAAAATATAGTGCTGGCGAAATTTATGTTTTGAAAATATATCCAAGATAGTTCTAACACTTGTTGTGAAAAAAAAAAAAAAAAGTCTAAGTGTTAGGTTTTTAGAAAATTTCGCCAGAGTTTCCTCTGTAACTGGAGGTGGCCACGCTTTCAAGCGTATCATTTTCTTTTAACAAATCAATTCAACAATCTTCTTTATTCCATCAAACAGTTTCCGACACAACAAACTAGTCGACAAGTATGTAAGTGTGCATAATCGCATGAACTTGTAGTTTTTCCGCAACTTATATGTAAATCACCTTTACATATGTAGATCTTTATATAAAGTAGCTTTAATCTCATAAAAACCTTGTGTTTAGCAAAATCCGTCTTTACAACTTCTAGTCATTTTCCCAAAAATAGTTATTTGTCGGATCTTTCCATTTCACAAGTGTCTACACACTTGTGGCTTATAAAATCATATTTATTAGTGTAAGATCCATCTTTAGAAAAACATGATTTCTTTAAAGTGTGGTCTTTCAAAAATACCACTTGCGGATACGTAGATCCGCTAGTTTTAAACACCATTTTACCGGTTAAATCACTTTTACACAAGTATAATATTTCTACACAAGTTCATGTCTCTAAAATGTGGTAGTGTTTCACCTTTAACCCTTGTATCTTTCAAAAACAAGCTTATGTGATGATACATGATTTTACAAAGTCGGGTTAAACGAAGATTCGAGCTACCACATTATAGATCGGGTCTAGATAAACACAAATTTCAAGTCCTACGACTTTTACACAAGTTATATGCTATTAACCACCATTTTTGTGATTTTAGTAGACTTTAAAGTTTCAAAACGCATGCTTTCGATATTTAACCGACGAAAGTTCTTTTAACCACTTTAGATACATTCAAGAATGAGTTTTAAACCATATACCTCTAGCTCAAGGCTAGGGAAGAATCGTGACGAAAACGCGTGGATAAAAGCCAACGGTTGAGGTCCTTCGTGATCCGAGTGCACCAAAGCTCCTTATACGCGACCTCGGATGTTCGTATGATGATGTAATGATGAAGACAAGATCGAAAAGTGGGTGTATGGGGCTGGGGTGGTTCGGCCGAGAGTTGGGAGAGAGCAAGAGAGAGTGAGTTGGTTTTGTTGATTAAGTGTGAAAGTCCCTTGTGGTTTAGTGTTATTTATAGATAAATCAATGTGTATTATCCAATGAGTAATATGTCTCCAAGATATTATACAATGCAAGATTATGATAATCTCTAGTGTACTAGTGTGTCCCCTAGTTTGAGGGGCCGGTTACGAGAGCAAGGGGGGGGGGGGGGTTCGATCCAAACTAGATGGTTAGGATATAGTTTAGGTTAAATAGGTTAGGTTAAGTATCTAACCTCGTTAGTTATATGTTGCACGTTGTGACGGGTGTTAGGGTAATCAGGGACCCTAACTGGCTCAGAAAAAGAGTAATAATAAAAATAGTAATGTTTTCATGTTCCGGGTAAAGTCCGGGTGTTCGGTTGGATAGTAATCCGTTAAAGTGTTACAAAAGACTTTAAAGCGTCGTCATTACATTTTTTAGTGACACAATTTGTTTTCCCGACACTTTAGAAAGTGTCTAGTAATATTTTCTCATTTTCTGGCACTTTACTAGTCAGCTAGAAGCTGGTTAAATTATTAAAGTGCTGTGTTTGGTACTTAAAGTACGTTCTTGGCACATCCGAAACAGTGTAACTTATTCCTAGAGACGCGGTAACACAACCCTTATATCCTACACTCACTACCAGTGTAGCCAAAATATATGAGGCTCTTAACAGGCCTTAGAGGCAGTATTTGCCTGATGCTGGTTATATCAGCATGTTCACTGTGTATCCGTTTAGTGCTACTGTGCTTTTTGTGCATCAAGTTTGTCACTAGGGTTCAGTATGTAATCAATGTAGTGACAGCAAATAAAGTATGATGCAAGTAAGTGCATGTATCAGTATGCAGGTAGCAGTTTATCAGCTAGTTCAATCAAGCACAGTAATCAAGTAGTAATTAATCATTAATTAAGTTGTACGGATACCTGGTTTAGTGCGGGTTGTCACATTCTCCCCCCGTTAAATAAATTTCGTCCCGAAATTTAAGTTCTGCTTGTAGAAGCAGGGTTCTTGGGAAATAAGTGGGGGTATTTCTCTGTCATCCGGTCCTCACGTTCCCAGGTAAATTCAGGACCATGTCTGGCATTCCAACGTACTTTGACGAGTTTGACACTGCTCCGGCGGGTCTTGTTAACTTTCCAATCCGTGACCTCAACAGGTTCTTCAACAAAGTGGAGCGTGTCGTCAATATGAATCTCGTTGATAGGAATGGCAACGTCAATTTGAGTTGGACTTTTCTTTAAATTGGATACATGAAATGTATCGTGAACACCATTTAGTTCAGCGGGTAGGTCCAACTTGTATGCTACTGTCCCAATTCTTTCCAGAATTCTGAAGGGATCAATGTAGCGCGGATTTAACTTTCCACGCTTTCCAAAGCGCGCCACCCCCTTCCAGGGTGAAACTTTCAACAACACCATCTCTCCGACTTGGAAGTCCACATGCTTCCGGTTTGGATCCGCGTAGGCCTTTTGTCTGTGGCGAGCGGCTTCGATGCGTTTAAGTATTTGCGCAATCTTGTCAGTCGTCTCTTGGACGATCTCGGGACCAGCAAGCTGCCTATCACCTGCGTCAGACCAACATAGTGGTGATCGGCACTTGCGTCCGTATAGGGCCTCAAATGGCGCGACACCAATGCTGGTGTGGTAGCTGTTGTTGTATGAAAATTCGACCAAAGGTAAGTGTTTATCCCAGCTACCGCCTAAATCCATAACACATGCCCTCAGCATGTCTTCCAAAGTTTGTATCGTTCGCTCGCTCTGGCCGTCAGTTTGCGGATGGAATGCAGTGCTCAGATTCAATTGTGAGCCAAAAGATTCTTGGAAAGATTGCCATATCCTTGACACAAACCTTCCGTCTCTATCAGAGATGATTGAGAGAGGTACTCCATGACGTGCTACGATTTCTCTCATGTAAATTTCCGCAAGTTTACTAGTGCTGTCTTTCTCCTTGATTGGCAGAAAGTGTGCGGACTTTGTTAGGCGGTCAACAATCACCCAAATCATATCATGGCCTCTTGGCGTTCTTGGCAGTTTCGTAACAAAATCCATGGAGATTTGTTCCCACTTCCACTTGGGAATCTCAGGTTGTTGTAGAAGTCCCGAAGGCTTCTGGTATTCCGCCTTGACCTTAGCGCACGTTAAACATTTGCTCACGTAAACAGCAACGTCGCCTTTCATCCTAGGCCACCAATAGTAATCCTTAAGATCTTGATACATCTTATCCGATCCAGGGTGGATAGAGTACCGTGACTTGTGCGCTTCGTCGAAAATAACTTCCCTTAATCCACCAAACAGAGGAACCCAAATCCTTTTCTCAAAACGTAACGTCCCTTCCTCGTTTGGTACCAAAAGCTTCTCCATTCCACGGAGATATTCTTCCTCAAGGTTTCCCTCCTTGAGAGCTTCCTTTTGTGCAGCGCGAATGCGCGAGGAGAGATCGGTTCGTATGATCATTTCCAAAGCCCTAACCCTTATGGGCTTGATTCTTTCTTTACGACTTAGGGCATCGGCGACTACATTCGCCTTCCCTGGGTGATACTTTATCTCGCAGTCGTAATCGTTTAGCAATTCAACCCATCGTCTTTGCCTCATATTTAACTCCTTCTGGTTGAATATGTGTTGTAGGCTTTTGTGATCTGTGAAGATCGTGCATTTCGCACCGTACAAGTAGTGTCTCCAGATCTTTAAAGCGAAAACCACCGCGCCAAGTTCTAAATCGTGGGTGGTATAGTTCTTTTCATGCACTTTCAGTTGGCGTGATGCGTAAGCAATGACCTTTTGGCGTTGCATCAACACACAACCCAATCCCTGACGCGATGCGTCGCAGTATACCACAAAGTCATCAGTACCTTCTGGTAGAGCTAAGATTGGCGCGTTACAAAGCTTATCCTTCAATATCTGAAACGCTTCGTCCTGTTTGATTCCCCAATCAAACGTCCTGTCCTTCTGCGTGAGGAGCGTCAATGGTTGAGCGATTTTCGAAAAATCCTCGATGAACCTTCGATAGTAGCCAGCCAAACCCAAGAATTGTCGAATCTCGGTTGGCGTTGTAGGCGTTTCCCAATTCTTGATTGCCTCGATCTTTGTGGGATCAACATGAATTCCATCCCCATTAACCACATGTCCGAGAAACTGGACTTCGTGTAGCCAAAACTCGCACTTGGAGAATTTGGCGTACAGCTGTTCCTTCTTTAGCAGCTCCAATATGGTTCTAAGATGTTGTTCGTGTTCAGCCTTCGTCTTTGAGTAAATCAGGATGTCGTCGATGAATACAATCACAAACTTGTCTAAGTATGGCTTGCAAATTCTATTCATTAGATCCATGAAGACCGCAGGTGCGTTCGTTAAACCAAATGGCATAACGAGGAACTCGTAGTGTCCATAACGAGTTCGGAAGGCTGTTTTCGGGATACTTTCCTCCTGTATCCTTAGTTGATGGTATCCAGATCGAAGATCGATCTTAGAATAACAGCTTGAACCTTGAAGTTGATCGAACAGATCGTCGATTCTTGGTAGAGGATACCTGTTCTTGATCGTTAGCATGTTCAATTCTCTGTAGTCAATACACATGCGGAAACTTCCGTCTTTCTTCTTGACAAACAAGACCGGAGCTCCCCAAGGCGAGAAGCTTGGTCGGATAAAACCCTTATCTAACAGCTCCTGAAGCTGTGTTGACAATTCCTGCATCTCTGATGGAGCAAGTCTGTATGGTGCCTTAGCCACAGGCGCGGCGCCTGGAACTAAGTCAATGTGAAACTCCACTTGCCTCTGAGGTGGCAGTCCGGGTAAGTCTTCTGGGAAGACTTCTGGATACTCCCTTACGACAGGGATGTCTTCGATCCTTGGCTCGGCAGCCTTCTTGTCTACGATGTGCGCCAGAAAAGCAACACATCCTTTTTGTAAACACTTCCTTGCCTTCAAGCAGCTGATAAATCTTAGCGGCGTGTCACGCTTCTCTCCGTGAACCACAATTGTCTCTCCATCACCAGTAGGGATACGAACAACTTTCTCGTGACATACTATCTCAGCCTTGTTTCCGGATAACCAATCCATTCCTACTACCACGTCGAAGCTTCCCAATGGGACTGGTAGTAGATCCAGAGTAAACTCGCGTTCTCCCAATTCTATCACACAACCTCTGATTACTTCGTCGGCTCCAACTAACTTTCCATTAGCTAATTCGATCGAGTAGGGTATGTCTAACTTATTAGCAGCTAACCCAAGCATATCCTTAAATTCTAGCGATACGAAGCTATAATCGGCACCAGTATCAAATAAAACGGATGCATAGCGTTGATTTATAGGGAACGTACCCGTAACAACATTTGGATCTTGGCGTGCTTCCCTGGCTTCAAGTTGGAACACTCTACCACGGGCTTGATTCAGCGTTGGGCAGTCCTTCTTAAAGTGCCCGATTTCCCCGCAGTTGTAACATCCGAGCCTCTGCCCATTACCATCCCCGTTTCCAGCTGGGGTGTTGTTCTGGTTGGCGTTGCCAGCCCGATTTACATTGTTGTTTCGGTTTCTGTTTCCTCCAAAATTTCCTTGCGGGCGATTCCCATTTCCACCCCGGTTATCATTCCTATTTCCATATCCTCCCTGGCCTCCACGGCCGGCAGGGACCCAACAAGTATCCTTAGAGTGACCACGTTTCCCACACGCTTCACATACTTTTAGCCCACATTGACCAGAATGGTGACGCTGGCAGGCATTACACCTGGGATGGGTGCCCATATATCCCCTTCCTTTCCTTCCACTGCCAGTCGTACCCTGAGTTGGCGTGTTTGGTGCTCCTCTTTTACCATCACCGCTAACACTTTGTTTGAAGTTCGAAAACTTTCTTTTGTTATTTCCGGACGACTCAACATGAGTCTCTTTCTCCTTTGCCTTAGCATCACCAAACCTGTTTAGGCGAATCGCCTCCTCGGTGAGAGCCACGCTCAAATCGATGGCTTCAGTGATAGTCGCTGGTTTGGAGGAGGTTACCATGCTTATTATTTGGGGAGCCAAACCCCAAATGAAGCGCTCGATTCGCTTGTACTCTGGCGTAACCATGTAAGGAACCACTTGAGACAGGTCATGAAACCTCTGAACGTACTCTGCAATCTTTCGGACCATCCATCTTTAGGTGCCAAAATTCAGTCTCCAACCTTTGAATTTCTGCGCGTGAACAGTACTTCTTGCGCATCAGTTCTTTCAATTCGGCCCAAGTCAGGGCGTAGGCGGCAGCTTCGCCTAGTGTTTGTACTTGTAGGTTCCACCATGACAGGGCTCCGTCTAGAAACAGCCCTGAAATGTACGTGACTTGCTGATCCTCGGCACACTTGCTCATACGTAAAACGGAATCGGTCTTCTCAGCCCAGCGGGTAAAGGCAACTGCACCTCCTGTGCCATTGAAGTTAACTGGTTTGCAGTCTAAGAACTGCTTGTAGGTGCATCCTGCACGTATGTTAAAACATGTGTTTGGCATTAGCATCAATGCTAAAGATGTCCAGCTAGGACATGGTAGGTTCGAATGGCGTGGTATTACCGTGAGGTGGATTGTTATTGCCTTGGTTAACACTTCCGCTTGCTCCTGGCTGAGATGCTGCGTACTGCGCTATGGCAGCGGTAATGATCTGTTGTAGTTCTGCCTCGTTTGTTGGCATGTTTGGTTCGCGTCTTGGCGGCATCTTCTAAAAGATGGTTTTAGTTGGTTAGGCCATAGTAAGGCTCCGTTGTTATAATACGTAAATCAGTTCGTAATATAGTGTACGTATATAACGGTAGTAATAGTATAATCACATAACATCTCATGTTATCACATATCACAAATATCAATCACACAACATACCATGACAGAAAGTATAAACAAGTAATCCAGCGAATCCAAATATGGTGAGAAAACTGCGATTGCCATATAAATGAGACCACATCGTAAGTGTATACATACAATCATCAATCATTAGGGGCTACATCACCCCTGTCAAAAACTACATCAGTATCAATACAACATCAAGTACATAACAAAAGTCAAGTCATAATGTAGTCTCCCCAAAATGCTGTGCAATCAAAAAGCAATCGCCGCCTTATCACCTCGCCTACCCAAGTGGCACCGATGAGCTCTAAGCCGATGTTGGTGGAGGAGGAGGAAAACGGGTATAAAACAAATGGCGCAACTGTAACCAGTCCGCCTCCATCGCCTGCTGTGTACGAATAATGGAAGCAATCTGCTGCTCCAAAGTAGTAAGACGAGCAGCATAGTCAGGGGGTAACGGTCGAAACGGCTGTAACGGAGAGGGTACCCGGCCATGGCACTGACATGGCTGCAGATGGGCTCTCTCCAACTCCTGTAGTCGCTGCTCATGCGACTCATGCTGGTATACAAATGACATCAATACATCCTCGATGGTGTGTCCCACGTGGAACCTGTGGTATGGATCAGTGGGTGGCATAGGGGAAAATGGTGACCACAGCAGTGGCTCACGTGTGGGGTCAAAGGGTGCCACACGAAAACGAGCAGTAGTGGGTGGGACAAATGGAATCTGAGGCATGAAAGGCATGGGCATCGGTACATGCCCATCAGGGTGTGCTGAAGAGCCCTCTCCAGGCCCTGCTGGAGGTATAAACATAGGAACCTGAAACGAAAAGTCAACGTGTGGTGCAACAGAAACCTGTGGAGGGAATGGGGGAACGTCCTCGTCTGCCGGTATCCAGCCATGCTGGGCAGACTCGTCCGGTGGATCCATATGTGCCGCGAACGGTGCATGTCCGGGCTCTATGGGAACGGGATCAAATAAGGGAGCAACAACAGGGTGAACGGGTGCCAAGTGCTCAAAAGGGGGGTCAACTGGTACAGCAACAACGGGTAAAGGATCAATGGGATCAACAGGGACATCTATGTGGTGATCATCAGCAATGGGCTCAAAAGGTACGTCAGCATGCACAGGGTCATGCTCTGGTAAAGGATCAAGGGCAGCTGCCTGCTCAGGAGCAATGGCAGGCTCCAGGTCATCAAATGCCATGTCAAAATCGAAATCAGGATCAAAAGGGTCAATAGGATCTGCTGGATCCTCCATCATCTCGTCCATCGGGACAAACTCTAAATCACGATCAGGATCGAATCCTGGTGGGAACACAGGGTCTGAATCCCCCTCGTCGTCATGGTCAAAAGCAAACCCAGGTATGGGAGCAACAGAAAAAGCCTGGTCAGAATCGGACCCATAAGAGAAGTGCTGCGCACTATGAGCATGTGTGGGTACAGAAGCCACAGACTCAAAGGAGTCCGCGACTGGGGAGTGGGCAGGTGACTCCGCAGCCGGAGCATCTGCGATCAGTAAGGGAACAACAGCAGGTAGGGCCTCGCCCTGAGCATCCTCCAAAGGCTCCTCCTCAAACATATCGACGTCGTCCTCCTCGTCGTCGATGGGTAAAACAGGGTATGCTGCAAGGGGTACTGGAGCAGGGATCACAACGAGTGGTAGATCCCCTGCTGGAAGATCAACTGGGAGCTCATCAACGCCGTCGGGTAAGGCGAATGGCTGAAAGTCATCATCATCCGTGCTGGTGAAGTCTGACGTATAAACCTCATGCTCCGATGACTCAATGTCGTCTGAAACGATAGGCCTCGGGCCTGTGGTGCCTGAACCACCAGTGTCTGCAGAATCCATGTGTCTGTAACATATACAAGAACATGCACAAATAGTCAATCATAAATCAAGTAATTACATAAGTCATCAAGTAAGGCATCACATAATCCTCCTAGTCTTACTAGCCAATACCATCCAGTCTACCAGACTGCTCTATCCTTTACTTAAACCAAACCTCGATCCTCCAGATCGATCCTTAGCCCTCCAGGCTGAACCTTTCCTTCCTAGCCTTGCTAGCCCACTATCTTGGTCACCTAGACCAAGCCTCGATCCTCCAGATCGATCTTATAACAAACCAACGTGCTCAACTACCTTGACCATCTCGATCCTCCAGATCGATCCTCAGCCCTCCAAGCTGAACCTATAATTAATAAAATGTGCTCAACATTTGTTTGTAAAAAGTGTGGATCTGGACTTAAGTGGTATGCAGAAAAATGTTTTCGTGAGAGCCCTAGTGATCATAGTCTAGACTCGAGACAGAATCCTAGTTCGCTATGATCAGAGCTCTGATACCAAGCTGTCACACCCTGGCTTTGCGGAAGCGTGGTTAATTTTGGTGTGACTTCTTAATACCATAGCTTAATCATAACAAGCTATATGAATTTAAAAACCATGCAAGTCATCCATTAAGTTTTGAAAATCAAAATACAGTACCATTGTTTTTAACCAACAACCATGACCTTGTTCAACAACATTACAAACTGAAACATAACATAAACGTGGTTTAAGGACTGTGTCTTGTCCAGGAAAGAGACACATCCCCTAAACCCTGATGACTCCATGACAAGTGCAGCGGAAAACGTTCCATACCGTGCCAGATCCGTTTAATTTCCTGAAATACATGTGAGTTGAAAAATCAACAATAATGTTGAGCGAGTTCATGTGCAAGTGAGTAGGTAAAAACACTTGTAAGTATAAAGTTTCCTGGTATGTAGCAGTGTAAGAGGACTTGTGATCACCAATGGTTTGCAAGGCCATTAGCATGTTGTGAAATGCAAGTAAGTGAGACACACCCTAGCCGATTTTGCGTTGGGTACCAAGTCACTCCGGGTCCGTTCTGTTAGTCCTCCGAGAGGCCTGTTCTGTTGGACCGGGAGCTGGGCTCGCTACACCCAAATAGATCTACCGCTCGAGTCCCTCGGTGTTCTAACTACCCATTCACATGATCTAAACCTCCTTACGTAAATCATACCGTGTATAATAGTACTTGTAAACAAAGTAACATGTATTTCACCCCCGCAGTTAAGAAAACTGAAAACAGTTAGAGAAAAGGGGGACATGAACTCACAGTGAATGCGCGTCTCTACCAAATGTCTCCAATATAGTAAGCTGTGCAACGACCTACAAGTGCTAATTCTATTAGACGGACGGCCGTGCCTTAGCTTTATAGTTTATGTCTTTGGGAAATAGTTAGACAACTATTTCGTGTTTATGTTCCGTATACATTTGGTAGTTATTCTTCTTCCCAAGGATGGGGGATACAATACATGTGCGTAAGTTACGTTTTATCAATCGTGTGGTAATGTAATTACCGGTGTAACTTATATGTTAATGGAAGCGTTCGTAAAGTTTTGGAATCATTAACGCTTGTAAATATTATTTTCACTTTAAAATAATATTTATGTATTTCACAAAATAATCATAAACAGTGTTGTGACAAATATACTTATCACGTTAATCTTTGTGAAAATCCCACCTCCAAATATGTAGTAAAATATAGTGCTGGCGAAATTTATGTTTTGAAAATATATCCAAGATAGTTCTAACACTTGTTGTGAAAAAAAAAAAAGTCTAAGTGTTAGGTTTTTAGAAAATTTCGCCAGAGTTTCCTCTGTAACTGGAGGTGGCCACGCTTTCAGGCGTATCATTTTCTTTTAACAAATCAATTCAACAATCTTCTTTATTCCATCAAACAGTTTCCGACACAACAAACTAGTCGACAAGTATGTAAGTGTGCATAATCGCATGAACTTGTAGTCTTTCCGCAACTTATATGTAAATCACCTTTACATATGTAGATCTTTATATAAAGTAGCTTTAATCTCATAAAAACCTTGTGTTTAGCAAAATCCGTCTTTACAACTTCTAGTCATTTTCCCAAAAATAGTTATTTGTCGGATCTTTCCATTTCACAAGTGTCTACACACTTGTGGCTTATAAAATCATATTTATTAGTGTAAGATCCATCTTTAGAAAAACATGATTTCTTTAAAGTGTGGTCTTTCAAAAATACCACTTGCGGATACGTAGATCCGCTAGTTTTAAACACCATTTTACCGGTTAAATCACTTTTACACAAGTATAATATTTCTACACAAGTTCATGTCTCTAAAATGTGGTAGTGTTTCACCTTTAACCCTTGTATCTTTCAAAAACAAGCTTATGTGATGATACATGATTTTACAAAGTCGGGTTAAACGAAGATTCGAGCTACCACATTATAGATCGGGTCTAGATAAACACAAATTTCAAGTCCTACGACTTTTACACAAGTTATATGCTATTAACCACCATTTTTGTGATTTTAGTAGACTTTAAAGTTTCAAAACGCATGCTTTCGATATTTAACCGACGAAAGTTCTTTTAACCACTTTAGATACATTCAAGAATGAGTTTTAAACCATATACCTCTAGCTCAAGGCTAGGGAAGAATCGTGACGAAAACGCGTGGATAAAAGCCAACGGTTGAGGTCCTTCGTGATCCGAGTGCACCAAAGCTCCTTATACGCGACCTCGGATGTTCGTATGATGATGGAATGATGAAGACAAGATCGAAAAGTGGGTGTATGGGGCTGGGGTGGTTCGGCCGAGAGTTGGGAGAGAGCAAGAGAGAGTGAGTTGGTTTTGTTGATTAAGTGTGAAAGTCCCTTGTGGTTTAGTGTTATTTATAGATAAATCAATGTGTATTATCCAATGAGTAATATGTCTCCAAGATATTATACAATGCAAGATTATGATAATCTCTAGTGTACTAGTGTGTCCCCTAGTTTGAGGGGCCGGTTACGAGAGCAAGGGGGGGGGGGTTCGATCCAAACTAGATGGTTAGGATATAGTTTAGGTTAAATAGGTTAGGTTAAGTATCTAACCTCGTTAGTTATATGTTGCACGTTGTGACGGGTGTTAGGGTAATCAGGGACCCTAACTGGCTCAGAAAAAGAGTAATAATAAAAATAGTAATGTTTTCATGTTCCGGGTAAAGTCCGGGTGTTCGGTTGGATAGTAATCCGTTAAAGTGTTACAAAAGACTTTAAAGCGTCGTCATTACATTTTTTAGTGACACAATTTGTTTTCCCGACACTTTAGAAAGTGTCTAGTAATATTTTCTCATTTTCTGGCACTTTACTAGTCAGCTAGAAGCTGGTTAAATTATTAAAGTGCTGTGTTTGGTACTTAAAGTACGTTCTTGGCACATCCGAAACAGTGTAACTTATTCCTAGAGACGCGGTAACACAACCCTTATATCCTACACTCACTACCAGTGTAGCCAAAATATATGAGGCTCTTAACAGGCCTTAGAGGCAGTATTTGCCTGATGCTGGTTATATCAGCATGTTCACTGTGTATCCGTTTAGTGCTACTGTGCTTTTTGTGCATCAAGTTTGTCACTAGGGTTCAGTATGTAATCAATGTAGTGACAGCAAATAAAGTATGATGCAAGTAAGTGCATGTATCAGTATGCAGGTAGCAGTTTATCAGCTAGTTCAATCAAGCACAGTAATCAAGTAGTAATTAATCATTAATTAAGTTGTACGGATACCTGGTTTAGTGCGGGTTGTCACAACTTCATCATCGCTGGTACCAACAAAATACAACTCAGCGCCGCTACGGCTGCAAAAAGAGTTGGCATGCCAAGTAGCAAGCCACCGTCATCGCCGAACGACGTTTCAAATCCCCAATAAATCAACATATACATAGTTTGTACTATTCAACATAAACATAAAAAGCCTATCTTTTCACACCTACTCTTAAAACAACAACCGCCAATATCGTGACCAACGACAACATGACCTCCATTACTAACATGATCATATAATCAATCTCAGAAAGCAAAACAAACTAAATACGAAAATACCAACACAAATCGACTTAAATATGAAAATATCATCATTATCATTGAACCTGCTCAGTGGTGCTATAGTTACAATTGGAGTTGCCATACCAGGTAGCAAGCTAACATCATCTCAGGGTTTGAAAATCATTGTTGCCAAGACGGACATAATCCACTGATGGTGACCCTCCGATCACCGCCCCTCACCCTTCTCGCTCCTTTTTCCCTTTCTCTTTCTTCCTATTCTCTACCTTTTGAGGCAAACACCCCCCCCCCCCCCCCAAAAAAAAAAAAAAAAAAAAAAAAAAAAACAGAGACACCACATCGACGTGGTAACCATGGTGGTGACCCTCCCATAACCACCCCTCTCTCTTCCCCCCTTTTTGGCAAACAGAAACACCACTACAATGTGATAACATCGGTGATGACCCTCTGGTTACCACCCCATCCGGCTTCTCTCTCTCTTTTCATTTCTTTATCCTTTGAGGGTTTTAAAGGGGGACAAGGGGCAAAAGGTGGTAGCCACACGCTCAAAGGGCGGATGGCACCCAAATAGATGAATGAGAAGAATCCATGAAGTAAACCACTGTTCATTTCCCTTTGTGTATTAATAAATAAATATAAATTATTTTTATAAATCTTAATATTTTAAAACTAATAGATATGACATTTAGTTATTTTTTAATTTATTTTAAGCTTAATTTAACTTAGTAACTAACTAGAAAAAATAATTAATTTTTTTTTAACGAAAAATGTTACCCCTCTAAATTACTCCAATAATTATAAACTACGCTCCTCTACCAATTAGGCCACAAAAGACAGTCTTTAAAACACCTTGATTTGGGAGAGGAGAGTCTTGGGTTGAAGTGTCACATACAACAACGATTAAAAGAAATTCGCCGTTTAAAAAAGCTAATTCAATCTAGCAAATTAAATTGCATTCAAGTTTCATGAATTTCTTAAGCTAATTCAATCTAACAACTTATAAAAATATAAAATCCAACAATACGAGGGGGTGTTTGGGATTCCTTTTTAACTTCTCCTTCTCACAAGTCATTTTCAAATTCAATAAGTAAGAAATCCTAACTTCTCAAAATCTTCTTTTTGAAGACATAATCTGTTCTAAAAGTCATTTTTTTCATGGTGTTTGGGATTCCTTTTACTTCAAACGTACTTCTTAGATGATGTTTGGATTCCTTTCCTTCTCAAAAATCCTTCTTAGCTCTAAAAGTCACAAAATGAATCCCAAACACCCCCGAGATATCTTGATCAAATTTTTGAAGTTAAGAAAAATAAAATAAAAAAAGAACTTTATTCAGAAAAATATTAAAATTTGATTATTAATTCTTTCACGACCTTTTTACCCGTAATATTAAAACTTGATCTTGACATCACGAATATATGGTTTACAAAATGGGCGAACATGGGAAAGTAAAGTTTCCTTTCCAAATCAAAGACCAATTCTTTGCGCGTATAATATTTGTTAAATTTCACAAAAAAAAAACTTTCAGTTTTCAAGAATCATTCTTTTTCCCAAATTCCATAAAAAAAGCGATCAGATTCTATGGAATTTCGTGCTCACTGGATCCTAATTCATAACCTCCTTTGAGTCATCCTTCAAACACCTCAAGGGTTTATATACCCACCTCGAATCATACCCACTTTTATCAATCAATTATTAGTTTGTAGAAAGTTTGAATTTTTATAAAAAAGAAGAAGAAAGGGTCATGGGGGGTTCCAAGATTGAGGGAGGAACCTCTTCTTCTTCTTCAGCTGCTGTTCCAGTTGTTAATCGTAGAGATCCTTATGAAGTTTTGAATGTCTCAAAAGATTCTTCTGATCAGGAGATCAAATCTGCTTACAGAAAGCTTGCCCTCAAGTTTGTTCAATACCCATTTATTTATTTATTATTTTTTTTATTTTTTTATATTCTTGTACAAGATTTGAGATTGTTTTTAGTATTGACTTGTTATGGTTATAATTATTTGTTATATTGAAATTTAGGTTTTTTTTTCTTTGTTTATAAGATTTGAATCATATTAGTTGGATTCTTGATCATTATCTCCCAAAAACATGAATTTGTAATTTTGTTGGGTATTTCAGTTACCAAAATTTGGTTAATTAATTATGTAACTTATTGGGTTCATTCATAATTTTAATCCTTTTGAGTAAATATAAATTGGTGCTGGCTTGATGCACTATTATATTGTTAGGATCATAAGTTATGTTATTGTTTACTTTCTGATAATTATGCCATTTGTTAAGTTTAAATTCACATGATATTTTCTAGTAGGGAGTGTGATTGTGCTATCTGATTATTTTTTTGATAATTTAAAATCAGTTGCATCATTTAAAAGTTAAAACACGCGTATAAACGCCCATACGTGATACGTTACATTTATAGATTTTGTAACGTTACTTATTTATAGGTATCACCCCGACAAGAATGCTAGTAACCCTGAAGCATCAGAACTGTTTAAGGAGGTTGCTTTTTCTTATAACATTTTATCTGATCCAGAGAAAAGAAGGCAATACGATAATGCAGGGTTTGAGGTAGATTTATGCTATTGTTAGTAATGTTTTGGAGGTGGCAAAATGGGCGGGTTGAACATGTTGGGTAACAGGTCAAAGCCGGTTCGAGTTGAAACAACTGGTCAAACGGGTAGGGTCGACCTACAAACATTTTCTTGTCTGTTTTTTTTAATAAATCGATTTAGCTAGGTTTAGATGACTTTTGACTCATTCGATCCATTTGACCAGTTTCATTTTTGACTCAGTTTTGGTCTGGCCATGATTCAATTCTGCCCATTTATAAGTAAATGGGTCAAAATTGACACCTCAGTACGCGTGCATCTTTAATGTTCATGTTACCGTCTTTTGTATTTACGTTTTATCTGTTTTGAATTCAACAGGCTATTGATGCTGATGGCACAGACATGGAAATCGATCTTTCTAACCTTGGAACAGTGAACACAATGTTTGCTGCATTATTCAGGCAATTTTTATACAATTCATTCACGCATTAGATTCATTTTGACTCGTATCTTTATTTTATTCTATTCACTATTTCCTATTTAAGTAAGCTTGGAGTTCCTATTAAGACAACTATTTCAGCCAATGTTCTCGAAGAAGCTTTGACTGGATCCATCACGGTCAAACCCCTTCCGCTAGGATCGTCAATTAGCGGAAAGGTGCACATACCTCATAAGCGTGTTTCATTATATTATTAAATTATTTCTTTTGCTACTCCATTGACTTCATTGAGTTTAATTACAGGTAGACAAACAATCCGCTCACTTTTTTGATGTAACTGTAACCGAGGAACAAGCTAAAGCAGGGATCGTAGTTAGAGTTACTTCAACCGCCCAAAGCAAATTTAAGGTGCTTAACATTTGTTGATTTTTTATTATAAGAATAATATATGAAAAAAAAGATTAAATATGTGTAGCAAATATTGCAGCTACTTTATTTTGAGAAAGACGTTGGCGGGGGTTATAATCTGTCACTACAGGTACCATCTTTTCTAGTTTTCTTTCAAGGGTTCAAATCGTTTTATATCGTTATTGGTATTATAAAGATAAATATTATATGTTCTTATAAGATATCGAAATACTTGTTGCAGGAAGACAGTGAGAAGACGGGAAAGGTGACATCAGCAGGGATGTATTTCTTGCATTTTCAAGTATATAGATTGGATTCAAGTGTTAATGCGGTATGCATCTACCATATAACTTGTCGCAATTCAAGAATATTGGTTTACAGTCGAAACATATTCTCAAATTATTATGTGGAGTAAAATGCCATTTTCGTGAGGTTTGACCAGTTTTGCGACTTTCGTCCAAAGGTTTGTTTTTCCGCATCTGGATCCAAACGGTTTGATATAATGCCATTTTCATCCGGCTTGTTAACTCCATCCATTTTTCTCCGTTAAGTCAGGGGTATTTCTGTCTTTTTTGCTAACTTAAAGGGCAATTCGGTCTTTTTCACTTTATGTAAAAAGACCAAATACCTCTGAAAAAGGCCTACTTGCCCTTTAAGTTAACAAAAAAGACGGAAATACCCCTGACTTAACTGAGAAAAATGGATGTAGTTAACAAACCGGATGAAAATGGTAATATCTTAAACCTTTTGGATCCAGATTCGGAAAAACAAACCTTTCGACGAAAATCGCAAAATAGGCCAAACCTCATGGACGAAAATGGCATTTTACTCCTAAAATTATTATGCGTCTCCTTCTATCGATGGGTATATTAGACATTTAATGTTGACAATGGGTTGTTATTATGGGCAGTTAGAAATGGCTAAGGATCCGGAGGCTGCTTTCTTCAAAAGGTTGGAAGGTCTCCAGCCGTGCGAGGTCATGGAGATAAAAGCTGGGACCCACACATTCGCCGTTTATGGTTTGATTTTTTTTTTTCTTGTAGTTTTAATATGATTAGAAATTTTTTTACGTATAATTACTATCTTTTTTCTTGTAGGTGATAATTTTTTCAAGACTGCATCCTACACAATAGAAGCTCTTTGTGCCGCGACATACGCCAATTTGAAACTGATTATAGAAAGGTTATTTTTCCTTTCTTCATTAACCTTTATTCTTCACTTTTCGTTTATTAAATGTATTATATACTAATATGTTTCTTATTACATCATTTGCAGGCTTTGGCACAATTCCAAGAAGTGACCAACAGATACGCCCAAGAAAAACAGAATGTAAGTAGACTGTCTGTCCCAAATTTCTGGTCAACTTTTGACCTTTAAGAGTCAAACGACGTACCAGTCTTGCTTTCTATCAATCTGTGAAAATGTTGTACATTGTAATATCCAAATCTCTTATTTCGGGCCGCAATGTGGTTTAAAACTCAAAATTACAGGTGGACGAGCTTCTAAAACAACGAGAAAACATCCAATCAGCTTTCACGTCTAATAAGTCGGTTTTGGGGAGTAAAGTGAGTAATGGAGGTAGTAGTAGGCGTGAAGGCAGCAGCCCGCGTGAAGAAGAAGGGAAGGAGAAGTCTGCAAAGAAGAGATGGTTCAATCTTAGCCTGAAATTTACTGGT
This sequence comes from Helianthus tuberosus, assembly GCA_030545235.1. Taxonomy (NCBI): domain Eukaryota; kingdom Viridiplantae; phylum Streptophyta; class Magnoliopsida; order Asterales; family Asteraceae; genus Helianthus; species Helianthus tuberosus. Next base: position 128,521,516 of record CM060420.1, on the reverse strand, counting down.
GATAAAAAAGTATAGTTAATAAAAAAAAGTTCATGTTGTTCTTTTGGGTAAATTTTTCTTGCTGTTTTGATTCATAAAGGGTGTTTATAGTAGCTTCATTCTTGTTATGTATCTTCATTTGATATTTTTACATATATTTTGTTGTAAAATGGTTTTCATTGATTGTTCATTAGGACAAAAACAAATTAGTGGGCCAGAATCATGATTTGGGCTGTGGGCTATCTCAATACCTTATGTTGTTATATACTTTTATATATCTGTTGCTAGTTTTTTAGTAGTTCCTTCTATTTTCACACCTCTATTTTCTTATTTTCACATCCCTAGTTGTATATACGGGTTGTATAACGTTATACGACCCGTATAGAATGTTGTTGCACATAAATAGATGCAGTGGAATGTTTTTTTTTTGTGTTACATGCATACGGGCTGTATAACTTTATATGACCCGTATACAATTGTATACGAGCAATATAATGCTATACGGCCTGATGTCTATTGTTTGTGAGGTTTTGATCAGCTTTTTGGGTGTTTAACACCTGTATACGGGACGTAGAACCTTATACGGACCGTATATAATAAATATATATTGTTTAAAACGAAAAACCGTTTAATAAGTTTTAGTAATTGTTTAGATAACGTTAGCCGTATTATTTTGATATATTGGATTAGGATACGTGTTGAACAATTTTCCACTTTATTATGTGAAACGTCTATGTTACAATAGTATTTGCCGTATTATTTTTTATATATATCGGATTGTGTTACGAGCTTGTAATACTACGCGTTTTAAATAATTAAAACAATTATTAACAACAAAACATGTGCATAGGATAAACAATACGATAACAATTATCAAACAAACAAGATAAAATGTAAACATAAGATTAATATTTACAACGCTTTACATCTAAAACAACAAAAGATAAATATTTACAATATTTCAAAAGTAAAACAACAAAACCAAAAATACAATAAGCAGCTACGTCGATGGTGGTGGTGGTGGTGCAGCGCCAGCTCGTGGAGGTAGAGGCACGCCAGAATGCATAGCAATAATCGCCTTCACCATCCACTGTATGTCACTCTACATACGCGGAACGTCCACCCGTACAGCAGCTACATCTGACTCGACCTGAGCCAGTCTCTCATCCACCTTCGGTGGAGGCATCACACGTGGTCTCACGCTCCGTCGCTCGTACGGGCGATCAACCTTACATCCTCCACACCTGTCACACCCCAACTGAAGGCGGAAACATCGGAGCGTGGCACTAAGCGTTCAGATTGCTCAAGAGTTTCCATAACACTAAATTGTTTCAATAATAGATTAATCAAGTTTCATAACAATTGTCTAAACATCAACCAAAATCCACAACCACAATAGTACCAAGTATAAAATATTCAAATAATGTTCAAATCCTTGATTTAACTAGGTGAGTTTCTAAGTATCATCCTAGCTTGTTCTTGTTTCCAGCTACTATCAACCTGCAACATGTATTAAAATACTATCAACAAAAATGTTGGCGAGTATACAAGTTTGAGTAGATAATAGCATAATAGTTTAAAAACGTTCCAAAAACTCATATCCAGCATAAACACATATAACAGGTTTCACCATGCTATTAAACGTAGTCTAAGTGATAGCCCAAGTTTCCAATGCGTTACATGCCTTTCCCAAAGACTAACGGGAGGTTAAATGTCTCCTCCGAACAATACCCCAAAGATTAACGGGGATGTGCATTACCCCTATAGCGCTACCATTGTTAAGGCGGAACTACACATAAGGATTAAACGTTCACATAGCATAAAAGTCTCAAGAATCACAAGTTTCAAGTTGCATGTTCACAGCGGATAGAGTATTGATGTGCGTTAGGTGTATATATAGGTTTAAGTATATTTTAAGCCCTTTTTACACTTTTTTTTAGCCAAGTTTTAAATTTATAAAACACGATATTTACTAACACTAAACACACATATGGGCAAGTGCACCCATCGTGGGCGTAGTATAGTGTTGGTAAGATACCGAGGTCCTCCAAGGACACAAGAGCTTTTAGTACCGGTTTATCCTCAACGTCTAATCAAATCAAAAGTTTAGAAAAATGTTTTAAACTAAGAAAATAAAAACTAACTAAAATGCTGAAAAATAAAAATAAAAATAAAAACAGATAGACAAGATGAATCACTTGGCTCTGACTCGTGTTTAGTGTAACCTTTGATTATTTCCGCACTTTTGCACTATTTAAGAGATTATCTTAGTTATTGTAGTAGGCCCCTCTTTTGGAGGTGACGTTACCCTCAACCCAGTAGTTTGAGTCAGCAAGGATACAATCCTAAAGGGTTGGATTATTGAAAGATAATTAATTAAGTTATTAATGCATAATGTGGTAGGCCCCTCTTTTGAAGGCGACGTTACCCTCGGCTAAATAGTCTGAGTCAGCAGGGATACAGTCCTAAGTAGCCGGGTTAAAGTTTTAATAGTAGTTTAACTTATGAGGGGATCAAAGAGTTTGGACCCCCGCCATCCAATACCGTTAAGTATTGAAGGAGGTCCTACTAAATTTGACCCAGGTCCTTTGCGGGATCTATACACTGAACAATGGCAAGACTCTTACCAAACCGTTCCCTTAACCCCCGACCAGGTAGCCAACATACCTCCATATAGACCGTGGAGATATGAATGGTGAAAAACTTTTATTTTATATAGACAGTAAAATAATGCCAAGACACCACGGACAAACGATAAGGAAGAATCACCTTCAACATAAGAAACTAGTTATTAAAGTCATTAATACATACCCAGTTAAAAAGTGCGAAAAGATTAAAAATAAAAAGTATTACACTAGACACTTTGTCTTCATCAAGTGATGTAAGAGACTTAGGCAAACATGGCCTTGATTGTCAAGAACTCTTACGATCAATCTTGGATCCCGAGACGACTCACACACTCTATGATGGACAATGGATGATGGTGGTGGATGATGGTGTTATGGTGGTGGTGGGTGGTGGGTGAAGTGTGAGAGAGGTGGTGTGCCAAGGGATGGTTTGAGCTTGAGCCAAGCACTCCTATTTATAGGCTGAACAGAAGCTCGGGCACGGCCCCGTGTCCAGTGGGCACGGCCCCGTGTCCACATCCTTCTCTGTCTTCATTAATTGTTCTTGTCTTTATTAGTTGACCACGGCCCCGTGTCCGCTGGGCACGACCCCGTGTGCAGAAGCATATCTGTACTATCAAGATTTTCCTGGATTCTGCGAATCTTATAGTTGACCACGGCCCCGTGTCCGCTGAGCACAGCCCCGTGGTGGGCGATGGAAGCTTCTACAACTTTGTCTTTTATGCTGACACTTGGGCACGCCCCCGTGCTCATTGAGCACGGGGCGTGTTCAGCCTTCTGTTCTCTTGTTTTGCTTTGCTTGGGAAGATGCTTTTGGGGAGGTCGGGCATGCCACGTTTGTTCCTTTTCTTGTATTTATGTTAGATTTAGCTGCCTTTTTGCTTCTTTTGTTAATTTGAGCTCTTTTAATCCTGAAAATACAAAAGGAAGACAAAAACACACTTTTTCCAAATTAGTACCAAAAAAGGGTTAGTTTTATGCCACAATTGATGTAATTTATATGTTGCATTTGCACACATCAAGTATGTTTCCAAATAAGTTTCAAGTGTCAAGTGTCATGTTTATAGAATACATGTTGCATCCCAAAAGTGTTAAAAACAAAAAGGGATCGACTATACTCACAGTGGGTGCTAAGTATCAACACCGACTATTTGGATCGAAGGGAGCGGGGGAGTTAGCCTGATTATAGTATAACAGTGTAAGCGTTGAAAAGAATGTCGAATCATGTGAACATCGAATAAGAATGTCTGACTGGCCTCCTGATCGGATGGTCATCCGGTCGGATGACCATTCGACCCAGATGGGACCCATCCGATCGGACGGTTGTTCGATCAGTAGTGTGTTTTGCCAAATGTTTCCAACTTTTGAAGTTTTCATTGTAGTATAAGTTCAAGTCATTCGATCAGATGGTCATCTTGTCAGATGACCGTTCGGTCGGATGATTGTTCGAGTAAAAGTTTAATAGTTTGAAGTCCTGTTCAAATAGTTCAAGTGTTAGAGAACAAGTTGCTTGGTCGAATGATCATTCGATCGGACGGTCGTCCTATCGGACGATCATTTGACTGTGTAACCTTTGTCACTTTGAAAACTTTGTAAAACTAAGTTCGAGTTTAATGCAGGTGACATGATAACGTATCAAGACAACGGAAAAAACCTTCAAGGTTCAGCTTGTCTGATCGGGTGGGAATCACCCCGTTCGATCTGGGCAGCTGTTCTTGAGTGAGCTTCATGTCCGACCTGTAGATCGGTCATCTCTCCGGTGATAATCCGTTTTCAAGCCGACCCCAGACTAAGAATAAGTCTTAGGCCTGTCTTGGGTCCAGATTCTACCGAGTTTGAGTAGAAAAGTGAATAAAGTTGAAGAAATCATGTTATCTGTTGAAAATGCTTAGATTTTGTAGAGTTTCGTGTTAAAACATGTAGAAATCCTCTAGATTTGGACCCAATCTTGACATGATGTCATCACACAGCCGATTGTACAAACAACCATGATGACGTCATCTTCAAGGTGCCCAAATCGGGTGATTTTATGGTGAAAACGTATGATTTTGATGGAGAAAAGATGAGGAATTGTGTAATGATGAAGGAAGTACAAGATTCATGGAGAAAACTTACAAGAATCGCTTGAAATCGAAGGAAAAGTGCCTTAGAACGAGAGAGTGCGTCTGGTCGGATAAGCCTGTCACATCAGGTGATGTGACAGGAGGTATTTATAGTACAAGAGAGGATAAGGCGTGGGATGGCCTGGATCAGATGACTGTTCGATCGAATGGCCATCCGATTGGATGGTCATCCGGTCGGATGGCCATTCGATCGGATGGTCATCCGGTCGGATGGTCATCCGGTCGGATGGTCATCCGGTCGGTTGTCCATCTGGACAGCCAATCCTTGTTCGCTAGATTTCATGTTCCCATTCGATTTACAAGCTAGATTAAGCATTGCGTTGCGTATTATTGTGTAATATCATCTCATAATAAGATTGTATAACTAATACAAAAGTTCCCATGTTTCAAGTTTCTAAGTATCAAATTTCTCGTTCAAATCAAGTATCTCGTTCGATAAGTGTCAAGTATCTTGTTCAATAAGTATCAAGAGTCAAGTATCTAGTATCAAGTATCAAGTATTAAGTATCAAGTATCAAGTTTCACCAAGAATCAAGATTCATAGTGTTTAATATGTATCAAGCATCAAGAGTCAAGTTTCAAAGTATCACAAAGTTTCACAAATGTTTCACATAGTTTAACATAGTTAAGTCTCGAATAGTATAGGGACTAGACTTGCCAAAAGAGAAAAGTTTAGGGACGCAAGGCATTTTAGTCTCCCCTCCTTTAGGAGATTTCATCCCCAAAATCTAAGAGGAAGACTGCTCAAAGAGCTGTGGATACTTGGTCTTCATCTCACTCTCGAGTTCCCAAGTGAATTCGGCGCCACGCTTTCCTTCCCATAGCACCTTAACTATGGAAATTTTGTTGCGCCTCAATCGCTTGATACCTCGGTCCATGATTTCGACCGGTTTCTCCACAAAATGTAAAGTTTCGTTTACTTGCAAGTCTTCGATGGGAACCTGCAATTCCTCATCAGCTAAGTATTTCCTGAGATTAGATATGTGGAATACCGGATGTACATTGTTAAGTTCTTGTGGCAGGTCGAGTCGGTATGCCACCTTGCCAATCCTTTCGAGTATCGTGAAAGGACAAACATAGCGAAGGGCGAGCTTTCCCTTCTTACCAAAATGAACTACTCCCTTCCAGGGAGATAACTTGAGCAATACTCGATCTCCAACATCAAATTCCAGAGGCTTACGCCTTTTATCAGCATAGCTCTTTTGTCTGCTCCTAGGCTTGATCAAGTTATCACGGATCTGGAGAATCTTATCCGTCGTCTCTTGAATGATCTCAGGGCCAGTAAGTTGCTTGTCACCAATCTCCTGCCAACTGAGAGGAGATTGGCACTTGCGACCGTATAAAGCTTCGAAAGGAGCCATCTGAATACTTGAATGATAACTTTTGTTGTACGAGAACTCGATCAATGGTAAACGTACATCCCAATTACCACCAAAGTCGATGACAAAGGAACGAAGCATATCCTCTAGGGTCTGGATAGTACGTTCGGTCTGTCCATCCGTCTGAGGATGAAAAGCCATACTAAGATTCAAATGAGAACCCATAGCGGATTGAAACGTTTGCCAAAGACGGGAAGTGAAACGACCATCACGGTCAGAGATTATGTCGAGTGGTATGCCATGACGGCATATAATTTCATCGGTATAGATTCGAGCAAGTTTCTCCACTTTGAAATCCTCACGAATAGGAAGAAAGTGGGCTGATTTAGTCAAACGGTCAATGATTACCCAAATGCTATCATGACCAGCGGGTGTATGGGGTAGTTTAGTTATAAAGTCCATAGCGATGCTATCCCATTTCCACACACGGATTTCGGATTGTTCAAGAAGACCTGAAGGACGTTGATGTTCAGCCTTTACCTTCGTGCAAGTAAGGCATTTGGAGACGTACGCAGTAATGTCCTTTTTCATACCAGGCCACCAATAAGTCATACGCAAGTCTTGGTACATCTTATCAGCACCAGGATGAATAGAGTACCGAGATTTGTGAGCCTCATTCATAATGAGCTCACGTAGATTGTCGCGATCTGGCACCCAGATGCGATTAAAATAGTATTGAAGTCCATCAGACTTTGTTTCAAGTTGGTCAACAAAAGCACCTCGTACTTCAACGATTAGACTACCTTCATTAGCTGACGAATACTGAGCTTCACGGATACAAGCATGCAAATTGCTAGAGATGTGAAAACAACGGATAGTATTAACATGAGTCTTACGACTAAAAGCATCGGCTATGACATTCGCTTTGCCAGGATGATAGTGAATCTAGCAGTCGTAGTCGTTAAGCAACTCCACCCAACGTCTCTGTCGCATGTTCAGTTCCCTTTGGTTAAAGAATATGTTATAGGCTCTTATGGTCAGTGAAAACCACACACTTAGTACCATATAGGTAGTGTCGCCAAATCTTCAATGGAAATATAACTGCACCAAGCTCCAGATCGTGAGTAGCATAGTTTTCTCATGCATTTTGAGTTGGCGGGAGGCATAAGCGATGACCTTGTCCCGTTGCATGAGCACACAGCCTAGACCACGGTTTGAGGCATCACAGTATACCACCAAGTCATCATTCCCCTCAAGGAGAGCTAGAACAGGAGCATTGCATAGCAAGTCCTTGAGAGTTTGAAAGGAATCCTCTTGCTCGGGACCCTAAACAAAAGGTTTCTCTTTCTGAGTCAAAGAAGTAAGAGGAACGGCGATCTTCGAGAAGTCCGAGATGAATCGATGGTAATAGCCCGCCAATCCTAAGAAGGAACGAATTTCAGATACAGATTTAGGCGTACTCCAATTCTTCACGGCCTTGATTTTAAAAAGGTCTACATGAATACCTTGTTTACTAACAACGTGCCTGATAAATTGTACTTCATCGATCCAAAACTCACACTTAGAAAATTTAGCGTATAAGCGTTCACCACGTAAAAGTTCTAACATAAGACGTAGATGGCGTTCATGATCAGCTCTAGTTTTCGAATAAATAAGAATATCATCAATAAAGACTATCACAAAACGATCCAAGTAAGGTTTACAAACACGATTCATAAGATCCATGAACACGGCGGGTGCGTTGGTCAAACCAAAAGGCATAACTACGAACTCGTAGTGCCCATGACGAGTACGAAAAGCGGTTTTGGGGATATCTTCTTCGAGAACACGGAGCTACATAGAAGCAGAACCAGAGAAGACTAACACGGGGAGAGACAACGGGGAGGAACCCAACTACAAAAGGTACATCGAACTCGAATGAACCAGAAGGCTTCCTCAGTAAGAAACCATAAGTCTAAGTAAGAGAAGGTCGATTTTAGAAAAGCAGGACGCGCCTTGTAGTTGGTCAAATAGATCATCAATACGAGGGAGAGGATAACGATTCTTGACGGTGAGTTTATTAAGTTCACGGTAGTCGATACACATACGAAACGAACCATCTTTCTTCCTGACGAATAGCAAAGGAGCACCCCAAGGAGAGGTACTTGGACGTATGAAGCCCTTGTCGAGTAGTTCTTACAGTTGACTGGATAGTTCTTAGATCTCGGAAGGTGCAAGTCGGTAAGGAGCCTTGGCGACAGGAGTCAAACCAGGTATGAGATCAATACGAAAATCAACAGATCGAGGAGGAGGAAGACCAGGAGATATTCAAGAAAGACGTCAGGGAAGTCACACACCACGAGAACATCGCTTACGTTCTTTCCCTTGTCCTTTTGTTCCACCACGTGGGCCAAGAAGGCAAAGTACTGTTTATGTAAACACTTATTCGCTTGAGTGCATGACATCAACTTCAGTCCTCTAGAAGGTCGGTCTCCATAGACGTGCAAAGTTTCACCTGACGGGAGAGGAAAACGAACGTACTTCTCGTGACATGCGATTTTGGCATGGTTCTTATGCAACCAATCCATGCCGATTATGATATCAAAACTACCCAACTGCATGGGTATGAGGACAATAGCGAAGACGTGGTCATTAAGAGTCAAGGAACAACCACTGAGAATAGAATCAACTAGAATAGACTTACCATCGGCAATCTCAACCGAGAACGACTTAGGTAGTTTAGAGCGTGCACAATTTTAACAAAGATTCAAATTCTATGGACACAAAGCTTCTATCGACACCAGTACCAAACAGTATCGAAGCGTAAAGATTATTGACGAGGAACGTACCTTTAATGACGTCATTGTCGTTACGAGCCTGGTTTGCATTGATGTTGAACGCTCATCCTCGAGAGGCTGGCTGTTGCTCCTGATTCAGCTGGGGACACTGGTTACGGAGATGAGTAGTGTCTCCACACTTATAGCATGCATGAACATTTGCTGGCCTTGGGTTCTGCGGAGGAGCCGGTAGGGCTAGTTGAGCTGGTTGAGCTGGCGGTGCTTGCTGGGCCTGATTGACTTGGCGGCAGTAGGGAGTCGTGTGACCATAGCGATTGCAGTTGGTACACAGACGGCAAGTAGAGGTTGCAGGGTGGGGATAGTTACAAGTCGCACACTTGGGATGCACCCCAATGTACGGCTTCTTGTTGTTCTCCGGAGCCGGAGGGTTAGCAGCAGCAGCAGCAGGCACAATAGCATTGCCTGCAGGGTTTGCATTTGCAGCAGGGATAATGGCATTGCAGCTAGAACCCTGAGAGTTTCGTTTCTTGTTTCTGTTGCCACTGGGCTGCTGGGTAACTTGGTTCGCTGATTTTGAGGGAGCAGGGGTAGCGAACTGTTTGTCACGGACACGGTTGTTGTTCAAACTTGCTGCCGGACGGTAAACCTCTTCAATAGTCTCGAGCTGAGCTGCTTCAATCGAATCACGCATGGCAGGAGGTAGCCCATTAATGTACTTGGTTATCATGCGTTTCAGAGTAGAAACCAAGTGTGGCACGATTATGCTGAGTTGCTTAAAACGGGTAGTGTACGCTAAATTGTCATCTCCAACCTGCTTGAGGTGCCAGAACTCTTCCTCAGGCTTTAGCTGTTCATGGGGAGGGCAGAATTTGAGCATCATCAATTCTCGCACCTCAGGCCACCGAAGAGCATAAGCTTCTTCGTTAGAGCGGATGTTTCTCTTGTTTGCCCACCACTCTAGAGCTCTTCCTTGAAACATGCCTGTTGCACTCCTAGTCTTTAGATGCTCCGGGCATTCGCTATTGATGAAAGTAACTTCCATGCTGTCGAACCATTCCAGCATTGCAGTCACCCCATCACTTCCCGTGAAGGGCTTAGGGTTGCAAGAGACGAAGTGTTTGTAGTTGAAGCTCACAGGCTTTGATTTCTTCGCTTTAGAATCCACAGAGGAGGGAGGAGTGTTTGATCCCTGGATCTCAGAGATGATCTTTGGTACGATGCGAGCAATCTGATAGGCCATGACTTATGAGAGTTGGCCCTGGATCCCTTGAGAGAGTCGAATAGTTTACGGGAAGACATCTAAAGATCCAAGAAAAGGATCGTATAAGTCTAGATCATAAAGTCTCGTAGTATATAGTTTCACACACATGGTAGTATAAATACTCAAGTTTCACACATCACAAAATGTTCAACAAGTTTTACATAGCACAAAGGTTCAACATTCTCACCACAAGTCCGCAAAACAACGACTTTCGCATTGCACGTCGTACGAAAGTTTGGTAACATGCTGGAACCACTTATATATATGAAGTACCAGCTGCGTATCCACCATGTTTTGACCATGTCACGTCCGTCTCGTCATTCGGTGTCATGTTACGTTTCGTATTTTGCCAACCATAACAGGACACTCCATCATTTCCATGCGCTTCAATCGGTTACGTACACGTAGATCAAGCAAGTAGTTTCAACATTCTCACCACGAGTCTGCAAAACAATGAATTTCACATAGCACGTGGTACGAAAGTCTGGTAACATGTCGAAACACTTATATATAGGAAGTACCAGTGGCGTATCCACCATGTTTTGATTATGTTACGTTTGTCTCGTCATTCGGTGCTATGTTACGTATCGTATTTTGCCACTCACAACAACACATTCCATGACTCTCATACGCATTAGGTACACATAGATTAAGCAAGTAGTCTCACATAGCATAACGTTCAATCATGTCTCCCATAGTTTAACCAAGACACGAAGAATAAAGCTTCATAAATTTAGTTCGATCCTGAGAGATTATGATTATTGTTTTAGATTGCGGAGATGCGTGCAATTCGTGTGAAAGTCTCGAAACAAACGAAGAATCAAGTTTAAAACCACATATAAAACTGAGATAACATAAAAGATAGGCTCATAAAACGTAGGATTGTTCCGGGCAGAGAAACGTCTACTAACCAAAGTGAATCGAACCAGTCTCGAATTGAGGCGACGTGCCTTGACTTACTTAGACAAATACGTCATCGATGTTAGGCCAACGATATTTGTCCTTTTGGTCATTACACACCCCTAATTGATTGGGAATTTCGAGACTTTGGGGAGACTGAAAATCAAAGAGTGGGATTAGTTATCAAGATGTGAGTTTCACCTCTAACTTGACAACATCATACCCTAATAGTGTCGGTACTTATCAAAAGATAAGACCTACTAGAATAGAATATGGAAATTTCCCATCAAGGTTCAGATGTGTAACACCTCGTAAAATCACGTCCAATGATGTATTGACACATGTAATAAACCCTAATAAAGTCAAACCTTGAATTTAAGGGACTAATTTTTTGAAAAATCGAAAACTTTGATTATGAAAGGACTGGAAGAATTAACATATTTAAAATAAGTTTCTGAATAACCTTTTACGGTTTTTATATTCACAAATGAGCCACTTGTTGATCGAGTGTAGCCGTTTGCGTAATTAATTGAAAGTTTGCGCAATAAAGGGTTAAAAGCGTCAACATGTTAATTCTTACCTCTGAGTGACCTTTTAACAAACCGAGAGCTTCATGATATTTGATTATAGTCTCGGGAATGCCTAATATTGGCCATTAAGGTCTTTTATGCCTATAAGTGAAGTTACGCGCAACTTTGCAAGTTTAAGGGGTTAAAAGCGTCAATATGTTTAATTATACCTATGAATGACCTTTATACGAACCCAAAGCATCGTAATGTTTAATAATACTTTCAAGAATGCCTAATATGGCTTGGATAAGGCTTCGATGCTATTAAACGATGATATGCGCAAGTTTGCGCATTAGAGGGACTATTTGCGTCAAACTGCAAAAGTCTATCGATTCGTATGGTATCAAACCTTACGGAATATGATCATAAGTTAAAAATGACCTAAATATCCTTTACATAGCTTAGAAATAGGCTTAGAGGTGTTTGGTGCGCAAAAATAAACTTATTTGATCAACAGGGACTAAAAGCGTCAAAAAGTGCATAAGTTTGCATTTTCGCGCATATCTTACGTTCTGAATATATTCGGACATCCAAGAATTTATGTAATAATTAAAATATTGTATTTTAGTGTTTGGCATGATAAAATTCCATACGTCGCGTAATTTGGATCGTTTTTCACATCCGTTCGTGTTTCATCGTAATTAGCCGAACAACGCAACCGTATGACCAAACGAACCGACATCCGGCATATTTTTGAGCATGTTTTATGTTCCCTATGTTTAGGCATCATTATAGAGCCTTGAAAATGGCTTATCGGGCCTTAAATGTGTCAGAAATGGCATTTAACAAGTACAGGGACTGATTCTGTAATTTATGAAAGTTGTTGTGTATGTTTGATCTGTGCAGGCCGTAGCCTATGCCCCATGCAGCGTAGCCTATGCCCAGATCTGGGAAAATTCTTATTTTCAGCATTCTGGTCGTTTTTCAAGGACTTTTATGTAAAATTCTCAATACCATGAGCTGGTTTTCAACCCCCATTGTATTTAGAAACCATGGGCACACATGGAGGGCCAAGATTGAACCACGGGTCACGAGAAACGATCCTAACGGTTCTCAAAATCCTATATAAGCCCACTTGTTCTTGCTCCAATTTCACACTTGATCTGAATTGTTCTAAGTTGGAGCTTTTGTGCTTCATACCTGAGCATTCTAGATCAATTCCATCCTTGCTTGGACCCTTTGTAAGTGTCCTTTCGTGCTTAGTTCAATTGTTTGGCTCTTAAAGCCGAAAAGTCAAGCGTTTGCGATAAACGCTTTGACTTTTAAACGGTGAAGCCATTGTTCGCAACGAACCTGGCTACGTGATCGTAATTAGGTAGGTATTAAACCCTCAAAAGGGCACCTCCTAATTACCACGTTTGCTTAGTTAATTGTTGGGTCAAAGTAAATAAAATAAAAGTCAAACGAGTCGCTTTTAAAACAAAATTCATAACTAATGATGTAAAGGAAATAAAATTAGTTTTGTCACTTTAATAACTTGGTAAATATTAGTTGAACATGTCTAGGCATGTTCAACCCGACAATTCTAAGTATTAGGCTCGGTTCGGAACCGAAAGTCGCAAAAGTAGACTTTTTGTAGGATCGTGTACGGACCCGAAATGAGTCGGTCAGAGGCGTTCTACTCAAAATGAAAGGCGGAAACAGACGTAATGAGTTGAATTCAGCTAGATATCACTTTTAACTGTCGTTTATATTAATCTGGAACAGTTTTACAGCAAGACGACACTTCGATAGAGCTTCGCCGTCGAAAACACCCAAGCTAATTTCGTTACAAATGACACGGAAACAAACCTATTTATAAACTTGGTAATTCCGCACGAAACATGCTTCACACGGAAATACAACTCAAATAAAATTAGACATTCACACGATATTAAGTAATTCCGTGTGGAGTTACTTGTTGACTCTTCAAGCAAAATTAGTCCTTTCATGCGAAATTATCTTTTGTCTTGATTTCTCGATTTTCGTGCCATGAACAATGCAAGACTCGATACAAGACGAAGTCGACAGACGCATGCACCAACAGACTCCCCCTCGAATGTTGACGAGTCTTAAGTGTCGAGTCTTCAACGTCTTCAGTCTTTATCAGTCCTTTCGAACTCTTTTCCAGAACCAACAGACTCCTCTCCAACAAATAGTCTCTAATCGGATGTCTTCAGACTCCCCCTTTCGATTTGTTGGGATCGCAGTCTGGCTTTTTGAAAACCAACAGACTCCTTTCCAACAAATAGTCTCTATCACATTCTTCAGGTTCAGGATCAAAACCTGGCTAAACCTGCACATTCTTAACCCAGAAATAAATTTCACAAATTTAACAATTTACAACTTTATCTATCCAGACTCCCCCTCAAATTAAAACATAATGATTTATCAATGATAATTTCTGACGAACCACTTGTAGGCAAATTTTCAAAATATTTTCTCATTTAAACACACACTCCCCTTCACCACATGCTCATCATGTTTAGCACTTGGAATTTTGAAGATCAGCTCTCCAACATCAGTTGTCGAAAATCTTTTTGAATTTTTCAAAATTTATGCTAAAACACACTGAAAATCTTTTTGAATTTTTGAATGAAATGAAATGAAATGCAGTAAAGAAATATTTACAGACAATATTTTTGTGAGTTTGTGTAAGAGGATCATATCAGTTTATGACAAGTCACAAGTACCGTTGAGCTTAGTTACACATTAAGAATTAAACAATTCACTTAGATTGCCGATATACTGATCCACTTAATTTTTCACACAAATTTCAACTTATTCAGGATATGAATTAGGTGTATTAAGGACTTAAACTCATTCATGTGTCCCACCTCTTGAATATACTCCCGTATCCAGATCCCAATATTCAGTCTTACAGGTGAATATACCACAGATGATATCTGTAAGGGGTTAAATGCGAAGAACCGTGAGAGCTCAGGTCAGAACTTCCGTTCAGCAGAGAGATGACGGCTTCGACTTTTGGTGGGTCCCCTTTAGAGGATCTTTTTTACAACAGCACATGATTTGCATTTTTCAATGTTTTATCATTTTTTATGCTGAGGGAGGGCTATATTTCAAGCAAGCGTAAAGTATTCTCCGGAGACTAGGCCATTGCTTCCACAAAATCAGAAGTCCTGGGATAATACCCCAGATATCACTGAGCATAAAGACCTAGTATCTCAGAAAGAGGGACCTTTCAAACGAGATTTCAGGGGTTACCTATATATACAAGTAGTGTTCCCCACAAAATAAGCAAGTTTGAATTTAAGTTTATATCTCGACAAAGCTTACTAATTGTGTAAAAACCTATCGGCATATCATTAGTGAGACCGTTTAATGCTATTTAATCATTACATTTCTTTAGCATACTGTAACTGTGTACTGATGTACTATCATTTCCTCTTCTTTGACACCAAAACTCATTTTTTTCATTTTATCATATTTTTGTCTTTTTCAAATTTTCTAATGTTTTTTGGATTTTCTGAAAAATTTTACTCCCCCTAAAATGCAAACACATTTAAAGAAATTTGAAAACAAACTGTACAAGTAAATTGACAACTGATATCGAATCACTTCAATTCGCCATCCACTTGGCATAAACAATCAGAACTCCCCCTTACAACAAACTATTTTCCCATTGTGATTTCAAAACGCTTAAGTTTGTTTTAATCAAATGGTTTTTCCGGAAAATAAGTTTTGTTGATTGATTTTATCATTTGTAGATTAGGGTTTGGTTCATCACATTGTTTTCCAAAATACCACTGTAAGATTAGTCCAATCAAGTTCAATCTAATGACCTTGATTTTACCACTTGTACCACAAACTCTTTTTCAACCACATGGCTTACCAACCAATACCACATGTAGGTTGAATTCTCAAGATGCCGATTCCTACTCCTCACTTACCAACCTAGGAGTTCCGGCAAATCATAACCTGTAAAATTTAACAATTTTTAAGATTCATTCACAAAAACAAACTTTATCGAGAATGATGCCGATTCCTGCTCCACGATTACAAACTTGGGAGCTCCGGCAAGTCAGGTTTTTCAAGTAAAGAAAGTATCCACCCAAGCCTGACCAGCCTTGGGTGATCTTAACTCTTGTTCAGTAGGGTTATAAGTTGCCTTCTTTGTTGCATAAAAATCTTTAACCCCTTGAACCTTACCCTCAACTATTTTTACAAAAATCTTTTTCACATTTTCATTAAAAACTTTCTCAACATCAAATTCTTTCTTCTCAGAGTAGAATTGCTTCGAGATCTCAACCTTTCCAACTTTTGATTTAAAATTCTCAGCCCTCAATGGTGGAAAATAAACATCATCCAATGGAGGTACTGAGTTTTCATCTTTTAACTCAACTTGTGGCTCGTCTGACTTTGTGGAATCAGATTCATCGCCAGATTTCACATCAAACTTTTTAACATCCTCATGAACCTTCTTAACAACCCACACTTGGTTGTCATTTTTGGCTCTCTTTTTGTAAAAATGTGTCTTTGAACACTCACCAACTTCATTTGTTGAATTTTCAAAAATTTTGAATTTTTCAGTTCGTGGTTCATTTTTCTCAACAACTTTTTCTTTGAGTTTTTTAGAGACTTCCTGTTTTGTTTTTGTAGCTTGAGAACAGTTCCATGCAATATGACCAGCTTTATTGCATTTATAACAGGTTCTTGTCTCCCTTTGTTGATTAGCTCCATTCTTCACATTCTCTTGCTTTTTGGCAAGGAATTCTCTGTTTGATTGTTTCCAGAATGAGCTTTTTGATTCCTCTTCACAGCTTATTCCTGAAACAAATTTCATTTTTGATTTAAAATCTCAAACATATTTTTCATTTTTATAATTTTCTGGTGGAATAAATCCAAGACCTTTCTTTTTGAAATTACCGTTATGGTTTGGTTTCTTTTGAAATCCAGAACCAGAACCGTAACCTTTTTTCTTGTTTAAACGTTGTTGAATTCTTGAAGTGTATTTTTTAGGTTTTTCAGTAATATTTACATCTTTTATTTCAGAAATATTAATTTCTGTTAGTTTGAAAACCTTTTTGATCTTTTTAAAATTAATACTTCTTATTGGAAATTCCTCATCAGAATATAATTTGTCTGAATCAATCAATGTATATGCCACTTTGATTGCTTCGTCATTCAAATTAGATTTTGATAACAGGAATTCTTTATTGTAAACCCGTTTAACCGACGAGTTTGAACTGTTGACCAACGAACTCGGATTTTTTACGGACGATCTTGAGCACTCAGACTCGGATTTTGACTCAGACTTTAACTCCGACTCCTCATCTGTATCCAACACCTGATCGACCACCTTTTTTATTAACTCGGACTCATGATCATCGTCAGACGATGTAAAAACGACGTCAATGTTTTCTGGTAATTCATCGGTTATATCAGACTTTAACTTTATATTGACTGCCTTTTCGACTTGCTCCTCATTCGGTTTTCTAGGAGAATATCCTTCCCAAATCGGAGGCGGACACTTGTTATAACTAACACTTTGCTTCTTACCAGTATCTTTCTTCTTTGGCTTCTCATCATTTTGAAATGCTTCAAAACCTGCAACAGTCGGATAAATTCGATCAATAAGATAATCAAAACTAGAATAACTTTGTAATAAACGTCTGATTCTCTCATTCTCAATCTTTTCTATCTCTAACTCCCGCTGCAACTTTGCACATTCTTCAATGTAATGATTAATGGCCTTCTGCTTTGTCATCATCACAACATTCATCATGGTCAATGCATCTTCTCTCTCAGAATTTGTCTTTTGAAGACCAGTTACTGTTCTGTTTAGCACATCATACGACTCTTTCACATAATTGAGATTGAACAATAATTGTTCTTTCATCTTATCTTGCTCACTCAGCTTCTCATCCTTCTCTGCACACTGCTTGCAAGATTCCAAACACTTTTCACACGGCTTGATAACCTCAACAATCTTTTCAACTTCGATTATTTTCTCCACTTCAACAACTGGTTCAGCTTCAATCACCTTCTCAGCTTTAACTTCTTCATTTTGAACAGTCTCTTCGTTTTGATCAACACTTTCACACTTCATTTTCTTTTGTTCTTTTGGTGCTCGTCTCTCCTTCAGCTTCTCCAGGCGATCTGCAAAATAAAATTTAAAGCTTTCAGGAGATAGATGAGTTTTTGCAACATTAATATGTCTTTCTTCCTCATCATCACCACTATCATCAGTTGGTGTTTGATCAAAATCAATTGTTTTTTCAGAACTATCATTTGAAGAACCAGAATCAGATGGTGTTTGATCAAAATCTAATGTCTTTTCAGAATTATCATCTGAAGAACCAGAATCAGATGATGTTTGATCAAGAACAGTTGCTTCTTCTGAACTTTCACCGGATGAAACAAATTCTTCTTCTTGATTCTTCTCATGAACACCAATTGCTTTCATCCATTCTGTAAATAAATCAGGTTCTTGAACTATTTTAGCAATGAAAGCTTTAAACTCCCCATTCTCATCCACAAACTTATCCCAGCTAAATCCTGAAGCCATTTTCTCATCATCTTGGTTTATTAGACATGCTTTACTATCAGCTGAAATATATTTGTCCCAACTGAAATTTGTTAAAGATGTTTGATCATCTTGATTAACGATACCAGAATAAGCTTTTTTATTTGCATCTTCGATCATTTTCCCATGAGCAGTTTGTGTTTCTTTTTGTTGATATGGTTGATGAGCAACTTGTTGATATATGGCTTTCCGATAGTAATCATCTTTTCCAAAAGGATTCTTTGCTCCATTTGCTTCCTGATTTTTACATTCTCTTTTGAAATGACCTTTCTCCCTGCATCGAAAACAAGTAACGTTAGATTTATCAAAACCCAAAGTAGAAACATGTGCATCCAAGAAATCATTTCTTCCTGTAATCATTTTGAACTTTTCAGCTATTCTCAAGACACTAGCTAGACACCATTTGATGTCCATGAGCTCCATCTCTTCAGCGTCTATCTGATCGTAATCCTCTTTTGTTAGCATAGGATTTACGATCCTCCCTGCAACCAAACCTTCATAAGATTGTAACACAGTTGCAAGTAACGCCATGTGATCTTTTGCAATTTCTTCAGAAAAGCTTTGACCATCTGGAAGATTCAATGCAATGTTGCAATGTTGCACTGTATCACACAACCATTTCCACCTTTTGAGCTTTGAGAATGAAAACTTGAAGTTAAACTCTTTGGATTAACACTTGGATATGAAGAAAATCCACTGCTACTGTTTGAACTTTGATCAACATTTCCAGATGAGTTCCCAGCACTAAAAGCAGTTTGAATTTTCGGACTCATTTCAACCTCTTGAACACTGCCTTTGTAATACATTTTCACATCTTGTTGACCACTTGGATTATTCATCCTTGCAATCTTTTGCTGTTCAAGATCTTGTCCTTCAATATTCTCGATGAACTGAGAAATTTTCAAACCATCATATTCTCCGGTGTTCTTTAAGATCATCAAAAATGTACCCCACTCTTTCTGAGGTAAAGCATCAGCTAATTTGTCGACCCATTCCTCTCGTTCTTTGGTTATGCTTAACAACGACATAGAACGCACTAAGTGGCAGTATCTTTCAATCAACTTCTTTGTATCTTCCCCTGACAAACTTGTGAATAGATCAAATTCTTTCTTAAGCAATGCCTTTTTACTTTTCATCATCTTCTCACTTCCTTCAAATTTGATTTTAAGTGCATCCCAAATTGATTTTGAAGTTTTGTCATGTTGAAGCAATACAAAGATGTCTTCTTTAATAGCTTGCTGAAGTAGACTAATCATCATCTTTTCAGCTCTGTACATGTCTCGTTCTTTATCAGTGAATTCAGAGATTTCTTTCTCAACTTGCAGATCAGTACGTGGTAGTACATACTTTTTCAAAATACACTCCCAAGATCTCAAGTGATTAGCTTGAACCCAGTTTTCGAACCGATTTTTCCAACCATAATACTCCTCAATGCTCATTAGTTTCGGGGGTTTTTGCGTAGTTCCAGTCTCATTTTCCAAGTTCATGTTTTGAGCAATGGTAGCCGGAGTAGTTGGAGATGTTGCAAATGCGTTGTAAAATTCTTCACTCATGATTCGGTAACACGTTTCTCAAGACAATCACTGTTCAAACGAAATCAGATCTTTCGAACGAAATTACTTCCAAGCGAGATTAACTTGCACAAACACACTTTCTAACGAAATTAAATGATTCAAACTGAATTACCAAACAAAATTTAATTCCGTGTGGAATTAAACACTAGTTCAAACAAAATTATACTTTTGGAACGAAATTATGATTTCGTTTGAACAAGTTCAAACAGAAATACTAATTTCGTGCGAAATTAGTGTATAATTTCAAACGGAATTATATGATGTCATCATTTTCGAACAAAATTTCAAACGAAATTATCAATTTTATCAGATTTAGAATGAATTAAGGTCCAATTTCTCAAGGATTTGTTAAAACACTATTTCGCTTGTTATATGTGAAATTCAGATCATTTTGACCGTTAAAAGATGTTCAATACAGAAAAGAAGGTGTAGAAGTAAGAAAATGAGATGAAATCAAGCTGAAAACTGTAGAACTCCTCCTCCTGAGCTCTGATACCACATGTAGGATCATGTACGGATCCGAAACGAGTCGGTCAGAGGCGTTCTACTCAAAATGAAAGGCGGAAACAGACGTAATGAGTTGAATTCAGCTAGATATCACTTTTAACTGATATTAATCTGGAACTGTTTTACAGCAAGACGACACTTTGACAGAGCTTCACCGTCGGAAACACCCAAGCTAATTTCGTTTCAAATGACACGGAAACAAACCTATTTATAAACCTGGTAATTCCGCACGAAACATGCTTCACACGGAAATACAACTCACACGAAATTAGACATTCACACGATATTAAGTAATTCTGTGTGGAATTACTTGTTGACTCTTCAAGAGAAATTAGTCCTTTCATGCGAAATTATCTTTTGTCTTGATTTCTCGATTTTCATGCCATGAACAATGCAAGACTCGGTACAAGACGAAGTCGACAGACGCATGCACCAACACTTTTGCTTTGACTTTCAGTTCTGACCTGATTTAGCTTAGTCTAGATATGCCTTAGGATTCCTTTAGGACCATGTTATAGGTTAGTATAACCCTCTGAGGTTATACAACTTGGTTCCATAGAAATCCTAGTTCATTGCATGTTTCCGTTAAATGCCTAAATGTTGACCATAATGCCCTTTTGATATTAAAACAAGATTTTTGAAAATGTGAGTGGACAAAAACCTTTGTTACTGATTTATAAACATGTCCATAAAATTTCACATCAGTTCGTGGTCTAAAATGGGAGTTATGCGCAATAGCGTAAATTGAAAGCTTTTTATTAATTAAACGACATTTTCGGCATAAAGCCTATTTAAACCCAAATTTTGACATCAAACCTTTTACCTACTGACATAATATAATATTTAGGGATTTTTAGAAATTTTTATAAAATTTTAAACTGATCATAACATAGAGTTATTGACGATAATGCCCTTTTCGCTAATAAAATGAGTTTTACACATCCTTTACATACCAAAACTTTTTCTACTAATTTTATATATTAAATAAGTCATTTTAAACTGTAAAGGCTGGTTAAAATCTCAGATTTCCTTATTTAAACCGAATATCGTCAAATACCGACTTTTATGCGATTTAGGCGCATAGTATGGTTTAAAACCATATTAGGCACCTAAAGCTTGATACATACTGATGTTATGAGTAAGTTTTTATACTTTAACAGTAAACAAAAGTTTTGAACTCAGATTTCCAAAATTAACCCTTAAAGCATATGTGAAATGACCAAAATGCCCATACGGTGCATAGTTTGGCCATAAATGATAAATTTCACATATGTGAGATATTTTACTGATAGAACTTATTAAAATAAATATTTTTACTGATCATTTTAGACCAGAACCTCAGATTATCATTTAACCTCTTTTATAATCTTTAAAATGACCAAAATGCCCTTTCGGGGCTTAATTTGATTTTAAATTCGTTTCGGGCATAATGGAAGATATCCTACTGATATCACAACATATTTAAGGCATATTAACTTGTGAAACATGTTCATGACTCATTTGGATACCCGTTATGCATCTTACGCGTTCGGTACGGTTTATGCAACTAGTTTACATGAATTAACCGAAACGGGTCAAACCTTATCATTTTCACGTCAAAATTCAGAATGTGTTTAGTTTACCCGTATTATACAAGTCTCCATACTTGTTGGGTCTAAATCACATTATATTCCGGTCTTCGCTTAATCTTGCGTTTTGAACCGTAAACCTTTCCTTAAAACTAACCGGTCTAAGTTTCAACTTAAATAAGACCCGTTAGGAATCTAATAGGTTAATAAAACCTTCGTTTCAGATTGAGAGCCCCAGTAGAGGTACTTGTGCTTGCTGATTAGATTATACGGCTGAGTATAAATTGCATTTTAAGCTCAGGTAAATACTTTTAACTTATTTTCCCTTATACAGGCTTGGGGTACGGTATTATAAAAATACCGCTTGGTCGGGTGTCGAAACCTTTTACTCGGAGATGATTAAATTGCATAATCCCATTTTAATCAATATTGCTTGATAACAAATAACATTGGGGGTTAATGACCGTGTCCTGGATATCCTTGGCTCATTTAAAAAGTGAATGGCCATAACTTAAGCACAAGGTGTAGGCATAACACCTCCTGTTGCGTATGTAAAAGATATACTCACTCGTAAGGGTAACTTCTTGTGAGTTATATTTGTGGTGTGTCGATTAATCTTGATCGGTTTGTATAATCACCGGCCCTAAATGTTGGACAAACATGTAAATCTGATACAAGATTGTTATTAATATAATTGTCCCAAGTTATAAAAGAATTTTTGTGCCTTGCGCATTCAAACCAATTTTTCTTAAACATTTTCAAAAGAGTCAGTTAATTGTATTTACCAGTGTAAACTGACGTATTTTCCAAAAAGGTTAAGTGACAGGTACTGTACGTAAATTGGCTGGGAGCTCAGGGCGTTAATAGGGAATCTTGCTAGTTCTAAACATCTAAAGTCTGTTGAACAGTGTTTATATTTCTGTTTTATGATCCGCATGTGGATCCTCTTACATTCCGTTAGTAATACTTATGTTACTTTCACTCGGTTTGTAATATATTTTACTTTAGACTTCCGCTGTGCATCGAAACTGTGATTATTTGACTATGATGATATCAATTACGTCACGATACTCCCCACCGGGCCCACCGGTAATACGTGGAAATATCGGGGTGTGACAAGATATCACTCCTGACTTGAGGGTAAATCTCGTGCAAAATACAAACACGACTTAGCAGTGTTTTCAAAGTGTAATAAAATGAGTTTTACACATCCTTTACATATCAAAACTTTTTCTACTGATTTTATATATTAATTACGTTATTTTAAACTATAAAGGCTAGTCAAAATCTCAGATTTCCTTATTTAAACCGAATATCGTCAAATACCGACTTTTATGCGATTTAGGCGCATAGTATGGTTTAAAACCATATTAGGCACCTAAAGCTTGATACCTACTGATGTTATGAATAAGTTTTTATACTTTAACAGTAAATAAAAGTTTTGAACTTAGATTTCCAAAATTAACCCTTAAAGCACATGTGAAATGACCAAAATGCCCCTACGGTGCATAGTTTGGCCATAAATGTTAAATTTCACATATGTGAGATATTTTACTGATATAACTTATTAAAATAAATATTTTTACTGATCATTTTAGACCAGAAACTCAGATTGTCATTTAACCTCTTTTATAATCTTTAAAATGACCAAAATGCCCTTTCGGGGCTTAATTTGATTTTAAATTCGTTTCGGGCATAATGGAAGATATCCTACTGATATCACAACATATTTAAGGCATATTAACTTGTGAAACATGTTCATGACGCATTTGGATACCCGTTATGCATCTTACGCGTTCGGTACGGTTTATGTAACTAGTTTACATGAATTAACCGAAACGGGTTAAACCTTTTCATTTTCACTTCAAAATTCAGAATGTGTTTAGTTTACCGGTATTATACAAGTATCCATACTTGTTGGGTCTAAATCACATTCTATCCCGGTCTTCGATTAATCTTGCATTTTGAACCGTAAACCTTTCCTTAAAACTAACCGGTCTAAGTTTCAACTTAAATAAGACCCGTTAGGAATCTAATAGGTTAATAAAACCTTCGTTCCAGATTGAGAGACCCAGTAGAGGTACTTGTGCTTGCTGATTAGAATATACGGCTGAGTATAAATTTCATTTTAAGCTCAGGTAAATACTTGTAACTTATTTTCCCATATACAGGCTTGGGGTACGGTATTATAAAAATACCGCTTGGTCGGGTGTAGAAACCTTTTAATCGGAGATGATTAAATTGCATAATCCCGTTTTAATCAGTATTGCTTGATAACAAATAACATTGGGGGTTAATGACCGTGTCCTGGATATCCTTGGCTCATTTAAAAAGTGAATGGCCACAACTTAAGCACAAGGTGTAGGCATAACACCTCCTGTTGCGTATGTAAAAGATATACTCACTCGTAAGGGTAACTTCTTGTGAGTTATATTTGAGGTGTGTCGATTAATCTTGATCGGTTTGTATAATCACCGGCCCTAAATGTTGGACAAACATGTAAATCTGATACAAGATTGTTATTAATATAATTGTCACAAGTTATAAAAGAATTTTTGTGCCTTGCGCATTCAAACCAATTTTTCTTAAACAATTTCAAAAGAATCAGTTAATTGTATTTACCAGTGTAAACTGACGTTTTTTCCAAAAAGGTTAAGTGACAGGTACTGTACGTAAATTGGCTTGGAGCTCAGGGCGTTAATAGGGAATCTTGCAAGTTCTAAACGTCTAAAGTCTGTTGAACAGTGTTTGTATTTTTGTTTTATGATCTGCCTGTGGATCCTCTTACATTCCGTTAGTAATACTTATGTTACTTTCACTCGGTTTGTAATATATTTTACTTTAGACTTCCGCTGTGCATTGAAACTGTGATTAATTGACTATGATGATATCAATTACGTCACGATACTCCCCACCGGGCCCACCGGTAATACGTGAAAATATCGGGGTGTGACAAGATATCACTCCTGACTTGAGGGTAAATCTCGTGCAAAATACAAACACAACTTAGCAGTGTTTTCAAAGTGTCCAAGTGTGTATTGTGTTAGCCTTAGGAAATGTATGTAAGTTTAACAGGAAATGTGTTGCTAGGAAGCAAGTACAGTAGAATGCATAAATCTTAAACAACAGATAAGAGTCAAGATTCCTAGAACTATAGACTAGGGCAAGTATTCCTACTTTTCCTAATTCCCTATAGTTATGGCTCTGATACCAATCTGTCACACCCAAACCGAAGGCAGAAACATCAGAGCGCGACACTAGGCATTCAGATTGCTCAAGAGTTTCCATAACACTAAATTGTTTCGATAATAGATTAATCAAGTTTCATAACAATTATCTAAACATCAACCAAAATCCACAACCACAATAGTACCAAGTACAAAATATTAAAATAATGTTCAAATCCTTGATTTAACTAGGTGAGTTTCTAAGCATCATCCTAGCTTGTTCTTGAATCTAGCTACTATCAACCTGCAACATGTATTATAATACTATCAACAAAAATGTTGGTGAGTATACAAGTTTGAGTAGATAATAGCATAATAGTTTAAAACGTTCCAAAAACTCATATCCAGCATAGACACATATAACCGGTTTCACCATGCTATTAAACGCAGTCCAAGTGATAGCCCAAGTTTCCAATGCGTTAAATGCCTTTCCCAAAGACTAACGGGAGGTTAAATGTCTCCTCCTAACAATACCCCAAAGATTAACGGGGAGGTGCATTACCCCTATAGCGCTACCATTGTTAAGGCGGAACTACACACAAGGATTAAACGTTCACATAGCATAAAAGTCTCAAGAATCACAAGTTTCAAGTTTCATGTACACAGCGGATAGAGTATGTTTCCAAATAAGTTACAAGTGTCAAGTGTCATATTTATAGAATACATGTTGCATCCCAAAAGTGTTCAAAACAAAAAGGGATCGAGTATACTCACAGTGGGTGCTAAGTATCAACACCGACTATTTGGATCGAAGGGAGCACAGGAGTTAGCCTGATTATAGTATAACAGTGTAAGCGTTGAATAGAATGTGGAATCGTGCGAACATCGAATAAGAATGTCTGACTGGCCTCCTGATCGGATGGTCATCAGGACGGATGGTCATCTGGATGGATGGTCATCTGGACGGATGGTAATCCGATCGAATGGTCATTCGACCCAGATGGGACCCATCCGATCGGATGGTCATTTGATCAGTAGTGTGTTTTGCCAAATGTTTCCAACTTTTGAAGTTTTCATTGTAGTATAAGTTCAAGTCATTCGATCGGATGGTCATCCGGTCAGGTGACCGTTCGGTCGGATGACTGTTCGCGTAAAAGTTTAATAGTTTGAAGTCCTTATTCAAACAGTTCAAGTGTTAGAGAACAAGTTGCTTGGTCGGATGATCATTCGATCGGACGGTCATTCAACTGTGTAACCTTTGTCACTTTGAAAACTTTGTAAAACTAAGTTCGAGTTTAACGGAGATGACATGATAGCGTATCAAGACAACGGAAAAACCCTCCAAGGTTCAGCTTGTCTGATCGGGTGGGAATCACCACGTTCGATCCGAGCAGCTGTTCTTGACGGAGCTTCATGTCCGACCCGTAGATCGGTCATCTCTCCGGTGATAAACCTTTTTCAACCCGAACCCAGACTAATGAATAAGTCTTAGGCCTGTCTTGGGTCCAGATTCTACCGAGTTTGAGTAGAAAAGTGGATAAAGTTGAAGAAATCATGTTATTTGTTGAAAATGCTTAGATTTTGTAGAGTTTCGTGTTAAAACATGTAGAAATCCTCTAGATTTGGACTAAATCTTGACATGATGTCATCACACAGCCGATTGTACAAACAGCCATGATGACGTCATCTTCAAGGTGCCCAAATCGGGTGATTTCATGGTGAAAACGTATGATTTTGATGGAGAAAAGATGAGGAATTGTGTAATGATGAAGGAAGTACAAGATTCATGGAGAAAACTTACAAGAATCGCTTGAAATTTAAGGAAAAGTGCCTTAGAATGAGAGAGTGCGTCTGGTCGGATAAGTCTGTCACATCGGGTGATGTGACAGGACAGGAAGTATTTATAGTACAAGAGAGGATAAGGCGATGGGATGGCCTGGATCGGATGACTGATCGATCGAATGGCCATTCGATCGGATGGTCATCCGGTCGGATGGTCATCCGATCGGTTGTCCATCTGGACAGCCAATCCTTGTTCGCTAGATTTCAGGTTTCGATTCGATTTGCAAGCTAGATTAAGCGTTGCGTTGCGTATTATTGTGTAATACCATCTCATAATAAGATTGTATAACTAATACAAAAGTTCCCATGTTTCAAGTTTCTAAGTATCAAAGTTCTCGTTAAAATCAAGTTTCTCGTTCCATAAGTGTCAAGCATCTCGTTCAATAAGTATCAAGAGTCAAGTATCTAGTATCAAGTATCAAATATTAAGTATTAAGTATCAAGTTTCACCAAGAATCAAGATTCATAGTGTTTAATAAGTATCAAGCATCAAGAGTCAAGTTTCAAAGTGTCACTAAGTTTCACAAATGTTTCACATAGTTTAACATAGTAAAGTCTCGAATAGTATAGGGACTAGACTTGCCAAAAGAGAAAAGTTTCGGGACGCAAGGCGTTACATATAACAACCCTCCTAAAATATTTAAAACACCCCTATACGTCCTAAAATACACCCCGTATACGAAAAATGGCCTTAAATACCTTTAATTTTATAAAATTAAATAAAAACAAATTTCTATGCTCGCTTGAGGGGCGCGAAGCCCATGGCTACCTCAGTCGTGGGGCGAGACAGCTGGGCCACCAGGCCGCTCCTGAAGCCGCCACGTGTCCCCACTCGTGTCGAACCTACCTGATGATTGCTAGAGCCTACCTAGTCTAGCTCGCAGGCCGCGAAGGCCATAGTTAACTCTCTCGCTCAGCCCTATAAATAGATGGGATCGGCCTCAGTTCACAAATCATTCAACGTTCAAAATTCTCTCTAAAATTCTGAATATTTGAAGTAGTATCGGGCATAATACCCCCTAATTAGCGAAGCCCTGCCTCGTTGTAAGTATTGTAACCCCCGGTTACGTATTAGATACGTTGCCCGATTGATCTTGTGCTCCGTAATTGCTGTCGTGGCTTTGCCCGACGTAGTCGTTGGAGTTCTGTCTTGGGGAGGGTATAACTAATGTAAATTGGGTTATTACACTAGCGCGTGTGCATTGTTTAATTAATAGATTATAACCAGGAAGTCACAGGCAAAGTACCTAAAGTAGCTATGTGAGTAATCTCCTTTTTGTAAACTATTTTTACAAAACCTCAATTGTTTTTACATTATAATTAACAGTGATTGAGTATTTGTAATTCTACAATTATCATCGGTATGTTGGGGTTTTGTATACAAAATTTGTTACTACATTGTGAGTAGTAACATGACCACAAGTCGGGTTGACAGTACCGTGGGTGGCAATTAAGGTAGAAATATAAACAAATGTAATTGCGAGATCGCCCTCAATACTGTACAATGATACAACCTGTTTTGATTAAATTGGGATTCACTCACCACTATTTCTCACTGACAAAATGTTTTTAAATGCGTTTCATGTAACAACATGTGAAAGCCAAATAGAAGCCAGCTGGACAGCACTGAAGGCTTGGAAAAGTGGCTATAAAAGTTACCTAAATAAAGAGGTTGTTTTATTTCAATACATTAGGGTTTACCCCTAAAAATACGTTTGTAATGGAAACTTGGGTTTTATCCCAATATACATATTATTACAAAATGTGGTGTTTTACTGTGATAAAATATTTTCTAACTACGGTCCTGATGTAAATTTCTGCTGCCAAATAATGATAAACACCGATACCACCATCTCTGAGTAGGCCGCGACCGCCCGCCTCCCGAGGCAGGGTCGGGGGTTGCGACAGAAGGTGGTATCAGAGCTATAGCCACTGATTTCAACCACATAAGTGTTCTGCTGACACCAAAATTTTATCAATTATGTTAGGAAATAATCTACGGGATTACGTGCGTATTTTATTGTTTTGTGTTATTTGACAATTTGTTAGTTTACAGTATGAGTGATTAAGGACCCTCAGACGCTTATCATCAACTGTCTAGTTCGCCTAAGGATGAAGGAACTTCTTCCCAGCCTACCCCCTCGGGGTACTCAGCTGACACAGAAGAGGGGATCTTTATATTTAAGGCACAGTCCAAAGAACCATTCCTTACCAAAAAGAGAGGATGGTTCAGTCGGGGAGCACACGAGCGTAGGAAAAGAATGAGGAAATTGCAGCAACAGCGGGCCTTAGCAGCAGCAAATAGAGAAATGAATGCTCAAACTCAGGATATACTCAATAGGAGATTAGCTAATTTTCACATATTAGCTACCACTGCCGCTGACCCAAATCTAGAACAAATCCTTGCACCACAGCCATTACCATTGTTTCCCACACAACCTATGGAAATTGAACCAAACGATGTAGACCAGATTCCAGTAGCTGCTTTTGACCCAAGTGAAATCCCTAGAGTCCCAGCACCAAACCCTCTAGCCTACGACCCATGGAATGACGACCACAGGGATTACCAAGAATTTTACCCAATAGAGGAGCCCATGCAAAACCCAGTAGCACCCTATCCCAACCTTGACCCTCTAGATCCATATTGGGATAACGACCAGTATATTCGGGAAATCTTAGAAAACCCATACCCACACGAAGAACAGATGCCCCAGTTCCCTGACCCAATACCAGCACCAGCACCACCCATGAGCACCGAGAATGTGCAAGAACTCCGCACTTTTGGTGAGGAGTTGTTAGATGAAAGTGAAAGGATAAGACAAATAGGGGAAAAGCTCGTTTGGAAGTATGACGAGCGTAACATGCAATATTGGATGAACCCCTATTAGTAATAGTAATACTATATATATAGGGTCCGGATTTGGAGAAAACGGTAGAAAGTGTGAGAACGGTGAGAACGCTTATGGATCGTCAGATTAAAACAATCTATGGACTAGATTGGCGCAGTGGCGTTTTCGTAAATAACATCAATTTTATTACGTGGACGCGCCTCATTAAGGGTAAAAGCGTCTTTACACCTCTATACCAAAACGCCATACTGATGAATAAAACGCCATTACGGACCAAATCACATCGCTATATAAAAAAACATCCAAGACATAAAAACACACCCCCCAGAACCTGAAACGCCATATTTTCAACTATATACCATTCAACTTACAAACGCCAAAATCCCTAAAACATCAAACACAACTACTCAAAAACGCCATATTTTCTACTATATACCATTCATCTTAGAAAACGCCAAAACACTCAAAACATCAAAAGATTCCAAAAGATCGACGGTTCTTTCAGATACACTAATTTCCTCAGTAAAACGCCAAAAATGCCAAATATCGTTTCTTGTATATTCAAAATATTGTTCTACGCCAAAGTTTCGGATAATGCATTCTACCCTGAGGTGCTGGGACTCAAATAACATTTTGCTGCATGAGATGGACAAATCATAAACAAAAAGATGCTGGGATCAGACTTATGTCATTTTCTGTGTTTTGTTCTTGATGAATATTTTAATGACATGAAAAGACGAATGACAATAATGAGTTGTTTGAAGATACATATTCAAAAAAAAAAAAAAAAAAACTCATGTCATTTTGTCTTTCCAAACAGCCACAAAAACACAAGCATGGCTAAGCCAAACCACCAGCGAACATGATTCAATGAAGAAAGAGACGGATGACAGTGAAAATTTGGAAGATGAATTGTTTTTGTTTTTATTTTTTTAATTTTCTTTTTCTGTTGTTTGCTATGAATTTTTGAACTTAGAATAAAAAAATACATTATCTTAATAAAACGCCAAAACAGTCATAATGCATATGAAAACGCCATAAATGGAGTAAAAACGGCAAAAACTCCCAAACTATAATGAAAGTAATTTGCAAAAGTATTAATTAACAAAAGCTAAAAATGGAAAAAAAAAACGCCAAAAACTACTTAAACCCATTAAAAAACGCCAAAGATGGGAGATGGAAAGTCTATGGCCCTAAAAACTCATAAAAAGCTGAACATAAAAAACAGTAAAAATACACAGTAAACTGAAAAGACGGCTACTTTATTAATATCATTTATTATAAATAAAACCCCCCCTAAAGTACGCGCCAAAAACATCCTATAAAAGATAGACTTCTCTGCACAAAGAACTTATCACAAAACCAGAAACAAACGCCATATTCCCTAGAAACCATTCACTTTAAAAACGCCAAAAAATAATACTTAAAAAAGCCACAGATGCAGAACCTCGATTCTGCTATATTGAGTATTGATCTGAGTGTGGTTTCACTGAATGCATTCTTCTGTGAGTTGGGTATCTCTATAATCTTTTGCTGAATGAGATGGACAAATATTCAAGATAAAGAGACTGATGACATTGATATGACATCATGTCACTTTGTTCTTGATGGATATATGGATGGCATGAAGGGATCAATACATTAGAGCAGGCGTTGGTCTTCAACATGTCATCAAACAAGTATATATCCACCCACCATAAAGGATGTCACAAAAAAATAAGCATCTTCTAAAGACGGCCGTTATGTAGGAAAATAAGGATCTACATAAGGCATTCAAAAACAGGTTCAAAACGCCAAAAAATTAAAGTAGAAGAGGCTGATGACAGTGAAGATTTGAATGAGAAATTAGATTATAATTTTTAATTTTTTTTTTCATTTTCTATTGTTTTGTTATGTAATTCTTTCTTGTTTATCATCTAATTCTCTGCTATTTTAAATAAAAATGAGTATAAAACGCCAAAAACTACAAACAACAAAACGCCTGATAGTTTGAAAACTGTGAGAACGAATTCTAGCAAAGTATGAGGTTGCTATATAAAACGCCAAAAAACGGAAACAAAGAATTACTGGAAAAATCAACACAATTGACAGATGAAAATTGAAAAGAAACAGTAAAATAAAGAGACGGTATCATTTATTGCCAAAATATTATAGTTATATTAATGCTACTACATGGAAAATTGAAATTTATTTATCTTTTAAAAACGCCATAATTGCCTGTCACATTATAGGCTGTATCCTAAAAGCCTGCATCCTGATCTAAAAAACAATAAAAACGCCAAAACAATACTTAAAACGCCAAAATATTTAATATAATTCTTATCTAAAAACAATAAAAACGCCGCGTATTTATTAAACGCCATAAAAATGAAAAGATGAAGGGACACGCGTTAATAAAAAAGAAATATGAAAGGACAAAAAAGCCCCTCCGCCTTTCTCTAAGCGGCATGACACGTGTTAGGCCAGGAAGCGTTCTCACCGTTCTCACGCTTTTGAGCGTTTTCTCCTGATCCCGTTTCTATATATATATATATATATATGTTTGTAAGTTAAAAAAAATCAACTAAAATAGATAATCCAATAGCTACTAATGCATACTAGTATTGTATTTTCAATTCCAGTGACAACTTGTAATATATAGATATATAAAATAGAGTAAATGTCGCAATGCACGACGATTTTGATCAATGTGTTTGTTGTGTGATTGTTCGCATTAAATCCTGTTTTGTGATATTAATATGTGGTAAATGTTTATAATCCAGATGGACAACGAAGTGAATCAATAAAACCCAAATAACGATAATAGCGGAAACCAAGTAGATAACAGTGCCGTCCAACACATAGTGGCACAAGGGATTATAGAAGCTATGCCATATATTATCAAAACAGTTAAGGAAGCAGAAAATAATAAAAGTAATAGTGGAAGTAAACGACCACCTACTGAACCCAGTCACAGCGTAAACAATGGACCATTACTTCAATTGCCTATTCCAAAAAGAAGAAGAACCATGTCTTATGGTTGTTCTTATAAAGAATTTTGGTCTTGTAAACCAATAGAATTCTCAGGCAATGAAGGAGCCATTGCAACCTTACGCTGGATAGAAAAGACTGAGGCAGTCTTAAAAATAAGCAAGTGCGCAGAAGAAGATAAAATCATGTTTGCTTCCAATCTATTTAAGAATGCAGCTCTAGAATGGTGGAACACTATTCTCTAGTCTAGGGGAACTGACATAGTCTATAATATGGAATGGAATGAGTTTAAGAACATGGTTGAAAGGAAATTTTGTCCTCCTAATGAAAAAGAACAGATAGCTAATAAGTTCTTAAACCATAGAATGACTGGAGTTGACTGTAAGGGTTACACTACTGTATTCTTTGAATATGCTAGAATAGTGCGAACCCTAGCTTCACCGGAACCAGTATTAATCTCCCGTTACATCTGGGGATTAATCAGCGAGATTAGACATGTAGTCAAGGCAGCTAGACCCCAAACTATAGAAGAAGCTGTAGAACTAGCAAATACCTTGACTGATGATTTAGTGTGTACACAAGAAGAAAACCAAAGGAAGAACCTAGTCCAAAAACTTACCCAAGAATTTCGCTACGGTAATTCCAACCGTGGGAAAAATATAGGTTCTAACTCTACACCTTACTGTAAAGCCTGCAAGAGGAAGCACTCAGGAAGATGCTCCACCGACTGCAATTTCTGCAAGATACCAGGACACAAGGAATAAGACTGTAGGAAGAAACCCAATAATGGAGTGTGCTTCAATTGTGGAGAAAAAGGGCATATTAAGCCAAATTGTCCGAAACTAGCTTCAACCATGAACAACAAGACTACTAAGAATGCTAGAGCATTTATTCTGACAGCCGAAGAAGCCAAAATGATTCCGGACGTGATTGCCTATACGTTTTTAGTTAATGATGTTTTTGCTAAAGTATTATTTGACTCTGATGCGTACCAAAGTTTTATTAATACTTCATTTTGCAAACTTCTCAATCAACCATTAACTAAACTCCAACAAGAATGTATAGTAGAGACAGCAAATGGAGAATCCATTAAGATTACTAAAATCTTGCAGAGAGCAAGAATAGAAATTTTAAACCATAAATTTGTTGCAAATCTTTACCCAATGAATCTGGCTGGATTTGATATTGTATTAGGAATGGATTGGTTAATAGCCAATAAAGCAAGTATTCTATGTGATCAAAAGTCAATCCAAGTAACACCAAAGGGTGAAAAGATCACAATTAAAGGAGATAAGCCATTTATATCCACGAAATTCATCTCTGTGATAAAAACAACAAGTTATGCTAGAAAAGGGTCATTAGTATATATGATTTCCATAATCATTAACACTAAAGGAAAGGAATTGAAAGATATTCCCATAGTATCTCAATTCTCAGATGTTTTCCCAGAAGAGTTACCAGGACTACCGCCAGACAGGGAAGTTGAATTCAGAATTCACCTGCTACCAGGAACAGCACCGATTGCTAAGGCACCTTACCGTTTGGCGCCCGTAGAAATGCAAGAATTGAAGAAACAGTTAGATGAACTTCTGGAGAAAGGATTCATACAACCCAGTTCATCGCAATGGGGAGCACCGATCTTGTTTGTCAAAAAGAAGGACGGGTCAATGCATATGTGCATTGATTACCGAGAATTGAATAAGTCCATGATTAAGAATCGGTACCCATTACCAAGAATCGATGATCTATTCGACCAATTGCAAGGAGCTCGTTTCTTTTCTAAGATCGATTAACGCTCAGGATATCATCAATTAAAGGTACAGGAAGAGGACGTTCCTAAGACCGCTTTCAGAACAAGGTATGGCCATTATGAATTTACTGTCATGCCATTTGGTTTAACCAATGCCACAGCCGTATTTATGGACATGATGAACTGAATATGTAAGCCATATATGGATAAATTCATAATTGTCTTTATAGATGATATTCTCATTTACTCTAAGAGTAAAGAGGAACATGCAGCGCATCTGCATGCACTCCTTACCTTATTGAGAAAAGAAAAGCTTTATGCTAAATTTTCGAAATGTGAGTTTTGGTTATAAGAAGTGCAATTTCTTGGACATTTAGTTAATCATGAAGGAATTCATGTGGATCCCACAAAGATTGAGGCGATTACTAAATGGAAAACCCCTGAATAACCAACAGAGGTTAGAAGTTTTCTAGGACTGGCCGGTTATTATAGACGATTTATCTGAGATTTCTCTAGAATAGTCATTCCCTTAACAAAACTAACCTTTAAATCAGTTAAGTTTGAATAGGGACCAAAACAAGAAGAAGCCTTTAGAATTCTTAAGTAAAGATTAACCAACGCACCCATATTAGCGTTACCAGAAGGAACTGAAGACTTTGTAGTCTATTGTGACGCTTCTAAGTTAGGTTATGGATGTGTGTTGATGGAATGTCAAAAGGTTATAGCCTATGCCTCTAGACAACTTAAGAATCATGAAGAGAATTATACAACACATGATCTAGAATTAGGAGCTATAATTTTTGCCCTTAAAATTTCGAGACATTACCTTTACTGTAGTAAGTTCACCATTTTCATCGATCATAAAAGTTTAAGATATATTTTTGGGCTAAAGGAGTTAAATATGAGACAAAGACGCTGGATGGAGATTCTTAGTGATTATGATTGTAATATCCAGTATCACGCAGGAAAGGCTAATGTAGTAGCTGATGCTTTAAGTCGAAAGTATCATGAAAAGCCAAAAAGAGTACGCTCTCTTAAATTAAATCTGCAGATAGATTTGAACGATCAGATTAGAGAAGTACAGGAATTAGTAATCAAGGATGATACTGAAAAATTGAAAGGAATGATTAAGGAATTAGAACAAGGAACAAATGGAATTTGGAGATTTCATAAGAAAAGAGTTTGGATACCTAAACAAGGAAACCTACGCCATCGAATATTAGAAGAAGCCTATAAGTCTAAGTATATGATACATCCCGGTAGTGATAAGATGTATCAAGACTTAATAAAGAATTTCTGGTGGATAGGAATGAAAAAGGATATAGCAGCCTATGTTGCCAAGTGTCTAACCTGTTCCCAGGTCAAAGCTGAACATCAGAAACCCTCGGGTTTGTTGCAGCAATTAGAAATACCAATATGGAAATGAGAGTTGATAACAATGGACTTTGTTACCAAATTACCCAAGACACAAAAAGGTAATGATACAATCTGGGTGATTGTAGATAGGTTAACCAAGTCTGCTCATTTCTTACCGATGAAAGAAACTTTCAGTATGGAACAGTTAGCTAAGTTGTATGTAAATGAAATAGTTTCATTACATGGAGTTCCTTTACCTATTGTTTCTGATAGAGATAGCCGTTTTACTTCTCATTTTTGGACAACTTTCCAAAAAGCAATGGGAAACAAGCTAAATCTAAGCACAGCTATCATCCCCAAAAGGACGGACAAAGCGAAAGGACAATTCAGACAATGGAAGATATGCTTAGAGCTTGTGTAATTGATTTCGGAGGAAATTGGGACGATCACCTACCATTAATAGAATTCTCCTACAACAACAGCTATCATACCAGTATCAATGCAACACCATTCGAAGCACTTTATGGACGAAAGTGCCGAACTCCAGTCTGTTGGGCAGAAATTGGAGAAAAGCAATTGTCTGGACCAGAGATAGTGCAAGAAACAACGGACAAGATTATTCAAATCAAGGAAAGACTGAAAGCAGTACGCGATCGACAAAAGAGTTATGCTGATAACAGGCGAAGACCGTTGGAATTTCAAGTAGGAGATAAGGTATTATTAAAAGTTTCTCCTTGGAAAGGAGTGGTAAGATTCATCAGGAGAGGAAAGCTAAGCCCCAGGTATGTTGGACCTTTTAAGATTATTAGAAGAATAGGACTAGTAGCTTAGCAGCTACAACTCCCAGATGAAATGGTAGGAATACATGATGTATTTCATGTATGTAATCTCAAAAAGTGCTTAGCCGATGAATCATTAGTGGTACCTCTTAAGGATATAGAGATAAATGAGAAGCTTAAGTTTGTAGAGAAGCCTCTACATATTGAAGACAGGAAGATTAAGAATCTCAAATACAAGAGATTGATTATAGTCAAAGTGAAATGGGATTCCAAGAGAGGACCAGAGTACACATGGGAGCTCGAATCAGAGATGCGAAGGAAATATCCACACATGTTCCACTAGGCCTCGAGGACGAGTCCTAAAACAAGGTGGGGAGGATATAACAACCATTCTAAAATATTTAAAACACCCATATACGTCCTAAAATACACCTCGTATACGAAAAATGGCCGTAAATACCTTTAATTTTATAAAAATTAAATAAAAACAAATTTCTATGCTCGCTCGCGGGGCGCGAAGCCCATGGCTACCTCAGTCGCGGGGCGTGACAGCTGGGCCATCAGGCCGCTCCCGAAGCCGCCACGTGTCCTATAACACCTCGAAAAATCACTACCAATGTAATAAAGACACGTGTCATGGGCTTAAACGTGTAAGGATTTATTTCTGAGGGATTGAAATTGTCAAACAATGTAAATATGTAAGTAAAAGGGATCCAAAGTGTCAACATGCCATTCTTGTGCCTCTGATTGACCTCAC
Source organism: Helianthus tuberosus (assembly GCA_030545235.1). Taxonomy (NCBI): domain Eukaryota; kingdom Viridiplantae; phylum Streptophyta; class Magnoliopsida; order Asterales; family Asteraceae; genus Helianthus; species Helianthus tuberosus. Next base: position 128,484,316 of record CM060420.1, on the reverse strand, counting down.
ACGACGTTCGTATTCTTTAACGAATAATTTATCGAACTTAAAAAAAATCGTTTGTGCTTAAAACAAGGATCTTATAAAGCATAGGGGTTAAAAGTGTCAACATGTTGAAAGTAACCTCTGAGTGACCTTTTAACGATCCCAAAAACATTGTAACAATTATATATTTTGCCCTCAAGAATATTGGATATTAATTCATGGTGTTTCGATGCACGTAAATAAACAAAGTGGTAATCCCAGGTAATAAGGGTCAAATGCGTCAATGTTGCATTTCAAGACCGTTCGGGTGACCTCATAACTAACCGAGAGCTTATTGATAAATATTTAAAGACTCAAGACCCTTAAAAGTTAAGTTTGGGGGTTAAAAGTGCAATAAACGAAAGTTAAATCAAGTTTAGAAGGACCAGGGACCAAAACTACCAAGTCTGAAAGTTGTTTTCCGGTAACATAGGAGTGTCGCGGCCCGCGTAAGACTCTTAAGGAGTCTACGCGGCCCGCGTGGGACTATCAGATGCAGAAAAACAGGACAGCTGCATGTACAACTAGTTCCACCGCCTTTGCATGCTTGTTTTCGATTCAGGGACTAAGCCAACAATATTACATGCATAGGGGACACCTGGGATCATCAGAAATCAGTTGTAGGGGCAGGTGGATCAATCTTGGAGCTTTAGAATTCCTAAATAAGGGCTCTTATTTCTTCACTTGTCATTTGCACTTGAAATTTATTCACAACTCATTCTCTGGAGCTTTCTGGAGTTCAAGCAAGATTTCTTAAGTTCCAAATTCGTGCTAAGGACCATTGTAAGTGTTCTTAGCTCCTTAAGTTCAAGTTTTATTAGTTTAATGACCAAAAGTCAAAGCCATCGTAATTAAGCTTTGACTTAGTGATTAATCACTAATGGTCCAGCCATTATTCGAATTGAAAGTGGCTATGAGTTGGTAATTATGTGGGTAATAAACCCTTAAAAGGGCACCCACTGATTATCACTCTAACTTGGTCAATTGTCGGGTCAAACTTAATATTAAAAAGTCAACAGAAGCTATTTTTTGCAAATAAATTCACAACTTGCAATGCAGAGGTTATGGAACCTATTTTAACATTAAAATAACTTGGTAAATAATATAAGAACATGTCTAAGCATGTTCAACCCGACAATTATGAGTTTAGGCTCGGTTCGGGACCGAAAGTCGCAAAAGTAGGCTTTTGCATTGACTTTCAGTTCTGACCCGATTTAGATTAGTTTAGATATGCCTTAGGGTTCCTTTAGGACCATATTATAGGTTAGTATAACCCTCCGAAGTTATACAACCTGGTTCCTTAGTAATCCGAATCATTTGCATGTTTCCGTTAAATGCTTAATTGTTGACCATTATGCCCTTTTGATATTAAAACAAGATTTTTGAAAATATGAGAGGACAAAAACCTTTATTACTGATTTATAAACATGTCCTAAAAGTTTGACATCAGTTTACGGTCTAAATTAGGAGTTATGCTCAATATCGTGAATGAAAGCCTTTTTATTAATTAAACGGCATTTTCAACGCAAATCCTATTTAAACCCAAATTTTGACACCAAACCTTTTACCCACTGATGTAATATAATATTTAGGGATTTTTGGAAATTTTTATTAAATTTTAAACTGATCATAACATAGAGTTCTTGCATAGGCTCGGTAATTGACGATAATGCCCTTTTTGCTAATAAAATGAGCTTTACACATCCTTTACATATCAAACCTTTTTCTACTGATTTTATATAATAAATAAGTTATTTTAAACTGTAAAGGCTGGTCAAAATCTCAGATTTCTTTTATCAACTCGAATATCGTCAAATACCGACTTTTATGCGATTTAGGCGCATAGTATGGTTTAAAACCATATTAAACACCTAAGGCTTTTACCTACTGATGCTATGAATCAATTTTTATACTTTAACAGTAAATAAAAGTTTTGAACTCAGATTTCCAAATTTGACCCTTAAAGCTTATGTGAAATGACCAAAATGCCCCTACGGTGCATAGTTTGGACATAAATGGTAAATTTCATATATATGCAATATCCTACTGATATAACTCACTAAAATAAATATTTTTACTAATCATTTTAGACCAGAACCTCAGATTACTATTTAACCTATTTTACAAGCTTTAAAATGACCAAAATACCCTTACGGGGCTTAATTTGATTTTAAATTCGTTTTGGGAATAATGGAAGGTATCCTACTGATATCATAACATATTTCAAGCATATTAACTTAGGGAACCTGTTCATGACTCAAATGGTTACCCGTTATGCATTTTTCGCATTCAGTACAGTTTATGTAACTAGTTGCATGAATTAACCGAAACGGGTCAAACCTTATCATTTTCACTTTAAAATCCAGAATGTGATTAGTTTACCCATATTATACAAGTATTCATACTTGTCGGGTCTAGATCACATTCCAATCCGGTCTTCGCCTAATCTTGCGTTTTGAACCGTAAACCTTTCTTTTAAACTAACCGGTCTAAGTTTAAACTTAAGTAAGAACAGTTAGGAATCTAATAGGTTATTAAAACCTTCGTTCCAGATTTAGGAGACGAGTAAAAGCTACCGTACTTGCTGCTTTGTTATACGGCTGGGATTAAAATTTATATGTTAGCTCAGGTAAATACTTTTAACTTATTTTTTCCCTTATATGAGCTTGGGGTACGGTATATAAAATAGCGCTTGGTCGGGTATTGAATCTTTAATCGTATGAAGGTTAAATCATTGAGATAGCCCGTTTAATCTGTTTTGTTTGTTTTAAGCCTTTGGGGGGTTAATGACCATGTCCTGGATATCCTCGGCTCATTCATTGAAATGGCCACGACTTAAGCACGAGGTGTAGGCATACACCTGCCGGTGCGTATGTAAAATGATATACCCGCTTGTTCGAGAATAACTCGCCGTGGGTTATATTATGTGGTGTGTCTATTAGTCTTTAACCCAGTATTTTAACCCGGGCTACTGAACGTATAACAAACATATAATTCTTTTACAAGTTTATTTTTTAAATAATTATCCCAAGTTATAAAAGAATTTTGTTCCTTATGCATTTAAATCAATTTTCTTAAACATTTTCAAAATGAGTCGGTTAATTGTATTTACCAGTGAAAACTGACGTATTTTCCAAAAAGGTTAAGTGCAGGTACTAAGCGAAATGGGCTGGCTACTCCTAGTATCAAATAAAGAGTCTAGCGAGCTTTTGATGCTTAAATCTGTTGAACAATACTTCTTTTGTTTTGATCCGCCTGTGGATCCTTTTACAATTTGTTGTAATATTTAATGTTACTTTCGAATCGGTTTGTAATATTTTTACCTTAGACTTCCGCTGTGCATTGAACTGTGATTATTTGACTATGATGATATCAACTACGTCACGATACTCCCCACCGGGCCCACTGGTAATACGTGGAAATATCGGGGTGTGACAGGTTGGTATCAGAGCCAACGTTGAGTGAATTAAACACTAGCCTTTTGTGTTTAATCTCAATGACACAGTTTGCACATTCCTCGATTTCCTAGTCTAGTCAAATGACTTAGGACTAATCCTAATCTTATTGTTTTCTTTTGTTGGTTTCCTTTGTTTATTTTGGCAGGTACAAACAAAAAAATGCCGTCACGATTCGGAGGACGAAGAGGACGAGGCAAGGCGCCATTCACTTCTCCTAACGATCATGAGGCCGTGCCTTCACACCGGCGAACTCCATCAGCCACTTTAAGCTCAAGTCCCCATGAAGATTGGAGGACCTACTTGGAGCCGGCGAGGCGTTCAGTCTCGCTCAGTTCATCACCTTCTTATCACCATTCCTTTGGGCCACAATTAGAAAATGAGCCCCATAACTCTGACCACTCTTTCATCCCGTTGCGACGATCGGGATCACACCGAGCCTTCCAAGACCCAACCCCCTACTTTCAGAGCCGGTTTAATCCGGCAAACATGGGTAAAGAACCAATGGGCCATAACCCGTTGGGACCAGAAGACCACTTTCCTGAAGCCCAGGATATGGATATGGACTAGGATCCAGATCCAGACCCTGCCGAGCCGCCGACTGGGATGCCCACGCATCCCATAGAGATTTCAGACGGATCATCTTTCTATGGTTCGCCTTATAGAGGTCCCGATTCATTTGCTCAATGGTGGAGCAATTATCACTGGGAGTACACGCCTTCCCACCACTCATCTCCATACCAGCAGGCCTCCTCTGAGGACCCGCATTTTGAGGCGGTCACACCACCGCCACCGCCGCCACCTGTGCAGCAGCCACCTCCAGAACCACTGAGGCGGAGAAGATCAGGTGCACGAATGTCCGTGCGAGGAGGGGAATTTCACTTCAGCACCCCTCAACATTCAAGTGGCAGTCGCACCACCACCAACGGGTTTTGATAACCCAATTCCTTTATACGCCGGTGCAGCGGCATATAACCCATTTGAGCAGCCAGCCTACCCGGGGTACAACTATTACAATGCCCTAGCCGTCGACCCGTACATCGAGGCGGCCAACTACAATGCTCTTCACCCTGAAGGGCCCTATGCAGCTTCGTACCAATCTGGGTACCAAGCATTTGGGTATCCATACCCGCCACCTCCTCAACCTCCGCAGCAGCAGCCGCCACTGATCCCGCCACCGCAGCAACAGGAGATTTTTCAGAGGTTGAACCAGCTGGAACGGGAGGTTCAAGAGGAGCGTAGAAGGCGCCGAGGTCTGCTTAAGGGTTTGGCGAATCTGATCAAGGGGAAGAAGAAGAGGGATTTTTGAAGATTCCTTATTTATTTGTATTGTAATTCCTTTATTTTAATGAAGTCCCTGCGTGGACATTTTTATTTATGTACTTGGTCCCTGCGTGGACTTGTCTTTCTTTCCTTGGTCCCTGCGTGGATCTGTCTTTCTTGTTTAGCCCTTGCATGGGCAAGTTATTTATTTAAAAGTCCCGTTTAGGGCAAATATGTACTTCTTTCATTTATTTATAGAATGTTTTAAATTTAAGTTTCATTTTTATCATTATATGTATATAAATAATATATGAAATGAATAAAAAATATCATTCCTTTTTATTAAGTCTGCCAATCAATATTAAATGAAAATCTTAAAGGCAAAACCTAGTCCATGTGTCATTTTAAGACAGGACCATGATGGTAGTTCCTTTTTAAGATTCAAATCCTTGTTAACATCTGAAAACATGTTCGCACTCCTGGCAAATGTGATTCGATAAAATCACATAAGTCATCCTTATATTGGATTCTTCCAATTCCTTTCCTTTATTATTTAAACATCCGTTAGTGATGATATGCCTGCGGGCCATAATAATTGTCAAATAAGACAAAATACAGTTGTAGTCTACGACTCCCTGTCAAGAAAGGTAATGAACTACGTTCAAACCTAAATGCCTTGATCCTATAAGATCATGGTTTATAATTAAAAAAAATGTCCTTGTGACTAGGCATTTTGTCTGCCACCTTATTATCCTTAATAGTTTATAACTGGATAAAATATAATAAAATTTAAATGAATTAGATTAACCAATATGGTTTATAGTTACCATGGTTAATAAATTATCAAAATGACAAATACCATAATAAGGTTTCTGAATGAATCATTATTAATATTTTATGTAGCAATCAAGCTACATGGCCGGATCAGATGAGGTTAACAGTCACCCGAGGGAGAATAATGATACTACCAGAGTTAATGTAGCTGGTGCGGAACTGCAGGCATTAATAGATAATGCCGTTACTCGAGCACTTGACAGACAGTTTAATGAATCAAGTGGTACCCGCGTCAGAACTCAGTCTGTACCACATTCAAAACCACCCTCTAAGACTCATACAGCTCGTAAGAGCGAATCTCATCACTCATCGAATCAGAGGAGTGTTCCATCTAAGAAGGTAGTGCTCAATCAAGAGCCACGTGCTAAAACCTGTTCATACAAGTATTTCGTCTCCTGCAAGCCCAGAGACTTCACAGGGGAGAAAGGAGCCATTGATTGCATGACATGGCTAGATGAGATGGACACAGTGGTTGATATTAGTGGTTGTGCCGAACAGGACATTGTGAAATTTGTGTCACAGTCGTTTAAAGGAGAAGCTCTAGCTTGGTAGAGGTCACTGATCCAAGCTACAGGGAAGATTCCGTTATACAACTTGACTTGGGAGCAGTTTGTTGCTCTAATCAAAGAAAATTTCTGTCCTCAACATAAAGTTGAGAAGATTGAGACTGACTTCTTGACATTGGTTATGAAGAACTTAGACTGTCAGGCATATCTTACGAGCTTCAACACTATGTCACGATTGGTTCCATACTTGGTCACACCAGAACCGAAATGTATAGCTCAATTTATTGGAGGTTTAGCTCTGGAGATTAAGGCAAGTGTGAAAGCATCAAGACCTACCACCTTCAGATCAGTGGCTGATTTGTCGTTATCCATTACTCTTGATGCGATCAGGCATAGATCGCTTAGGAATTCTGATGAGGGGAAAAGGAAACGTGTGGATGAGAGCTCACACCGTTCTGATAAGAAACATAAGGGGAACTCTGATCACAAGAAGAGTTCAGGGTTCAAGAAGGATAACCAACAGTCGGGTGAAAAATTGTTGGTGCACGATGTCTATAGCCTACGTCTATCAGTCTAGGTCATATGTATAGGTTGTATAAGGGTCGGAATGTAATTTTATGGTATTTCATGGTAATTTCGTTTGAAATGGTACCATGTCATTTCAAACAAAATTAACCATCTAATTCCGTTTGAAATGGCATGTTACCATTTCAAACGAAATTAGACTCCCTATATATATGGGAGGTGTCTTCTCATTTTCATACGGAATTACTGGTAGTGTCACGAAGTGCTGTCAAAATTCCTCCGTGTAATCAAGTTCATATTGAATGAGAAGCTAGTTTAAAGTACAACAATCTGTTTTCTACTCAATTCTTACTGATTCAAAGCTGTTTGTTTGATACCGCCTTACAAATAGTGTGTATTGTCTCTGAATTGACTCACTTAGTCAGTAGTAGAGGGTTTCAGCCAGTAGGAGGGGATCGATTTTACTGAAGTGTGTCACACCCCGACCGCGTATAACATGCAACCGCGGCGGAAAACGTCGGGGAGTGTTGTAACAGAATTAATTGTTTCATAACCATGGCATACAAAGTTGTATTTATTTATCAACAAGAGTGTTACATTGTCTTAAACAGGAAACAAAGAGTTCATAACATAATTAAACTAGTCTATCTTCATTTTTATTCTCTAAGGCACAGGTCCGCCCTAGTGTCACGATCATCATCCTACGCAAAAGCTCCTGAAAACACATGTGAAAATAGGTACGTCAGCATAAAAATGCCTGTGAGATACATAGGATTTGTGAAAAAATAGGATTCACGACTTATAAGTTTAGAAAAAGTTGTTTAACAAAAGTTAGTCATGAACCTTGTAAGTTGTTTTGTTTTGTAAATCATTCAAAAAGCAATGATATGTATAATAAGAGAATAATGTAAGGTTAAATGAATAACCAAGAAAAATGAGTTTGTGTAAGATAAATCAAATATTGAAATGATTTAAGTAACGCTACGACATGTAATATCATACAAACACTTATATATAGGAAGTACCAGCGGCGTATCCACCATGCTTGTATCATATTACACACGCCTCGTTACTCAAATCACTTACTCAAACCAACCACCAATGTAAATTGTTTATGTATAAATGAATTGTAATGTGTTAATGTGTAAACCATATCGAAATGTCTATGTCCAATGTAAACCACTAAATGTGTATATCAATGTCAAAATGTTTATGTTTAATGTAGATCATGTAATGTGTACCCAAAAATATCATGTATGGTAAGTGAAATATATCAACTAAACCATATGTAAAATGCACAAAAACAAGGTATTGAAGTAAAACATGGTTTAAATCAAAGTTATGTTTTGTGGAACAAATGCATGCTATACTGATACAAACATTTATGCGGTATTGTGAAAATGCATACATCCAAGCCTTGAGACTGTGGCTATAAACCCTTAAACAAATTAAAGGTTTATCTAAGTTATGTGTATCGAATTCGGTTATTCCTTTCATCCAAATCTACCCAGGATGTCCGGAACGGGAGTTGTCAATTCCTATGGTACCACTACCTACTAACGAACGGCGTAGCTAATGTTAATGAATGTATTGTTCCATTGTAAACAAACCAAATATCATACCAAAATGTAAGCATGTGATGAAAACAAATGTACTAAGTATGCACACAATGGGCATATATAGCATGAATGTAATGTAAAACAATGTACTAAGTATGTACACAATGGACATACATAGCATGAAATGTAATGTAAAACAATGTACTAAGTATGCACACAATGGGCATATATAGCATGAAATGTAATGTAAAACAATGTACTAAGTATGCACACAATGGGCATATATAGCATGAACACAATGAAATCATGTACTATAAGTGTACTAATGAACATAACAAGCATATGATATGAAATCATGAAAGGCACGAAAGTAACAAGTATGCACACGTGTTTCACCCCAAAATGTTTGGAAAATAGTAAAAGAGGGGTCTATGTACTCACTTGAGATTGGTCAGTAGTCCTTGAGTGACAACCAAACAATGCTAGAGATCACGGATATCAAACGGCACCTAATATAGGTAACTATGTTAATAAACCGGACCTATATCGGAGGATCGGATAGAATGAGGATTCGTAAACCAAACGAGTATGGAGACTCGTGTAATATGGTTTAACAAAGCCTACATACTAAATGAAACCTAACATAAGTGCTTACGACCCATTACGACCCGTTTAGGTAGCTTATGCTATTTTAACGCGTCGTTCGCGTGAAACGCGTTCGGACTGCCTAACTAGTCCTATGACAAGTAGAATATGCCTTAACATGCCTAATATTGTCGCCAAATCAGTTTAGATGTCAAAAGTTATGTCACATATGTTTATAATGAATTTTGGCATCAAAGGGGTATTTTGGTAATTTACCTAAGGCATATAAACTACCTATCATACAACTACTTAAACGTCGTGACCATAAGGTATAACCTTGGAAGGTTATCCCCTACCTACTATGGTCACCTAATGTATTTGGTCGGATCCTAATGATCGACCAAATGGGTCGGGTTCGAAGGTATAAGCGATTTATTAGATCGCTTACCCTTACGATCCAAGACAACGTGGTAATCAGTAGGCATAGTCACAAGGGACTATAACCATCGTGATTACAATCACGTTGCGAAGTTCAAACGAACTTCGCATTGACTATAAACTGGTCAACGCAGAAAGTCAAACAAAGTTTGACTTTCGGACTCGAAAAGCAATAAAAGAACGAAGGAATACTTACAAAGGGTCCAAGAATGGAAGGTTTGAATTTGAACACTCTCAGGTATGAAGTGTTAAACACAACAACTTAGAGAGCAAGTTCAGATTCAAAGATGTGGGTTTTTGCAATGAAGATGGATGGGTATTTATAGGATTTCCACAACCGTTAGGATCGTTTCTTGGAAACCGTGCTTTGATCTTGGCCATACAACTCAAGAACATGGTTTTAGAAAACCATTTGAGCCCCTAGTATTGAGAAATACCATGTGCAAGGTGGTTTAGTGGGTAAAACAGCTGTTAACAGCCTGTTAAAACATTGAATCTGGTCTGGGACTCTGACGCGGGCCGCGTAAAGATACACCTTGGTTTTACGCGGGCCGCCTGGCCTGCACAGATCAGAAACATGTTTACCAAAAGACAGTTTCAGTCCCTGTTATGTGTTTAAGCCCCTTTCCGACACGTTTAAGGCCCGTTAAGCCAACGTTAAGGCCCTAAAATGATGCCTAAACATTGTGGAAATGAAACATGCTCAAAAATATGCCGGATGTTGGTTCGTTTGGTCGTACGATCGCGATGTTCGCTTAATTACGACGGAATGCGCATAAGCGCGAAAAATGATCCAACTGACGCGACGAATGGATTTTTCTCAAGCCAAACACTAAAATAAAATATTTTAGTGCTTACATAAATTTTTGGATGTCCGGATGTATTCAGAACGTAAGTGATGCGCGAAAATGCAAACTTGTGCACTTTTTGACGCTTTTAGTCCCTGAATGACCCAAAAGTTTATTTTAGCACACCAAACACCTCAAAGCCTATTTCTAAGCTATGTAGAGGATATTTATGGTATGTTTAACTTATGGTCATGTTCCGGAATGTTCGTTACAGTTCAAATTGGCATACCTTCGCAGTTTGTCAAGTTTAGTCCCTGTAAGCGAATTAACTTGTTTTTGCCATACCAAAGCCTTCAAAACTTATTTCTAAGTTATGTAAGGGTTATTTAAGGTAGGTTAAGTATATGTTGATGTTCTGGAGTATTTTTCGCATTAATCTGGTTACGTTTACGCACCAGTTTGCGTATAACTCTCCAGAAAGTGATATAGAGTTTGAAACTGAACAAAAGTCAAAACATGAAAAATGTAAAACAAAACCAAACAAACATTGGGATCAAATAACATTGTTTTATTGATGATTGAACTGTCACAATGATTACAAGCACAGATGTTACAGTCTCCCCTACTTGTGGAAATTTCGTCCCGAAATTTATTTAGAGGAAACTCGTGGGAAAAGATGCGGATACTTCGCCTTCATTTGATCTTCGCGTTCCCAAGTAAACTCGGGTCCACGTTTAGCTTCCCAGCGAACTTTGACCAAAGGAATGCGCTTGCGTTTAAGCCACTTGACTTCACGTTCCATGATTTCCACAGGCTTCTCAACAAATTTCAGTGTTTTATCAACACGAATTTCGTCAAGTGGTATGTGGAGGTTCTCATCAGCTAAACACCTCTTGAGATTGGACACGTGAAAGGTTGGATGAACATTTCCAAGTTCAGGAGGTAACTCAAGTCTGTAGGCTACCTTACCGATTCTTTCGACGATCTTGAATGGTCCAACGTATCTAGGTGCAAGTTTTCCTTTCTTTCCAAATCTGATCACACCTTTCCAAGGTGAGACCTTAAGTAATACTCGATCACCGACTTGAAATTCCAAAGGCTTGCGTTTTGGGTCCGCGTAACTCTTTTGACGGCTTCTAGCTGTCTGAAGGTTATCACGAACTTTCTTGACCTTATCAGTTGTCTCTAAAATGAGGGCAGGTCCAGTAAGCTGAGCCTCGCCGATCTCATTCCAGCAGACTGGTGAACGACATTTTCGACCATAGAGAGCCTCGAAAGGAGCCATGTTGATGCTGGAGTGATAACTGTTGTTGTAGGAGAATTCAATCAACTGAAGATGTGAATCCCAACTACCACCAAAATCGATCACACAAGTTCTAAGCATATCCTCCAGAGTCTGGATTGTTCTTTCAGATTGACCATCCGTTTGCGGATGATAAGCTGTGCTCAGATTAAGTTGGGTCCCCATAGCAGATTGCATGGTTCTCCAAAAATGAGAAGTGAAGCGAGCATCTCTGTCAGAAATGATGTTCAAAGGAACACCATGTCGAGCTACAATTTCATCCACATAGATTTTAGCAAGTTTGTCAGCAGAAAAATCCTCACGGATTGGCAAGAAATGCGCTGACTTAGTAAGACGATCAACGACTACCCAGATGGCATCATGACCTTTCTTTGTGCGCGGAAGTTTGGTAATGAGATCCATAGTAATGTTTTCCCATTTCCAAACTGGGATCTCTGGTTGCACCAATAAACCAGAAGGACGTTGATGCTCAGCTTTAACCTTAAGACAAGTAAGGCATTTTGATACATATAAGGCAATGTCTTTCTTCATACCAGGCCACCAATACTGAATACGAAGATCCTTATACATCTTATCTGAGCCAGGATAAACAGAATAACGAGACTTATGGGCTTCATCCATAAGCAAGGTGCGAAGGTTATCTTGGCTTGGGACCCACAAACGGTCCATGAAGTAATACGATCAATTGTCCTTCAGTACAAGAGTAGGTGTTATGTGATAAGGAAATTCCTTATCCATCAATCCTTGTGAAACACAAGATTATTGAGCCTGAGAAATGCGTGCTTGGATATCGGATCGAGCTTGAATAGCAGATTGAACACGTACACAATGAAGCTTAGTACGTTCCTTACGACTTAATGCATCGGCTACGACATTCGCCCTACCAGGATGGTAGCGAATTTCGCAGTCATAGTCGTTTAGAAGTTTGACCCAACGTCGTTGCCTCATGTTGAGTTCTTTCTGATTGAAGATATGCTGAAGACTTTTGTGGTCCGTGAAAACCACACATTTTGTACCGTACAAATAGTGTCTCCAGATCTTAAGAACGAAGACAACTGCACCCAACTCAAGATCATGAGTGGTGTAGTTCTTCTCATGTACCTTCAATTATCTTGATGCGTAGGCTATGACTTTGTTCCTTTGCATCAGAACACAGCCAAGACCCAGTTTAGATGCATCGCAATACACGACAAAATCATCAACTCTTCTGTCACACCCCGACCGCGTATAACATGCAACCGCGGCGGAAAACGTCGGGGAGTGTTGTAACAGAATTAATTGTTTCATAACCATGGCATACAAAGTTGTATTTATTTATCAACAAGAGTGTTACATTGTCTTAAACAGGATACAAAGAGTTCATAACATAATTAAACTAGTCTATCTTCATTTTTATTCTCTAAGGCACAGGTCCGCCCTAGTGTCACGATCATCATCCTACGCAAAAGCTCCTGAAAACACATGTGAAAATAGGTACGTCAGCATAAAAATGCCTGTGAGATACATAGGATTTGTGAAAAAATAGGATTCATGACTTATAAGTTTAGAAAAGGTTGTTTAACAAAAGTCAGTCATGAACCTTGTAAGTTGTTTTGTAAATCATTCAAAAAGCAATGATATGTATAATAAGAGAATAATGTAAGGTTAAATGAATAACCAAGAAAAATGAGTTTGTGTAAGATAAGTTGTTTTGTAAAACGTAATATGTCAAATATTGAAATGATTTAAGTAACGCTACGACATGTAATATCACACAAACACTTATATATAGGAAGTAGCAGCGGCGTATCCACCATGCTTGTATCATATTACACACGCCTCGTTACTCAAATCACTTACTCAAACCAACCACCAATGTAAATTGTTTATGCATAAATGAATTGTAATGTGTTAATGTGTAAACCATATCGAAATGTCTATGTCCAATGTAAACCACTAAATGTGTATATCAATGTCAAAATGTTTATGTTTAATGTAGATCAAGTAATGTGTACCCAAAAATATCATGTATGGTAAGTGAAATATATCAACTAAACCATATGTAAAATGTACAAAAACAAGGTATTGAAGTAAAACATGGTTTAAATCAAAGTTATGTTTTGTGGAACAAATGCATGCTATACTGATACAAACATTTATGCGGTATTGTGAAAATGCATACATCCAAGCCTTGAGACAGTGGCGATAAACCCTTAAACAAATTAAAGGTTTATCTAAGTTATGTGTATCGAATTCGGTCATTCCTTTCATCCAAACCTACCCAGGATGTCCGGAACGGGAGTTGTCAATTCCTATGGTACCACTACCTACTAACGAACGACGTAGCTAATGTTAATGAATGTATTGTTCCATTGTAAACAAACCAAATGTCATACCAAAATGTAAGCATGTGATGAAAAAAAATGTACTAAGTATGCACACAATGGGCATATATAGCATGAAATGTAATGTAAAACAATGTACTAAGTATGCACACAATGGGCATATATAGCATGAACACAATGAAATCATGTACTATAAGTGTACTAATGAACATAACAAGCATATGATATGAAAGCATGAAAGGCACGAAAGTAACAAGTATGCACACGTGTTTCACCCCAAAATGTTTGGAAAATAGTAAAAGAGGGGTCTATGTACTCACTTGAGATTGGTCAGTAGTCCTTGAGTGACAACCAAACAATGCTAGAGATCACGGATATCAAACGGCACCTAATATAGGTAACTATGTTAATAAACCGGACCTATATCGGAGGATCGGATAGAATGAGGGTTCGTAAACCAAACGAGTATGGAGACTCGTGTAATATGGTTTAACAAAGCCTACATACTAAATAAAACCTAACATAAGTGCTTACGACCCATTACGACCCGTTTAGGTAGCTTATGCTACTTTAACGCGTCGTTCGCGTGAAACGCGTTCGGACTGCCTAACTAGTCCTATGACAAGTAGAATATGCCTTAACATGCCTAATATTGTCGCCAAATCAGTTTAGATGTCAAAAGTTATGTCACATATGTTTATAATGAATTTTGGCATCAAAGGGGTATTTTGGTAATTTACCTAAGGCATATAAACTACCTATCATACAACTACTTAAACGTCGTGACCATAAGGTATAACCTCGGAAGGTTATCCCCTACCTACTATGGTCACCTAATGTATTTGGTCGGATCCTAATGATCGACCAAATGGGTCGGGTTCGAAGGTATAAGCGATTTATTAGATCGCTTACCCTTACGACCCTAGACAACGTGGTAATCAGTAGGCATATTCACAAGGGACTATAACCATCGTGATTACAATCACGTTGCGAAGTTCAAACGAACTTCGCATTGACCATAAACTGGTCAACGCAGAAAGTCAAACAATGTTTGACTTTCGGACTCGAAAAGCAATAAAAGAACGAAGGAATACTTACAAAGGGTCCAAGAATGGAAGGTTTGAATTTGAACACTCTCAGGTATGAAGTGTTAAACACAACAACTTAAAGAGCAAGTTCAGATTCAAAGGTGTGGGTTTTTCTTGGAAACCGTGCTTTGATCTTGGCCATACACCTCAAGAACATGGTTTTAGAAAACCATTTGAGCCCCTAGTATTGAGAAATACCTTGTGCAAGTGGGTTTTGTGGGTAATACAGCTGTTAACAGCCTGTTTAAACATTGAATTTGGTCTGGGAGTCTGACGCAGGCCCCGTAAGAGATCACCCTGGGCTTACGTGGGCCGCCTGGGCCTTCTGATCAGAAACCAAGTTTCAAAACTGACAGTTTTGGTCCCTGATGTGTATTAAAGCCATTTCCGACATGTTTAAGGCCCGTTTAACCAACGTTAAGGCCCTAAAATGATGCCTAAACATTGTGGACATGAAACATACTCAAAAATATGTCGGATGTTGGTTCGTTTGGTCGTACGATCGCGATGTTCGCTTAATTACGACGGAATGCGCATAAGCGCGAAAAACGATCCAAATGGCGTGATGAATGGATTTTTCTTATGCCAAACACTAAAATAAAATATTTTAGTGCTTACATAAATTTTTGGATGTCCGGATGTATTCAGAACGTAAGTTATGCGCGAAAGTGCAAACTTATGCACTTTTTGACACTTTTAGTCCCTGAATGACCCAAAAGTTTATTTTAGCACACCGAACCCCTCAAAGCCTATTTCTAAGCTATGTAAAGGATATTTATGGTATGTTTAACTTATGGTCATGTTCCGGAATGTCTGTTATAGTTCAAATTGGAATACTTTCGTAGTTTGTCAAATTTAGTCCCTGTAGGCGAATTAACTTGTTTTTGGCATACCAAAGCCTTCAAAACTTATTTCTAAGTTATGTAAGGGTTATTTAAGGTATGTTAAGCATATGTTGGTGTTCCGGAGTATTTTTCGCAATAAACTGATTACGTTTACGCACCAGTTTGCGTATAACTCTCCAGAAAGCGATATAGAGTTTGAAATTGAACAAAAGTCAAAACATGAAAAATGTAAAACATAACCAAACAAACATTGGGATCAAATAACATTTTTTTATTGATGATTGAACTGTTCACAATGATTACAAGCACAGATGTTACAGTCTCCCCTACTTGTGGAAATTTCGTCCCGAAATTTATTTAGAGGAAACTCGTGGGAAAAGATGTGGATACTTCGCCTTCATTTGATCTTCGTGTTCCCAAGTAAACTCGGGTCCACGTTTAGATTCCCAGCGAACCTTGACCAAAGGAATGCGCTTGCGTTTGAGCCACTTGACTTCACGTTCTATGATTTCCACTGGCTTCTCAACAAATTTCAGTGTTTTATCAACATGAATTTCGTCAAGCGGTATGTGGAGGTTCTCATCAGCTAAACACCTCTTGAGATTGGACACGTGAAAGGTTGGATGAACATTTCCAAGTTCAGGGGGTAACTCAAATCTGTAGGCTACCTTACCGATTCTTTCGACGATCTTGAATGGTCCAACGTATCTAGGTGCAAGTTTTCCTTTCTTTCCAAATCTGATCACACCTTTCCAAGGTGAGACCTTAAGTAATACTCGATCACCGACTTGAAATTCCAAAGGCTTGCGTTTTGGGTCCGCGTAACTCTTTTGACGGCTTCTAGCTGTCTGAAGGTTATCACGAACTTTCTTGACCTTATCAGTTGTCTCTAAAATGAGGGCAGGTCCAGTAAGCTGAGCCTCGCCAATCTCATTCCAGCAGACTGGTGAACGACATTTTCAACCATAGAGAGCCTCGAAAGGAGCCATGTTGATGCTGGAGTGATAACTGTTGTTGTAGGAGAATTCAATCAACTGAAGATGTGAATCCCAACTACCACCAAAATCGATCACACAAGCTCTAAGCATATCCTTCAGAGTCTGGATTGTTCTTTCAGATTGACCATCCGTTTGCGGATGATAAGCTGTGCTCAGATTAAGTTGGGTCCCCATAGCAGATTGCATGGTTCTCCAAAAATGAGAAGTGAAGCGAGCATCTCTGTCAGAAATGATATTCAAAGGAACACCATGTCGAGCTACAATTTCATCCACATAGATTTTAGCAAGTCTGTCAGCAGAAAAATCCTCACGGATTGGCAAGAAATGCGCTGACTTAGTAAGACGATCAACAACTACCCAGATGGCATCATGACCTTTTTTTGTGCGCGGAAGTTTGGTAATGAGATCCATAGTAATGTTTTCCCATTTCCAAACTGGGATCTCTGGTTGCACCAATAAACCAGAAGGACGTTGATGCTCAGCTTTAACCTTAAGACAAGTAAGGCATTTTGATACATATAAGGCAATGTCTTTCTTCATACCAGGCCACCAATACTGAATACGAAGATCCTTATACATCTTATCTGAGCCAGGATGAACAGAATAACGAGACTTATGGGCTTCATCCATAAGCAAGGTGCGAAGGTTATCTTGGCTTGGGACCCACAAACGGTCCATGAAGTAATACGATCCATTGTCCTTCAGTACAAGAGTAGGTGTTATGTGATAAGGAAATTCCTTATCCATCAATCCTTGTGAAACACAAGATTGTTGAGCCTGAGAAATGCGTGCTTGGATATCGGATCGAGCTTGAATAGCAGATTGAACACGTACACAATGAAGCTTAGTACGTTCCTTACGACTTAATGCATCGGCTACGACATTCGCCCTACCAGGATGGTAGCGAATTTCGCAGTCATAGTCGTTTAGAAGTTCGACCCAACGTCGTTGCCTCATGTTGAGTTCTTTTTTATTGAAGATATGCTGAAGACTTTTGTGGTCCGTGAAAACCACACATTTTGTTCCATACAAATAGTGTCTCCAGATCTTAAGAGCGAAGACAACTGCACCTAACTCAAGATCATGAGTGGTGTAGCTCTTCTCATGTACCTTCAATTGTCTTGATGCGTAGGCTATGACTTTGTTCCTTTGCATCAGAACACAGCCAAGACCCAATTTAGATGCATCGCAATAAACGACGAAATCATCATTGCCCTCAGGCAAAGTCAGAACAGGCGCGTTGCAATGATTGATTACTAGGTTTTGAACCCTCTGTTATAAGGTTTTAAACCCTCTAAATTTTCAAAATCTCGTCAAAGTTTGGGTCTTTTAATGTGAACACGTGCAAACTGGAAGAGTGAATGCCTGTACCCTGAGTTTTCTGTCGAAGGCTAGAGTGTTCGTATAAATCCGCAGTATCGGACCAGTCACTCTTACCTGGGAACTCTTGGGGTGAGTGTTCACTTATAGGCGAGCATGTCTTCAGCGATACATTAATATGACCTGTTTACTTTGATTTGTCACCGTCTCATTTGTTTGCCTTAGGTAACAAACAAATGATCGCAATTTTTTATGCATTGCCATCCTGTTTTGATTGTCTGATAACCTTTCACTTGTTTCTTCCTATGTCTTTCATTTTCTTCTAGAATGTCTCTTCCTCTCAGCAACGGTCAAATGTCCGAGCGAACAGCCAAATTTGCCCAGCGATTAGGCGAAGTGATTCTGAAGACTGTGGAATTAGGCATTGCCATGTATCGCCTCCAGGATGAAGCCACTCAAGAATCACCAAAGGAGACGGAAGCCAAGCCTTCACCAAAACCAAAGAAACGTAAAGCTTCAAAGAATCCCGTAGCGGTTGCACCAAAACAGGCAAGACCTAGCCAAGTGACAGCACCATCAGCCAAGAAACCCATCAAGGAATTAAAGACCATGGATGAATAGACTGGATCCCCTAAGAAGTCAAAGAAGCGAAAGGCTTCTCAGAACTTCACCGTGGTCGCTCACAATGGTCAAGCCATCCCTAACCAACCAACTCAACCCCCTGCTAGGAAGCCATACAACGGAACTGCACCCTTGTGCAACCAATGTAGCCTTCATCATCAGGCTAGTGTAAAGTGCCGCAAATGCCAAATTTGTGGACTTATAGGCCATACGGCAAGGGTTTTCCCAACTACAGCAGTACCAAATCAAGCAGGACCCATCCGGGTGGCAACACAACCTGCTAAGAAGCAATACAAGGGAACGTCACCAATATGCGACAAATGTAATGGGCATCACCAAGCTCACTTACCGTGTCGTCTGTGTGTATCATGTGGGCGAGTTGGTCACCTGGCAAGTGCTTGTCGATGTAACCCGAACCAAGGTGGTCCAAACCAACCACAAGCCAACTCTACTCAAGCTCGTTTCTCACCAGGGTCTTGCTACAACTGTGGCGAGATGGGCCATTTCCTAAGGGATTGCCCAAAGCTTGCTAATGCAAATCCAACCCACGGATGAGCAGTTGGCTGACTAGAAGATGTTGTTGTCTTATGCTTTTGTTTCTTCTATTTCTTGTAATGTGAAACAATCTGTTTTGTTTATAAATAAATTGTTGTTCACAATTCTGATATGCGAGTGTAGTTACATGTGTGTATGACTTTTCCTATGATACCTACATCAAGGAACTATGTTCCTTACAAACTACTCTTGTGAATTTCTCTTTCAAATGATCGCTCATGATTCCCTCGAAAATTTTAAGTACTCGTTTCATTCTAAGATACGAAGTACAGAAAATAAAGTGACATTATGAGTGATCATGCTTCTGCACATCTGTGCCTTTGAATCCTTGGTTAGATAACTAAGGATATTTTCAAATCTCATACCCATTACGTTTTGATTTTCAACATACACAGTACAAGTATTTCAAAAACAATCTTCATGATCTCAAAACATTTCATATAGTTTGAAAACAATTTTTTTTTTAAAATGCATTGTCTATGTTATTTCAAAAACATTGGCTATGCTTTCAAAAACAACCTTCATAATTTCAAAATGTTTCATATTGTCTGAAAACAATATTAACACAGTACATTTTCTTATCAAGTGCATGATTTCGAAAAGCATCATTCATGTTTTCAAAAACCTTATACATAATTTCAAAATTCATCTCGCATGATTTTAAAACATTTTTATAAATATACTTACCTAGTACACCTACTTTATGATTTCAAAAGTATTATATATAAGGTTTCAAAAACATTGAACACATTTTTTTGAGAACCCCATGCATAGTTTTCAAAAATATTTTCTTCATACATTGACTTAACTTTCAAATTCCGCTTCATATGTCGCCTTGGCATATCTAGCGTCTCAACTTCATAAGCATTTTTACTTCATATTTTGACATAAACACATCCAGTGCAAGGTTTCAAAACATCTTCAACTTCTAAAATCCATATGGGATCTTTTTATCTTCACATTTAGACCCTTGTGGATGATTAACATTCAAATCAGAGTCCTTAATTGGATTCCTTATGTACCTAAATTCGAACATTTCGGTTCCTTATAATCGAAATCGAATTTTTCTTTTAAAAATCTTTCTATCTTTATAGTTAGATTCTTGATAATGTTTAAAGTACCAAATGAAATCCACGAGATGGATTCCTAGTGTGCTTTAAATACATGTGCTCTGTTAGCAGAACAAATTTCTAGTTAAACAATTATGTGATTATGTGTTTATATATTTTGTGTTTTTGTATACTCTGGATATTCGTTATCCAAATCCTCGCAGAATCTTTCATATCTTCATATGAAGGATTCGTAGCAGGATATTCAAAAGGTACTACCTTAAATCCTTAATGGGCTTCTATGTAATAGTTAAGACCCTTGGATTATATAGTACCGCTCCATGATTCATAAGAGACCCTTTTAGTGGTCTAGTAAAAAAGATTGATTCACAATTTGGTTAAAGAACGACATCTAGTGATGTAGCTGAACAGACTCCTTGATAGTCTATTTAGATCATTTATTGATTTAATTAAAAGGACTCTATGGCGGTCTAGTCACACTCATCACAGGTTTGTTCATTTGGTTTTACCCTACACATTATAAAATAGACTGTGTGAACTGTGCACGGAAATGTCTAATTATGGACGCGTACATAATTATGAAATTTAGTGCACAGAAACCCAGTAAGATTTATTATGTGTAAGAACCGATAGCGACAACAATAACAAAATGAGAACGATGTAATGGAGGTACGGTGGACGCACCAATGGCGCTTCATATACTTGTATATAAGTGTCCCTCTTACATTGCAAGAATAATGTTATTAAGGTTACTAGAAGTTCAGAACCCTAACCAATGTTGTTCGATCTTTTCAACTTCATGTTTCAAGCTCTCACAAGTTTCCTCTAAATAAATTTCGGGACGAAATTTCCTAAAGTAGGGGAGACTGTGACACCTGGGTCACTGCGACCATCAAAGAAATACCAAACCAATGAAATATTGTATTTCATACTTGGGATTTGTATAAATATGTGTATCATTTGCACATATCAATTTTTGTTCAATTCCAAACTCTAAATCACTTTCTGGAAGGTTATACGCGCACCGATGCGTAAATATAACCAGTTTAATGCAACAAACACTCTAGAATAGTGACATAAGCTTAACATACCTTAAATAACCTTTACATAACTTAGAAATAAGTTTTGGAAGGTTTGGTATGCCGAAATCAAGTATATTCGCTTACAGGGACTAAATTTGACAAACTGCGAAAGTATGCCAATTTGAATTGTAACAGACATTCCGGAACAAGGCCATAAGTTAAACACACCTTAAATATCCTTTATATAGCTTAGAAATAGGATTTGAGGGGTTCGGTGTGCTAAAATAAACTTTTGGCTCATTCAGGGACTAAAAGCGTCAAAAAGTGCACAAGTTTGCACTTTCGCGCATAACTTACGTTCTGAATTCATCCGGACATCCAAAAATTTATGTAAGCACTAAAACATTTTATTTTAGTGTTTGGCATAAGAAAAATCCATTCGTCGCGTAATTTGGATCGTTTTTCGCGCTTATGCGCATTCCGTCGTAATTAAGCGAACATCGCGATCGTACGACCAAACGAACCAAAATCCGGCATATTTTTTAGCATGTTTCATGTCCACAATGTTTAGGCATCATTTTAGGGCCTTAACGTTGGCTTAACGGGCCTTAAACATGTCGGAAATGGCCTTAAAACACAACAGGGACCAAAACTGTCATTTCTGAAAGTTGTTGGCTGATCAGACAGGCCAGGCGGCCCGTGTAAACCCCTGGTGTATCCTTACGCGGCCCGCGTCAGACTCCCAGACCAGATTCAATGTTTAAACAGCCTGTTATCAGCTGTTATGCACTCCTAATCCTATTGCACATGGTAATTCTGATACTAGGGGCTGGTTTTGGATGTGCACATGGTATTACAATACCATGTGTGCAAGTGTATGGCCAAGATCAAAGCACGTTTCCCGATAAACGATCCTAATGGTGCTAGTATTCCTATAAATACCCACCCCCATCACTTGCAAAACCCACAAGAATCCTGATTTGAGAAGCTCTAAGTTGAAACCATTGTTTCATACCTGAGCTACTTGGATCGAGATTAGCATTCGGGGACCCTTTGTAAGTATTCCTTCGTTCTTTTATTGCTTTTCGAGTCCGAAAGTCAAACTTTGTTTGACTTTCTGCGTTGACCAGTTTATGGTCAATGCGAAGTTCGTTTGAACTTCGCAACGTGATTGTAATCACGATGGTTATAGTCCCTTGTGACTATGCCTACTGATTACCACGTTGTCTAGGGTCGTAAGGGTAAGCGATCTAATAATGGTCGATCATTAGGATCCGACCAAATACATTAGGTGACCATAGTGTATAGGGAATAACCTTCCGAGGTTATACCTTATGGTCACGACGTTTAAGTAGTTGTATGATAGGTAGTTTATATGCCTTAGGTAAATTACCAAAATACCCCTTTGATGACAAAGTTCATTATAAACATATGTGACATAACTTTTGACATCTAAACTGATTTGGCGACAATATTAGGCATGTTAAGGCATATTCTACTTGTCATAGGACTAGTTAGGCGGTCCAAACACGTTTCACGCAAACGACGCGTTAAAGTAGCATAAGCTACCTAAACGGGTCATAATGGGTCGAAAGCACTTAGGTTAGGTTTCATTTAGTATGTAGGCTTTGTTAAACCATATGACACGAGTCTCCATACTCGTTTGGTTTACGAACCCTCATTCTATCTAAATCCTCCGATTTAGGTCCTGTTTATTAACATAGTTACCTATATTAGGTGCCGTTTGATTCCGAGATCTATAGCATTGTTTGGTTGTTACTCAAGGACTACTAAGCAATCTCAAGTGAGTACATAGACCCCTTTTTTACTGTTTTCCAAACATTTTGGGGTGAAACACATGTGCCTACTTGTTACTTTCGTGCCTTTCATGCTTTCATATCATATGCTTGTTATGTTCATTGGTACACTTATAGTACATGATTTCATTGTGTTCATGCTATATATGCCCATTGTGTGCATACTTAGTACATTGTTTTACATTACATTTCATGCTATGTATGTCCATTGTGTACATACTTAGTACATTGTTTTACATTACATTCATGCTATATATGCCCATTGTTTGCATACTTAGTACATTTGTTTTCATCACATGCTTACATTTTGGTATGACATTTGGTTTGTTTACAATGGAACAATACATTCATTAACATTAGCTACGCCGTTCGTTAGTAGGTAGTGGTACCATAGTTATTGACAACTCCCGTTCCGGACATCCTGGGTAGGTTTGGATGAAAGGAATGACCGAATTCGATACACATAACTTAGATAAACCTTTAATTTGTTTAAGGGTTTATCGCCACAGTCTCAAGGCTTGGATGTATGCATTTTCACAATACCGCATAAATGTTTGTATCAGTATAGCATGCATTTGTTCCACAAAACATAGCTTTGATTTAAACCATGTTTTACTTCAATACTTTGTTTTTGTGCATATGGTTTAGTTGATATATTTCACTAGCCATACATATCATTTTGGTTACACATTACATGATTTACATTTGACACATAAACATTATTGACATTGGTTATACATTACATGACTTACATCTTGACATAAACATTTTGACATATTATTCAATACGTTTGGCAATTGGTTTAAACATAGACATCTTACATTGTTGGTTTGGTTTGAGTAAGTGATTTAAGTAACGAGGCGTGTGTAATATGATACAAGCATGGTGGATACGCCGCTGGTACTTCCTATATATAAGTGATTGTATGGTATTACATATCGTAGCGTTATTTGAATCATTTAAATTTGGACATATAACATTTTAGACAAATAACATACTTTTCACAATACATTGTTTTACAAACAACTTAATTTATACAAACTCATTTCACATGGTTATTCACTTAACCATGTATTATTCTTTTATACATATATATCATTTGGTTTATTTGTCACTTTTCAAATGATTTACAAGACAAAGCAAATTACAAGGTTCATGACTAAACATTTTCTTAAACAATAAGTCATGAATCCTATTTTCATAAACCTATGTATCTCACAGGCATTTTTATGCTGACGTACCTATTTTCACATGTGTTTCAGGATATGATGCATAGGATTTATCAAGATACACTTAGGCGGACTTGGGCCTTAGTGACAATAAAAGATGCAAGACTAGTTATTTATGTTATGTTTCTTTGATTGTCAAGACATTGTAACTCTTTTAATCAATAAAACAATATTTCAATTTCCGTGTGTTATGAAACAATGATTCTGTTACAACACTCCCCGACGTTTCCGCCACGTTTTGTTGTTTTACGTGGTCGGGGTGTGATAGAAAAGTTGGTATCAGAGCTCATGGTTATAGGGAATTAGGTTATTAGTAATGCTTTGACCTAGTCTATAACCTTCCTAGGACCCTAACACGAGTTTACTTGCGTTTAGTCATAAAACAATACTGTCACCTATCCTTAGGCGACAACCACAACAAGGACATAAATTTCAAGAACAGGCGCATCGCAAAGTTTCTGTTTCAAAGTCAAAAACGCTTCCTCTTGCTTGAATCCCCAATCAAAGGGTTTGTTCTTCTGAGTTAGAGCAGTTAGAGGAACTGCAATCTTCGAGAAGTTTTCTATGAAGCGGCGGTAATAACCCGCTAGACCAAGAAAAGAACGAACTTCAGTAGGAGTAGTAGGCGTATCCCAATCCTTAATCGCACTGATCTTGGAGGGATCAACATGAATACCTTGTTCGTTGATGATATGCCCCAAAAATTGAACTTCTTTAAGCCAAAATTCGCACTTGGAGAATTTGGCGAAAAGTTGCTCTTTCTTTAGGAGCTCCAAAGTAAGACGAAGGTGTTGCTCGTGATCAGCTCGCGTCTTAGAGTAAATCAAGATGTCATCAATAAAAACAATGACGAACTGATCCAAATAAGGCTTGCAGACCCTATTCATTAAGTCCATGAAAACAGCAGGAGCATTAGTCAAACCGAATGGCATGACTGTGAACTCATAATGCCCATAACGAGTGCGGAACGCTGTCTTGGGAATGTCTTCTTCATGCACACGAAGTTGGTGATATCCAGATCGCAGATCAATCTTTGAAAAATAAGAAGCGCCCTGTAACTGATCAAAGAGATCATCAATGCGAGGTAGGGGATATCGATTCTTGATGGTAAGCTTGTTTAGCTCACGATAATCGATACACATCCTAAATGATCCATCCTTCTTCTTGACAAAAAGAACGGGAGCACCCCAAGGTGAAAAGCTAGGACGTATAAAACCTTTGTCAGAGAGCTCCTGAAGCTGCTTAGACAACTCTTGCATCTCAGATGGTGCAAGACGATATAGAGCTCTGGCAATGGGATTTGCACCAGGTACGAGATCAATACGGAACTCGACTTGGCGTGTTGGAGGTAGACCAGGTAACTCTTCAGGGAAAACTTCAGAATAATCCCGAACGACAGGAATATCTGAAATAGACTTACCCTTGCCTTTATCTGCTGTAACATGTGCCAAGAAGGCCACATAGTTCTTTCGCAGATACTTCCGAGCTTTAAAACAAGACATGAGTTTGAGACCACCGGTAGGCTTCTCACCATGCACCTGTAGGATCTCGCCTGTCGAAAGCGGCACACGAACAATCTTCTCGAAACAAACTACCTCTGCGTGATGCTTGGATAACCAATCCATCCCCACAATAACGTCGAAGCTTCCAAGTTGCATAGGCGTGAGGTCAATAGGAAAAAGATGGTCGTTAAGGTTTAACCGACAGTTGCGAAGAACAGAATCAAGAACAATGGGTTCACCATTAGCAACTTCTACTGTCAAAGGTTTACCTAGTTTCGTTCTAGACACGCGAAGAAAAGGCTCAAAAGACAATGACACAAAACTCTTATCGGCACCCGAATCAAACAGAACAGATGCAGGCTGATTATTAATAAAGAACGTACCGTTCACCACATTTTCGTCCGCCTGCGCCTCTTGGGCATTCATGTTGAAGACTCGACCTCGAGCCTGAGCCTGATTCTGATTTGGATTCTGATTCTGGTTTGCTAGCCTTGGGCACCGGTTTCTGTAGTGGGTCAGATCCCCACAATTATAACAAGCACCTGGTGGGTAGTGTGGTCGTGCAACTTGACCCTGTTGCTGAGCAGGAGGCTGAGCAACTTGTTGAGCCGGGTTCTGTACTGCCCGATTCTGAGCAAACCGACAAACATCGGCAAGATGACCTGACTTCCCACTGTTAATACAGAAACGGCACGGATGTTGCGGCTGATGGTGACTGTTGCATCTATTGCACAAAGGTGCATTCCCTGAATAGGGTTTCTTCGTTGGAGGCAGTGCGGGTTGGTTGGGAGCTGCCTGATTAGCTTGGGCAGTGACAGCAAAATTTTGGGAAGCCTTACGCTTCCTTGACCTTTTCGATGAACCAGAATCCTTTCCATTCTTGTTTTGACCTTTCTTGCTATCTTCTTTGTCAGACGCCTGCTTCTTAGCCTTCTCACCCTTCCTGTGTAACTTATTCTTCCGAATCTGCGACCCAGTCAATGTCGCTGCTAACTCAATCGCCTGACGGAGTGTGGCAGGGTTACTACCAGTAATGATGTCTTGCACAGAGTCAGGTAGGCCATCGATGTATCTTTCGATAGCCTTCTCGAGTGGGGTAACCATTGTTGGGCAAAGCAGACTCAACTCCTCAAACCTATCAGTATATGCCCGATGTTCACCACTATCTTGCTTCAAATCATCAAACTCCATCTCCAATGCTCGCAGTTCATGACAAGGACAAAACTCCCTCATCATAAGAGCACTAAGTTCAGCCCAAGTTTGTGCTAGAGCAACTTCTCCACCACGGTCTCTCATAACCCCGTTCCACCATGTGAGAGCCCTCTTCTGAAACACACTCGAAGAAAACTCGACCTTGCGATTGTCAGGACACTGCACGTGGCGGAAAGTATTCTCAATGCTCTCGAACCATTGAAGAAGCCCAGTCGCTCCCTCAGAACCACTAAACTTGAGTGGTTTAGCCGAGTTAAAATCCTTGAATTTGCATGGAGCATTGTTGTTGTTGTTAGCCTGGTTCCATTGAGCAAAGAGGTTTGGGAATTGAGCAGCCATCTGCTGCACAATGATTTCTGCCAGTTTGGCAGTCGCTATCTGATGTTCGCGTCGAGGAGGCATTCTAAAAGAGGAAACATGAAAGGAAACGAGTGAGATGATTGGATGAAGAGAATGAGATGAAACAAAATCAACAAAAGCAAGGATGGTGGTCATTTGTTCGTTATCACAAAGCAAACAAACGACACACAGTGACTAATCAAAGTAAACAGGTCAAAAATAATGTATCGCGAAGACATGCTCGCCTATAAGTGAACACTCACCCCAAGAGTTCCCAGGTAAGAGTGACTGGTCCGATTATGTGAATTTGTACGAACACTCCAGCCTTAGACAGAAAACCCAGGGTACAGGCATTCACTCTTCCAGTTTGCACGTGTTCACATCATTTAAAACCCAAAACCTTGACGAGATTTTGAAAACTCAAAGGGGTTTAAAACCTTATAACAGAGGGTTCAAAACCTTACAATAGAGGGTTCAAAACCTTGTAATAAATCATTCAAAAACAGAAGATTGTTTTTCAAAAATCGTTTCGGAAAAATTTGGTTTTTGTTTTGATAATCACCTAAGGATAGGTGATATGCATGTTTTAAGATCTAAACACAAGATAATTTGTGTTAGGGTCCTAGAAAGGTTATAGTCTAGGTCAAAGAATTACTAATAACCTAATTCCCTATAACCATTGGCTCTGATACCAACTCTTCTGTCACACCCCGACCGCGTATAACATGCAACCGCGGCGGAAAACGTCGGGGAGTGTTGTAACAGAATTAATTGTTTCATAACCATGGCATACAAAGTTGTATTTATTTATCAACAAGAGTGTTACATTGTCTTAAACATGAAACAAAGAGTTCATAACATAATTAAACTAGTCTATCTTCATTTTTATTCTCTAAGGCACAGGTCCGCCCTAGTGTCACGATCATCATCCTACGCAAAAGCTCCTGAAAACACATGTGAAAATAGGTACGTCAGCATAAAAATGCCTGTGAGATACATAGGATTTGTGAAAAAATAGGATTCATGACTTATAAGTTTAGAAAAAGTTGTTTAACAAAAGTCAGTCATGAACCTTGTAAGTTTTTTTGTTTTGTTTTGTTTTGTAAATCATTCAAAAAGCAATGATATGTATAATAAGAGAATAATGTAAGGTTAAATGAATAACCAAGAAAAATGAGTTTGTGTAAGATAAGTTGTTTTGTAAAACGTAATATGTCAAATATTGAAATGATTTAATAAACGCTACGACATGTAATATCATACAAACACTTATATATAGGAAGTACCAGCGGCGTATCCACCATGCTTGTATCATATTACACACGCCTCGTTACTCAAATCACTTACTCAAACCAACCACCAATGTAAATTGTTTATGTATAAATGAATTGTCATGTGTTAATGTGTAAACCATATCGAAATGTCTATGTCCAATGTAAACCACTAAATGTGTATATCAATGTCAAAATGTTTATGTTTAATGTAGATCATGTAATGTGTACCCAAAAATATCATGTATGGTAAGTGAAATATCAACTAAACCATATGTAAAATGCACAAAAACAAGGTATTGAAGTAAAACATGGTTTAAATCAAAGTTATGTTTTGTGGAACAAATGCATGCTATACTGATACAAACATTTATGCGGTATTGTGAAAATGCATACATCCAAGCCTTGAGACTGTGGCGATAAACCCTTAAACAAATTAAAGGTTTATCTAAGTTATGTGTATCGAATTCGGTCATTCCTTTCATCCAAACCTACCCAGGATGTTCGGAACGGGAGTTGTCAATTCCTATGGTACCAGTACATACTAACGAACGGCGTAGCTAATGTTAATGAATGTATTGTTCCATTGTAAACAAACCAAATGTCATACCAAAATGTAAGCATGTGATGAAAACAAATGTACTAAGTATGCACACAATGGGCATATATAGCATGAATGTAATGTAAAACAACGTACTAAGTATGTACACAATGGACATACATAGCATGAAATGTAATGTAAAACAATGTACTAAGTATGCACACAATGGGCATATATAGCATGAAATGTAATGTAAAACAATGTACTAAGTATGCACACAATGGGCATATATAGCATGAACACAATGAAATCATGTACTATAAGTGTACTAATGAACATAACAAGCATATGATATGAAAGCATGAAAGGCACGAAAGTAACAAGTAGGCACACGTGTTTCACCCCAAAATGTTTGGAAAACAGTAAAAGAGGGGTCTATGTACTCACTTGAGATTGCTCAGTAGTCCTTGAGTGACAACCAAACAATGCTAGAGATCATGGATATCAAACGGCACCTAATATAGGTAACTATGTTAATAAACCGGACCTATATCGGAGGATCGGATAGAATGAGGGTTCGTAAACCAAACGAGTATGGAGACTCGTGTAATATGGTTTAACAAAGCCTACATACTAAATGAAACCTAACATAAGTGCTTACGACCCATTATGACCCGTTTAGGTAGCTTATGCTACTTTAACGCGTCGTTCGCGTGAAACGCGTTCAGACTGCCTAACTAGTCCTATGACAAGTAGAATATGCCTTAACATGCCTAATATTGTCGCCAAATCAGTTTAGATGTCAAAAGTTATGTCACATATGTTTATAATGAATTTTGGCATCAGAGGGGTATTTTGGTAATTTACCTAAGGCATATAAACTACCTATCATACAACTACTTAAACGTCGTGACCATAAGGTATAACCTCGGAAGGTTATCCCCTACCTACTATGGTCACCTAATGTATTTGGTCGGATCCTAATGATCGACCAAATGGGTCGGGTTCGAAGGTATAAGCGATTTATTAGATCGCTTACCCTTACGACCCTAGACAACGTGGTAATCAGTAGGCATAGTCACAAGGGACTATAACCATCGTGATTACAATCACGTTGCAAAGTTCAAACGAACTTCGCATTAACCATAAACTGGTCAACGCAGAAAGTCAAACAAAGTTTGACTTTCGGACTCGAAAAGCAATAAAAGAACGAAGGAATACTTACAAAGGGTCCAAGAATGGAAGGTTTGAATTCGAACACTCTCGGGTATGAAGTGTTAAACACAACAACTTAGAGAGCAAGTTCAGATTCAAAGGTGTGGGTTTTTGCAATGAAGATGGATGGGTATTGATAGGATTTCCCTAACCGTTAGGATCGTTTCTTGGAAACCGTGATTTAATCTTGGCCATACACCTCAAGAACATGGTTTTAGAAAACCATTTGAGCCCCTAGTATTGAGAAATACCATGTGCAAGGTGGTTTAGTGGGTAAAACAGCTGTTAACAGCCTGTTAAAACATTGAATCTGGTCTGGGACTCTGACGCGGGCCACGTAAAGATACACCTTGGTTTTACGCGGGCCGCCTGGCCTGCACAGATCAGAAACATGTTTACCAAAAGACAGGCTCAGTCCCTGTTATGTGTTTAAGCCCCTTTCCGACACGTTTAAGGCCCGTTAAGCCAACGTTAAGGCCCTAAAATGATGCCTAAACATTGTGGACATGAAACATGCTCAAAAATATGCCGGATGTTGGTTCGTTTGGTCGTACGATCGCGATGTTCGCTTAATTACGACGGAATGCACATAAGCGCGAAAAACGATCCAACTGACGTGACGAATGGATTTTTCTCAAGCCAAACACTAAAATAAAATATTTTAGTGCTTACATAGATTTTTGGATGTCCGGATGTATTCAGAACGTAAGTTATGCGCGAAAATGCAAACTTGTGCACTTTTTGACGCTTTTAGTCCCTGAATGACCCAAAAGTTTATTTTAGCACACCGAACACCTCAAAGCCTATTTCTAAGCTATGTAGAGTATATTTATGGTATGTTTAACTTATGGTCATGTTCCGGAATGTTCGTTACAGTTCAAATTGACATACCTTCGCAGTTTGTCAAGTTTAGTCCATGTAAGCGAATTAACTTGTTTTTGCCATACCAAAGCCTTCAAAACTTATTTCTAAGTTATGTAAGGGTTATTTAAGGTAGGTTAAGTATATGTTGATGTTCCGGAGTATTTGTCGCATTAAACTGGTTACGTTTACGCACCAGTTTGCGTATAACTCTCCAGAAAGTGATATAGAGTTTGAAACTGAACAAAAGTCAAAACATGAAAAATGTAAAACATAACCAAACAAACATTGGGATCAAATAACATTGTTTTATTGATGATTGAACTGTTCACAATGATTACAAGCACAGATGTTACAAAGTGTATGCCCCTGTAGTTAGGCTCGAGGCGATAAGAATCTTCCTGGCATTCGCGTCATGGAAAGGATTCAAAGTCTATCAGCTTGATGTGAAATCTGCATTCCTGTATGGAAAAATCAAAGAAGAAGTGTATGTGGGACAACCGCCGGGTTTCACTGATCCACTACACAAGAACAAAGTCTATCTTCTGGATAAAGCGCTCTACGGACTACACCAGGCCCCGAGAACTTGGTATGAGACGCTCTCCCAACATTTGCTGGCCAACGGGTTTAGCAGAGGGACAGTTGATAGTACGTTGTTTATCAAAGAGGTTGCAGGGCATCTTTTAATTGTGCAGATTTACGTCGATGATATCATCTTTGGTTCGACAAATGACGAGTTATGTAAAGATTTTGAGAATGTTATGAAGAAGAAGTTCGAGATGAGTTCGATGGGGGAGATGAAGTTCTTCTTAGGGCTACAAGTGGAGCAAATGCCCGAAGGAATCTTCATTCATCAAACCAAATACGTGAATGATGTTCTGGAGAAGTTCAACATGGCTCAATCCAGTCCAGCATCAACCCCCTAGCTCAGAATCACGGGATTTGCCCAGACGAGAGTGGAGAGAAAGTGGAAGAGACATTGTATCGGTCAATGATTGGATCTTTGATGTATCTTACTGCTTCCCGCCCGGACATCATGTATCCGACGTGTTTGTGTGCCCGATATCAGTCAAGCCCACGCCAGTCACATCTAACGATCGTGAAACGCATTTTACGGTATTTGAAAGGTTGCCCAAGCACCGGCTTGTGGTATCCTAAGTCTGGCTATTTCTCTCTCATAGGTTTTGTTGATTCAGATTATGGTAGCTGTAAGCAAAATGCTAAGTCCACCACTGCTGGGTGTCAATTCTTTGGAACTCGACTGGTCACCTGGCAGTGCAAGAAACAAACCTCAGTAGCGCTCTCTACGTGCGAGGCATAATATGTTTCGGCCTCGAGCTGTTGCTCTCAGATCCTTTGGATCCAACAGCATATGCGAGACTTTGGTTTGCAATTCTTGAACACTCCGATTTATGTGGACAATGAAGCAGCTATTAACATAACGAAAAACCCGGTTCACCACTCGAAAACTAAACATATTGAAATTCGGCATCACTTCATCCGTGATTGCTACGAAAAGAAGTTAATCCGAATAGAACATATACACACCGATGAACAGAAGGCTGATTTCTACACTAAACCTTTTGATAGAAAAAGATTTAATTATCTTTTGAAAATGAATGGGATGAAAAATCTGTTTTCTGGGAGGGTAATGGAGTGTGAAGCCGAGGAGGACGGCGATCTTATGTTGTCAAGTTTTTGTACAGTTTATTTTCTGCTTTTGATAAAAACCAAAAACACAAAAATATGTTTTTGTTTTTAGGGGGAGAAAGTTTGCAGAAAAATACAAAAACATGATAAAATTACAAAATCCAAAAACATTTGAAAAAGTAAAAATGAGTTTGTGCAAAAAAGGGAAATGATAGTACATCAGCTAGACAGGTGCAGTACGCTAAAGAAATGTAAAGTAAAAATGTGTTAAGCAGTCTTGTAGATGATATGCCGATAGGTTTTTACACATTTAGTAGGTTTGTTCGGGATATAAACATAAAATTTCTTGCTTTTATGTGGGGAACATATCTTGGATATATGGGTAACCCCCAAAATCTTGTTTGAAAGGTCCCTCTTTCTGAGATACTAGGTCTTTATGCTTAGTGATATCTGGGGTATTATCCCGGGACTTCTGATAATGCGGAAGCAATGGCCTAGTCCCGGGAGAATACTTTACGCTGCTAGAAATAAAAGCCCCCCCCCCCCCTCAGCATAAAAAATGATGAAACATTGAAAAATGCTAATCATGTGCTCTTGTAAAAAAGATTCTCTAAAGGGAACCCACCAAAAGTCGAGGCTGTCATCTCTCTGCTGAACAGAAGTTCTGACCTGAGCTCTCACGGCCCTCGCATCTAACCTCTTACAGATATAATCTAGGTATACTCACCTGTAAGACTGAATATTGGGATCTGGATACGGGAGTATATTCTGAGGTGGTACACATATAAAAGTTAAGCCTTAAAACACTAATCCGTATCCTGAACAGATTGAACTTTGTGTGAAAATTTAAAGTGGACCAGTATATCGACAATCAGTGCAAATTGTTTAATGCTTAAAATGTAATCTAAGCTTAACGGTACTTGTATCTCGTCGGCAGCTGATATGATCCCCTAACACGCTCACAAAAAGATTGTGTGTACAGTTTATTGTTTATCATCATAAAAATCCAAAAAGATTTGCATTTCATCTTATTTTCGACAACAGACGTTGGAGATCAGATGATCAAAGTCTTGTGTGCTGAACAAGTCTGGATCTTGAGGGTTGGGTAAGCAGAAGATTGTGAAAAAGTGATCGGTAATTGCTTAAAAGTTCAAAAGTTCATTAACTTGAATTTTAATTCAGTTTCAAAATATCAGCAACTTCATAATTTGGTCAGCCAGGGTCATTAATTTGGACTTGGCAGGCTAAACAGTTAACCAGGGTCATTAACTTGGACTTGGTTAACTAAGTGTGTTGGTAAAAAGCTAAAAAGCTAAAAGTTCAAAATGCTTTTACTCATAAATGTTTGAGATATGCAGGTAAAAGTTCCAGATTACAATCCCGATAGATGAGTCTAAGGGGGAGTCTGAAGATGAGTTCAACGTTAGGAAGATCTTGTAACTGGAAAGCCAGGTGTCGATCCCGAAAGCACGGAAGCTTAATGAAAGGGGGAGCCTGAAGAAAGTGTTTCTGAAAGCTGAGAAGGAAAGTTGTGTGTGAAAAGAAAGACAAGATTGATAGAGCTACATGTGTGCAAAAGCGCAGCGGAAGAAAAGAGAGCTGCTAAAGAGAACGAGAAGCTTAGGAAGTTGCTGTTGAAAAAGCCTAAGCCGAGAGAAGAGAAGTTCAAGTCACTATGAAGACCTGAAGACTAGACTGAAGACTCCGGCAATATCCAAGGGGGAGTTTGTTGGTGCACGATGTCTATAGCCTACGTCTATCGGTCTAGGTCATATGTATAGATTGTATAAGGGTCGGAATGTAATTTTATGGTATTTCATGGTAATTTCGTTTGAAATGGTACCATGTCATTTCAAACGAAATTAACCATCTAATTACGTTTGAAATGGCATGTTACCATTTCAAACGAAATTAGACTCCCTATATATATGGGAGATGTCTTCTCATTTTCATACGGAATTACTGGTAGTGTCACGAAGTGCTGTCAAAATTCCGCCGTGTAATCAAGTTCATATTGAATGAGAAGTTTGTTTAAAGTACAACAATCTGTTTTCTACTCAATTCTTACTGATTCAAAGCTGTTTGTTTGATTCCGCCTTACAAATAGTGTGTATTGTCTCTGAATTGACGCACTTGGTCGGTAAAACGATCCTACAAAAACCCAAGTGTAAGACCTGCAAGAAGCGTCATCTAGGGAAATGTAGGTACGAATTGAAATTCCAATCGCAGCCAAGAGCTTGTGGGATCTGCAAATCAAGTGAGCATAAAACGTTGGATTGCAAGAAGATAAAGGATGCGACTTGTTACAACTGTAACGAGAAAGGGCACATCAAGTCTAATTGCCCAAAGTATGCAAAGAAACCTGAAGATGGTAAGAAGACCAATGCTCGGGTCTTTCAAATGAATGTTCAGGAAGCCATTCAGAACGACAATGTGATAACAAGTACCTTTCTTATCAATGATGTTTATGCAAGGGTATTGTTTGATTCGGGAGCAGATAAGTTGTTTGTGGATAATAAATTCTGTAAGTTATTAAATCTGCTTGTTAAAACCCTAAGCATAAAGTATGAAGTAGAATTGGCCGATGGTACCATAGAAACTGCTTCAACCATGTTAGATGGAAGTTTTATATCCATTAGGAACCACTCTTTTCCGTTGTCCTTGCTTCCTTTGAAACTAGTTGGATTTGACGTAGTAATAGGCATGGACTGGTTATCTCATAACCAAGCTCGGATCGTTTGTGACAAGAAGCAAGTGGTTATTAAAACTCCTTATGGTGAGCCGTTAACAATTCAAGGAGACACTCAGTATGGGTTGCCTAAGCAAGTGTCTATGCTTAAGGCATCTAGATGTTTGAAGAAGGGTTGTGTCATCTACATGGCGCAAGTGACTATTGATGAACCAAAGCCCAAGATCGAGGACATCCCTATCATTTCTGAATATCCAGATGTATTCCCTGAAGAACTACCTGGTTTACCCCCAGATAGGCAAGTGGATTTCAGAATTGATATCATTCCTGGAGCACCACCTGTTGCAAGAGCACCTTACCGGTTAGCACCAACTGAGATGAAGGAGTTGAGGACTCAGTTAGACGATTTATTGACAAAAGGTTTTATTCGACCTAGTTCATCCCCTTGGAGAGCACCGATTCTGTTTGTAAAGAAAAAGGATGGATCAATGCGTTTATGCATTGATTATCACGAGCTAAACAAGGTTACAATCAAGAACAGATATCCATTGCCCAGGATCAACGATCTGTTCGATCAGCTTCAAGGAGCAAGTTACTTCTCCAAGATTGATTTAAGGTCAGGTTACCATCAACTGAAGGTCAGAGATGAAGATGTGCATAAACTGCATTCCGGACTCGTTATGGTCACTACGAGTTCTTAGTGATGCCTTTCGGGCTCACTAATGCACCAGCAGCATTCATGGATCTCATGAATTGCGTTTGCAAACCCTAGTTGGACAAGTTTGTCATCGTCTTTATTGATGACATTCTTATTTACTCAAAGAGTCAAGCCGATCATGAAAAGCACCTTCGATGTATCCTTAAACTTCTTCAGCAAGAAAAGCTCTACGCCTTTCAAAATGTGAGTTTTGGCTTCGTGAAGTCCAATTTCTTGGACATATGGTTAGCGAGCGTGGTATCCAGGTGGATCCCGCTAAGATTGAAGCCATCATGAATTGGCAAGAACCAAAGACGCCCACAGAGATTCGCATCTTCTTGGGTCTGGCAGGATACTATAGGCGTTTTATTGAAAATTTCTCAAGGATTGCTGCACCCCTAACTTCATTGACCTGAAAGAATATAAAGTTTGATTGGGGTCCTAAGCAACAAGAATCCTTTGAGATTCTTAAGAAAAAGTTGAGCAATGCTCCGGTTTTGACATTGCCTGAAGGAATTGAAGAGTTTGTGGTATACTGCGACACATCGCACACTAGGATGGGTTGTGTACTCATGCAAAGGGGCAAGGTCATTGCCTACGCCTCAAGATAATTAAAGGTGCACGAAAAGAATTACACCACCCATGACTTGGAATTGGGTGCCGTTGTGTTTGCACTAAAACTTTGGAGGCATTATTTATATGGTACCAAGTGTGTGATCTATTCTGATCATAAAAGCCTTCAACACTTGTTCAACCAGAAGGATCTGAACATGAGACAGCGTCGATGGATGGAGACACTGAACGATTATGATTGTGAAATCCGATATCATCCAGGCAAGGCGAATGTGGTCGCCGATGCTTTGAGCAGGAAAGAAAGAATTAAGCCAATTAGGATCAATGCCAAGAGCATTGAGTTGAAAAACAGCTTGAATGAAAGATTGTTAGCCGCTCAGAAGGAAGCTGTATTAGAAGCTAACTATCCGAATGAAAATTTGGGAGTAACTGCTGAACAGTTATCATATGGCAAGGATGGAATCCTAAGATTGAAGGACGAATATGGGATCCAATTTATGGAGGACTTAGGGACGTGATTCTTCATGAAGCCCATAGCTCCAAATATTCTGTTCATCCTGGCTGTGATAAGATGTACCAGGATTTAAGGGCAAATTATTGGTGGATAGGTTTAAAGAAATCTATAGCCACTTATGTGGCAAAATGTTTGACGTGCACGTAAGTTAAAGCTGAACACCAGAAGCCGTCAGGTTTGCTGCAACAGCCTGAACTTCCCACCTGGAAGTGGGAAATGGTAACTATGGATTTTATCACTAAGTTACCAAGAACAAAGCGAGGAAATGATACTATTTGGGTGATAGTCGACAGGTTGACCAAGTCAGCCCACTTCTTACCTATTAAGGAAACTCACAGCTCCGACAAGTTAGCTCAGTTGTACGTGGATGAGATTGTATCTCTCCACGGAGTGCCAGTGTCTATTATCTCCGATAGGGATACTAGATACACGTCTCACTTTTGGAAGAGCTTTCAGCAATCATTAGGTACTCGATTAAATTTCAGCACTGCATATCATCCTCAGACGGATGGTCAAAGCGAACGTACAATACAAACACTCGAGGATATGCTATGATCTTGTGTTATTGATTTAGGTGGAAGTTGGGATGATCATCTTCCGTTGATTGAATTTTTATATAACAATAGTTATCATTCGAGTATTTAAGCAGCACCTTTCGAAGCTTTGTACGAAAGAAAGTGTAGGACGCTAGTTTGTTGGGCGGAAGTTGGAGATGTTCAACTATCAGGACCTGACATAGTCCTAGAGACGACGGATAAGATTGTGCAGATACGTGATCGTCTCAAAGCTGCAAGGGATAGGCAGAAAAGCTACGCAGATAAAGGCGTAAACCTCTGAAATTCGAGGTAGGTGACAAAGTGTTACTTAAGGTATCACCCTGGAAGGGGGTAATGCGTTTTGGCAAGAAGGGCAAGTTGAGCCCTAGATACATAGGACCATTCGAGATCATAGAATGTGTCAGAACTGTAGCTTACAAGCTAAATCTGCCTGAAGAACTCAGTGGAATACATAATGTATTTCACATCTGCAACTTAAAGAAATGTCTAGCCGATGAGACGCTAGCAATGTCGCACAAGGACGTGCAGATAGATGAGAGCTTAAAGTTTGTTGAAAAACCCTTGTCGATTGAG
Source organism: Helianthus tuberosus (assembly GCA_030545235.1). NCBI lineage: Eukaryota > Viridiplantae > Streptophyta > Magnoliopsida > Asterales > Asteraceae > Helianthus > Helianthus tuberosus. The sequence continues at coordinate 128,445,962 of CM060420.1, read as the reverse complement.
GATCGACAGGTTAAGAAGCTTCGAAAGAAGCACGTACCGATTGTGAAGGTTAAATGGGATGCCCGTAGAGGCCCAGAATTCACGTGGGAGGTTGAATCCACAATGAAACAAAAGTACCCTCATTTATTTCAGTAAATCTCGAGGTCGAGATTTCTTTTAAGGGGGTGAGGATGTAACACCTCAAAAAATCACGACCAATGTAATAAAGACACATGTCATGGGCTTAAACGTGTAAGGATTTATTTCTGAGGGACTGAAATTGTCAAACAATGTAAATATGTAAGTAAAAGGGATCCAAAGTGTCAACATGCCATTCTTGTGCCTCTGATTGACCTCACACGACGTTCCTATTCTTTAACGAATAATTTATCGAACTTAAAAAAAATCGTTTGTGCTTAAAACAAGGATCTTATAAAGCATAGGGGTTAAAAGTGTCAACATATTGAAAGTAACCTCTGAGTGACCTTTTAATGATCCCAAAAACATTGTAACAATTATATATTTTGCCCTCAAGAAAATTGGATATTAATTCGTGGTGTTTCGACGCACGTAAATAAACAAAGTGGTAATCCCAAGTAATAAGGGTCAAATGCATCAATGTTGCATTTCAAGACCGTTCGGGTGACATCATAACTAACCGAGAGCTTATTGATAAATGTGTAAAGACTCAAGACCCTTAAAAGTTAAGTTTGGGGGTTAAAAGTGCAATAAACAAAAGTTAAATCAAGTTTAGAAGGACCAGGAACCAAAACTGCCAAGTCTGAAAGTTGTTTTCCGGTAACATAGGAGTGTCGCGGCCCGCGTAAGACTCCTAAGGAGTCTACGCGTCCCGCGTGGGACTACCAGATGCAGAAAAACAGGAGAGCTGCATGTACAGCCAGTTCCACCGCCTTTGCATGCTTGTTTTAGATTCCAGGGACTGAGCCAACAGTATTACATGCATAGGTGACACCTGGGATCATTAGAAATCAGTTGTAGGGGCAGGTGGATCAATCTTGGAGCTTTAGAATTCCTATATAAGGGCTCTTATTTCTTCACTTGTCATTTGCACTTGAAATTTATTCACAACTCATTCTCTGGAGCTTTCTGGAGTTCAAGCAAGTTTTCTTAAGTTCCAAATTCGTGCTAAGGACCATTGTAAGTGTTCTTAGCTCCTTAAGTTCAAGTATTATTAGTTTAATGACCAAAAGTCAAAGCCATCGTAATTAAGCTTTGACTTAGTGATTAAGCACTAATGGTCCAGCCATTATTCGACTTGAAAGGGGCTATGAGTTGGTAATTATGTGGGTAATAAACCCTTAAAAGGGCACCCACTGATTATCAATCTAACTTGGTCAATTGTGGGTCAAACTTAATATTAAAAAGTCAACAGAAGCTATTTTTTGCAAATAAATTCATAACTTGCAATGCAGAGGTTATGGAACATGTTTTAACATTAAAATAACTTGGTAAATAATATAAGAACATGTCTAAGCATGTTCAACCCGACAATTCAGAGTTTAGGCTCGGTTCGTGACCGAAAGTCGCAAAAGTAGACTTTTGCTTTGACTTTCAGTTCTGACCTGATTTAGATTAGTTTAGATATGCCTTAGGGTTCCTTTAGCACCATATTATAGGTTAGTATAACCCTCTGAAGTTATACAACCTGGTTCCTTAGTAATCCGAATCATTTGCATGTTTCCGTTAAATGCTTAATTGTTGACCATTATGCCCTTTTGATATTAAAACAAGATTTTTGAAAATGTGAGAGGACAAAAACCTTTACTACTGATTTATAAACATGTCCTAAAAGTTTGACATCAGTTTATGGTCTAAATTAGGAGTTATGCTCAATATCGTGAATGAAAGCCTTTTTATTAATTAAACGGCATTTTCAATGCAAATCCTATTTAAACCCAAATTTTGACACCAAAACTTTTACCCACTGATGTAATATAATATTTAGGGATTTTTGGAAATTTTTATTAAATTTTAAACTGATCATAACATAGAGTTCTTGCATAGGCTTGGTAATTGACAATAATGCCCCTTTTGCTAATAAAATGAGCTTTACACATCCTTTACATATCAAACCTTTTTCTACTGATTTTATATAATAAATAAGTTATTTTAAACTATAAAGGCTGGTCAAAATCTCAGATTTCTTTTATCAACCCGAATATCGTCAAATACCGACTTTTATGCGATTTAGGCGCATGGTATGGTTTAAAACCATATTAGACAACTAAGGCTTGTTACCTACTGATGTTATGAATCAATTTTTATACTTTAACAGTAAATAAAAGTTTTGAACTCAGATTTCCAAATTTGACCCTTAAAGCTTATGTGAAATGACCAAAATGCCCCTACGGTGCATAGTTTGGACATAAATGGTAAATTTCACATATATGCAATATCCTACTAATATAACTCAATAAAATAAATATTTTTACTAATCATTTTAGACCAGAACCTCAGATTACTATTTAACCTCTTTTACAAGCTTTAAAATGACCAAAATACCCTTACGGGGCTTAATTTGATTTTAAATTCGTTTTGGGCATAATGGAAGGTATCCTACTGATATCATAACACATTTCAAGCATATTAACTTAGGGAACCTGTTCATGACTCAAATGGTTACCCATTATGCATTTTTCACGTTCGGTACAGTTTATGTAACTAGTTGCATGAATTAACCGAAACGGGTCAAACCTTATCATTTTCACTTTAAAATCTAGAATGTGATTAGTTTACCCATATTATACAAGTCTTCATACTTTTCGGGTCTAAATCACATTCCAATCCGGTCTTTGCTTAATCTTGCGTTTTGAACCGTAAACCTTTCTTTAAAACTAACCGGTCTAAGTTTAAACTTAAGTAAGACCCGTTAGGAATCTAATAGGTTATTAAAACCTTCGTTCCAGATTTTGGAGACTAGTAAAAGCTACCGTACTTGCTGCTTTGTTATACGGCTGGGATTAAAATTTAAATTTTAGCTCAGGTAAATACTTTTAACTTATTTTTCCCTTATACGGGCTTGGGGTACGGTATATAAAAGTCCGCTTGGTCGGGTATAAAATCTTTAATCGTATGAAGGTTAAATCATTGAGATAACCCGTTTAATCTGTTTTGTTTGTTTTAAGCATTTGGGGGGTTAATGACCATGTCTTGGATATCCTCGGCTCATTCATTAAAATGGCCACGACTTAAGCACGGGGTGTAGGCATACACCTGCCGGTGCGTATGTAAAATGATATACCCGCTTGTTCAAGAATAACTCGCCGTGGGTTATATTATGTGGTGTGTCTATTAATCTTTAACCCGGTATTTTAACCCGGGCTACTGAACGTATAACAAACATATAATTCTTTTACAAGTTTATTTTTAAATAATTATCCCAAGTTATAAAAGATTTTTGTGCCATGTGCATTTAAATCAATTTTCTTAAACATTTTCAAAATGAGTCGGTTAATTGTGTTTACCAGTGAAAACTGACGTATTTTCCAAAAAGGTTAAGTGCAGGTACTAAGCGAAATGGGCTGGCTACTCCTAGTATCAAATAAAGAGTCTTGCGAGCTTTCGATGCTTAAATCTGTTGAACAATACTTCTTTTGTTTTGATCCGCCTATGGATCCTTTTACAACCCGTTGTAATATTTAATGTTACTTTCGAATCGGTTTGTAATATTTTTACCTTAGACTTCCGCTGTGCATTGAACTGTGATTATTTGACTATGATGATATCAACTACGTCATGATACTCCCCACCGGGCCCACCTGTAATACGTGGAAATATCGGGGTGTGACATGTCCCCACTCGTGTCGAACCTACCTGATGATTGCTAGAGCCTACCTAGTCTAGCTTCCGGGCCGCGAAGGCCATAGTTAACTCTCTCGCGGGGCGCGGGAGAGTGTCTTATCAGCCCTATAAATAGATGGGATCGGCCTCAGTTCACAAATCGTTCAACGTTCGAAATTCTCTCTAAAATTCTGAATATTTGAAGTAGTATTGGGCATAATACCCCCTAATTAGCGAAGCCCTGCCTCGTTGTAAGTATTGTAACCCCCGGTTACGTATTAGATACGTTGCCCGATTGATCTAGTGCTCCGTAACGGCTGTCGTGGCTCTGCCCGACGTAGTCGTTGGAGTTCTGTCTCGGGGAGGGTATAACTAATGTAAATTGGGTTATTATACTAACGCGTGTGCATTGTTTAATTAATAGATTATAACCAGGAAGTCATAGGAAAAATACCTAAAGTAGCGATGTGAGTAATCTCCTTTTTGTAAACCTTTTTGTAAACTGTTTTTACAAAACCTCAATTGTTTTTACATTATAATTAACAGTGATTGAGTATTTGTAATTCTACAATTATCGTCGGTATGTTGGGGTTTTGTATATAAAATTTGTTACTACACTGTGAGTAGTAACATGAGCACAAGTCGGGTTGACAGAACCGTGGGTGGTAATTAAGGTAGAAATATAAACAAATGTAATTACGAGATCGCCCTCAACATTGTACGATGATAAAACCTGTTTTGATTAAATTGGGATTCACTCACCAGTATTTTCCACTGACAAAATGTTTTTAAACGCGTTTCAGGTAACAAAATGTGAAAGCCAAATAGAAGCCAGCTGGACAACACTGAAGGCCTGGAAAAGTGGCTATAAAAGTTACCTAAATAAAGAGGATGTTTTATTTCAATAAATTAGGGTTTACCCCTAAAATTACGTTTGTAATTGAAACTTGGGTTTTGTCCCAATATACTTATTATTACAAAATGTGGTGTTTTACTCTGATAAAATATTTTCTAGCTACGGTCCTAATGTAAATTTCTGCTGCCAAATAATGATAAACACCGATACCACCATCTCTGAGTAGGCCGCGGTCGCCCGCCTCCCGAGGCATGGGTCGGGGGTTGCGACATTACAACACCCATCTGCGATCTTTCGACCGCAGCATGAACTGCCTCCTATACCCCTCCTCCCTCTCCACCGCATCCCTCACCCCGGTCACCCCTCACCCTTGCCTCCTGGCCCGCCTCCCTCGGTAGTGGCTTCCCTAGGTACCACTCGGTACGGCGCTCATCAAGCGACCAAATCACCTTGACCTTGTCCTGTAAGACCTTGTGAACAATCTTCATCGAGCATGTTGTGGCCCTACCTACCAGATCAACCTGGTGTGTGACGGTCATATCCAGAGCCACCTGCGGGGATAAGCGGCGTGACCAGTGCTTCACCAGACAGGTGACGAAGCCGCCACAGCTAATGTGGCTAGAGGTACGCTTAAAAGCGTACTCGACGAAGTACGTGGCCAACTTGTATGCCAAGTTGCCCCTCCCACACTCCCACGGGTAAGTAAGTCATGCAAAAAGAACATGTCATTTTGGGTGACCCACTCCCTACTATCGTGCCAGCCCGCAATCGTCACGGCAATACACCGATGTAGGTATCGATGCAACAGGTCATAAATGCACGACACCTGTGCCTTCGGAGATCACGAACACGGTGTCACGAACTCCCCGGTCCCAATAGTGCGCCACCAAGGCGACAACACGTCAGAGGACGTGGTGGTCGGCGCATCCAAAAATGCCTGGGATACTGACTCCTCCTGTGAGTACAGACCCGAGGCAACAACAAACTTGGGGAGCGTCAACCGGTGACTCTCCTCGCAAAGAGTAAAAGAAACCGCGGTGGTATCTAAAAAATGTTGTAAACCCCTATCCCGAGTATCCATAAATGCAAACGTACATAAAACTCTAAAGTAATATCCATGTGGGCTCGCTCTTGGGCGGCCTCAAATAAACGGGCCCACGTGGAGGTAGTTGGCATGAACTCCTGGACCCGACCGATTGATCCAGTCTCGGTCAAAAAACCAATATCAATGGTCTGGGGCGCATCCAGCTCCATGTCGTGTAATCTACCCAAAAACCTATGGGCAGCAGTACCTCTGGGGATAACACAAGCAAACTACACTGTCTCCGTAAAATTGTCTACAACCTCCTCCAGTCCTCATCCCCATCCTTGTCCCCGACCTCGACCTCGACCTCGAAAGAGCTCTACGTGCTCCAGCCGCTGATGACTCAGACATATCGTTGGTAAGTATTATACGACTAACGTTCACGTATTATACGTCTTGTATACGCCGTACAAAGCTCGTATACGTTTCGTATATGCACGTATTATACGTATCGTATAAGACCCATACACAGTAAGTATACGTTTCATATACGCACGTATTATACGTCCCGTATACACTGAAAACAATTAAGGAAAAAAAGAAAAAAGAAAACTGAAAATTCAAGAGTATACGATCGTATACATTGTATACGATCGTATAGAGCTTTGTACGTTGTTTATGGTATTTCTTGTTGAGACATTTTCGGGGTTTTGTTCTTTAACGGTAGTAAGAATGTCGTGTGTTAGGATCGTTGAGTCGATCAAACGAGACAATCAGAAGAGTTCTCGATCAATATGAAAGGCGGAAACAGACGTATTGATGTTGAATCAGCTTGATATGCACTAAGAAGTAGATTAACTGTCAATTGGATTGATTTGACAAAGATACACGGGCTGGAGACACTTCGGCAGAGCTTCGCTACCGGAATCAGAACTGTTACAAATGAAATCACAAGACACATATATATAGGGCAGCCACTTCGCATGAACCTGCTGGTTCAGCTCAGTTTCCCGTTTCTCTCGAACTACGTGCCTTGTTCTATCTAACCTATTACAAGACTCGATACAAGATGAAGTCAACAGACATATGCACCAACAAACTCCCCCTTGGATGTTGACGAGTCTTTGGTACGAGTCTTCAGTATGTCGAGTCTTCAGACTTGATCAGTCTTCTCGCTCTTTCCCAAATGTCTCTCTGTAAGCATCCTTCAATCTTCTCTCTTCTCTCTCTCAGAATCTCAATCTGACTCTATCCTCTCTCTAATTCTCTTGATCAGATCTCTTGATTCCTTAAGTTCATTAGCTTCAGCAGCTTCTCTCTCGAGCTTTGTTCCAGGATCTTAGTCTGGCTCTCTAACATTCAGACTCCTCCTTAAGTTGTTCCGGGATCGTATCCTAGCTCAAACTCTGCTCAGGCTTAGACATAGGGATCTTGCTTAGCAGCTTTCTCAGGTTCAGAATCGTTGCCTGACTCTCAGAAACCTGGTTCTAATCTGCATATCCTCAGGAGTCGAAACCTGACTTTTCCAGATCTTTTATCCTGCACAATCTCTACCCAAGAGTAAATTTTTATATATAATAATTTAAATCTATGCTTACCACTTGTTAGATCAATCTTAAAACATCACTTGTTAGATTATGACATTTATCAAATTTTATCTCAAACACACTTTCCCAACCCTGTTCATCATCTTCAGCACTCTGAATTTTGAAAATCAGCTTTCCAACATCAGTTGTCGAAAATAAGATGAAATAAAATCTTTTTGATTTTTTCAAAATTATGCTAAAACACACTAATGAAAAGCAGTAAAGAAATATTTACAGACAATATTTTTGTGAGTTTGCGTAAGAGGATCATATCAGTTTATGACAAATCACTAGTACCGTTGAGCTTCAAACACTTTAAGTTCTAAACGATTCACTTAGATTGTCAGTATACTGATCCACTTAAATTTTCACACAAAGTTCAATTGTTTTGAGATACGAGATTAGTGTTTTAATGGACTTAAACTTATTCGTGTGTCCCACCTCAGAATATACTCCCGTATCCAGACTCCTATATTCAGTCTTACAGGTGAATGCACACTAATGATATTTGTAAGGGGTAAATGCGAAACCATGAGAGCTCAGGCTATTACTTTCGCAAAATCAGAGAGATGATGGCTCGTCTTTAGGTGTGTTCCCTTTAGAGAATCTTTTCTTCAACAGCACATGATTAGCATTTTTTCAATGTTTCATCATTTTTTATGCTGGGGGTGGGCTTTATGAATAAAGCAGTGCAGAGCATTATACGAGGACTAGGCTATTGCTCCCGCAAAATCAGAAGTCCTGGTATAATACCCTAGATATCACCACGCAAAAAGACCTAGTATGTCAGAAATAGAAAGCCCTCCAAACACGATTTTAGGGGTTACCTATATATCCGAGAGATGTTCCCCATGAAATAAGTAAGTATGATATTTAGGTTTATATCTCGAAAACAATCTACTAAGCGTGCGAAAACCTACCGGCATATCATCAGTGAGACCGTTTATCACATTTGACTTTCCAATTCTTTAGCGTACTGTGATTGTCTACTGATGTACTATCATTTCCTCTTTTTCACAACAAAACTCATATTTGAATTATATCATGTTTTTGGCTTTTTCAAATTTTCTAATGTTTTTGGATTTTCTGAAATTTCTTACTCCCCCTAAAATTCAAAACCATTTAAAGAAAATTTGACAAACCGATGTGAATTGCTTCAATTTTCCATCCACTTGGCATAAACAATCAGAACTCCCCCTGACAACAAACTATTTTCCCATTATGATTTCAAAACACTTAAGTTTGTTTTAATCAAAATGGTTTTTTCGGAAAATAAGTTTTGTTGATTTCACTTGTAGGATTGGGGAATCATTCATCACTTTGTTTTCTAACCACTTGTAAAAATCACTTTTCCATTTCTTTAACCAACTTGTATGAAAGTTAAATCAAGTTCAACTTAATGACTTTGATTAATCACTTGCAGGTTCTTATCAACAATACCACTTGTAAGTCGAAATATGACAGTTTTGAATTTCACAAGAAAGATGCTGATTCCTGCTCCACGATTACCAACTTGGGAGCTCCGGCAAGTCAGGATTTTCAGTTAAAGAGATTCTCCCAAGCCTGACGGTCCTTGGGAGATTCTGAGTCATCAACACTCGGTTTCTTTCCTTTCTTGTTCTTTTCATAGAATTCCTTTACCCCTTTGACCTTCCCATCAACCATTTTTCCAAAAATATTTAGAACTCTGGGGTTAAAGGCTTTTTCGACATCAAATTCTTTCTTTTCAGAATAGAATTGATTCGAAATCTCTATTTTCCAACTTTTTGTTTAAAATTTTCAGTTCGCAATGGTGGAAAGTTGACATCATCCATCGGCGGAACTGAATTTACTCCTTTTAGCTCAACTTGTGGCTCCTCTGACTTTGACGAGTCAGATTCATCGCCAGAAAGGGGCTCCTTTGTTTCCGAAGAAACAAACTCATCGCCAGATTCTACATCTGATTTCTTAACAACCCACCTTTGGTTGTTAAGATTTACTTTTCTTTTGTAAAATCTTTTTGAACACTCACCAACTTCAAATGTAGAATTTTTAAACACTTTAAAATTTTCAGTTGGTGGTTCAGTTTTCTCAACAACTTTTTCTTTGAGTTTATGAGACACTCCCTGTTTTGTGTTGGTTGCCTTTGGACAATTCAAGGCAATGTGCCCAACTTTTTGACATTGATAACAGGTTCTCATTTCCTTTTTCTGATTAGTTTCACTCTTCATTCCCTCTTGCTTCTTAGCAAGGAATTCTTTGTTCGATTGGTTCCAGAATGAGCTCTTTTCCTCTTCTTCAGAACTTGCTCCTGAAACAAATACAACTTTCGATTTAAAATCTTTAACATATTTTTCATTTTTATGATTTTCTGGTGGAATAAAACCTAATCCTTTCTTTTTGAAATTACTGTTATGGTTTGGTTTCTTTCAATAACCTGAACCAGAACTGTAACCCTTTTTCTTGTTTAACCTTTGTTGAACTCTTGGGGTGTATTTTTTAGGTTTTTCAGAAAGATTTACATCTTTTATTTCAGAAATATTAATTTATGTTAATTTGAAAACCTTGTTAATCATTTCAATTTTAACACCTCTTATTGGAAATTCTGCATCAGAATATAATTTGTCAGAATCATTCAAAGTATATGCTACTTTGAATGTTTCGTCATTCAAATTATTTTGGGACATCAGAAAATATTTATTGTAAACCCTTTTGTCCTTTTCAACTGTTGGACTTGAAGTTTCAGACTTTGACTTTGACTTTGAACTCTTAGATTCAGACTTTGACTCTAACTCCTCATCCTTATCCAACACCTGATCGACCACCTTCTTTATTAACTCAGACTCATGATCAGTGTCAGACGATGTGAATGTGACATCAATATTATCTGGCAATCCATCTGAAGGTTCAGATTCCCACTTTAAATTGGTTACCTTTTTTACTCTTTCTGAATTAGGATTTCTTGGAGAATATCCATTTTCAAGCGGAGGCGGACACTTTGTATAATTGGTACTATGTTTCTTACCAGTATCCTTTACTTCAGATGTCTTCTCCTCTTCAAACGCTTTCATACCTTCTACTGTAGGGTAAATCCTGTCAATCACGTAAGAAGCACATGAGTAACTTTTCAATAACCTGTTTACCCTCTCAGTTTCTATTCTCTGAGTTTCTAATTTTTGTTCAAGTTCAGCACATTTCTCAATGTAATTATTGATGATTTTCTGCTTTGTCATGAACGCTCCTTTGAGTGTTTTCATAGCTATTCCTTGTTCATTGCTTGACTTGGTATATTGATATAAGATTCTTTCAGTCTGTTCATGTTATGAATCAATTTGTTGTTGTGCCTTTTCACAGTATCACAATTCTCACACTTCTCAGGCATCTTTTTAGTATCAGCTTCCTTCTCAACCTTGACAACTGGACTTTCTTTAACCTGCTTCTTTATCACTCAAACATTTTCCTCATCACTGTCATCTATTTCTTTAACAGTTGCTGCCTTATGATTCTTCTTTTTCGCAGCTTGTCTTTCTTTGCCCTCTTCCATTTTACCTGCAAAATACAAATTATCATCATCACTATCAGATGAAAATTTTCTTTTATAATATTCAAGTTTTCGAATTTCTTCACTATCATCATCACTCTCTTCATCTGATGAGTGATCAAAGATTGGTGCTTTTCTTGAAGCCTTTTTTGTTGAAACTGGTTCTTCTTCTTTCTTTGTAGGACTGAATTGCTGAGATTCGTAATAAGCATATGCCATTTCTTCTTCAGCAGTTGAATCTTCAAAGATTTGAGCAACAAATGCTTTAGAGACTGAAGGTCTGTTAGGGTCATAATTATCCCAACTAAAACCTTCTGGAATTCTTTCATCATCTTGATCTATCAGACCATAACAAGCTCTCTTTGATGGTTCTTCGATCTTCTTAGCATGTGCAGTTTGTGACGATTGTTGTTGATGCGGAGCAACTTGATGATAAATTGCTTTTTGATGATAATCATTGTTGCCAAATGGATTTTGAGCTCCACTTGCTTCGCGATTTATGCATTCTCGCTTAAAATGCCCTTTTTCCCTGCAACGAAAACAAGTAACTTTAGATTTATCAAAACCTAAAGGTGAAGTTCCAGCATCACAGAAATCATCTCTTCTAGTGATCTGTTTAAACTTCTCAGCTCTTCTCAACACACTAGCCATACACCACTTTATATCCATAAGTTCCATCTCTTCAGCATCGATCTGATCATAATCCTCTTTGGTCAACATTGGATTTCAGATTCTTCCTGCAACCAAACTTTCATACGACTCTAATACAGTCACCAACAAAGACATATGACCTTTAGCAACCTCTTCCGAGAAATTCGGACCATTCTCAAGATTTAATGCTATGTTGCATTGTAGTACTTGACCATTCTCGGTTGCTGAAAAATTTGGATCAAATGACGGATACGAAGAAAATCTTTTATTGTTGTTTGATCCTTGAGCTGACTCTCCAGAAGAACTCTTTGCATTAAATGCAGTTTCAATCTTTGGTGCAATGTTGGTCTTATCAACCGTACTTCCTTTGTAGTATAGACCAATGTCTTGTTCACCATTAAAATCCTTCATTTTCGCCATCTTCCGTTGTTCCATCTCTTGAACTTGCTCAACGTTAGATTTGCAAAATCATCATTATTCTTCAACATCATAAGATATGTGCCCCAAACATCTTGTGGCAATGCATCGACCAATTTTTCAACCCATTCTTCTTTATCTTTCTTGATATCCAAACGCTTCATGTTAACCACCAAATTGCAATATCTTTCTATAATCTGCTTGGTGTTTTCAGTTTTTAATCCACGAAATAGATCAAATTCTTTCATCAAAAGTGATTTTTGTTCTTGATCATGTCTTGACTTCCAACAAACTTTGTTTTTAGTGCTTTCCACATTGAGTGTGCACTTCCGTTGTGTTGTAATAAAATCAAGATGTCTTCCTTAATAGCTTGTTGCAATATACTGATCATTATTTTTTCACTTTTGTATTTCTTTTTCTTATCATCCGTTAGATCTTTAATAGCAACAATCTCTCCGTCGTCATCAATCGGTCTAACATATCGTTGTTCAACACATTACCAAGCATCTAAATGATTCGCTAGAACCCAATTTTCAAAACGTTCCTCCCATCCGTTATACTCCTCGATATTCATGAGCTTAGGCGGTTTTTGCATGGTACCCATTTCATTTTCTAAGTTTACGTTCTGAGCCATAGTGATCGGGGTAGCAAATGCGTTGTAGAATTCAGGTTCCATGATTCGGTTTTGAAAGATTCACAAAGACTGATTGTTCAAACGAACTGGGATATTCAAACAACCTGATGACCTGTTTCAAACGATCTGTACTCAATTCCAAACGATCTGACTGAGTTCGTACGACCTGATGTGATCTGGGTCAAACCGTGCGAAGTGGTTCAATTATAAGTGACCTCGTGCAAACTGCTGTATTTCAAACAAGTTGAACCTCTTCGTGCGAACTAGTTCAACTTCAAATGACTTGTTACACCTCGTGCGAACTAGATCCTATCTCAATCCGTACGAACTGAAATTGTTTCAAGCGAACTGGTTCAAGTTTAAAATGACCTGACACCTCTTCGTGCGGACTGAGATCACTTTGTGCGACCTGGTTCTTCAATTCGTGCGAACTGCGTATACTTTCAAACGACCTGAACCATCTTTCATGCGAACTGGGGGGTTTTCACGCGGTTTCGGAACAAAAATTCATGATTTTATCCATTTTTAGGTCGAATTAACTTCTGATTTTTTCAAGGATTGATTAAAACAGTATTTTACGTGTTATATCACAAAATCAGTCCATTTTATCCATGAAATAGTGGTTAATTTTGAAAAATCGTGTAGAAAGTGAATAGAAATGAGTAGAAATCAGATGTTGATGACGAAATCAAGCTGAAATGGTAAGAACTCTTTCTCCTGAGCTCTGATACCACTTGTTAGGATCGTTGAGTCGATCAAACGAGACAATCAGAAGAGTTCTAGATCAATACGAAAGGCGAAAACAGACGTATTGATGTTGAATCAGCTTGATATGCACTAAGAAGTAGATTAACTGTCAATTGGATTGATTTGACAAAAATACACGGGCTGGAGACACTTCGGCAGAGCTTCGCTACCGGAATCAGAACTGTTACAAATGAAATCACAAGACACATATATATAGGTGATGTGTGTAAAATGCAACATATAAATTACATCAAACGAGGCATAAAACTAACCCCTTTTTAATACTAATGTTGGAAAAAGTGTGCTTTTGTCTTCCTTTTGTATTTTCAGGACCAAATGAGCTTAATTGAACAAAAGGAACAAATATACAGCCAAATCTTACATAAATACAAAGAAAGGGAATAAACATGGCATGCCCGACCCCTCGACAACATCTCCCAAGGCAAAAAACAAGAAGAAAGCTGAGCATGGGGCTGTGCCCAGCTGAACACGGGCTGTGCCCAGCTGAACACGGGGCATGCCCAGTGGACACGGGGCCGTGCTCAGCGAGCACGGGGCCGTGTCCGGAGTGGTCAGCCCTGGCACAAAAGACAAACCTGTAGAAGCTTTTATTGCCCACCACGGGGCCGTGCCCAGCGGACACGGGGCCGTGGTCTTTTTTGGGCCGTGGTCAACACAAAGATATGCAGAATCTTGCCAAATCTGATAGTACAGATATGCTTCTGCACACGGGGCCGTGCCCAGCGGACACGGGGGCGTGGTCAACTAATGCGGACAAGAGAAATAAACGAAGAAAGAGAAAAGGGTGGACACGGGGCCGTGTCCAGCGGACACGGGGCCGTGTCCAGGCTTCTGTTCAGCCTATAAATAGGAGTGCTTGGCTAAAGTTAAAACCATCCCTTGGCACCACCTCTCTCACACTTCACCCACCACCCACCACCACCATAACACCATCATCCACCACCATCATCCATTGTCCATCATAGAGTGTGTGAGTCGTCTCGGGATCCAAGATTGATTGTAAGAGTTCTTGACAATCAAGGCCATGTTTGCCTAAGTCTCTTACATCACTTGGTGAAGACAAAGTGTCTAGTGTAATACTTTTTATTTTTAATCGTTTCGCACTTTTTACTTGGTTTTGTATTAATGACTTTAATAACTAGTTTCTTATGTTGAAGGTGATTCTTCCTTATCGTTTGTCCATGGTGTCTTGACATTATTTTACTGTCTATATAAAATAAAAGATTTTCACCATTCATATCTCCACGGTCTATATGGAGGTATGTTGGCTACCTGGTCGGGGGTTAAGGGAACGGTTTGGTAAGAGTCTTGCCATTGTTCAGCGTTTAGAGGTCCTGCAACGGACCTGGGTCAAATTTAGTAGGACCTCCTTCAATACTTAACGGTATTGGATGGCGGGGGTCCAAACTCTTTGATCCCCTCATAAGTTAACTACTATTAATACTATAACCCGGCTATTTAGGATTGTATCCTTGCTGACTCAGACTACTTAGTCGAGGGTAACGTCACCTTCAAAAGAGGGGCCTACCATAATTTGCATTAATAACTTAATTAATTATCTTTCAATAATCCGACCCTTTAGGATTGTATCCTTGCTGACTCAAACTACTGGGTTGAGGGTGACGTCACCTTCAAAAGAGGGGCCTACTACAATAACTAAGATAATCTCTTAAATAAGTGCAAAAGTGCGAAAATAATCAAAGGTTACACTATACACGAGTCGGAACCAAGTGATTCATCTTGTCTATATGTTTTTCTTTTAGTTTTATTTTTCTTAGTTTTAAAACATTTTTCTAAACTTTTTTATTTGATTAGACGTTGAGGATAAACCGGTACTAAAATCTCTTGTGTCCTTGGACGACCTCGGTATCTTACCAACACTATACTACGCTCACGATGGGTGCACTTGCCCATATGTGTGTCTAGTGTTAGTAAATATCGTGTTTTATAAATTTAAAACTTGACTAAAAAAGTGTTAAAAGGGCTTAAAATATACACCTAATATATATAACACTTGACACCCATCAAGTTTTTGGCGCCGTTGCCGGGGACACAAGGATTTTAAGAAAGCTTAAAATCGACGGCGTAATCAGTTTTTCAAAACCTTTTCAAAACGTGCGCACATTTTTCTACATTTTAGTTTAGTTTTGCATTTACAGTAAGCTGAACACGGGCCGTGCTCATTGAACACGGGGCCGTGCTGCACATTTTCATAAAAACACCCAGTAACAGTAACAGTAGCTTGAACACGGGCCGTGCTCACTGAACACGCCCCGTGCTCAACGAAATCAGTAAATTTAATTAAAACGCCCAGATACAGATTCTGTACACGGTGCCGTGCTCACTGAACATGGGGCCGTGTCCAGCGTCTGTTTTCATTTTTATTTTTGTTTTCTGATCTCGAGACTTGGTTGTGGTCTGCTGAGTGATTCTCATGGATCAATACTCAGGAGGTTACAACTACACTTATGAGGAGGATGATTATAGGAGTAATTATTGCACTAATTGTAGTAATCCACACTCGGTTCAATATAGTCACTCATATCTACCATCCAATTCATACACCTACTATGAGGAGCCCAGGTACGAGCCATCAACTTCATACACATCCTATGAAGACCAAAGGTATTAACCTCCTCCCTCATACTCATATTTTGATGAACCAAGGTATGAGCCTCCATACTCATACTTTGAGGAACCAAGATATGAGCCACCACCTTCATATGCTTATTATGAGGAACCATGGCGTGAACAACCCACCTCATATGAGTATTATGAAGAACAAAATAACGACCCTTATCCATCATATGCTTACAATGAAGAACAATGGTGTGAACCATCTACTTCATATGGGTATTATGAGGAACAAAGGATCGAACAACCGGATTCAAGCTTTGAAAATCCCGATTCTTTTTCTATAACCGAAGTGACCGATAGGATATTAGAACACCTTAGAGTTATCGATCGCTATATAAAAGAATCTCGCGCAAGGGAAGAGGAGTCCCGCGCAAGAGAAGAATTAAAAAAAGAAGAGATAACCGAAAGTGTAAAAATGGAAGAACAAATAAGTGAGCCGACACATGAGTTAAACAACGAAAAAGGTGAGTCCGACAACGTTAAAATTCAAGAAGAGTCTAATTTTGAAGAAATTAATCTCTTGTCACCTTCTTTCGAAAATCATTGTTTAGTACCCACTCATGCTAAGTTTTTAAAAGAGTTAAACACTAACACTAAAATTGACGAAACGGTAAGTGTTAAGTTAACTATTGATCAAACCTCACTAATAAAAGAAGACCCATTTGAAATTAACATTACACCGGTTCCATGTTTCTTTCAAAATTCATTTATTAGTAATGTCACAATTGATAAAGATCTTTGTGTTAACATAATGCCTAACTACATTTTCAAAAAATTAAGTATTAGTGATTTTTCTCCACTTCAAATACCCATTTTTCTATCCAATCGGAAAGTAATAAAGTCAATCGGTGTAGTTGAGGATGTATTGGTTCAAACAAATCAAATGATAATCCCGACCGACTTTGTCATCCTCGATGACGCTCCTCTAGTGTTGGGACGACCATTTGTAAAAACTCACGAAGCTTTGAAAAACTGGAAGTACAACAATCTACCTCTCCAATTAGGGGCATTTAAAAAAAGTGTCGATCTTGAGCGGTCAATGAAATATCCATTCGGCAATAACGACCCCCTAATTGAAGATGAGCCGGAACCACCCGATAAGGAGGGTCTAGCCAAGGACCCTTATAAACGTGGCGCACCACGGAGGCATTCCGCGGAACTATCCTTAGTTTTAGATTAGTTTAACTTTTATGTTTTCTAGTTTAGTTTTAATTTTCAGGAATAAAACACACTCGGGATGGTGAAGGATGCTAAGGGAAGCTTAAACCAACACCCCATACACAAAAACAGAGCCTCCCGACGATTTTTCTTCACTACAGCAAGTTCAGCACGGGGCCGTGCTCACCCCAACACGCCCCGTGCCCGAGGTTCTGTAGAAAATGCCCAGTTCAGGTACCTGGACACGGGGCCGTGCTCACTGAACATGCCCCCGTGCCCAGCTTTCTGTTTACTTTTGGTACTGGCAGTCTGGACACTGGGCCGTGCTCAGCCAACACCACCCCGTGTTCAGCTACCCAGTAACATAAAATCTTGTTTTTAACCCACTTTTACACATTCAATCAACCTAAAAACTTATTTTTGGGACACATTGAGGACAATGTGTAATTTAAGTGTGGGGGGGGGGATGCTAAAACCTTGAATCTTGCATGTCCTAAATACAAGCCTTACACAAAACTCTATTGGAACCGCTAATCACCCCGAATTTTTTCAAAAAAAATTCATTTTTTTTACTTGTCTAGGTTTAACTTGGGAATTTCAAGTTCTAAAAAGGTTATATTTTTACGAATTTACAACCGATAGCGTCGCGATAAAATGAACCAACATAAGAAAATTATGAAAAGGCATGACAAGCTTAGTTAAAATTTGATTATATATACTTGATCACATAAAAACTCATTCCCACAAAAGTGAGTTTTGAGCCTTTATTGAGCATACAATTACATATCATTAAACTAAATGCTCATTTTTCGTTTCTTGTGTGAATAGCCGCTTGGTTCTTACGACTCTAGAACTTGCCACGACGATACATTCCCGGTCCTTACCAACTTAAACCCGAGTAAGTAAATGATGGAGGCATTAGGACTAACCATTTTTATTTCTACACCATTATTTTTCTTTTTTTATCACCTACCCAAAAATCCCCCTAGTTAACCCCTTTGAGCCTAAACATTTTCATTTCATAACCCAAACCAAACACCCTTTCACCCACCAAAACCTTTTTATTTTTAACCCTTTGTTTTAGTAACTAGCTCGGTTTTTCGTATGACTTTTCAAAAAAAAAAATGTGTTGATGATGAAGCAAAAACAAATAAACAAACAAGTTCACAAAAAAATAACTTTGTTTGAAAAATAGCTTCATCAAAATAAAAGTTACAAAAAAAAATGGAGTCTTACGAAAACCGATGCTTGTTACGCTTTTCGCCCTTTTTCTACTAACCACTAACCACTAACCCAACCACCTACCTTTAACCCAAGCCTAACCCTTCACCCAAAAAGTCCTCTTGATATTTACAAAGGTATATAAGTTAAAAAGGAGGAGGATTGATTGCTTGGCAAGCCTATGGCAGGAGTAAGTTCCATGCCGCTCTCGAGTGATCCACAAAAATACATTTTTGGCCGAGTGTTGAGTGATCCCCGTGAGGTATGTGAACTTGTATATAAATAGAATTTTAAAAAGGCATGTTATGCCCTAATAAGTAATTTATCTTATGAAAAGTTTTAAATAAATCATGACGAATAGGATTGTAAATAAATAAAAATAAAACTAAATAAAGAATCTTGGAAATCCCGACACTCTACGACAAGCCCAAAAACCTTCTCTTCTACCCATTCCATTTGGGCGTGTAAGCCATATTATAAAGAGTTTTGCTTGAGGACAAGCAAAGATTCAAGTGTGGGGGTATTTGATGTGTGTAAAATGCAACATATAAATTACATCAAATGAGACATAAAACTAACCCCTTTTTAGTACTAATGTTGGAAAAAGTGTGCTTTTGTCTTCCTTTTGTATTTTCAGGACCAAATGAGCTTAATTTAACAAAAGGAACAAATATACAGCCAAATCTTACATAAATACAAAGAAAGGGAATAAACGTGGCATGCCCGACCCCTCGACAACATCTCCCAAGGCAAAAAACAAGAAGAAAGCTGAGCATGGGGCTGTGCCCAGCTGAACACGGGGCGTGCCCAGTGGACACGGGGCCGTGCTCAGCGAGCACGGGGCCGTGTCCGGGGTGGTCAGCCCTGGCACAAAAGAAAAACCTGTAGAAGCTTCTATTGCCCACCACGGGGCCATGCCCAGCGGACACGGGGCCGTGGTCAACGCAAAGATATGCAGAATCTTGCCAAATCTGATAGTACAGATATGCTTCTGCACACGGGGCCGTGCCCAGCGGACACGGGGGCGTGGTCAACTAATGCGGACAAGAGAAATTAATGAAGAAAGAGAAAAGGGTGGACACGGGGCCGTGTTCAGCGGACACGGGGCCGTGTCCATGCTTCTGTTCAGCCTATAAATAGGAGTGCTTGGCTCAAGTTCAAACCGTCCCTTGGCACCACCTCTCTCACACTTCACCCACCACCCACCACCATAACACCATCATCCACCACTATCATCCA
This sequence comes from Helianthus tuberosus, assembly GCA_030545235.1. Lineage (NCBI taxonomy): Eukaryota > Viridiplantae > Streptophyta > Magnoliopsida > Asterales > Asteraceae > Helianthus > Helianthus tuberosus. Next base: position 128,426,471 of record CM060420.1, on the reverse strand, counting down.
TTGTCCATCATAGAGTGTGTGAGTCGTCTCGGGATCCAAGATTGATCGAAAGAGTTCTTGACAATCAAGGCCATGTTTGCCTAAGTCTCTTACATCACTTGGTGAAGACAAAGTGTCTAGTGTAATACTTTTTATTTTTAATCTTTTCGCACTTTTTATTTGGTTTTGTATTAATGACTTTAATAACTAGTTTCTTATGTTGAAGGTGATTCTTCCTTATCGTTTGTCCGTGGTGTCTTGACATTATTTTACTGTCTATATAAAATAAAAATTTTCACCATTCATATCTCCACGGTCTATATGGAGGTATGTTGGCTACCTGGTCGGGGGTTAAGGGAACGGTTTGGTAAGAGTCTTGCCATTGTTCAGCGTTTAGAGGTCCTGCAAAGGACCTGGGTCAAATTTAGTAGGACCTCCTTCAATACTTAACGGTATTGGATGGCGGGGGTCCAAACTCTTTGATCCCCTCATAAGTTAACTACTATTAATACTATAACCCGGCTATTTAGGACTGTATCCCTGCTGACTCAGACTACTTAGTCGAGGGTAACGTCACCTCCAAAAGAGGGGCCTACCATAATTTGCATTAATAACTTAATTAATTATCTTTCAATAATCCGACCCTTTAGGATTGTATCCTTGCTGACTCAAACTACTGGGTTGAGGGTGACGTCACCTTCAAAAGAGGGGCCTACTACAATAACTAAGATAATCTCTTAAATAAGTGCAAAAGTGCGGAAATAATCAAAGGTTACACTATACACGAGTCGGAACCAAGTGATTCATCTTGTCTATCTGTTTTTCTTTTATTTTTATTTTCAGCATTTTAGTTAGTTTTATTTTTCTTAGTTTTAAAACATTTTTCTAAACTTTTTGATTTGATTAGACGTTGAGGATAAACCGGTCCTAAAAGCTCTTGTGTCCTTGGACGACCTCGGTATCTTACCAACACTATACTACGCTCACGATGGGTGCACTTGCCCATATGTGTGTCTAGTGTTAGTAAATATCGTGTTTTATAAATTTAAAACTTGACTAAAAAAGTGTTAAAGGGGCTTAAAATATACACCTAATATATATAACACTTGACACCCATCAATAGGGCAGCCACTTCGCATGAACCAGCTCAGTCCAGTTCGTGCGAACTGGCCAGTTCGTACGAACTGGTCACTTCGCATGAACCTGCTGGTTCAGCTCAGTTTCCTTTTTCTCTCGAACTACGTGCCTTGTTCTATCTAACCTATTACGAGACTCGATACAAGACGAAGTCGACAGACATATGCACCAACAATGTGTGGTTTCATGTTCTGATACGTCAGTTGCTCCAGCGTCCCCTCTTCCGCTGAAGTCAGCCTCATTAGGGACGGATGACCCTCTGGATACAGAAAGGGTTCATGGTTATGCTTAGCTTTGTCAACCCTTAGAGTCCAAAAACGTGACCTCTTTATGTATGTTCTGATCAGTTGGAACTCGCAACCGGTTTTCCTGCTCCCGATACGTCTGACCATGGCTGTTAACTTGTGTTGGTCGACACAATCGCACGTAAGCCATATTTTTAACGGCTGGTAGCTTGGGGGTTCCTCGTAGATCGTGCGTTTGGTGACTATGGCGTACCTATTTTGGCATTCGACTTCTCTACACCACTCCACCAATTCATCCATGCTATCGAATTTCTAACGGAACACTTGTATGTGTGAATTAATGATTAACTCTGTTGAATAAGATGTTATGCATAGTTTTTGAACGAACTAAGATGATAATGTAAAAGACATCAAACTTATAAACACTATTATTAAACGTATGGAAAATAAACGTATAAATAAATGTTATTCCTGATCGGTTTCAAACTCACTAGGTTCCTGGTCAACGTTTGGACCCTCAGACGGTCCACCACTACCGGGAGGGGATTGAAAACTACCGGGCAACAGTCCACCACTACCAGGAGGGGATTGAAAACTACCAGGTAGCAGTGGATAATAACCAGCATAATTAACCTAACAGGCATCCAAACCCCAAGGATCCTGACCTGCATCAGACGTAAGATTGAGATTGAATGGAACATTTAGATCAAACAAACTCGGATTGTTAATTTAATTAATATCCTAACTCCTCTGGTTCGATTCGCTAGCCGAGTCACCACCAAAAAAGTTACCGTCAACCAAAAACGACATGGATAACGTAATATAATTTGAATACAGAGAAGTATAGAAGAAATGAAGAGAAGATGAATGAAAATGAAAATGAATAAGATTAGTTTCGTTTCGTTTATATAGAAGTTTTTACGGAATACTTCATCGTTTCAAATGGTTAACACGCGAATCGAGGAATCTAACGTCGAATCAAACAACTCGCACGAATATTGAGGAATCTAACGTATAATCACATAACTAGCACGAGAATTGAGGAATATAACATCAAATCAAGGAATGTTATGTCTACTCGCATGCGTATCGAGGAATAATACGTCGAGTCAAACAGTTTACAAAAATTAGAACTTCGAAGTATATGGGCCGTATAACCTTATACGGCCTGTATAAAGGTATCGTATACATTATAACCATATATGGCCCGTATACACCATTTGAGAATTAGATTTTACCATGTGTGATTATTAGGACAATTTTTAGTATCCTAAGAACTAAGTCTAGAATCCCAGTCTTTTTATTGGATATATTTGAAGTTACCAAATTTTATAATAGTGTTCTAAATTGATAGTTGTATGATGTGAGTAGAACTAAATTTATATGTTGTATGATTTTAGTAGACCTAATTAAATGAATCATAATTGCCGGGTGTAGATATATATTTGATAAACATTGTAATAATACCTATAAATTAAGTAGAATGAAATATTTTGGGTTTTGTACAACTACAAACTAAAGTCACACCAAGTCTTCCAGTCCATTTTAATCGATGCCGCCCTTGAAGTAACCCACATAAACGCTAAGACTTTGATGTCTCCCATTAGTTTAAAGCCCTGATACACCGTATTTTTTGAAAATTGTATCGTTTCGAGCCAACCACATAGATCAACATACAACGGCCACCACCGAATAAATTGTCTTCTTCCTGTTTTATGTCATCCGGAGACTCCCAAAGAATTCCAAAAGCTCCACCACGCTTAAGAGGTACCTCGGAAGAGGAATTTTTAGCCAAAGTGAAACTGATGTCCACACTTGTTGAGCGAATTCACACGTAATCAAAAGATGGTATACGGATTCGGATGCCTGCTGCACATGACACATCGATCAGAAGGTAGCTGCACCCTCCTCTTGATTAAGGCCTCCCTAGTAGGTATTCTGTCCAACACTACTCTCCATAAAAAAAACAATTTATATTTTTTTGGGATCCAACTGACCCACTTCAGATGTTTTGTTTCCTGAATTTTTGGGATGATGTCGAGTTCACGCCTTAAGTCGCACACCTGAAACTCCATACTTAGTATAGCTACATTTCTTATTGTTCGTCGAACCAATGGGTGGATACCATACATTTCTTGTCATCTACGGTATTGGCATTTGATTGTCTACTTTGGGTGGTCAAATCAATGGGTTGATGTCATGTGGCATCCACTATCTAACTGTTTTTGAATTTTTGTTTTTTTCCATCTTAACCATTAGCATATATACATTTAGAAATAGATGTTGTTGAGGGACTTGAATTAAGGTTTATTTCAGCAAAGATGGGGTTCATATGCCTCCTTCTTAATGCTTCAAAGACCCTAAGTAATCTCCATAATACAACAAAGTGAGAGGAACCGAACCAAGTCTTCAACTTGCAATGTTGAAAGATTTGAGTTATGGTAATGTTATGAACAATGGAACCTTGGTTCTACAACTTGGATTCCACCTACCTCACTAGATTACTTAGTTAATTAGCTTACTTTAATACCATCTAAGTCACCAAACAACTTTCAAGTAAACAAAGTGAACAAACTACACCAAGTCTTCAAATACTATCCAGGTTTGAAATGCACTCGTCTAGTTTACTCATTTGGTTGTCTTGGTGTATTAGAAGATTAATTTTCTTATTCTTAGATTCAAGACCATCCAAAATCATCCTTGTGATGATTTTGTGCATTGGTGAATTCACAAGGTTAAGGGATTTTAATCCTACCTTTACATGACCATACATGATTAACCTAACGTTGGACTACTAACTATATATATATATATATATATATATATATATATATATTATACAAACCGAACTGTAATATCAACCAAATCGTGGTTGAATGTTATGAGTTATGGTAAATATCATTCTTGTTCTTAATTTCACAAATTGGATTATAATGGGTTATTTGGTACCCATGAAAACACATCAACATAGTGTCCAAATTAAGTATCTTGACAAGATGTAATTTTCCTTGTATACATACTTTCTAGTAATTAAAATTCTGAATCCAAATCCACCAACAAACCATGAACTAACACACCTTCATTTCCCCATTGTGGGGTAACTTCGGTGTTCAAATCTTCAGGACTTTTCAACTCACGTTTGTGGAAGCTTTGCAAACCGTGAGTATACTCGAATCCCTTTTTTCGCTTTAATCACTTTTGGGGTGTAACATGTATAACATAAACAAATTAACTTATGCACACAATCAAACTTATGAATTCACTCAATCCGTCAAACATGTTATTTGTTATGCTTAGGTTATTCATGCCAGATATTCAATCATTCATACATGCAAACTACTAGTCATTAACTTCGCTAGCCTACCTTAACATGTATTGCGCTATAAGAGTAGTACACCGCCCCGGATGTTGGGTCATTTTTAAGTATTCATTCAATCGTATAATGGTCTTGTTCACTTGGTGACAAGATTACGCTCGTGGAATCTCTGGTTTGACAAATAGGTTGTGCTTGCTAGTATGAAATTTAACTTAGCTTACAAAATGTCATGTTGGATTTTGGATTTGCGGCAATCTTTTATACGTATGCCATGTAATCAAACTTGTATATTCTGTAACACCCAAAAAACGGGTTTGGTAATCAAACCACGTTAATATTTATGAACGGGTAAAAATACCGTTAGTGGTGAAATTAACCCGGTAAATATTAGGATTTAAACAAATAAACCTAATATTAAATAAAAGTTGAACGAGAACTTTTGAGGAAATAAAAGTTTATAAAGAGCCCGAGATAACGGGACTTAAAATGAACTGAGTCGTACCCTATTGTCACGGCCCCCGTACCGGTTTTACCCGGTCTAGGAGCCGCAGGACAGAAACCCGTGGTATTTATTATTTGAGTTGACAGCGGAAGTTTAACAGGATCTTTTAAAACTTGAAAGTGCCAAATTATTTTATTTCATATATTGGGGAAAACCCCCGTAATTTACAGTAGAGGAATTTTTCAAGGAAATTCCCTGTTTTACAAAAACATATTTATTTATTTTATTGAGCCACTTCTTCAAGCTTGCAGTGCTACACGGCACTTTTTCCTGGATCACAGTAGATCACCTGAAACATGTTTAAAAAGGTTTTATCAGCAGGGAAATACTGGCGAGTCACTCAAGTTGCACAAAACGACACATTGTTATAATATACAGTATTAAGGGTGTGAAGGGGTAAGGTCCCAAAAACCTCATAATAAGTGCTTGGGACCATACCACAACCTCGCTTTTCAGCCTTGTACCTTGCGCGGCTGCGCACTGGTCTCACAAAAGTAAGACTTAAAGAACAGTCAACAATCAACACTTGTGCGCCCAAAGGAAATCATAAATCCTTGCGCTTTCTCCCATAAACAAAGGATGAAAATCCCGAAATAAACACTTCCGCTTAAATATCCAGACTTGGATACTATTTACCCAGACTTGGGATTTATTTATCCAGCTGATTCCACACGATAAGGTGACACACCAGATTACAGCAGTAATCTTATAGAAGAAATACAATCGTGCACCACTAAGACAGTTATAACCGTCTGGACACATGTCACCATCTCAGGCATCCCTGAAATCACAACGAAAGCATGTAATTGGAGAGTAATCTCCACTTGATCACTTTACACGTGGCAAATCCCCAGCCTTCGATCCAAGCCACGATCCGTGTGCTCTCACGTCGGATCAAGAAGCTTGACGGAAGGAAATGTAACCGCTTACGGGGTTAGCATCTTCCTTCAACTTTTCACCAACTGACGTCATCACACGTCACCAACTGGAGCCCCGGAAAACGTGCCATCAAGGCATCCACGGATAAAACAGTAGCCTCTTCTTCAACCTCCGGTTGACAAACTTCAGAAATAGATCCCGTCACTACGGGAAGAACGGAAGATACCGGTTTCTCAGGTTCGGTAGCTAATAGCGGCGGCGAATTGGCAAGAAACAAGAGGCCTTCAGCAGCCTCGAAGAGTCTCAAAACCTCCAGAAGACGACGAGTACGAACGAAACCCTTTGTCTTCATATTTCCCAGATCACGAGAGAAAACATCCCCAAAAATATATATAAAGGGGAACGAGACCTCAGGAAAAGAGAAAGCTTGATCACCATGATTAATTGTCAGGGAAAACATCCCATCTGAACGGCGCTACAGGAACCTTCATTAATGAAAACTGACAAGCGCCACTACGAGTCCCAAGACATAAAGGGAAAAATATCACAAAAACCAATTTTTTATCACCAACTGACGTCATCACACGTCAGGGCATGATTACAAGAGGGCAAAAGTCATAATTCCCCCTAAAAGACCTTTTTAACAAAATTAAAAATCTTCTCATAGAAGATTCTCTATTTTTTCGCGCCCAAAAGCATTTCCCTCTTATAAGTCCAGTGCTCCACTTATTTGCATAAATGCAACACTAGACTGGGGGGACTTAAAGGGGTAAGGTCCCAAAAACCTCATAATAAGTGCTTGGGACCATACCACAACCTCGCTTTTCAGCCTTGTACCTTACGCGGCCGCGCACTGGTCTCACAAAAGTAAGACTTAAAGAACAGTCAACAATCAACACTTGCGCGCCCAAAGGAAATCATAAATCCTTGCGCTTTCTCCCATAAACAAAGGATGAAAATCCCGAAATAAACACTTTCGCTTAAATATCCAGACTTGGATACTATTTACCCAGACTTGGGATTTATTTATCCAGCTGATTCCACACGATAAGGTGTCACACCAGATTACAGCAGTAATCTTCTATAAGAAATACAATCGTGCACCACTAAGACGGTTATAACCGTCTGGACATGTGTCACCGTCTCAGGCATCCCTGAAATCACAATGAAAGCATGTAATTGGAGAGTAATCTCCACTTGATCACTTTACACGTGGCAAATCCCCAGCCTTCGATCCAAGCCACGATCCGTGTGCTCTCACATCGGATCAAGAAGCTTGACGGAAGGAAATGTAACCGCTTACGGGGTTAGCATCTTCTGTCAACTTTTCACTAACAGGTTTTCCCGCCCAAAGACTCCCGGTTATAAATATGAGAACTACTCAGGTATGAAATTCAAGTTACACACACTTCTCAAATACATCTTCTTCTTCATAACCCATACTTATTCTCACGCCGGAGTCGGGCAAGGAGAGAACCCCTTTCTCCCCTTGGCGAGGCTAACGCTGCTTCTTTTTTGCAGAGTTATCGAAGAAGGAGATCAACTGTAATCGAATCAAACGAGAGGAAACCCACCTTTTTATGCGGATTCAAACCCCCTAGATATTTCGGTTCCGACCATTTATCTAGTGTTTCTTCATTGGCGCCCACCGATTCCTCTGTCTTATCAGTTTTCATCTCGTTTCGATTCAGTTCTTTTCATTCTCTGTTTTAATATGACAGAAAATTCATTAACTCACTCATCAGGTCCTCGATCTGGATTCAAGGGATCTACAGTCCAGAATACCCAGATCGACGGAATCATGGGAATCAACAAACGAAACAGACATCCAGATAGAGAGAACTGTTCAGATCAGCTCACAGAAAGAACTCCAGAGTACTGGTTAGGCAGATACCAGACTGCTTTGAACCAAATTTTCACACAAGTTCACAGATCTGAGTCCCCAAACATCAGATCTAACGCTCTAAAAGGAAATAAGGGTGAAATCAGTACTGCAGTATTGGACCCACAGACACCTTGTCAAGGGGACATCCAATCTGACAGTTATGTTGAAATACTTTGACAATCAAAACGTACCAATTATCAGGGATACAAACAAATAAACATGGTTCAAGGAGGTCCATCACGAAGACCAAACAAACGAAACCATGATCAGCACTGGAGGGAACAACAAGTTGTATTTCCCGTTGTTCCTGGAGGCCCTCAGGAAGAACGACCAGTAATTATTACTGGCATCTTCGGCCATTACCGCACGGACTATATGTTTATAGATCCGGGAAGCTCCATGGACATCATATATGAGCAATGCTTCAAACAGCTTGACCCAGAAGACAAAGCACGTCTAGAACCGGTTGATTTTCCTCTCACCGGATTTTGCAACGAAGCCGTATTCCCATTAGGGAAAATAGCTTTTCATGTGACTCTATCTGATGGCGAGCATTCACGAACAGTCACAGTAAATTTCATGGTCATGCCGGCAACATCGCGCCACGATGTCCTGCTCGGAAGGAGGTCACAAAGAGAATTTAGCATGATCACCTCTATTCCACCTGCTGCATGTGGATTCCCAACAGAAACCGGAGTTGCAATTCTATACTCAAGCAAAGAGGTCATGTACGTAGACGACGAGCCACCGGCGAAGGTAGCCAAACCCTCAGTATCAAACGAACCGGAGAAATGGGTTCTAAACAACGATTATCCAGAACAGACCATTTTGCTAGGTCAAGCCATTTCACCAACAACACGAATACAACTAAAAGAATTGTTGTCCAACAATAAAGACATATTTGCTTGGTGTCCAGCAGATATGACTGGGGTTCCACGCGATGTAGCGCAGCATTGCCTGAACATCAAACCATCAGCAGAACCTGTTGCACAAGGGAGGCGCAGCTTTAGTGAAGAAAACGCAAAAGCCATGGATGAGCAAGTAACAGAGCTACTTAATGCCGGAATCTTGCTCGAAGTTCAATACCATACCTGGGTTGCCAACCCAGTAATGGTACAAAAACACAGTGGCGGATGGAGAATGTGCGTCGACTTCAAAGACCTGAACAAAGCATGCCCCAAAGATTGTTATGCGCTTCCAGAGATAGACAAAAAGTCGACTCTCTAGCGTCGTTTCGATGGAAATGCTTTCTCGACTATTACAAAGGATATCATCAGGTCCAGATGAAAGAAGAAGACAAAGACAAAACTGCATTCCGTACAGACAAGGGCATCTTCTGCTACACCAAAATGCCATTCGGCTTGCGCAACGCAGGCGCAACATACCAACGACTAATGGATACAGTCTTCAAAGGAGACATCGGTAAAACAGTCGAGGTATACATGGATGACCTTGTCATTATGAGCAATGAGGAAGAAACAATGTTGGCAAACATTCAGCGCACATTCGACTCATTGCGCAACGTAAATTTAAAACTCAACCCAACAAAATGTTCCTTCGGAATGGAAGAAGGGAAGTTTCTGGGTTTCATAGTAACACGAGATGGGTTTAAGGTAAATCTAGAAAAAGTACAGGCTATCCAGCTAATGCCATCACCTGCAACAATAAAAGAAATGCAAAGACTCGCCGGACGCTTAGCAGCCTTGAACAGATTCTTGGCCAATCATGCGGCGAAATCTTATCCATTCATCAGTACGCTGCGGAACAGCGCCAAGAAAACCCACTTCCAGTTGACACCCGAAGCAGAAACAGCCTTCAAGCAAATGAAGGAATGCCTAATCCAGTTGCCAATGCTAACAGCACCACGAGAAAAGGAACCATTAATCTTGTATTTATCTGCTGCGGAAGTAGCAGTTGGTGCAGTATTAATGGTGGAGCGAGAAAATGTTCAGACTCCAATCTACTATATCAGCAAGATGCTCACCGGTCCGGAAACTCGTTACTCAATGATAGAAAAACTGGTCCTAGCACTGGTGCATGCATCACGACGCCTACGTCGATATTTTTCGGGCCATGTCATCACGGTTCTCACCAATTATCATTTAGGCCAAATCTTATCCAAACCTGATGTGGCGGGAAGATTGGCTAAATGGGCTATTGAGCTGGGGGGATACAATATCCTGTATAGACCAAGACCAGCAATTAAAGGACAAGTTCTAGCGGACTTTGCCACAGAAGTCCCCATCGACAAAGTCCAAGAGTGCGAGGCAATCCAAAACCCTATTCCTGTTTTCGATGATAGAGTCTGGACTCTACACACAGATGGAGCCTCCAATGACGACGGAGCCGGCGCAGGCCTCCGATTAGTCAGTCCCGATGAGCACGAACTTACATATGCCATACGCTTGGATTTCCAAAGCACGAACAACGAAGCTGAATATGAAGCATTCTTGGCAGGTCTCCGTTTAGCACTAAAAATGGGGGCAAGAAATCTTGAAGCCAACGTCGATTCAAAACTGGTGGCCGAGCAAGTTAATGGCCATTATGACGCGAAAGGAGAAGCTATGGCATTATACCTTGAACTAGCGCGAATGTTAATCAGCCAATTCCAGACATTCAAGGTTAACCATATAAACAGAAGCGAAAACAAGCACGCAGATGCGCTAAGCAAATTAGCCGCTACCAGCTTCAAGCACTTAGCAAAAGAAGTACGCATAGAGGTACTGTCCAACCCTTCCATTCATCTCAAACAAGTGAATGTTATAGAAGTAGGAAATCCATCCTGGATGTCTCCAATCATCTTGTACCTACAACACGGAAAACTTCCAGAAGGAAAGGCAGAAGCTCGGAAAATCCAACACAAGGCAATAAACTACGAAATGGCGGATGGAGTCCTATACCGGAAGTCATTTATGGGACCATTACTACGCTGTGTCGACAAAACAGATGCGCAATATCTTGTCAGAGAAATCCACGTTGGTTTATGCGGAATACACGCAGGACCGCGCATGGTCGTGGCAAAAATAATGAACGCAGGATACTACTGGCCCGGAATGCATGTAGACGCAGTAAACTTATTACGGAGATGCGCAGCATGTCAACGCCATGCGCCAAAAACACTCCGACCAAAAAACCCGCTCATACCAGTCACCTCCGCCTGGCTTTTCAACAATGGGGCATCGATCTCGTCGGTCCATTCCCCGACGCGCCAGGCGCAGTCAAATTCATCATCGTAGCGGTCGACTATTTCACAAAATGGGTTGAAGCTAAGGCACTAGCCTCAACAACAGCAATGGTAATTCGCAAATTTATATGGGAACACATTATTTGCAGATTCGGATTACCATTGCGCATCATCTCAGACAATAGCACTAACTTTGCCTCGAAAGATCTTCAGAAATGGTTTAAAGAAATGAAGATCGAGCATAACTTTGCCTCCGTGGCGCATCCACAGGCGAACGGCCAAGTCGAAAGCGTCAACAAACAGATAGTCGATGGCATTAAGGCGCGACTAGGCACAGCGCGCAGAGGATGGGTTGATGAACTCCCCAGCATCTTATGGGCACACCGCACCATGCCAAAAACCAGCACGGGAGAAACTCCATTTAGCTTGGTATATGGATCCGAAGCGGTAATCCCAGCCGAAATCGGTCTCCCGTCACCGCGCATGCTAACTATGGAAAGACAAAACAATGAGCAAGAACGAAGATTGGATTTAGACCTTCTTGAAGAAAGGCGTGAAAATGCCACCATTACAGAAGCAAGGTACAAATCCAAACTCGAAGAATATTACAATGCGCGCGTTCGCGTATGCACATTTGTCCCTGGTGACTTCGTCTTGCGCGACAACGAGGCTTCCAATACGGAGAAACCAGGCAAATTAGCGCCAAAATGGGAAGGACTATACATCATCAATGAGGTCCTAGGTAAAGGGGCGTACACCTTAAAGAGACTTGATGGGACGCTAGTTCCCCGCACCTAGAACGCGCAGCAGCTGCGCAGGTGTTACATATAAACTAATCTGCAAAAGCGGAAAAGCATACAGGCAATGTATTTCTTTATTATCCTTTGTATTACGAGCCTTGCGCTCTTATCAATACAAACATCATCTTTACCTATATCACTGTTTATTACAAATTGCATATAATTCCTTTAGTTTGCGCGAAAACAATATGGTCAAACATTGTACACCTCATGAACAGTCTAAACAAGGCAAACTAACACTCCTTTTAGACAAACGTTCACACATGAGCACAATACCATTTCTCATTCGCCCTACCTACTAAAAAGCAATTAAACACATGCAACGTATTGCAAAAACACGAAATTACATTCACAAACAGTGCACCACAAGCATATATATCATTAAGTGTAACGTAAACACTTCATAACAAGATCATGGCAATGATCTTCAAAATTTTCAGTACCAAAACTAAAACATGTAGAAAAACACCAAAAAAGACAAACTGTTCCCAAGATGACCTGACCGGTAGCAGGAATTTCAAACAGCAACCAACACACGATCAACGACGACTCTTCCGACGGGAATACACCAGGTCACACCCACCGGACTGGAGCCCCGGAAAACGTGCCATCAAGGCATCCACGGATAAAACAGTAGCCTCTTCTTCAACCTCCGGTTGACAAACTTCAGAAATAGATCCCGTCACTACGGGAAGAACGGAAGATACCGGTTTCTCAGGTTCGGTAGCTAATAGCGGCGGCGAATTGGCAAGAAACAAGAGGCCTTCAGCAGCCTCGAAGAGTCTCAAAACCTCCAGAAGACGACGAGTACGAACGAAACCCTTTGTCTTCATATTTCCCAGATCACGAGAGAAAACATCCCCAAAAATATATATAAAGGGGAACGAGACCTCAGGAAAAGAGAAAGCTTGATCACCATGATTAATTGTCAGGGAAAACATCCCATCTGAACGGCGCTACAGGAACCTTCATTAATGAAAACTGACAAGCGCCACTACGAGTCCCAAGACATAAAGGGAAAAATATCACAAAAACCAATTTTTTATCACCAACTGACGTCATCACACGTCAGGGCATGATTACAAGAGGGCAAAAGTCATAATTCCCCCTAAAAGACCTTTTTAACAAAATTAAAAATCTTCTCATAGAAGATTCTCTATTTTTTCGCGCCCAAAAGCATTTCCCTCTTATAAGTCCAGTGCTCCACTTATTTGCATAAATGCAACACTAGACTGGGGGGACTTAAAGGGGTAAGGTCCCAAAAACCTCATAATAAGTGCTTGGGACCATACCACAACCTCGCTTTTCAGCCTTGTACCTTACGCGGCCGCGCACTGGTCTCACAAAAGTAAGACTTAAAGAACAGTCAACAATCAACACTTGCGCGCCCAAAGGAAATCATAAATCCTTGCGCTTTCTCCCATAAACAAAGGATGAAAATCCCGAAATAAACACTTTCGCTTAAATATCCAGACTTGGATACTATTTACCCAGACTTGGGATTTATTTATCCAGCTGATTCCACATGATAAGGTGTCACACCAGATTACAGCAGTAATCTTCTATAAGAAATACAATCGTGCACCACTAAGACGGTTATAACCGTCTGGACATGTGTCACCATCTCAGGCATCCCTGAAATCACAACGAAAGCATGTAATTGGAGAGTAATCTCCACTTGATCACTTTACACGTGGCAAATCCCCAGCCTTCGATCCAAGCCACGATCCGTGTGCTCTCACGTCGGATCAAGAAGCTTGACGGAAGGAAATGTAACCGCTTACGGGGTTAGCATCTTCCTTCAACTTTTCACTAACAGGTTTTCCCGCCCAAAGACTCCCGGTTATAAATATGAGAACTACTCAGGTATGAAATTCAAGTTAAACACACTTCTCAAATACATCTTCTTCTTCATAACCCATACTTATTCTCACACCGGAGTCGGGTCAAGGAGAGAACCCCTTTCTCCCCTTGGCGAAGCTAACGGTGCTTCTTTTTTGCAGAGTTATCGAAGAAGGAGATCAACTGTAATCGAATCAAACGAGAGGAAACCCACCTTTTTATGCGGATTCAAACCCCCTAGATATTTCGGTTCCGACCATTTATCTAGTGTTTCTTCAGGGTGATTATATTGTTTTTATCTACCAATTACCCCAAATCGGTATTTGTCACTCAACAGTGTCTGTGACTATGGTCAGATCACCCATTGGCTAACCTGTTGTCCAATGGTAACGGGTATCAAGTAATGTATACAAAACCCCACATACCGGCAGTAATTGAAGATTACAAAGACTTAATCCCTGTAATTATAACCTTGAAAATAAATAGGGTTTTGGAAACAATTTGGTAAAAAGATAATGACTCACATTGCAAGTTTAGACCGGCAGAGTTTAGCCTACTGATTTAGCCTTGTTAACCTAATTCAATTAACAATGTACACGAAAACTAGGTCAGTAACTTAATATAACTTTTACGACAACTCACGAGATCAAAACCCTCACGACGAATGACAAAGTATAGCCCAAATACGGGCAGCACTTAAACATCCATCGGATCGGTTTCAATAAATGGGACATTGTATCGTAGCAGTGATCGAGTTATTACCCTGTTTTCGCAGCAGAGATTCGTGCTTGTGTGTGTTTTTGAGTGAATTTGGAAAGAACAGAGCACAACTCAACGTAGAAAACGTATTTTCCCGTTGTAACAACTCCCCCATGCAAGTACCAAGCCCCTAATTTATATGCTGAAAAATGGGTTCCCCCGCGTGGCGCGCCAGATCCACCTGGTCCTGGCGCGTGGCGCGACGGGTCACTTTTAGGGTAGGGTAATTTCGTGTCCAACATAGCCTTGGTGAGTCACATTTCGACGAAATTCAAATCCTACAGCAAACTGTGAGGATAATACTAATTAGGGAATACCCCCCCCCCCTTGAGTTTTAGGGGGCCCTGATCCTAGTTCCGATTGTTCTGAAAATTTTAGGGGTCATGCAATATTATTTGGGGGTCTCAATTAGGGTTTCCTATTAGACATAATAAATTAAGAAATAGTAATTTTTAATGAGAGTTGTTACATCCTCCCCACCTTATAAAAATCTCGTCCTCGAGATTTACTGGAACAAGTAGGGTTATTTTCGCTTCATCTCCGATTCCAGCTCCCAAGTGTACTCAGGTCCTCTCTTAGAATCCCACTTGACTTTGACCAGTACTAGTCTTTTGTGTTTGAGAAACTTGACCTTTCTGTCTTCTATCTGCAGTGGCTTCTCAACAAATTTTAACTTTTCATTTACCTCTACATCTTGAAGAGGTACTACCAGAGATTCGTCAGATAGACATTTCTTGAGGTTGGATACATGAAATACGTCATGTACCCATGCTAGCTCTTCTGGTAGTTGTAAACGATAGGCAACTGGACCTATTCGCTGGATTACTGGGAATGGTCCTACGTACCTTGGACTTAACTTTCCCTTCTTCCCGAACCGCACTACTCATTTCCAAGTAGAAACTTTTAAGAGTACCTTGTCTCCAACTTGAAATTCTAGCGGCTTGCGTCTATTGTCTGCATAACTTTTCTGGCGATCTCGAGCCATCTTTAGTCTTTCCTTGATTTGAGTGATCTTGTCGGTGGTTTCTTGCACGATTTCAGGACCTGATAATTGACTTTCTCCTATTTCTGCCCAACAAACTGGAGTTCTGCACTTTCGTCCATACAGTGCTTCAAATGGGGCAGCTTTGATACTAGCATGATAACTATTGTTATAGGAGAATTCAATTAAGGGTAGGTGGTCATCCCAGTTTCCACCAAAATCTATTACACATGCCCTGAGCATATGTCTTCCAGGGTTTGGATCGTCCTTTCACTTTGTCCATCTGTTTGGGGATGATAAGCTGTACTTAAATTTAATCGCGTCCCCATGGCTTCTTGGAAACTTGTCCAGAAATGTGAAGTGAAACGACTATCTCTATCCGATACGATAGAGAGTGGGACTCCATGTAAGGATACTACCTCGTCTACGTATAACTTGGCTAATCTTTCCATACTGAAAGTTTCCTTCATGGGTAGAAAATGAGCTGATTTGGTTAATCGATCCACAATTACCCAAATCGCATCATTACCTTTTTCTGGTTTTGGGAAACTTAGTAACAAAATCCATGGTTATTAGTTCCCATTTCCAAACAGGCATTTCTAATTGTTGGAGTAATCCTGAAGGTTTCTGGTGTTCTGCCTTAACTTGGGAACAAGTTAGACACTTAGATACATATCTAGCTATGTCCTTTTTCATTCCTATCCACCAGAAGTTATTCCTTAAATCTTGGTACATTTTATTATTTACAAGGTGCATGGTATATCTAGATTTATGGGCTTCCTCTAAAATCTTATTTCTTAATTCTCCTTGCTTAGGTACCCAAATCCTTTTCTTATGGAATCTCCAAATTCCATCAGCCCGTTGCTCCAAGTCCTTTATCCTTCCTTTCATTCCTTCAGCATCATCCTTGATAGCTGTTCCTTGAATGTTTTTCAATTGTTCCATTAAATCTAACTGTAGATTTAATCTAAGAGCACGAACTCGCTTTTGCTTTTCATGATACTTACGACTTAGGGCATCTGCGACTACATTTGCTTTTCCTTCGTGATATTGAATATCACAGTCGTAATCACTCAAAATTTCCACCCATCTTCTTTGCCTCATGTTCAATTCTTTTTGCCCAAATATATATCTTAAGCTCTTATGATCTGTGTAGACTGTAAATTTACTTCCATACAGATAATGTCTCCAAATCTTAAGGGCAAAAATTATGGCTCCTAATTCTAAGTCATGGGTCGTATAATTTTCCTCGTGCTTTTTCAATTGCCTTGAGGCATACGCAATTACCTTTTTGCGTTGCATTAGCACACATCCTAATCCTAGCTTAGAAGCATCACAGTAAACTTCAAAATCTTCTGTCCCTTCGGGTAAGGCAAGAATTGGTGTGTTTGTTAACCTTTGCTTTAAAATCTTAAAAGCCTCTTCTTGCCTAGGTCCCCATTCAAATTTGACTGATTTACAGGTTAGCTTAGTTAATGGTACTGCTATCTTGGAAAAAATCCTTAATAAAGCGCCTATAGTATCCAGCTAATCCTAGAAAACTTCTAATTTCCATAGCTGATTGCGGGACCTTCCATTTGGTGATCGCTTCTATTTTGGAGGGATGTACGTGAATACCTTCGTGATTCACCATGTGTCCTAAAAATTGTACCTCCTGTAGCCAAAATTCACACTTTGAGAATTTGGCATAAAGCTTTTCTTTTCTTAACAAAGTTAAGAGTGCATGCAAATGCTCACAATACTCGTCCTGACTTTTGGAATAAATAAGTATATCATCGATAAAGACAATTACAAATTTATCCAAGTACGACTTACAGATTCTATTCATCATATCCATAAATGTTGTCGGAGCATTTGTTAGTCCGAAAGGCATAACTGTAAACTCGTAGTAACCATACCTAGTTCTGAAAGCGGTTTTAGGTATGTCTTCTTCTTGAACCTTTAACTGATGATATCCGGAGCGTAAATCTATCTTAGAAAAATATCTAGCCCCCTGAAGTTGATCGAAAAGATCATCAATCCTAGGCAATGGATATCGATTCTTAATTGTAACCTTATTCAGTTCCCTATAATCGATACACATTCGCATAGAACCATCTTTCTTCTTTACAAACAACACTGGTGCTCCCCAAGGGGATGAACTAGGTTGTATAAATCCTTTACTAAGCAATTCATCTAATTGCTTTTTCAGTTCTAACATTACGGTGGGTGCTAATCGATAAGGTGCCTTGGCTATTGGTGTAGTTCCTGGAATTAGATGAATTCTAAATTCTACTTCCCTATCGGGTGGTAATCCTGGTAGTTCTTCTAGGACTACATCCGAGTATTCTGATACTACAGGAATTTCCTTAGGTTCCTTACCCTTAGTGCTAATGATTACCGAAATCATATACACTATTCCTTGCTTTCGTTAATAACTAGCAACTTTCACTACTGAAATGAACTTCATAGGTTTACGCGGCTTATCCCCTGTAATTATAATTACTTCTCCTGTGGGTGCACGGATTTCTATGGAGTTCTTATCACAAAGGATTCGAGCATGGTTGGCTACTAACCAATCCATTCCTAATACGACATCGAATCCAGCTAAATTCATGGGTAATAGGTTTGCAGAAAATTTATGATCTAAAAGTTCTATAGTTTCTTTTTGCAAAACCGTATCTATGTTAACAGAGTTCCCGTCTGCCGTTTCTACTGTAAAAACTTGCCTAAGTTTCGTTAAAGGTTGCTTAAGAGCTTGGCAGAATGAAGTATTTATAAAACTTTGGTTTGCACCAGAGTCGAATAATACTTTCGCATAAACATTGAGAACTAAGAACGTACCAGCTATTACGTCAGGAATCAGTTCGGCTTCCTGCGTGGTCAATTGGAAGGCTCTTGTGTTCTTCTTGTTAGTCCCTTCAGCAGTTTTGGCCTTGTTATCTGCTGGTTTGACCAATTTAGGGCATTCTGGTCTGAAATGCCCAGCTTCTCCACAGTTATAGCAGATCTTTGTTTTCTTTCTGCAATCTTCTTCACGATGTCCTATAGCTTTGCAGAAGTTGCAGGTTTCATTACATTTTCCAAAATGTTTCTTTTTACAGTTCCTGCAGAACGGCGGAGTGGAAGATGATCCAGTTCCCTTTCTCTTGAAGTTGCTATTATTACCCATACGAAATCCTTGGGTAATTTTCTGAGCCAATTCCTTCTTTCTGTTTTCTTCTCGCGTACGCACCAGCCCGTCAGTCAAAGTGTTGGCTAATTCCACCGCATCATCGATCGTGTGGGGTTTCGCAGCTTTGACAATATCACGGATCTCGCTAATTAAACCCCAAATGTAGCGAGAAATAAGTACCGGTTTTGGCGAAGCCAGAGTAGGCATAATTCGAGCATATTCGAAGAACTTCGAAGTATACCCTTGACAATCAACATCCACCATTCGGTGGCTCAGGAATTTGTTCGCCATTTGTTCTTTTTCATATTCTGGGCAAAATTTTCTTTCCACCAGACGCTTAAATTATTCCCAACTCATGGCATAGGCCATGTCACTTCCCTTAGCTTGTAATACCGTATTCCACCATTCTAATGCTTCTTCCTTGAAAAGGTGAGAAGCATACATGACCTTATCTTCCTCGGCACATTTACTTATTTTAATTACTGCCTCGGTTTTCTCCAACCAACGTAGCGCGGCAGTTGCCCCTTCATTGCCTGCGAACTCGACAGGTTTACAGGCAAGAAATTCCTTGTAAGTGCAACCAGGCGTTGCAGCTTTCA
This sequence comes from Helianthus tuberosus, assembly GCA_030545235.1. NCBI lineage: Eukaryota > Viridiplantae > Streptophyta > Magnoliopsida > Asterales > Asteraceae > Helianthus > Helianthus tuberosus. The sequence continues at coordinate 128,407,208 of CM060420.1, read as the reverse complement.
TTCTTTTAAGGAATGGGGCTTACGTCCCATTATTATTATTATTATTATTGTTGTTGTTGTTGTTGTTGTTGTTGTTGTTGTTGTTGTTGTTGTTGTTGCCGCCTCCATTTACGTTATTACTGAAGTTGTCATCACGAGTACGTTTGCTAGGAATAATTGGTTGAGGTTCAACTGAATTTCTGGCAGCAGCAAGGATTGCTGGAATAGCATTGGCTATTCCTTGAGCAACGATGTTTTCTATGTCTTGCCTATTAAGAAATTGATCTTCATGGTTTTGTTCGGATTGGTTAACTTCGTTAACTGGTTCATTAACAGCAGGTTCCATCTGATAATTTTCAATATATAAATTATTGGCACAAGATAGAGTAAATAATAATCAAGCATAATAAAGCAATCACACATAATCACGTCAACATAATCATGTCAACACGTATAGCCAAAATTGTCGACTTTGCGACTTCATCTTTTTATATATTAATATGCATCATTACACACCCGTTATATTACAAAAGTTTTATTTTAAGTTATTTTACACGATTATATTTTTGTTAATATTTATTATTATTTTATTATTATATTATTATTAAACACACATTCGTACAACCACATACAATCCTGTCAGCTGGCACTTCAGAAACGACGTTCCCTCTCGTCGTATTTCCATGATATCCTCTCCCCCACATCTCGGATTCTGTTTCCTGCGTCCACCAGCTCCTCGCCATAGTGGCGAAGTTCAGCCAAGTTCTCAGTGCTCATTGGTGGGTGTAGTGAAGGCTCAGGGTCAAATTGGGGGAAAAAGGTATTAGGGTTATTCAAGAGATTCTGAAATTGCCAGTCAGTTGTCCACCATTCTTCTAGATCTCCTGGTAGAGGTCGAGGGTGGATAATAGGATCTGGGATAGCAGGTTCCAGATTAACTGGAAGTTGTGCTTCCGCTGGGTAATGGAAGAGGTTTTCATCGGCAGGTCCGATGAGGTCACTAAGTGCCAGTTTACAATCCAACTCCTCCCATGATGGCATTTCCTGGGCTTGCCCAGAACTTTCCCCGATTTCTTTTCCTTTTCCTTTATCCTTCGGATCCTCAGTCTTTATCACTTTCTGTACCGCTAGTTTCTTCCTACGCACACACCTCCAGCCTACGAGTCTTCTTCTCTTTTTCGGTTTTGGTTTCTCCTGAGGTTGGGCTTGGAATACCATTGGCTCTTCAGTATCAGCCTGGTAGCCAGTGAAGGTACCGATAGTATCCATATCTGTGGTATGAATAGTAAAGTTTTGAAGTGCTTCGGATAGTTCATTCATGCTGTTAGCATACATGAAGAAACACACAAATTCTAAGTTAAAATTTTGTAAATTGAATTTTCACATAATCACAGAATGGCAATCAGAAAAATTAAGTATTTCTAACTTAATTGGCTTAAATCAGTGGCTCTGATACCACCTTTTTTCTGTCACGGCCCCCGTCCCGGTTTTACCCGGTCTAGGAGCCGCGGGACAGAAACCTGTGGTATTTATTATTTGAGTTGACAGCGGAAGTTTAACAGGATCTTTTAAAACTTGAAAGTGCCCAATTATTTTATTTCATATATTGGGGAAAACCCCGTAATTTACAGTAGAGGAATTTTTCAAGAAAATTCCCTGTTTTACAAAAACATATTTATTTATTTTATTGAGCCACTTCTTCAAGCTTGCAGTGCCACACGGCACTTTTTCCTGGGTCACAACAGATCACCTGAAACATGTTTAAAAAGGTTTTATCAGCAGGGAAATACTGGCGAGTCACTCAAGTTGCACAAAATGACACATTGTTATAATATACAGTATTAAGGGTGATTATATTGTTTTTATCTACCAATTACCCCAAATCGGTATTTGTCACTCGACAGTGTCTATGACTATGGTCAGATCACCCATTGACTAACCGGTTGTCCAATGGTGACGGGTATCAAGTAATGTATACAAAACCCCACATACCGGCAATAATTGAAGATTACAAAGACTTAATCCCTGTAATTATAACCTTGAAAATAAATAGGGTTTTGGAAACAATTTGGTAAAAAGAGAATGACTCACATTGCAAGTTTAGACGGGCAGAGTTTAGCCTGCTGATTTAGCCTTGTTAACCTAATTCAATTAACAATGCACACGAAAACTAGGTCAGCAACTTAATACAACTTTTACGACAACTCACGAGATCAAAACCCTCACGACGAATGACAAAGTATAAATACGCGCAGCACATAAACATCCATCGGATCGGTTTCAATCTATCGGACATTGTATCGTAACAGTGATCGAGTTATTACCATATTGTCGCAGCAGAGATTCGTGCTTGTGTGTGTTTTTGAGTGAATTTGGAAAGAACAGAGCACAACTCAACGTAGAAAACGTATTTTCACGTCGTAACAACTCCCCCATGCAAGTACCAAGCCCCTAATTTATATGCTGAAAAATGAGTTCCCCCGCGTGGCGCTCCAGACCCACCTGGTCCTGGCGCGTGGCGCGACGGGTCACTTTTAGGGTAGGGTAGTTTCGTGTCCAACATAGCCTTGGTGAGTCACATTTAGATGAAATTCAAATCCTACGGCAAACTGTGAGGATAATACTAATTAGGGAATACCCCCCCCCCCCCTTGAGTTTTAGGGGGCCCTGATCCTAGTTCCGATTGTTCTGAAAATTTTAGGGGTCATGCAATATTATTTGGGGGTCTCAATTAGGGTTTCCTATTAGACATAATAACATAAGAAATAGTAATTTTTAACGAGAGTTGTTACACCTATAATATAAACCTTATATTATAAATTCGATATCGGTAATAAATAAAATGAGCTAACTAGGAATAAAAATAACCTAGTTGGAAGAAAGTCTTGTAGTAACATGTTAGTGGGTTAAAAACACCTAAAATAAGGACCTAATAATATATGAGGGGCTAAAGGTGTTAAAAATCAAACTAGTTTTTAATTAAAACAAAATTTAATTTCCAAACACACACTTATGTGTGTGTGGATCGTACAGAACACAGGGGGGCGACCAAGCTTGCTCTCAAACCCTAGTTCATGCAATTTGATCAAATTAAAGGCCTAAATCAGTTCCAAAACAAAATCCAAGCAAAGATTAGTGATCACCTTCGTGAAAGGATCATAAGGTACGCGAAAATTCGTTATTTCATTCAATTCAATGATCTCAAATTTGCAGAATTTGCAGCCCATTACGAATGTTATAACTCAATTTAAGAATCGATTTATGATCTCAAATTTTTACTGTAGGTAGCTTCAGGTAATTCGAAAAACTCCAACTGGAATTTCGTCAATCGGATAAACGAGGAATTTTAAATGAATTTTTTTGTAAGCTGCAGTCAGAAGTGACGAATCTGATTGCAGCTTTGTAGATGAATTTTTATGCATTTTTGGTAAAGAGTTAGATCTTGAAATTTTAACACAATGCCTAACCCTCCGAGAGGTACGTCACATAAAAAAATCATAATTTTTGAAGACTTGTAAACAGGTTAAACAGGTCGCCAAAAACAGCCTATTTTTCGGTGATATGAACTTGCCTAATTGATGTTAAGGCTTGGCTAAACAACTAGTTATCAAACTTGATTGTTGATGTTATAAATTATGCCCACAAGGTGTTTGTTAAAATGCCTAAGTGAATGTTCATATGTTGAAATTATGAATTGAACGCGTAGTTTCCTAGTTCGACTAATTACGTGTGATGTGGGGTAATACAAATTTTAATTATGACGTCGATTTAGCTTATATGCACAAATCATATAATTAAGGGTAGTTAACTTTTGAAAAGTAAAACTAACCATGGGCGGAGTCGAATAGTAGTTTGACATAGAAAACACGTAAGGTGGAATAGTCGTGGTCATAATGACTAATTTAACCACCTTGTGAATGATGATGATAGTTTGACGCTTAACGAGCTAGATGGAAGCTTGGGGAGAAAGCAGGCCAAATCGAGTCAAGCATAAAGGAAAAACGTATTCGAGATGCAAGATAAGTAAAAGCTTACACCCTTTTTATAAGACATGCATTTATTCATAGATTGTAAATATGAAAAAAGCTATATCCGAAATATGTTTCCGATACGAAATAATACGGATCGGAACATATAAAATGATGAAAATCCTTGGTTAATGGAAAAAGGGGTCTAATGGTAAAATCCGTAATAGGTCGGATGGGCGAATTGGTAGTTGAAAACCATGTTTTGTTATGTATGTAAACGTTTGGTCATATAGGCCGAACGAGCCAAATGGTGATGATAACACCATTTGGCAATATCGACTAACATTTGGTTGTCAAGTTATATGGTCACAGGATTGAACAGAAATTGAATAATTGCGTCGCTTTGGAGTAGCGGCTAATAAAAGCAAGGTATAAAAATGAAACGGGTCTATATGTTGACCGAGCCAGGTACGCATAAATAAGATATTAGTTATATGTGCGATTTTGGGTCAAATATTTAGTGGAAGCCCGTCATCGTAATTGAGGGGATAAAGTTGACCAAAACGCCCTTGAAGGGTAAAACGGGAAAACGACCTATATGGATTGTTTACGAACTTGCGTTATGTTTATGGAATATAGGTAGATACCTTGAAGGTGGAATTTTGAAGTGTGACAAGAAAAGAGCGGATTATAGACTAAATTGCTTAAAATCCCCTAAACGGGTCAAAACGGACCTATGCGCATAGCTTGCGTGCTAGTTGTGTAATTCATAAGAATTATGAACCCAAGCTAAAGAATTTGTGTTAAACGCATTGGAGCATGTATTTGATTAGTTAGAAACAAGTTAATGGTTTTAAACTTAAACGGGTCAAAAGTTTTAGTAAAATAATTTCAGGTCGAAGGCTTGAAATTCTATATTTTTGAGAAGTTAAATATCAGGTTTTAACTCTATATGATAGAGAATCAAATTACGAACGCGTAGGAAAAAGAATCGCGTAAAAACGGAATTGTAAAATTAAAGTTATGCACGTTTTAGTGCATAACAAGTTAAGTTAGTTAAGCTGGGACTGTACAACATCAAACAAACAACATTCTGGAACAACTAGGCCGTCACATTCCTAAACGAAAATCTGGAAGAGCAAGTGTATGTTGAACGACCTCAAGGATATGTTAAGCTAGGAGAAGAAGGAAAGGTATGTCTTCTTAAACGAGCTCTTTACGGTCTTAAACAGGCACCGAGAGCTTGGTATAGCAGAATAGAGAAGTATTTTGGGCAACAAGGATTCAGAAAGTGCACATATGAACACACTTTATTCATAAAAGACACCACAAAAGGAAAAATAGTAATTTGCTTATATGTGGATGATCTGATAATAGCAAGCAATTCGATGACTTTGATTAATGCCTTCAAGGATATGATGAAGAAGGAATTTGAGATGACTGACATGGGAAAGTTGCATTACTTTCTCGGCATGGAAGTTTCTTATGAGGATGGTAACATAGTTCTATCTCAAAAGAAGTATATGCAAGGCCTATTAGAAAAAATATAGGATGTCTCAATGCAAATCCGTTTCTACTCCTATGGAATATGGTGTAACACCCCGTGTTTTCAAAAGTCAAAGTCAAGGTCAAGGTCAGAGTCAACGACCGATTTCGCAACTTGACTTTTAGTGAATTTCCTTTATGTGTTTATTTTAGTTGTATTATGTGGAGTAAGTGTCAATAATCACAATAATCGACGTATGTTATTCGCTCTCTAATCGACCTACAACTGTGAACTATAGGAAGTAACAATGCGATAAAGTCAACTAAACGCTAATCAATCCAATTTAATCGACATCGAATTGCGATCGCACTCGCAACTCGAATCAAGCATTTTGGTTATGGTTATACGTGTGTGTGTGCCTTACGTGTTATTTGTGCATGTTTATTTATGTCATGTGTGGTAATCAATCGAATCGCAATCGAAACTCAATCGCAATCGAACTTAATCGCAATCGAAATGGTATTATAATTAGTGGAGAAGAGATAGCGCTAGATATGAGTAGTTGGGACTAAAAGTAATTTGATTAGGAAACACTATCGCATCGAATCGCTCGCAATCGAAATCGAAACCTAAAAAATCGTCGCGCCGAACACTCGAATCAGGCTGTCCGATCGAGCTACCTGGCTGATCAGCCAACCCTTTCCTCTTTTGGAACTCTATAAATACCCATGTCACTTTCATTCTTTCTACTTTTGGAAACTCTATGTCCGACCAGCTCGTGCTCCCCACCTTTTCTCAGATTTCTCTCGATTCCGGTAAGATCTCGCCCTAAATCTTGTACTTTCTTGATCTACACACACTCCTACACCTTTCTATCTTTCAAATCTTAACTTTTAACCGTGAAATCACCAAGATTCAAGGTGTTCTAGGATGACGTCATCATGTGTTCTTGAAGAACTTCATGTTTTGGCCTCAATCCACCAAGAACAACTTAGATCTAACCGATTTCCACATAAACAACAAAGATCTTTCATAGATCTAAACATATTCGCAAAAGAAAAGGATTGAAAGACGATTTTTCTAACTTTCTTTAAACTCTTTTACACTCAATGCACTCAAAACCGTAGAATCGGAACTTGTGCCGACTTACTACTCGGTCTGTGGTCGCGTTGGCTCAAGATTTGGATTCTATCCACGAGGTTTACCGATTTCGGGTTAAACGTGAACTACCGTCTCGAACAGTTCACTGATTAGATTTGGGTGATTCCTGTCCGATCAGGAGAACCAAGTATTGGCAAGGTTCCGGTTGTTTGACTCGTTATCAAAATGCCTCGATAAAACGACAAACAAACAAAACAACCAAGTGTGAGACGAACAGGACGACCAGGACGAGGTGCCGTCCGATCGGACTGCTGTCCGAACGGACAGCCACCCGAACGGTCGGTCAGCCGAACGGCTTGCACTATGGGTCCTACACTTAACCACCTTTGCTAATCTGAAGTTTGAGTATTGAACGAATTGCTAATCGATCGGATTACCCTTCGGATCATGAGATACTTGGGCTTTAACACTTAATCGATTTTTCAACATGTTCAATGCACTAGGAAGGCCACCCGATCGAACTGATGTCCGATCGAGTGACATCCTGCTGAAGTGCTGTGACAACCCGCACAAAACCAGGTATCCGTACAACTTAATTAATGATTAAATATTACTTGATTACTGTGCTTGATTGAACTAGCTGATAAACTGCTACCTGCATACTGATACATGCACTTACTTGCATCATACTTTATTTGCTGTCACTACATTGATTACATACTGAACCCTAGTGACAAACATGATGCACAAAAAGCACAGTAGCACTAAACGGATACACAGTGAACATGCTGATATAACCAGCATCAGGCAAATACTGCCTCAAGGCCTGTTAAGAGCCTCATATATTTTGACTACACTGGTAGTGAGTGTAGGATATAAGGGTTGTGTTACCGCGTCTCTAGGGGATAAGATACACTGATTCGGATGTGCCAGAACGTACTTTAAGTACCAAACACAGCACTTTAATAATATAACCAGCTTCTAGCTGACTAGTAAAGTGCCAGAAATGAGAAAATATTACTAGACACTTTCTAAAGTGTCGGGAAAACAAATTGTGTCACTAAAAATGTAATAACGACACTTTAAAGTCTTTTGTAACACTTTAACGGATTACTATCCAACCGAACACCCGGACTTTACCCGGAACATGAAAACTTTACTATTTTTATTATTACTCTTTTCTGAGCCAGTTAGGGTCTCTGATTACCCTAACACCCGCCATAACACACTTTATATTACTAACAAGGTTAACACTTAACCTAACCTATTTAACCTTAACTAAACTCCTAACCATCTAATTAAAATCGAACTAGATACCCCCCCCCTTGCTCTCGTAACCGGCCCCTCAAACTAGGGGACACACTAGTACATTGAAATCTTGCCAAGATCTTGTGTTGTTTAATATCTTCACTACACTTTAACCATTGGATAATAGCACTAATCTTGCCTATATATACACACATAATCACTAGAGGTTTATCACTTAACTTCACAAACCAACTCTCTCTCTTTCTTCCTTGGTGGCTCTCGGCCGAACACCACACACACCACCATCATATTTTCGGTTCTTGCTTCCATCATTCCAAGACCATACAAACATCACAAGACGCGTATAAGGAGCTTTGGTGCACTCGGAACACGAAGGACCTCAACCATTGGCTTTTATCCACGCGTTTTTCGTCACAACTCTTCCCTAGCCTTGAGCTAGAGGTATAACCTTTAAAACTTGTTTTTACACATATCTAAAGTGGTTAAAAGAACTTTCGTCGGTTAAATATCGTAAACACGCGTTTTGAATCTTTAAAGTCTAGTAAAATCACAATAATGGAGGTTAATAGCATATGTCTTGTGTAAAAGTCGTAGGACTTGAAATTTGTGTTTATCTAGACCCGATCTATAATGTGGTAGCTCGAATCTTCGTTTAATCCGACTTTGTAAAATCACGTATCATCACATAAGCTTGTTTTTGAAAGATATAAGGGTTAAAGGTGAAACACTACCACATTTTAGAGACATGAACTTGTGTGAAATATTATACTTGTGTAAAAGTGATTTAACCGGTAAAATGGTGTTTAAAACTAGCGGATCTACGTATCCGCAAGTAGTATTTTTGAAAGACCACACTTTAAAGAAATCATGTTTTTCTAAAGATGGATCTTACACTAATAAATATGATTTTATAAACCACAAGTGTGTAGACACTTGTGAAATGGAAAGATCCGACAAAGAAGTATATTGTCACTTGTCACTAGAAGTTGTAAAGACGGTTTTCTCTAAACACGAGGTTTTTACAAGATTAAAGCTACTTTATATAAAGATCTACACATATAAAGGGTGTTTACAAAATAGATTCGGGGAAAACTACAAGTTCATGCGATTATGCAAATATACATACTTGTTGACTAGTTTGATGTGTCGGAAATTGTTTGATTGAATAAAGAAGTTGTTTGAGTTGATTTGTTAAAAGAAAATGATACGCTTGAAAGCGTGGCCACCTCCAGTTACAGAGGAAACTCTGGCGAAATTTTCTAAAAACCTAACACTTAGACTTTTTACACAACAAGTGTTAGAACTATTTTTGGGCATACTCTTGAAACATAAATTTCGCCAGTACTATATTTTACTAAATATTCGGAGGTGGGATTTTCACAAAGATTAACGTGATAAATATATTTGTCACAACACTGTTTATGATTATTTTGTGAAATACATAAATATTAATTTAGGGTAAAAATAATATTTACAAGCGTTAATGGTTCCAAAACTTTGTGAACGCTCACACAAACATATAAGTTACACCGGTAATTATATTACCACTTGCATGTTAAAACGTAACTTACACAATTACGGAAATATTTATGAACGCGTACTTTAACAACGTATTTTGATAAATACATATATGTTGGAGTTGAATATATATGAAGGTTAAGTGAGACTTAATGATGGAAAATATTACGCACATGTATTAAATCCCCCATCCTTGGGAAGGAAGATAACTATCAAGCATATACAAAATGTAACACGAAATAGTTGTCTAACTATTTCCCGCAAACATAAACTGTAAAGCTAAAGCACGGCCGTCCGTCTAATAGAATTAGCACTTGTAGGTCGTTGCACAGATTACTGCTTCAGAGACGCTTGATAGAGTTACGCATCCACTGTGAGTTCATGTCCCCCTTTTCTCTAACTGTTTTCAGTTTTCTTAACTGCGGGGGTGAAATACATGTTACTTTGTTTACAAGTACTTTACACACGGTATGAATAACGTAAGGAGGTTTAGATCATGTGAATGGGTAGTTAGAACACCGAGGGACTCGAGCGGTAGATCTATTTGGGTGTAGCGAGCCCAGCTTCAGGCCAAACGGACCTCTCGGAGGCTAACCACAACGGACCTGGAGTGACTTGGTTGCCCAACGCAAAAATCAGCTAGGGTTGTGTCTACTTACTTGCATTTCACAACATGCTAATGGCCTTGCAAACCATTGGTGATCACAAGTCCTCTTACACTGCTACATACCAGGAAACTTTTATACTTACAAGTGTTTTACTTACTCACTTGCACATGAACTCGCTCAACATTATTGTTGATTTTTCAACTCACATGTATTTCAGGAAATTAAACGAGATCTGGCACGGTATGGAACGTTTTCCGCTGCATTTGTCATGGAGTCATCAGGGTTTAAGGGATGTGTCTCTTTCCTGGACAAGACACAGTCCTTAAACCACGTTTATGTTATGTTGTAGTGGTTATGTCTTTTGAACAAGGTTATTGTTGTTGGAGTATGTTCTCGTCAAACAATGGTATTGTATGTTATTTTCAAACTTAATTGATGACTTGCATGGTTTTTAAATTCATATAGCTTGTTATGGTTAAGCTATGGTATTAAGAAGTCACACCAAAATATACCACGCTTCCGCAAAAGCCAGGGTGTGACAGCTTGGTATCAGAGCCCTGATCATAGCGAACTAGGATTCTGTCTCGAGTCTAGACTATGATCACTAGGGCTTTCACGAAAACATTTTTCTGCATACCACTTAAGTCCAGATCCACACTTTTTACAAACAAATGTTGAGCACATTTTATTAATTATAAGTTCAGCTTGGAGGGCTGAGGATCGATCTGGAGGATCGAAGTGATCGAGGTAGTTGAGCACGTTGGTTTGTTATAGGATCGATCTGGAGGATCGAGGTTTGGTTTAAGTGAAGGATAGAGCAGTCTTGTAGACTGGATGAAATTGTGTTTGTTATAGGATCGGTCTGGAGGATCGAGGTTTGGTTTAAAGTGAAGGATAGAGTAGTCTTGTAGACTGGATGAAATTGGCTAGTAAGACTAGGAGAAGTATGTGATACCTTACTTGGTGACTTATGTGATTAACTGATTATATGATTGATTATTATACGTATATATGTTTGTGTTACAAACGTTATGCTTTCATCAAGTACTAGAAAGATGGGCACTACGAACCCCATGACCATAGTATCAGACGACATAGTTCAACGAAGCACGAGGTGTACATTTCTGATACTACCGGCACAAACAATGACGACTTCCAGCCCTTTGTGCACTGCCTGAAGTCGTAGCAGAGCCTACTGATGGCCATCTTGTTGGGATTTTACCACTGGCGGCGATCCCTGCTCCTGTGCCCTTGCCGCTTATCCTGTTGATGATACGCCCTCCCAACGAGACCTCTGAAGACGATAACGATCTACTGGAGGAGGACCCATTCGAGGGCAGGGCCTTATTACTGCTGGTACTAGACTACCACATGCGGACGCTCCTATAGGGGAAACTTATGACCATTCCCCTATCCCAGACTCATTTGAGTTTCTGACACCCGCATCTTCGCACATACAGGGAATGCAGCACTACCTACACGACGCCGACCCTGATACGGCATCACTAGCTGCACCGGACCCCGCACACAGTTTTGAGTATTGATCGTAATTATGAGGACAATTCTGTTTTTCCGCCTGGTGTTGATCCAGACCATGACACTGAGTTCATGCACTTAGACAAGCCCTTGGGGGATCCTGTAACCCCTGTGATTGTTGATCCAGCTGATTTTGAGATGGAGTTTTTGATTCAAAGCTAGCCGTGGCCCCTGAGCCAGGCATTGCTCCTGACCCCGCATTGGAGTATGACCCTGTTCATGCCAATGCACCGGCTGTTGCTTCTTGATTGATCATCTGCTTGGATGAGAGAAAATTTGAGGTAACTGTGCAAGACAATTTATTATTACGGGGGCCCACGTAATAACGATTTGTAGTGCACAGGAAGCCTGGTGGACTCTGCAGGTCAAGCTAATGATAACCAATAACTTAAACACAAATGACCTAGGCGATGTAGCCTCGAGTTCATTCTATTACAAGCAACAAGCCAAGTTGACAAGCCTGTGTGAAGGCTCAGGAATTTATTTCCCCACTTATACAGTGAGTATATTTGCGTGTGAAATGGGGTGATTACATGATGGCTTACGTTGCTATATATATACCCCATAGACAATTGAAACATTGTCCAACCCGCTTCACGCTATTTCGACAAAAAGGGAATGTCACCCAGACGTGACACAAGCACCAGTACGTTACTAAGGACAGAAGACGAGCTGCAAGAACGCATCTCGCAGATAAATGCACGACATGAAGCCCTCCACTCTAAGTACAACGATGGCATTACTGGAGATAACCCTCCAACTGGCTGCACCTATAAACAGTTCCTGAACTACAAGCCTTTGAACTTTGTCAGAACCGGAGGCACCGTTGCATTTGTTCGTTGGTCCAAAAGACCGACTCCATTCTAAGAATGGGTAACTGTTCGCCCCAACAGAGTGTTACCTACATCTCGGGGATATTTCTAGATGACACACTCTCTTAATGGAACCTCCAGGTTCAGACCCTTGGCACAGACACTGCTTATACACTGAGCTGGGACGAGCTCAAGGAAACGATTGAGAAGAAATGTTGTTTTAGGACAGAAATTCAGAAACTTGACGTGGAGTCCTGAAATTTGAATGGACGAACCAGAGACTCCTGAACATGACCAGCGATCGCACGACTTGTCTAGGGTCGTCCCCTACTAAGTCATTGATGTAGTATGATATAATGGTGTACTTGTGAAGCTTTACATTGTGGTCTCGAATTGTGGCAATACGATCGCAGTATTCTCATCACATGCGATGTTCAATCAATTGTTTATGTCCTATAACATAAGAGGTTATGTGATTGACTTGTTGATAACATGAGATGTTATGTGTTGGTATTGTTGAATGCATACGTACACTTCACTTGCTATGATCTAACCTATGTGAAACATCTTTTAGAAGATGCCGCCAAGACGCGAAATGCGCATGCCCACCTCTGAGGCGGAACTTAAGGAGATAATTGCTGCAGCGATAGCACAGCACGAGGCCCTACGCTCCGAACCTATCAGAGGTACCTCAGAAAATAACGGTTGTTCCTACTGGCACTTCCTTAACTACAAGCCTCCGAAGTTCGACGGCACTGGGGGTGCCATAACTTTTGTAAAATGGATTGAAAGTATGGAATCCATCTTTCGAATGAGTGGCTGTACGCCAGAACAACAGGTCCCATACGTTTCTGAGTTGTTTCAAGATGGAGCTCGATTATGGTGGAACCTTCAGGTTCGAATAATGGGCCTAACTACAGCATACGCATTAACTTGGGACGAGATGAAAGGAATGATGCATAAGAAGTATTGCCCCCACACGGAAACCCAGAAGTGGGAAGATGAATTTCGGAGCCTAATGATGGAAGGTCCGAAGGTGTTGGAGTACGTGCAACGACTCCATGATCTGTCACAAATTGTTCCATACCTGGTAAAACCAGAACTGAAGAAATTGGAACAATTCATTTGGGAACTGGCGCCTCAAGTCTTGAGCTTGATGACAGCATCTACGCCACCAACAACCATTGTTGCAAGTAAGATGGGTTTGGCACTCGTTACGGAAGCAAATAGACTAGAAAAACTTGCAAACCCTGACAAGAAAACTCAGGTAGAGTCGTCTGGAAAGAACAAAAGGAAGCTTACCGAAGATACCCAAATGAACAACGATGAACAAAGATCTATTCGAGGTTGCTTTGACTGCGGGGACAAAGGGCATTTCAAGAAAGATTGCCCTAACAACAAACAGGCCAATGATAAGATTTACTTAGAAACCAAACCAAGATGTGCTGAGTGCAAGTGTCACCGTGATGGTGGATGTCAGAAGCCTTGGTACGAGAGGAAAGGACACAACAAGGAAGGTTGTGGGATGAAGAGTTTCATACAAGGAGAAAACAGTAACAACGCTCTAGGTGGAAATGGGAAAGGAGATGGCCGAATGATAGGATGCTACCATTGTAAGGAAGTTGGACATTTTAAGAGGGAATGCCTGAAGTTGAAACAAGACCGTGAGAGAAAATCCAACATCAGAGCTTGTGAGGCATGCCAGGATCCAGGTGTGATTTCTGGTACGTTCTCTAACAACCAAAACTTTTGCATCTATTTTTGTTTGATGTGGATGCCGATTATAGCTTCGTGTCAGTAGAATTTAAGAATATACTTGGTTTAACCGCTAGTAAGTTAGATATCCCCTACTCGATCGAATTAGCTAATGGAAAGTTAGTTGGAGCCGACGAAGTAATCAGAGGTTGTGTGATAGAATTGGGAGAACGCGAGTTTACTCTGGATCTACTACCAGTCCAATTGGGGAGCTTCGACGTGGTAGTAGGAATGGATTGGTTATCCGGAAACAAGGCGGAGATAGTATGTCACGAGAAAGCTGTTCGTATCCCAACTGATGATGGTGAGACGATTGTGGTTCACGGAGAGAAGCGTGACACGCCGCTAAGATTTATCAGCTGCTTGAAGGCAAGGAAGTGTTTACAGAAAGGATGTGTTGCTTTTCTGGCACACATCGTAGACAAGAAGGCTGCCGAGCCAAGGATCGAAGACATCCCTGTCGTAAGGGAGTATCCAGAAGTCTTCCCAGAAGACTTACCCGGACTGCCACCTCAGAGGCAAGTGGAGTTTCACATTGACTTAGTTCCAGGCGCCGCGCCTGTAGCTAAGGCGCCTTACAGACTTGCTCCATCTGAGATGCAGGAATTGTCAACGCAACTTCAAGAGTTGTTAGACAAGGGTTTTATCCGACCAAGCTTCTCGCCTTGGGGAGCTCCGGTCTTGTTTGTCAAGAAGAAGGACGGAAGTTTCCGCATGTGTATTGACTATAGAGAACTGAACAAGCTGACGATCAAGAACAGGTATCCACTGCCTAGAATCGACGATCTGTTCGACCAACTTCAAGGTTCAAGCTGTTACTCTAAGATCGATCTTCGATCTGGATACCATCAACTGAGGATACAGGGGGAAAGTATCCCGAAAACAGCCTTCCGAACTCGTTATGGACACTACGAGTTCCTCGTGATGCCATTCGGTTTAACAAACGCGCCTGCAGTATTTATGGACTTGATGAATAGAGTTTGCAAGCCATACTTAGACAAGTTCGTGATTGTATTCATCGACGACATCCTGATTTACTCTAAGACGAAGGCTGAACACGAACAACATCTTAGAACCATACTAGAGCTGCTAAGGAAGGAACAACTGTACGCCAAGTTCTCCAAGTGCGAGTTTTGGCTACGCGAAGTCCAGTTTCTTGGACATGTGGTTAATGGGGATGGAATTCATGTTGATCCCACAAAGATCGAGGCAATCAAGAATCGGGAGACGCCTACAACGCCAACCGAGATTCGACAATTCTTGGGTTTGGCTGGCTACTATCGAAGGTTCATCGAGGATTTTTCGAAAATCGCTCAACCATTGACGCTCCTGACCCAGAAGGATAAGACGTTTGATTGGGGAATCAAACAGGACGAAGCGTTTCAGATATTGAAAGATAAGCTCTGCAACGCGCCAATTTTAGCTCTACCGGAAGGTACCGACGATTTTGTGGTATACTGCGACGCATCGCGTCAGGGATTGGGTTGTGTGTTGATGCAACGCCAAAAGGTCATTGCTTACGCATCACGCCAACTGAAAGTACACGAAAAGAACTATACCACACACGATTTAGAGCTTGGCGCAGTGGTTTTCGCTTTAAAGATCTGGAGACACTACCTGTATGGTACGAAGTGCACAATCTTCACAGATCACAAAAGCCTACAGCATATATTCAACCAGAAGGAGTTGAATATGAGGCAAAGGCGATGGGTTGAATTATTGAACGATTACGACTGTGAGATAAAGTATCACCCAGGGAAGGCGAATGTAGTTGCCGATGCCCTAAGTCGTAAAGAAAGAATCAAGCCCATAAGGGTTAGAGCATTGGAAATGATTGTACGAACCAACCTTCCCTCGCGCATTCGTGCTGCACAAAAGGAAGCTCTCAAGGAGGGAAACCTTGAGGAAGAATATCTCCGTGGAATGGAGAAGCTTTTGGTACCGAACGAGGAAGGAACGTTATGTTTTGAGAAAAGGATTTGGGTTCCCCTGTTTGATGGATTAAGGGAAGTTATTTTCGACGAAGCGCACAAGTCACGGTACTCTATCCACCCTGGATCGGATAAGATGTACCAGGATCTTAAAGATTACTATTGGTGGCCTAGGATGAAAGGCGACGTTGCTGTCTACGTAAGCAAATGTTTAACGTGCGCTAAGGTCAAGGCAGAATACCAGAAGCCTTCGGGACTTCTGCAACAACCTGAGATTCCCAAATGGAAATGGGAACAAATCTCAATGGATTTTGTTACAAAACTGCCAAGAACGCCAAGAGGCCATGATATGATTTGGGTGATTGTTGACCGCCTAACAAAGTCCGCACATTTTCTGCCAATCAGGGAGAAAGACAGTACTAGTAAACTTGCGGAAATTTACATGAGAGAGATCGTAGCACGACATGGAGTACCACTCTCGATCATCTCTGATAGAGACGGAAGATTTGTGTCAAGAATATGGCAATCTTTCCAAGAATCTTTTGGCTCACAATTGAATCTGAGCACTGCATTTCATCCGCAACCCGATGGCCAGAGCGAGCGAACGATACAAACCTTGGAAGACATGCTGAGAGCATGTGTTATGGATTTAGGAGGTAGCTGGGATAAACACTTACCCTTGGTCGAATTTTCATATAACAACAGCTACCACACCAGTATTGGTGTTGCGCCTTTTGAGGCCCTATACGGACGCAAGTGCCGATCACCACTATGTTGGTCTGACGCAGGTGATAGGCAGCTTTCTGGTCCCGAGATCGTCCAAGAGACGACAGATAAGATCGTGCAAATTCTTAAACGCATCGAAGCCGCTCGCCACAGGCAAAAGGCCTACGCGGATCCAAACCGGAAGCATGTGGACTTCCAAGTCGGAGAGATGGTATTGTTAAAGGTTTCACCCTGGAAAGGGGTAGCGCGCTTTGGAAAGCGAGGAAAGTTAAATCCACGCTACATTGGTCCCTTTAGAATTCTAGAAAGAATCGGGACGGTAGCATACAAGTTGGACCTGCCCGCTGAACTAAATGGTGTTCACGATACATTTCACGTATCCAATTTAAAGAAGAGTCCAACTCAAGTTGACGTTGCCATTCCTATCGACGAGATTCATATTGACGACACGCTCCACTTCGTTGAAGAACCTGTTGAGGTCACGGATTGGAAAGTTAACAAGACCCGCCGGAGCAGTGTCAAACTCGTCAAGGTACGTTGGAATGCCAGACATGGTCCTGAATTTACCTGGGAACGTGAGGACCGGATGAAAGAAAAATACCCCCACTTATTTCCCAAGAACCCTGCTTCTACAAGCGGAACTTAAATTTCGGGACGAAATTTATTTAACCGGGGGAGAATGTGACAACCCGCACAAAACCAGGTATCCGTACAACTTAATTAATGATTAAATATTACTTGATTACTGTGCTTGATTGAACTAGCTGATAAACTGCTACCTGCATACTGATACATGCACTTACTTGCATCATACTTTATTTGCTGTCACTACATTGATTACATACTGAACCCTAGTGACAAACATGATGCACAAAAAGCACAGTAGCACTAAACGGATACACAGTGAACATGCTGATATAACCAGCATCAGGCAAATACTGCCTCAAGGCCTGTTAAGAGCCTCATATATTTTGACTACACTGGTAGTGAGTGTAGGATATAAGGGTTGTGTTACCGCGTCTCTAGGGGATAAGATACACTGATTCGGATGTGCCAGAACGTACTTTAAGTACCAAACACAGCACTTTAATAATATAACCAGCTTCTAGCTGACTAGTAAAGTGCCAGAAATGAGAAAATATTACTAGACACTTTCTAAAGTGTCGGGAAAACAAATTGTGTCACTAAAAATGTAATAACGACACTTTAAAGTCTTTTGTAACACTTTAACGGATTACTATCCAACCGAACACCCGGACTTTACCCGGAACATGAAAACTTTACTATTTTTATTATTACTCTTTTCTGAGCCAGTTAGGGTCTCTGATTACCCTAACACCCGCCATAACACACTTTATATTACTAACAAGGTTAACACTTAACCTAACCTATTTAACCTTAACTAAACTCCTAACCATCTAATTAAAATCGAACTAGATACCCCCCCCCCCCTTGCTCTCGTAACCGGCCCCTCAAACTAGGGGACACACTAGTACATTGAAATCTTGCCAAGATCTTGTGTTGTTTAATATCTTCACTACACTTTAACCATTGGATAATAGCACTAATCTTGCCTATATATACACACATAATCACTAGAGGTTTATCACTTAACTTCACAAACCAACTCTCTCTCTTTCTTCCTTGGTGGCTCTCGGCCGAACACCACACACACCACCATCATATTTTCGGTTCTTGCTTCCATCATTCCAAGACCATACAAACATCACAAGACGCGTATAAGGAGCTTTGGTGCACTCGGAACACGAAGGACCTCAACCATTGGCTTTTATCCACGCGTTTTTCGTCACAACTCTTCCCTAGCCTTGAGCTAGAGGTATAACCTTTAAAACTTGTTTTTACACATATCTAAAGTGGTTAAAAGAACTTTCGTCGGTTAAATATCGTAAACACGCGTTTTGAATCTTTAAAGTCTAGTAAAATCACAATAATGGAGGTTAATAGCATATGTCTTGTGTAAAAGTCGTAGGACTTGAAATTTGTGTTTATCTAGACCCGATCTATAATGTGGTAGCTCGAATCTTCGTTTAATCCGACTTTGTAAAATCACGTATCATCACATAAGCTTGTTTTTGAAAGATATAAGGGTTAAAGGTGAAACACTACCACATTTTAGAGACATGAACTTGTGTGAAATATTATACTTGTGTAAAAGTGATTTAACCGGTAAAATGGTGTTTAAAACTAGCGGATCTACGTATCCGCAAGTAGTATTTTTGAAAGACCACACTTTAAAGAAATCATGTTTTTCTAAAGATGGATCTTACACTAATAAATATGATTTTATAAACCACAAGTGTGTAGACACTTGTGAAATGGAAAGATCCGACAAAGAAGTATATTGTCACTTGTCACTAGAAGTTGTAAAGACGGTTTTCTCTAAACACGAGGTTTTTACAAGATTAAAGCTACTTTATATAAAGATCTACACATATAAAGGGTGTTTACAAAATAGATTCGGGGAAAACTACAAGTTCATGCGATTATGCAAATATACATACTTGTTGACTAGTTTGATGTGTCGGAAATTGTTTGATTGAATAAAGAAGTTGTTTGAGTTGATTTGTTAAAAGAAAATGATACGCTTGAAAGCGTGGCCACCTCCAGTTACAGAGGAAACTCTGGCGAAATTTTCTAAAAACCTAACACTTAGACTTTTTACACAACAAGTGTTAGAACTATTTTTGGGCATACTCTTGAAACATAAATTTCGCCAGTACTATATTTTACTAAATATTCGGAGGTGGGATTTTCACAAAGATTAACGTGATAAATATATTTGTCACAACACTGTTTATGATTATTTTGTGAAATACATAAATATTAATTTAGGGTAAAAATAATATTTACAAGCGTTAATGGTTCCAAAACTTTGTGAACGCTCACACAAACATATAAGTTACACCGGTAATTATATTACCACTTGCATGTTAAAACGTAACTTACACAATTACGGAAATATTTATGAACGCGTACTTTAACAACGTATTTTGATAAATACATATATGTTGGAGTTGAATATATATGAAGGTTAAGTAAGACTTAATGATGGAAAATATTACGCACATGTATTAAATCCCCCATCCTTGGGAAGGAAGATAACTATCAAGCATATACAAAATGTAACACGAAATAGTTGTCTAACTATTTCCCGCAAACATAAACTGTAAAGCTAAAGCACGGCCGTCCGTCTAATAGAATTAGCACTTGTAGGTCGTTGCACAGATTACTGCTTCAGAGACGCTTGATAGAGTTACGCATCCACTGTGAGTTCATGTCCCCCTTTTCTCTAACTGTTTTCAGTTTTCTTAACTGCGGGGGTGAAATACATGTTACTTTGTTTACAAGTACTTTACACACGGTATGAATAACGTAAGGAGGTTTAGATCATGTGAATGGGTAGTTAGAACACCGAGGGACTCGAGCGGTAGATCTATTTGGGTGTAGCGAGCCCAGCTTCAGGCCAAACGGACCTCTCGGAGGCTAACCACAACGGACCTGGAGTGACTTGGTTGCCCAACGCAAAAATCAGCTAGGGTTGTGTCTACTTACTTGCATTTCACAACATGCTAATGGCCTTGCAAACCATTGGTGATCACAAGTCCTCTTACACTGCTACATACCAGGAAACTTTTATACTTACAAGTGTTTTACTTACTCACTTGCACATGAACTCGCTCAACATTATTGTTGATTTTTCAACTCACATGTATTTCAGGAAATTAAACGAGATCTGGCACGGTATGGAACGTTTTCCGCTGCATTTGTCATGGAGTCATCAGGGTTTAAGGGATGTGTCTCTTTCCTGGACAAGACACAGT
The DNA here is from genome assembly GCA_030545235.1 of Helianthus tuberosus. Classification (NCBI taxonomy): domain Eukaryota; kingdom Viridiplantae; phylum Streptophyta; class Magnoliopsida; order Asterales; family Asteraceae; genus Helianthus; species Helianthus tuberosus. The sequence continues at coordinate 128,386,677 of CM060420.1, read as the reverse complement.
CCTTAAACCACGTTTATGTTATGTTGTAGTGGTTATGTCTTTTGAACAAGGTTATTGTTGTTGGAGTATGTTCTCGTCAAACAATGGTATTGTATGTTATTTTCAAACTTAATTGATGACTTGCATGGTTTTTAAATTCATATAGCTTGTTATGGTTAAGCTATGGTATTAAGAAGTCACACCAAAATATACCACGCTTCCGCAAAAGCCAGGGTGTGACAAGTGCCCAACTGAACGGGCTGCTGACCGATCGAACGACCGTCCGATCGACCGGCCTGAAAGGTAGAGATACTTCAATGTTCTCAAATGCTACAACAAAAACTTCAAAAGTCAAACCATCAAACACAAACACATCCTTCTCAAAGGAAGAAACAATCCACTCGAACGGCCATCCGACCGACCAGCCGTCCAAACGGATTGTCACACGCACGGCCAGCCAGCCGACCGATTGGACTGCCGTCCGATCGACCAGCTGACCGACCCATCAACACTTGTTTTCGTTTTACGCGTCACTTATCGTTATGCTATCGAACTATTCAGGCTAACCTTACTCTCAAGCGCTCCCTTCAATCCATCAACCGCTGTGAGTATACTCGATCCCTTTTTGCTTTACGCACTTTTGGGTGTTACATACGTTACGAATATTCAAATCACAATAAACACACTACTCAATACTATTTGAACGCTAACCGTTAATGCATGTTATACGTGGCTTATGAATGCTTGTTTGTTATGTTTACACATGGAATGCTGTCTACCTACCTTAGCAACGATAGTACTATAGTTTGGACTCAACACCTGTTCGCAGGGGTTGTTAAGGACAATTACTTGCATGGATTACGGTGGTAATCATGTATTGCGAACTGCCTCAGGCAGTCAACCCGCAGTCATTGGTATCGATGGATCTATGTCGATAACTAACGTGCTTCATTTCACTATGTGTACGTGCTGGTTATGCATAAACGGATTTCGAACTCTATATGCTATTATCAAACTTGTATGCTCACCTTTACATTATATGTATTGACTTTATTTTAACGTATGTGACAGGCGCTTAGGATGCACATCTGCTAGGAAATCGAGGCTAGAATAAGGTCTTAGAGGCCAACAAATAGTTGTCTGTACAAATGAAATCAAGGGTCTCTAGAAGCAGATAAACAATTGGGCTATTTGAAAATCTGAGTTGTCGGAATAGAACTATTTTCCTAGATTTTGTTTACCTTTTGAGACATGGTATGGGACATGTTACTTTAAATTGATTGGTAATGATAATTGTTATGGAAACTTTTGGACAATCTGTTTCGCTCAGTGCCATGCCCCGATGTTTCCGCCATCGGTTGGGATGTGACATATGGTTTAAAACTATCCAAAGATGATCCAGAGACATTCAGTGACGAAGGAGTCTACAAAAGTCTAGTTGGAAGCTTAATGTATTTAACAAATACAAGACCCGATATCATGTTTGCAGTCAACAACATAAGCAGGTTCATGGAATGTCTGAAAATAAGTCATTGGGAGGCTGGGAAACGAATACTTAAATACATTAAAGGAACTATGAATCAAGGAATTACATACTCTAAGGGTGGAAATGGAAAGCTCGTTGGTTTCAGCGACAGTGATTATGCAGGAAGTGTGGATGACAGTAAAAGCACATCAGGATATGTGTTTCATCTAGGATCGGGACCAATTTCATGGCAATCAAAGAAGCAAAAGGTGGTGGCTTTATCATCTACGGAAGCAGAATATATGGCCTTATCTCAAACGGGGTGTCAAGTTGTTTGGATCAAAGGTATTCTTAATGAAATTCAAGGGAAAACTGAATATCCAATACCCATATTCTGTGATAATAAATCAACGATATGTCTGGCTAAAGATCATGTATATCACGGTAAGAGTAAGCATATTCGAATCAAATACCATTTCATCCGAGAGCTGATCAAAAAAGGAGAAGTAGAAGTAATTTTCTGTGTCACGAAGAATCAGGCAGCCGATATAATGACAAAAGCACTGCAGAATAAGGATTTCTCAAGACTGAAGACGCAACTCAACATGTCCACAATCTAGCTTACGGGAGGGTATTAGAAATATATATGTAATATTATTTATAACCTAGATAGTGTGACATGCATTAGCAATATTACTATAGCCTAAGTATTAGCGGTTAAGTTTTATTATCGGTATCATGTATATAAATTAACATCTCCTGTACGAACAATTCTTATCAATTCAATTACGAACATTATCATTCTCTCGTTCATCATCAAGGAACCCTAGTTATTCCAATAAATTCTGTATCTTTCCTTGTTTTTTCACTGCCGTTTCCTAGTACACTTACATAAAGAATGAACCCACCATCCATTTCCTTTTTCCTGGTACACCTATGTCCAGAACGAATCCATCACCCATTTACTTTTTTCTGGTATACCTAAATAAAGAATAAACCCATGAGCCATTTACCTAAATTGGTCGAATCAAGTTTATATATTATATATCTAATGGTTCGAACAAGTTAAAAAGTAAAAACTGAAAAAATTAAAGAATAAACCCAATCTCAACATGAAAGTACCTGTTTTCGACAAAAGTTCTGGATCAACCCAGCCAACCAATGCTTGTATTACATGTTTACCAGTTCCCTATTAATGAATGATGTGTTACCTGTCTAAGAATCTGCAGTCGCCCGTTTATGTTGTAACAAGATCAATCTATAGCACAATAACTATTGGTAACAATGAATATATTCTGACCTAGTGAAGACAAGTTCCATACATCTGATACAAATCGTGATCATATTAGTAAATGTATATATATATATATAATAACTTTTCATATGCTAATGTGTTTTAGTTAGTCTGGTTGTTTCTTGGGTGCCTACGCATCCATCTTTACGAATTAATTAGTCAGGAGTTGGATGTCTAGCTAGCCAGAAATTGACTTCGGAGTTGCCGATCATTCATTGTCAATCTGTACCTTTATTTGTTTTAGATCTATAAAATGTTTGATTAAAAGGCTCAAGGTCATGTACGAGCAATGCAAGCACCAGGCTATAGTATTCACTATTTCGTTAAATGCTCTACAATAAAACTGATGGCATTACAAACATCTAGGCTCTACAATAAAAGTGATGTCATTACAGGCTATAGGCTGCAATATTCACTATTTCATTAAAGGCTCAATTGATGTCTATTTTAGTATTTACAAACATCTAGTTCTCAATACAAATCATTGTATCAATTTGAATCATAAATTAGCTAATGTAATAAGCGTTCAATTAAAAAGAAAATGAAATTATTCAAATTATAAATTAGCCAATTAGGGCTCCAAATAAGAACAATAATCACAAAGGTAAAATCATGAAGTTATTTCTACCTGTTCAATCTGATGGCTAACAGAGAATAATAAACCCTCCTTTTGAACCTAACCACTTTGGGGGCTATTAAATCAGAATAATAAGATGCTGAAAGAGGATGAAGTGTTGTTGAACAAAGATGCCGGAGCTTCTAAATAAGTGGCGTGTTGTGCAATTGTGCAATGGTGGTGCTCAGCCGTTATGGTGGTGCGGTTGTGGTTTAAAGATTTGGTAATCGAACCCGATTGACAGGGGAGTTCACATAGATTGGTTTGGGGGGTGGGAGTGGGGAAACTATTAAGAGGGAACCGAAATTTTGATAGTGGAGGGAAATTTTAACTTTAGAGTTGAAGGAGAGGGAATCATGAAAATTTAGAGAAGAAATGGGTTTAAATTTTTTATTTGTATAGATAAAGTGCCACTAAAAATCTATATCAGTGGCATAAAAGTTAAATGCCACCGATAAGACAATATGATATACATAAAGTGCTACTAAAAACTTAAATTAGTGGCACCAAAACTAAATGCCAGTAAAAACGTGTGCCACTAAATGGCATTTTGTTTGTAGTGAATGAAACATTATTATTGGTTGAAATTTCTTCTTTTTTATTCTTACAAAAAAAAATTTCTCATTTGAACTCTCCACTATAAGAATATGAAACTAATCTTTTATTCAGATTTGTTTATGAATATGATTTAACAAGTCTTTAAGACACGTCGAAGAAGAATTAAATATTGAGTAGAAGACGTTCCCTCAAAGCATTTCTTTTATAGGTTGTCATTTATGACATTTATTTTGTTCATATAATACATTTTACAACTTTCTAGGGTTATAGTGACAAATGAAACACCATTTGGGATCATGAGTTTAACTCTCATAAGATAAAAGTATAGAAATTCGTTGTTCTAAAAAAATAACCAAAGTGTTACAATTGTGTCTCTCTTAAATAGTGAAGGTTCAAGGTCCTCATTGTGGGTGAAAGTTTGTAGATTTAGAAGTAGGTTTATAGGTGTGAGTGAATGCTGTTACATAAAAAAAATCTAGACATATTTAAGAAACTTATTGTGTGTTTTAGCCTTTAAAAAGGATAATATATTTATAATGTTTTGAAACTTAATCAGCCTCATCAATCACATATGTTGATCATTTGGAACATATTAGAATCTCAAAAGATCAAAACTACATGATGAAGCGTCACTTTAGTTCCTTCCGTTTGTTGTTGATAATCATAACCACAAAGAGCTCGTCTAGATTCAAATCACAATTAAATAAACATATAATATTGACATGTACATACATCAACTTGGTTCAATCAAGGCACTTTACGATACAATGAACTTCAACCTTAGAAACAAATCAAATCAAATCAAACTAAATCGAATGTCATCTCATGGCAAGGGTTCTCTTGTTACTTAGCAACATATAAGACGTGTTAGAAAGCCTTAACAACTCTATGCTTACTATTAACAAGATGAAGAGATCACTTTAAAACGTTTCCTCTATGAGTTAAGAAAACCATTGGATCCACGCGAGTTATATAGAGGAAGAATGGACGTTAGCAGTTAGCAATCAGGTAGGTAACTGAGTTTGTTCTCTACAATGTTATCTTGTCTTAACTTTATGATATCATTTTTATCTGTCTATGATGTAACAACCATGATTTATAATACCCTAGAAGTCATGTTAGAAAAACCACTTTTTAACATTTGCTAATCAGTTGTCCCACGAACATTAATTTTTGGAATAGACCATTAACTTAAAATTAATTTTTGATGTGGATTATTGAAAAAAAATCTTAATCAACATCTATCTCTGTCTCTGCGTAACTAAAGTTCACCTGTTGATCCATTGACATAAAATTTAAACATGTTATCCATCAAATGTTAAGTTTTATCACAAGCTACCCATCAAATATGAAATGAAAATGTAGGACGTTCAAAGTTTTTAAAACACTTTAATTAAATTACAACACAAAAGGGAAATTGAAATACAATGCAAATTTCTTGAACGGGTCCAACGGGTTGTTCACAGCAACATTTCGTCTCCTAGATATCGGGGTTTCGTTTTTACTAGGTTAGGTTTCGCTATTCAAAAGGGGGTAGCGGCGCAGCTTGTTGCCTGCTTACCGGCTATCTTGGTGTAATTGTCCTTTAAGATTTTATATAAAAATACACTAGAAGATCAAAATGAAGAAGATTAACGCATCAATGCAAGTTACAATCGAAGTAAAAGGAACTACAATGAAATTCATGTCAAAGACTACTTTCGCGGTGGTTTTTTTGCAGTGTATTCCAGATATGTTTCAACAAAGATAAAAATCATAGTTTTATACTCAAACCAAAAGATAAAGTGGTTCATCATTTAACTGTATAAATCAGTTTAATGATCAGGTACAAACTGAGTAAAAATGGTTTGACCTTAATTAACCTCTTAAGTGTTTCTAAAAGGGTCTGTATATTGGCACACCAACTTGGCTATTTGCACATCAAACCCTACATGTACCTACACTGCGTATAGATCTATATGCAGCGTAGGTATATGGTACGTACATGACCAGTCAGTCAACATTGTACACCGTCAAATCATGCATATATACTTAGCGTATAGAACCATACGAAGCCAGTATACGAGGTACCTATACGCTGCATATAAAGCTATACGCAACGTATGTACAGGGTAGGTACACGACCAATCAGTCAACCTTGTATAATGTCAAATCATGCAGATATACGCTGTGTATAGAGCCATACGCAGTCAGTATATGAGGCACCTATACGCTGCGTATAAAGCTATCACTATTAGAAAACTACATATTTTCTTACAAAAGTTTCCCACAAATTTCCCACAACTCAATTTTTACTACAATTTTTCTACAATTTTCTCACAGAAAAGAAAAAAAAAAAAAAAACTTGTCTTCAATTTTCCGACAAAATCGTCACACAACTACTGGTTATAGCAATTCGTCACAACATTAATTAGCTTTTCGACAAAATTCCGACAAAATACATTAACATTTTGTATTATTTGTAACCACAACAAAATAAATAATTTAAAAAATAAACCTTCTAAATTTATAAACCTTCTAAATTTTTTCGACAAAATTCCGACAAAATACATTAACATTTTGTATTATTTGTAACCACAACAAAATAAAAAATTTAAAAAATAAACCTTCTAAATTTGTTAGAAAGTTGTAGCAAACTGACACCACTTGCTACAGATTTTCGACAAAAAAAGTTAATTTATTTGTCATTTATCAATTTAAGAAAATAAAAAAATTTTAAAAATAAAATATTAAATTTATCAAAAATTGGTAGCAAATGGACAGTAGTTGCTACGGATTTCCTACAAAAATAAGTTAATTTATTGTTTATTATTCAATTTTATAAAAATAGATAATTTTAAAATAATACGTTAAATTTGTCTAAAATTTGTAGCAAACTAACACCACTTTCTACAGATTTTCGACAAAAAAATGTTAATATATTTGTCATTTAACAATAGCGGAAATTTTCATCAGGACCATAGTTAGGAAATATTTTTATCAGAGTTAAACACCAAAATGTTTAAAATAGATAAACGGGATAAAACCCAAGTTTTCTTTACAATACATTTATAGGGATAAACCCTAATTATTGAAAACAAAATCTTCTTTTTATTCAGGTAACTTTTATAGCCACTTTTCTAAGCCTTCGGTTCTCTCCAGCTGGCTTCTATTTGGCTTTCACATTTTGTTACCTGAAACGCGTTTAAAAATATTTTGTCAGTGGTAAATATGGTGAGTGAATCCCAAATTAATCAAGAAGAGTTATATCATTTCACAGTATTGAGAGCGATTACAATGTTTATTTCTACCCAATTACTCATTCAGTACTGTCAATCCTGACTGTTGGGTCATATTACACATTGGCTATCTCGTTGTCCAATAGTAACGTGTTCCACATTTTGTATACAAAACCCCAACATACCGGCAGTAATTGAAGAAGTACAAAGACTCAATCACTGCTAATCACATTGTAAAATATTTAAGGTTTGGTAAAAACAGTTTACAAAAAGGAGATTACTTACATTGCTACTTTAAGGATTTCCTTTGTGTTTTCCTGGTTATAATCTATTTAAATAAACAATTCACACGCGTTAGTATAACAACACATATTTACATTAGTTATACCCTCCCCGAGACAGAAATTCCAACGACTACGTCTGGCAGAACCACGACAGTCGTTACGGAGCACTAGATCAACCGGGCAGCGTATCTAATACATAACCGGAGGTTATAATACTTACAACGAGGCAGAGCTTCGCTTATTAGGGGGGTATTATACCCGAGTATAATTATTATTCTTCAGAATTGTGAGAGAGAGAAAGAGAAATGAACGATTTGAAATTGAAGGTTGATCCCATCTATTTATAGGGTCTGATCGACCCTTTGTCGCGCCCCGCGAAAGAATACAAAGGGGTCTTCGCTCCCCGCGAGGGATGGTAGGCGGTTTGAGGGTTGCTGAGTCATCGACACGTGGCGGCACCGGGTGTTCTCTTGACGTTGAGCTGTCGCGGCCCGCGACTAAGATAAACAAGGGCTTCGCGCCCCGCGAGCGCTCCCCTGATTTGATTTATTTGATTTTTATTAATATAAAAGATATACGGGCTCGTTTATCGCATACGGTGTATATTTTAGGATGTGTAGGGGTGTTTTAGGGTCGTTTTCGAGGGTTGTTATATCTTGGGTATAATCCCTGAATTATTTAATAAAATATATAATGTACGCGCATTAAGTATAGTAACATAATTCAACTTTATCCCTACGTTACGAGACAGAACCCCAACAAACTTAGTCAGGCAGAGCTTTGACATTTGTTACGAGGCCCTAGATCAATCGGACAGGGTATCAGTGATCAGGGGTTACAACACTTAAAACGAGGTAGGGCTTTGTAGTATTTAGGGTGAATCACTTAAAGGAAATGGGAGTATATACAGAGGGGACGAGAGCAAGAAGACACACTGGATCTCACCTCCTATTTATACTTTGAGTTGAAGCTTACTTCTTAAGTTAAAATTGATTCCTTTGGCTTGCAACTGATCCACGTATACACTGACATTCATTTCGTACTTAATTCATGTATTTTTAGATTTCATATTTTCTTTTGATAGCTGTCCACGTAAACATTCATAATGAATGTTTTGAATATTTTATTTATATATGTTATTTAATATATATATTATAATTAATTTAACTGCTTCACTTATTTGGCGCTTATAACTTCTAAAATATGACGTTTTATAAAATGATGAATATGCCGTTAGAATGAGAATATTTTTATCTACATTTTGGCCTAAGTTTCATTAAAAAAAGGGGTAGGTTCAAATATATTTTATTTTTATAATTTATTTATTAAACGGTTTCTAAGCCCGTCTAGGTACTTCATATTTCTAACAGTCAACCTTAACCATGATCTATCCGTTTAATAACATAAGTTTTTATATACTTTATCTTATAAATAAAAATTTTGGAACTGTTACAAAAATGTTAAATTTGTCGGAAATTTATAGCAAACTAGCACTAGTTACTACAGATTTCCTAAAAAAAAGTTATTTTATTTGTTAATTTATCAAATTTAGAAAACATATATTTTTTAAAAATAGAATGTTAAATTTGTCAGCAATTTGTAGCAAACTAACACTAGTTGCTACAGATCTCCTACAAAAAAAAATATATACTTTTATTTGTTATTTATAAATTACAAAAAAACATATAATTTTGAAAATATAATTTTACATTTGTCGATAATTTGTAGGAAATTAACAAAAGTTCCTACAAATTTCCTACAAACAGAAAGTTATTTTATTTGCTATTTATCAAATTTAGAAAAACATATATTTTTAAAAAATAAAATCTTAAATTTGTCGGAAATTTGTAGTAAATTGTCACCAGTTGCTACAGATTTCCTACAAAAACAATATTTTATATGTTAATTATCAATTATAAAAATCATATAATTTAAAAAAAATGTTAAATTTGTCGGTAATTGTAGCAATTGACCCCTTATGATACTATACTATATAGGCCGAGGAAGAGTTACGGGCGCGTAACACAAAAAAAAGCTAAGGGGGACCGACATACTATTTGTAATGCTTCACTCATTTATGATAAATAATAAAATTTGTAGCAAACTGTTAAGAGAAAGTATTATAATTTTGTAGGAATTTTGTCGCAAAATAAAAATAATTGTTCGTAATTATGGATAATTTTTCTCATTAGTGTTATTAATGTTAAAAGTAAATATCATAAAATAAAATACAAATTAGGCATAATTGTAGAAGAATTGTAGGAAAAACATAAAAAACCGGTTTGTAGGTATTTTGTGGCAACGTTTGTGACGATAGATTTTTGTCGAAAATTTGTGTGAATTTTTTTCATAATTTTGTAGCTAACCTTATTTTCGACAAGCTTATTTTGCACGAATTTTTTTGTAGCAAATCTGTAGGTAAGACCAATTTCCTACAAATTTACTACAAATTTGGCTGTCACAAAGTAGACAGTTTTCTAGTAGTGTATACGCAGCGTATGTCAGACAGGTTTGACATTGATACGATGTTGTTTAGGCACGTGAATAAAGGTATACGTTGAGTATAGAGCTATATGAGGCTCATAATTGTGAATTCAAATTAGTATTTAGACATCCATCTGCCTACGAATTCAAAAAAATATGCATTCTTCATTTCATCGGTTACAATTTCTCGCACGACTGTGGAGCTAAAATGGCATCATTTTGGGATGGCAATTATTTCTTTAAGCAGTATTCTAACAACTCGTGGGGAGTGAATGATGCTAATGAGGAGCAGGAGGTTGTGTCTGGCGTCCATGTTGATCAAAACATATAGTTGTCAGACTTGCACGAGGCTCCGACTCCACATGCTGATGAACCATATTACCAAGCGCATCAAGTGTATCCTAATTATGGATACGAGTGTGAATCTCTGTACGTGCAACAAGGTAATCCGGATGGATACGTAGGATACGGTGCTGAGAATGCCCCTGTTGATGAACCATATTACCCGGCACAACAATCATATCCAGATTACGGATACGGGTGTGAAGTTTCTTACGTACAACCAGATAATTCGGATAGATACGTAGGATACGGTGATGAGCATTCAAACACATCACTGTATGATGATTATCAACCCTCTAACCCGGGCAATCCGTTTCAATTTAATCAGGTAGCACATTAATATTTGTATTATTATTATTATTGTTGTTGTTAATATTATAATTATTATTATTATTTTAAAAATTATAATTATTAATATTATTATTATTTTTAAAATTATAATTATTAGTTTTTTAATGTTATATTTGTATTATTGTTAAAAGGAAAATTGGTTTTTAATAAACCAACCTTTGTCCCGTTGGTAAATAATAATCTTACCTACGTAATTGATATACAATAATCCTACCTATCAACATGTTGGTACTTAATGAACTTCCGTTAATTTTTTTTAACTGAATTTAATTTTTAAGTTTTATTTATTACATAAAAAGTCTCTGCAGTTGTAATTTACTAGTTTTAACTATTTTATAAAACAAAAAAAAAACCTCAAGGGACTGTAATTTACTAGTTTTAAAATAGTTAAAACTAGTAAATTACAACTACAGGGACTGTTTGTGTAATAAATAAAACTTAAAAACTAACTTCAGTTAAAAAAAATTAACGGAAGTTCATTGAGTACCAACATGTTGATAGGTAGAATTATTGTATACCAATTACGTAGGTAAGATTATTATTTACCAACGGGACAAATGTTGGTTTATTAAAAACCAATTTTCCTTGTTAAAATACGTATTATTGATAAAATTATAATTATTATTATTATTGTTAAAATTATAATTATTATTGTAAAAATTATTATTATTATTATTATTATTATTATTGTTGTTGTTGTTAATATTTGTATTATTGTTAGAATTCTTAATATTATTATCATTGTTAAATAACGTAACTGTTTTTTAGCGTTTCATGTCTCTAATTGATCTGAAAAATTGAATACAAGCAACGGGAAAGGAGAATTGTTATGATATTATGACCCGCCGATCGAAGAATATTGGTGGTAGTACTGAGATGGTATGACTTGTGTGCGACCGTGTTCCTTTTTACGCTTTTTAAATAAAATCCGCTTCGTGCTAGAGTTGACACCCAGTTATACACATACACACATGCACATAAACACACATATATATAGTGTTTTGATCAAATACAAATAAAATTCTAGTTTGTGAACTGTACGAAGTTAAAATCACCCAATGGAATTTTCGTAACTACTCAAAATATGGTAATTACATTGTAACAAAACTGTACTAAAGTAATAATAATTATGTTGTAGTTTACAAGTAGCGTAATTTTATTATTCTAGTACAATTTTGTTATAAAGTAATAATATGTTAAATAGTGTAATTATCGTAACTTCGAAATTGTAACAACACCCTTTTTTTCTTCATCACTTTGTACATCTCGCACGCTAAATGTTATTTTTACCGGATCACATCTATACATATGTGCATACAGGGAAAAAATAATAAGAAAACCCTTCTAAGTTCAAAAAACTTAAGAAACACAATTTCCACCATCCATCTAGAAATCCCATGGTTCAGATTGCATATTACAAAATGTAACTTTTCAGAAACATATTATAGACTGACAAAAGTACGTGTAACAGTTTTTTGCTTTTTCACCTTTTTGTCTGACACACTAACATGTTAGAGGTTTGTTTGTTACACTAAGTTTTTTTTTTCTTCTTACATGTAACATGATTTTTACATGCACTACACATTGACAACTCGTAAAATTTAAGTTTGAAATGTTACATTTCAAAAAACTTGCAAAATTTGCTGTTGAAAAAAAAAAGTGTAACATGTAATGTTACATTTACGTAAATGGGTGAAAGAGATGTAACATATTAACTCTCTCCGGATAAAAGTTGTTATATGTCAAAATTCTAAAAAAAGTTATAACACGTGTCAAAGTTGTGTCCATGCATTAGGCTTCTTAGGTTTTTTGATCTCACATCAGATTTCTTAGTATACTTGACCATGCATACACATATGTATATATATAGAGAGAGAGAGAGAGAAATAGAGGGAGAGAGAGTGACTGAGTGAGAACTACATATATATTTAGATTGACATACGTGATATAATTATCAACCATAGCCTTCCATCACCACCAAGATCATGAAGCTATTTGGGGTCATTTGTTGGTTCAGTTCTGTTTGAACATAAAGGAAAACATGAAAACGTACCTTTGGTTGCATCAGCACAGGCAAGCAGAGAATCCAGTAATGGAGACGCAGCCATTAAGGTTCGACATGATTGTCATCTTGGTCTGGTTCCTCCTTAGGGTGCTGACTGATTATGGTGGCTAAGTAAAACCGATAAGGGAATCGGTATAGGAGAGGAGGTCGAAATTGATGTTATGATCTTATGGGGTGTGTCTGTTTGTGTAACTGAGTAACCCTCTAACCTCCACATAATTCTCCTTATATAAGCACCCAGGAGGAAACCCTAATTAGTTAATAAGGGTAATATGGTCCATCAACAATTACCAACTAATTATTTAATAGGATTGTTATATATTTTGATCTATATAATGTAAATGATTATAATGGCTACTAGATTAAATATTAAACATAATATATTTAATCTTACATTCTCCCACTTAGCCGAGTAATCATTTACTATGAGTATTAGATAAGCCTGATCAGGAGTTAACACTCATTATAGCCTTAAACAAGTACTATAGCAGAAAAATACAGCCGTTGAATCATTATGCGACTCAGGACCCCCATTAATCATACTATAGCCTTAATTTAAAACCTAATCGTCATGATCAAAATACGCGTAAGCCCTTTGTTTGATTTGTAACTTTATTTGTCTTATATGCCATTATGTCGACTTGACATATTCTTTGAGACGTACAAAATCAAACTGATGAGAAAAATTAACTAATACTTAGTCATTCATAGTACGATATGCAGTTGCGCATGGCCATTAACTAATACCCGTCTATGAGCTCTCTTAATAAGACTTATGGGTAGTGGCCCTTCATATATAGGATCCTTAAGCATATCATGAATGTATTCGATACAAAACTTAGTTTCCTCAATTCGTTCATAAACGAATAATTAATTACGTATCGAAACTTAATGCAGCACCTCTTGAACTGTTACTGTTCAAGGAGTCATGGTAGCTGACTTTATCACACTAAGTCTTCAAAACATTAATTATATGGAGTTAATAAACTTATGAGTCTACTGATAAATTTCTAACAACATTTAGTGACTATATTATGTCGTTATAACTTAGGTTGTTATTATCAGTGCATTATGACTCCTCCATGAGATATGTTTTGTCTGCTGACATAAAGATATACCCGAATTTACATTTTATCATCTTTGAATATCACAAAGTTATAGTAATAAACCGGTTTTTAATTCTCACTTCTTCTTTAAATTATAGTCTCTCGTTTCCTTTTAAAGATATTATAATACTCCATTAGATGCTTCACAATAATCTAGACATATCTAGTGTGTTGCAATGTGAGTAATATCTAAACGAGCATAGACTTAAACTTACATAAGGCTTCCAATTAATGAAGCGTAAATAAATAATCTCACTTATCCAATTATCCTCTAAAGGAGAGCAGTATTGTTTGTTACATATGTAAGGACCCATTTAATGTTAAACTTATGGAACAGAACTAATATCCCATTGGGTCTATCTCAGTATGTTATAATATCAATCACGTAAGAGATATCTCTGAGATTTATTATATCAAAGTTTGTGTTAACAATGCTTTGACTTATGTAACACATACTTGTCAAAAGAATGTCATCTATATAGACAAGTTTATCTTAGTTGCTCCCACTCATTTTGAGGTAGGTACATTAATCCACTTGATTCTTGATGAAAATAATTACATTAAGATTTCATCACATTATGATGTTTGCATTAACCCATACATGGATTTTATTGACTTATAAACAAAGTGTTCTTTAACCTTCAGTTTGAAACTTTAGGTTGTTATCTAATGAACATGTAAATGTGTCAGCCATTTGTTATGGAAAATTGTTTATAATGTTCATCTAATGTAGCTCAAAATTATTATAAGCTACTAGAACAGTGATGATCCTTAAAGAAATCTTTTGTAAGTTAGGTAAGAAAGACTCTTTCATAATTTATCTCTTCCTGAGTATAACCTTTGACAATCAACCATGCTTCTTAGTGTCTTAACGTTTATATTAGGATTTGGTTTAGTTATGAACACTCTTAGGTAATTCAATCAAATCCCAAACGTTATACGAACACATAAAATCAGTTTTACTAGAAAACTGTTTTATTCCATTAAGAATATTGATTGACACTAATGGCTTAATTTGAAGAGATAGGATCAGTAATCATTTCCAAAATCCATTTCAACTTCAGTTAGGGAGGTTATGTAATCATCAAAGTTAGTAGGCTTTTTAAACCTAGATGACCTCCTGAGTTGATTATTGGGTTCATTAGAAGTTTCAGTTTTATGGATTAGCTCTTGGTTAAGTTGCTATCATTTTCATTCTAAGTTTATAAGAGTTGGTGCAGTATGGTGTACAAGAGGTGTAATCGGAGTTAAATTTGGAGTGAAATTTAATGACATTCTTCCCCCCGCCTCTTGTATTCCTTGCAAATCATAATAAGGACTTTTACTGCTCCCACTGACCTTAGGAATCTTTAGGAACTCAGCATGCTTAGGGTCAAAGCTTAACGACCAATAAATTCTAATAGAGAAACAAGTTAATGACGTTAGTCGTTGTAGTTTCTCTTATTGAGAATTATGTTAGTTTAGGTAAGAAATCTAAGTATGCCCACAGTTAAGCAACTATGAAACTTTTGTAAGAGTAGCATTAGATTTTAAGGAGACACGTATTTATGAAACAGTGTCGTGATGGAGCGGTGTCTTGTACAAGAGGTGCAAACTGAGGTAATGTAAAATTTTCACTCCCCCACCTCTTGCAACTATTGCAAGTTATTATTAAGACACTTAATGCTCCCACTGATCTTTAATATCTCTAGAATGCTACAAGAGAAATTTCAATGAGCTACGTGATGTGGGAACCTATCACATATACGTTAGACTTTATTTGATTTCTTTAATGTCCAAATATCATAAGAAACTTTAGGGACATATATAATAGAAATCTAATTAAGTATATATATGAATAGATTTCTTCTAAGACCGTGGGCCATATGCGGCGAAATTTAGATACAAGTTGATAGTCTTTTAAATGATAAATGAATTATGTCTGAATATTCCATTTGGAATAAGTTCCACGAATGTCAATGAATGACTTATGATGGACCCATACTTATTCCTTAAGCCAAGTCATATTTAGGGCTTTAACGTCATGATTTAAAATCACTTAGAATGAGATTAGTTGAATAATCATCCTCATTAAGAAAGTCATGATGTCTCATGAATTTCGGTTATAATGGATGAAATTTATAAGTCTCATTTTCCTTTTGTCAAGTTCTCATTTGCATGATAACAAAAGTTGTGAAAATGTAAGGTATCATCTAGTTTCATTTTAATAATGTTTCTATCCAGATATTTAGAACAAATAAGATGAGAGTTTAAGATAAGTGTGACTTTATGTTGACTATGCAAACCTCACAACCTTCATGACATAGCCTAAGTAATGATACTGTATTCTGATTAATAATCAGAACATGTAATGTATCGAAAAGCTTTGTTAGAAGACTGCTTATCATGGTTCTTATAGCGTTAACAATTAATTTTGTCACTAACTCTCATGTTAATTATTTGTCAAGTTCTGGTAAGGAAACGTATGGAACTAGAGTCAACTAATCATGTGTTAATTGGAATATTGAAATTACCAGACTTAAATATCATTAATAAGTGACTACCTAATCAATTTACCCAACTGTTCTTTAGAATAATGGATAGTCTCATTGCTTATGTCTAGTCTAATGACATAATTATGCAGTGAGATTTTCCCTTGAAGAACCTTAATGTTGGAATTAGCACTTGTAATTTGTCTATGGACCTTAGAATAATCCTCTTTTAAACTATTAGTGGTTGTAAGGTGAATAACAACTTATTTTCCAGCGTTAAACATGTATTTCTTTGTACATATGTTGCTTATCAACACACTCGTTATACTTTGGTATTTCTTGAGTGTTGTAGTTGATTTATAATGCATCAGATTGCACAAGTGAAAATCTTAGTATGTAATGTACTGGAAAAAATGTACTTATTTCCATGCGTAAGCCCTTAACTTTATGGGTCATGGTTTTATACATTGTAATGTATTCACATATACCACTTAACTTTATAGTTTAGAGTTTCAAATTAAGGCATGCATCTTAGGAGTTCTAGTGATTATTCCATAAATAAAGATTAGTCTCAGGAAAGACTTAATCTGGAATAACTTTAGTGATAGCATTTACGTTAGAGAGTTCTTGATTATCATAATAGACATCATGTTTTATTTGTCCTATTCATTATGCTCTAATTTTCTTCTTTATAATCTTCATCAGAAGAGAGCAATAGGATTATCGTGTCTTAGGAAATAATCAAGGATTTAATTTAAGAGCTAATTCTAATAGAAACTTTAAATACTTTAAATAAAGCAAACATTTTAGGTTCAAAATTTAGAGTGGATGAGATATTGATATAAAGAAGAAAAATTATAGTGAGTAACATTATGGGTAATAAGAACAAGGCAGACGAAATGATCATAAAACTAATTAAGGATCATTAAGCTAAGGATCATTATGTGAAGAGATTGTGATATGTCTATTACTAACATCAAAATAATAGACTTAGCTAAAAAATTCTACTTAAACGAAGACAAAACAGCTTTGGCCAGAATTGAAACAATCACTTTAGTTATGCACTTGTTGAGTATGCCATCTATGAATGAATTAAATCAGCTTTGGCCAGAAATTAAGACATTCATGCTTATGATGCACACACAACATAGCTTTCGTAATACTTGAATGATAAGTAGATGTATCAAGTCAGCTTTGGCCAGAAATGATATATCAAAAGCTCATTCAAGTAAAGCCATTTTGGTTTTGTAAAACATTATTTGATCCTTATTAATTTAATTAAGTATAAACAAAACCAAGTATTTAATAGCAAACCACCCGTTAGCGCGGATCGAACTAACAGGTTAAAAAATAATGAGGTTTCGAGTTGGGTCTCGAGTCAGGTCTCGACTGAGTTATGAGATCTCGAGTCAGTAATGAGGTCTCGAGTCGCAACCTTGTTGTCTCGAGTCGGAACCATGGTCTCGACTACTTATGAGATCTCGACTAATGATGAGGTCTCGAGTTAGTATGTTTTATGAGATCTCGATTCCATAATGAGATCTCTAGTCGCAAACATGGTCTCGAGTGCCTTTAGTCGAAAACGCAGTGATCTCGAGTCGAGACTGTTGTCTCGAGTTGTGAAGTTTTAAGCCCTTATGGTCTCGAGTCGAGACCTTGTAGTCTCGAGTCGAGACCTGATGGTCTCGAGTTGTAGACTTCTGATCTCGAGTTGTAGACTTCTGATGACCTTTATGATTTCGAGTCGAGACCATGTGGTCTCGAGTCGAGACCTTGTGGTCTCTAGTCGAGACCTTGTGGTCTCTAGTCGAGATCTGATGGTCTCTAGTCCTCTGTTAACAGCTGCTGATTGTGATAAAAACTGAAACTCGAAATTTAAGGGATTGTGGAGATAATGTTTCCTGTTTTATTTCTGATCTAAACTTATCACAATATTTCGAAAATAATAACTGAATATCTTTAACAGTTTTCGAAATTTCTAATAGATAAAATTAAGATCAAAACATTAAAAACACCCATCAATCCAAATTAGATTCCAAAATAATGGAATTTTCGAGTTTTTATTTAGAACAGTTGATGAACCCTAAGAAAATAAGAACATAATCTGGAAATCCGAAACCTGATTTTAATGGTTTTGTAATGGATTTCGTGACAATAGGTTTAATCCTTTATGATTTCGAGTCGATTTATCAATTAACAACTTCCGAAAACAGGGATTTCGGTCATAAACAACTCGAAAACAGTTTTGGTTTTAAGGTTTTAAAACTTCCGTTTTCCAGATTTTGATCCGAGAATAATGGATACGAAAAACAGAACTGATTTATCAACATATGCTCTGATACCACATGTTGGTTCAGTTCTGTTTGAACATAAAGGAAAACATGAAAACGTACCTTTGGTTGCATCAGCACAGGCAAGCAGAGAATCCAGTAATGGAGACGCAGCCATTAAGGTTCGACATGATTGTCATCTTGGTCTGGTTCCTCCTTAGGGTGATGACTGATGATGGTGGCTAAGTAAAACCGATAAGGGAATCGGTATAGGAGAGGAGGTCGAAATTGATGTTATGATCTTATGGGGTGTGTCTGTTTGTGTAACTGAGTAACCCTCTAACCTCCACATAATTCTCCTTATATAAGCACCCAGGAGGAAACCCTAATTAGTTAATAAGGGTAATATGGTCCATCAACAATTACCAACTAATTATTTAATAGGATTGTTATATATTTTGATCTATATAATGTAAATGATTATAATGGCTACTAGATTAAATATTAAACATAATATATTTAATCTTACATCATTATCTCAGAGGAAGAAGATGCAGAAGAACCACCCTCCAAAAGACCATCTCTCTCCTCCTCCTCCTCCTCTTCTAACCGCCGCCACAGGTACGAGTGCCCCTACTGCATTCGCAAGTTCAAAAATTCACAAGGTTTAGGCGGCCATCAGAACGCTCACAAGAGAGAACGTCTGCACCTGAAGCAACCACAATTGCAACCCAACACAAACCCCGCCATCGCCTCTTTCGCCCCTCTACCGCACAAAGAGGCTACTGAGTCGGAAAATCCGGCGGTCTTTCGATCCACAGCCACAGAGAGGCTGTTATCTGTTGCTTCTTCGTTGGCGAGTGGTGTCAGACAACCAGCAGGATCGTTATCATGCAGTACTGATGGGGTAGGGATGTCAAGTGTAGTTGGACCTCAGTCCAATAACCATGTTAATGATGGTGTGACCAACTTTGATCACATAGACTTGCATCTGAGCCTTTAATGCTTTAAGTTGTAGTTCAAATTTCACCTGATATGAAGTTGTAATTAAATGATGAGTGAAATATACAAATAATAGAGAAGTTTCTAAATCGTGTCTTCCTTTGATGATTTTAATTTTATATTTACGGTTATAATTTATATACATTGTTTGTTTAAACCTAGTAAAACAAATTAAATGGTGGCTATAGGACAAATTAATAAATAGTGGATGAATAATTAATTTTATGAACATGAAAACGTTTGCATTATACATGAACATCTTTGATCAGTTATAGGTCTGATCAATCAATATATGTAATATATTTCAATTCCACGGTAGCACTTAATTAAGAAATTAACTTTTATACCATACTACCCGGTGATATTCAAATTTTCTTTTTTATTAATCTTAAACAGTTCATTAGTGTAATTTTTTATTCATTAAAAGTTGTAAAATTTAAAAGAAAAGAAGAGATAGGGAATGAGAATAACAAAATTCTAATATTTATTGATAGAAGAGTATATTAGAAAAATGTATATAAGTGGGGGGTTGAGTTATAATACAAAGTATTTAAAAATAAGAAGGGTAAGAAGCCACCAGAGAGTGACAAGTGTCCTAGGAGGAATTAAATGGAAAGCGTAATTTTGTCTACAAGAGGAAAGTGAATATGCACATGCAAGTCACATGTTATTTCCCCCCCCCCCCCCAATTTTTAAACATCCGTAACTTTTTTATACATCATTTGTTTTTTAAAAAAATTATACCATAAAATCAAGCGTTTTTTTATCTTTAATATGAGTACCATATTGTTATATTTTTCAAAAAAATATTCAAAAACCCAGTTGCATATTACACAATGGACATGATGTAAAACACAATGTAAAGTAGATCAAAAACACAATCAATGACAACAGATAAAAACACAATGGACAACATACTAAAACACAATGACCATAACGTATAACACAATGGCGATAACATATAACACAGTAAGTATCAGACTAAATAAAAACACAATTGATGACAACAGATAAAAGACACAATTAATGACAGCAGATAAAAGACACAATGGAGAGCAGATAAAGACACAATGGAAAACAAACTAAAAACACAATACACAACAAACTAAAACACAATGAACAAAAATAATAAAAAATTGAACAAATTATTAAAACACAATGGACAACATATTAAAACACAATGAATAACATATTAAACACAATGACCTGAACCAATAACACAATTTATAGAAAACCCAGATATAACACCATCTTCATTGTGTCATATATTGTGTTATAGGTTCTTATAAAAAGGCAATGGATAGAACCCAAATTAACATTGAGTTATTGGTTTTGATAATAACATAATGAACATGATGTAAAACACAATGTAAAGTAGATCAAAAACACAATCAATGACAACAGATAAAGACACAATGGACAACATACTAAAACACAATGACCAGAACGTATAACACAATGGCGATAACATATAACACAATAAGTATCAGACTAAATAAAAACACAATTGATGAAAACAGATAAAAGACACAATTAATGACAACAGATAAAAGACACAATGGAGAGCAGATGAAGACACAATGGAAAACAAACTAAAAACACAATACAACAAGCTAAAACACAATGAACAAAGATAATAAAAAAAATTGAACAAATTATTAAAACACAATGGACAACATATTAAAACACAATGAATAACATATTAAACACAATGACCTGAACTAATACAATTTATAGAAAACCCAGATATAACACCATCTTCATTGTGTCATTTATTGTGTTATAGGTTCTTATAAAAACGCAATGGATAGAACCCAAATTAACATTGTGTTATAGGTTTTGATAATAACACAATGTATAGAAACTCTACTGACCAAAACCCAGTTAAAAGACACAATGACCTGAACCTTTAACACAATGCAAAAAAAAACCCTAGTAAAAATAAAAATTTTTATTTTATTTTTATATGATAATATGGTACTCATATTAAAGATAAAAAACGCTCATTATTATGGTGAAATTTTTTTTAAAAAAAAATGTCGTATGAAAAAGTTATGGACGTTTTAAATCGATGGGGGAATTGGCATGTGTCTTGCATGTGGAGAGAGAAATTCCATAAATATAGGATTCCCTTTATGCACTTCTATTATCTTATTTTCCCTACAACTAATCTCAACCCTCCAAATCTAAGATCAATGGACTAGAATCCTTCTTACCCTTCTTATTTATTTTATCCTTTGTATTTGATCCTAACCCTATAAGTGGGATGGAAGAGTGAATTAGAAAAATGTATATAAGTGTAGAACATAGCTCTTTTAATTTTTCTTTTATATTTACATTTATCACTTTTGGTTTTACATTTATTTTTTACATGAATGGTTGCATTTATCTTTGAGAGTGAAGGATTGCATATATCTCTTGCACTTTTACAATATTTATGTTGGCAGTAAGGGTGAACAGGGTGGGTGCGGGGAAGGGTGACCCTTTTTACCGCACGGTAACACCGCCGTCGACCCTCCCCATCCCGATGATTAACTTGAAAATTTGTGAGTGTTTACCAAATGGCATGTGACCGTTGTTTCTTTTTTTCCAACCGTTGAGCATGTGACAACGATATGCTGTTTTAATTTAAAAAAAATAAATACATTATAAAATAATACTATTTTCCATCTCATTTTCACCCAATTCACATACTCTTACTTAAATCTCAAAATTCTCATACTATGGATAGACAAAACAAGGGTGATGGCAAGAAGGCGAGGGGGCGCGGCTCACAAAGTAGACGAGGCGGATCGAGTGGTTTAAGTGTGTCATTTCAATCACAACTCGGTTATTCAATTTAGTTTAATGTAATGTCTTTTTTTAATTGATTTTTATGTTTTACTTATTTTGTTTAAATACATAATTTAAATTAAAAAAAAAGTTTACCTCTACTCAAGAGAGGTGACCACCCCTTATGTTTTTGGGTAAGAGGGGACTTAGAGAGGGGAGTTTACATGACAATAGATGATTGGGTGGGTGAAAAGTTTACATCTTCCCATGAGGTGACCACCCCTTTCACCCTAAAGGGTTAAATTTATCTCTTTCAGATTTACATTTATTTTCGACGGTGAAGAGTTACATTTATCTCTTTCGGTGTTACATTTATCTTTGACGATGAAAGGTTACATTTATCTCTTCTGGTTTTACTTTTATATTTGATGGATTACATTTATTTCTTTCAACTTTAGCTTTAGCTTTACGTTTATCTTTAACGGTGAAGGGTTGCACTTATCTCTTTTGGTTTTACATTTATCTTTGACGGTGAAGTGGTACACTTATCTCTTTTGGTTTTACATTTATCTTTGACGGTGAAGTGGTACACTTATCTCTTTTAGTTTTACATTTATCTCTGACGGTGAAGGGTTGCATTTATCTCTGATATTGAACGGTTGCATTTATCTCTTTCGGTTTTACATTTATCTTTGACGGTGAATGGTTCTTTTTATAGTTGCATGTGTATCTCTTTTGGTTTTACATTTATCTTTAATGACGAAGGTTTTCATTTATCACTTTCGGTTGTACATTTATTTTTAGACGGTGAACATTTACACCTTTGACGGTGATGAGTTGCGTAATACACAAAATACTAGGTCTATGACGTTAGATACGTCATAAATTACATATATAATTAATTCATGTACCTTTTTCAAACAAATGTGTTGTTATATCCCGAGTTAATTGCAAAAATAGTCTATCTTGTTAGGTTGCATTATGATTTATGTGATTTTCATTTTGTAGCAGGTTTAAGGATTTAACATTTTTGTTCAATTTGTGAAAAGTGATCAAAATACACTTTTGCAAACCCAAGGGACTATTAGGTGATTTACTAAAATTATAATAAAAAGTTAAATCCCACCCTTCCCCTTCATCAGGCCACCTCTCTCTTCTTCTGTCGACATATTACACATCCATCAACTCATATTCATCTCGAGCTGCCCTAAACCATTTGTTAATTAGCGACACCAAACACGGAGTTCTCCGCCTTCATCCATTTAAATGAGGTGTCCTCCGGGGAGTAGAAGTTTCAATCACTAAACCGGCTTAAGGAAACAAATGGAATCCTAATTGCAATCACTAGTTGTTTCGATGCCATGGTAAATGTGGCAACCATTGGGTAAATCGCCACTAGACTATACGCGTAACTTTAAATTGCCTACCTCCTTCGTCATCAACACCATCGCCACCCCATTATTTGGTTCACATACATAAACATGATGAATGTGTGCTATATGTTCCAATAGATTTGTGTATTTGTGATTTCATTTTTTTCATTGTGAGTACTTGAAAAATTGTCAGTTTGTATAAAAAATGGAATCAAAATGAAAATATTTAACTTTTATGGCCATGTTCCTTCATTTCTATTTTTAACGGCATAAAATTCTATGATTTATAGAACATGGGTCAGCAACGCTGTAAAACCCAAAAACAAAGTACATCAATGGATTACATCTCTAATATTAAAACCACTCCAACGCTCCCAAGCTAAATTCTAAAACTTTGATCTAGCTTTTATCCATAAAAATGAGTTAGGTTATATGTCTTGCACTGTTCTCACTACTGGCATGAAATAGTCATTGAATTCCTTTTCATTCCTAGATTTCAAAATTTGCCACATAGTTTATAAAAGGATCGCCCCAACCATCGTTTTACATTCCTTAGAACCGACAAGGGAGTTTGCTGCTTGAAGGGATCCAAAAGACGGGGAATATAATATCTTCAACCATACAAACACGATCCAAAAGACGGGGAATACGATATCTTCAACCATACAAACACTTGCCATGATATTGTTTGGGGCAAGAAAGGAGGAAAGAGTAAAATTAGATGGATAGCTTGACACAAAATGTAATTTTTGGTAGCAAACTTTGTAAATTATATAATATTTTGATGTATAGTGTAATATTTTGTTTTAAATTTAAAATAGTTTACATATATTCATCTAACGGGTAGATTCTATTGTTCTAACTCTATTATGAAAAGGCATTATTCTAACAATATCTACATCTTTTAGAAATAGTACAAGTTTTACTACTATAGTTGTTTACAAGACGAACTAATGTTGAGCTAGGGTTAATATCTTTTAATCGGATCCAAGTATTAATTAAACTTGTTACCCCCTCAGATTTGGTTCGAGTAGTGATCAAGTGGGATACTAAGTTCTCTACTTATAAAGAAGAGTTTTCTCTAAAGTTTAAGATTGAGGATTGAAACTTTATAAGTTGCGTGATGTGGGATAGGCAATTAAAGGCAAGGGGCAATGGGTGAAAAATAATAGACATTAGAGCGGCCAATTGTTTTAAACCCACATACTATAAACATTGTGAAAATAAGCTTCACCAACTCCTCTAAGAGAGGAATTGTGTTACTTAGAGTGTACATGATACAAGAAGAAAATATTTTACAAACCAAGCTAGCAACTGAGCTAACAAGCAAGCTTCGTGTTACGAGGTATTTGTTCAATCATGTTTACTATTGAGCATAATGCAACATTTAAATTTAATATCGTCAAAAAGGTTGTAATTTTCTTTGGTTTTGTGCTTTGGTTTTATGAAAAACCACATTAGATTAAAGATTAACTTATGTGAGTTGATGATAAGTTGAATAAGTTAATTTATTTTATGAAACACTTATGGAGTGTCTACAGTCAATTTGGTGCCAATTTAATTTATTTGACGTAAACTCCTTTGAAATGTGTAGTCATTTAACTTTATTTGATGCAATCACCTTTGATTTTAAAGATTTGCACTCTCTTTTCTTTATCTTTTCAAGTATAACTTGCTCATATTAAACGCACTTGCAATGGAGATGTATAGCTCTCCACGTTGGCCTACAACAGACACCAATAGACCACCACTCACAAGCTCCATCCTCTTAAATTCTCTTCCTTCTCTCATCCTTCGCAGTAGTTGACCACGGGCATTTGCTATGGCAGTTGTACAATCCATGAGCCTTCTCCATCATGATGAAGCCACACCAAGGTTTGTGGAGTGAAGGACATTGCGTTGCTAGAGGTTTAATAAATAATTTTTAATCTTTACAATAAACAAAATTATGAACACATTAATAAAATATTATTAACATCATAATTTGCAAGTTGTAATATTATAATAGTTTTACTGTTAGAAAAGTTATGTGTTAAAATATTGAAAGAGAAGTGATGAAAATAACTCAATCAACTGAAACCCATAATTGACAGGAACACGGAAGTTTTAAATAAATATTCTGTAATATCTATATTACAAAAAAGAAAAAAAGAAAAATATGTATGTGTTGTTTAATTGTTGTGAAAAAGGTACATAAACATTCCAATTCTATGATTTTTAAGTTTAATCATGTTCTTATAAATTTTTGTGTGTTTATGTTTTCATGTACATCGTCGTGATTAAATAAGGATGGGTTGGGCTTACCTTATATGGTTGTGGACTGCATATGGGCTCATTTTGAGAAGGATGAACGTCAGGTTCATATGAGAGCAGGATTTGGGCCTTCGGCCTATTGATCCAGCTCAATGCATTTGGTAAGTGTTCAAATTTGTAGCGATTCGGGTATGATGCATGTTTCAATAAAAAGAAGCTCATGTCTCATTTGTCACTTTAGAGAGTTTAGAAGTCTTTTCCAAAATATCTTCTCATTGTTCTAGGGTTTGATGAGTCTTTAAGATCATCGTGATCAAATCTGTTAGTTCATAGTGGTTTGAATCATGTTGATTATCTAGATTGTTAGGTTTGAATCATGTTGATTCAGATTCGGTTTGTGTTCTTTGAGTTGTAACAAATCTTGATTCAGATTTCAGTTTTATAAGTGAATATCATGTCTTGAAATGGTATCAGAGCTTTAAGGCTCATATTTTATATTTCTTCCGCTTAATTTTGTGAATCTGTGATATTAGGGTTTTGATTTGAAACCCAAGGTTGAAACTTTTGGAGTTCTTGGTTCAATTTCTTCTATCATGAAGTTTTTCTTGCTTTTAGATGTGGCTTTTCAAAGGAAAATTTAGCTGCAAGAGTTGGTGCTATTTTTTTCTACCTTGTTTCTGTAACCCTAAGTGAAGGTTGTAGAACTTGGTTATTGAAAGGAGAACCATAACTTAGGTGCTTCGAGGTG
The DNA here is from genome assembly GCA_030545235.1 of Helianthus tuberosus. Classification (NCBI taxonomy): domain Eukaryota; kingdom Viridiplantae; phylum Streptophyta; class Magnoliopsida; order Asterales; family Asteraceae; genus Helianthus; species Helianthus tuberosus. Next base: position 128,360,026 of record CM060420.1, on the reverse strand, counting down.
AGATCGTTTCATTATCTGGTTTTCTTTTCCTGTCACACAAATATTGATGTTTAGGCATTTTTTAGTCGGATTAGGGGTACCAACATTATTAATAACAGGGAGAGCTACACCATGTGATTGTTTGTTTCATATGTGCTTGTTTGTTGTAGCTACATTAAAAGTTGTACATGTTTATTTATTGTTTCTTGATTGTTCTTCGTTTTGTGTATAGATCCAGGGTTGCGGTTCCTACGTTAAGACTTGTCCTAGCACCCTTGAGTGACAAACCATGAGTCTTGACACTTGCGTAGCTTGACCACATGTGTGCTTGTGTGATCTGTTATGTGTGTTCTTGATTGAATTTAAGATGGGTGATGATGCTATTGTAACATTGATTAGTAAACTTGATGAAAATGATCCATTGTATCTTCATGCTAGTGATTCTAGTAATTTCATAATTGTTAGTATTAAACTAAAAGGTACTAAAATTATATTGTGTGGGCTAGCTAATGCTATGAGTCTTGCTCTTCAAGTAAAAAAAATAAGCTTGGACTTATTGATGGGTCTTTTTTCAAGTCTACTGAGGATGATGTTCTTGCGAAACAACAAGTTAGGTGTAATTTTAAAGTACTTACTTGGATTTCAAATTTTGTTTAAGAAGAACTATATATGCTTATATCAGGTATAATCTAAACTTGCATTGATGTTTGGAAAGAACTAAAAGAAACATATGATAAAGCTGATGGTTCTATAGTTTTTTATTTGTATCAGAATATTATTTCTTTCTCTCAAAATGGTGTATCTATTTCTAAATACTATCATAAACTAAATACTATGTGGAAACAATTAGATGAAATTCTTCAATTACCTACATGTACTTGTAATGCTTCAAAAAGAGGCTTTTGCTATTATTTCAAGAGAAGAGTCGCATAGAAACTCAAACTCTGCTTTTCAAAAAGGACAAAATTAGTTTGTAGGATTTGTATCTAAAACAAATCTTACTGACAATCAAAAGAAAAATACAAGAGTTTTTAATCAAAACTTAAAGTGTAGCCATTGTAACAAGATTGGACATACTGTTGAGAAGTGTTTTAAAATCATTGGTTATCCTACATGGATGAAGCCTAGGTCTGTTCGAAATATAAATGATATGGTTAGTAATAGTTCTATGTCTAAAGGTCCAGAGACATCTGCCTCTGGATCTGGTAATGCTCTTACTTCTAAATAGTTGTCTATGCTTCTAAGCTTGCTAAGTGAAAAAAATGATGTTCCTTAGAGTTGTAATGTTGAACGTAAATCTTAAGTTCCTTTCTGTTCTAACTGTTCAGTAAAAACGTATTTTGTTTTGCAAATTTAACTAAGGCTAGTAGAAAGTCAGAATGGATTGTTGAGTAAGGGAAAAATCAAAATATGGTTATGAGTGATAAGGGTTTATTAAATTTTGTTGATGTTTCTGAATTTAACATACAAGTTAAACATCCTAATGGTGTTAGTGTTGTTGTTGCTAAATTAGGCAACATAAAATTGAATGATAGAGTCTTTTATATGATGTTTTAGTTGTTCCTGGTTTTTGTGTGAACTTATTATCTAAATTTATACTTGCTGAGGACAGTAAGTTGTCTGTGACATGTGATGAGAATACTTGTTATATTCAGAATTCCTTAACAAAGAGTGTCATAGGATTGGTAGTCAACTTGATGGTATGTATTTGTGTGATAAATGATAACTCAACTGTTGAAACCTAGGTGTTTTACAATAGTTATGATATGGTTAATTTGTGGCATGCTAGACTAGGGCACCTTTTTGAACATGTGTTACATGTTTAAAGGAATTGTTTAGATTTAAAGAATGGTAAAGTTGATCTTCCATGTAAAGTGTGTCATCGTGCTAAGCAACATAGAGAGCCTTTTCCCTTAAGTGATCACAAAACTATATGTTTATGTGAACTTATTCACTTGAATATATGGGGCCAGACAAAATAAATAGTTGGGAGGGTTTTAGACATTTCTTGAATGTTGTTGATAAATACATAAGATCTGATCGGGTTTACTTGATGAAACACAAAGATGAGGTTTTTTATAATCTTAAAACTTGTCATTTTACCAAAAAATCAGTTTGATATAAATATAAAAACTTTTAGGAGTGATAATGGACCTGAGTTTGTGATAAACAAATGAATGAGTTTTGTGTTTCACTTGGTATTATACATCAGACTACTTGTGTTTATACACCACAATACAATGGAATTGTTGAAAGAAATCATAGACATTTGTTAAACGTGGCCAGGACCTAAATGTTTCATTAAGGGGGGTGTTCGTTTTAAGTTCTAGGCTGGGTGTGTTCTAATTGTTGTTTATTTAATCAACAGGATTCCATTATTTGTTTTAAATGGTAGGTCTTCATATGAAAATGGTTTATGGTTTTAAAACTTATTTGAAACATTTAAGACCATTTGGTGTTATATTTTTGTGTTGTTCTTAATAAATCAAATAAGTTTGAGAGTCATGCTGAGAAATGTGTGTTTATTGGTTACCTAAATAAAAAACGGGGTATAAACTCTTGAGTCTGGATCAAAGAGTAATTTTATTCTCTAGGGTTGTGAAGTTTTATGAAACTTTCTTTCCTTTTAAAGAGAATAGTATGTTACAAAGTCTATACCTAGTTAGTGTTACTAGTTAAAATAAGATGAAACTAAACAGTCAAGTAGTGGTGTGACACCTAATGATGAATCCATAAACTTGGATAAGTCAGATTCTTCTCGTCAAGGGATTTAGCAACCAGGAACAAGTCCTAGATCTACTATTGGCAGGGCTGGGATCCTGTAACCTAGTAGTGAAGGGATTGAATCTGGCAGGGTTGAGGGTGAAAAAAGAAGTGAAGAAAATCCAAGTGTGCCTAAGGGTATTGGTTCATAACTACCTTCTACCAGGTTAAGAAGGTCCATTAGAAACACAAGTTTACTTTTAAAATTAAATGACTATATAATAGAAGGAAAAGTAAAATATGGGCTTGAAAAGGTTATAAAGTACTCTAATATGTCCACATAGCACATGTGTTTCATTTTTTAGTTAAATAAACATAGCGAGCCTAGGAACTAATATGAACCTTGTAACGATCTACATTGGGTTGTTGTAATGAACGAGGAAATTGAGGCTTTACATATAAATAATACCTGGGATGTGGTTGATCTTCCATTAGGTACAAAAGTTATAGGATGTAAGTGGGTGTTTAAAATCAAGTATAAATCTACTGGTGAGGTTGATAGTATAAAGCTAGCTTAGTTGCTAAATGTTTTAGTCAAAAAAGGGGATTGATTTCTATGAAAGCTTTTCTCCTGTGGTTAAAATGGTAACTGTGAGATGTGTTATTTCTTTAGTGGTTGAAAATAAATGGCCATTGTACAAAGTTGATATAAATAATGATATTTTCTATGGTGAATTATATGAAGTTGTATACATGAGTTTGCAAGAAGGCTATGGTTCTAATAAAGAGTGCAAAGTGTGTAAATTGAACAAATCATATATGGACTAAATCAGGCCCGAAGAATGTGAATGATGTGACAACCCTCACCAAATCAGGTATCCGTACGAATTAATTAATATTTAATTAATGCTTAATTACTGTGCTTGCTTACAGTTGTGATTAAACTGCTTCTTGAATTCTGATACATACACATACATGCATCATACTTTATTGCTGTCACTCCATTATTTACACAGAACTATAGTGACAAACTTGATGCACCAAAGCACAGTAGCACAATGAACGGATAACCCAGTAAACATGCTGACATAGCCAGCATCAGACAGGCACTGTCTCTAAGGCCAGTATGAGCCGGGAATAGTTTACTACACTAGTAGGGAGTGTAGGGAGGTGAGGATTGTTAAACTACGTCACTAGGTGATAGTTATAGTGACCGGATGTGCCTAAAACGTACTTTAAGTACAAAATTCTGCACTTTAAACAAAAATTCAGCATTTTATTTAACTAGTAAAGTGCAAAGACATGGGAAAATAATACTAGACACTTTCCAAAGTGTCGGGAATTCATTGTGTCACTAAAAATAATATTAACGACACTTTAAATGCTTATTTAGCACTTTAACGGATTAATATCCAATCAAACAACCGGACTTTACCCGGAACATAAAAATATTGTCATTGACATTGTTTTTCTTTTTCTGAGCCAGTTAGGGTCCCCGAATACCCTAACACCCGTTATAAATTACTACACACTAATAATTAAATTAGTCACCTAACTAGTTACCAACTAAACTCTAACTAACTAGTTAAACCCAAACCAAATACCCCCCATTACAACCGATCGGTTTCCCCCTAAGGGACACCACCATGCAATTGTTGAATATTTTATTTTGAGTTGTCTAAAATCTTGGCTACATATTACATGATGGGTAAATGAGATGAATGGATTATAACTATGCTTAAAGAGTAATCACATTACATTCACAACACATCACAAAAATTTCAACTCTTTTCCTCTCCTCTCTTGAAGTCGGCCGTGAGCCTCCACACACCCATCATCACCTTTCATTTTCAACTTTGTCATTTTACATACAACCAAGAGTGAAGGATCACATACGAGGAGACTCGGTGCTTACGGAATCGCAAGGACCTCTCTACATCACTTTTAACCACCCATTTTTCGTCTAGTTTCTTCCCTAGCCTCGAGCTAGTTGTAAGTGATTCTAAAACATCTTTTTGTTCATGTTTAAAGTGGTTAATAAGGAATTTAACGGTTAAAATTTATGAACATGCGAAAACAAAATATAAAGACTTGAAAGAATGTGAAACATAGTGGTTAAAGAGAAATTAATAGTGTAAAAATTATGAAACTTGTTTTGTTATGATTATTTTATGTTATTGATTGCTAGTGTTGGAATGGCTTGTCATCTAACCATGCTAGTTCATGTTCATGGAACATGAACTAGTGTTATGCTAAATAGAAAAGTTGCAAGATGACGAATCTTTCCACAACATAAACATGAACTTGTGTAAAAAAAAATATAGTTTTTCTTGTAATATGGAGTTCTAAACTAGTAGATCTAAAGATCTACAAGTGGTATTTTCGAAGGACCAACTAAAATATATACAAGTCTTATTTTAAGTCGGATCTTTCATAAACTAGAGGTGTTTTTGTGAACAAACAAGTGTGTGGATACTTGTGTAACGAAAAGATTTAACAAAGAAATATTTTTGTAATTTTTGACCAAGAAGATGTAAACTTGCATTTTCTTTAAAAATAAGATTTTCAAAGAACCAATTTCATTTATAAAGATAGAAAGATCTACTAAAAATATTGGAAGGTTACTACACGCTTTTTCATAACCCACAAGTTCATGTGTTCGCGATTTATATTTGTTTTGACTAGTTTAATGTTTGAACATTGTTTGATGATGATTAGAAATTGGTTGATTGAAATTTTAAAAGAAAATGATACGCTTGAAAGCGTGGCCACCTCCAGTTACAGAGGAAACTCTGGCGAAATTTTTCCAGAAAATAACACTTAGAATATTTTTGGTGACAAGTGTTATGAATATATTTTTGACTTGTTTTCCAAACAAACTTCGCCATGATTTTTATTACTAAATGACCAAGTATTCGGAGGTGGAATCTTCGTAAATAAAACTTACTAAATATATATTTAGAATATATATATCGTAGTAAAACACTTGCGTGATTTTATGATTATTTTGTGAACTATATATTATTTTTAGGGTAAAAATAATATAACTGGAATACATTGTGAAAGCACGACTCCAAAATATTACCAACGCCTTCACAAATAAGTGTCTAAGTTACACCGGTATTATTTATACCACCCGAACCTTACAACGTAACTTACGTATTTTCAGAAAATACTCATAAGTGTGTATTTTGAACAGGGATATTATTTTGGAAAATTATATGGAATAAAATATAATATTTTTGGGAAAAATATTTATATTTTGGAAGTAAAGTATTTTGGACAAATGAAATAAAATATATTACATTAAGTGAGACTTAATAATATATTTCGAAGTTATACGAACGCACATGTATTAAAACCCCCATCATTGGGAAGGAATATATTTACAAAATAATTACGAAGTGTAATTACGAAATAGTTGCCTAACTATTTCCCAAAGACATTAAACCTTAAGCTAAGGCACGGCCGTCCGTCTAATAGAAGTTAGTACGTGTAGGTCGTCGCACAGCAGGTTGACCGGGAGATTTCTTGTTAGAGACGCATTTCGGTGAGTTCATGTTCCCCCTTTTCTCTTAACTGTTTTCAGTTTTTATACTGCGGGGGTGAGATACATGTTACTATGATTACGAGTACTTTTTACATGGTATGGTTAGCTTAAGGAGGGTTAGGACGTACAGATCATGTGAGTGGGTAGGTGGAACTAAAGGCCATTAATCCTCGTTGTAGGACCGATGGACATTAGTGATAGATCTATTTGGGTGTAGCGAGCCCCACTCCTGAGTCCGCATGGTGGACCAGGTGGTGACTAAGTGCCCGACGCACAAATCCGCTAGGGTTGAGTCTTCCTGCATCACTTCACACATATCATTGGCTTTGCAACCCAATGGTGATCTCTTTTTCCTTATTGCTATATACCACCCAAAGACATTAAACCTTAAGCTAAGGCACGGCCGTCCGTCTAATAGAAGTTAGTACGTGTAGGTCGTCGCACAGCAGGTTGACCGGGAGATTTCTTGTTAGAGACGCATTTCGGTGAGTTCATGTTCCCCCTTTTCTCTTAACTGTTTTCAGTTTTTATACTGCGGGGGTGAGATACATGTTACTATGATTACGAGTACTTTTTACATGGTATGGTTAGCTTAAGGAGGGTTAGGACGTACAGATCATGTGAGTGGGTAGGTGGAACTAAAGGCCATTAATCCTCGTTGTAGGACCGATGGACATTAGTGATAGATCTATTTGGGTGTAGCGAGCCCCACTCCTGAGTCCGCAGGGTGGACCAGGTGGTGACTAAGTGCCCGACGCACAAATCCGCTAGGGTTGAGTCTTCCTGCATCACTTCACACATATCATTGGCTTTGCAACCCAATGGTGATCTCTTACATCGGGACGTACTTAAACGATTTTTACATCGGGACGTACTTAAACGATTTTTACATTAGGACGTACTTAAACGATTTTTACATCGGGACGTACTTAAACGATTTTTACATCAGGACGTACTTAAACGATTTTTACATCAGGACGTACTTAAACGATTTTTACATCGGGACGTACTTAAACGATTTTTACATCGGGACGTACTTAAACGATTTTTACATTAGGACGTACTTTAAAGGTTTATACATACTCACTTACACATGAACTCGCTCAACTTTATGTTGATTTTTCAAACTACATGTATTTCAGGAAACTAACGGATCTGGCACGGTATGCACGTATTTTCAAGCTGCGTTTGAATAAAGAAGTCATCCAGGGTTTAGAAGGTGTAACCTCTTCCTGGACGGGTTACATACCCCTAAACCTAGTATTGTTTAAAGTCGTTTGCTAAGTCTTTATAAACTCAATTAAATCAAGTTAAGGTTTGTAACTTATTTTGTGATTGTTGAAAATGGGATTTTTCTAAACTTTATGAATGGATGAACATCTCATGTTTTTATCATATAGCATTGTTTTGATTGTTGCTATGGTATTAAGAAGTCACACCAAATAAACCCACGCTTCCGCAAAGCCAGGGTGTGACAAATGAAAAGTTTGTTAAGATGCTTTGTAGTATAGGTTTCATTCAAAGCAAATGTGCTTATTCAATGTTTGTTAAGTCTAATGAAAATGTGTTTATACTTTTACTTGTTTATGTGGATGGTATAGTTTTAACTTGTTATACAGAAGGTGAAATTCTAAATGTTAAAATTTTGCTTCAAAATCAGTTTAGAATACAATATTTGGGTGACTTAAAGTATTTTCTTGGAATTAAGGCCATAAAAACCAATAGTAGTATATGTTTATCACAAAGAAAATATTGTTTAGATCTATAGCTAAGTATGGCATGACTGGTTGCAAACCAGTTAATAGTCCTATTAAACGGAACTATGTAATTGCTGCATTGTGTAAAACAGTTAACAATGTGTTGACAAAGATTAATGGTTACCATAAATTAGTTGGTAAACTGATTTATTTGTCACATACAAGACCACAAGACCTGACATAGCATATTCACTACATTATATGAGTCAATATATGCATAAGCCTACTAATTGTCTTTTGCAAATACCCATGAGACTTCTAAGATATTTAAGGAAGTTCCTTGATAAAGGTGTCTTGTTTGACAAAAGTGGGTCGTTTAAGTTAAAAGCTTATGCTGACTCAGATTAGTGAAAGTGTTTAGATATTAGGAAATCAGTTACGTACTGGTTTTTGTGTATCTATCTTGGAAAAGTAAAAACAATCTATTGTGTAACAGTCCACTGCAGAAGCAAAATACCATGCTATGTGTGATGTTGTTTGTGAAGTTCAGTGATTAATCAATGCCCTTAATGAGCTGAAGGTAAACGTTAACTTACATGTTTCAATTTTTTTTTTTTTTTTTTTTTTTTTTTTTTGTGATAACACAACTACAATATCAATTGTAGCTAACCATGTGTTTCATGATTGAACAAAATACTTTGAAAATGATTTGTTTTTCTTAATAGAGAAATTTCTCAAGGGTTGCATTAAGATTGTTGGACTTAATTCAAAAGATCAAATTCAACTGGCTGATCTCTTCACAAAGGGTTTGTTGATTACACAACATGACACTTTGTGTGATTAGATTGGACTTCATGATGTTTTTGCTCATAGAATTCAGGGAGGGTGTGTAATAAGTACATAAACTGTCCAGTTCTATGATTTTTTTTATCTTGGTCTTGTATTTTTTGTGTTTATGTTATCATGTACATCATTGTGATTAAATGCGGATGGGTTGGGCTAGCATTGTAAGGTTGCGGATTGCATATGGGCTCAACTGGAAAATAATGAAAGTCAGGTTCACGTGAGGACCATCCTTGCCTTCAACCCATTAATCCAGATCAACACATCCGGTAAGTGTTCGGGTTTGGAGTGGTTCTGGCATGATAAGAGTTGCTATAAAAGGAAACTCATGTCTTATTTGTCACTTTAGAGAGTTCAGAAGTCTTCTCCAAAATATCTTCTCACTGTTCAAGGGTTTGATGAGTTTTTGAGATCATCGTGATCAAATATGTTAGTTCGTAGTGATTAGATCTTATAGATCATCATGTTGCATCAAGTTGATGATCTAGAATCTAGATTGTTAGGTTTGAAATGTGTTGATTCGGATTAGGTATGTGTTCTTTGAGTTGTAACAGATCTTGATTCATATTTCAGTTTTATAAGTGTGAATATTATGTTTTACCAATTGCTAGTAACATTATTTCTTAATTACATAAAATATGTGAACCAATTAAAATTCATGTTTTTATGTAAACAAAGAGAGTAATGCGATAGTAAATTAGTAATGTTCGTATTCACAAATGTAATACGACAATCTTTTACAGTTTTATGAGTTAAGTACTATTTGGTTGGTTTTGGTTTGTATGTGTGTTCGGATGGTTTCTTTCTACACTTAAACTCAACACAAACAGTAAAGTTCGTATTAACTTTCAATGATATATATATGAGACACCGGTTGTATTTTCATTTCACAACAATATCATATTATATGATTGTTCACAAGAGCCAATCTTGTTGTGAGAGACAACATTTTGACCGATTATAACCTATGAAGTAGGGGTATTCATGGTCCGGTTTATAGGTTAAACCAGTGGTGGACCCATAAATTTTTTTTTTGGTGCGGAATATTTTCAAAGATTTTAGGCCCTTGCTGTATAAAATATCAGTTCATAGCGGGTCGGGTCGGATCATGTAAGAAAAAGAACATCAAACTAAAATTTATAAATCATCAAAAACACGTTAAACGTCATTACAAATTACAAACGTATTTAAAATTGTGCCCTACAGTTTTTTTTTTTTGAAATATATCCAAAATATCATCTAAAGATACTAAATACGCCATAAGTTCATTGCACTCTTACTCATTGTTCCTAACACATATAATTTGCTCAATAAGTTCATAAAACAACACTAAACACTTAAACAAAATAAACAATCATGTTCAACCATAGCCCATAAATTTCAATTATATTTTTAAACATTCAAGCCCTAATATTAAATGTTGATTACTTGTAACTAATCATTTAAACAAACAAAACTATAAATAAAACAACAAAATCATTTAACTACAGGTCTAGAACAACAAAAAAAACAAAAAAATATAAAAGGATTAAACCCTTACACATCTATATTTTCTCCTAATCATCACATAAAACAAAATAAATAAATAAATAAATAAATAAACCATACTAGTTCTATATTGGAATTTTGACGTAATATGGGTCGGTCCAATCGGAATTTTGGTTTTTCCGGTAAAAAAAACCACCAGGTCGTGAGCAGTGGCGTCAAGTCGCTGGGAGTTTTTTTGGGGGCGGGATTTGGAAATGGAACGGGTGGATAGATTTGAGTTATTTTATTTAGTTCAAATTTCTTTAGGATGGGTTTGGGCTTGTGTTAATAAAAATTGATTGCAGATTGGGTTTTGATTGGATTAAATAATTAAGTGAATAAGTGGTTAATAATTATTTTTTTTCTAAGTGCGGGGGTTGAAAATTTTCAAGGGGTGCGGGTGAAAAATTCCAAGAGGTGCAGTTGGGATTTCCGGCAAAAAATAACACTTAAAAATATTTTTTCATGGGGTGCGTCCGCCCACCCTTGGCTTAGGGTGGGTACGCCCCTGGGTCAAACCGTAAACCAAACCGTTGGTAACGGTTTTTGATTAGTGAAAACCGAAACCAAACCGTTGAGATTTAAAACCGAACCGTTACCAACGGTTTGGGCTTTATTGCGCCTTTATATAAAATGCATGTAAAATAAAACTGCCAACACATACAAGTGTTTTTTCATAAAAAAAATGCTATCCACAATACCAACTTAAAACAAGGTATTTAAATACATAATAGTAATTTGGTGACCAAAGGAAACCTAGATAGTTAAACAAAATTAACATTTAGCAATGTCACATAAGTATAACAATCCTTGAAATATGGAACTGAACCAACAATTAACAAATGGAAATCTTTTTTTTTCTGCATAATAGAAAGATACGCAACTGATTTTGAGGTCTAATACAACCCATCAATTCTACTTTAAAGTTTATACATTATTATTAAGCCTATTTTATTGTAGTTTCATTATAACTAAACCTACTATAGAATATATCATTAAGTCTTGCGGTCTAGTCCGGTTTTATATGACCTGCTTTTTTGTATAGACCGTAAACCAAACCGTTCGTTAGTGTTTGAAATTTTGAAACCGACCGACCGAAAGTTAAAAACAAAGACCAACCGCGAAACCAAACCGATGACCGGTTTACGCGGTTTCACGGTTTGAGACCGAACCATAAACACCCCTACTACGAAGTAGTGCACACTTTTTTGGTTTTGTAGAATTTTAATATATACATATGGAAACGAAACCTAACAATAAAGAAATAGGCTTGGTGGTCTGGTGGTAGCGCGCAACCTCTACCGTCATAAGATGCGGGTTCAACCCCACCCGCACGGCCCGCTGGTTTGTCCCCTTTCTTCTCCTTCTTTTATTCTTATGTTTTTTTTAGTATTTGACAAAATAATTGTTAAAATTGTAAACTTAATATTTTAACTGATTATCGTACTCTTAAAAGTTTAATTTTAGTTTCTTTTTTCTCGCTTTTTTAAACGTTCCCGACATGAGTTTTTTTTTTTTTTTGGTGGCGTGAATACCAATGTATAAGCCGTCGAAGGTAAGTCTTACAAATTTTAACACTTCCGTTGTAACGCAAAGTTAAGCCGCAAAACTCAGACAACATAATTCACTAGTTTACCAATCAAATACCCTTAAACCAATATTGGAACAAAAACAAATATCTTTTAATGATCAAATATTTAAAAGAATCAATCAATCAAAACATGCACAACCCCGACCCCGACATTCTTTTCTCAATCTCCAAAATTCACCTTGAAAGTATAAAGAAAAACACAAAGAATAATAATAATAATAATATTTCATCCAAACTCATCAATATTTTAGCATCTTGTTGAAAGGCAAATTAGCTGCCGAAGATAATGATTCCCTCCTTTGTCTTTTCATCTCTTCATAAAACCTTTCAATAAATTTCTCAGCCCTTTCATCCACTGAATCTTCTTCCTCTTCATCAACACCATATGATAACTCTAAACCATCTCTTTCCACTTCAACAATAGCGGTTTCGATTGAATAATTCTCGTCCAACACCACCCCATGACGCGGCCCATTGAAACACGAAAGAAAGCAAATCGAATAAAACGAGCTTCCGTTCGCTTTCCTGCGATGAAAACTGATGAGCGGAGTGCTCGAAGGAGAGAATTGACGTTCATGAAGGAACCCATAACTGTTGTAGCGGTTTAAATGCTTCAAGTAAGTGAATTTGGTTGATTTTTTAAGATGAATCAACCTCATTTTAGCTATGAAAATGGAGATTTTGATGAGATTTGAGGCTTTTTGGAGCATGAGTGATCTTTTCTTACCCATTTTATCATAAAAAAAAAAATAATGGGTTCAAGAATGAATATGGTGAATGGAGTGGGAAGAGTGGAAGTTTTATACTGAAGTGAAAAGGGTGTGTTGAAGTATGGCCAAAAAAGTAATAAACTAAAAGATGAGGGGGGTGTGGGAGCTAGGCTGTCTAAAAGGTGTTTTTGCCTTTTTGGAGATTCGGTCGGAACATGGAAAGGTAGTGGCGAAGTAGCCGTTGGAATTCTTGCTTGCCAAGATTTGAAATCTGGTGATTTTCGTTATTTACCCTTGTACTATTATCAAAGTTCAGAGAAACCCTCTTAGGTTTTGATAACCAGAGGTTATTTAGAAAATTACACATTTTTTTACTTTAATATGACTCAATTTGATTCCTCGAGCCATGCAGCGTGAATTCGGTATACACGTAATCCATGAAATAATGTTTACAATAGTTGTGATACCGCGTCAGTAAAAATAGTGAAAATACCAAACCGACTAGTATCGAAAGCAAACCACAAAAAAGATATCGGTCTGGTAAGGTTCGGTAAAAGTTATGTGTGCTATAAAATATAGCAATGTATAAATAATAGTGATTCATTGTACCCAAAAAGTAAAGTCATTATATGGCCCAAAATGACAGCGACACGTGTTTAACATGATCAAAATCATTAGAAACAAATATTGATATTGGTAACGATAACACTTGTATCGATTCGTTTCGTTACAATACAGTGGTGATACTCGGTATAGTTTACAATACAAAAAAAAGTATTGGATAAATTACATTTTTCGTCCTTTATGTTTGTATCGAATTGCAATAGATGACCTTTAACTTCAATAATTACAGCCACAATCCTTTATTTGTAAAACTCGTTACTTCTTTCATCCTTTAACACTAACAAGGTTAAAATTTTAAGTTAGCTCAAAACATGTGCCTTACACATGAGGGTAAATTGGTAATTTCACCTTTTTTGTTTTTTATAAAACCCTAACTCTTCTCTCAACCATCTCTTTCCCTCATTCTCTTCAACAAACCTCCACCACCACCATCATATAGATTTGCCGCCACCAACACCGTAATCACCACTACGAGGCTAAGAAAATCTTCAACTGTGAAAATCCCAGAACTATTCAGCCTCTTGTGGAATTATCTATCCTTGCCCATTTTCTCCAATCGCCATACCTCATCGTTTAAAGTAGGTGGGTAGTGTTTCTTGTACACTGTCAACGAGAAGAATAATAAAATAAATAATGGTCTTTTGAGAACAACCTGCAAGTCACCGGTCAACATTGGTCTTTTTTCTTCACGTTCTTTAACAATATGGATTCGAATTCTTCTTCGGTCCAGCCTTCATCATCCTCGTTGTTGAAATCACCTTCTAGAACCACAATGTCTAATTTTATTGATGATTGGGTCCTGATGTAACAACATGACCCGTATTAGCATCGATTAAGACGATGTGAATAGCTGCACCCTGTTCCCCTTCGACTTTTCCTCCGGTGAAGAATGGTAAAATACATCCTCGATCTGAAGTGGAGCTGCAGATTTCTACTGTCTGGCCCTTCAATACGCTTAGGTGATGACCTAAAATGCACCAAAAACAATCGGATTGAAGGCAGTGATGACACCAAATTGTAGAGAGAGAGAGAGAGAGCTGAAGGAGAGACTGAGTTTTTAAGTTTTTAATTTTCTTTTCTGTTTTATTTATAAAATATTTTAATTATATTGGTAAAAAGACCAAAGTGCCCTTATATACATAAACTTAACTGAAAATTTTAACCTTGTTAGTGTTAAAGGATGAAAGATGTAACGAGTTTTCCAAATAAAGGATTGTGACTGTAATTATTGAAGTTAAAGGTCATCCATTGCAATTCGATACAAACATAAAGGACGAAAAATGTAATTTACCCAAAAGTATTTGCAATGGTTTCATTATACAAAAGTTGTTTGACATGACCCAAAAAATAACATCTTGATTTACATTAACCGATAACCATAAAAACGAATAACAATATCGGCTCCTATAATATGATACGATGTTGTACTGTCAGTCACTCAGTATCAATTCTGTTCTTCACAATAATGGCACTCGCTATAGCTTACGATACAGTAAAAATACTCGATTTTGAATACAACCTCATTTTCAACAAAATTTTTATCAGAATGTAAGAAAAAAAAAAGTTAAACACAATTACGTATTTAATTTTTTTATAAGTCAAAGAACGAGAGTTATTATAGAAAAATCAACAAAATAAAAAAAATTAGTTAAAGATGTAATTTCACAATGTAACACCCTCAAATACTAAGATTTTCTATTGTCACATTTTTTATGATATTTATCATAAAGTGTTGTAGGGGTGAGCAAATTAACCACCATAACTGATAACCGAACCATAACCGACATAACCGAACCACTAATAACCGATAACCAATATAACCAATGGTTATGGTTATGAAACTTTGTATAACCGCTCAATCGGTTATGGTTATGAAGCTTTGGTTAACCGATATAACCGAAACCGAACCGAACTTGTAATGTTAACTTTATATAATGGATTTGTGTTTTACAAAACCATATAGAGGGTTTTTACTAAGATAAAAGTATGTTAGTAACAAAATAATCTTGATGTAGATGTCATTTATTTTGATAAACAACTAATGTGTTATGTCCATATTTTTTTTTGTTTGAGAATTACCTTATTAAAAAGAACCCCAAATCGGTAATTTAACCAAAAAGTTTAGTCTCCGTTATCTTAAAAAATAGGCTCAAGCTAAGTTCAAATCGTGCACAACCCTATTTATTTAAAACCTTGCTTGGTTACTTAACCGAAATTAACCAAAACCGAACCATAACCGACTTCATAACCGATTAACCATAACCGAAGTTTGGTTATAGTTATGGTTACCAAAACTCCATAACCGAACTAGCGGTTATGGTTATGGTTAATAGTAAAAACCGAACCAAACCGACCCATGCACACTCCTAAAGTGTTGTAACTAGGAATGTTTAACCTAGTTAGTATTATTATCTATTAGTAAGAAATAAGTGGGTTATGACCAAACAAAAGTAACTAACTAAACCTAAGGGGTCAAAACTGGACAAGTTAGAAAGATGTTATGTAAAAAGTAGGGAAAATGAAAACACTGGATTCTTGTATGTGTGTGAATCGAGTTTTTGAGGGAGAGAGCAGGGCCGGCTCTGGGCCCGGCAAACCCATGCCGACGCCCGAGACCCAAAATTTCAAAGGATCCGAAAAGTCTTTATAAGCTTGTATATATTTATTAAATTATATATTTAGTAAATTATCCGTTTATTATGCAAAAAATATTGGTGGCATAGTGGCAAAAACCATCTCAAAATAATGTAAAGGTCTCAAGTTCTAGTTTGTACTCCATCACTAAGTTTTTATCTTTATAATTCATTTACTCTTAACCATAATTTTGGGCCTAATTCTTTTCGTCGCCCGAGGCCTAAATTTTTTTAAGAGTTTTCGGGGACGGCTCTGAGAGAGAGAGGGGGGATGAACCCTATATTCAATCCACAAAATCCAGTAGAATCAAGGTGAAATTGGTGTGATTGCATTGGATGAGTTTGGACGATTCGAGGCTTGTCGGGGTGATCTGATGTGGGGTTGAATGGGTTTCCATAAGGACATGTCTTGAGGGTTTTTTTTTTATTTTTTTTTGCAGAGAGAGTGTATAGAGAAGTATATAAGAGTATGATAATCGTGTGTGTAAATTTGGTTTATAAAATGAGTTTAAATAGGTTTTAAAAAATGGTAAACAAGGAATTGATTTTCTTAAAAGAGTAAACTTCCGAATTGCTCTCTGTGGTTTGGTCGTTTTAACGGTTTTGCCCAAATCCTTTAAAAATAACCATTTTACTCCTTGATCTATTTAACTTTTCTCCATTTTACTCCCCGTCTCTAACTCTGTCTAAAATCTTTGTTAAAGATAAGGGTATTATTGTAATTTAATAAATAATGATTTAATTATATATAACTAATTTATTAATGTGGGGTTGAATGGGTTTCCATAAGGATATGCCTTGAGGTTTTTTTTTTTTGTTTTTTTTTTGTTTTTTGCAGAGAGAGTGTATAGAGAAGTATATAAGAGTATGATAATCGTGTGTGTAAAATTGGTTTATAAAATGAGTTTAAATAGGTTTTAAAAAATGGTAAACAAGGAATTGATTTTCTTAAAAGAGTAAACTTCCGTTTTGCTCTCTATGGTTTGGTCGTTTTAACGGTTTTGCCCAAATCCTTTAAAATAGTCATTTTACTCCTTGATCTATTTAGCTTTTCTCCATTTTACTCCCCGTCTCTAACTCTGTCTAAAATCTTTGTTAAAGATAAGGGTATTATTGTAATTTAATAAATAATGATTTAATTATATATAACTAATTTATTAGTATAAAAGAACAAATCTCTCTCCCTCTCTCTTTACGGTAACAACAACCACAACCACAATCACCATCCACCCTTATCAATTACCATATCTATCGCTCTCTCTAATGTGACATCTGTGCTTGTAATCATTGTATAAACTCTAATCAGTTCGTTTATCAATAAAACAATGTAATTTGACCCCAATGTTTGTCTATTTATGTTTGACTTTTTGCACGTTTCAATTTTGTTTGATTTCAAACTCTAAATCGCTTTCTGGAAAGTTATACGCAAACTGATGCGTAAACGTAATCAATTTAACGCGACCAACACTCCAGAACATCAACATATGCTTAACATACCTTAAATAACCTTTACCTAACTTAGAAATAAGTTTTAAAGGGTTTGGTATGGCAAAACAAGTTTATTCGATCGCAGGGACTAATTGTGTCAAACTGCGAAACTATACCGATTCGTATGGTAACGAACATTCCGGAACTTGATCATAAGCTAAACATACCCTAAATATCCTTTACATAGCTTAGAAATAGGCTTTGAGGGGTTTGGTATGCTAAACTAAACTTGTTGGTCAAACAGGGACTAAAAGCGTCAAAAAGTGCATAAGTTTGTATTTACGCGCATATCTTACGTTCTGAACATATCCGGACATCCAAATATTTTTGTAATCATTAAAATATTTTATTTTAGTGATTGGCATGCAAAAATTCCATTCGTCGCGCAATTTGGATCGTTTTTCGCGTCTGTTCGTGTTTCGTCGTAATTAACCTAACAACGAGACCGTACGACCAAACGAACCGACATACGAGATATTTTCAAGCATATTTCATGCCCCCTATACTTTAACTTCATTATTGAGCCTTGAAAAGGGGTTAACGGGGCTTAAACACATCAAAACCCAAGTTCAGCACATGCAGGGACCGATTTTGACATTCTGTCAAACTTGCCCTCACGGGCCGCGTAAGACCAGGTGTGGGTCTTCGTGGGCCGCGACTAATGCCCAGATCAGAAATAGTTTTTCTGCAATCAGCAGCTGGTTTCTGGGTTTTATGCATGGTTTATTTAAACATGGAGCTGGTTTTGGGCACCCATAGAATGCTAAAACAGTAGGTAATACTTGTAAGGTACAGATTAAAGCTCGAAATCCAAGAAAAGATCCTAACGATTCTAGAGAATCTATAAATACCCACCAAATTCATTCATTCCAATTCACATATTTGATTCAATCTGCTCTAAGTTGGGGTTTATACCTCATACCTGAGTAATTTGAATCAAATCTCCATTGCTTGGACCTTTTGTAAGTTTCCTTCATGCTTGTTCATGTATTTCAAGCATGAAAGTCAAACAGTGTTTGACTTTCTGCTTTGACCAGTCAATGTTCAACACAAAGTTCGTTTGAACTTTGCAACGTGAGCGTAATCACGATGGTTATAGTCCCTTGTGACTATACCTACTGATTACCACGTTGATTAGGCGTAATGAAGAGTCATAGTTTCGGTCAAAATACGTGTTTATGCGTATTTTGCAACGAAACTATCTTTGGGCATCAAAACACTTTGTTTTGATATCAAACTTGTTTTCTAACTTAGTTAAACATGTTTCAACATGTTTAACTCGTCACTGTTAGTTTAGTGCTTATATAGGGTCGTAAAATAAGCGGTCTAAACAACCACTTAGACTTTCGAACCCGACCCGTTTGGTCGATCATTAGGATCCGACCAAACACATTATATGACCTTAGTTGTATAGGGAATAACCTTCCGAGGTTATACCTTATGGTCACTTAGTTTACTTAGTTGTATGATAGGTAGTTTATATGCCTTAGGTAAATGACCAAAATGCCCTTTTTACGCATAATTTCATTTTAAGCATATGTAACCTAAATTTTGTCACTTAAACTGATTATGCAACATAATTAAGCATGTTAGGGCATATAACACTTGTCATAGGACTAGTTAGACTACTCGTTTGCGCTTTTGCGCAAATGACGCGTTAAAGTAGCATAAGCTACCTAAACGGGTCATAAGCACTTAGGATAGGTTTCGACTTAGTATGTAGGATTTGTTAAACCATGTCATATGAGTTCCAATACTCATTTGGTTTACGAAACCTCATTCTATCCGATCTTCCGATTTAGGTCCGGTTTATTAACTTAGTTACCTATATTAGGTGCCGATTGATTTCATGATCCTTCTAGCTTTGTTTGGTTGTTACTACAAGACTTCTAAGCAATATCAAGTGAGTACATAGTCCCCTCTTTTACTGTTTTCAAACATTTTGGGGTGATTCACATGTGCCTACTTGTTACTTTCGTGCTTTTCGTGCTTTTGTAACATATGCTTGCTATGTTCATTAGTACACATATAGTACATGATTTCATCCATGTTTATGCTATGTATGTTTAATTAACATGCTAAGCACATTGATTTCATAAACACATTTGTTTCATATGTTTATTTTAGCATATGTGCAAATTAATTTACACCACATTTTTGCTACGTATGTTCATTTAGCATACTTAGTACATTATTTTCACATAACATGCTTACATTTGGTATGACATTTGGTTTGTATAACGAAACTGAAATACGTTCATTAACATTGATCACGCCGCTCGGTAGTATGTAGTGGTACTATAGGACTTGACAACTCCCATTCCTGAAATCCTAGGTTTGTTTGGACGTAAGGAGTGACAGAATCCGAAAACATTTTTGATAAACCTTTGATTTGTTCTAGGGTTTATCCTTCAGTCTCAAGGCTTGAATGTATACGTTTAACATTACCACATAAGTGTTTGTATCAGTAAAGCATGAATTTTGCAAAACATATCTTTTGACTTAAACTACGATTTATACCAAATACATTGTTTTGTACATTTTTACTTATGGGGTTGAGTAATACTATTATTCACCATACGTTTCATTTGGTTACACATAAACATTATACATATGGTTGAGTAGTTACTTTTTACTTGCCATACATAACATTTGATTATACATTACATGATGTACATTTGACATTAGACATTGTTTACACATGAACATTTTGACATTGGTTTAAACAAGGTATTTTGGTGGTTTGTTTGGGTAAGTTATTTAAATAATGAGGCGTGTGTAATATGATAAAAGCATGGTGGATACGCCGCTGGTACTTCCTATATATAAGTGCTTTCATGATATTACATATCGTAGCATTATTTAAACCATTTCAATTTAGACATATTACATTTTATACAAATAACATATTTTCACAAGACATTGATTTACAAACAATATATTCTATACAAACTCATTTTTACTTGGTTATTCATTTAACCATACACCTTTCTTTATATATCATTTAACCATACACCTTTCGTATGATTTATAAAAGAAAACACTTTTAATAAGATTCATGACTAAATTTTGTTAAACATTTTCTTCCAACTTACAAGTCATGAATCATGCATAAACAAAACCTATGTATCTCACAGGCATTTTTATGCTGATGTACCTATTTTCACATGTGTTTTCAGGAGCTGATGCATAGGGTTGTTCAAGATACACTTAGGTGGACTTGGGCCTTAGTGACAATAAAATATGCAAGACTAGTTTAAATTATGTTATGTACTCTTTGTTTCTTTTGTTTTAATACAATGTAATCCTGTTTAATTCGAATAAAATCTAAACTTTAAATACCATGGTTGTGAAACAATAATTCTGCCACTCCACTCCCCGACGTTTCCGCCGCGGTTTGTTGTTTTACGCGGTCGGGGTGTGACAGAAGAGTTGGTATCATAGCCAATGGTTATAGGGAATTAGGTTATTAGTAATGCTTTGACCTAGACTATAACTTTCTAGGACCCCAACACAAGTTATCTTGTGTTTAGATCTTAAAACATACACGTCACCTATCTTTAGGTGATTACCAAAACAAGAACACAAATTTCCAAAATGATTTTGAAAATCAATCATCCATTTTTAAATGATTTGTTATAAGGTTTTGAACCCTCTAAGTTTTCAAAATCTCGTCAAAGTTTGGGTCTAAATACTGTGAACACGTGCAATCTGGAAGGGTGGATGCCTGTATCTCGAGTTTTCTGTCTAGGCTAGAGTGTTCATACAAATCCACATAATCGGACCAGTCACTCTTACCTGGGAACTCTTGGGGTGAGTGTACACTTATAGGCTAAAGCATGTCTTCGCGATACATTATCATGATCCATTTACTTTGATTAGTCTCTGTGTGTCGTTTGTTTGCTTTGTGGTACGAACGAATGACCACCATCCATGCTTTTTGTCGATATTTATATCATCTCATTTTCATCTTATCATCTCACTCATTTTCTCTCATGTTTTCCTCTTTTAGAATACCTCCTCGACGCGACAATCAGATACCTAATACCAAACTGGAGACAATCATTGCGCAGCAAATGGCTGCTGCACTCCTAAACATTATTGCTCAAGTTAACAAAGCCAACAATAACAATAATGCTCCATGCAACTTTAAAAGTTTCAATTCTGCTAAACCGCTCAAGTTTAGTTGTTCTAAAGGAACAACTGGGCTCCTACAGTGTAACAACCCTCATTAAAAATTTCGATTTCTTATGATTTATTGTCCAATAGGACACCCTAATTGAGACCCCCAAGTGATCCTGCATAAACCCTAAAATTTTCAGAACAATCGGAATCAGGATCAGGGCCCCTAAAACTCAGGGGGGGGGGGGTATTCCCTAGTTAGTAATATCCACATAACTTGTTGTCAAAATTGAATTTTAATGAACCGCTGACTCACCTGAGCTACAAACACACGGGGCTACCCTATGATAGGATGGTGCCCCTCGCGTCACGCGATGGCCCCTCGTGCCACGCGAGGGTGCCATTTTTTCAGTATAAATAGAGGGGTGTGGGACTTAGATTTCTGCGTTGGTTCGACGTTAAAATTCGTTTTACACATCAAGATATCGTCTGATTACTATAAAAACACACACAAACACGAAACGCTGCCGCAATAACAGGGTAATAACTTGATCGCTGCTACGATTTAATGTCCGATCGATAGAAATCAATCCAATGGATGTTTAAGTGTTGCTCGAACTTGGGTTATACTTTGTCATTCGTCATGAATTCGATGGATGTTTAAGAATCGCACTTTGTCATTCGTTGTGAAAGTTTCGATCTCGTGAGTTGTCGTAAAAAGTTGGATTAAAGTTACTAACCTAGTTTTCGTGTGCATTGTTATTTGAACTAGGTTAACAAGGCTAATCAGTAGGCTAGACTCTGCCCGTATTAAATCTGCAATGTGAGTTATTCTCTTTTTATCAATAATGTTTATAATACTCCAATCATTTTCAAAAGTTATAATTACAGGGATTAAGCCGTGGTTATCTTAAATCACTGGCTAGTGGGGTATTGTGCACATTACTAATTTCTCACGGTTAGGTTCATTGACCTAACAGTGATAATCATCACTACTTGGGTGAAAGGACCCAATAGTGGTATAACCATCGTCACCAGGGTGTGACACGGCGCCAGATAAAAATAAGATAGGAGCCATTGTAATCGCTCTTATGCTGTAATTTATAACCATGTGTCGTTTTATCAAATTTGAATAACTCGCCAGCGTTTCCCCGCTGATAAAATATTTTTAAAACATGTTTTAGGCGACCTCCTGTAAATCAAGGAAACGTGCTACGGAGCACTAACCAACTTGAAGAGGTGGCTCAGTTAAAATAAATAAACATGTTTTATAAATAAGGGAATTTACTTGTGAAATTCCTCTATTGTAATTTACGGGGTTTATCCCGAATTATGAAATAAAATAATCGGGCATTTCAATTTTTAAAAGATCCTACGAAAATCTTCCGCTGTCGCATCAATTAATAAATACCACGGGTTCCTGTCCCGCGGCTCCTGACCGAGTAAAACCGGGGCTGGGGCCGTGACAGGAAAAGGTGGTATCAGAGCCACTAATTTAAGCCTATTAAGTATTTAAAATACTTAAATTTCTGATTTTCCATTTTGTGATTATGTGTCTTTTTGACTGACTACTTGCTAATTACAGCATGGGTAAGCAAAAGCTTTCAAACATCTATCTTAAATTAGATAGTTCACCAAAAGATAAGGGAAGTTCATCCCAATCAAATTCCTCAAGATACTCAGTAGATACTGAGGAAGGAATATTTGTTCGTAAGGCACAGTATGAGAAACCACTCTCCCCTAATAAAAGAAGTTTGATTATTAAGAAAAGTCAAGAGAAAATGAGGAAGTTTCAAACAAAAGAAGTGATAAATAAAGAGACTCAGGGAATAGGCAATAACCCATCATGGGAAGACAAATTAGATGAGAAATGGGCAAATCTTTATATGTTAGCCACTATAGCAGCAAATGCCAACTTATAATTTAAATCACCAAACCAATACCAGCACCTATGCTACCTACAAGTCAGAAACTTTAATATAATAAATAACCACTAGTATAATTTAAATTTTAGTTGTATTAAAAATAATTGCTTTGTTTTAATAAAATGGTTTATTAGATATTCGTAATTAATATTAAATTTTCTGCTTTCCATTCTGTGAAAATTTAATTTACAAAATTTTAACCTAGAATTTTGTGTGTTTCTTCATAAATGCTAAACAGCATGAATGAATTATCTGAAGCTTTAGAGAATCTCAATCTCTATCCTGTGAAAATAGAAGTTTCCAGAGATTTCACTGGTTACTTGGCCGATGTGGAAGAACCTATGGAATTTCAAGCTCCACCTCCGGAGAAATCAAAATCTAAGAAAAGAAGAAGATTTGTGGGTTGGAGACGTGTACGCAGAAGGAAACCAGCGACTAGGAGAATTCCCAAAAGAGAGAATCCTATAAATAAAGGAAAAGGGATAGAAATTGGGGAAAATCCTAGGCAAACAAGAGTAGAAATTGGGGAAAGTTCTAGGCAAGTGGAGGAATTGCCATTGCAGGATGAACTGGATCACATATTGGCAAGTTGTGATATCATCAGGCCTATCAATACAAATCTTTTTCCTTATCCTGTTGAAACCCAACTTCCAATAAACCTGGAACCAGCCATCCCAGAACCTTTAATCCACACCCAACCTCAAGGAGAAATGGACGAATGGTGGACCAACGATTGGCAATTTCAAAACCTTCTAAATAATCCCTATACCTTTTTCCCTCAGTTCGACCTAGAACCTGCACTAAACCCACCAATGAGTAATGAAAACTTAGCTGAACTTCGCCATTTTGGCGAAGAACTAATGGATGCAGGGAATAAGATTCGGGAGATAGGGGAACAAATCTCCTAGAAATACGATGAAAGGGAACATCGTTTTTGAAAAGCCAGCAGACTAGGGGGAGTGTGGTTGTGAAACTGTGTTTGTATAATAATGTCTGTAAAATAACTTAAAAATAAAACTTTTGTAAGATAACAGTGTGTACGGATGCATAATATATAAAATGGAAGTCGAAAAATCGACAATTTTGGCTATACGTGTTAATGTGATTATGTGCAATTATTTTGTTATGTTTAGTTATTAAATTATTTTATGCTAATCACTTATATAAATTAATTACCAGATGGCAAACGCTGGTAATGAACCCGTTAATGAAGTAAATCAATCTGAGCAACATCAGGAGGATCAATTTCTGAATAGGCAAGATATCGAGAATATCGTTGCTCAAGGAATAGCCAATGCTATTCCTGCAATCCTGGCTGCTTGCCCAGAAACCTGTTAAAACTCAACAAATTATTCCTAGTAAACGCACACAAGGTGACAATTTCAGTAACAGTGTAAACGGAGGCGAAAACCATATTAATAACGATAATGAGGGGATACAAGCTCCACTCCTTAAGAAAATGAAAGCTGCAACACCTGGTTGTACATATAAGGAGTTTCTTGCCTGTAAACTGGCTGAATTTGCAGGTAACGAAGGGGCAACTGCTGCATTGCGTTGGTTAGAGAAAACCGAGGCAGTAATTATGATAAGTAAATGTGGCGAAGAATACAAGGTTATGTACGCGTCGCATCTTTTTAAAGAAGGGGCGTTAGAATGGTGGAATACGGTACTTCAAGCCAAATGAAGGAATGTGGCCTATGCCATAAATTGGGAAGAATTTAAAAGTCTTGCAGAAAGAAAATTCTATCCCGAGTACGAAAAGGAACAAATGACCAATAAGTTCCTAAATCATCAGATGATAGGCATTGATTGTCGAGGGTATACTTCGACATTCTTCGAATACGCTAGGGTAGTACCAACACTGGCCTCGCCAGAACCGGTACTTATATCTCGCTACATTTGGGGCTTAATTGGCGAGATCCGTAATATTGTCAAGGCAGTGAGACCCCGCACGATCGATGATGCGGTGGAGTTAGCTAACACTCTGACTGACGAACTGGTATGCACAAGAGAAGAAACCCGGAAAAAGGAAGTGGCCCAAAAGATTACCCAGGGATTCCGTGTGGGTAACCGTAATAATTTCAAGAGAAGGGGAACTGGGCAATCTTCCACTGTTCCATTTTGCAATACCTGCAAAAGAAAGCATTTTGGAAGATGCAAACGATATTGCAATTTTTGCAAAATTCCAGGGCACCAAGAAGAAGACTGCCGGAAGAAGAAATCCACAGTTTGCTATAACTGTGGAGAAGCTAGACACTTGAGGCCAGATTGCCCAAAACTGGTCAAACCAGCTGATAACAAAGCCAAACCTGCAGAAGGAACTACCAAGAAGAACGTAAGAGCCTTCCAACTGACTACTCAGGAAGCAGATCTAATCCCAGATGTGATAGCTGGTACGTTCCTAGTTCACGACATTTATGCAAAAGTATTATTTGACTCTGGTGCAAACCAAAGTTTTATAAATACTTCATTCTGCCAAGCACTTAATTTACCCTTAAGCAAACTTAGGTAGATTTTTACAGTCGAAACGGCAGATGGGAATTCTGTTAAAATAGATAAGGTTGTGCGAGAAGGAAAGATAGAACTCTTAGGTCATAAATTCTCTGCAAACCTATTACCTATGAATTTAGTAGGATTTGATGTGGTGTTAGGAATGGATTGGTTAGTAGCCAACCATGCTCGAATTCTTTGTGATAAGAATTCCATAGAAATTCATACACCCACAGGAGAATTAGTGGTGATTACAGGGGATAAGCCACAAAAGCCACTAAAATTCATTTCAATAATGAAATTGGCCAGTTACTCAAGAAAACAAGAAATAGTGTATATTATTTCAGTAATCATTAACACTAAAGGTAAGGAACTTAAGGAAATTCCAGTAGTATCTGAATATCCAGAGGTATTCCCAGAAGAACTACCTGGATTACCACCTAATAGGGAAGTCGAATTTAGAATTCATCTAATTCCTGGAACTACACCGATAGCCAAGGTACCCTATCGGTTAGCACCCACCGAAATGTTAGAATTGAAAAAGCAATTAGATGAATTACTAAGTAAAGGATTCATACAACCTAGTTCATCCCCGTGGGGAGCACCAGTGTTGTTTGTAAAGAAGAAAGACGGTTCGATGCGAATGTGTATCGATTATAGGGACTTGAATAAAGTTACAATTAAGAATCGATACCCATTACCTAGGATTGATGATCTTTTTGATCAATTACAAGGAGCTAGATATTTTTCTAAGATAGATTTACACTCAGGATATCATCAATTGAAGGTACAAGAAGAAGACATACCTAAAACTGCTTTCAGAACTAGGTATGGTCATTACGAGTTTACAGTCATGCCCTTTGGGTTAACAAATGCTCCTGCAGCATTTATGGACATGATGAATAGAATCTGTAAACCGTACTTGGATAAATTTGTAATTGTCTTCATCGACGATATACTTATTTATTCCAAAAGTCAGGAGTAACATTGTGAGCACCTGCATTTACTCTTAACCTTGTTAAGAAAGGAGAAGCTTTACGCCAAATTCTCGAAGTGTGAATTTTGGCTACAAGAAGCGCAATTTTTAGGTCACATGGTGAATCACGAAGGTATTCACGTAGATCATGCTAAGATCGAAGCGATCACCAAATGGAAGGTTCCGCAGTCAGTTATGGAAATTAGAAGTTTTATAGGTTTAGCTCGATATTATAGACGGTTTATTAAGGATTTTTCCAAAATAGTTGTACCATTAACTAAGCTAACCTGTAAAGCAGTTAAGTTTGAATGGGGACCTAAACAAGAAGAAGCTTTTAAGATCTTAAAGCAGAAATTAACCAATGCTCCAATTCTAGCTTTACCAGAAGGAATAGAAGATTTTGAAGAATACTGTGATGCTTCAATGCTAGGATTAGGATGTGTGCTGATGCAACGCAAGAAGGTAATTGCTTATGCATCAAGGCAATTGAAAAAGCACGAGGAAAACTATACGACTCATGATTTAGAATTAGGAGCCATAATTTTTTCCCTTAAAATTTGGAGACATTATCTGTACGGAAGTAAGTTTACTGTCTATACAGATCATAAAAGTTTAAGATATATATTTGGGCAAAAAGAATTAAACATGAGGCAAAGGAGATAGATGGAAATCCTAAGTGATTACGATTGTGATATTCAATATCACGAAGGAAAGGCAAACGTAGTTGTAGATGCCTTAAGTCGTAAGTATCATGAAAAGCAAAAGCGAGTTCGTGCTCTTAGATTAAATCTACAGTTAGATTTAATGGAACAATTAAAGGATGTTCAAGAAACAGCAATCCAGGATGTTGTTGAAGGAATGAAAGGACGGATTAAAGAATTAGAGCAAGGAAGTGATGGAATTTGGAGATTCCATAAGAAAAGGATTTGGGTACCTAAGCAAGGAGACTTAAGAAATAAGATTTTAGAAGAAGCCTATAAATCTAGATATATACCACGCATCCTGGTAACAATAAGATATACCAAGATTTAAGGAATAATTTCTGGTGGATAGGAATTAAAAAGGACATAGCTAGATATGTTTCTAAGTATCTAACTTGTTCACAAGTTAAGGCAGAACACCAGAAACCTTTAGGTCTACTAAAACAATTAGAAATGCCTGTATGGAAATGGGAACTCGTAACAATGGACTTTGTTACTAAGTTACCCAAAACCAGAAAGGGTAATGATGCGATTTGGGTAATTGTGGATCGATTAACCAAATCAACTCATTTTCTACCCATGAAAGAAACCTTTAGCATGGATAGGTTAGCAAAGTTGTATATAGATGAAGTAGTATCCTTGCATGGAGTTCCACTCTCCATTGTATCGGATAGAGATAGTCGTTTCACTTCGCACTTTTGGACAAGTTTCCAAGAAGCCATGGGGACTAAACTGAACTTGAGCACTGCATATCATCCTCAAACAGACGGACAAAGTGAAAGGACGATACAAACCCTGGAGGACATGCTTAGGGCATGTGTAATAGATTTTGGTGGAAACTGGGATGACCACCTACCTTTAATTGAATTCTCCTATAACAATAGTTATCATTTGTCACACCCCGATATTTCCACGTATTACCGGTGGGCCCGGTGGGGGAGTATCGTGACGTGGTTGGTAACATTACAGTCAAACAACACAATATTTAATATGCACAGCGGAAGCAAAGGATAGATATATTTCAACTTTAATAAATTGTAATATCAAGTATCACAAATAGTCGAAAATAATCCACAGGTGGATCAAAATAAAATGGAAACATTGTTCAACAGTTTTGACATCCAAGCTTGCGAGACTTATTGTGGACGCTAGGAGAAAGCCAGCCTAGTTCGCGTAGTACCTGCACTTAACCTTTTTGGGAAAATACGTCAGTTTACACTGGTAAATACAATTAACTGACTCATTTGAAAAGGTTTAATAAAATTGATTTGAATGCACGTGGCAGAAACTTTTTATAATTTGGGATAATTATTTGAATATATTCTTGTAAAAGAATTACATGTTCCTTATGCGTTCAGTAGCCCGATCCGTAGACCGGGTTAAAGATCAATAGACACGCCACATTATTTATTTATTTATGCACTGACGGGTGTACGCCTACACCCCGTGCTCAGGTCGTGGCCATCTCGTAAGATGATGCCAAGGATATCCGGGACATGGTCATTAATCCCCCAAAGGCTTTAAGCAAACAAAACATTTCAAAACGGAGCATATCAATGATTTAACCTCTATTCGATTAAAGATTCAATGTCCGACCAAGCGGTATTTTATATACCATACCCCAAGCCCGTATAGGGAAAATAAGTTAAAAGTATTTACCTTTGCAAGTATCAATCACAAATAGCAAGTGCGTGTAGCTTTTAC
The DNA here is from genome assembly GCA_030545235.1 of Helianthus tuberosus. Classification (NCBI taxonomy): domain Eukaryota; kingdom Viridiplantae; phylum Streptophyta; class Magnoliopsida; order Asterales; family Asteraceae; genus Helianthus; species Helianthus tuberosus. The sequence continues at coordinate 128,330,763 of CM060420.1, read as the reverse complement.
CGGGTCTCCTATTCTGGAACGAAGGTTTATAATAACCTATTAGAATCCTAACGGGTCTTTAATTAAGCCTAAGCCTAGACCGGTTAGTTTTAAAGAAAGATACGGTTCGAACGCGTGATTAAGCGAATACCGGAATAGAATGTGATTTAGACCTGAAAAGTTTGAAGACTTGTATAATATGGGTAATCTAAACACATTCTGGATTTTGAGATAAAAACGACAAGGTTTGACCCGTTTCGGCTAATTTATGCAAACTAGTTACATAAACCGAACCGAACGAGTAAGAAGCGTAACGGGTAACCGCAAGAGTCATATACAGATTTCCTAAGTCAATATGCTTTACGTATGTTGTAACATCAGTAGGATGCCTTCCATTATGCCCAAAACGAGTTAAATCTTAAATTAAGCCCCGTAGGGGTATTTTGGTCATTTTAAAGATTATAAAAGAGATTAAATGACATTCTGAGATTCGGGTCTGAATACATCAGTAAAATAACTTAACTTAATAGGTCATATCAGTTGTGATAAGTCTTATATGACAAAAATGGTTTTAAACATAAACTATGTGTTTAATACGCTTAAAAAGCCATTTTAAGCGATTTCCGGGTTATACAGGAAATCTGAGTTTTCTGAACAGGTTATAAAGTTCAAACTACTTCATTTATTAAATAAAATCAGTAGCAATTGGATTGGTGTCAAAATACTATGTAGAACTCATTTTATAACCAAAAAGGGTATAATCGGTATTTACCGAATCAACGCCATACCCTTAGGTTATGAGCAAGTTAAAAATAATTAAAAATCTTTATAAATCTAAAAATATTATATTACATCAGTGCGTAAAAGGTTTGGTGCCAAAAATTGGGTTTAGATAGGCTTTATGCTAATTGCGCCGTTTAATTAACAAAAAGCTTTTTAAGTGCGCTATTTAGCATAACTCCTAATCTAGGCCTCTAACTGATATGAAATTTTAGGGACATGTTTATAATTCAGCAACAAAGATTATTGTCCTCTCACATATCCAAAATTCTCGTTTTATGGCAAAAAGGGCATTATGGTCAACATTAAGCAATTAACGGAAACATGTAAACGAATCGGACAATCAACGAACCAATCACAGAGGGTTATACTATCAAGTAACCTGGTCCTAAGGAAGCTCTAAGGCATTTCCAAATCATACTAAATCGGGTCAGAACTGAAGTCAAAGCAAAAGTCAAAGTTTTGCGACTTTCGGTTCCGAACCGGGTCTAAACAGAAAATTGTCGGGTCGAACAGGTTTAGACATGTTCTTACATTCATTACTAAGTTATATGAGTGATAAAATAGGTTACACACCTTCAGCATTGCTAAATATGTGTTAATCCGAAAATTAAGGTTCTGTTGACTTTTTATAAACAACTTTGACTCGACATTTGATCTAGTTAGAGTGGGAATCAGAGGGTGCCCTTTTAAGGGTTTAATGCCCACATAATTACCAACTTATAACTACCTTTGATTCGACTAAACACTGAACCATTAGTGCTTAATTGCTAAGTCAAACGTTAATTACGACGGTTTGACTTTTAAGCTAATAACTAAGTAAAACTCAATTAAGGAAGGTCAAGTATACTTACAGAAGTCCTATGCACGATTTGAGATGACTTGGAAAGGCACTTGTGCTCCAGAAATGATCAGTAGTTGAGTGGTGATGGTATGATCAAAAGTTGTAAATAATGGCCCTTTATATAGTGCTTTAATCTCACTAGATTATTGACAACCAAGTCTACCATTGGTCATGGATCACCCACAGATGTCCCTAATGTCTAAAAAGCATGTAGGGGTCGCCCATGGAGTGAAAATATCTGATTTAAGTTGGTTATTGCACTTAAACAGGCTGCTGTCTCCTTTTTCTGTATCTCGGGGTCGCACGCGGCCCGCGTAAGATCTTGGCAAGACTTACGCGGCCCGCCTGAAGCTTGTTGTCAGATTTAAAGGTTTTTAGCTTTTGCATCCTTGTCTCTTGGTCCTTCGAAAGGGCATTCCACTTTATTTCTTGCATTATGAGCCCTCCAAATTGACATATGAGGGCTCCAAGACTTATACCCACTTTGTTAAGTCCTTGGTCACTTTATGTTTACCCGAAAAGTCATAATTTTCAACGTTTACGCTTTAACCCCTCATATACGAATTTGATCATAACTTTCTCATACGATAACGAAACTTTATGAAATTTTTATCATGTATTCTAGTGAGCATAATTTACCGTTACAAAGCTTCAGGTTTGCTAAAAGGTCACTCAGAGGTATACTTTAAACATGTTGACACATTTAACCCCTGTAGTTTGTAATCTCTCACTTTCTTTCATATTTAGCTTCGTATGGTCCATGATTTATTTGTTAGAAGGTATAAACGTCATGTAGGGTTATTGTAAAGTCTATTTATCCATCATTGACATTTTGAACCCTTATATTCACACACTTTTCTTGTTTGTCAACTTTAGTCCCTCTAGAACCTTCTTTCACACGTTCAAGCTTATGACACGTGTCGATACATTATAAGACGTGAATTTTCGAGGTGTTACATCCTCACCCCCTTAAAAGAAATCTCGACCTCGAGATTTACTGAAACAAATGAGGGTACTTTTCTTTCATTGTGGACTCTACCTCCCATGTGTACTCGGGACCTCTATGGGCATCCCATTTAACCTTTACTATTGGCACATGCTTCCTTCGAAGCTTCTTAACCTGTCGATCCTCGATCGACACAGGTTTTTCAACAAACTTCAAGCTCTCTTCTATGTGCACATCTGTATGTGGTATGACTAGTGATTCATCAGCGAAACACTTCTTCAGATTGCAGATGTGGAATACATTGTGAATACCACTGAGCTCTTCAGGTAATTTTAACTTATAAGCAACTGATCCGACACATTCGATGACCTCGAATGGTCCTACGTATCTCGGGCTTAACTTACCCTTCTTACCAAATCGCATCACTCCCTTCCAGGGTGATACTTTAAGCAACACTTTATCACCTACCTCAAATTTCAGAGTTTTACGCTTTAGATCCGCGTAGCTTTTCTGCCTATCCCTGGCAGCTTTCAGGCGGTCACGAATCTGGACAATCTTGTCCGTCGTTTCAAAGACTATTTCAGGTCCTGACAATTGGACATCTCCAACTTCCGCCCAACAAACGGGCGTTCTGCATTTCCTACCATACAATGCCTCAAAAGGCGCAGCCTTAATGTTGGTATGATAGCTATTGTTATACGAGAACTCGATTAATGGCAGGTGGTTATCCCAACTACCACCTAAGTCAATCACACATGCACGAAGCATGTCTTCCAAAGTTTGGATAGTACGCTCACTCTGGCCGTCCATCTGAGGATGGTAAGCCGTACTAAAATTTAAACGCGTGCCCAAAGATTGTTGGAAACTTTTCCAAATATGTGACGTGTATCTAGTATCTCTGTCAGAGATAATAGACACAGGCACGCCATGTAGAGCTACAATCTTATCTACGTACAACTGGGCTAACATATCGGAGCAATAGGTCTCCTTAATGGGTTGGAAATGTGCTGACTTAGTCAGTCTATCTACTATTACCCATATCGTATCATTTCCTTTCCTCGTCTTTGGCAACTTGGTGATGAAATCCATCGTCACCATTTCTCACTTCCACGTGGGAAGTTCAGGCTGTTGTAGCAAACCTGACGGCTTCTGATGTTCAGCTTTGACTTGAGCACACGTCAAACATTTAGCTACATAGGTAGCTATAGACTTTTTCAAGCCTATCCACCAAAAATTTGCCTTCAAATCCTGGTACATCTTATCAGCTCCAGGATGAACGGAGTATTTAGAATTGTGGCTTCCTGGAGGATAACATCTCGAAATCCTCCATAAACTGGAACCCATATTCGTCCATTTAATCTCAGGATTCCGTCCTTGCCCTGAGATAACTGTTCTTCGGTTACCCCTAGCTTTTCATTAGGATAGTTAGCTTCCAACATAGCTTCCTTCTGTGCAGCTAACAACCTTTCATTCAAACTATTCTTTATCTCAATGCTCTTGGCATTGATTCTGATGGGTTTCACCCTTTCCTTTCGACTCAAGGCATCGGCGACTACATTCGCCTTGCCAGGATGGTATCATATCTCACAATCATAATCATTCAAGGTTTCCATCCAACGTCGTTGCCTCATGTTCAAATCCTTTTGGTTAAACAGGTGCTGGAGGCTCTTGTGATCATAATTGATCACACACTTGATACCGTATAAATAGTGCCTCCAAAGCTTTAGTGCAAATACAACGGCACCCAACTCCAAGTCATGGGTGGTGTAATTCTTTTCATGCACCTTTAACTGACGTGAAGCATAGGCAATAACCTTGCCTTTCTGCATAAGCACACACCCCATGCCAGTGTGTGATGCGTCGCAGTAAACCACGAATTCTTCAGTACCTTCAGGCAATGTCAGTACAGGAGCATTGCTCAACTTCTGCTTCAAAATATCGAAAGATTCTTGCTGCTTGGGTCCCCAGTTGAACTTAATATCCTTCCTAGTCAAGGAAGTTAGGGGTGCAGCAATCCTGGAAAAATTTTCAATAAAGCGCCTGTAGTATCCAGCCAATCCCAGGAAACTGCGAATTTCTGTGGGCGTCTTCGGCTCTTGCCAATTCATGACAGCTTCAACTTTAGCGGGATCTACTTGGATTCCGTGTTCACTAACCATATGTCCAAGGAATTGGACTTATCGAAGCCAAAATTCACACTTAGAGAATTTGGCATAGAGCTTCTCCTGCTGAAGTAGTGAAAGAATACATCGAAGATGTTTCTCATGGTCGGCCTGATTCTTTGAATAAATCAGAATGTCGTCAATGAAGACGATAACAAACTTGTCCAAGTATGGTTTGCAGACACGGTTCATGAGATCCATGAATGCCGCTGGTGCATTAGTGAGCCCAAAAGGCATTACTAGGAACTCGTAATGACCATAACGAGTCCTAAATGCAGTCTTGTGTATGTCTTCATCTTTAACCTTCAGTTGATGATAGCCTGACCTTAAGTCAATCTTAGAGAAGTAACTTGCCCCTTGAAGTTGATCGAACAGGTCGTCGATTCTGGGCAAAGGATACCTATTCTTGATAGTGACCTTATTAAGCTCACGGTAATCGATGCACAGACGCATCGATCCATCCTTCTTTTTGACAAATAAGATTGGTGCTCCCCAAGGAGATGAACTAGGTCTAATGAAACCTTTGGCTAGCAATTCATCTAGTTGTGTTCTCAATTCTTTCATCTCTGTTGGTGCCAACCTATAAGGTGCTCTAGCAACAGGTGCCGCTCCAGGGATGATGTCAATTCTGAATTCTACTTGTCTTTCTGGTGGTAAACCAAGTAGTTCTTCAGGAAAAACATCGGGATAATCAGAAATGACGGGGATATTCTCAATCTTGGGTTTCGGCTCATCAATAGTCACTTGTGCCATGTAGATGACACAACCCTTCTTCAAACACCTAGAGGCCTTGAGCATAGTCACTTGCTCAGGCAGTCCATTCCGAGTATCTCCCTGAATAGTAAGTGATTCACCCGACGGAGTCTTGATCACCACTTGTTTCTTATTGCAGACAATCTGGGCCTGGTTATGAGATAACCAGTCCATACCCAAAACGATGTCAAAACCGGCTAACTTCAAAGGAAGTAGGGACAAAGGAAAAGAGTGGTTCTTAATGGATATGAAACATCCATCTAATATGGTTGAGGCGGTTTCTAAGGTGCCATCTGCTAATTCCACCTCATACTTCACACTTAGGGTTTTAACAGGTAAATTCAGTAACTTACAAAACTTATTATCTACAAATGATTTATCAGCTCCTGAATCAAATAGCACTCTCGCATAAACATCATTTATAAGGAAGGTACCTGTGATCACATTGTCGTCCTGCACAGCTTCCTTTGCATCCATCCTGAAGACCCTAGCATTGGTCTTCTTCCCTTCATCAGCTTTCTTTGCATATTTTGGGCAATTTGTCTTAATGTGCCCTTTTTCGTTGCAACTGTAGCACGTTGCATCCTTCAGGTTCTTGCACTCTAGGGTTTTATGTTCCGTAGATTTGCAAATCCCACAAGGCCTCGGCTGAGATTGGGATTTTGTGTCAAGTCTGCACCTCCCAAAGTGGTGCTTCTGACAAATCTTACACTTGGGCTTATCTCCAGATTGATGCCCATCCTTCTTAGAACCAGACCCCTTCTTGTGGTCATTGTTTCCCCTGTGTTTCTTATCTGACCATCGTGAATTGTCATCTTCACGCTTCCTCTTCTCGGCATCCGTGTTCCTCAGCGATCTCTGTCTGACCGCGTCCAGTGTGAGGGACAAAGATATATCAGCTACAGATCTGAAAGTAGCTGGCCGAGAGGCCTTCACGCTTGCCTTAATTTTTGGGGCTAAACCCCCAATGAAACGAGCTATTCTTTTGGGTTCCGGGGTCACCAGGTACGGAACCAATCTTGACATTGTATTAAAGCTCGTAAGGTAAGCTTGGCAATCCAGATTTTTCATTACCAATGACAGAAAATCAGACTCAATCTTTTCTACCTCATGTTGAGGGCAGTAGTTCTCCTTGATGAGGGCAACAAATTGTTCCCATGTCATATTGTACAGTGGAATCTTCCCGGTAGCTTGAACCAACGATCTCCACCAGGCCAAGGCCTCACCTTTGAACGATTGAGACACAAACTTTACCACATCCTTTTCAACGCATCCGCTGATATCAACTACGGTGTCCATCTCATCCAACCACGTCATGCAGTCTATAGCTCCTTTCTCCCTGGTAAAATCCCTGGGTTTGCATGAAACAAAATATTTGTAGGAGCAACCCTTATCACGGGGTCCTTGATTCAGTACGATCTTTTGGGATGGAACACTTTGTTGATTTGAGGACTGACGATCGTCATCAACTTTCTTTGGTTCTTCCTTCTTAGAGGGTGGTGGCTTGCTGTGAGCCTCAGAGTGAGTCTTAGGCTTGGAATGTGGTGCAGATAGGGTCCTACTTCGAGTCCCACTATATTCCTGATACTGTCGCTCTATGGCCTTGGTAACAGCATTGTCTATTAATACCCGCTATATTAATTCGGGCATCATCCTGATTCTCCTTAGGGTGACTGTTGATCTCGTCAGAATCAGCCATTGTGGTTTGAACTGTTACATAAGATATTGACAATAATTTATTTGGGAGTTTATTATGGAATTGTCTTTTTAGGGCAATTCATTAACCATGGTAAACATAGACCATATTTGGTTAATTTGTTACTCATATTTATTTAGGATTTTTATTATAATTTATCATAATTATAAAACAAATAACAGTTTTATTAGTGGCACGAAAGGCCTAGTCACTGGGACATCCTAAGTTATAAGCCATGATTTCAGAGAATCAAGGCATGAAGGTGTGAACATAGTTCTTTACCTTTTTTCTGACAGGGAGTCGTAGACTACTACTGTCTTTTGTCTTATATGACAATGAGTATGGCCCGTAGGCACTACATCACTAATGGATGTTTAATATTTGATCATCTTAATTGATGATTAAAACCCATGATTTATAGATCATAAGGTTAGAATAGGAATCTTTTGAAGAATCCTTATATGAGAATGACGTGTGTGATTTTAACGAATCACGTCTGCCAGGAGCGTTAACATGTTTACAGATGTTAACAGGGATTTGAATCTTTTAAACAGTTCTTACCATCTTGGCCAAGTCTTATAGTGACATGCGGGCTAGGTTATACCGTTAAGATTCCTAATTAATATTTAAATAGGCAGATATATTTTTAAAAGGAATGATTTTGATTCATTTATTTCATATATAATTTATTTATGCATATAATGGCAAAAATGAAATTTACAAACTTAACATTCCATTAATTATTAAAAGATTACACATTGCCCTAAACGGGACTTTTAACAGAAACAATTTGCTCACGCAGGGGCTAAACCGACAACACAAGTCCACGCAGGGACCAAATACTAAAACAGATGTCCACGTAGGGACTAAATACACAGATAAATGTCCACGCAAGGACTTGATTGACAATAGGAGTTACAACAATACATATGGGGATTTAATGGTCCCTCTTCTTCTTCCCCTTTAGCAAGCTTGCTAGGCCCTTGAGGAAACCCCTGTTGTTCCTGCGCTCCTCTTGAAATTCATGCTCCACCCGACTTAGTCTTTGGAAGATTTCCTCCTGTTCCGGTGGGGAAAATCGTGGTGGCTGCGACTATTGCCGAATCGGTGGTCGTGCAGGTACTTGATACCCATGAGTTGGGTATCCCATTCCCCAAGGGGCTCCATACGGTCCTTCAGGATGAAGGGCGAGGTAGTTTGATGCCACTTGGTAAGGGTCTTCAGCATAGTTATAGGTTGTGTGAGCCGGCTGCTCAAATGGGTCGTACGTTGTTGACCCAGGGTACGTAGGAATCGGGTTACCAAAACCCATTGGTGGCGGCTGTGGTGCAACTGGTGCAGAACTCACCTCTGGAATTGGGTTTGAGGGCCCACCCATTTGTGGGTCTTCTTGCAGTGGCGGGTAGTGACTGCCACTTGAGTGATGGGGGGTGCTGAAGTGAAAATCCCCTCCTCGCGCAGATATACGTGCGCCCGTTCTCCTACGCCTTGGTGGTTCTGGAGGTACTTGATGAACTGGCGGCGGTGGAGGCGGTGGCGTGACAGCCACGAAACGTGAATCCCCAGAGGGATCCTGCTACTGCAGCTGGTGAGGTGATGAATGGTGAGACGGTGTGAAGTACCATTCATGCTGGTTAAACCTTGCTTGGTAACTGTCCGGACCACCGTAGGGTGATCCGTGGAAGGATGAACCATCGGAGACCTCAATAGGGTGGTTGGGTGTACCGCTTCCAGGTTCGACGGGATCCGTGTCCTCGTCCATGTCCATGGCGTTGTCTTCTGAGAAGTGGTCCTCTGGTCCCAATGGGTTAAAACCCACTGGTTCTTGTATGTAGTTTGCCAGGTTGAACCGGCCCTGAAAAACAGGAGTGGGGTTGCCAAAGGAATTGTGCGAAAGGGATCACTGGAGAGGTATATATGAAGGTTGTGGGTTATCGGGCTCGTTATCCGAATGCGGCCCAAATGAATGTCAGTAAGGAGGCGTTGAGCTGTGCGAAACAGACCGTCTAGCGGGCTCCGTATAGTTTCGCCAGACTCCTTGCGGATCGGCACTCATTGTAGTGGAAGGAGTTCGTCGGTGCGAAGGCCCAGCATCGTGATCGTTGGGGGCGGTGATTGGCCCCTTGCCTCGTCCTCCTCGTCTAAATCTTGGTGGCATATTTCCTGTCAAAACAATAAAAGATACAACAAGAAATATAAAGGACAAAGTTAAAATTAAAAACAAAAATTTGGATTATTCCTATGTTCCTCGTCTGGACTCGAAAATTTAGGAATGTGCGATTGTGTCATTGAGATTAAACACAAAATCCTAGTGTTTAATTCACTCAATGTTGGCTCTGATACCAACCTGTCACACCCCGATATTTCCACGTATTACCGGTGGGCCCGGTGGGGGAGTATCGTGACGTGGTTGGTAACATTACAGTCAAACAACACAATATTTAATATGCACAGCGGAAGCAAAGGATAGATATATTTCAACTTTAATAAATTGTAATATCAAGTATCACAAATAGTCGAAAATAATCCACAGGTGGATCAAAATAAAAATGGAAACATTGTTCAACAGTTTTGACATCCAAGCTTGCGAGACTTATTGTGGACGCTAGGAGAAAGCCAGCCTAGTTCGCATAGTACCTGCACTTAACCTTTTTGGGAAAATACGTCAGTTTACACTGGTAAATACAATTAACTGACTCATTTGAAAAGGTTTAATAAAATTGATTTGAATGCACGTGGCACAAACTTTTTATAACTTGGGATAATTATTTGAATATAATCTTGTAAAAGAATTACATGTTCCTTATGCGTTCAGTAGCCCGATCCGTAGACCGGGTTAAAGATCAATAGACACACCACATTATTTATTTATTTATGCACTGACGGGTGTACGCCTACACCCCGTGCTCAGGTCGTGGCCATCTCGTAAGATGATGCCAAGGATATCCGGGACATGGTCATTAATCCCCCAAAGGCATTAAGCAAACAAAACATTTCAAAACGGAGCATATTAATGATTTAACCTCTATTCGATTAAAGATTCAATGTCCGACCAAGCGGTATTTTATATACCATACCCCAAGCCCGTATAGGGAAAATAAGTTAAAAGTATTTACCTTTGCAAGTATCAATCACAAATAGCAAGTGCGTGTAGCTTTTACCGGGTCTCCTATTCTGGAACGAAGGTTTATAATAACCTATTAGAATCCTAACGGGTCTTTAATTAAGCCTAAGCCTAGATCGGTTAGTTTTAAAGAAAGATACGGTTCGAACGCGTGATTAAGCGAAGACCGGAATAGAATGTGATTTAGACCCGACAAGTTTGAAGACTTGTATAATATGGGTAATCTAAACACATTCTGGATTTTAAGATAAAAAAGAAAAGGTTTGACCCGTTTCGGCTAATTTATGCAAACTAGTTACATAAACCGAACAGAACGAGTAAGAAGTGTAATGGGTAACCGCAAGAGTAATATACAGATTTCCTAAGTCAATATGCTTTAAGTATGTTGTGACATCAGTAGGATGCCTTCCATTATGCCCAAAACGAGTTAAATCTTAAATTAAGCCCCGTAGGGGTATTTTGGTCATTTTAAAGATTATAAAAGAGATTAAATGACATTCTGAGATTCGGGTCTGAATACATCAGTAAAATAACTTAAGTTAATAGGTCATATCAGTTGTGATAAGTCTTATATGACAAAAATGGTTTTAAACATAAACTATGTGTTTAATACGCTTAAAAAGCCATTTTAAGCGATTTCCGGGTTATACAGGAAATCTGAGTTTTATGAACAGGTTATAAAGTTCAAAATACTTCATTTATTAAATAAAATCAGTAGCAATTGGATTGGTGTCAAAATACTATGTAGAACTCATTTTATAACCAAAAAGGGTATAATCGGTATTTACCGAATCAACGCCAAACCCTTAGGTTATGAGCAGGTTAAAAATAATTAAAAATCTTTATAAATCTCAAAATATTATATTACATCAGTGGGTAAAAGGTTTGGTGTCAAAAATTGGGTTTAGATAGGCTTTATGCTAATTGCGCCGTTTAATTAACAAAAAGCTTTTTAAGTGCGCTATTTAGCATAACTCCTAATCTAGGCCTCTAACTGATATGAAATTTTAGGGACATGTTTATAATTCAGCAACAAAGATTATTGTCCTCTCACATATCCAAAATTCTCGTTTTATGGCAAAAAGGGCATTATGGTCAACATTAAGCAATTAACGGAAACATGTAAACGAATCGGACAATCAACGAACCAACCACAGAGGGTTATACTATCAAGTAACCTGGTCCTAAGGAAGCTCTAAGGCATTTCCAAATCATACTAAATCGGGTCAGAACTGAAGTCAAAGCAAAAGTCAAAGTTTTGCGACTTTCGGTTCCGAACCGGGTCTAAACAGAAAATTGTCGGGTCGAACAGGTTTAGACATGTTCTTACATTCATTACTAAGTTATATGAGTGATAAAATAGGTTACACACCTTCAGCATTGCTAAATATGTGTTAATCCGAAAATTAAGTTTCTGTTGACTTTTTTATAAACAACTTTGACCCGACATTTGATCTGGTTAGAGTGGGAATCAGAGGGTGCCCTTTTAAGGGTTTAATGCCCACATAATTACCAACTTATAACTACCTTTGATTCGACTAAACACTGAATCATTAGTGCTTAATTGCTAAGTCAAACGTTAATTACGACGGTTTGACTTTTAAGCTAATAACTAAGTAAAACTCAATTAAGGAAGGTCAAGTATACTTACAGAAGTCCTATGCACGATTTGAGATGACTTGGAAAGGCACTTGTGCTCCAGAAATGATCAGTAGTTGAGTGGTGATGGTATGATCAAAAGTTGTAAATAATGGCCCTTTATATAGTGCTTTAATCTCACTAGATTATTGACAACCAAGTCTACCATTGGTCATGGATCATCCACCGATGTTCCTAAGGTCTAAAAAGCATGTAGGGGTCGCCCATGGAGTGAAAATATCTGATTTAATTCGGTTATTGCGCTTAAACAGGCTGCTGTCTCCTTTTTCTGTATCTGGGGGTCGCACGCGACCCGCGTAAGATCTTGGCAAGACTTACGCGGCCCGCCTGAAGCCTGTTGTCAGATTTAAAGGTTTTTAGCTTTTGCATCCTTGTCTCTTGGTCCTTCGAAAGGGCATTCCACTTTATTTCTTGCATTATGAGCCCTCCAAATTGACATATAAGGGCTCCAAGACTTATACCCACTTTGTTAAGTCCTTGGTCACTTTATGTTTACCCGAAAAATCATAATTTTCAACGTTTACGCTTTAACCCCTCATATACGAATTTGATCATAACTTTCTCATACGATAACAAAACTTTATGAAATTTTTATCATGTATTCTAGTGAGCATAATTTACCGTTACAAAGCTTCGGGTTTGCTAAAAGGTCACTCAGAGGTATACTTTAAACATGTTGACACATTTAACCCCTGTAGTTTGTAATCTCTCACTTTCTTTCATATTTAGCTTCGTATGATCCATGATTTATTCATTTGAAGGTATAAACGTCATGTAGGGTTATTGTATAGTATATTTATCCATCGTTGACATTTTGAACCCTTATATACACACACTTTTCTTGTTTGTCAACTTTAGTCCCTCGAGAACCTTCTTTCACACGTTCAAGCATATGACACGTGTCGATACATTATAAGACGTGAATTTTCGAGGTGTTACATCATTCAAGCATTGACGCTGCCCCGTTCGAAGCACTCTATCGACGTAAGTGTAGAAATCCAGTGTGTTGGGCAGAAATAGGAGAAAGTCAATTGTCAGGTCCTGAAATTGTACAAGAGACTACTGACAAGATCACTCAAATCAAGGAAAGACTAAAGACGGCTCGAGATCGCCAGAAAAGTTATGCAGCTAACCGACGTAAGCCGTTAGAATTCCTAGTTGGAGATAGAGTATTGTTAAAAGTTTCTCCTTGGAAAGGAGTAGTTCGATTTGGAAAGAAGGGAAAACTGAGTCCAAGGTACGTAGGACCATTTCCAGTCATCCAACGAATAGGACCAGTTGCCTATCGCTTACAACTACCAGAGGAGCTAGCTGGAGTACATGACGTATTTCATGTATCCAATCTCAAGAAATGTCTATCTGACGAGTCCCTGGAAGTACCTCTTCAAGATGTAGAGGTAAATGAGAAGCTAAAATTTGTTGAGATGCCACTACAGATAGAAGACAGAAAGGTCAAGTTTCTCAAACATAAAAGACTCATACTGGTCAAAGTCGAGTGGAATTCCAAAAGAGCACCTGAATACACTTGGGAACTGGAATCGGAAATGAAGCGAAAGTATCCTCACTTATTCCAGTAAATCTCGAGGACGAGATTCTTCACCTGGGGAGGATGTAACAACCCTCATTAAAAATTTCTATTTCTTATGATTTATTGTCCAATAGGAAACCCTAATTGAGACCCCTAAGTGATCCTGCATAAACCCTAAAATTTTCAGAACAATCGGAATCAGAATCAGGGCCCCTAAAACTCAGGGGGGGGGGGTATTCCCTAGTTAGTAATATCGACATAACTTGTTGTCAAAATTGAATTTTAACGAACCGCTGACTCACCTGAGCTACAAACACACGGGGCAACCCTATGATAGGGTGGTGCCCCTCGCGTCACGCGACGGCCCCTCGCGCCACGCGAGGGTGCCATTTTTTCAGTATAAATAGAGGGGTGTGGGACTTAGATTTCTGCGTTGGTTCGACGTTAAAATTCATTTTACACATCAAGATATCGTCTGATTACTATAAAAACACACACAAACATGAAACGCTGCTGCAATAACAGGGTAATAACTCGATCGCTGCTACGATTTAATGTCCGATCGATAGAAATCAATCCAATGGATGTTTAAGTGCTGCTCAAACTTGGGTTATACTTTGTCATTCGTCGTGAATTCGATGGATGTTTAAGTATCACACTTTGTCATTCATTGTGAAGGTTTCGATCTCGTGAGTTGTCGTAAAAAGTTGGATTAAAGTTACTAACCTAGTTTTCGTGTGCATTGTTATTTGAACTAGGTTAACAAGGCTAATCAGTAGGCTAGACTCTGCCCGTATTAAATCTGCAATGTGAGTTATTCTCTTTTTATCAATAATGTTTTACAATACTCCAATCATTTTCAAAAGTTATAATTACAGGGATTAAGTCGTGGTTATCTTGAATCACTGGCTAGTGGGGTATTGTGCACATTACTAATTTCTCACGGTTAGGTTCATTGACCTAACAGTGATAATCATCACTACTTGGGTGAAAGGACCCAATAGTCGTATGACCATCGTCACCAGGGTGTGACACGGCGCCAGATAAAAATAAGATAGGAGCCATTGTAATCGCTCTTATGCTGTAATTTATAACCATGTGTCGTTTTATCAAATTTGATTAACTCGCCAGCATTTCTCCGCTGATAAAATATTTTTAAAACATGTTTTAGGTGACCTGCTGTAAATCAAGGAAACGTGCTACGGAGCACTAACCAGCTTGAAGAGGTGGCTCAGTTAAAATAAATAAACATGTTTTATAAATCAGGGAATTTACTTGTGAAATTCCTCTATTGTAATTTACGGGGTTTATCCCGAATTATGAAATAAAATAATCGGGCATTTCAAGTTTTAAAAGATCCTACGAAAATCTTCCGCTGTCGCATCAATTAATAAATACCACGGGTTCCTGTCCCGCGGCTCCTGACCGGGTAAAACCGGCGCTGGGGACGTGACATACAGTGGTTTGTGAGCATTGAGAGCACTTTCTGTCATGTTTAGTGTCCTGATAATCGCAAAGTCGAGTTTGCTTCCAGTGTATTTCAAAAGAGGGCTCTTACTTGGTGGAATGGGTTAATGAGAGATCGTGGTGCAAATGTTGCTTTGGGTCAAGCATGGGAAGAGCTTAGGGCTCTTATTATGAGGGAATTCTGTCCTCGCCATGAACAAAGGGCGTTAGAAAGAGAGTTTGATGACTTGAAACAGGATAGTGGTGAACATCGGGCTTATACTGACAGGTACGAGGAGCTGAGTTTGTTATGCCCTACAATGGTTACCCCACTCGAGAAAGCTATCGAGAGGTATGTCGATGGTTTACCTGACCCCGTGCAAGACATCGTCATTGGTATCAACCCTACCACAGTTCGACAAGCCATCGAGTTGGCTGCGACTTTGACAGAGTCGCAAATCAGTAAGGGTAAACTACACAGGAAGGGTGATAAGAAACAGAATCAATCGTCTGACAAGAGTGAGAATCAGAAGGGAAAGAAATCTGGGTCTTCAAGGAGTTCTAGGAAGCGTAAGGCTTCCCAAATTTCGTTGTTACAGCGCAGGCAAATCAGACAGCTCCGAATCAGCCAGCGCAACCACCTGCCAAGAAACAATACATTGGCAATGCACCTTTGTGCAACAGGTGTAACAGTCATCATCAGCCGCATATTCAGTGTCGTTATTGTACCAATTGTGGAAGATCTGGTCATCTTGCCGCCACATATCGTCTTCCTGTTAATCAGAACCAAGCTACACAAAACCCAGCTCAGCAAGCTGCACAACCGCCTGCTCAACAACAAGCACAAGCTGCACGACCTCACTATCCTCCTGGTTCGTGCTACAATTGTGGGAATCTGACCCACTATCGAAATCAGTGTCCAAGATTGGTTAATGCGAATCAAGCGCAGGCTCATGGTCGAGTCTTTAACATGAATGCACAAGAGGCACGTGCAGATAACGAGGTGGTCAATGGTATGTTCTTTGTTAACAATTAGCCTGCATCTGTTCTTTTTTATTCGGGTGCCGATAAGAGTTTTGTGTCATTATCTTTTGAACCTTTGCTTTGCATGACTAGAACAAAACTAGGAAAGTCTTTGACAGTAGAGGTAGCTAGTGGTGAACCTGTTGTTCTCAATTCTGTTCTTCAAAATTGTCAGTTAAACCTTAACAACCATCTTTTTCCTATCGACCTCACACCGATGCAACTTGGAAGCTTTGATATTATAGTGGGAATGGATTGGTTAGCCAAGCACCACGCTGAGGTAATTTGTTTTGAGAAGATTGTCCGTATTCCGCTTTCTACTGGTGAGATCTTAGAGGTTCATGGTGAGAAACCTGCTAGTGGTCTTAAACTCATGTCGTGTATTCAAGCTCAAAAGTACCTGCGTAAGAACTATGTTGCCTTCTTGGCACATGTTGTAGAAGAAAAAGGAAAAGGTAAATCTATTCAAAACATCCCTGTTGTTCGGGATTATCCTGAAGTGTTTCCTGAATAATTATCTGGTTTACCCCCAGCACGTCAAGTTGAGTTTCGTATTGATCTAGTACCTGGTGCTAATCCTATTGCTAGAACACCATATCGTCTTGCACCTTCTGAGATGCAAGAGTTATCTAAACAACTTCAGGAGCTTTCTGACAAAGGTTTTATTCATCCTAGCTTTTCACCTTGGGGTGCTCCTGTTCTTTTTGTCAAGAAGAAAGATGGGTCTTTCAGGATGTGCATCAATTATCGTGAGCTTAACAAGCTTACCATCAAGAATCGATATCCCCTACCTCACATTGATGATCTCTTTGATCAATTACAGGGTGCTACTTGTTTTTCGAAGATTGATCTACGTTCTGGGTATCATCAACTTCGAGTACTCGAGGAAGATATTCCCAAGACTGCTTTCCGCACAAGATATGGGCATTATGAGTTCACTGTTCTGCCATTCAGTTTGACTAATGCTCCTGCTATTTTCATGGACTTGATGAATAGGGTTTGTAAGCCTTATTTGGACAAGTTCATCATCGTTTTCATTGACGACATCTTGATTTATTCTAAGACACGAGCCGATCATGAACAACATCTCCGTCTTACTATGGAACTCCTAAAGAAAGAACAACTTTTTGCCAAGTTCTCCAAGTGAGAATTTTGGCTTAAGGAAGTTCAATTTTTGGGACATATTGTCAACAAACAGGGTATTCATGTAGATCCCTCCAAAATCAGTGCTATTAAGGATCGGGATACACCTACTACTCCAACTGAGGTTCGTTCATTTCTTGGTCTTGCGGGTTATTACCGCCGCTTCATCGAAAACTTCTCCAAGATTGCAGTTCCTCTGACTGCATTAACTCACAAGATTAAACCCTTTGAATGGGGATCCAAACAGGAAGAAGCATTTCAGACCTTGAAACAGAAACTTTGTGATGCACCTATTCTGTCTTTACCTGAGGGCAACGATGATTTTATAGTGTATTGTGATGCATCCAACTTGGGTCTTGGTTGTGTTCTTATGCAAAGAAACAAAGTCATAGCTTATACATCAAGACAGTTGAAGATACACGAGAAGAACTACACGACTCATGATCCTGAGTTAGGTGCAGTAGTCTTCGCTCTTAAAATCTGGAGACACTATTTGTATGGTACAAAATGTGTGGTTTTCACTGACCACAAAAGTCTTCAGCATATCTTTAATAAAAAAGAACTCATCATGAGGCAACGACATTGGGTTGAACTTCTAAACAACTACGATTGCGAAATTTGCTACCATCCTGGTAAGGCGAATATTGTGGCTGTGTTCAGGTTCGATCTCATATCAAGCCTGATCTTGAACTGGAGGACAATGGATTGTATTATTTCATGGATCGTTTGTGGGTCCCAAGTTAAGACAACCTTCTCACCTTGTTAATGGATGAAGCTCATAAGTCTCGTTATTCTATTCATCCTGGTGCAGACAAAATGTATAAGGATCTTCGAACCTAGTATTGGTGGCTGGTATGAAGAAAGACATTGCCTTATATGTATCCAAATGCCTTACTTGTCTTAAGGTTAAGGCTGAACATCAACATCCCTCTGGATTACTGGAGCAACCAGAGATACCGGTTTGGAAATGGGAAAACATCGCTATGGATCTTATTACTAAACTTCCACGCACTAAAAGAGGTCATGACGCTATTTGGGTAGTTGTTGATCGTCAGGATCTATCTGCCGACAAGCTGGCTAAAATCTATGTGGATGAGATTGTATCCCGACATGGTGTTCCTTTGAACATTATTTTTGACAGAGATGCTCGATTCTCGTCTCGCTTTTGGAGAACTATGCAATCTGCAATGGGAACCCAACTTAATTTGAGCACAGCTTATCATCCGCAAACAGATGGTCAATCTGAAAGAACAATCCAAACACTAGAGGATATGCTTAGAGCTTGTGTGATCAATTTTGGTGGTAGGTAGGATTCATATCTTCCATTAATTGAATTCTCCTACAACAATAGTTATCACTCCAGCATCAACATGGCTCCTTTCGAAGCTCTCTATGGTCGAAAATTTTGTTCACCAGTCTGCTGGAATGAGATCGGTGAAGCTCAGCTTACTGGACCTGAGCTCATTCTAGAGACTACAGATAAGGTTAAGAAAGTTCGCGATAACCTTCAGACAGCTAGAAGCCGTCAAAAGAGTTACGCGAATAGACGACGCAAGCCTTTGGAATTTCAAGTCGGTGATCGCATCTTACTTAAGGTTTCACCTTGGAAAGGTGTGATCAGATTTGGAAAGACAGGAAAACTTGCACCTAGATATGTTGGACCATTCAAGATCGTCGAAAGAATCGGAAATGTAGCCTACAGACTTGAGTTACCTCCTGAACTCGGAAATGTTCATCCAACCTTCCACGTGTCCAATCTCAAAAAGTGTTTGGCTGATGAGAACCTCCACATACCACTTGACGAAATTCGTGTTGATGACACGATGCACTTTGTTGAGAAGCCTGTGGAAATAATGGACCGTGAAGTCAAATGGCTCAAACGCAAGTGCATTCCACTTGTCAAAGTTCGCTGGGAATCTAAACGTGGACCAGAATTTACTTGGGAACATGAAGATCAAATGAAGGCGAATTATCCACATCTATTCTCACAAGTTTCCTCTAAATAAATTTCGGGACGAAATTTTCAGAAGTAGGGGAGACTGTGACATCTGTGCTTGTAATCATTGTACAAACTCTAATCAGTTCGTTTATCAATAAAAACAATGTAATTTGACCCCAATGTTTGTTTATTTATGTTTGACTTTTTGTATGTTTCAATTTTGTTCGATTTCAAACTCTAAATCATTTTCTGGAAAGTTATACGCAAACTGATGCGTAAACGTAATCAGTTTAATGCGACCAGCACTCCAGAACATCAACATATGCTTAACATACCTTAAATAACCTTTACCTAACTTAGAAATAAGTTTTAAAGGGTTTGTATGGCAAAAACAAGTTTATTCGATCGCAGGGACTAATTGTGTCAAACTGCGAAACTATACCGATTCGTATAGGAACGAACATTCCGGAACTTGATCATAAGCTAAACATACCCTAAATATCCTTTACATAGCTTAGAAATAGGCTTTGAGGGGTTCGGTATGCTAAAATAAACTTATTGGTCAAACATGGACTAAAAGCGTCAAAAAGTGCATAAGTTTGCATTTACGCGCATATCTTACGTTCTGAACATATCCGGACATCCAAAAACTTTGTAATCATTAAAATATTTTATTTTAGTGATTGGTATGCAAAAATTCCATTCGTCGCGCAATTTGGATCGCTTTTTGCGTCCGTTCGTGTTTCGTCGTAATTAACCGAACAACGAGACCGTACGACCAAACGAACTGACATCCGAGATATTTTCAAGCATATTTCATGCCCCCTATACTTTAACTTCATTATTGAGCCTTGAAAAGGGGTTAACGGGGCTTAAACACATCAAAAACCAAGTTCTGCACATGCAGGGACCAATTTTGACATTCTGTCAGACTTGCCCTCACGGGCCGCGTAAGACCAGGTGTGGGTCTTCGCGGGCTGCGACTGATGCCCAGATAAGAAACAGTTTTTCTGCAATCAGCAGCTGGTTTCTGGGTTTTATGCATGGTTTATTCAAACATGGAGCTGGTTTTGGGCACCCATAGAATGCTAAAACAGTGGGTAATACTTGTAAGGTCCAGATTAAAGCTCGAAATCCAAGAAATGATCCTAACGGTTCTAGAGAATCTATAAATACCCACCAAATTCATTCATTCCAATTCACACATTTGAATCAATCTGCTCTAAGTTGGGGTTTATACCTCATACCTGAGCAATTTGAATCAAATCTCCATTGCTTGGACCTTTTGTAAGTTTCCTTCATGCTTGTTCATGTATTTAAAGCATTAAAGTCAAACAGTGTTTGACTTTCTGCTTTGACCAGTCAATGGTCAACACAAAGTTCGTTTGAACTTTGCAACGTGAGCGTAATCCTGTGTAGTTTACCACATTGATTAGTCGTAGTGACGAGTCATAGTTTCGGTCAAAATACGTGTTTATGCGTATTTTGCAACGAAGCTATCTTTGGGCATCAAAACACTTTGTTTTAATATCAAACTTGTTTTCTAACTTAGTTAAACATGTTTCAACATGTTTAACTCGTCACAGTTAGTTTAGTGCTTATATAGGGTCGTAAGATAAGTAGTCTAAACAACCGCTTAGACTTTTGAACCCGACCCATTTGGTCGATCATTAGGATCCGACCAAACACATTATAAGACCATAGTTGTATAGGGAATAACCTTCTGAGGTTATACCTTATGGTCACTTAGTTTACTTAGTTGTATGATGTCACGACCCCCGACCCCGCCCTTGGACTGGAGCGGGTGCTGCGAGCAGCCAGGTGGTATCGGTGGTTATTTTGAAAAGTATTACAGCAGAAAATTTCATCAGGACCGTGAGTTAGGAAAAATATCAGAGTTTTGAAACACTGGATTTTATTTATTAAACAGATGGGAATAAACCCATATTTTACAAAGATAGCTTTAGTATTGGGATAAACCCGAATACATAAAACAACATTTAATTTAATTCATTTGATAAAATAAGCCACTTCTGTAAGCCTTGTTGGTGCCGTATCCAACTCTTATTCTGATCTACTGTAATTAACTGAAACGCATTTTAAAAAGGTTTTGTCAGCAGGAAATACTGGTGAGTTCATTCAGGTTTTATAAAATGACACCTTAGTTATGAATTATAGCATAAGAGCGATTACAATGGCTACTATCTTATTTTTATCTGGCGCCGTGTCACCTCCTGGTGACGATGGTCATACCACTATTAGGTCCTTTCACCCAAGTAGTGATGATTATCACTGTTAGGTTGATGAACCTAACCATGAGAAATTAGTAATGTGCACAATACCCCACTAGCCAGTGATTCAAGATAACCACGACTTAATCCCTGTAATTATAACTTTTGAAAATGATTGGAGTATTGTAAAACATTATTGATAAAAAGAAAATGACTCACCTTGTTAGCATATAGTCTTGATTAAACAGGCATCTTGATTCTAAGCATCTACTTTATAGTTCTGAATCCTCTGATGATTAAGCATCCATTTTGATTGTAAGTGTACAGGGTAGAGTTTCGAGTAGTTAAACATTTAGTTTAACAGAATGGAATACGTATTAGTGTTAAACCAAATCAAACCTAACGATGGTCACGAGATCCAAACCTTAATGAAATTCACAAAGTATAGTCTTGTTTAGACAGCACTTTGGCATCCGTTTAACGAAATTCACAAAGTACAACACTTTGGCATCCGTTAGTTGGTTCCTGAATCGATCGGACAGAATATCGCATCGGCGATTATTGGTTAGAACACCAACGTATAGAGAGAAGAAGAAAAGAAATGAGCAAGGAAGAATGAAATCCTAGGCTCCTATTTATAGGTAAGGCAGATTCCTTTCTTAGCTAGGAAGTTTTTCTTAATTATTAAGTTTCCTTTTTATTTATTTAGTTTTTCTTAATTATTAAGTTTTCATAACTATTAAGTTTACTTAAACATTAAGTTTACTCTAACCGTTTAACTAAATAACTTACTTAGCTTAATTAATCTTGCTTAGCTTAATTAATCTTGTTTAGCTTAATTAATCTTGATTAGCTTAATTAATCTTATTTAACTGGTTAATTAATCTTACTTAACCGATTAATTAATCTTAACGGTTTAAATCAAGTAATTTAGCCGATTAATTAAATAACGTAACTAGCTGATTAATTAACTTACTTAGCTTACTTAACTGCTAAGTTATCTTAATTGCTAAGTTTGATATACTAGTTTAACAACTTCCTGATTATGAGTTCTAATGCTAGATACAATGGAACTCGTATTAGCGTATTAACTCAATTCAACTTTAACGATAATCACGAGATCAAAACCCTCACGACGAATGACAAAGTATAGCCAAGTACTGGCAGCACTTAAACATCCGTTGGATCAGTTTCAATCGATCGGATAGGGTATCGTACCAGTGATTTGAGTTATTACCCTAATAACGGGCAGAGTTTTAGAATTTAGAAGGTATAATCCCGAGCTACTATTTACAATAATAAAAGCTGATGGAAAGAAAAGAATTGTAGCACTGATCGAGTTAATACCCTGTATCGTAGCAGCGTCGGGACACCTAAAGACTCGTTTTCTGCAGAATTTAGACGTTTTGAAGCTAAAATTTCGAATGCAGAAACAAGTCCCATGCGCAGGCAATTTATAGCAAACTTTTGGGTTTTACGCGGCCCGCGTAAACCCTTTGATGTATCTTACGCGGCCCGCGAGGGCCATAAAGGAGGCAGTAAGGTTTGCTGAGTCATCGGTGGTCTTGACACGTGGACGACACGTGTCCCTTAAGCTTATCCGGAGACTTTCAAGTTGTCGCGGCCCGCGTAGCCTTACCTTATGGCTTACGCGGCCCGCGTGAAATCCAATTTTCTTGATTTCTTGATTTTTCATGCTCATTAGGGTTTCAGGGGTCCGGGTTTTCACTTACGGTTCGATTTGGGACATTTTTGCAGGTCCTTACATTCTCCCCACCTTAATTAAAATATCGTCCTCGAGATTTACTGGGATAAGTAAGGATACTTTCGTCTTATCTTTGATACCCAAGTATATTCTTGTCTACGCTTTAAATCTTGTTTCACCCTGACCAGAACTAATCTCGTATGCTTTGGGGTTCTCATCTTTGACTGATAAGGTCTTTCAATTAAAATTGCATTTTCTTCCATATCTTGAAGAGGTATAACTAAAGATTTCTAAGTATTTCATGAAATGTATCATGTATACTTGCCATTTTAGCTGATAGGCTACTGGTCCACTTTGCTTAGTAATCGTAATGGGTTGACATTCCTCGGTCTTAACTTTCCTTTTTAACATAGAGAGACTTTTAGTGATATCCTTTCTCTGATTTAAATTTCAATGGTTTGCCGATCTCATAGCCTGATAGTTGCTTTTCTCATATGTCTGTCTAACACACTGGATGATACTATTATTCATAAATGTTCTAAACGGTTAACACTAATACTAGTAGACCAATTATTGGAGAATCTTATGAGTGATAAATGATAGTTCTGTTTATCGCACATGCACTTAGCATGTCTTTCTATGTTTGTAGTGTTCCTTTATACTGCTTAAAATAGGTCGGGTTAAAATTTCTCCAGAAATTGAGAAGTAAGGTGACTATCTTGATTTGATGCAATAGATAACGAGATTCTATGCAATGAGACTTATTTCATCCTTATATAACTTAACTAAGTGTCTTATACTAAAGGGTTTCTTTTATTGGTATGGATTGAGCAGACTTGGTTAGTTGATCCACAATCATCCAGATTGTGTCATTACATCTTCTTATGTTGGGTAATTTGGTAACAATATCCATTTGTTATCAATCCCCTTTCCATAATGACATTTCTAATCATTGAAGTCAACCTAAAGGTTTCTAACGTTCAGCTTTAGCTTGCTAACAGATTAAATACTTAGAGACATAAGTTGCTACATCCTTTTTCATTTCTATCTATAAGAAATTCTTATTCAAATCTCGATAACTCATATTACTTACACGATGTATCAAATACTTAGTTCTAGGGGCTTCTTCGGGAATCCTTTCTTGTAGGGTTCCTTGAATAGGTATCCGAATTCTTTATGGAATTTCCAATTTCCATTAGTTCCTTTTTCTGATTCCTTCATTATTTCTTTATAATCTTTCAGCATCATCCTTGATTGCTGTTTCTTGGGTACTCTTTAATTGTTCCATTAAATTTATCCGTAAATTTAATCTAAGAGCACGTACTTGTTTCGGCTTCTTATGAAACTTATGACTTAAAGCATTAATTACTACATTAGTCTTAACTTTGTGATATGACAATTGGTGTTGTTTCTAGTCTCATATGAATTCTGAGTTTCTCCTCACGATCGAGTGGGAGTCCAAGTAGATTGTCTGGGAAAACGTCGGTCGGAATTTCTTTCAATTCCATGCCTCTAGTGTTCATGAATTCCGAGACCATATACGCTATGTCTTACTTCCGTGCATAGCTCGTAGCTTTCATCATAGAGATGAACTTTGTCGGCTGGTCTGTCTTGTCTCCTTGTGGTCACTTCTCTGGTTGGCTTTGCAAATCTCAATCTAATTTAGCAATTATCTCAGGAATCCAGAATTTTCTTTCTGTCAGTTCTTTCCATTCCATGGCATACGTCGTGATCAGGTGTTTTGAAGATCGGGTCTCACTATCTTAATGTCTAAATTTTTGAAGTATATATTACTTCATTCTTCTTAACATATATATTAATGGTTTGGATAACTTTAGTCTTTTGCAGCCCATGTATTTCGTAACAGCTTCTTTATTATTGGTAATCTTAGTAGGATTATAGGTGAAGAGTCTTTGTAAGTGCATCTAGTCGTGGTTACTTTTATCTTTGCAAAAGTTCTTAAAGAAAGTAGAATTACTCTTATACGTTTTGAGATATTTTGTGCCTAGCACCACTTTTAGTTACAGGTTTCCTATTGCGTTAGTAATCTAAGGTAACACATAGGAAATTCTCATACTTTCGATTGCGTCCCACTAAAAGAGTTCCCGTTGTTTATATTGTCGCACGAGTCACGAGACAGATGATCGAACGAAACAATGTTCGATATTGGAAGTATGGATGTATACAAGAGATTCCTAATAAAGAAATCTAGAATTATCATTGACACACATGCTTGTGCTTTATTCTAAATTATCAATCCTTATGGTTTTTGGATTTCCTTATAGATATACATATAATATTTTTCACATACTGTAATATACATACCATTCATAAGGTCAATGTATTTAACAGATTCATATTTCCAAAAACAAGTCAGACATCAGGTCATGATATTATTTAGGGAATTTTGTCACTTGTTTGACATTTTATATACCCCGTCTTTTCCAGTTCTCGCCGGAGAGGTAACCCCATTATATCCGGACAAGATGGAGAGTCTGCAACACCATTCCCAGTCTTGCCGGAGAAAAATTTGTATTTCCCATAAATAGATCTTTCTTAGATCATGATTTGGAAAGTGCATTATGACTTTCAACAAAGAATAAGGAAATTAGTATTCACATGACGGATCATATTCCAGAACCGAGTAGTACCAATAAATAAGAAATAACAGTGGCCAAGTGTTATCGCTTATTTACCATACTTGCAACTTTCTAGTTATCATCCTCATGGCATACCAAAACCCATCACACTTTATTTACACAAGTAATTAGCTTATAGCTTATCTCGAAGCTTATACAAAGGCATCTTTTCTTAAGTTTAAGTCTAAATGCTATCATGTGTGCTACCAGTTAATAGCAATTTCCTAACTCTTTTGGTTAAGCTTAGGTATTATTATCACAACACATATTGGCTTAAACCAGTGGCTCTGATACCACCTTCTGTCACGACCCCCGACCCCGCCCTTGGACGGGAGCGGGTGCCGCGAGCAGCCAGGTGGTACCGGTGGTTATTTTGAAAAGTATTACAGCGGAAAATTTCATCAGGACCGTGAGTTAGGAAAAATATCAGAGTTTTGAAACACCGGATTTTATTTATTAAACAGATGGGAATAAACCCATATTTTACAAAGATAGCTTTAGTATTAGGATAAACCCGAATACATAAAACAACATTTAATTTAATTCATTTGATAAAATAAGCCACTTCTGTAAGCCTTGTTGGTGCCGTATCCAACTCTTATTCCGATCTACTGTAATTACCTAAAACGCGTTGTAAAAAGGTTTTGTCAGTAGGAAATACTGGTGAGTTCATTCAGGTTTTATAAAATGACACCTTAGTTATGAATTACAACATAAGAGCGATTACAATGGCTACTATCTTATTTTTATCTGGCGCCGTGTCACCTCCTGGTGACGATGGTCATACCACTATTGGGTCCTTTCACCCAAGTAGTGATGATTATCACTGTTAGGTTGATGAACCTAACCGTGAGAAATTAGTAATGTGCACAATACCCCACTAGCCAGTGATTCAAGATAACCACGACTTAATCCCTGTAATTATAGCTTTTGAAAATGATTGGAGTATTGTAAAACATTATTGATAAAAAGAAAATGACTCACCTTGTTAGCATATAGTCTTGATTAAACATGCATCTTGATTCTAAGCATCTACTTTATAGTTCTGAATCCTCTGATGATTAAGCATCCATTTTGATTGTAAGTGTACAGGGTAGAGTTTCGAGTAGTTAAACATTTAGTTTAACAGAATGGAATATGTATTAGTGTTAAACCAAATCAAACCTAACGATGGTCACGAGATCCGAACCTTAACGAAATTCACAAAGTATAATCTTGTTTAGACAGCACTTTGGCATTCGTTTAACGAAATTCACAAAGTACAACACTTTGGCATCCGTTTAACGAAATTCACAAAGTACAGCACTTTGGCATCCGTTTAACGAAATTCACAAAGTATAGCACTTTGGCATCCGTTAGTTGGTTCCTGAATCGATCGGACAGAATATCGCATCGGCGATTATTGGTTAGAACACCAACGTATAGAGAGAAGAAGAAAAGAAATAAGCAAGGAAGAATGAAATCCTAGGCTCTTATTTATAGGTAAGGCAGATTCCTTTCTTAGTTAGGAAGTTTTTCTTAATTATTAAGTTTCCTTTTTATTTATTTAGTTTTTCTTAATTATTAAGTTTTCTTAACTATTAAGTTTACTTAACCATTAAGTTTACTTTAACCATTTAACTAAATAGCTTACTTAGCTTAATTAATCTTGCTTAGCTTAATTAATCTTGATTGGCTTAATTAATCTTGCTTAGCTTAATTAATCTTGATTAGCTTAATTAATCTTACTTAGCTTAATTAATCTTATTTAACTGGTTAATTAATCTTACTTAACCGATTAATTAATCTTAACGATTTAAATCAAGTAATTTAGCCGATTAATTAAATAGTGTAACTAGCTGATTAATTAACTTACTTAGCTAACTTAACTGCTAAGTTATCTTAATTGCTAAGTTTGATATACTAGTTTAACAACTTCCTGATTATGAGTTCTAATGCTAGATACAATGGAACTCGTATTAGCGTATTAACTCAATTCAACTTTAAGGATAATCACGAGATCAAAACCCTCACGACGAATGACAAAGTATAGCCAAGTACTGGCAGCACTTAAACATCCGTTGGATCAGTTTCAATCGATTGGATAGGGTATCGTACCAGTGATTTGAGTTATTACCCTAATAACGGGCAGAGTTTCGGGATTTAGAAGGTATAATCCCGAGCTACTATTTACTATAATAAAAGCTGAAGGAAAGAAAAGAATTGTAGCAGTGATCGAGTTAATACCCTGTATCGTAGCAGCGTCAGGTGTAACAACCCGCACTTTCGTGCGTTGTTACTACTCGATATACTCGTTACGCCTAGCACCAGAGATTCGGATCATAATGTAACTATATCGCATACATCGCTATTCGAAGGATGATCGCATATTTTCGCAATTCACTATCACTACATCACATCGCAAACACTAAACACTCACGATGACATTGAGTGAGGACCTATTCTACCCTCCTCGGTGGCCGTGATGTGTCGAAACGCAGACAAATAACGCTAACAAAGACTCTCGGGTGAGTGCTATAGCTCCAGTCGTCATGACGATGATGATAATACGAGTGAATGGTACCCCGTCAGTCTTTATAGCACAACACACAATAACCTTCACGATGACATCGAGAAAGGACCTATACTACCCCCTTGATGGCCGTGAAACGTCGCTAATAATCGCATACTCGAATCAAAAACCGGTTGTTATTTCGAAACTTTGAAATATGGATACGTAAATACGACCCCTAGTGATATATATACATATATAATAATGATATAAACTAACTATAGAAAGCACGTACTCCAAAAACTATCACAACGCTCGGAAACGAAGAAAATCCCCACGCCGGAGTGGCCATCCGGATGGACAGCCTCATCCGAACGGATGGGCCATCCGAACGGATAGCCATCCGAACGGATGGGCCATCCGACCCAAACACCTTTTCAGCCTTCTCTGTTGCCTATAAATAGCATGTCACAACACTCAAACAGTGATGTGACAGCTCCCACTCGACCAAGCACGCTCTTGGACCCTTTTCTCTCGATTCCTCGCGATTCCGGTAAGATTTCAACCTAAAACTTGTACTTCTATGATCTACACTCAATTCTACATCATTCCGTCTTTCAAAACTCAATTTCTAACCGCGAAATCTACTGATTTGAGGTGTTTTAAGGTGATGTCACCAAGAGTTCATATGAACTTCAAGTTGTGACCTCATCCCACCATAAACGACTCAGATCTGGGTGATTTCCACATGATTTGATAACAAATCTCACCTAAATCTATGTATTTAACCAAGGAACTGTGCGATTTCGAGTTAAACATGAGAAACCGTCAAGAACGGCCAAATCTGATGGAACGGATAACATGTCATCCGAACGGATAACATGTCATCCGAACGGATCACATGTCATCTGAACGGATGATAGCAATCAGACCAAGTCAACACATATCCGACCGGATAGCCTGTCATCCGACCGGATAGCCTGTCATCCGACCGGATGACAGCCATCCGACCCAAACCAACATGTCATCTGAACGGATAGGCCCATCCGACCGGATGAGCACCATCCGACCGGATAACTAACATTTTGACGCTATTCCCGCTTAATCGTGCATCGTTTACAATACCGCTCAATGATTCAACGCAGACGCACTCGCAACCGATCCAATCAAGTTGTATTCTCGCTAAATACGCACTGTGAGTATACTTGAACCCCTTTTAATCGCATTTTTGGGTGTAACGTACATTTCTAACAAATCGAACTTATCAAACGAATTATTCAATAAATCGAATTATCAATTGTGAATAACTGTTATGCATAGATATACGTGATGCTAGTTGCATATGTGCTAGGGCTTATACTCGCGACGTCCCACCATGACTAGAATGGTACTATTGCGCCCGACGGGGTCTAGTTTGCCATCGCATATTCGAGCATCGAGGACTTAGTTGGTAGTATCAGCTTTGTGAGTATATATGTCGTGTGTTACGTTTATGCATATGGAATTTCGCTACACTTTTTAATCTATTACGCTATACATATCAAACCTGTATACTCGCCAATACTTTTGTATTGACAAATATTTTAACGTATGTTGCAGGTTAGATCGCAGACAATATCAAATCAAGCTAGGAAGTCTAGAAACTCAATTAAAATCTAGGTTGTCGGATTTGTATTGTTCGAGAGGACAAGAAATCTGTGATAACTTATGTGATTGTATTATTTGTTAGTATGGGATAACGAATGTATTAAATATTATCGCAATATAGTTGTTATGGATTCTCTTGAGCAATCTGATTCGCCTAGTGCCGCGCCCCGATGATTCCGCCATCGGTTGGGGTGTGACAGATTGGTATCAGAGCCATAACTATAGGGAATTAGGCAAGACTCGACCTAGTCCGGGTCGACGTCTTAGAAATTGACCTAGTCTATAGTTTAAGTACCATCAGGCCGACTCGTACGATCCAGTAGGGTTTGTATCGGGCCTACTTGATACTCTCGATCGAAATTGCTAAAAGCTACAACTTTGTGTGAACACCGCGTACTACAGCTTCACACGAAGAAGCCTTTCCTATGGCTGGAATACTACTTAACCTTTCCTAAGGCTGACACAATAACACGTGTTTTCGAAAATACTTGCATAACGAAACCGAGTGATCCAGTCGAGATCAGGAGTGAAAACCAAGAACTCTCGACGAGATCGCTCACTCGGCGCATTTTTCTAGCACGATAACTTTTCATCGAGTTAGGAGTGACATCCACATCTCGACGAAAGTCTCCATTTTGGAATCTAGTGGAACTCACGAATTTATTCGAAGAGCATAACCACAATCAGGAACGAAGCTGTAAAGTCAGGGGTGAAACCCGTACCTTAATAAGCCGTTCCACTCTATAAATTGGTTTTCAAAAAGCTCTCACAAAGGACTCGACTATCACGATAACTCAAGCCACACGACGACTAGGAAGACGAATGCCATGAGCTGCATCCCAGTGGAAGCATGAAGTTTTCTAGGTCAACGCGCATGCATGAACTTGTTAAATATAGTTGGGTTACCTTGGGTAGTCGACGCCTAAACACCCAAGGCACTCTATCATACGACCGCCGCTTTACAACTGGTTGGAACTTGTTTACGTTGTGTATTTTGAAACTTTACGCTTTATCAATTCCTCAATTTAGCGATTTTCACTCCCTGCTTTATAAACACACAACTCGCACAGCCATCGCAATCTAAAACGAAACCCGAATGTTCGCGACAAAACTAATGCTTAATCTATCGCCTTCGCTCTCGCTTTCTCACCTCAACATGTCCTCGCATATTCTAAGTCGACCTGTATGTGTATGATTACAAATTACAATTATATAAATACATATATATACGTATAAACAACAAGTCATTTTGTGAGAACTTAGGAATTTCGTGTTTCCTATGTGACTCCTATATGATCGCATTACTACTATACTATCGCATGAAGTTTTGAACGCGCTCAATCGCATCGCAAAACTCAAAAATCATCATGATCGAATCTCATTTCCAAGTCTCTTCCTGTCTAGATGCCTTCCAACGACTCTACCTCGAGACGAACAGCTAGGAGAAGAGCCAAACGAAGCGCCGATAAGAGGATTGCATTACTTGTGACCAAGGAAGTGGTCAAGCTTATTCCTCAAATTGCCGCTCGAGTGCACTCTCTCAGCAACTCTCGAGCCTCGGAAGACTCCAAGACGGAAGCGCCGCAATCTACTTTTCTCTACAAACACTTCAAAGCATGTGACCCGATGGAGTTCACAGGTGAAGGAGGTGTATCTCAACTACTCCAGTGGTTCGATTCTATCGAAGTTACCCTTCGTCAAAGTGGGTGTCCCGATAGTTTCCGTACTACTTGTGCTACCGGAGTATTTCAATCACGAGCACTCGACTGGTGGACCGCCGAACGTAACAAACGTGGAATCTACGTAGCTTACGCTCTCTCTTGGGATGAGCTGAAAGAGCTCATGAAGAAAGGGTACTGTCCTCCTCACAAAATTCAGAAGCTGGAAGACGAATTCTGGAAAATAGAGCAAGTCGAAAGTGACAACGCTGGCTACACCGCAAGGTTCAAACAGCTTAGCATAATCTGCCCAAGTCAAGTCAACACTTCAGAAAAAGCCATTTCGAAGTACATTCGCGGCTTGCCTGACTGTGTGGGTGATTTTGTCGAAGCTGCAAGACCTGCTACCATCGAAGAAACCTACCGCTTAGCCGCAGAAATCAACAACAAACGACTCATGGAAGGGTTCTTCTCAAAGAATCCTGTCAAGCAAGCTTATCAAGCAATCGCCATAAATCCTTCAGACGATCCTCTCAACGATTCTCCTGACGAATCTGCTAACGATTCTCCTGACGAATCTGCTGATGATACTTCTGACGAATCTGCTAACGATTTTTCTGACGAATCTGCTAACGATTCTCCTGACGAATCTGCTGACGATACTTCTGACGAATCTGCTAACGATTCTTCTGACGAATCTGCTAACGATTCTTCTGACGAATCTGCTGCCGATTCTTCTGACAAATCTGCCGACGGATCTTCCGACAACTCGACCAAGGATTCTGCAAGTGAGCCCTCAGACGAATCCTCCAACGACGACACCTCTTCGCAAGACACCGACAAACCCAGTCGCAAACAAAAGACTTCAAGCCCGGACTCCTCAACAACGGAGCTGCTGCAGCCGAAGCCTCTTCAAACAGTCCCGGTGTTTCCAAAACGAGCTTACACTGGAGCTCATCCTCAGTGTTACTCATGCACCTATCATCACCCAGTTGGGGCTGACTGTTGCTATTGCAGTAACTGCAACCGTTACGGTCACTTCACCCGCAACTGCCGCATCGGACCGCAAACTTGAGTACAACAACAACAGCTCCAGCAAAAGTCTTCAGCATCAAGCACCTAGCAAGCGTAGGATAAAGTTGTAATGATACGATTTTCGACGTTAATTTCTAAGTTTTGAACCTACTATATAACTCGATGTTGCCACTATGCGTAACATTAACTCTCGTTTTCGTATTCTCTTTCATACTCTAGTCGTCGCACTTAGAACTAGAGTCACACGCATACTATATACTATATCACGAAATAATGTGTTTAACCCTCACTACACTCTTAGAACGAGGTACGATAAACGTGCAAGGAACGACTAATCACGGGTGCACACGGGATTATTTGGGTCAGTGCACGGAGATCGTAGTAAATTCTAAGGTGCCATAAGCGTTACGACGAAGTATGACACCAAACCACGGGATCTAAGTAGTAGGGGTCAAGCAAGGTGTGCTTTATCATACTACCGAAGTTCCATGAAGAAAGTGCCACGTGGAGTTGAACGTTATTAGACCTATTGTATTATTGTGATTATTTTCAACACACTACACTCAATCGCAAGGCGTAACAACTAAATCGCATTATCGCAAGACTTGTCGTAAGTCTGCAAACGCAATGCAATCACCTCATCGATGGACTCTGGGGAGTCTACCTCGCAGGGCAATTGCATCGACGCAAGACTGATCGTAAGTCTGTTGCAACGAATCTCAATCAAGTACATAAACGCTCACGATATTGTTGAGTGAGGACCTATTCTACCCTCCTCGACAGCCGTGATGCGACGCAACGTAACGTTAAGCTTATTCGAAGCAAAGCTCGGCCAATCGCTTATCGTGTGTATCTCGCAATCTCTACCGCTTATTATGCGAATCTATATCGCTTGCTGTGTATCAACCTATCGATGTCGCCTACCGTTATCTATGATGTTTTGTGTTATGTTAGCACACATGACCTCGCTTCACGAGATGAAGCTCATATGATTAAAGCAAGGTGTTTTAGTTATATCAGCATGCTTTCGTGGAAAAAGGCCATGTGGGGCCCGATGTTAGTAAACTCTGTGGTGTTAATCAATCAAATCGAACCGCATAAATCGCGCATACCTCCATCGCTTGCAACGCAAACAACTGCCTCTTATCGAAATTCGTTTACCATCGCCGCCATTGTTGGTGTTGTGTTATTCGCTTAATCACCTAATCGCTTATCGCTTATCGTGTATAGTCTACCGCTTATTCGCTCGTTGGTGTTCGTTACAGTCTGTGTGGTATTAGTACGCATGACATCGCTTCACAAGGCAAGGCTAACCTGGTTAAACGTGGTGTTTCACCATGATAGCAAACTCTCGTGGAAACGTGCCATGCGGGTTCAATGTGGAATCTAATCGACATCGCGCTAATCGCTTATCGTCTACCGCTCGACGCCTATCCAGACACGACACATAAACGTTTCGTGTCATTAGGCTACTCGCGCACGCTGTTGTAGCTACGTTTGCAATACAACTCGCCGGCTTAACCTATTCGATTCTATCTTATACTCGGTCTAACTTTCTATCGACTGGGCCGAGTAAGCGCAATTCTATCCGTGTCGTATCGGCGCACATGACACCGCCTCACGAAACAGAAGTAATATGGGAGAAACATGGTGGATACGCCGCTGGTACTTCCTATATATAAATGTTTTAATCGTATTAACGAACTTCCGTGGGAAGGTGCCAAGTGGGGCCCGATGCTAAATTGTCTTTTCAAACGGTTAAAACTGATTTTTATAAAACTTTTATTAAAAACCATGGGACAAGTGAAATTCCTCACAATGTGGAGGTAACATCGAATCAGCTTAACTCCATGCCCAAGGGGAGCTTTCATGGGTCCAATTTTTCCTTAAAACCTTTTGCAATATCAAAAACAAGACTCTCTTGAGACGTTGGTTCAACATCGAGTTCAGCTGAACCCATGTCTTAGGAAAGTTTTCGTAACCCCAGTTTTTATCTTCGAATTCCTTAAAATGTGTAAAACCTACACTTCCTTGCAACGTTGGTTAACATCGACTCAGTTGACCATACGTTAAAAGGAAATTTGTTCGAGATTTCCATCCAAAATTCCTTTTGAATATCTAAAACAAACGCTTCTTGTAACGTTGGTTAACGATCGACTCAGTTAATTCTACGTCATGAGAAACCTCTTCAAGTCCTTTAAAATTGCAATCGCATCGAGCTAACGAATTCTTCGCGACACGAGGTACTTTGGAACGACAACTCGTGGGATATTACTTTTGCCTTTTACGTCGCCTTCTCACCATCGCAAT
Organism: Helianthus tuberosus; assembly: GCA_030545235.1. Taxonomy (NCBI): domain Eukaryota; kingdom Viridiplantae; phylum Streptophyta; class Magnoliopsida; order Asterales; family Asteraceae; genus Helianthus; species Helianthus tuberosus. The sequence goes on along the minus strand of CM060420.1, from coordinate 128,296,025 downwards.
CGATCTCTCTTATTCGAAGCACTCTCGTTTGTCAACTCTCGGTCAAATCACTCGCTGTATCGCTACTTATACAAAGACCAACTCTCAGAAGTCTACCTATTGGATTAATTTCGGGACGAAATTTCCTAAAGTAGCGGAGACTGTAACAACCCGCACTTTCGTGCGTTGTTACTACTCGATATACTCGTTACGCCTAGCACCAGAGATTCGGATCATAATGTAACTATATCGCATACATCGCTATTCGAAGGATGATCACATATTTTCGCAATACATTATCACTACATCACATCGCAAACACTAAACACTCACGATGACATTGAGTGAGGACCTATTCTACCCTCCTCGGTGGCCGTGATGTGTCAAAATGCAGACAAATAACGCTAACAAAGACTCTCGGGTGAGTGCTATAGCTCCAGTCGTCGTGACGATGATGACAATACGAGTGAATGGTACCCCGTCAGTCTTTGTGGCACAACACACAATAAAGTTCACGATGACATCGAGAAAGGACCTATACTACCCCCCTTGATGGCCATGAAACATCGCTAATAATCGCATACTCGAATCAAAAACCGGTTGTTATTTCGAAACTTTGAAATATGGATACGTAAATACGACCCCTAGTGATATATATATACATATATAATAATGATATAAACTAACTATAGAAAGCACGTAATCCAAAAACTATCACAACGCTGGAAACGAAGAAAATCCCTGCACCGGAGTGGCCATCCGGATGGACAGCCTCATCCGAACGGATGGGCCATCCGAACGGATAGCCATCCGAACGGATGGGCCATCCGACCCAAACACCTTTTCAGCCTTCTCTGTTGCCTATAAATAGCATGTCACACCACTCAAACAGTGATGTGATAGCTCCCACTCGACCAAGCACGCTCTTGGACCCTTTTCTCTCGATTCCTCGCGATTCCGATAAGATTTCAACCTAAAACTTGTACTTCTATGATCTACACTCAATTCTACATAATTCCGTCTTTCAAAACTCAATTTCTAACCGCGAAATCTACTGATTTGAGGTGTTTTAAGGTGATGTCACCAAGAGTTCATATGAACTTCAAGTTGTGACCTCATCCCACCATAAACGAGTCAGATCTAGGTGATTTCCACATGATTTGATAACAAATCTCACCTAAATCTATGTATTTAACCAAGGAACTGTGCGATTTCGAGTTAAACATGAGAAACCGTCAAGAACGGCCAGATCTGATGGAACGGGGTGATTCCCGGCCGTTAGAAAGGGTCGAAACTGATGAAATTTCAATTGTTAATACGAAATTACCCTGTCCCAGTGAAACCACACGTACTTCTTCCGAAAACACTCGAAACCCGTTAATCGGAACGCAAAAACAGACGTGTTATCCGACCAGATAACATGTCATCCGAACGGACCACGTGTCATCCGATCGGATCACATGTCATCCGAACGGATCACATGTCATCCGAACAGATCTCATGTCATCCGAACGGATCACATGTCATCCGAACGGATCACATGTCATCCGAACGGATGACAGCAATCAGACCAAGTCAACACATATCCGACTGGATAGCCTGTCATCCGACCGGATGACAGCCATCCGACCCAAACCAACATGTCATCCGAACGGATGGGCCCATCCGACCGGATAACTAACATTTTGACATTATTCCCGCTTAATCGTGCATCGTTTACAATACCGCTCAATGATTCAACGCAGACGCACTCGCAACCGATCCAATCAAGTTGTATTCTCGCTAAATACGCACTGTGAGTATACTTGAACCCCTTTTAATCGCATTTTTGGGTGTAACGTACGTTTCTAACAAATCAAACTTATCAAACGAATTATTCAATAAATCGAATTATCAATTGCGAATAACTGTTATGCATAGATATACGTGATGCTAGTTGCATATGTGCTAGGGCTTATACTCGTGACGTCCCACCATGACTAGAATGGTACTATTGCGCCCGACGGGGTCTAGTTTGCCATCGCATATTCGAGCATCGAGGACTTAGTTGGTAGTATCAGCTTTGTGAGTATATATGTCGTGTGTTACGTTTATGCATATGGAATTTCGCTACACTTTTTAATCTATTACGCTATACATATCAAACCTGTATACTCGCCAATACTTTTGTATTGACAAATATTTTAACGTATGTTGCTGGTTAGATCGCAGACAATATCAAATCAAGCTAGGAAGTCTAGAAACTCAATTAAAATCTAGGTTGTCGGATTTGTATTGTTCGAGAGGACAAGAAATCTGTGATAACTTATGTTATTGTATTATTTGTTAGTATGGGATAACGAATGTATTAAATATTATCGCAATATAGTTGTTATGGATTCTCTTGAGCAATCTAATTTGCCTAGTATCGCGCCCCGATGATTCCGCCATCGGTTGGGGTGTGACATCGGGACACCTTAAGACTCGTTTTCTGCAGAATTTAGACGTTTTGAAGCTAAAATTTCGAATGCAGAAACAAGTCCCATGCACAGGCAATTTATAGAAAACTTTGGGTTTTACGCGGCCCGCATTAACCCTTTGATGTATCTTACGCGGCCCGCGAGGGCCATAAAGGCGGCAGTAAGGTTTGCTGAGTCATCGGTGGTCTTGACACGTGGACGACACGTGTCCCTTAAGCTTATCCGGAGACTTTCAAGTTGTCGCGGCCCGCGTAGCCTTACCTTATGGCTTACGCGGCCAGCGTGAAATCCAATTTTCTTGATTTCTTGATTTTTCATGCTCATTAGGGTTTCAGGGGTCCGGGTTTTCACTTACGGTTCAATTTGGGACATTTTTGCAGGTCCTTACATTCTCCCCACCTTAATTAAAATCTCATCCTCGAGATTTACTAGGATAAGTAAGGATACTTTCGTCTTATCTTTGATACCCAAGTATATTCTTGTCTACGCTTTAAATCCTGTTTCACCCTGACCAGAACTAATCTCGTATGCTTTGGGGTTCTCATCTTTGACTGATAAGGTCTTTCAATTAAAATTGCATTTTCTTCCATATCTTGAAGAGGTATAACTAAAGATTTCTAAGTATTTCATGAAATGTATCATGTATACTTGCCATTTTAACTGATAGGCTACTGGTCCACTTTGCTTAGTAATCGTAATGGGTTGACATTCCCCGGTCTTAACTTTCCTTTTTAACATAGAGAGACTTTTAGTGATATCCTTTCTCTGATTGAAATTTCAATGGTTTGCCGATCTCATAGCCTGATAGTTGCTTTTCTCATATGTATGTCTAACACACTGGATGATACTATTATTCATAAATGTTCTAAACGGTTAACACTAATACTTGTAGACCAATTATTGGAGAATCTTATGAGTGATAAATGATAGTTCTGTTTATCGCACATGCACTTAGCATGTCTTTCTATGTTTATAGTGTTCCTTTATACTGCTTAAAATAGGTCGGGTTAAAATTTCCCCAGAAATGAGAAGTAAGGTGACTATCTTGATTTGATGCAATAGATAACGAGATTCTATGCAATGAGACTTATTTCATCCTTATATAACTTAACTAAGTGTCTTATACTAAAGGGTTTCTTTTATTGGTAGGGATTGAGCAGACTTGGTTAGTTGATCCACAATCATCCAGATTGTGTCATTACATCTTCTTATGTTGGGTAATTTGGTAACAATATCCATTTGTTATCAATCCCTTTCCCATACTGACATTTCTAATCATTGAAGTCAACCTAAAGGTTTCTAACGTTCAGCTTTAGCTTGCTAACAGATTAAATACTTAGAGACATAACTTGCTACATCCTTTTTCATTTCTATCTATCATAAATTCTTATTCAAATCTCGATAACTCATATTACTTACACGATGTATCAAATACTTAGTTCTAGGGGCTTCTTCGGGAATCCTTTCTTGTAGGGTTCCTTGAATAGGTATCCGAATTCTTTATGGAATTTCCAATTTCCATTAGTTCCTTTTTCTGATTCCTTCATTATTTCTTTATAATCTTTCAGCATCATCCTTGATTGCTGTTTCTTGGGTACTCTTTAATTGTTCCATTAAATTTATCCGTAAATTTAATCTAAGAGCACGTACTTGTTTCGGCTTCTTATGAAACTTATGACTTAAAGCATTAATTACTACATTAGTCTTAACTTTGTGATATGACAATTGGTGTTGTTTCTAGTCTCAGATGAATTCTGAGTTTCTCCTCACGATCGAGTGGGAGTCCAAGTAGATTGTCTGGGAAAACATCGGTCAGAATTTCTTTCAATTCCATGCCTCTAGTGTTCATGAATTCCGAGACCATATACGCTATGTCTTACTTCCGTGCATAGCTCGTAGCTTTCATCACAGAGATGTACTTTGTCGGCTGGTCTGTCTTGTCTCCTTGTGGTCACTTCTCTGGTTGGCTTTGCAAATCTCAATCTAATTTAGCAATTATCTTAGGAATCCAGAATTTTCTTTCTGTCAGTTCTTTCCATTCCATGGCATACGTCATGATCAGGTGTTTTGAAGATCAGGTCTCACTATCTTAATGTCTAAATTTTTGAAGCATATATTACTTCATTCTTCTTAACATATATATTAATGGTTTGGATAACTTTAGTCTTTTGCAGCCCATGTATTTTGTAACAGCTTCTTTATTATTGATAATCTTAGTAGGATTATAGGTGAAGAGTCTTTGTAAGTGCATCTAGTCGTGGTTACTTTTATCTTTGCAAGAGTTCTTAAAGAAAGTAGAATTACTCTTATAAGTTTTGAGATATTTTGTGCCTAGCACCACTAAAAGAGTTCCCGTTGTTTATATTTTCGCACGAGTCACGAGACTGATAATCGAACGAAACAATGTTCGATATTGGAAGTATGGATGTATACAAGAGATTCCTAATAAAGAAATCTAGAATTATCATTGACACACATGCTTGTGCTTTATTATAAATTATCAATCCCTATGGTTTTTGGATTTCCTTATAGATATACATATAATATTTTTCACATACTGTATTATACATACCATTTATAAGGTCAATGTATTTAGCAGATTCATATTTCCAAAAACAAGTCAGACATCAGGTCATGATACTATTTAGGGAATTTTGTCACTTGTTTGACATTTTATATACCCCGTCTTTTCCGGTTCTCGCCGGAGAGGTAACCCCATTATATACGGACAAGATGGAGAGTCTGCTACACCATTCCCAGTCTTGCCGGAGAAAAATTTGCATTTCCCATAAATAGATCTTTCTTAAATCATGATTTGGAAAGTGCATTATGACTTTTAACAAAGAATAAGGAAATTAGTATTCACATGACGGATCATATTCCAGAACCGAGTAGTACCAATAAATAAGAAATAACAGTGGCCAAGTGTTATCGCTTATTTACCAAACTTGCAACGTTCTAGTTATCATTCTCATGGCATACCAAAACCCATCACACTTTATTTACACAAGTAATTAGCTTATAGCTTATCTCGAAGCTTATACAAATGCATCTTTTCTTAAGTTTAAGTCTAAATGCTATCATGTGTGCTACCAGTTAATAGCAATTTCCTAACTCTTTTGGTTAAGCTTAGGTATTATTATCACAACACATATTGGCTTAAACCAGTGGCTCTGATACCATCTTCTGTCACGACCCCCGACCCCGCCCTTGGATAGGAGCGGGTGCCGCGAGCAGCCAGGTGGTACCGGTGGTTATTTTGAAAAGTATTACAGCGGAAAATTTCATCAGGACCGTGAGTTAGGAAAAATATCAGAGTTTTGAAACACCTGATTTTATTTATTAAACAGATGGGAATAAACCCATATTTTACAAAGATGGCTTTAGTATTAGGATAAACCCGAATACATAAAACAACATTTAATTTAATTCATTTGATAAAATAAGCCACTTCTGTAAGCCTTGTTGGTGTCGTATCCAACTCTTATTCCGATCTACTGTAATTACCTGAAACGCGTTTTAAAAAGGTTTTGTCAGCAGGAAATACTGGTGAGTTCATTCAGGTTTTATAAAATGACACCTTAGTTATGAATTACAACATAAGAGGGATTACAATGGCTACTATCTTATTTTTATCTGGCGCCGTGTCACCTCCTGGTGACGATGGCCATACCACTATTGGGTCCTTTCACCCAAGTAGTGATGATTATCACTGTTAGGTTGATGAACCTAACCGTGAGAAATTAGTAATGTGCACAATACCCCACTAGCCAGTGATTCAAGATAACCACGACTTAATCCATGTAATTATAGCTTTTGAAAATGATTGGAGTATTGTAAAACATTATTGATAAAAAGAAAATGACTCACCTTGTTAGCATATAGTCTTGATTAAACATGCATCTTGATTCTAAGCATCTACTTTATAGTTCTGAATCCTCTGATGATTAAGCATCCATTTTGATTGTAAGTGTACAGGGTAGAGTTTCGAGTAGTTAAACATTTAGTTTAATAGAATGGAATACGTATTAGTGTTAAACCAAATCAAACCTAACGATGGTCACGAGATCCGAACCTTAAGGAAATTCACAAAGTATAGTCTTGTTTAGACAGCACTTTGGCATTCGTTTAACGAAATTCACAAAGTACAACACTTTGGCATCTGTTTAACGAAATTCACAAAGTACAGCACTTTGGCATCCGTTTAACGAAATTCACAAAGTACAACACTTTGGCATCCGTTAGTTGGTTCCTGAATCGATCGGACAGAATATCGCATCAGCGATTATTGGTTAGAACACCAACGTATAGAGAGAAGAAGAAAAGAAATGAGCAAGGAAGAATGAAATCCTAGGCTCTTATTTATAGGTAAGGCAGATTCCTATCTTAGCTAGGAAGTTTTTCTTAATTATTAAGTTTCCTTTTTATTTATTTAGTTTTTCTTAATTATTAATTTTTCTTAACTATTAAGTTTACTTAACCATTAAGTTTACTTTAACCATTTAACTAAATAACTTACTTAGCTTAATTAATCTTGCTTAGCTTAATTAATCTTGATTTGCTTAATTATTCTTGCTTAGCTTAATTAATCTTGATTAGCTTAATTAATCTTGCTTAGCTTAATTAATCTTATTTAACTGGTTAATTAATCTTACTTAACCGATTAATTAATCTTAACGATTTAAATCAAGTAATTTAGCCGATTAATTAAATAACGTAACTAGCTGATTAATTAACTTACTTAGCTTACTTAACTGCTAAGTTATCTTAATTGCTAAGTTTGATATACTAGTTTAACAACTTCCTGATTATGAGTTCTAATGCTAGATACAATGGAACTCGTATTAGCGTATTAACTCAATTCAACTTTAACGATAATCACGAGATCAAAACCCTCACGACGAATGACAAAGTATAGCCAAGTACTGGCAGCATTTAAACATCCGTTGGATCAGTTCCAATCGATCGGATAGGGTATCGTACCAGTGATTTGAGTTATTACCCTAATAACGGGCAGAGTTTCGGGATTTAGAAGGTATAATCCCGAGCTACTATTTACTATAATAAAAGCTGAGGAAAGAAAAGAATTGTAGCAGTGATCGAGTTAATACCCTGTATCGTAGCAGCGTCGGGACACCTAAAGACTCATTTTCTGCAGAATTTAGACGTTTTGAAGCTAAAATTTCGAATTCAGAAACAAGTCCCATGCATAGGCAATTTATAGCAAACTTTAGGGTTTTACGCGGCCCGCGTAAACCCTTTGATGTATCTTACGCGGCCCGCGAGGGCCATAAAGGCGGCAGTAAGGTTTGCTGAGTAATCGGTGGTCTTGACACGTGGACGACACGTGTCCCTTAAGCTTATCCGGAGACTTTCAAGTTGTCGCGGCCGCGTAGCCTTACCATATGGCTTACGCGGCCCGCGTGAAATCCAATTTTCTTGATTTCTTGATTTTTCATGCTCATTAGGGTTTCAGGGGTCCGGGTTTTCACTTACGGTTCGATTTGGGACATTTTTGCAGGTCCTTACATATGATAGGTAGTTTATATGCATTAGGTAAATGACCAAAATGCCCTTTTTACGCATAATTTCATTTTAAGCATATGTAACCTAAATTTTGTCACTTAAACTGATTATGCAACATAATTAAGCATGTTAGGGTATATAACACTTGTCGTAGGACTAGTTAGACCACTCGTTTGCGCTTTTGCGCAAATGACGCGTTAAAGTAGCATAAGCTACCTAAACGGGTCATAACGGGTCATAAGCACTTAGGATAGGTTTCGACTTAGTATGTAGGCTTTGTTAAACCATGTCATATGAGTTCCAATACTCATTTGGTTTACGAAACCTCATTCTATCCGATCTTCCGATTTAGGTCCGGTTTATTAACGTAGTTACCTATATTAGGTCACGATTGATTTCGTGATCCTTCTAGCTTTGTTTGGTTGTTACTACAAGACTTCTAAGCAATATCAAGTGAGTACATAGTCCCCTCTTTTACTGTTTTCAAATATTTTGGGGTGATTCACATGTGCCTACTTGTTACTTTCGTGCTTTTCGTGCTTTTATAACATACGCTTGCTATGTTCATTAGTACACATATAGTACATGATTTCATCCATGTTTATACTATGTATGTTTAATTAACATGCTAAGCACATTGATTTCATAAACACATTTGTTTCATATGTTTATTTTAGCATATGTGCACATTGATTTACATCACATTTTTGCTACGTATGTTCATTTAGCATACTTAGTACATTATTTTCACATAACATGCTTACATTTGGTATGACATTTGGTTTGTATAACGAAACTGAAAAATGTTCATTAACATTAATCACGCCGCTCGGTAGTATGTAGTGGTACCATAGGACTTGACAACTCCCATTCCCGAAATCCTAGGTTTGTTTGGACGTAAGGAGTGACAGAATCCGAAAACATTTTTAATAAACCTTTGATTTGTTCTAGGGTTTATCCTTCAGTCTCAAGGCTTGAATGTATACGTTTAACATTACCACATAAGTGTTTGTATCAGTAAAGCATGGATTTTGCAAAACATATCTTTTGACTTAAACTACGATTTATATCAAATACATTGTTTTGTACATTTTTACTTATGGGGTTGAGTAATACTATTATTCACCATACATTTCATTTGGTTACACATAAACATTATACATATGGTTGAGTAGTTCATTTTTACTTGCCATACATAACATTTGATTATACATTACATGATTTACATTTGACATTAGACATTGTTTACACATAAACATTTTGACATTGGTTTAAACAAGGTATTTTCGTGGTTTGTTTGGGTAAGTGATTTAAATAACGAGGCGTGTGTAATATGATAAAAGATGGTGGATACGCCGCTGGTACTTCCTATATATAAGTGCTTTCATGATATTACATATCGTAGCGTTATTTAAACCATTTCAATTTAGACATATTACATTTTATACAAATAACATATTTTCACAAGACATTGATTTACAAACAATATATTCTATACAAACTCATTTTTACTTGGTTATTCATTTAACCATACACCTTTCTTTATATATCATTGCTTTTCATATCAATTTTCGTATGATTTATAAAAGAAAACACTTTTAATAAGATTCATGACTAACTTTTGTTAAACATTTTCTTCCAACTTACAAGTCATGAATCATGCATAAACAAAACCTATGTATCTCACAGGCATTTTTATGCTGACGTACCTATTTTCACATGTGTTTTCAGGAGCTGATGCATAGGGTTGTTCAAGATACACTTAGGTGGACTTGGGCCTTAGTGACAATAAAAGATGCAAGACTAGTTTAAATTATGTTATGTACTCTTTGTTTCTTTTGTTTTAAGACAATGTAATCCTGTTTAATTCGAATAAAAACTAAACTTTAAATACCATGGTTGTAAAACAACAATTCTGCCACTCCACTCCCCGACGTTTCCGCCGCGATTTGTTGTTTTACGCGGTCGGGGTGTGACATCTAAACCCAGTATCTTCTTCATTGATTCTGTCACCACCACAGCACTTCCGGTACCACCACCACAGTAAATTCCGTCAAACCGCCACCACCACCTTGTCATTAGAACCACCACAATACCCTCGTCATTAGAAGCATCACCACTTTGATCTCAGGCCTGCGAAGTCATAAAAACTGTCACTGCTCTAGGGTATTTCAGTGGTGGTTATTGTAGATCTAGGGTATTTCGGTGGTGGTTATCATAGATCTGAACTCGTTTACCGCCAGGGAACCCCCAAATTTGTGTAGGGTTAAGACCAACGGCTAAGGGAATACAAGAGGTCTAAAACTCAGATATGCGGTGAAAGGGGTGAGTGGTGTTGATGTCGGGTAGTTACAATTTGCAGGTGGCGGTGGATGATGACGATATTTGGTGGTTGCTAGTGGTCGTAGGTGGTAGGTGCCCGTCGATAATGGTTGTTGGTTTAGGGTTGAAGATGAAAAATATGTTCTTAGGTAATATCAAGTGAGTTTTGTGTAAACTTAAAACAACTATATTGCGGATGGAAGTGGTCAAATCAACCAGGCTAGAATTGATCACTGCAATGCTCTTATTAATTCTTTATTAGCCCACAGTAAGTGTATTTTTAAATATTTAATATTTAATCCAGAGAGTGGTGGAGTGGTGGCAGTGGCAAGTGTAGTGAGAGAGAGAGAGAGTGGTGGTAGTTGCAGATGTAGAGAGAGGGACGTTGAGAACGAGATAGAGAGAGAGTTGTGGTGGTAGCAGGTGGTGGTTACGGCGGCGGATGGTGGTGGTGGCAGCTGATATGCAACTCCGATGAGGTGGTGCCGGAAGTGATGGTTATGGATGTGGTGGTTGCGTTCTAGTGATGTGGGTTCCGGTGGGGTGGTGACCGGTGGTGACCAGTGGTGGTGAGGTGGTGGGTGGCAGAGCCGTCCCCGAAAACTCTTAAAAAAATTTAGGCCTAGGGCGACGAAAAGAATTGGGCCCAAAATTATGGTTAAGGGTAAATGAATTATAAAAATAAAAACTTAGTGATGGAGTACAGACTAGAACTTGAGACCTTTACATTATTTTGAGATGGTTTTTGCCATTACGCCACCAATATTTTTTGCATAATAAACGGATAAATTTAATAAATATATAATTTAACAAATATATACAAGCTTATAAAGACTTTTCGGGCCCTTTGAAATTTTGGGCCTCGGGCGTCAGCACGGGTTTGCCGGGCCCAGAGCCGGCCCTGGTGGGTGGTGGTGGTTGGTGTGTAGAGAGAGAAGATGGATATGAGAGAGAAGATGAATATGGCAGTGTGTATATAACATATAAATATCTTTATAACTGAATTAGCAAAATGCCCTTACTTTTATTCTTAAATTACCAAAATGCCCTTCTAGTTAACAGACATTATGGATGAAGTTAAGGCCATTGAGCAAAATAGAAAAAAAAACATGGTAAACTATTGGAGTAAAATGGCTATTTTTAAAGGATTGGGGCAAAACCATTAAAACGACCAAACCACAGGGAGCAAAAAGGAAGTTTACTCTTTTTAAAATAAAGATAACCTTGATTTTCACATCGTTCCAGGTGTTATTCAATTCACGCCTTGGACCGGTTTAGGGAGTTTAACGTCGAAAGGGGCGGTGGTGCACAACATGAATTGGGGATACCCCGGCCCACTACGGACGGTCTTGGAGATGCAATTCAAACTAAAAAGCCTTTTAAATAACATGTGCCAAGTTTTGATGTGTATGTATATTGTGCATTGTTCCACTTTTGTAGTACTAATAGTCTTAGGGGGAGAGGGGTGATCACCTCTTGAGGAGAGGTAAACTCTCCACCCACCCAATCACATCTTGCCATGTCAATTCTCCTCTCTAAGTCCCCTCTTGCACTAAAACATAAGGGGTGGTCACCCCTCTTGGAGAGAGGTAAACTATTTGTTATAGTTAAATGCCATTTTAGTCTCTTTGATTTTGGCCATTTTGTCAGTTTAGCACAAAGGTTTCATTTTTCGCATCTGGGTCCAAAAAGGTTTCATCGTTGCCATTTTAGTCCAACTAACTTAACCCCATCCATTCACCTCTTTTAAGTCAAGGGCATTTTAGTCATTTCCCTAACTATTTTAATTAACCCTTTAATATTTCCCTCCCGATTTATATAATGAATAAAGAAATATGTAGATTATATATATATATATATATATATATATTATACAGACACTTGCATCACCCTCCATCTTAATCATAGCCTCACCACCACCACATCCACCATCACCACCACTGCCACCACCACCACCACCACAGCCTCACCACCACTACCACCGTCACCACCACAGCCTTACTACCACCACCTCCCCACCACAACCACAACCATCACCACTCCTTCCTCACCATCGCCTTACCACAACCATCACCACCACCCGCTTAACCATTACCAATATCACCATCACCAACACCCGACCACCACCAACATCACCATCACCTGCGTTGGTGACTGAAACTAACCCCAAATCCTCAAGCACCCTAGATTTCAAATCCAGCAAATTGATTGTTGAATCTCCTCTGTCATCGCAAATCGACAGAGGGGTTTTGTTTAGAATCGAAAAACGAGTAGGATAGTGGAAATAATTACCGTTAATGGTGTCGGATTAGACGCCGGAGGATTCGTTGGAGTTGGAAGTAATTGATAGCACAACAGCATCCACTGTAATAATCAACTACCGTTTGATTATTGAATCTCCTCTATTTGCTTGCTTGAAGGTGTAATAATCAACTACTGTTTACGAAAGATAGGCTCATAAAACATAGGATTGTTTCAGGTGGAGGAATGGTGACTAACCAGAGTGAATCGAACCCCTTTCGAATTGAGGCAACGTGCCTTAACTTACTTAGACAAATACATCATCGATGTTAGGCCTACGATATTCGTCCTTTTGGTCATTTCACGGCCCTAATTGATTGGAATTTCGAGACTTTGGCGCGACAAAACAGTAAGGAGTGGGACTAGTCATCAAGATGTGAGTTTCACCTCTGACTTGACAACAACGTACCCTAAATGCGTTGGTAGTTATCATCAAATAAGACCTACTAGAATATAGTATGGAAATTTCCCATCAAGATTCGGACGTCACTCCTGGCTTGAGGGTAAATCTCGTGCAAAATACAAACACCGGTTAGCAGTGTTTTCAAAGTATCCAAGTGTATATTGTGTCAGCCTTAGGAAAGGCATGTAAATTTAACAGGAATATGTGTTGCTAGGAAGCAGATACGGTAGAATGCATAAGTCTTAAACAACAGATAAGAGTCAAGATTCCTCGAACTATAGACTAGGCAAGGCACTCCTACTTTACCTAATTCCCTATAGTTATCGCTCTGATACCAATCTGTCACACCCCAACCGATGGCGGAAATATCGGGGTGCGGCACTAAGCATTCAGATTGCTCATGAAATTCCATAACATTATCGTTTCATTATAGATTAAGTAGATTCAAACATTGTCTAAACATCAAATGTCACAACCATAGAATATCGAATACAACCATTTCAAATAATGTTCAAAAGATTCTAGATTATCTAGGCGTGTGTTTCTAGCAGCCACCTAGCTTGTTTCTTGATTCAGCATCCTATCAGCCTGCAACATGTATTAAAATATCAATACAAAAGTATTGGCGAGTATACAAGTTTGAGTATATAGCATAGTAGATTAAAAGACTCATATCCATCATGTAAATGATAAAAATAGTTTCAGCCATGCTAGTGTTCGCAGTCCAAGTGATAGCCCAAGTGTCCCGATGCTTTGGTGTTTTCCCAAGACTCAAGAAAAACTAGAATCCTCCTAACAATACCCCCCGAGAATAATGGGGAGGTGCATCTTCCTATAGCGCTACTATGGTCACGGCATGGCACGTATTGGGACAGTGGTAAACACATCAATGTTCCGCCACTCTGATCGGATGGGAATCACCCCAGTCCGTTCAGGTGTCTGTTCTTGACGATGTCTATGTCAGAATCCGTACTCCGGCCATCTTCTCTGGCAATAATCCAGTTCTAAGCCGACTCCAGACTAATCATCAAGTCTACAGCCCGTTTGGATCTAGATTTCATCGTTTCGAGTAAGAGTTTAAGAAAAGATGAAGAAAACATGAGTTTTAGCTGAAAATCTAGATTTAGTAAGGATTTGGTGTGAAAACCGTCATGATGACGTCATCCTCAAGAGTTCAAATCTTGACTAGAATGGCATCACACAACAATTTGTATAAACCGTCATGATGACATCATCCTCAAGAGTTCAAATCTGAGAGATTTCATGGTGTAATGTGTGATTTCGAATAAGATTCATGTAGAGAGTAGTGAATAGATCGAAGTTGTACAAGAATATAAGAGAAAACTTACAAGAATCGGCCTAGAATCGAAGAAAAGTGTCCAAGAATGAGAGTGCGTACGTCTGGATCGGAGGAGGCTATCACATCAATGAAGAATGATGTGACAGGTCCTATTTATAGTGTCAGAAAGGAGTTAAGGCGGTGTGGCATTTGGTTCGGATGGCGGTTCGATCGAGTGGCCCTCCGATCGGATGGTCATCCGATCGGACGGTCATCCGATCGGACGGTCATCCGATCGGACGGTCATCCGATCGGACGGTCATCCGATCGGACGGTCATCCGATCGGATTGCCATTCGGTCAATCCCATCCTTTTTCCATTTTCCGTCTTTGATTTGTTTTGTGAGTTAGATTAAGCGTTGCGTTGCGTATTATTGTGTAATAGTATCACATATCTAGGTTACATCGTTAACACAAAGTTTCCAAGTTTCATAGTTTCCACCAGTGACAAGTCTCCAGTATCTCGTTCAACCAAGTATCAAGTTTCACGAGTCTCAAGATTCAAGCACCAAGTATCAAGTATCAAGAATCAAGCCTCAAGAATCAAGTATCAAGTATCAAGAATCGAGCCTCAAGAATCAAGTATCAAGTCTCATAGTATTAAGTATCAAGAATCAAGTTTCAAGAATCTAGCTTCATAGAATTAAGTATCAAGTATCAATAAGATTCAAGTATCATAGCTTCAAGATTCGCAAGTATCAAAAGTGTCGAGAGTCACATAGTATAAGGACTAAAATTGACAATAGCTAAAAGTTCAGGTACGCAGGCGTTACAGTCTCCCCTCCTTTAGGAGATTTTGTCCCCGAAATTTAAGAAGAAGACTCTGGAAACAAATGTGGGTACTTGGTCTTCATTTCACTCTTGAGTTCCCAAGTGAACTCAGCGCCACGCTTTCCTTCCCATCGAACCTTGACAATGGGAATTTTGATGCGCCTTAATCGCTTAGCACTTTGATCCATGATTTCGACCGGTTTCTCCACAATGTGTAAAGCCTCATTTATTTGCAAGTCCTCGAGAGGAACCTGAAGTTCCTCGTCGACTAGGCATTTACGAAGATTAGATACGTGAAACACCGGATGTACGTTGTTTAGTTCTTGTGGCAAGTCGAGTCGGTATGCCACTTTGCCAATCCTTTCGAGTATCTTGAAAGGGCCCACATAGCGAGGAGCGAGCTTTCCCTTCTTACCAAAACGAACTACTCCCTTCCAGGAGATACCTTGAGAAGAACCCGATCACCAACATCAAATTCCAAAGGCTTGCGCCCTTTATCAACATAGCTCTTTTGTCTGCTCCTAGCCTTGTTCAAGTTATCACGGATCTGAAGAATCTTATCCGTTGTCTCTTGAATGATTTCAGGGCCAGTAAATTGCTTGTTACCAACCTCATGCCAGCTGAGAGGAGATCGGCACTTGCGACCATATAAAGCTTCGAAAGGAGCCATCTGAATACTGGAATGATAGCTGTTGTTGTACGAGAACTCAATCAATGGTAAATGTACATCCCAGTTACCACCAAAGTCGATTACACAAGAACGGAGCATATCCTCTAGGGTTTGAATAGTACGTTCGGTCTGTCCATCCGTTTGGGGATGAAAGGCCGTACTAAGATTCAAATGAGAACCCATAGCGGATTGAAACGTTTACCAAAGACGTGAAGTAAAACGACTATCACGGTCAGAAATGATGTCCAGAGGTATGCCATTACGACATATAATCTCATCTGTATAAATACGAGCAAGTCTCTCCACTTTGAAATCCTCACGAATAGGGAGGAAGTGAGCTGACTTGGTCAAACGGTCAACGATCACCCATATACTGTCATGACCTGAAGGTGTACGCGGTAGCTGGGTTATGAAGTCCATAGCAATGCTATCCCATTTCCATACAGGGATCTCCGGTTGCTCCAGAAGGCAAGAAGGACGCTGATGCTCAGCCTTGACCTTTGAGCAAGTGAGACACTTTGAAACGTACACAGTTATGTCCCTCTTCATACCAGGCCACCAATAAGACACACGCAAGTCATGGTACATCTTATCAGTGCCTGGATGAATCGAGTATTTGAATTTGTGAGCATCATCCATAATGAGCTCACGGAGGTTGTCGCGATCTGGCACCCAGATGCGGTTGAAATAGTACTGAAGTCCATCAGGTTTAGTTACAAGCTGGTCAATAGAAGCACCTCGTATTTCAACAAATATACTACCATCGTTTTCTGATGAATACTAAGCATCACGAATAGAAGCATGAAGATCACTAGAGATTTGAAAACAACGGATGCTACTAGCATGAGTCTTACGACTAAGAGCGTCAGCCACGACATTCGCCTTTCCAGAATGATAGCGAATTTCGCAGTCGTAGTCGTTCAGCAATTCCACCCAACGCCTCTGTCACATGTTCAGTTCCTTTTGGTCAAAGATATGTTGAAGGCTCTTATGGTCAGTGAAAACCACACACTTAGTTCCATATAGATAGTGTCGCCAATTCTTTAACGCAAACATGACTGCACAAAGCTCCAGATCGTGAGTAGTATAGTTCTTCTCATGTATCTTGAGTTGTCAGGAGGCATAGGCGATTACCTTGTCTCGCTGCATGAGCACACAGCCCAAGCCACAGTTCGAGGCATCGCAATATACCACGAAATCATCATTCCCATCAGGGAGAGTAAGAACAGGAGCGTTACAAAGTAGATCCTTAAGAATCTGAAAGGATTCCTCTTGCTTAGGACCCCAAGCAAAAGGTTTCTCTTTCTGAGTTAAGGAAGTAAGAGGAGCGGCGATCTTTGAAAAGTCTGAGATGAATCGACGGTAATAACCCGCCAATCCCAAGAAAGAACGAATCTCAGATGCAGACTTAGGTGTACACCAATTCTTCACAGCCTCGATTTTAGTAGGGTCAACATGAATACCTTGCTTACTAACCACGTGACCGAGGAATTGCACTTCCTTAATCCAGAACTCGCACTTAGAAAACTTAGCGTATAAGCGTTGACTATGTAAAAGTTCAAGTATCAAGCGTAAGTGTCGTTCATGATCAGCTTGGGTTCTAGAATAAACGAGAATATCATCAATAAAGACTATCACAAAACGATCTAGATAAGGTTTGCAAACGCGGTTCATAAGATCCATGAACACAGCGGGTGCGTTGGTCAACCCAAAAGGCATAACCACAAACTCGTAGTGTCCATAGCGAGTGCGAAAAACTGTCTTAGGAATGTCTTCTTCGAGCACACGTAGCTGATGGTAACCAGATCGAAGATCGATCTTAGAGAAATAACTTGTGCCTTGTAGTTGGTCAAATAGATCATCAATACGAGGAAGAGGATAACGATTCTTAATGGTGAGTTTGTTAAGTTCACGGTAGTCGATACACATACGAAACGAAGCATCTTTCTTCTTGACGAACAATACGAGAGCACCCCAAGGTGAGGTACTTGGACGAATAAAACCTTTGTTGAGCAGTTCCTGAAGTTGACTAGATAATTCTTGCATCTCGGAAGGTGCAAGTCGATAAGGAGCCCTGGCTACAGGAGTTGCGCCAGGTACGAGATCAATACGAAAATCGACAGGTCGAGGAGGAGGAAGACCAGGAAGATCTTCAGGGAAGACGTCAGGGAAATCACACACTACTAGAACTTCACTTATGCTCTTTCCCTTGCCCTTCTTTTCCACAATGTGGGCCAAAAAGGCAAGGTACAGTTTACGTAAGTATCTATTCGCTTGAGTGCAAGACATCAACTTTAGTCCTCTCGAAGGTCGGTCTCCATAGACGTGTAAGGTTTCACCGGACGGAAGAGGAAGGCGAACAAACTTCTCGTGACAAGCAATCTCGGCATGATTCTTACGCAACCAATCCATGCCGATTATGACATCAAAACTACCCAATTGCATGGGTATAAGATCAATAGTAAATACGTGGTCGTTAAGATACAGGGAACAACCACTGAGAATAGAATCAACTAGAATCGATTTACCATCGGCAACCTCAATTGAAAATGACTTAGGTAGCTTAGAGCGTGCATAGTTTAACAAAGATTCAAATTCTACGGACACAAAGCTTCTGTCGGCACCAGTATCAAATAGTATCGAAGCGTAAAGGTTATGAGTTGCGAAAAATTCTGGATAGGTATCCTACATCTGAACCGAATTCTTTCTGGTTAAAGAATATCTTTCTAGTTTAACGAGAAACGTACCATTAACGACATCATTGTCGTTACGAGCTTGGTTAGCATTGATGTTGAACGCTCATCCACGAGCGGCTGGCTGTTGCTCCTGGTTTAGCTAAGGACACTGATTACGAAGTTGAGTAGTGTCTCCACACTTGTAGCATGCACAAACACTGTTGATTGGTCTGAGGTTCTGTGGAGGAGCTGGAAGTGCTGGTAGAGCTGCCTGAGCTGGTGCTTGCTGAGCTGGTTGGGCCGGGTTAACTTGAAGGCAGTAGGGAGTCGTGTGACCATAGCGATTGCAGTTGGTATACAGTTGGTACGAAGGTTCGGTAACATGCCAGAAACACTTATATATAGGAAGTACCAGCGGCGTATCTACCATGCTTCGGACATGTCACTTCCATCTCGTACTTCGGTGTCATGCATCGTGTTTCATGACAACATAATTTTTCACATAGATTAAGGGATCATATTCCCAAGATTCCACATAGTTTTGACACAATGAGTAAAGCTTCATAAATTTAGTTTGATCCCGAAAGATTATGATTAGAGTTTTAGATTGCAGACATACGTGTGATTCGTGTAAACAGCCTCAAACTAACCAAAGAATCAAGTTTAAAACCATACATAAAAATCAAGATACCACAAAAGATAGGCTCATAAAACATAGGATTGTTCCGGGTGGAGGAACGGTGACTAACCAGAGTGAATCGAATCCCTTTCGAATTGAGGCAACGTGTATTGACTTACTTAGAGAAATACGTTATCGATGTTAGGCCTACGATATTCGTCCTTTTGGTCATTTCACGGCACTAATTGATTGGAATTTCGAGACTTTGGCGAGACAAAACAGCAAGGAGTGGGACTAGTCATCAAGATGTGAGTTTCACCTCTAACTTGACAACAACGTACCCTAAATGTGTTGGTACTTATCATCAGATAAGACCTACTAGAATATAGTATGGGAATTTCCCATCAAGATTCAGACGTCACTCCTGGCTTGAGGGTAAATCTCGTGCAAAATACAAACACCGGTTAGCAGTGTTTTCAAAGTATCCAAGTGTATATTGTGTCAGCCTTAGGAAAGGCATGTAAATTTAACAGGAATATGTGTTGCTAGGAAGCAGATACGGTAGAATACATAAGTCTTAAACAACAGATAAGAGTCAAGATTCCTCGAACTATAGACTAGGCAAGGCACTCCTACTTTACCTAATTCCCTATAGTTATGGCTCTGATACCAATCTGTCACACCCCAACCGATGGTGGAAACATCGGGGTGCGGCACTAAGCGTTCAGATGGCTCATGAAATTCCATAACACTATCGTTTCATTATAGATTAAGTAGATTCAAACATTGTCTAAACATCAAATGTCACAACCATAGAATATCGAATACAACCATTTCAAATAATGTTCAAAAGATTCTAGATTATCTAGGCGTGTGTTTCTAGCAGCCACCTAGCTTGTTTCTTGATTCAGCATCCTATCAGCCTGCAACATGTATTAAAATATCAATACAAAAGTATTGGCGAGTATACAAGTTTGAGTATATAGCATAGTAGATTAAAAGACTCATATCCATCATGTAAATGATAAAAATAGTTTCTGCCATGCTAGTGTTCACAGTCCAAGTGATAGCCCAAGTGTCCCGATGCTTTGGTGTTTTCCCAAGAATCAAGAAAAACTAGAATCCTCCTAACAATACCCCCGAGAATAATGGGGAGGTGCATCTTCCTATAGCGCTACTATTGTTAAGGCGGAACTACACACAAGGATTAAACGTTCACATAGCATAAAGAATCAAGAATCAAGAATCACAAGTTTCACATACACGTAGGATAGAGTTTAGATTCCAAAAGTATCAAGTTTCCAGTTTCATAGAATACATGTTGCATCCCAAAAGTTTAAAACAAAAGGGATCGAGTATACTCACAGTGATTGCTTAACAGTATAAACTGTTATTGGATCAAAGGGAGCTCTTTAGGTTTAGCCTGATTAGATTACAATAGATAAGTGTCAGACAGAATAACGAGAATTCGCAAAGTGTTGGATCAGTCACCTGATCGGATGGCCATCCGTTCGGATGGTCATCCGGTCGGATGACTTTGTGAGTTGGGACGGACCGCCATCTGATCGAATGGTCATCCGGACGGATGGCCATTCGGTCGAATGGTCATTCGATCCCTAAGTGTAAGTTTCCCAAGTCTCAAAGTTTCTGTTTGGAAATGGTTTAAGTGTTTGAAGGTTGTAAGTCACATTGCCACTCCGATCGGATGGGTGTTCGATCAGACGGCAGTCCGATCGGATCGCCATTCGTTCATAGTGATCTTGTTCCTTTTTGCAACCTCGTAAAGTTTCTAAGTTTCTAGTTTAACGATGACGGAATGGTACGTATTGGGACAGTGGTAAACACATCAATGTTCCGCTACTCTGATCGGATGGGAATCACCCTAGTCCGTTTAGGTGTCTGTTCTTGACGGTGTCTACGTCGGAATCCGTACTCCGGCCATCTTCCCCGACAATAATCCAGTTCTAAGCCGACTCTAGACTAATAATCAAGTCTACAGCCCGTTTGGATCCAGATTTCACCGTTTTGAGTAAGAGTTTAATAAAAGATGAAGAAAACATGAGTTTTAGCTGAAAAATCTAGATTTAGTAAGGATTTGGTGTGAAAACACATGAAATTCCTTAGATCTGAGCTAGATCTTGACTAGAATGGCATTACACAACAGTTTGTACAAACCGTCATGATGACATCATCCTCAAGAGTTCAAATCTAAGAGATTTCACGGTGTAATGTGTGATTTTGAATAAGATTCATGTAGAGAGTAGTGTATAGATCGAAGTTGTACAAGAATATAAGAGAAAACTTACAAGAATCGGCCTAGAATCGAAGAAAAGTGTCCAAGAATGAGAGTGCGTGCGTCTGGATCAGAGGATGCTGTCACATCAATGAAGAATGATGTGACAGGTCCTATTTATAGCGTCAGAAAGGAGTTAAGGCGGTATGGCATTTGGTTCGGATGGCTTTTCGATCGAGTGGCCCTCCGATCGGACGGTCATCCGATCGAATTGCCATTTGGTCAATCCCATCCTTTTGCCATTTTCCGTCTTTGATTCATTTTGCGAGTTAGATTAAGCGTTGCGTTGCGTATTATTGTGTAATAGTATCACATATCTAGGTTACATCATTAACACAAAGTTTCCAAGTTTCATAGTTTCCACAAGTGACAAGACTCCAGTATCTCGTTCAACCAAGTATCAAGTTTCACGAGTCTCAAGAGTCAAGCACCAAGTATCAAGTATCAAAAATCAAGCCTCAAGAATCAAGTATCAAGAATCGAGCCTCAAGAATCAAGTATCAAGTCTCATAGTATTAAGTATCAAGAATCAAGTTTCAAGAATCTAGCTTCATAGAATTAAGTATCAAGTATCAATAAGATTCAAGTATCATAGCTTCAAGATTCGCAAGTATCAAAAGTGTCGAGAGTCACATAGTATAAGGATTAAAATTGACAATAGCTAAAAGTTCAGGGACGCATGCGTTACAGTGAGTTCTTCAGTCGTAACATCCATATTCACCCTCTAAAATCTTTTAATATATTTTGAAAGTGTTTGTGAGTGGAAGAGAGAGATCGGGTAATAATAAATGTATAAAAAGTTTGAGATAAATGCCATTTTAGTCCCCGTGGTATGGGCCATTTTGCCAGTTTAGTTCAAAGATTTCATTTTTCGCATATGGGTCCAAAAAGGTTTCATCGTTGCCATTTTGGTCTAACAGACTTAACCCCATTCATTCACCTTTGTTATCAAGGGCATTTTAGTCATTTCCTCTTTTCATTTAATTAAACCTTTATTTTTTCCCTCCCATTTTCATTTGCCCATTTTCTCTCTCTACTTTCTCCCTCTAGAAAACTTTCTCCTAGCACTACCTTCCCATGTCCGATTTTCCTTCCTTTGGTGGCCAAATCCCACCTATAATCCCTCCAAAACCACCTGATTTAGGTGTAATTATGGTTGCTACTTCATCAACTACCCATGTGCTCTCTAAATTGGATGTTACGACTCAAGAACCCAGCCCATGTGCTATCTAAATTGGACATTTCCAGATCCAATACCGGAGAAGCAGATCCAGAACCCAACAGCACAATACACGTTCAGTATGAAATATGCAGTCTAAAACTAGTGACTTATAATAAGTTTGATTAAAGTGGCAACAAAACAAGTTAATTAAAGTGTGGTTGTTGTTGTGCTATCAATTACTTCCATAAGTAATCACAATTTTGCAAGCAGTAGTTGATTATTACACCGTCAAGCAAGCAAACAGAGGAGATTCAACAATCAAACAGTAGTTGACTATTACAGTGGTTGCTGTAGTGCTATCAATTATTTCCAACTCCGACGAACCCTCCAGCGTCCAATCTGACACCATTAATGGTAATTTTCCACCATCTCACTCGTTTTTCAATTCTAAACAAAACCCCTCTGTCAATTTTCCATGACACAGGAGATTCAACAATCAATTTAGTGGATTTGAAATCTAGGGTGCTTGAGGATTTGGGGTTAGTTTCAGTCCCCAACGCAGGTGATGGTGATGTTGGTGGTGGTGGTCGGGTGCAGGTGATGGTGATGTTGGTGATGGTTAAGCGGGTGGTGGTGATGGTTGTGGTGAGGCAGTGGTGGTGAGGCAGTAGTGGTGATGGTTGTGGTTGTGGTGGTAAGGCGGTGGTGGTGAGGCTGTGGTGGTGGTGACAGTGGTGGTGATGGTGGTAGTGGTGGTATTGAGGCTATAGTGAAGATGGAGGGTGGTGCAGGTGTCAAAGTGTATTGAACAAAATGGCTTAACGTACGCTACGTACGCGATGTGAAATCGCATGTTATAAAATAGCATGGATGAAATCGCATGTGATAATTTTGATGAAATCGCATGTTGGTTTTTTGTAACAATTTCGCATGTGATAATTTTGATGAAATCGCATGTTAAAAAACCAACATGCGAAGTTGTTACAAAAAACCAACATGCGATTTCATTGTGGGATGAAGATCTGACGGCTGAGATGATCGCGTACGTAATGTAGGATAAGGGCTCTTATACGTTAACCTAACCCTATATATATATATATGTATATGTATATATATATATATATATATATAGGGTCAGGATTTAGAGAAAATGGTGGAAAGTGTGAGAACGGTGAGAACGCTTATGGATCGTCCGATCAAAACAATCTATGGACTAGATTGGCGTGGTGGCGTTTTCGTAAATAACACGAATCCTATTGAGTGGACGCGCTTCATTAAGGGTAAAAGGGTCTTTACACTTCTATACCAAAAGCGCCAAACTAATGAATAAAACGCCACTACTGGCCAAAACGCATCCCTATATAAACAAATTCTCATACATAAAAACACACCTCCCCCAACCTGAAACGCCATATTTTCTACTATATACCATTCATCTTACAACGCCAAAATTCCCAAAACATCAAACACACCTACTCAAAAACGCCATATTTTACTATATACCAATCATCTTAGAAAACGCCAAAACACTCAAACATCAAAAAATTCCAAAAAATGGACGTTTCATTCAGATACACTATTTCCTCAATAAAACGCCAAAAATGGCAAAAATCGTTTCTTGTATATTCAATATTGTTCTACGCGAAGTTTCGGAGAATGCATTCTTTCCTGAGGTGTTGTGACTCAAATAACATTTTGCTGCATGAGATGGACAAAACTTCAAGAAAAAGATACTGGTGTCAGACTTATGTCATTTTTTGTGTTTTGTTATTGATGAATATTATAATGGTATGAATAGACGAATGACACTGATGAGTGGTTTGAAGATACATATTTAAACAAAAAGCTCATGTCATTTTGTCTTTCCAAACGGCCACAAAAACACAAGCATGACAAAGCCAAAGCACCAGTGAACGTGTTTCAAAGAAGAAAGAGACTGATGACAGTGAAGATTTGGAAGATGAATTGTTTCTATTTTTAGTTTTTTAATTTTCCTTTTCTGTTGTTTGTTATGTATTTTTCGACTAAGAATAAAAAAGTTTAATAAAGAGCAAAAAAGTCATAATGATTGTGAAACGTCATAATGCAGTAAAACGACAAAAACTCTCAAACTATAATAAAAGTAATTTGGAGAAGTATTATTAAAAGCTAAAAATGGAAAAAACGCCAAAAACTACTTAAAGCCATTAAAAACGTCAAACTTGGAAGATGGAACGTCTATGACCCTAAAAACTCATATAAAGCTGAACAAAAAGAGTAAAAAATACACACAGTAACTGAAAAGATGGCTACTTTATTAATATCATTTATTATAAATAAAAATCCCGCCTAAACTACGCGCCAAAAACATCCTATAAGAGAGACGTCCTACACAATCAACTGATCACACACCAAAAAACAAACGACATCTTTCCAAGAAACCGTTCACTTTAAAACGCCAAAAAAAGATAGTTAAAAAAGCCACAGATGCGGAACCTCATTTCTTCTATATTGAGTATTGTTCTGAATGAAGTTTCACTGAATGGATTCTACTCTGAGGTGGGTATCTCTATAAGCTTTTGCTGAATGAGATGGACAAATATTCATGAAAAAGAGACTGATGACACTGATATGTCATCATGTCACTTTGTTCTTGATGGATATATTAATGGCATGAAGGGATCAATACATTCGAGCAGGCGATTATCTTCAACATGTCACCAAACAAGTATATATAAAACTACAATAAAGGATTCCAAAAAAATAAACATCTTCTAAAGACGGGAGGTGTTTTGGTCAAAAATCAAGCAATGACAATGTAACCAAACTTTCTGTTGTGAGGTATGATGCTTGAATTGATGAACAACAATAAGGATCACTATGAAGCGTAATGAACAAGTGACTCAAAGATTTATACGAGGAAAAAGACCTTGATCAATGAATGATCTCCGGCATAAAAAACCTCGGGTGATGGAAACTACCGATCACCAACTCAAATTAAACAAGAAATGTGTTACAACTTCGGATGATAGCGAGCTAAATACAAGGATCACTATAGTGTATTGTGTAGAAAATGTGTGTAATCGCCAAGTGTGTTAGCGAGAGCTGATGAGAGCGGTTGTATGAGTGTGTGTAGCCAAAAATAGCCAAGTGTTCTAAAAAATAGCTCGCTACCCCCTTATAATTAGAAAATATCTAGCCTAACAAACTGTCCGCAAATGGTGCAAGTCCTCCACGACTCCACAACGTCCATTTCTGGCCAAGCACGTGCGGAATAGACTGAGAATATTCTCCAGGAATATCGCCAAGACCAAGTCCAAGTTGATACTCCTGCAAAACAATTACGAATTCAAAGTAGACAATCGTTAGTACAGGGATCCTTATAGTGATCCATGATCCTGATCCTGCAACACTTCTGAGGATCACTACTTCAGATAGAATTGAGGATCACTAAACCCAACAGTAAATAAGGATCACTGATCATTTAGAAATCCACCCCTAACAATTGCCCCCAAAATATAAGGAGTAATTATGTAAATAAATGAGTTATATTTTGTCGATCTTATCCGCAACAAACTAACGGATAAATAGCCGTTAAGATCGAACTAGCCGTTGGAATCCTGACGTCACTGAGGTGACTTATCCTGCAAAATCATCATTATAAATGGCAGTTACAGATAAGAGCGAAAGGGCATTTAAATCCGAGCGTTTCCTTTTTAAATCCTCATCAGAAGACTTATTCAGGTATTCTCTTTTCCTCTTCTTCCTTCTCTTACTCTGCTTTTCTTTCTTTACCATCATCTCGTCAAAAATGATGCTCTGAAACTCACCGGGCAAGGATCACAAGAAAAACAGCCCCTTAAAGAGCCAAGGGATCATCAAAGATTCCACAAAAGAACGTTGTTGTTTCACCGATCCACAAATTGATAAAATTCGCTATTGTTTCCCGGCGAACACCGTTATCAAATCCTTTGATCCCACTGCTTTGAGCGACTATATCTCTGAAACTTGGATTGCCTTTCCTGTTACCCCATTCACCATAGGATACACCTATCCTTTTCCAGCCTTTACCCAATCCTTTTTCTCCCTTACCGGCATCTCCTACATCCAGGCTATGCCGATGATCTGGAGGGTCTTATACACCCTTGAAAGGATCATCGAGCAGGAAGGGATTGACCTAGGAATGTCGGAGTTGGCTGAGATGTATGATCTCCCACAACATTTGGATCCCACCGATATTTGTTTAAACGAAAACCTGGTGAAGAACACCCCATTTTTAAA
Source organism: Helianthus tuberosus (assembly GCA_030545235.1). Classification (NCBI taxonomy): domain Eukaryota; kingdom Viridiplantae; phylum Streptophyta; class Magnoliopsida; order Asterales; family Asteraceae; genus Helianthus; species Helianthus tuberosus. The sequence goes on along the minus strand of CM060420.1, from coordinate 128,269,247 downwards.
GCCACCAAGAACGACACAAACTGGAAACGACGCTTCTTCTTCGTCAGAAGGGATTCTATCCCGGATGGAAAGGATTTGCCAAGGAAATGGAGCACTCATGGTAGGATAGGAGGATCCTTAGAAGGATCTCTAAGTAAGCTCATTTCTGATAATGATTACTAATATGCTTTTGTTTCTTTTGTACAGCTATCACATTCTCGCATATTATCCCTTCATTTGCCACCAAGGGGAGACTTGTTGCTTTTAGAAAACTCGGTCCTGAAATAAGATCATTCAAGACAATCACCCAGGATTCTCAAGAGGTATCCTCAGGCTCTGTCACCATGTCAAGTAAGTATCCTGTACTTTTTATATTCAAATGTTTAAATAAATAGTTATATATGAATAGAATAAGGACACTTATCTGTTTTGGGTGTGTAGGCGCTGGAAAGTCATCAAGATCTGCTTCCAAATTTAGTGTCACTGAGCTTGACACCGTCCGATCCTCCAAGAAGAAGCTTCCTGCTAGCCCAACTGCTTCGATCCCCAAGGCACCCGTTAAAGGAAGGGGTGGCAAGAAAAGAAAAGCCTCTGATGCTGAGGATCTGCAAGGTCTGCCCCTGATCCGCCACCAGTTCCTTGAATACTTCAACGATGTAAGGATCCTTGTCCCTGCTTTAGGTATCCAGCTTATTTAAGGATCACCTATTCTTGAACTGTTCTTTATCTTCTTTGCAAAAATTTGCTGAGATTGAAGACTACGTTGGGCATGTCGAGGAGCAGGACAAGAAGATTGCTGACCTCCAACAAGTCGCATTGCTCAAGGATCTTAAGATTGCTGACCTCCAAAAGGACCTCCAAAATCCCAAAGCTGAAACGGCCAAGGTTCTGATCAATGCTGATTACGAGAAGCATGAGATCACCCAGGATGCTAAAGTCTCTGCTGCCATAGCGATGTACAAGACCAAATTGCAGATGGCCTTGGAAGCTCAGGATCCTGACTTCGACAGGAGCAACTGGGATGTGGAAGGCTGGAAGGCAAGGCTGGCCAAGCTGGATGACGAGGAGGAAGCTGAGGAGATCCTGACGATCAAGGCTGGAGGCAGTGGCAAGGATCATGGTGGTGAAGCTAGTGGAGCTAGAGATGGTGATGCAGCGAAGGTGTAGGCTGCTTGAATGGGCGATGAAGGACATTTCTAGACGTAGCCGGAGCCCATTTTTTTAGTTTGGTTATGTTTTTTTGTTTTGATGATGTTTTGATAAAAAATGGTTGGTCTGTACTTGAACAATAGTAATTAGGGTTGAGGATCATGGATGATCCTTTGAACAATAGGTAGGATTACAAATGGTGGAGGGATCCTCTGTTTGGGGGATGAAGCCATTGTGATCCTGCCGTCTTTAATTTCCTGCACTTGTTAGACCTATGAACAATGGACACCCTTTGCCAACCCATGTGGACGGGCCACGTTTTGCTGGTAGAAACATGGGTTGGCAATTTTGACAACCTTAAAAGGGTTTAAGCTTTTGTGAATAAAATGACTTTAACTTTTTGACTATATCCTGTGTTGATATCCTTATGGTTATTTTATTTTTCAATCTATTGTGATGTTCATGTTGTTTAAACTTATCAAGTAAGGAAAAAATTTAAAAAATATCCCTTAAGAGTTAAGGATATGATCAAGGATCACATAAAAAATAGTTTAAGGATCATAAGTTCAGTTGTCAAAGGATAAGTGTCACTTAAATACATAATGAATAAAATCAAAACAGTTAAGGATCATACCTGAGAATCCAAGTTAGGATCCCATCCTTTAACAGTTAAAATTAGGATAACCCAAGATACAAACCTTAGTTGAAAGTAAGGATCAAGAATCCTTGGTCATTTATCTTCACAAACCTGAAATAAGATAGTACTTGGGACTGAGCCAATATAAGATGAATGTTAGTAACTGGGGACAAGCCCAACAATTCTGGGGACAAGCCCAATATACTGGGGACAAGCCCAAAGGATAACTGGGGACAAGCCCAAAGGATAACTGGGGACAAGCCCAAAGGATCGTATGTAAACTGGAGTATGGCCCTCACTGGCGACTATCCAAACTTAGTGACATGAAAATGCCAAAACCTTAGCTAACGTGAAAACGTTAGAAACCTTAGGAACGGATGTATGGTACGTCTACCATTATATGTAGGATCCTGAATATAGCCAGTACAATGAAATTGTCAGCCCCTAAAGCGGGTACTGGTCCCATTGTCATGAACTATACCAGGATCATCGTGCGCTACTGGCGAGACTGGGGACAGGCCCAAACTTGTTGCTTTTGTGGAAAACTATCCTTTTGCTAAGAGTATCTGAACCTTTAAAAATCAGAATCACGTGAAAGGGAGATAAAGAATGCAGGATCCTTATCCTTATGTGAGAAAGTAAGGAAATGAAATAGTTTGAGATTAGAATGTTACCAAAATGAGGATCATCTGTCAGTGGGGATCCTTTAAGGATATTTGTCTGGTAAGGATCACGGATCATGATCACATGAAATATTTCTTCAAATGGACAGCATTCCAAGCTCTTGGTAGCAAATCACCTTCCATTGTTAGTAATCGATATGCCCCCTTTCCTGCTTCAGCTTCAATCAAATAGGGGCCTTCCCACTTTGGTGCTAGCTTTCCATCAGCAGGATTGGTGGTGTTTTGAAATGCTTTCCTTAATGCCATATCCCCAACTTGGAATTTCCTGAGCCTGACATTTTTGTTGTAAGCTCCAGCCATCCTTTGTTGATAACTGGCCATCCTTATCCTTGCCAAATCCCTGATTTCTTCTATAGTATCCAGGTCTTGAACCAAGTTCTCATCATTTTCCTCAGGATCACGAATGCTTGTTCTTGCAGTTGGAACCACCATCTCTATAGGGATCACTGATTCTGCCCCAAATACCAAAGAAAATGGAGTTTGGCCTGTAGCATTCTTGGGAGTTGTCCTATCAGCCCAAAGCACATAAGGTAGTTCTTCTGCCCATTTTCCTTTCTTGGATCCAAGCTTCTTCTTCAAATTGTTGATGATGATCTTGTTGGATGACTCTGCCTGACCATTAGCTTGTGGATGGACTGGTGTTGATGTTATCATCTTAATCCCCCAACTGTCACAAAAGTTAGTGGTTCTATTCCCAATAAATTGGGATCCATTATCACAAATAATCTCAGAAGGGATACCAAATCTAGTAATAATGTTTCTTTTAATAAAGGATATAACTTCCTTTTCTCTGACTTGAGCAAAGGCTTCAGCCTCTATCCACTTAGAGAAGTAATCAGTCATAGCAAGCATGAATACTTTTCCACCAGGTGCCTTAGGAAGCTTTCCAACTATATCCATTCCCCATCTCATGAATGGCCAAGAAGAGGATATAGGATGCAAGAGCTCTGCTGGTTGGTGAAGGATATTACTATGCCTCTGACAAGGATCACACTTCTTGGCATACTCCACAGCATCCTTCTTCATAGTGGGCCAATAGTATCCTGTCCTCAGGATCCTTGAGAATAATGCCCTGCCCCCAGTGTGGTTTCCACAATCTCCTTCATGGAAATCCTTTAGGACTTCTTGAATTTCAGGATCCTCAATGCATCTTAAATATGGTCCTGCAAGAGATCGTTTATACAACATATTATTTAATATTGTAAATTGAGATACCTTAATTTTGAAAGCCCTTGGGTTTTCTCCTGTAGGAATTTCTCCATGTTGTATGTATCTCATGATTCGGAGTATCCATGATCCTGAATGAGATTGGGTATCATCACTAGGGATGATTGCAGAATCTTCTCCTATCTCCATAGCTACATGATCCTTGATAGCAGGGGTCAGGATATGGATAATAGGGATCTTGATATCCTTAGGAATCTTCAAAGATGATCCTAGATTGGCTAATGCATCAGCTTCTGCATTCTCTTCCCTTGGTACCTGTGTCAAACTAAAGGATACAAAAGAGAGTGCCAATTCTTTGACTATCTCCAAATATTTGATTAGCTTTTCACCTTTAACAGCATAGGATCCATTAAAGTGATTAGTAATCAATAAAGAATCTACATGTACCTCAAGATACCTGATGCTCATGTGCTTTGCAATTTGCAAACCAGCTATCAAGGCTTCATATTCAGCCTCATTGTTGGTAGTTTGAAATTCACAAGCTATGGAGTGGGGTATTATGTCCCCCTGTGGCGATTTTAGTAGTATTCCAAGCCCTATTCCATTTACATTGGAGGATCAATCAGTGAACAGTATCCAAGGATCCTTGGTTTCTTCAAGCTGTTGGACTTCTAGTTCAGCCTCCTTTTGCAAATCACTACTAAAATCTGCCACAAAGTCAGCTAAGGCTTGGGATTTGATGGCAGTCCTTGGTTCATATCTTATATCATATGCACTCAACTTCACTGCCCACTTAGGCATCCTTCCTGACATTTCAGGTTTCCTGAGAACATTCTTAATTGGAAAATTAGTTTTAACAATGATGGCATGAGTCTCAAAATAATGTCTTAATTTAGTAGATGCCATAATTAATGCAAGGATAAGTTTCTCTAAATGTGAATACCTGGATTCAGCATCAAGTAAGCTCTTACTTACATAATAAACAGGATGTTGTGTACCTTGGTGATCCTTAACAAGGACCGCACTTACTACTTTTGAGGATACCGCCAAGTATAAGGATAACACATCTCCCTTTTTTGGTTTCATCAAGGCTGGGGCTGAGGATAGGTAATCCTTAAGAGCTTTAAGGGCACTTTCATGCTTTTGAGTCCATTCAAATTTCTTGTTCTTCCTCAAGATGTCATAGAACTCCTTGCACTTTTCTGAGGATTTGGATATGAATCTGTTCAAGGTTGCGATCCTGCCAGTCAACCTTTGCACATCCTTAGCATTGGCAGGAGATTTGATATTCACAATAGCCTTAATTTGCTCTGGACTTGCTTCAATGCCCCTTTTCGTCACCATATATCCTAAGAATTTACCTGCCTTTACACCAAAATGACACTTAGAAGGATTAAGTTTCATATTATATTTATCAAGGATATTGAACGCTTCCTCCAAGTGTTTAAGATGATCCTCAGCTTTCTTGGACTTAACCACCATGTCATCAATATAGACTTCCATAGTGTGTCCAATTTGCTCCTTGAACATCATATTGACTAGCCTTTGATAAGTAGCACATGCATTCCTTAATCCAAATGGCATAGCAATATAACAGTATATACCAGTTGGGGTCATAAAGGCTGTATCCTCTTGATCGGATGGTTCCATCTGAATTTGTTGAAATCCAGATGAAGCATCCATAAAGGTTAACAACTCATGACCCGCGGTAGCATCCACCATGGAGTCAATGTGGGGTAATGGGAAAGGATCCTTGGGACATACCTTGTTTAAATCTGTAAAATCGACACATACCCTCCACTTTCCATTTTTCTTTTGAACAACAACCACATTGGCTAACCATCTTGGATACTTAACCTCTCTAATCATACCTGCTCGAAGTAGCTTATCTACCTCTTCCTGGATAATAGCATTCCTTTCAGGTGCAAACTTCCTCCTCTTTTGATGAATTGGCTTGAATGACCTGTCAATGCCAAGTTTGTGAGTAATTATATCTTTAGATATACCTGTCATGTCTTCATGTTTCCAGGCAAAGGTGGTTTTCCTTCTTTTGAGAAAGGATACTAGCTCCCGTTCAATATCGCTAAGGATCCCTCACCCTATGAAGATCTTGGATTCAGGATCATCAGGATCCATGAGGATTTCTTTCAAATCCTGTTCTCTTGCCTCCAAGACATCTCTTGAAGGATACTTTAATTGCTATTGCTCCCTTGGTCTTGAGGCTGGTTTCATTGATGAGGTATAGCAATTCTTAGCCTCCTGTTGATCACTCTCAATTTTCACCACTCCCCATGGACTTGGAAGCTTTACACACTGATGATAGGTGGATGGGACTGCCTTCATATCATGTATCCATGGCCTGCCAAGGATAACATTACAACACGATAAGCAATCAATAACACAAAACTTTTGATAAGAATGCAATCCTTCAATATAGATTGGGAGTTTGATGTCCCCCAATGTATTCTTTGTTTCTCCACTGAATCCCACTAGTATTGAGGATCTTGGGATAATATCAGACTCTGGGATATTCATTTTCTTGAGAACATCCAGCTGAATGATGTTCACGGAGCTTCCTCCATCTATAAGGATCCTGCGAACAAAGTGGTTAGAAATAAACAATGTAATAACAAGACCGTCATGATGAGGATCCTGGATGTCAACACGATCATCCTCATCAAAAGTAATGATTTTATCCTGGGTGACAACGGAGGTCCGGACGGGTCTGTCTCCATTATCCATCTTGGTTTCCTTAGCGTGTCTTTTTGCTGCTGAGAAGGATGTACCACAGATGTCTGATCCACCGGATATGAAATTTATGACTTGTGCATCTGCTGGAGGAGCAGGAGCCCTTTCCGGGATCCTTTCAGGATCCTGGGTCCTTGACTTCTTTCGTCCCAAGAGTTCCTTTAAATGCCCCTTGCTCAACAAGTAACCAATTTCCTTTCTAAGTGCAATACACTCTTTAGTGAGATGCCCAAAATCCTCATGATATGCACACCACTTGGATTTATCCTTTGTAGCAGCTGGTTTATCACTTTTCCCTGGCCACCTAGCTTTCTCACCTAGATTCTGCATTGCAAGGATTAGTTCATTGTTATCAACAGAAAAACAATATTCAGAAATAGGAGGATAATCCTCATTATCCTCTTCTTGTTCCACTGCGTGCACATTCTGGTTATCAGATCTGTTGTAGGACTTGGATTTGTTGTTCCTGAAGTAGGATCCTTGTTTATCCTGTTTTGAGGATCCTGTCAATCTGTCCTGGATCCTTTTGTCATCCTCTAGGCGGATGAACCTAAGGGCCCTAGTCCTTACTTCATCAAGATTCCTGCAAGGTGTCATAACAAGATCATCATAGAATAATGAATCCCTAAGCAATCCCATTTTAAAGGCTTCTACCGCCGTAGCAATATCCAAATTAGGAATATCTAAGGATTCTTTACTAAACTTAGTGATATAATCTCTAAGTGATTCATTTTGACCTTGTGTTACCCTATATAGATCACTAGTTAATCGTTCAAACTTTCTACTACAAGAGAATTGACTATTGAACAAGTTAACTAAATTAGCAAATGAAGTAATAGAGTAAGGGGGAAGACTTAGCAGCCATTTAAGAGCAGATCCTGTAAGTGTGGATCCAAATCCCTTGCATAGACATGCTTCTTTCAACCTTTCAGGAGTTGGATTGATCTCCATCCTCTCCCTGTATTGAGCTATATGCTCTTCTGGATCCGTTGAACCGTCATATAGCTTCATTGATGGTATCTGGAATCTTTTAGGTATCTCAGCATCACATAAAGGTGGTGCAAAACGAGATATCCTATGGCTACCATCCGTAATCTCAGGAATGGGTTTAACCACTCCTGGTACACTGGATATCATATCCTTAAGCTTCTGTAGCTCCCTAGCCATGGCCTGATTGATACCTGTATCCTGCATAAAGCCATGGTTAGTGTTATATAAATTATTAAAAGTGTTACCTCCCACAGGATTCGAGTTTGGAATTGCGGATGTGAATCCATCTTGTCGAGACTCTGGCATGATTGAAGGGCCAGAGGAGGCAATGGTCTGCATTGGTATGAAGTCTCCTTGATGAACGTCCAAGTTCTAAGGCTGCATACTTCTCAAGGATCCTTGATTTTGATGGAGGTTGGATCCTTGGAATGTAGGTGATCCTTGAACCTGAAAGGATCCTGGGACCAGGGAGGATCCTGGGACCAAAGAGGATCCTGGGACCTGGGAGGATCCTTGGATATGGGAGGATCCTTGGACCTGGGAGGATCCTTGGACTTGGGAGGATCCTTGGACCTGGGAGGATCCTTGGACCTGGGAGGATCCTTGTACCTGGGAGGATCCTTGGACCTGGGAGGATCCTTGTACTGCATGCATTCCCACATATCCTCCTGATGTGAAGTATCCCTGATGCTGAGAGGAGGATCCTGATGGTTGAGAAGAGGATTCCTAAGGCTGGAAGTAAGAGCCAAATGCCTGACTCATTGTTGTTGTTCCATAACGCCTTCCTGGTAGTTCACCCAAGTATTGCACGTCTGGAACTGCTGAGTGTTGGGAAGTTATGACCGGAGTGTCGAAGTTCAGCGACCTTGGCATCAGAGGGGAGTGATCCTCCACTGATTTCTTCTGTTTCTTGATCTCATCGATCTCCCGGAGGATCCTTTCGTTGGTTTTATCCTGCTCTTGTGCATGATTCCTCATCTGCAAAATCAGGGCATAAAGATCATTAGTAGTAGGATTAGTTGAAACAGAAGAAGTAGGTGGTTTTTTGGAAAATAGGAGTTGGTTTCTTCACAGCATTCTCAGCATTCTTCTGGGATCCAGAAGGTGGTGGAGGCAAAGGAGGAACGCCTTGTGAAGAACTGAATGAGGGCATCAAACTTGAAGTATTCTTCACTGAGGAAGCCATCTGTTTGGTTGTAGCGAACCGAAATGACCACGAAAACACGAATCTTTCTAGGAATGAAGCACCAATTGCCCCATGGTGGGCGCCAAACTGTTTTGGTCAAAAATCAAGCAATGACAATGTAACCAAACTTTCTGTTGTGAGGTATGATGCTTGAATTGATGAACAACAATAAGGATCAATATGAAGCGTAATGAACAAGTGACTCAAAGATTTATACGAGGAAAAAGCCCTTGATCAATGAATGATCTCCGGCATAAAAAACCTCGGGTGATGGAAACTACCGATCACCAACTCAAATTAAACAAGAAATGTGTTACAACTTCGGATGATAGCGAGCTAAATACAAGGATCACTATAGTGTATTGTGTAGAAAATGTGTGTAATCGCCAAGTGTGTTAGCGAGAGCTGATGAGAGCGGTTGTATGAGTGTGTGTAGCCAAAAATAGCCAAGTGTTCTAAAAAATAGCTCGCTACCCCCTTATAATTAGAAAATATCTAGCCTAACAAACTGTCCGCAAATTGTGCAAGTCCTCCACGACTCCACAACGTCCATTTCTGGCCAAGCACGTGCGGAATAGACTGAGAATATTCTCCAGGAATATCGCCAAGATCAAGTCCAAGTTGATACTCCTGCAAAACAATTACGAATTCAAAGTAGATAATCGTTAGTACAGGGATCCTTATAGTGATCCATGATCCTGATCCTGCAACACTTCTGAGGATCACTACTTCAGACATAATTGAGGATCACTAAACCCAACAGTAAATAAGGATCACTGATCATTTAGAAATCCACCCCTAACAGGAGGTATATAGGAAAATAAGGATCTACATAAGGTATTCAAAACGCCAAAAAGGTTAAAGTAGAAAAGGCTGATGACAGTAAAGACTTGGATGAGAAATTAGATTATAATTTTTTTTTTCATTTTCTATTGTTTGTTATCAAATTCTCTGTTTTTATTATCTAATTCTCTACTAACAAAAAAAATTAGTATAAAACGCCAAAAACTACAAACAACAAAACGCCTGATAGTGTGAAAACTGTGAAAACGGATGCTAGCAAAGCACGTTGTTGCTATATAAAAACGCCAAAAAACATTTATTATATTAAAAGTCACTACATGGAAAATTTAAGTTTATCTTTTCAAAACGCCATAATTGCTTGTCACATTATAGGCCTGCATCCTACTTAGTTAAAACGCCAAAATCTTTACTATGATCCTGACCTAAAAACAATAAAAACGCTGCGTATTTGTTAAACGCCAAAAAATGGAAAGGTGATGTCACACGCGTTTAAAAAAATAATATGAAAGGACAAAAAAGCCCCTCCGCCCTTCTTTATGTCGCGTGACACATGTTGGGCCAGGATGCGTTCTCACCGTTCTCACACTTTTGGGCGTTTTCTCCTGATACCGTTCCTATATATATATATATATACATATATGTTAGGGGAGGATTTTCCAATCCTAAGGATCACGGATCCTCAAGTACTGCCAGGATCATGATTTCTGTTTGAATTAAGGATCCTCAGTAGGTGTTGCGGGATCAGGATTCAGGATCCTTATTATTATCCTTATACTAACGATTGTCTTCATTATACATGAGCTTGTTTTGTAGGAATATGTACATGGACTTTGTCTTGTCGATATTCGTGGAGCATATTCCCTCAATATTCCGCACGTGCTTGGCCCTTGTGAACGTTATGGAGATCGTGGGAGGCTAGCATAATTAGCGGATAGTTAGTTAGTTTAGTTATTTCTAATTTTAAATAGGGGATAACAAGCTTGAGTTAGAACACTTAGCAAAATTAGCAAACACACACTCCAGTAACAGCTCTCGTTCATCTCTCAACAGTTTACTTGGCGAATACATACATTTTTGGCACTTTTGCACACTAGTGATCCTTGTAACAAGCTTGTTATCATCCCGACTTGTATCAACCGTTTGTTTAATCTTAGTTGGTGATCGGTAGTTTCCATCACCTGAGGTTTTTTATGCAGGAGATCATCTCTTGATCAAGGGCTTTTTCCTCGTATAAATCCTTGTGTCATTTCTTTATTTGATTTGCAAGTTGTTCACACAATTGTTCATAGATTCAAGCATCACACCCCACAACAAAAGATTTGGTTGCATTATCCTTGCTTGATTTTTGACCAAAACAGTTTGGCGCCCACCGTTGGGGCAATTGGTGCTTCATTCTTGAGAAATTCTTGTTTTTGTGATCATTTCGGTTCGTTACAACCAAGCAGATGGCTTCTTAAGCAAAAAGCACTTCCAGTTCAATGCCGGCAGTCACCTCTTCACAGGGCGTTCCGCCTTTGCCTCCACCACCTTCTGGATCCCAGAAGAATGCTGAAAATGCTGCAAAGAGACAAAGCCCCATTTTCTCAAAACCACCAACTTCTGCTGTTTCTTCTAATCCTACTACTAATGATCTTTTTACTCTGATTTTGCAGATGAGGGATCACATACAAGAGCAGGACAAAACCAACGAAAGTATCCTCCGAGAAATTGGTGAGATCAAGAAATAGAAGAGATCGGGGGAGGATCACTCTCCTCTGATACCAAGGTCATTGGATTTCGACACTCCAGCCATAACCGCCTTGCAAACTGCAGCTCCGGACATCCAATATCAAACTGAACCATTGGGAAGGCATTATGGAACAACAACTATGAGTCAGGCTTTTGGGTCTCATTTCCAGCCTTCAGGATCCTGTTTTCAGCCTTCGGGATCCTCTTTCCAGCATCAGGGATCCTTCGTCAACTCAGGAGGATATTTGGGGACCCACATGGTTCAAGGATCCTCTCAGGTTCAAGGATCCTCTCAGGTTCAAGGATCCTCACAGGTCCAAGGATCCTCACAGGTTCAAGGATCCTCTCGGGTTCAAGGATCCTCTCAGGTTCAAGGATCCTCCTTCCAGGTTCAAGGATCCAACATCTTTCAGGATCAAGGATTCTTAAGAAGTGTACAACCCCCAAGCACAGATGTTCATCAAGGAGACTTCATTCCAATGCAGACCATTGCCCCTTCTGGTCCTTCAATCATACCAGAATCCCGTCAATATGGATTCACATCTGCGATTCCAAACTCGAGTCCTCTGGGAGGTAACACTTTCAATAATTCTTATAACACTAACCATGGCTCTATGCAGGATACAGGTATCAATCAAGCTATGGCTAGGGAATTACAGAAGCTGAAGGATATGATATCCAGCGTTCCAGGAGTGGTTAAGCCCATTCCTGAAATTGCAGATGGGAGCCATAGGATATCTCATTTTGCACCACCTATTTGTGATGCTGAGATACCCAAAAGGTTCCAAATACCAACTATGAAGCTGTTTGATGGTTCAACAGATCCAGAAGAACATGTAGCTCAATATAGAGAAAGGATGGAGATCAACCCCATCCCAGAGAGGTTAAAAGAAGCATGTCTATGCAAGGGTTTCGGATCCACACTTACAGGATCTGCTCTTAAATGGCTGCTAAGTCTTCCCCCTTACTCTATTACTTCATTTGCCAATCTAGTTAATCTGTTTAATAGTCAATTCTCATGTAGCAGAAAATTTGAACGTTTAACTAGTGATTTATATAGGGTAACACAAGGTCAAAATGAATCACTTAGAGAATACATCACCAAGTTTAGTAAAGAATCCTTAGATATCCCTAACCTGGATATAGCTACGGCTGTGGAAGCCTTTAAAATGGGTTTGCTTAGGGATTCATTATTCTATGATGATCTTGTTATGACCCCATGCAGGAATCTTGATGAAGTGAGAACCAGGGACCTTAAATTCATCCGATTAGAGGATGATAAAAGGATCCAGGAGAGATTGACAGGATCCTCGAAACAGGAAAAGCAAGGATCCTACTTCAAGAATAACAAGTTCAAGTCCTACAACAAGTCTGATAACCAGAATGTGCATGCAGTAGAACAAGAAGAGGATGATGAGGATTATCCTCCAATTTCTGAATACTATTTTTCTGTTGATAACAATGAACTAATTCTTGCAATGCGGAATCTAGGTGAGAAAGCAAGATGGCTAAGGAAAAGTGATAAACCAGCCGCAACAAAAGACAAGTCCAAATGGTGTGCATATCATGAGGATTTCGGACATCTCACTGAAGAGTGTATTGCACTTAGAAAAGAAATTGGTTACTTGTTAAGCAAGGGGCACTTAAAGGAGCTTTTGGGACGAAAGAAGTCAAGGACCCAGGATCCTGAGAGGATCCCAGAAAGAGCTCCCGCTCCCCCAGCAGATGCACAAGTTATAAACTTCATATCCAGTGGATCAGACATTTGTGGTACTTCCTTTTCAGCAGCCAAAAGACATGCCAAGGAGACCAAGATGGATAATGGAGATAGACCCATCCGGACCTCTACTGTTACACAGGAGAAAGTTATAACTTTTGATGAGGATGATCGTGTTGATGTGCAGGATCCTCATCATGATGGCCTTGTTATTACGTTGTTTATATCTAACCACTTTGTTTGCAGGGTCCTGATAGATGGAGGAAGCTCAGTAAACATCATTCAGCTTGATGTCCTCAAGAAGATGAACATCCCTGAATCGGATATTGTACCAAGATCCTCAGTTCTTGCGGGATTCAGTGGAGAAACCAAGAACACATTGGGGGACATCAAACTCCCCATCTATATTGAAGGACTTCATTCTTATCAAAAATTTTGTGTTATAGATTGCTTATCATGTTGTAATGTTATCCTTGGTAGGCCATGGATACATGACATGAAGGCAGTCCCATCTACCTATCATCAATGTGTAAAGCTTCCTAGCCCGTGGGGAGTGGTGAAAATTGAGAGTGATCAACAAGATGCTAAGAATTGCTACAAGTCATCAATGAAGCCAGCCTCAAGGCCAAGGGAGCAATAGCAATTAAAGCATCCTTCAAGAGATGTCTTGGAGGCAAGAGAACAGGATGTGAAAGAAATCCTTATGGATCCTCATGATCCTGAATCCATAGTCTTCATAGGATCAGGGATCCTCAGCAACATTGAACAGGATCTAGTATCCTTCCTTAAGAGGAGGAAAACTACCTTTTCCTGGAAGCATGAGGACATGACAGGTATATCTAAAGATATAATTACTCATAAACTCGGCATTGACAGGTCATTCAAGCCAATTCATCAAAAAAGGAGAAAGTTTGCGCCTGGGAGGAATGTTATTATCCAGGAGGAGGTAGACAAATTACTCCTAGCAGGTATGATTAGAGAGGTTAAGTATCCAAGATGGTTAGCCAATGTGGTTGTTGTTCAAAATAAAAATGGAAAGTGGAGGGTATGTGTCAATTTCACTGATTTAAACAAGGCATGTCCCAAGGATCCTTTCCCATTACCCCATATTGACTCCATGGTGGATGCTACCGCGGGTCATGAGTTGTTGACTTTTATGGATGCTTCATCTAGATTTCAACAGATTCAAATGGAACCATCTGATCAAGAGGATACAGCCTTTATGACCCCAACTGGTATATATTGTTATATTGCTATGCCATTTGGACTAAGGAATGCAGGTGCTACTTATCAAAGGCTAGTCAATATGATGTTCAAGGAACAAATTGGACACACTATGGAAGTCTATATAGACGACATGGTGGTTAAGTCCAAGAAAGCTGAGGATCACCTTAGAGACTTGGAGGAAGCATTCAATATCCTTGGTAAATATAATATGAAACGAAATCCTTCCAAGTGTCACTTTGGTGTTAAAGCAGGTAAATTCCTAGGCTATATGGTGACAAAAAGAGGCATTGAAGCAAGTCTAGAGCAAATTAAGGCTATTGTGAATATCAAATCTCCTGCCAATGCCAAGGATGTGCAAAGATTGACAGGCAGGATCGCAGCCTTGAACAGGTTCATATCCAAGTCATCAAAAAAATGCAAGGAATTCTATGACATTTTGAGAAAGAACAAAAAATTTGAATGGACTGAAAAGCATGAAAACGCTCTCAAAGCTCTTAAGGATTACCTATCCTAAGCCCCTGCCTTGATGAAACCAGAAAAAAGGGGTATATTATCCTTGTATTTGGCGGTATCCTCTAAAGCAGTAAGTGCAGTCCTTGTTAAGGATTACGAAGGTACACAACATCCTGTCTATTATGTAAGTAAGAGTTTGCTTGATGCTGAATCTAGGTATTCACATTTAGAAAAACTTATCCTTGCATTAATTATGGCATCTACTAAATTAAGACATTATTTTGAAACTCATGCCATTATTGTTAAGACTAATTTCCAATTAAGAATGTTCTCAGGAAACTTGAAATGTCAGGAAGGATGGCTAAGTGGGCAGTGAAGCTTAGTGCTTTTAACATAAGATATGAACCAAGGACTGCCATCAAATCCTAAGCCTTAGCTGACTTTGTGGCAGATTTTAGTAGTGACTTGCAAAAGGAAGCTGAGTTAGAAGTCCAACAGCTGGAAGAGACTAAGGATCCTTGGATACTCTTCACTGATGGAGCCTCTAATGTCAAAGGAACAGGACTTGGAATACTACTAAAATCGCCATAGGGGGACATAATACCCCACTCCATAGCTTGTGAGTTTCAAACTACTAACAATGAGGCTGAGTATGAAGCCTTGATAGCTGGTTTGCAAATTGCTAAGCATATGAGGATCAGGTATCTTGAGGTACATGTAGATTCATTGTTAATCACTAATCACTTTAATGGATCCTATGCTGTTAAAGGTGAAAAGCTAATCAAATATTTAGAGATAGTCAAAGAATTGGCACTCTCTTTTGTTTCCTTTAGTTTGACACAGGTACCAAGGGAAGAGAATGCAGAAGCTGATGCATTGGCCAATCTAGGATCATCCTTAAAGATTCCAGAGGATATCAGGATCCCTATTATCCACATCCTAACCCCCGCTATTGAGGGTCATGTAGCCATGGAGATAGGAGAGGATTCTGCAATCATCCCTAGTGATGATACACAATCTCATTCAGGATCATGGATCATTCCAATCATGAGATACATACAACATGGAGAGATTCCTACAGGAGAAAACCCCAGGGCTTTCAAAATCAAGGTATCTCAATTTACAATATTGAATAACATGTTATATAAACGATCTCTTGCAGGTCCATATCTAAGATGCATAGAGGATCCTGAAATTCAAGAAGTCCTAAAGGATTTTCATGAAGGAGATTGTGGAAACCACACAGGGGGCAGGGCATTATTCTCAAGGATCCCGAGGACAGGATATTATTGGCCTACTATGAAGAAGGATGCTGTGGATTATGCCAGAAAGTGTGATCCTTGTCAGAGACATAGTAATATCCTTCACCAACCAGCAGAGCTCTTACATCCTATATCCTCTTCTTGGCCATTTATGAGATGGGGAATGGATATAGTTGGTAAACTTCCTAAGGCACCTGGTGGAAAAGTATTAATGCTTGCTATGACTGATTACTTCTCCAAATGGATAGAGGCTGAAGCCTTTGCTCAAGTCAGAGAAAAGGAAGTGATATCCTTTATTAAAAGAAATATTATTACTAGATTTGGTATTCCTTCTGAAATTGTTTGTGATAATGGATCCCAATTTATTGGGAGTAGAACTACTAACTTTTGTGACAGCTGGGGGATTAAGATGATAACATCAACACCAGTCCACCCACAAGCTAATGGTCAAGCAGAATCATCCAACAAGATCATCATCAACAACTTGAAGAAGAAGCTTGGATCCAAGAAAGGAAAGTGGGCAGAAGAACTACCTTATGTACTATGGGCTGATAGGACAACTCCCAAGAATGCCACTGGCCAAACTCCATTTTCTTTGGTATTTGGAGCAGAATCAGTGATCCCTACAGAAATGGTGGTTCCTACTGCAAGAACAAGCATCGTGATCCTGAAGAAAACGCTAAAAACTTGGTTCAAGACTTGGATACTATAGAAGAACTCGGGGATTTGGCAAGAATAAGGATGGCTAGTTATCAACTAAGGATGGCTGGAGCCTACAATAAAAATGTCAGGATCAGGAAATTCCAAGTTGGTGATATGGTATTGAGGAAAGCATTTCAGAATACCACAAATCCTGCTGATGGAAAATTAGCACCAAAGTGGGAAGGCCCCTACCTGATTGAAGCTGAGGCTGGAAATGGGGCATATCGATTGCTAACAATGGAAGGTGATTTACTACCAAGAGCTTGGAATGCTGTCCACTTGAAGAAATACTTCACGTAATAAGGATTCATGATCCTTAGCAATATTCATGATCCTCATCCTCAAAGGATCCTTAGAGAATGGACGATCCTCATTCTGAGGTTCATATATCCTCGACTAAGGATTGAGTATCCACAGAAGTCTCAAGTTATATGGGCTTGACCCCAGTTATTTGGGCTTGACCCCAGTTATTTGGGCCTGTCCCCAGTATCGCCAGCAGCACACGATGATCCTGGTACAGTTCATGGCAATGGGACCAGTACTCGCTTTAGGGGCTGACAATTTCATTGTACTGGCTGTATCCGGGATCCTACGTATAATGGTAGACGTACCATACATCCGTTCCTAAGGTTTCTAACGTTTTCACGTTAGCTAAGGTTTTGGCATTTTCATGTCACTAAGTTTGGATAGTCGCCAGTGAGGGCCATACTCCAGTTTACACAAGATCCTTTAGGTTTGTCCCCAGTTTTTTGGGCTTATCCCCAGTTTTTGGGCTTGTCCCCAGTATATTGGGCTTGTCCCCAGAATTGTTGGGCTTGTCCCCAGTTTCTAACTCTTTTCCCATGTTGGCTTAGTCCCAAGTTATGCTCCATTTCAGGTTTCTGAAGTTAACCAGCTAAGGATCCTTGATCCTTGCCTTTTATCGAGGTTTGTCTTTTGGTTATCCTGATTGTAAATGTTAAAGGTTTAGGATCCTAATTTGGATTCTCAGGTATGATCCTTAATTACTTTGAATTTATCCTTTATTTGTCTGAGTAACCCTTATTCTTTGACAACAACTTACATGATCCTTAAGTTACTTTACTTTTTTGAAGTTATCGATTATAGAATATTTGATCCTTGATCATATCCTAAATTTATTTAACTTAATCTATTAAACTTTTATTCTCAACTTATGAATTCACACAAAGTATTTCACAACTATTGAAGGATAAAATATATATGCAAAGTAACAACACGAGAAATAGCCAAAAGATTAAAGTTTTATTTATTCACCAAAAGTTAAACCCTTAAAGGTTGTCAAAATTGCCAACCCAAGTTTCTACCAGCAAACCGTGGCCCGTCCACTTGGGTTGGCAAAGGGTGTCCATTGTTAACAGGTCTTAAAAGTGCAGGAAATAAAAGATGGCAGGATAACAAGTGGCTTCATCCCCCAAACAGAGGATCCCTCCACCACCTATTGTTCAAAAGATCTATGATCCTCAACCCTAATAGCTATTGTTTAGTTATTACAGACCATCATTGTTTGAAATAAAAACATCACAACCAAAAAACTTTCAAATCCTAAAAAAATGGGCTCCGACCGCGTCTAGAAATATCCATCATCGCCCATTTCTGCAGCTCACACCTTGGCTGCATCACCACCAGCATCATCACCACCAGCTTGATCCTTCCCGCTGCCACTTGCCTCAATCGCCAAGACCTCGGTAGCCTCTTCCTCATCATCTAGCTCAGCCAGCTTCGCCTTCCAGCCCTCCTTGTCCCAAGTGGTCCTGTCGAAATCAGGATCCTCAGCCTCCTCGGCCATTTGCAGCTTGATCTTGTACATGGTGATGGCGGCAGAGACTTTAGCATCCTCCAACACCTCATGCTTCTCATGATCAGCGTTTATCTGGGCCATTACCAGCTGCTTCTTTGCCAGGTTCAGATCCTTCTCAAGGCGAGAGATAGTCTCATCATTTGCTATGAAGATCTTTTGGAACTCCAGATGCTTCTGGTCAGCTTCCTCAGTATAAGCATCCAACAGCATCTCAATCTCGGCGAATTTCTGCAAAAAGAAAAGGTAGGGTTCAGGATCCATTATCCTCAAGCGGGCAGGATAATCAGTCAAGATCGGTGATCCTTACCTCAACAAAGTATTCTTGAAACTGGTGGCGGATAAGGGGCAGGCCTTCAAGATTGTCAGCTTCAGTGGCCTTCCTCTTCTTTCCCCCTTTGGAGGTGACAGGCTTGGGGACTAGAGCACTTGGACTAGCAGCAATCTTCTTCTTCCCAGACCTGGGAGCCACAGTACTGAGATCACTAACACTAAAGCGGGAGGCTGACCTTGAGGATTTTCCAACGCCTACCAATACAAAACAACAGATAATTATTCTTGTTTTATTTACATTTAAACATTTAATTATATACAAACTCGGATACTTACTTGACATTGTGACTGAGCCTGAGGATACTTCTTGAGAATCCTTGGTGTTTGCTTGAAATGATCTTATGGCAGGATCAAGATTCCGGAAAGCGGTGATCCTCTCTTTGGTTGCAGGTGTTGGAATAATGTGAGAAACAGAGATAGCTGCACAAAAGATACAACAAGGGGTTAGTGATCCTCAGCAGAAACAGGGTTATCCTATGATCCTTCTATAAGGATCCTCTATCCTACCGTGGGTGGCCCACTCTCTTGGAAGATCCTTCCCATCCGGGATGGAATCCCTCCTAACGAAGAAGAATCGCTTCTTCCAATTGGTTTCATTCTTGGTGGTCTTCAGGATTAGGTGTGCCTCACCGGGTTTGTGTTTGAATAGAAAGCGGTGTGAACCATGGCTCACAAGGTTGTACAGTTCGGCCAATTCCGACATTCCCAAATCTATATCCTCCTGCTCAATGATTCTCTCAAGGGTATATAAAACCCTCCACATCATTGGCATAGCCTGGATATAGGATATGCCGGTAAGGGAGAAGAAAGACTGAGTAAAAGTGGGGAAAGGATAGGAGTATCCTATTAGAAATGGAGTGGCTGGAAAAGCAACCCAAGTTGCAGAAACGAAGTCACTCAAGGTGGTAGGGTTAAAAGGTTTGAAGACAGAGTCTGCAGGAAAGCAATGACGAATCCGGTCTATATCCGGATCAGTAAAGCAGCAACGTTCCTTCGGATAATCTTTGATAATCCCTTGGCTTTTCAAAGGACTATCCTTTTGGTGATCCTTGGCAGGGGATGATCATAACTTCATCGTGATTTGAAGGTTTCGGAGAAGAACAGATTAAGAAGATGAAGAGAAAGGGAGAAGAGAGAGATACCTGATTAATCTTTGAATGAGGATTTAAAGGGAGTCTCGCTCGAATTTAAATGCACATTGATCCTTATCTCTAACTTGAATTTATAATGATGATTCTACAGGGATGTCGCTTCAATGACGTATGATCGGTAACGGCTAGTTAGATTCTAACGGCTATATATCCGTTAGTCAGTTGCAGATAAGATCAAAACATAACTCGTTAAATTACATTTTACTCCTTATATTTTGGGGGCAATTGTTAGGGGAGGATTTTCCAATCCTAAGGATCACGGATCCTCAAGTACTGCCAGGATCATGATTTCTGTTTGAATTAAGGATCCTCAGTAGGTGTTGCGGGATCAGGATTCATGATCCTTATTGTTATCCTTATACTAACGATTGTCTTCATTATACATGAGCTTGTTTTGCAGGAATATGTACATGGACTTGGTCTTGCCGATATTCGTGGAGCATATTCCCTCAATATTCCGCACGTGCTTGGCCCTTGTGAACGTTATGGAGATCGTGGGAAGCTAGCATAATTAGCGGATAGTTAGTTAGTTTAGTTATTTCTAATTTTAAATAGGGGATAACAAGCTTGAGTTAGAACACTTAGCAAAATTAGCAAACACACACTCCAATAACAGCTCTCGTTCATCTCTCAACAGTTTACTTGGCGAATACATACATTTTTGGCACTTTTGCACACTGGTGATCCTTGTAACAAGCTTGTTATCATCCCGACTTGTATCAACCGTTTGTTTAATCTTAGTTGGTGATCGGTAGTTTCCATCACCCGAGGTTTTTTATGCCAGAGATCATCTCTTGATCAAGGGTTTTTTCCTCGTATAAATCCTTGTGTCATTTCTTTATTTGATTTGCAAGTTGTTCACACAATTGTTCATAGATTCAAGCATCACACCTCACACCTCACAACAAAAGATTTGGCTGCATTATCCTTGCTTGATTTTTGACCAAAACAATATATATATATATATAATTTATGTATTTCTTTATTCGTTATATATAAATAGGGAGGAAAATATTAAAGAATTAATTAAAATAGTTAGGGAAATGACTAAAATGTCCTTGACTTTACACAGGAGAATGGATGGGGTTAAGTCAGTTGAACCAAAATGGCAACGATGAAAATGCGAAAAATGAAACATTTGGGCTAAACTGGCAAAGTGGCTCAAACCACAGGCACTAAAATGGCATTTAACTCATTTTTTTATTTAAATATAAAAAAAATTGTGATTGGTTTCATGTGCATTAAACACAATAAAAAAATTGCCTCCCTCACGCGGTGACTATACGCCGAATATATACAACCACACGTGGCAAAGGTGACCGGCGGCGGTGTTCCCCGCGCGGTAAAGGGGTTCACCACTGCCTTTACCGCACTCACCCCGTTCTTCCTTAGAGATTATGAATTTAGTTATTTAACCATCTAAAAAAATTGTTTATTTGACTGGGGAATCGCTCTGGGAAACTTTGAAAAGATTTAAAGCATGCGATTAGATCAACACATGATAGCTTAAGTGGGTGTTTGGGGTTCCTTTTTTTGAAGGGAAAAGGACTTTTGAGGGGAAAAAAGGACTTTTAAGGGTGTTTGGCTTTCCTTTTAAGGCAAAAGTCCTTTGTAAAAAGCCAAAAGTCAGGTATTTCTGACTTATTTTTTCCAAAAGTCCTTTTCTAGAAGTTGAAAATAAGCTAAGCCAAACATGCCCTAAATTGTTATGAGGCTTATAAGTTATAAGCAATGTTCTCTCAGTGTAACCAGATCGGGAACGATCTACACAATCGGCCCAGTCTAGCCTAAGCTTGACTTAAAAAGATAGCTTAATGACCAGGTCCTTAAATGTGAAATTGAGAAAGATTGGAGCTGACTTTGAATTTTACATTTTACTTCCTTAGTGTTTGAAAGTGTGCGTTGTATGTTTTGTACTTTTTTTATTGAATGAAAATGGTGATGTTGAATTGTTGATAATGGAATAACGAAAAATTCGACAAATTTTATTCTTTAATTTGCTATACTTTAATGTCTACGCCCATGATTCTGTTAAAATACATTGTCTTAGCATTTAGTTCCATAGATTTTTGGGTTTTGAAATTTCAGTTACTGTTTTAGGTGAATTATTTTATTGTTTTAAAGTTCTTTCGAAATGTTAAAATAAACATATTTCAATTACTTTCAAGTTGTGTACATATGGTGCAAAGTGATTTTTATATATCTACACTAAGGAAAATTTTAATGATTATGGGTTGAACACAAAGGTTGTTGGACCATCCCAATAAGGTGTTTTAAGCGTTTTTTGTTTACTATGTAGACATTCTTGGCATTTTCACCTTTGGAGCCGTTTTTGTGGGAGAAGTTCATGGTGATGAACGTGAAAAACGGATAGAAGTGGAATCAGGGGATGGGTTAATTTAACAAAAAAAAAAACAATTTTGATTTTTGTGTGTATAGTTAGTTAAAAAAAAAAAAAAAACTTTTTATACATCTATAAAACTATTAGTGTTTTGGGTTTTCTTACTATGGATTGTGTGTATAGTTATTTCAAAAAAACTTTTTTATACATTTATAAAACTATAAGTGTTTTGGGTTTTCTTCCTATGGATATTCTTATATTTGGCAATAATATAAAATGTTTGAAATTACTCAATATCTTGTCTATGAATTATGATTATTTTGAAGTGTGGAAAGTACTGGTAAGAAGTACTAGACATCCTCGTAAATTTTGTATTAACTATATATGCGAATTTTGTTATGCTTTGTTTGGCTCTTCAAAATATTAAAACCCAAATAAATTATGCTAGTGAAATCGAAACGTGATCAACCCATTTATATTTTTTTAGAAAAACAGGAAGATATGAAACTTGATTTACATTAAGTAACATGAACTAAATCCAACACAATTTAAGTTGGACGAGTAATGAATGTGTCGACTTAAGACATGAACCATCAACCCAAGTACGACTTTAATTGTAAGCTTTAATTTTAGGTATTGTAAAAGCACAAAACGGCCCCATGGTAGGAAAATATAACGCAGGCTTTAAAAAGATATAGTTGTATAAAAAAGAGCTTTAAATGGAACGATGATACCGAGGATGCTTCTAACTTGAAGCAGAAAGGGACGTTACCTATAGTCAAGATTTGGGCGGTTGAAGTCTTTGTCTTCTTCTTTCCCTAAATTGAGTGATTTTTCCAAGTTTACATCCTTTTCATCCTCCTACAAATTTGAGTGATTTTTCGGTTTTTGGAAAGCAAAAATCACCCAATGGAATATGGCAACGTGTTTCACGATTTCACACATGAGCCGTTAGACTATGGGGTGTGGAGAGGCTTGGGTTGGGGGCATTGCTCGACACGTGACGAGGGTGGGATCAACAAGCTAATACTAAAAAACTGGGGGGGGGGGGGGGGGGGGGGGGGCGCTTCGCTGGGCGTGGTCAGCCATGTGGAATTTTTTTAAAAACTACAAAGAAAAAAAAAACCTACATTGAAACAGCCAACAACCCCCCCCCCCCCCCCCCCCCCCGCGCGCCACACGCCAGGCAGAATCTCCACGCCAAGCGGGCAACGATGACCAAAACACCAACCCGAGGTGAAGCACCCGACGTTTAAGGGCCAAAATGCCCAAAACCCACGGCCACGCCCACAGTCTTAGGTTTGTGATTTGTTATGGTTTTTGTTGTTGTATTGAAGCAATATTAATTTACTTTTTGATAGAAGCTATAAGAGTACGTACTTGAATTAGATTTTTGTTTTCAATCTTCAAGTTTATTTATTGCCTTTTGTTTACTGTCTTTTATTGTTAATTTACCATCTGTCTATTCTATTTGATTATCCTTCATTGCCTGATGTCTTATTGTCTTTGATATTTGTATTTTTTTAGAACAATAGAATATAAGGAACATTATGAATTTGTTTTTTTTTTCTTTAAATTATTTCAATAATTCAAATATTCAATGCCATAGAAACCCGAACATATTCAAAAGGCAAAAGATAAAATGCGAAGTTTGATTAAATCATAAAACGGATCATAGAAAAGGGCCCCAAATTTCTTTTTTCGCTTAAGGCTCCCAATATGCATTTGGACCGCCCCTCGGTACAACATGCAGGGTTAGCTAGCTACAACAAATCCCCTTTAACAAAATTACTTATTTTAGTAAAATTTTGACAAGTATGGTGGGATATAAACAAAAGCATGTAGTGAAAAAAATCCGTCGACAATGATTTGTAGTCGTCGAAATATAATACTAAACTTACGTTGGCAATTTACTATCATACTATACATATCTCCGATAATGTCCCCTACCAAAAATGATAGCAAATATTTTAATTAAAACCTCATCGATGCAAAAAATATTGTTAGGCAATGGGTACAATACTACAATGTAACCCTCACAAATGATGTGTGTGGTGGGGGGGGGGGGGGGGGGGGGGGGGGGGGGTTGAGTCAAAACGGATTAACGTTTCGAGCAAAATGGGTTGTATTAAAAAACTATCAATTTTGTTCGAAGTCAAAATGTGTTCCGGCCAAAATGAAGGCGGTCGCGGTTGTGGTGGTTGGGATCAAGCCCGGCTTTGTGAGCTGGGCAGCCCGGACAGACGCCAAGGCCCAAAAAGGTTTATAGGGCCCAACAAAAATTTAGAGTCAAGATTTTTAAATAAGCACTGTTATCTTAAATGTTTAATAGATGACTTCAGTAACAAAAAATGAAGCTATTTCAATGGTTAAGATACTCAAATTTGAAAATCGAGGTCATGAGTTCTAAACCCTTTCTTTACATTTTTATTTCCTAAACAATTTTCAGTTAATCCCATGCATTTTTTATTTCCTAAACTGTTTTGAACTATCAATTCACTTAATTAATTGACTCTTCGTTCTTGTAAACAAGATGATTATATGATTAATTGGTTAATGTTTTGGGTTATAATCTTGATGTCATGAGTTCAAACCTCATGATTAGAATGTCATACTGTGGTTTCTTGATATATATTTGATGAGTTGGTGAAGACAAGCCCATCTGGACCCTTATTAAAGCAACGAGATTTACAGTAGTTCACCGTTTTAACCGGTTGACTATTTTAAATAGACTCAAATTAATAAACCAATATAGAATCTAATTTTGCCTAACCCAACTCATTCTTTTAAGGAATGAGTATTACCACCTATAGCACAATGTTAACACTCTGATATTTCTTTTGAAATCGAAGATCGAGTAATATTTTTCTTTTGTAGATTTAAAATAAAATTAGAGTGTGCCACACGAGTGTAAAAGAATTACAGCAATAACTATTTAAAAATCATACGTGAATTTATAACTCTGACTACATCAAAATTATTTTACAAAGATAGTCGTGACAAATGTGGCTATGAACTCGAGTGACACTTTTACTCATTTATATATATTATTTTAAGTCAGGTACAGAAAATTTGAGTTTCAAATTCCGTTTGCATACGAAAATACATTTTTTAAAATATGTGAATCAAAAAAGAGATGCACGAAATCGAATTTGCATATCTCAAAATATGGGAAGACGAAAATATATTTTAGATATATATGATTTTGAAAGCATAAACATATTTTGATTAGCGACATGTACCAATCACGTCAGCATGGTGGTGTGGAAAAAAGCTTGGAGTAGGAAAGTGGCGTGGAAGAGAATAAAAAAAATTAAAAAGAAAATAAACATTCGACTAATTAAGAGCCTCCACCTCACCCACATATTTTGCCCCCATACTGGTGGAAATCCTCAAGCCCCAAACACAACGCAGGTCACGGGTTGGTTTTGTGGGTGTGCGCTGACAACAACGTCGTGTTTCTACGCCCACACCATTTGGTCTAAAGCATAACTTATCTTGATTCACGTATCCTATAATATGGATAAACATATATGTGGGACCCTTGAAATTCTCCACGAACAATAATGGTGAATATGGTGATTTTGATGTCTAAATTATCATTAAACTCTCGGCATCTATACACTATTGAGTCCATTTTCATGTTTTTTTTTAACGGCCGACATAAATTTTATTAATAGTAGCAAGATGCTATACACCAAATGTACACCGATTACATCAAACCAACCAAACCAATACTCTATTACATCATTACATCAAATACCGTCTAGATTAAACCGACTCCAATCTTCCCATGTCAATGTTGTCGCTTTTGAACGATTCTTAATCCATAGATATGCCCCGGACTTTATCTCATCAAGAGTTCTCGTGTAGTTTGGGACCGCTTGCCTGAATACTATATCATTCCTCGTCTTCCATATACACCAAAAAGCCACCAGGACTGTAGCATGAATAGCCTTTCTTTTCGGCGAACCCAAGCTAGAACCATGCAGTGTGAGAAGGTCTTTAATACCAAACGCTATAATCGGTTGTATATTAATACAGGCCGCCAAGTTCTGCCACACCATTTGTGCAAAGTGGCACGATACAAATATGTGATCACACGACTCAGCGTACTCGCCACAAAAAACACACATTTGATTCGGAACCGGAACATTCCTTCTTGCCAGCGCACATTTAGTAGGTAGCCTTTCCATTTCTGCCCGCCAAGCTACTATGCTAACCTTCTTTGGGACCCAGTTGTTCCATTCAAAAGCACTTCCGGGGCTGCCACGACCGGCCAAACATAATAACTTTTTAATGCAAGCAACAGAAAAAGAACCATCCACTTCGTACCGCCATTTCCATCTATCTGAAGCTGCCTTCACCGAGCAGCTGCATAACAGCGTCGTCAACTGCTGCAGTTGATCGGCTGCTTCTGGACCGAGGACTGGCCGAGCCCAGGCCCAACACCAAACCGGACCGGCTTCGCTAATGGAGCAACGATCTGAGACCAGGCAATCTTTAAATCTCTCCTCTTTAAACAGGCTCGGGAACTTAAGATAAAGAGGTTCCGGGTCAATCCAACTATCTAACCAAAATTGCGTATCATTACCATTACCCACCACTGCTGAAAATGCATTTTTTAGATCTATTTCTGCAACTAATAGGGGCTGCCAGATACTATAAATACTCCTCCAAGGGCCCGCAACAAAATTTTTTACCGGGATATTATTCCACACCCTCGAGTTGTGATGGATAGCCCAAACCACCCTACGCCACAGACCGGTTTTTTCCGATTTAAACCTCCACCACCATTTTGCTAACATGGCTAAGTTAGCGTCCTTTAGTGAACCAAAACCCAACCCCCCATATTCAGTCGGTGCGATTGTTCTGTCCCACGCTACCCAGTTCATTCTGGCTTTTTCTTCCGATCCTCCCCAAAAGAAGACTCTACGAATCCTATCCAAAGCATCTATGACTTTCAACGGTGCTTTGAACAATGATAGGTAATATGTTGGTAAAGCATTTAAAACCGATTTTATTAGTGTAATTCTCCCACCTTATGACAATGTTTTGGCTTTCCATATAGATAGCCTATTTTTGAAAATTTCAATCACCGGTTTCCAATTCCGAGCCAAGTTCATGTTAGCACCAACCAAAAGACCGAGATGTTTAAAAGGGAACGTACCTTGCCTACAACTCAAGACTTGTGCCATTTCTTGGACATCCTCATCATTAACTCCCACACCGTATATACTACATTTGGCGAGATTAACTCTCAATCCCGAGACTAAGTAAGTAAACCTTATTTTAACTCTTCATATACAGATACGATACACTAGTGAAAATGACATGAAACTCTTAGGAATCTCATGGTTTAGTGAGTCATTTATTTGTGACGTAATTATATATTATTTTGTTATATATAGAGAGAGATTGGTCCCTTCACGTTTCATGCTTCTAGAATGATGTGACGATGGATTGGATTGCAACATGACGAGGAGGAATCCATGATCACTTGTTCCTTAAATTTCTTTGCTTCTACCAATCCTGTTGTTTGTTTCTCCATTGTGGGGAACTATTCTATTCTTACCGTACTTTTAACGAAATAATAACGCCGGACGTTAGGGTGCAAAGTTGGTTCGGTTCAGTTATGGAGGGTCATTCATGATCATAACCGAAACTTCGGTTATGGAGAATTGCTTAACCACTACTATAACAAATGGTCGGTTAAGAATGGTTCGGTTAACTATTGGTTATGAATTGGTTTAGATTAAGTTTGGTCAATTATCCAATGTATTTTTTTTTTCTTTTGCTTTCTTCCAACTATGGTTTGGTTATGAAAATATGCATGGTTCGTGTCAAAAACATAATCAAAACTTATTATTAAAAAATGAAGAACAAATCTATAGATATACAAAATATGAAACGAACTATAAAACCAAGACGCTCTCTATTAGTTTCTAGAAACACAAAATATGATTTATGTATTAACAAAAACAACAGTAGTTAAGAATTCTTAAATCGATTACCATGTAACAACAAATATTTCAAGGTATTAAAAATAAAAACCATAATGTTTACCAACTTGAATTGTATATTATAACATTTCGGCTCTGTTTAGGTTTATTTGGTTATGAAAAATATCTTAACCATAACTATAAGCAATGCCTCTGTTATGTAAAATGCACCTAACCATGACCGATCGTTGGTTTGGTTAATTAGTTAATATAGTTTTTTTAATGACAACGCTTGCTCCTACTCTATTACTTCAATAATCCTAAATTTATCTCATCCGCTCAGATTTTAACTTGGGACATCACCTCTAAAAGGGATATGCATCTATTAAATAGGCTAGCTTTATATTTGCAGTTTTGTATTATTTAGTTAATTAGTTAAAGAAACTGCAAATATAAAGCTAGCCTATTTAATGGAAGATAAGGAATGTTTAGGAAATAGAGTTTAGAGTAGGGATGAAAAAAATACCCGAGTCCGAAGGGTATACTTAAAACCTGACACAAACGGATATTGTCGCAACCCCCGATCCCTATCTCCCGGGAACGGGCGGCCGCGAGCCAGTTTTAGTGGTATTGCGTGTTTATTCCATTTTGGTAGCGGAATTTACATCAGGACCGTAGTTAGGAAATATTTTATCAGAGTAAAATACCACGCTTTTAATATATTAAACACATGGGAAAAATCCCAAGTTTCAAGTACACACATTTTCATAGGGATAAACCCTAATTTATTTAATAAAAACATCTATTTTATTTTGGTAACTTTATTGCCACTTTTCCAAGCCTTCAGTGCTGTCCAGCTGGCTTCTATTTGGCTTTCACATTTTGTTACCTGAAATGCGTTTAAAAATATTGTCAGTGGGAAATACTGGTGAGTGAATCCCAGTTTAATAAAACCATTGTTCAGTATTGAGGGCGGTCTCGCAATTACATTTGTTTCCAAGTCATACTAATTACCACCCACGGTACTGTCAGACCCGACTTGTGAAAATGTTACCCCTCGCAAGGCAGTAGCAAATTTTGTATACAAAACCCCAACATACCGACGATAATTGTATCCTTACAAATACTCAATAACTGCATAATATGTAATTAATTGTGTGAGGTTTTGTAAAAACAGTTAACAAAAAGGAGATTACTCACATTGTTGTCTTAGATTATCCTTTAGGGTTTCCTGGTGACAATCTATAATTTACACAAATGCACACGTGTTAGTATAATAACCCATTTTAACATTAGTAATACCCACCCCGAGACGGTATTCCAACGACTACATCGGGCAGAACCACGATAGCCATTACGGAACCCTAGATCAATCGGGCAGCGTATCTAATACGTATCCAAGGGTTATGATACTTACAACGGAGCAGAATCTCGTTATTTAGGGGGATATTATACCCGAGAATTATGCCTATACTTCAGAATTTAGAGAAAGAAAACGTTTGTGAGCGAATTTCGACTGAAGGCCGACGCCCTCTACTTATAGGGCCTGACTTCGGGTTTTACGCGGCCCGCGTAAAACGTAGCAATAGGCTACACGGCCCACCTAGTAGGGGGTCTACAGCGTAGCTGATCCGGGTCACTTAGTAGGTTCAACACGTTGATGACACGTGTCGGCTCAAGGGTTCGCCGCGTTGTTGGGTTGTCGCCCCCCGCGTAGACCCTTATGTGGTCTTACGCGGCCCGCGAGCGATATAAAATTTTTGTTTTTATTTTATTTTTAATGCTATATCATATTTTGGGCTCGGTTTTCACTTACGGGGTGTATTTTAGAACATATAGGGGTATTTTAAAATATATTAGGTCGTCGGAAAAATTCAGGAGGGTTGTTATATCCTCCCCACCTTGTTTTAGAGCTCGTCCTCGAGGTCTACTGGAACAAGTGTTGATATTTCCTTTGCATTTCTGATTCAAGTTCCCATGTGTATTCTGGTCCTCTTTTGGAGTCCCACTTTACTTTGACCAGAACTAATCTCTAGTGCTTGACTTTCCTGTCTTCAATCTGTAGAGGTCTTTCTACAAACTTAAGTTGTTCATTTACCTCTATATCCTTTAGAGGTACCACCAGTGATTCGTCAGCTAAGCATTTCTTGAGATTAGATACATGAAATACCTCATGTATTCCTGCCATTTCCTCTGGCAGTTGTAGCTGATAGGCTACAGGTCATATTCTTCTAATAATCTCAAAAGGTCCAACATACCTGGGACTTAGCTTTCCTCTTTTGATGAATCTTACCACTCCTTTCCAAGGAGAGACTTTCAGTAATACCTTATCTCCTACTTGAAATTCCAATGGTTTGCGCCTGTTGTCAGCATAGCTTTTCTGTCGATCGCGTGCTGCTTTCAGCCGTTCCTTGACTTGAATGATCTTGTCGGTCGTTTCCTGTACTATCTCAGGTCCAGATAGTTGCTTTTCCCCAATTTCTGCCCAACAGACTGGGGTTCTGCACTTTCGTCCATAAAGTGCTTCGAATGGTGCAGCATTGATACTTGTGTGATAACTATTATTATAAGAAAATTCTATTAACGGTAAATGATCGTCCCAATTACCTCCAAATCAATTACACAAGCTCTAAGCATGTCTTCCATTGTCTGAATTGTCCTTTCGCTTTGTCCGTCCATTTGCGGATGATAAGCTGTGCTTAGATTCAACTTGGTTCCCATGGCTTTTTGGAAACTTGTCCAAAAATGAGAGGTAAAACGGCTATCTCTGTCAGAAACAATTGATAAAGGAATTCCATGTAATGAAACTATTTCATTTACATATAATTTAGCTAACTGTTCCATACTGAAAGTTTCCTTCATTGGTAGGAAATGAGCTGACTTGGTTAGTCTATCTACAATCACCCAGATTGTATCATTACCTTTCCTTGTTTTGGGTAATTTGGTAACAAAATCCATTGTTATTAATTCCCATTTCCACACTGGCAATTCTAACTATTGTAACAAACCTGAGGGTTTCTGATGTTCAGCTTTAACTTGTGAGCAAGTTAAACATTTAGAAACATAGGCTGATATATCCTTTTTCATTCCTATCCACCAGAAATTCTTTCTTAAATCCTGATACATTTTATCATTTCCTGGATGCATCGTATACTTAGACTTATAGGCTTCTTCTAATATACGATGACGTAGGTTTCCTAATTTAGGTATCCACATTCTCTTTTCATGGAATCTTCAAATTCCATATGTTCCTTGTTCTAATTCCTTAATCATACCTTTTAGCTTTTCAGTATCATCCTTGATTACTGATTCTTGTGCCTTTTTAATTTGTTCATTTAAATCTACTTGTAGATTTAATTTAAGAGAGCGTACCCTTTTTGGCTTTTCGTGATACTTTCAGCTTAAAGCATCCGCCACCATATTTGCTTTTCCTGCGTGATACTTGATATCACAGTCATAATCACTAAGCATCTCCATCCAGCGTCTTTGTCTCATATTCAACTCTTTTTGTCCAAAAACATACCTTAAACTCTTATGATCAGTGAAAATGGTAAACTTGCTACCATAAAGGTAATGTCTCTAAATTTTCAAGGAAAAAATTATTGCTCCTAATTCTAGATCATGGGTCGAATAATTCTCTTCATGATTCTTAAGTTGTCTAGAGGCGTAAGCTATAACCTTTTGACGTTGCATTAACACACATCCATAACCTAATTTAGAATAGTCACAATAGACTACAAAGTCTTCAGTTCCTTCTGGTAATGCTAATATGGGTGCATGGGTTAGTTTTTGTTTAAGAATTCTAAAGGCTTCTTCTTGCTTGGATCCCCATTCAAACTTAATGGATTTACAGGTTAACTTAGTTAAGGGAATGGCTATTCGAGAAAAATATCGAATAAATCTTCTATAATAACCTGCCAACCCTAAGAAACTTCTAACCTCGGTTGGTGACTCAGGGGTCTTCTACTTGGTAATTGCCTCGATTTTTGTGGGATCCACATGAATTCCTTCATGATTAACTAAATGTCCAAGAAATTATACTTGTTATAATCAAAACTCACACTTTGAAAACTTAGCATAAAGCTTTTCCTGTCTTAATAAACTTAAATGTGCACGCAAATGCCTTGCATGTTCTTCTTTACTTTTCGAGTAAATGAGAATATCATTGATAAAAACAATTATGAATTTATCCAAATATGGCTTACATATTCGGTTCATCATGTCCAAAAAAGCGGCTAGGGCATTGGTTAAACCAAATGGCATGACAGTAAATTCATAATGGCCATACCTTGTTCTAAACGCGGTCTTAGGAATATCCTCTTCCTATACCTTTAATTGATGATATCCTGACCTTAAATCGATTTTAGAGAAAAATTGAGCTCCTTGCAAATGATCGAACAGATCATCGATTCTTGGTAATGGATACCGATTCTTAATCGTGACCTTGTTCAGTTCACGGTAATCAATGCACATTCGCATTGATCCATCTTTCTTTTTAACGAATAAAATTGGCGCTCCCCATGGCGATGAGCTTGGCTGTATGAATCCTTTTTCCAACAATTCGTCTAATTGTTTATTTAGTTCCTGCATATCTGCGGGTGCCAAACGGTAAGGTGCTTTGGCAATTGGTGTTGTTCCTGGTAGCAGATGGATTCTAAATTCAACTTTTCTGTCCGGCGGTAGTCCTGGTAACTCTTCTGGGAAAATATCTGAAAACTGGGACACTACTGGAATATCTTTTAGTTCTTTTCTTTTATAGCTTGCAGTTTTCATCACAGAGATGAATTTTGTGGACCTAGATGGTTTATCTCCTTTAATTGTGATCTTTTCACCCTTTGGTGAATTTACTTGAATTGACTTTTGATCACATAAAATATTAGCTTTATTGGCTATTAACCAATCCATTCCTAAAACAACATCGAATCCTACCAGATTCATTGGGTAAAGATTTTCAATAAATTTTTGGTTTAAAATTTCTATTCTTGCTCCCTGCAAGATTTCAGAAATCCTAACAATTTCTCCATTAGTTGTCTCTACTAGACATTCTTGTGGAAGTTTAGTTAATGATTGATTAAGAAGTTTGCAAAACGAAGTATTAATAAAAGTTTGGTTTGCACCAGAGTCAAATAATACTTTAGAAAAAATATCATTAACTAAAAACGTACCGGCTATTACGTCCGGAATCATCTTGGCTTCATCTGCCGTCAGAACAAATGCTCTAGCATTTTTAGTGTTCTTGTTGTTTGTAGCTGGAGCCAATTTTGGACAGTTTGGCTTGATGTGGCCTTTTTCTCCACAATTAAAGCACAGTCCATTACTAGATTTCCTCCTGCAGTCTTCTTCCTTGTGACCTGGTAACTTACAGAAATTGCAGTGAGTGGAGCATTTTCCCGAATGCTTCTTCTTGTAAGTCTTACAGTAAGGTGCAGAGGTAGAACCTATATTTCTACGGTTGAAATTTCCAGAACGGAATTCTTGGGTAAGTCTTTGTGCTAGGTTCCTCATCTGGTCTTCTTCTCGTGTACGAACTAACTCATCTGTCAAGGTGTTTGTTAATTCTACAGCTTCTTCTATGGTTTGAGGTTTAGCTGCCTTGACTACATGCCTAATTTCTCCAATTAATCCCCAGATGTAACGGGAGATTAATACCGGTTCAGGAGATGCAAGGGTAGGTACTATTCTAGCATATTCAAAGAATAACTTTGTGTACCCCTTACTATCCACTCCATTCATCCTAAGGTTTAGGAATTTGTTTGCTATCTGTTCTTTTTCATTAGGATGGCAGAATTTCCTTTCTACAATATTCTTAAATTCCTCCCATTCCATATTATAAACTCTATCACTTCCTCTAGACTGGAGGATAGTGTTCCACCATTCTAAGGTTGAATTCTTAAATAGATTAGAAGCAAACATTATCTTGTCCTCTTCCGCACATTTGCTTATTTTTAAGACTGCCTCAGTCTTTTCTATCCAGCGTAGAGCTGCAATGGGTTCTTCATTGCCCGAGAATTCTATTGGTTTTCAGGACCAGAATTCTTTGTAAGAACAACCATATGGCATGGTTCTTCTTCTTTTGGGAATGGGCGCTTGAAGTACGGGTCCATTGTTCACGTTGTTTTCCGGTTCAGAGGGTCGCTTGCTATCATGTCTACTTTTGTTATTAGCATCCTTAACTGTTTGAAGAATATATGGCATTGCATCTATTATTCCTTGTGCCACTATGTGTTGGATGGCACTGTTATCCACTTGGTTTCCATTATTGTTGTTTGGATTTTCGTTACCCGAGTTATTGTTACTCTGGTTATCGTTATTCAGATTTTCCTGATTCACTTCGTCGGCCATCTGAATTTTAAACAGTTACCACGCATTAATATCACAAAATAATATTTAATATAGCCAATCACATGACACGCATTTTTGTCAAAAGCGTCGATCATTGCGACTTACTCTATTTTTATATAATATGCATCTAGTACAAACTAACACTAGAAATTAAATTACAATACCAACTGAAATTAAAGTTACACTACTAGTAGTAGGCATCCGTAGTTTTTTTTCACATATATATTATTATATTATGTCATTATTTTTATTATTATTACTACCCTCTCCACCATCACATTCATAGATATGGATTCATCCAGAAATCCATATTGTGCTCGTCGTACTTCCAGACGAGTCGCTCTCCCACCTGTCTCATCATTTCACTATTCTCTAAAATTTCCTCACCAAATGTCCTGAGTTCTTGTACATTTTCTGCACTCATTTGGGGTGCAGATTCTAGGACTGGGTTTGGAATTTGGGGTGCGGGTTCCTGGTATGGGGGTGTAGGTGCCTGGAATTGGTAAGGATTCTCTAAAATATCCCTAATGTATACATCGTTATCGTAATAGGGATCTAGAGGGTCCAACCCTGGGTAGGCTCCTAGGTTCGGCATGGGCATGTCTTCGTGTATCGGGTAACGTTGCACATAGTCCCTATTGTCGTCCCACCATGGGTCGTAATATGGGTCTAAGGGATTAGGTGCTGGTACCCTAGGTATTTTCTTCGGATTGAAATCATGCATTTCTATTTGATTTTCAGGGTTCTCTATTTCCATTGGTTGGTCGGGAAATAGTGGTTGTGGTTGGGGTGCTATCATTTGCTCCAGGTTAGAGTCAGCTGCAATGGTTGCTAAGATATGAAAATTAGCTAAACTCGTATTAATCATGTCCTGGGCATGGGCATCGGTTTCTCTTTTGGCTGCTGCTAGTGCTCTCTGGTCTTGTAACTTTTTCATACGTTTCCTACGCTCATGTGCTCCCCGACTGAACCATCCTTTCTTTTTCTGAGGGAATGGCTCTTCAGACTGAGCCTTAAATACGAATATTCCTTCTTTCGTATCAGCAAAGTACCCTGAGAGGGCAAGCTGAGAAAAGGCTCCTTCGCTTCTAGGCGAACCAGACAATTGACGGTACGCGTCAGATGGTCCTTGGTCGCTCATACTGTAAACTAACAAATAGTCAAATAACACACAACAATAAAATACAATTATGCACGTATTTCAGTAATTTATTTCCTAACAAATTGAATTTTGGAGTCAGCAGAACACTTCTGTGGCTGAATCAGTGGCAAAGCTCTGATACCACCTTCTGTCGCAACCCTCGATCCCTATCTCCCGGGAACGGGTGGCCGCGAGCCAGTTTTGGTGGTATGGCGTGTTTATTCCATTTTGGCAGCGGAATTTACATCAGGACCGTAGTTAGGAAATATTTTATCAGAGTAAAATACCACGTCTTTAATATATTAAACACATGGGAAAAATCCCAAGTTTCAAGTACACACATTTTCATAGGGATAAACCCTAATTTATTTAATAAAAACATCTATTTTATTTAGGTAACTTTATTGCCACTTTTCCAAGCCTTCAGTGCTGTCCATCTGGCTTCTATTTGGCTTTCACATTTTGTTACCTGAAACGCGTTTAAAAATATTTTGTTAGTGGGAAATACTGGTGAGTGAATCCCAGTTTAATCAAGTTTAATAAAAACCATTGTTCAGTATTGAGGGCGGTCTCGCAATTACATTTGTTTCCAAGTCATACTAATTACCACCCACGGTACTGTTAGAACCGACTTGTGGAAATGTTACCCCTCGCAAGGCAGTAACAAATTTTGTATACAAAACCCGAATATACCGACGATAATTGTATCCTTACAAATACTCAATAACTGCTTAATATGTAATTAATTGTGTGAGGTTTTGTAAAAACAGTTAACAAAGGGGAGATTACCCACATTGTTGTCTTAGATTATCATTTAGGGTTTCCTGGTGACAATCTATAATTTATACAAATGCACACGTGTTAGTATAATAACCCATTTTAACATTAGTAATACCCTCCCCGAGACGGTATTCCAACGACTACGTCGGGCAGAACCACGACAGCCGTTACGGAACCCTAGATCAATCGGGCAGCATATCTAATACATATCCAGGGGTTATGATACTTACAACGGAGCAGAATCTCGTTATTTAGGGGGATATTATACCCGAGAATTATGCCTATACTTCAGAATTTAGAGAAAGAAAACGTTTGTGAGCGAATTTCGACTGAAGGCCGATGCCCTCTACTTATAGGGCCTGACTTCGGGTTTTACGCGGCCCGCGTAAAACGTAGCAATAGGCTACGCGGCCCGCCTAGTAGGGGGTCTACAATGTAGCTGATCCGGGTCACTTAGTAGGTTCAACACGTTGATGACACGTGTCGGCTCAAGGGTTCGTCGCGTTGTTGGGCTGTCGCCCCCCGCGTAGACCCTTATGTGGTCTTACGTGGCCCGCGAGCGATATAAAATTTTTGTTTTTATTTTATTTTTAATGCTATATCATATTTTGGGCTCGGTTTTCACATACGGGGTGTTATAGATATTGGGCCGGGTATGAGATTAGTTTTAAAAAATTTCCGACGGGTATTGGGCCACCTTTCTGACAGTTGTTGACGTGCTGCCACATGGCATTTCATCCCCTATTTTCAAGCACTCCCACTTCGTATGTCTAAAGGTGGTCCAAAATTCAGACTGCGTAATCAGCATACCACATCATTCCAAACCCTACTTTTTTTCCCAGAACACTAAACCATTTCAAACCTTCACCTAATCATCTACTTTTCCTTAGATTTAAACTATTTATAATTTATATATTCCATTTATAATTCATATAAATTATAATTGTATTTCTTTTATAATAATAAAAATTGTTTATATGATTTATTATTATTTATTATTCTCAGACAGTTACTGTTCCAACGACTATTTTATTTTTTCAAACGGTTACTGTTCAATAGCTATTTTATAGTCCCTATAAGTACAACATTTCTTTCCCATATTTACACATCTTAATTCACAATTCACTGCAAATACCAAACTAATCCGAAGATGTGGGTGGCAGATATAATCAAAGTGGTGCAGCCAGACCGTCGAACCTCAGGCGATCGTCTCGTCAGCGGCCTAATGCTACTCTGCCAAACCCTCATTTCACAAACTTTCCATCTATGGCAGTCTACTATGCTCGACCTTCAAACCCACCACCTCCGGAAGAGTATGATGATTCAAATCCTCTAACAGATGAATAGTTGAACTTGGTGTATGGCTACACAATGGCTCAACTAGAATTTGATCGTCTACGAGTTGGGGGGGTCAAACAAACTTTAACACAAACCCTCCACCCGCAAACCCGTCACCTACAAACCCCTCTACCCACAAGCCTCCGTCCAACACAAGTTGTACCCAGCTGGGTTAAAGGGTACAAAACCGACCAGGTGAGGAATACCTATCACTGGTGGACGGTGAATCATACCCTTCATCCCTTTACATCGGATGTTGTCGTTAAGATGTGAGGTTGGACGGTCATGATAGCGATCATAGCGTGTCATCTCCAGAGTCCAATCTAGATGATTGGGATGGGATGTACTCCAGATCAAGTGGTCGAAGGCTTGCATTTCTCTTCAGAGATTTAGATTTAACTCCCACTTGGTGTAGAGTGAGGCACTGGTGGGCAATGATAGGAGATCCAAGGAAACCTGGGTTGGATCCTTGAGCCAAACGGATTTTACCGGTAATTTTACAGTCGTGCCTACAGACGGGTGGGTTAATGGGTTTTCCCTAAAATTGGTGGTGGACTCGGGTTACTCTCGGAGTACTCCGTTTGTCCAGTGGGTGCCCCGAGAGTGCTCGAGATTCATTCTTTTGGTCATTCAAAAAAAATTATGGCTTTTATTTGTTTAATTAGGACTAATTAATGTTTTAGTTTTAGGGTTTAATAATATTTTTAATTTGGTTTGTGTAATATTAAAATTAGGTGTGTGTAATATTATAATATAACAACTCTCCTAAAACCCTAAACATACCCTAGACACCTTAATATATATCTCGTCTATGAGAAACGGTCCTAAATAATATTAACTAGAGATATTCCCCCGTGCTTTGCGGCGAGAATTTGGTTGGTGTCAGTTTGGCTCATTACGATACCGATACTCACTATTGTAATTGAAAGAGAAAACTTTACATCGATCAGAAACACTTAAAAACGAATATCGATACAAATACTGGTGTTCAGTTGACATCAGTTCGATTTGGTTTGTTTGCGTTCTATAAATTGACACCTATAGCTTTCGATACCTATATTTATTTTATTGTGTTCTCTTTCAATAAACTGACACTATATCACTATATCACGGTAGCTGTATTCATTTTTATGCTTTCCGGTTTCATTTTTTTCATTTTATTCACTTTGTCTGCGATGATAAATGAATATCGGTACAACTACTGTGAGTGTCAACCGATTGATAGCGTTTGAACAACATCGGTGTTGGTACCAGTGTTTGTTTTTATCATTTTTGATCGATGTAAAACATATGTTAATTTCTATACCGAGTGCATATATCGTAATGGTACTGTAATAAACCGAATCGATATCTATCCAATAAAAATCAATTAACTAATAAAACAATCAAAATTATAAAACAATATAATAAAAATCTTTGATTACTATTTATAGGGACTTGCTTTTAATATGTATAATAATAACTAGTGATATTTCCCCGCGCTTCGCAGCAGGGATTAAGTCGGTATTAATTTGGTTCGTTACAGTACCTGC
Organism: Helianthus tuberosus; assembly: GCA_030545235.1. Taxonomy (NCBI): domain Eukaryota; kingdom Viridiplantae; phylum Streptophyta; class Magnoliopsida; order Asterales; family Asteraceae; genus Helianthus; species Helianthus tuberosus. The sequence goes on along the minus strand of CM060420.1, from coordinate 128,230,099 downwards.
ACTCGATATAGTAATTGAAAGAGCAAGCATTACATCGATCAAAAAAAAAAAAAAACACATATATGTTGTTCAGTTGATATCAGTTCGGTTCGCTTGCATTTTATGTTTATTTTATTTCAACATTACGATATTTTTTTGATAACGGATATTTTTCCGTTGTCGTACCGAGCCCAATCGAAACCAATTGAACAACATTTGTATCGGTACCAATATCTTTTTATTTTTAGTTTTTTTTTTCTTTCAATAAACTGATACTGTAATGCTACCATATTGTACCGAACATCATCGGTACCGATATACATCCTGTTTTATTGTTTCCTGTTTGATAACAGGTACTTTGATCATATCTTAAAAGTTATATGAGAGAACAAAATATACTTAAATCAATTAAAGTAATAAACCAATAAAATAATAAAACCTTAGAAAAAACAATATTGAAAAAAATCAAAAACAATTTCAACATTACGATGTATATTTTTTAAACGGATATTGTGTCGTTATCATACCATATTCAATCAAAACCGATTGGATAACATCTGTATCTGTATCCGTATCAATATTTATTTTTAGTGTTTTTTTGCTTTTGATTAATTAATATAGTATCGCTACCATATCGTACTGAACAACATCCGTACCAGTATACATTCATTTTTATGATTTCTTGTTTGATAACCGGTACTTTGATCGTATCTTAAAAGTTATATAAAAATATGTGTTTAAATCAATTAAACTAATAAAACAATATAATAATAAAAACCTGGAAAAAACAATATTAAAAAAGGCAAAAAACACTGTTCATGGCCTGTTTGTATTAATATGTATAATAAACCAATAAAATAATAAAACCTTAGAAAAAACAATATTGAAAAAAATCAAAAACAATTGTTCCCCTCTTTTTATTTCAACATTATGATGTATATTTTTTAAACGGATATTGTGTCGCTATCATACCATATTCAATCAAAATCGATTGAATAACATCTGTACCGTGTCAATATTTATTTTTAGTTTTTTTTTGCTTTTGATTAATTAATATCGTATTGCTACCATACCGTACTAAACAACATCAGTACCAGTATACATTCATTTTTATGATTTCTTGTTTGATAACTGGTACTTTGATCGTATCTTAAAGGTTAAATAAGAATATATGTTTAAATCAATTAAACTAATAAAACAATATAATAATAAAAACCTAGAAAAAAATACTAAAAAAGGCAAAAAAAAACACTGTTCATGGCCTGTTTGTATTAATATGTATGATGATTTCAACAAAAATCAAATAAAATAAACCCATAAGGTCGCTCGCGGGCCGCGACCAGCTTGGTTGTGTGCTTCGCGGGGCGCGACAAAAGGTCAGCTGGCGCAACCACAGTGTGCCACGTGGCACAACATCCGGCGAACCTATACAGGTGACTAATAAAGGCTAGGACCTAGCCTAGCCTCTCGCGGGCCGCGAGAAAGTTGGGAGAGGGAGTCGCGGGGCGCGAGCCGCCCCTGATCAGACCTATAAATTGAGGTCTCGGCCTCATTGTTTCTCGTTCAAAAATTTCTTTCTCTCTCTAATATTATAAGCTAAAACTCTCGGGTATTATACCCCTAAAAAGCGAAGCTCTGCCTCATTGTAAGTATTATAACCCCTGGTTACGTATTGGTTACTCTACCCGATTGATCTAGGGCTCCGTAACGCATGTCAAGGCTTTGCCTGACTCAGTTCGTTGGAGTTCTGTCTCGAGGGTTTGGCTAATGTAAATTGGGTTATCCTACTAAAACGTGTGCATTGTTTAATTTTAATAGATTATAACCAGGAAATCAACAGGAAGCAGTAATATTTTCTAAGTTAGCAAAGTGAGTGCATTCTCTTTTTGTAAACTCTTTTAGTGAGTTATTCTCTTTTTCTACCAAACCGTTTTACCAAAACCTCAATTGTTTTAAATTATAATAATAGTGATTGAGTCTATGTATTCTACAATTACTGTCGGTATGTTGGGGTTTTGTATACATTACTTGTTACTATATTATGAATATAGCATGACCACAAGTCAGGATTGACAGTACCGTGAGTGGTAATTGGGTAGATATAAACATTGTAATTGCTCTCAATACTGTAAAGATATAAAAGCTTGTTTTGATTAAACTGGGATGCACACGCCAGTATTTCTTGCTGATAAAATATTTTTAAAACGCGTTTCAGGTAACTTATTGTGAAGCTAATAGAAGCCAGCGGGAGCGCACTGAAGGCTTGGAAAAGTGGCTATAAAAGTTACCTAAATAAGAAAGAAGTTTATTTCAATAAATTAGGGTTTATCCCTATAAACATATTATAATGGAAACTTGGGTTTTTCCCATGTATTTATTATTTATAAAAGTGTGGTGTTTTAACTCCGATAAACTATTTCCTAACTACGGTCCTGATTTTTAATTTCCGCTGGCAAATTAATAAACACCGATACCACCGGCTCTGTGTAGCTCGCGGCCGCCCGCCCCTCGAGGCAAGGGGTCGGGAGTTGCGACATATAATGGGTAAATTACACTTTTGATCCTTTATGTTTGTATCAGATTGCAATGGATACGCTTTAACTTCAATAATTATAGTCATAATCATTTATTTGTAAAACACATTACATTCTTCGTCATTTGACCCTAACCTAGTAAAAAATTTAAGTTAAATATTGCATGTTCCTTGCACATGAGGGTAGATTAGGATTTTATTAATTTATTTAAAATATTTAATAAAAAAAGAAATAGACCATTTCCTATAATAATTATATTATATATAAAGAAATAAAACCCTCTCTCCCTCTTTTAACTATCTGCAACTACCTCTCTCTATACCTTTACTCCACCACCACCCAACCACCACCATCCCAACCTCCAGCAACCGCAACCACAACCACCACCATCTTCGCAACTACCACCGTTGGAACACCTTCTCTCTTTTCTCACCCACAATACTATACCTATTAGAAGCCCTAATCGACCCAGATCTGAACATTTACTCGTTTATGAGTCGGTTTGGGAGGTTGTTTCAGAAGTTTTCATCGAAGAGGATGAGTTGGTTGGCTGGGCTTGTTGATAGTCAGAATTCTGTTGCGATTAGGTCGAATTGGGTGTTGTTGATGGTAGAATTTATTTGTAAGTGGTGGAATGCTTTGATGGTGAGATCATTGATTCTTCCAGTGGAGAGTTTTAGGGCTAGAGTGTATCCACTTGTTTATGGTGTGAAACGTTCAGATCTGGGTATGAACAGATAGAACTTTAGTGCAAGATAGGTTTTTTTAGATGCTTTCTCTACTTTTTGCCAACATAACGACTATCTTACGAGTACTGGGAACTTTAATGATTTTGTATAGACTATGAGTCTGGAACTATGTATCAAGACATGTTTGCTGAATATGTAAAAAATGATTAGTTTTATTGTGTTTTTAGTAGGAAAAAATGGATGTCGAGATTACGCAATTCTTGTTAGCTGCTCAATCAGTTGATATAAATGTTCGAATTGATGCAGAGGGCAAGCTTTGACAGTTCGAAGAGCAAAACCTTCTGGGATTTCTCCTCTCTTTATCACTTGAGCTCTCAAATGATGGGACTCCATAGTGCAGCAGTGGATGTCAAATGATGGTCTATTTATTTGTTTATTAAATATTTTAAATAAATTAATAAAATTACTAATCTACTCTCATGTGCATGTGCAAGGCACATGTTATATTTAACTTAAAATTTTAACTAGGTTAGGGTCAAAGTACGAAGAGTGTATTGTGTTTTACAAATAAAGGATTATGACTGTAATTATTGAAGTTAAAGGGATTATTGAAGTTAAAGGGTATCCATTGCAATCCAATACATACAAACATAAAGGACGAAAAATGTAATTTACCCTATTATAATTAGGTATGTATTAGGTTTATGTAATTTCTATGTAATTTTTTATATATATTTTATGTATAATTTTATTTTCTTTCATTTATTTTTTTAACCATAAGAACCCTTTTTATGAAACATACAAAAATGTTTTTTTTATTTAACCAAAACCCCACCAAAGAGGCCCACCCTTCCTCTACCGAAAGAGTCCGCTTGAGCGGACCTAACCACTCCACATCACTCCCTCCATCGCCACCTCGTCCGCTTCTAGCTGTCCGGATTCTAAACCAACGCACCAAACATTGCGTTGGATGTGCACTTATAAGATATCAATATATGTTCACACTTGCACATATTTTTGTTTCGACATATAGACGTGCAAGTGGTTCTCTAAGTACCAAATAAACGTGCAAATTGTTTTGTAAACCCCCTTACTCCTATAAAATATTTGAACACAGGGGTATAAAAAGTTCTGAAAATTGATTGGATTTCCTAATAAACAAATTTTTCATTAAGAATTATTGTTCGTCTTGGGTGAACCTTTTACCCACAAATTTTCAATAAACAACTCGGTCGCATCTTTCACGATCTAAAGAATGATTTGATATGATCTTTTCTTGATATGGTTTAAGGCTGCATCTATGAACATATCTTTAGTCAGCAATCCTATGTCCTTAATTTAACAAAATCTTATCAAACACAACATTAAAACACACGTGGTAAATTCCAGATAAAACATAAATAAAATCAACAAACGTGTAATTTATTATTTTATTTTTAAATAGATAGAACAAAAGGATTTAATAGATGAATACATACTTTTGGTCTTAATTAAATATATTGGATTTTACCTTTAATTAATAATATATTGTTTTTTTACCAGTGTTTCTCTTTTATATTTGCACTACCGTTCTAACACCGTCATGCTAATTTAATAAACTTACTTTAATTTTTCTATTATAAGAATCGTAATAGGAAAGCCAATAGTCATATGCATAATAATAAATTTGATCCTAATCCATATATATGTGCCATTAACATCATTACCAGAAAAAGTAGAACTTTCATTTGATATGTTAAGATTTTTCTCACTAAAAAATCAAAAGGTACAGACGGTACCATTGAACCAACACAAAAAGCTTTAAGTGGACAAGTCATACAAAAGATATTCTCATATACATGTGTAGAATGGAACTTGGATAAACATGGGACGACCAATTGACTCTAGAACACACACATTCCTATTCCCATACTATATTAAAATACATATAACAAACACAAAAACATAATCTATATATGATAATAAAGAAAGTGAATGAACAGTGTTTTATAATTTATTTTTTAAATTATTAAATTTAGAATAGAATGGAATACATCATTAAGAGATCAGCAAATGGTATCGGGTATAGGTACCGGTCTCAAATTTACCAAATCAGTGTATTTTCGGTACCGGTTCTGCATAGTTATTCATCGGTTTTTACCCTCAAATACCGGTACCGTACCAGTACCAACCGGTACCGAACCGTACCATACTAGGTATATTCGGTACCGGTACCCACTTTTGGGGATTTCGGTAACGGGAACAGTGCTTTATAATTTATTTTTTAAATTAAAATTAGAATGGAATACATCATTAAGAGATCAACAAATGGTATCGGGTATAGGTACCGATCTCAAATTTACCAAATCGGTGTATTTTCGGTACCGGTTCTGCACAGGTATTCACCGGTTTTTACCCTCAAATACCGGTACCGTACCAGTACCGACCGGTACCGAACCGTACCATACTAGGTATATTCGGTACCGGTACCCACTTTTGAGGATTTCGGTAACGGTATTTTCGGTACCGGTTGGTACCGAGCTCATCAAATCCTGTAGCAACGCAGCAATGCAAGTAATTGCACCGTTTAGATTACTTTTCATACACACAGTAAGTAAACTGTATTTCGTTTGAATGAGGTTTTATATACACAACAACTTATTTTGCTTTCTTTTTTGTCTTTTTCTGTAATGAATGAATTGTAACATGTAAAATTAACTTGGATATTTAGAATATTGATGAGCAAATCGTATCAAATCCTGTAAACAAATCGGTATCGTATCGGTACCAAATTTACTATACCAAATCATTTTCGGTACCAATTTGGTACCCACCTTTTGGCGTTTTCAGAATCGTTACTTTCGGTTCGACACCGGTCTAGCACCATACTTGTATTTATTGATTTTTACCTTCAAATACCATATCGTATTGTACCGAACATTTTCGGTACCGGTACCTAATTTCGATGATTTTCCGGATCGGTACTTTCGCTGCCGTTACCGGTACCGAGCTCATCCATATTTTAACGTGTTAGCACCGTAATAACTGAACTAAAAACAACCGAATTTCCAACGTGTAGGACGTGTGGGTCCTATTATTATATATTAGTTTATTTAAAATCGTTTTTTATGACGGAGTGATTATCCTTACCACGTCATTTTATTTATGTTTTGATATTCGGTATCTTTTTGCCGTTGCTGACACGCCTTTTGTAGCCATTGGGTCCTGCCGCAACGCGCGGGCGAAAAATAACTAGTTGTATATAATTTTAAGAGTTTAAGTCATTTAAATTTGAAACATATGATTCAATCCTTTACAACATATTATTGACTTTTAAACCAACTATCCAAATAATTTTACACGTCCATAACCTTTTCATATGTTAATATTAAAAAAATACACAATAAAAATAAGAGTAAACTGCTAAAATCGTCCCTAAGGTTTGACCAATTTTGCTAGATCCATCCAAAAAAGTTTTTTTTTCTCACCTGAACCACTAAGGTTTGTAAATTATTGCTAAATCCATCCAAATCTCTAACACCATTAAAGTTCAAGGTTAAATGAGGGGTAGTCTTGTCATTTTACCTGGGTTGCAAATTTATTCTTTATTCTTTTATGTCATTTTACCATTAAATGACAACTTGTTTTGGATTAAAATGAAGTTAGATTCTTATTTACCCAGGAGTCTTAATGGTTCATCAATTCAATCATTTTGATTAAACACAAGTTGTTCGGTTTGTAAACAAATTAATCAAACGAATACGAACATGATAGCTTATGTTCGTTCATATAACTATAACTAAACACAAGTTGTTCGGTTTGTAAACAAATTAATCGAACGAATACGAACAGGATAGCTTATGTTCGTTCAAATTAATCATATTGTTGTTTCGAAAACTAAATCCAACAATTCTGGAATCTGCGCTTTAAAAATGCAGATCTGAAAAGTAAATTCAATGTCTAAAAAAACCTAAACAATAGGCATGTATGCAGCGATCAAATGATGAAGACAAAGCAGGTTGCTATTTTGCAAAATTAAATATAAATATTGTGTTTCATATTGTGTTTCATTTGGTATCAGAGCGGTCTTGATCCACTCTTATGGACGCTCAAGAATGGAACGAGTCGTTGGCTCGAATTGAGTCGATGATTGTTGAGATCATTGATTTTCTCAAGAACCGGACTCGGTTGCCACCACTCGCCTCGCCATCCGTTGTCATTGTCGCCGCCACCGTCCCACAAGTTTTGTCACCCGCTTCCGCCGCAACACCGTCACCTGCCTCACCACCACCAAAAATGGCAGCAATCATCTCCACCTCCACCATTGTTAACATACAATCCACACCGGAACACCAACCTGAACCCGCTGCCAAAATCGTCACCTTACAACCCAACCCGGACCCTAAACCATCGGCATCAATCCCCATCAACACCAAAGCATCAACACACAACACCGAGTCCTTAACCCGTGTTACACCACCATTAAAATGGACACCATCATTCATTCCATCACCATCCCTAGTGATGACAGCAAGAGCCACAAACTGAAATAGTTTACCCAGGTGATGACAGCAAGAGCCACACAACACCGATTAATTTAGTTTTGTTTTTTTATCAATTTTAAAACTGAAATAGTTTGTGAACTTTAATGGTAAAATGACATAAAAGAATAAAGAATAAATTTGCAACCCAGGTAAAATGACAAGACTACCCCTCATTTAACCTTGAACTTTAATGGTGTTAGAGATTTGGATGGATTTAGCAATAATTTACAAACCTTAGTGGTTCAGGTGAGAAAAAAAACTTTTTTGGATGGATCTAGCAAAATTGGTCAAACCTTAGGGACGATTTTAGCAGTTTACTCTAAAAATAATAATTATATTCTCTTTTATTTAGGTATGATATTGTTTTAGTTTTTTTTCTTCTTAATTTGAAAAAGAAATAACATATTACGTGATGACTAGTGTATGTGTTCCTCAGGACCTCACCACATCACACGAGCACTCCTGTATAGTATATATACACACACAACTTAATGAATACTTTTTATTTTATAACCAAAAATTTAACAAGAAATACATTCACTACTAGAAAACTCACCAATTGCAACCGCCTTTACGATCACAGATTGATCACTAGCTTGGCGACCGTTTTTACCATCGTAAATTTTAGTTGTAATTGTCGAGTTTTCTAGTAGTGATACGTACAAGTATAGTTATAGGATTAGAGAGTTCTTGGGACTCTCTTACAAATTTAAATTAAAGGTCCTATCTAAATATAGATTATCAGCTCTTCTACAATTAGTTCGAGTAACTAATAAGAATTATTAGTCATGTTCTCATTTTAGCAACATAAATCATGGCCATAATTCATCCATGTTCCAGTATGTGTCAGCTGCCATGTCACCGCTTCTTATACCGTCGTTATCCGCCATCTGGAAGTTTAGTGTCGACATAATGTCATCGGAGCCGAAGCCCACCATGTCTAACCCATTTATATCCACATTATAACTATCAATGTTTTGGAGTGACGAGTAATTATAAAAGGAATGAGTATTGTCCCCATAGAGTTGTGACATCTCAGGCAACATATTCCCACAAGAATTTGATGCACAAATGCTTGAACTGGAGTTGATAGGCTCGTTATGGCTTGGTTGTGGTGAGGACAATGATGTGAATAAGGTTTGTTCGGTTTTTGGATGAGTGCTTGATTTGGTTTGATCGGTTTCCATGGTTAGAGTAGAAGTAGTTGAATTTGATATGGATGATGATGAATCTTGCTCCACTTTCTCAAGTAATCTTGGCATCCAAAACCGCTGTAATGCATCTACAAACCTCTTGCTACTGGCGTCGATCTTAAGGTGGCGAGCTTGTTTTTGTACCCGTGTTCTCCAATAGTTCTTGATCTCGTTATCTGTTCTTCCAGGCAAATGACGTGCGATTTTGGACCATCTAGAATTTAAAGTAAATAGTATTTTTATACACAACACATATGAAACAAACATATATATAACAACTAACTCTTTGTATGGTAGAATAGAATTAACATACCTATTACCCAACTTGGAATGAAGTTGGAGGATCACAAGTTGTTCTTGTGGTGTGAGATTTCCGCGCTTTGTGTCTGGTTTAAGATAATTCAACCATCTTAATCTACAACTTTTTCCTGTTCTTTTCAATCCTGGAAAAACCGAAAGTCAGAAACCAACAAGGATCGAAGACGCAAAACATCCTCCGATGCTAATCACTTAATTTTTACACGTTACCTGCGGATTTTGCTAGCAAATTCCAACGGCCTTCGCCATGACAATTAATATAATGGATAAGAAGATTGTCCTCCTCAAGTGTCCATGCCCCTCTTCTAAGCTCTTGATCCATCTCTTGTTTGCAAGAATTGGTCATATTGTTGCTAGCTTTTATTAAAGTTAAAAAGGAAGTAACACTATAGAGGATTAATATGAAAAGAGAAAAGTTTGTAATGCTTGAATGATGATGAGGTGTTAGGAAACCAAGTGAGGATTTATATAAATGTGAAAGTGATTCTTAAACACGGTCGGAAAGGAATTTCTTCCAAAAGAAATATATAAAAAGGTAACATACATCCCATTAAAAAATTGACCTAAGTACAAGACGACTGAGAATTTTGAAGATGTGGGGGTTTGTCACTTATATATTTGAGATATAAAATTCTATAAACTAATCAAACTAGTGCTCTTTGTGTGTTCATTAATTAATTTAATAAAAATGTGATATTCGTCTACTATCTTGAGACTTGTGGTGGCTACTAGGTCCACACCCTTGGTCACCCCTCCTAATTCTCCGCTTCTTCTCTCTTTCATTCACACCATCATTTACATACCAATGAGAAGGTGACATGGAGCTTCGAGTAATCTGAGTCGTTTTAGTGTTTGACGCATCATTAATATAAGTCCAAGTAGATACAAGAATTAATGGACTAAAGCTCATCTTTTTGAAAGATCATATATTATTTAACACATACTTTGTTAGTTAATAGATGTGTTCAATAATAAAAATTTG